>CM028129.1:812887500-815287500 GCA_016271365.2 Neoceratodus forsteri | reverse complement strand
TGGTTTCTTGGTTCTTACAGATTTGTGGTGCTATTTTCCTACTACAAAGACAAGTATCAAAGTAAAATATTTCTATAACTTCTGCTTTGTAACCGAGTTTTTGTTTCTTCTTGCAAAGAAAACAATATAACAGCAGCACATGAAAAAATTGCAGAATGCAAAAAACAGATTCTACAAGCAAAACGAATACGGAAGAACCGACAAGGTACAAAGAAAATGCAATATATGTAAAGACTGTTGACCTGTCATGTTTATCTCATACCATTATAGCAGTTGAATCATACATTTTCTTTTTTAAACTAAACCAATTTTAATTCAAGTGCCCGTCTTTATTTCTTTTTATGGACCTTGGCTCTGACAAGAGCAAAAAACCCCACGAGGGGCTAGAGTCACAAAACTGCCCCAGCGCAAAACCCTGTTTAGCATTGAGCAAACACAGATTTTGCGTCGAGTTGAGTATTCACAAAAGCCGAGTTTATGGATAGTGACACCCCCGCGCTGATCGCCAGCCCGTAATGAAATTAATAGTTCCCCTGGCATCCAGTGGTCTCTCTCCCCTCGGTGATGGCTGGACCCGGGGCCATGTACAAACAAACATTCTCCCTGGTGCTAGTGCCCCCACTGATCAACGATAACTGGCCCCTGTATGACACAGAAGTGTCTCTGGTGTCCAGTGGTCCCTCCCCACCCATGCCCAATATAGGATTCCTATTCCCTGATGTCCAGTGGTCCTTCCCCACTTAGTCTCTCACCCGATATGTCAGTACATATTCCCTGGTGTCCAATGGTCCCTTCCCCCAACCCGCACCCATGCACAAGCTGTTTGTAATATTCCCTGGTGTCTTAGCGGTGCCCCCACAAACCAGTCGCCCACCTGATGAACATAAATAACCCTTCCCTGGTGTCCAGAGGTCCCTCCACCCACTTGACCCCTCGCCTGATATTGTTAGCATATACCCTGGTGTCCAGGGTATCCCCCCCAATCCTGCTCCCGTGTACAGGAAAATTACTAATTTCCCTGGTGTCTAGCAGACCTTCCTCCCTATCCCTTATCCCCTGTACAGGGCCCACATGTCCCTTCCCTGGCCTCTAGTGGGTCCCCGCCCCCTCCATCCCAAACCCAAGCTGGCGACCAGCACAGTCCTCCTCTCTCCACCACAGCGAGCCACCGACTAAGCTGTCAGTGAGCACGTGCTGTATACAGTATGCACTCATTGACAGTTCAGTCAGCAGCCAGCCGTAGTGGAGAGAGGAGAGCTGTACTGGCTGCCGGCCTGGTTCGGGATGGGGGGTAGGGTGGTGGACCACCTGGGGTGGGGGTCCACTAGATGCCAGGGAAGGGACATGTGGGTCTTGTACAGGGAATCCAGGATAGGGGGGTGCTAGACACCAGGGAAATGTGTAATTTTCCTGTACAGGGGATCAGGAAGTGGGGGTTACACTGGACACCAGGGTATGTGCTATTAGTGTTGGGCGAGGGGTCAGTTGGGGGGGAGGGACCATTGGACACCAGGAAATAGTTATTTATATGTATATCGGGCGGTCGATTGGCTGGGGGGACCCCACTAGACACCAGGGAATGTTATAAATAGCTTGGACGTGGGTGCGGGTGGGGGGAGGGACCACTGGATACCAGGGAATAGGAATTCTATTTTGTGCATGGGAGCAAATGGGGTGATGGAATATTGGACACCAGGGACACTTTTGTGTCATATATTTATTTTATTTATTTAAAAATTGATAACCGGGAAAGGCACACTGAGACAGGGCTCATTTCCAGGTACGACCCGGGGATAATGACACATACAGGGGAGGAACACAGGTGGTTACAAAGCAGAAACAGTAAAATATGTGTTACACAGAGGCAAAGACGATTACAATAGTATCAAGGGTAATACAGACAGAGTAAAATAGTAGTTACAAAAATAAGTACAACATAATTCAGTTATCTGCAGAGCAGTGTTGGAGGAGTGTGACCACACTAAGTGTGATGAGGCCAATGGAAGTTAGGTTTCTTAGTGAGAATTATACAGTAGAAAGGAGGTTTGATCTGGGAGGGTGGGAAGCCAAATTAGGTAACAGGATGCTGAACCTAAAGGAGGAGCAGGGAGGCGTAGGGGTGGGCAGAGGGATGGAAAGGGGCAAGTGCATGGAGGTGCAGGGATGGCATGGAGCAGTGATTTGAGGGTAGACAAGGTAGTTGCATGGCGGGTGTCCCAAGGGAGTTGATTTCAGAGGTGAGGAAGATGGTAGGAGAAAGCAGCTTGGCCTGAGCATGGCCGAGGACGTGCAAGGGAGAATATTCTAGCATCCCTGGAATGAAGGGAGTACGTGGAGGAGCTAACCAGGGATAGACAGGAGTTGAGGTAGGAGGGGAGAATGCGGAACCAGAATTTACCGATGAAGGTAAGGCTGTGTAGCTGGTGCCTAGAAGGTAGAGGCAAAAGGGAGAGAGGGTAGCAGAGGGTTAAGTGGTGAGTGGGAGGGGGGGGAGGTGGCAAAACGGCAAAGTGAATTAAGTAAAGTATCAAGTCTTGCAAGAGAGATAGCAGGAGCACTGCCATAGACAATATCAGTGTAATCTGTTATGGGGAGGATGGTTTTGGTGACTAATTCTTGGTGAGTTGAAAGAGGGAGGCATTCTTTGTGTCAGTAGAGGGGGCGGAGTTTGGAGCAGATGGAGTCGATGTGGACTGAGAAGTTGAGGTTGCTATTCAGCCAGACCCTAAGGTATTTGAATGATTGGACTGACTGTAAAGGTGAGCCATGAGGGTGGTGAAGGTTGGAGGGTTTTGGGATTTGGATCCTCTTTGCCTTGAGCCAAAGAACATAGAAACTGTTTTTTTGTCATTTAGTTTTAACTGGTTTTGATGGAACCATTTCTGCACTTTGCCGAAGTTGCAGTGAAGGGGGGTAGTGACATCTGTGGCAGAGGTGCCAGAGAAGTATAGCACAGTGTTGTCTATGTACATGTGGTTATTTGAGGGGGGAGCAAACAAAGGGGAGGTCATTGATGAATATGGAGAAAAGAATGGGGCCCAGTATGGAACCTTGGGGGATGCCAGCTGTGATGGGGGAGGGGCTGCCAGAACAGATCACTGCCTGTGGTGAAGGTACGAGCTGAACCAGTTGGCAGCAGATGGAGCCAGACCAGAGGAGTGAAGTTTTTGGATGAGGAGGGTGTGAGAGATGGAGTAGAAGGACTTCGCCAGGTCAGTGAAAATGGCTGCGATGACAAGGCCCTTGTCCATAGCTGACTGGTTTGTGTCAGTGACGAGGATCAGGGAAGGGACTGTGGAGTGCTGTTTCCTGAAGCCAGACTGATGGGGAGAGAGTCTGTCAGAGGCAGTTAGGTGTTCCAGGAGCCGTGAGTTGATTAGGGGCTCGTGGAGCTTGGTGAGAGTGGGTAGGAGAGAGATGGGTTTGTAGTTACCGGGTGAGGTGGGATCCCCACCCTTATGTAGAAGGAGCACCTTGGCCATTTTCTAAGACGAGGGGACAGAGCTGGTAGTGAGGGAGAGGTTTAGGAGGTGAGCAAGGGGGGGCAGCAATGGTAGTGGCGGAAATACGCAGAATCTTGGGGTGGAGGCCGTCTGGGCTGATTTTTGTGGGGTTGAGCATCATAAGCGCCTTGCAAAACCTCTTGGGGGGAAGATGGGGGGAAAGTGAAACCAGTCCCAGCTGGGGGTGGCGGGGGAGAACCTGTGAAGGGGAGGACGGAATGATCGAGGAGGGCGCAGGTGCTAAAGAAGTTGTTGAAAGTCTCGGCAATAGAGACAGTCAGAGACTGTCGCTCCATTGACTTTTAGGATTTGGGGAGGTTTGAGCGGGGTGGGGGGGGGTCTAAGAAGTTATGGAGAACTTTCCAAAAATTGGCTGGTGAGCTGAATCTAGCCTGAAGCAGAGTCTTAAAATAGTTGGGCGTAGCTTTTCTGATGGCCTGTGTGCAGGTGTTTCTGTGGGCACTGTAGAATTGAAAATCTGAGGGTTGGCAGGAGGCCTTGAAATTTGCCCAGAGTTTATCTCAGGCTCTACAGAGGGAGAGGAGGTCTGGGGTTATCCATGGGAGGTGCCAGTGCTTTTCTCATGCCTTTTTTAGGGAGGCATGAAAGTTCCAGATTCGGGTTAAGGTATCGGAGAATAACTGTAGAGCAGAGTTGACGTTAAGGGCTGAGCACATAGGAGACCAGTCTGTGTGAATGAAATCCTGGAATAGTGAATAGAGTCCAGGGTACAGAGAGGGCGATGCTAAATATATTTGGGGCCTGATTGGGGGCGTTTTTCTTATGCGGAATGTAATGTAGTGATCGCTAAGGGCATTGGGGAGTACTTCAGCGGCAGAGATGCAGTGGGGGATGGGATGAGAGTACCCAATCAAGGAGTGAGTGGTTAGGGGATTTGGGGTTCAGACGTGTAGGCTCAGTGATCATCTGGCATAGGTTTAAGGATTCAGTTTTCTTTCTGTATACATTTTTTTTGTTCCCCAGTTTTCTCCACCCGTCTCAAGCGATGACGCCTTTTGTCGCACTTGAGATGCCTCCCTTCATGTGGCCCCTCTCGCCTGTGCCTGTTACTCCATCCGGCGGTGACAGAACTACGGTGGGGCGGCAACCTCCCCAAGAGAGGAGAGCTGCCATTGGGCGCCTCGATCCAGCTCCTTCCCTCCCCCCACCATGCTGGCTGCTTGGTGACCCGAGGTTGTTCCCGAACCCAGGTCGCCAGCGTGGCGCGAGATAAGGCGTCCAGCGCCTCAACCCTCCGTGCCACTGGGCTGGCCCAGGATTCAGTTTTAAAGATGGAGGTTTTGGAGGAGGGGGAGAGCAAATCCAGGTTAAAGTCACCTAGCAGGATAAGTTCACCTTTGCTTGAGTGTGAGGAGACTGTGGAGATGCAGTCGACCATGAAGCTGTGGGGTGCTTTGGGAGAGTAGTATAGTACTGCTATATAGATAAGGAGGGTGGAGGGAAGGGAGAGGAGGATGATAAGAAATTTGTGGGAGGAGGGCTGTGTATCTTGGAGTGAGATGGAGCAAGAGAGGGAGTCCCTAGAGTAAATATTCACGCCTCCTCCACGTTTTCCACGATCCTGACGGAATAGGTTGTAATCAGGAATAGAGAGGGCAGAGTCTGGGATCTTGGCAGAAAGCCAAGACTCAGTTATACACAGTATGTCAGGGGAGTCTTGGGTAACCCAGACTTTTAGGTCATCCAATTTTGGAAGGAGGCTTCTTGCGTTTAGGTAAAAAATGAGTAATCCCTTAGGCTGTGCAGAGGAAGTATTAGGAGAAGGGCCAGGGCTAATTCCTATGTCCCTGAAGAGGAGTAGGTAAAGGGGAAATTGGGGAGGGGGCACTTTTATCTTTTGGGAAACCGAGGAGGGAGAGGAGAGGCAGACACAGCGAAGGAGAGCTTCGAGGTTTAGAGAGGGGGATGAAAGCAAGCTAGAGTGGGTAGATGAGAGGTAGAAAGAGAATAGGAGAGGGCAGCTGGGAGGTACAGTGAGAGGGTGAGGGAGAGGGAGATGGGGGGTATGGTGGAGAGTAGAGCACAGGACAGGCTGATGGAGGGGAGAGGTAAGAGGTAGGAGTGAGTGACAAAAGCGTGGGGGAAGGATGGGGAGGTGGGAGATATTGGAGGTGCCCAGAGTAGGGATGTGAAGAGGAGTGGGGGGTGGTGGATAAGTGGAGAAGACGATGAAGAGAATCTCGGGAGAAAGCAGAGAGAAAAATAGGGAGAATGTGAACATGTTAGAGAGATGAGAGGAGAGCAGAGTGCGAGTCAGAGGTAGGAGATGGCCTTTATTAGGAGAAAGACAGAGTTAGAACGTCTATACCAGAAACTAAGCTGAGTCAACTGACGTATACACTTAATGCAGAGAGGCTTGCAGGAGAAAGTAGAAGTGCTCCAATATCCGGTGGGCTTGGAGAGAGTCAGAGGCAGTAGGTGCGATCACAGTGGGTAGGGGGCCACTACCACCAGGAAGCTATTAATTTGATAACGGTCTGCTGATCGATTTGGGGCCACGAGCCACTAGGGACTGTGGCTGCGTGTCAGGCAGGGGCTGGAGGGGGCCATTCTAGGGCACATGCAACCTATGCAACTGGGCCCATAATGGTCATGCAAATGGCCACCTAGTGCCTTGCATGCTCAGTGGCCTTATTTGTATAGGTGCCTTAGTGAATAGGAAATAGTGCACTGACGTTATCTGTTGTAGGGCCATTCTTTTTGGCTGCGGGTTGGGGTGGCACTAGTGGGGTGATGCTGGCGGTAATGGGGTTACCGCCAACACAGCCTCTGTTCAGCGCTGTCTGACTGTGAATAACAATTTTTTAAGATTGGGCAATCGCAAATCATAGTGCAAACTTTTGCGATGTGATTGACAAATTTTTTTGTGAATCGGTACCCAGATGTGGAAACCTCTCTAAGCCCAACGTACTGGCTGTCTGCCCAGTCATCCCAGGCTTTCTGCTGTAGTCCAGCAGTGTTGTCCCACATGAACCTCTGCCACCCCTCAGTATCATTATCCAGTTTGGCTATAAAGAAAGGGGAGAAAAGGACTGTTGCTTGTATACACATTCTCCAAGAGTCTGTTCCATAGATGCACAGTGTTTTGTGAGAAATTGTCTCCACGCCTTTTATCAATTAATTTTTCCTCTATTGCACCCTTTCAGTTACCCCAATATCCTTCTTGTACTATGGTAGCCAAAACTGTTTGCAGTATTCCATCATTATAATGCTACAAAAAGGTTGAATAATTTGACCATTCTTACTGATTTATTCCCCTTTTGTACAGTCAAGTATATTTATTTTAAAGATTTGGTTAGAAAAAAGCACACTGAGCTGAAAGTTATTTCCAGATGCCACATAGAGGATGACAGGCATGGGATAAAAATACAGAGTACCATAAATCATATTCAGAAGCATGACATGTGGGGACCTGGATAGCTCAATGGATTGTTAGCCAGTTAAGGAGCCTTTCTTCTCTGGGCCACTGTTTAACATCCAGCCTAGGTCAGTAATGGCTGAAAGCCATTATCACCTGAGGGCTCTTCATTGTTCAATGTGAAATGAGTTGTGGTGGTCTCAGTCTAGTTACCAATGTGCAGGTGTCTATATCACAAAATCATCAACACCATTTGCTCTGATTGTCATCTTTGTTGACAGTTTTTACATCAGAGGTCAAGGACTGAATGGGCATGGTGTGTGAACTAGACAAAAAAGTAAATGAAGCTGCTCACTCTTCTGGCCCAATTATGACGCTGCTTTTTAGCTGGTGGAGCCAGGTATCACTAAGTCAAAGAAAGAAGTGGCATGCACACCAGATATGAAGTAGACTGCTTTTTATTTTAACCTCCATAATTTTAGCACACAGTTGTGAACAACGCAAGGGAGCAGGCTTCCGTATGAATCACTGGAAGGGCTTTGTCAGGGAGTTGTGCCCTCTTCCCTGCATATGGCTACTTATACAGATAACGAGATCAAACATACCCCATTACAAAAATGTTTAAAGCCACACATATAGAAAACCATAGTGCAAAAAATTTTTATACAGTATATACAGGTTTAAAAACACAGTTTCTATCCAGTATAATTAAAGCTTTAAAGAAGCTGTTATTTCTAAACTCAGATGTCTTGGTTAAGAAACTAACAAATAGTCCTGTTCAGTCTATGTCTTCTATATGCGTACCTACAAACCCCTATAAGTAAACTTTGCAAAACTTTAGTTTTTTTGTTTTAATACTGGATAGATACTTTGTTTTGAAGCCTGTGTATATAAAAGGAAAAGGGAAATTGTTTAACCAGGAGAGATACACTAAGCTGGAGCTTGTTTTCAGGTGCAACCTGAGAGCACAAGGAAGATAAGTGACTTGCTCAGGGTCACACAGTATGCAAGTGGGGGCTGATGGGATTCAATCCTAGGTCTCCAGGTTTGCAGCTCAGCGCCCTTAACCACTATGCTATACTGCCTCCTGATATATATAAAGCATTCTTCTATGTTTTTTTCATTATGGTTTTCTATATGTATGGCTCTAAAAAAATGTTTTGTATTTGATCATGACATACTGTTTGTTTAAGAAGCCACACTTGTGGAGACAGGCAGAACCCCCTGACGAAGCCCCTCCAGCAATAGGCAGAGGTGCCTGCTCCCGGGTATCCTTCACGATAGTGTGCTGAGATTTTGGAGGCTAAAATTAAAAACCTGTCTACCTCCTATCTGGTGTGTGCACCACTGCTTTCTTTGACTTTATGGAGTCTGAACTACCCTCTCACCTATGTGATGGTCCTCCAGGACAGGGTTGAGACTTTATGAAATCTGAACTACCCTCTCACCTATGCAGTGGTCCGCTCCAGGACAGGGTTGAGACTTTATGGAGTCTGAACTACCCTCTCACCTATGTGGTGGTCCCTCGA
Source organism: Neoceratodus forsteri (assembly GCA_016271365.2). Lineage (NCBI taxonomy): Eukaryota > Metazoa > Chordata > Ceratodontiformes > Ceratodontidae > Neoceratodus > Neoceratodus forsteri. The sequence goes on along the minus strand of CM028129.1, from coordinate 815,279,089 downwards.
AGACTGGGTTGATGCACATTGGCAGCACAGAGTGGGGAAGCTTGCACTGTAATCATCTGTACTGTTGTCTATTATCTGGAAAAACAGAGGGCTTCTGTTTCCAGTGCTTTCAGTCCAGAACTTTCGCGAACACTAAATTCAAACTCAAACAAATGTACAGCACTGTGTAAGAGTGATAAAGTAGAGCTGGTTAAAGGTAACAGGAGGGCAGGTCAGCTGGCAGCAGTTCATATTTTACCATTGATTGTGTACTCATGGCCCTTATTCATGGGGCGCAATTGCATTGGGCCAATGTGTGTGATATCCTGTTCTCCAAGACATTTATAAAAATATTAAATGAAAGAAGCTCTGACTCTTGCGGGATCTGGCTTAAAAACATAGCAAAGTGCTGCAGAAAAAAGGTCTTGTGGACTTATCCAGTCTACCCCACGATGTTGCGCATACCCCCTAGGGGACCATGACTGGACCCCCCAACCCCCAACTGATTCTTGACCAAATAGTTGTGCTTATTCCACCCCTTCTTAAAGCTCTCCACTACTTATGGAATGATTAGTGTTTCTGGTAGCTTGTTCCACTCCTGTACTACCCACTCTGTGAAGTTGTATTATCTCACTGTCATTTTAAACCTCCCCACCCACCAGTTTCTTACAATTCCCCTAGCTATTTGTATTGCCGCTGGTTGTGAACAGCTCTCTGGAGTCCACTCTGTTAATGTCTTGCATGTATTTATAGGTTTCAGTCATGTTTTCTGTCTCCCTTCTGGCCCCCAGTGAGTACACATTAAGGCACACCAGTCTTGGCTCATACGTTCTGCCCTATTGCCCCTGAATCATGTTTGTCACCAAGTTCTGCACTTTCCCCAGCTTGGCAATGTTCTTTTTATGTGAGGATACCAGAATTGTACATAGCACTGCTGCTGCGATCTTACCAGGGGTGTGCAGGGGTAATATGACCATTTCTGCTGCTCGACCCTCTACCATTGTATCTCAGCATCCTGTGTGCCTTCCCTAGAACCATATCACATTGTGCTGAAGATCTGAGGCTGTTAGTTATCACCAGACCCAGGTCCCTTTCCTCCTCTGTCACAGTAACTGACACAAACACACACACACACACACACACACACACACACACACACACACACACATACTTCCACCCACCTGGATTCTTGTTTCCCATGTGCATGAACCCGCACATTTTGGTATTAAAACCCAGCTACCAGGTACTTATTTATTTATTTATTTTTTTTTTACCAACTCTTGAGCTTCTCCAGGTCCTCCCATAATTCAGGAGTACAATTTCAGTGTCAGCTCTGCCACAGAGTTTGGTGTCATCTGCAGATAGGCAGATTTTCCCTCCTTTGCCTTCACTTATGTCACTAATTAAGATTTTAAAGAGTGCCAGGCTTAGCATGACTCCTGTGTTACCCCACTGGTCACCTCCCTAATATCCGAGAACTTCCCATTGATGACTGCCCTCGGAGTCCTCCACTCACAGTCAGTTTTACACCCTCTTTTGTTAGTTTGTCCACTCACCCCCAGGTCCACAGTTTTTTGACTGATCAGCTATGTGGGACTGAGTTGAACCCCTTGCAAAAATGAATACATCTCCTTTATCTACTGACCCCATTGCACAGTCAAAAACGTCTTACCAAATTTGTGTGGTAAGACCTTACTGCCCAAAAAAGTGATATCTACTATCTTGTAGCCCATTTCCCTCCAGGAACGCCACCATTCTTTTCTAACAACATGAAGTCTTGCTGTATTCTGACAAATTGCAGTGAGGTCCAACCTTCGAACTGCCCCGGAGACGAAAGAGTTAACTTTCCATGCTAGGCATGGAACGCTGAGCTGGAGCTCGGTTGAGACTCTGTCTGTTGCTGTTTGAACTCAAACCGTCAGATTCTTTACTCCGCCTCACTGAACAGTTGCTCTGGAGATTTCTCCTTTGCTCAGTTCAGTTTGTCGGTTAAAGTACCGTTTTTCTCGGTTTTCGACCGAATTTAAACCGCAACCTATCGGTTCAGTCTCTGTCTGTGGTATTCATGAGTACTAGATAGGTTTATATTTGTTTTTTATTCTCTGTGGAACTTGTAAACATGTCATCGGTTCGGTTTGAACCGATCAGGTTGTTTAAAAATCTTTACTTCTACTTTTAGAGTGTGGTTACCGGTTCTTATCGGTTCTAAAAAAAAAAAAAAAACAGATTTTATTATGTTTTTTTCCATGACCCGGGACACGGTCAGGAACCGATAAGAGTGTCTTGCCTGGCGGGTTGCCGAAAAAAGGGCAAATTTTTGTTTAGGACTGGCCATGTCTGAGAAACCCAAAAGAAAAACCGGGCCCACTGGGTTTCAGCACTGTAATGTGTGTGGGGAAGTCTTTGGTAAGGCTGATCCCCACACCACCTGTGTTTATTGTCTGGGGTTTGACCACCTCGATTCAGACTGCCAGATTTGTAAAAATTTTCCTGCAGCTACCCTGGAAAAAAGAGTTGGTAGGCTCAGAGAAAGGGAGGCCAAAAAGTCCGCTGACCCAGATGGCCTGCCCGGTTCAGTTCCAACCGAACCAGAAGGAGTGCCCTCTGACCAGGGCGAAACTTCTTCGGGCAAAAGAAGAACCGATTCCGATGAGTCGTTTCCGGTTAACAGATCAAGAAGGGATAAATCAGCCGGTGCGGATCCAAAAGTTCTTTCTCCGACCGCTGATGAAATAGCCAAAGCGATAAAAATTGTTCAGTCACTATCCCCGATTCCAACCGAACTGGCACCATTAGGAAGGTGCTCGGTTCGGTCAGTTCCACCGGTTCCAGATTATGATTTAGAGGAATTTTATGAACCGGAGGAGGAGGAAGGAAAGTATGAGGAAAGTGAATGTGATTATGAAAGTCTGGATGTGCCCATTGACCCGGACATCTCCCCAGACAGACCTTCAGGAGTGTCTCCTCCTAGGCTTTCTGAGTCCCCCTCTCATTTCATGTTTTACAAGAAAGTGGCTGAAACCCTTCACCTTCCTATGGAAGAAGCTGTGGATGACCAGGAGGAGCCTGACTATGTTGAAATGATGGATATCCCAGAGTCCAGGAGGCTGTCTATTCCCCTCCATAAGTCTTTTGGGAAACAGACAATAAAATCTTAAAGACTCCTAATTCTGTACCGACTGTGGATAAGAGAATGGACAAGAGGTATACTCTTTCAGGCTCAGATACGGAGTTCCTTACCCAGCAATGCAGCCATGTTGGGGTACTGCAGGCTGCTGACTGTGATGAGGCAAATATACCCTTGGCTTCACACCCCCCAGATAAGGACTCTAGGAGGATTGATGCCATGGCAAAGAAACAGTACATGGCAGCATCCTTGGGACTCAGGCAGGCCAATTATATGGCCTATACAGCTAGATATCAGAAATCTAGATGGGACACTGTAATAATAATAATAATAACTTTATTTATCTGTGCCTTTCTCAAAATCAAGGCGCATTACAATAAAATGTAGAATAAAATGTATTAAACATATTAAAAACTAAATTGGCAACACACCAGAGTAATGGCTTTAGCTAAACAGGTCCCTGGCCAGCTTGCTAAGGAGCTGGAGCAGGTAGCTGCAGATGGTATTGAGGCATCCAAGGTGCACTTCCATGCTGCAGTGGACTCCAATGATGTTTCATCTAGAGTCATGGCTACATCTGTGGCCCTTCGTAGGATGGCTTGGCTCAGATGTACTAGCCTGTCTCAGGATACCCAGACTAAGGCCATGAATTTTCCTGTTGTGGGTAATTCTCTGTTCAGGGAGCAAACGGAGAACTACATGAAGAAAATGAATGAATACAGGACCACCTATAGGAGTGCTCAGGCCAAGGAAAGGCAAGCCACTCCTCAGAGGCAGCATCCCAGGGGCAGGGGCAGGCCTTTTCATAGGCCTTTCTACCAGGCCCAGGCCTCCTCTTCTGCTTATGCTCAGAGGGGGTTCTTTAGAGGGAGAGGCAGATGGGGTACAAGCAGGCCTGCTTCCACCCCTCAGCCTAAAGCCCCTGCCAAACAGGCACCCTGATGGGTTTGCCAGGGCCGACTCTCCACCACCTGTAGGGGGCAGGCTGGCTTACTTTGTCCAGGACTGGATGTCTTTAACATCAGACAAATGGATCCTGGAAGAAGTAAGCCAGGGACTGGTTCTCAGCTTCAAAAAATTTCCAAAGATGAGAACCAGATCCTTTCCACCTGCAAATCCTTCAGAGGCACTTGCCCTGGAGGCAGAAGTCTCTTCCTTCTTGGCTCTCAGAGCTGTAGAAAGGGTTCCACCCCTACACAAGGGGAAAGGATTGTACTCCAGTTACTTCCTCACCCCCAAAAAGACTGGAGAATGGCGGCCCATCCTGGATCTCAGATATTTAAACAAGCACCTTTTTAAAGCCAAAGTTCAAAATGGTGACTCTGGGAATAATTCTACCCTCTCTAAGGCCAGGGGACTGGCTAGTCTCCCTGGACCTCAAGGATGCCTACTTCCATATTCTCATCAGAAGCTCCCGCCAATACCTCCGGTTGAGCTGCCCTCAGGCCATTACCAATTCAGAACAATGCCCTTGGCCTAACCTCTGCTCCAAGGGTGTTCACAAAATGCCTGGCAGTAGTAGTTGCCTTCCTAAGAAGGAAAAGGATTTCCATCTTCCCATACCTGGACGACTGACTCATAGTAGGCCAGTCCCCAGACCAAGTCAAGTTACACCTACAGATAACTCAGCAACTGCTTACTTCTCTAGGTTTCCTTCTGAATCTTTCAAAGTCAGTTCTAGAGCCGGTACAGCTCCTCACCTTCATAGGCGCAGAGCTAGATACAGTAAAGGCAAGAGCCTTCCTTCCCCTGGACAGGGCAAGGACCCTTATTATACTGGCCTCTTCATTCACCCTACAGGTGTCTCGACCAGCAAGGCATTTTCTACAGCTCCTGGGCCACATGGCTGCTTCTACAGCAGTGGTGCAGGAAGCAAGATTTCAGATGAGGGACATTCAGTTCCACTTGAGAGCCTTTTGGTCTCAGAGAAAGGATCCTCTGACCAAACTGATCCCAGTGACTCGAACCCTGATCCAGGCATTGCAGTGGTGGCAGGATCAGGACAATCTAACACAGGAAGTTCCTTTTGTCACTCAGTCTCACTCTCTAATCCTTACTACAGATGCCTCCCTCTTGGGGTGGGGAGCCCACTTGGGAGACCTGACCACCCAAGGGTTGTGGTCTCCTCAGGAATCTCTGCTTCACATCAATCTATTAGAACTCAGAGCAGTGTTTCTAGCACGTCAGGCTTTTTCCAAGTCTGTTCAGAACAAAGTAGTTCAGATCAGGACAGACAATACCACCACAATGTGGTATATCAACAAGCAAGGGGGCACTCGGTCTACGGCCTTGTGCACAGAAGCAATGAAGTTATGGTATCTGGCCTATTCCCCGAACACCTCTCTTACAGCAGTACACCTCCCAGGCAAGGACAATGTCCTGGCAGATGCTGTCAGCAGGATATCTCAGGGCCATCACGAATGGTCACTGGATCCCCTGGTTTTGAAGGTGATTTTCTCCAAATGGGGCACCCCTCGGATAGATCTTTTTGCAGCCCCAGACAATCACCAACTTCCTCTCTTTTGCTGCAGGCCCCCGGTGTTGGGCTCAGTCCCCCTGGATGCCCTAGTTCTCAATTGGGAAGGGAAGTTTCTGTATGCTTTTCCCCCCTTCCCTCCCCTGTTCAAGGTGCTAGTCAAAATCAGGTCTCAACCCTGCAGGGTGATTCTGATTGCTCCAGACTAGGCCAGACAGCCCTGGTACCCTCTCCTGTTGTCCTTAGCAGTCCACCTTCCCCTGTTTCTTCCCAGGAATTACAACCTGTTAACCTGTGCTCAGGGGAGGGTTTGGTATCCGAATCTCAAATCTCAAGGCCTGGCTCTTGAAGAGTTAGAGTTTGCTGATTTACACCTCTCTTAAGGTGTTATGGATATTCTAAAGGCTTCTCGGAAGCCTTCCACCAGAAGTACTTACAACTCCAAATGGAAAAGATTCTCCATATGGTGCTCTGGGAAGCATATTTCTCCAGAGTCTGCTGGCCTGCCCACAGTCCTTGACTAGATGGTTCATCTTAATAGCTTGAGACTCAGACCAGCTACACTGAGAGTGCATCTGGCAGCTGTCTCTGCTTTTCTTTCAGCAGGTAAGCCTTCTCCCCTTTCAGCTCATCCTGTATTATCTAAGTTTTTCAAGGGATTGCTTCATACCAATCCGCCATTCAGGGACCCTGCCCCTGTTTGGGACCTTAATGTTTGCATAGCTCAGCTTATGCAACCCCCAATTTGAGCCTTTGTCCTCAGCAGAGCTTAAGTACTTGACTTGGAAAACTGTTTTCTTGGTGGCCATCACTTCTGCCAGGCGCATAAGTGAGTTACAAGCCCTGTCAGTGGAGCCTGATTTTATCTCTTTCCATAGAGATAAGGTGGTCCTCAGGACTAACAGGAAGTTTTTACCTGAGGTGGTTTCAGACTTCCACCTTGACCAGTCTATGTATCCACCTGTGTTCTTCACTGACCATTCTTCCTCTGGTGAGAGGAGGCTGCACAGTTTGGATGTGAAAAGGGCCCTTAGCTACTACATAGAGCGTACCAAGGGTCACAGGTTTGACTCTCTCCAACTGTTCCTCACTTATGGTGAGGGTGGTAAGGGAAAACCTGCCACTAAGAGATCCATTGCCAGGTGGATTGTCTCTTGCATTCAATTTTGCTATGAGAAACTAGGCAGGATTCCACCCTCAGGCCTGAGGGCTCACTCTACCAGAGGTACAGCTGCTTCCCTGGCTGCTGCCAGGGATATTCCTATCTTAGAGATATGTCAAGCAGCTACCTGGAAAACAGTTCACACTTTTACCAAGCATTACTCTCTGGATATCCAGGCTAGCAGTGATGCTCGGTTTGCTCAACAGTGCTTGAGAGCCTATTTAAGTAGGTAGGTTCTGTCCCTCCTCCATGGAGGTACTGCTTGGTAGTCTGCAGTTTGTCAGAATACAGCAAGACTTCATGTTGTTTGAAGAAAAAATTACTCACCTTAGTAATGTTGTTTCTTCTAATGGATTCTTGCTGTATTCTGACCTCCCCCCTGCCTTCTCCTCTCAGAACCTTTGTTTTGGGATGTGGGTGGGCAGTAGCAGTGTTGGCACTCAAGAGGTGCCCCACCTTTTTATTATCACCCCTTTACTTTGGGTGAGTGGGTGTTGTGTTTATTTGATTTTTTGGGTTTCCTGACTTGAGTCTTTGTTTTGGGACCAAAAAATCTGTTTATTATATTTAGTAGCCAGTTGGCTAGTGTAGGTTACAGCTTCCACACAGGACACTCAGTGAGTTTAGCTCGTAAAGATCTGACAGTTTGAGTTCAAACAGCAACAGACAGAGTCTCAACCGAGCTCAAGCTCAGCGTTCCATGCCTGGCATGGAAAGTTAACTCTTTCATCTCCGGGGCAGTTCGAAGGTTGGGCCTCACTGCAATTTGTCGGAATACAGCAAGACTCTATTAGAAGAAACAACATTACTAAGGTGAGTAATTTTTTTCCTTTTGATTATGGTTTCCAGTAATTTGCCAACTGGTGACGTCAAACTTACATTTTATTGTTTTGTGGTTTGTTTTTACTATTACTTTTGTGCACTGATACCATGTTTTGCTGTTTGCCAGGCCATCAGCACCTCTCCAGTCTCCAAAGAGCAAGTGAAGTGGTCCATCAGGGGCTTAGCCAGTGCTTCTGCCATCTCCTTCAGCACCATGGGGTGCAGACTGTCCAGCCCTGGGGATTTGTTTACCTTCAGTGCTCCGAGCACCCTTAGCACTCTATCTTAATTGGATGGCATTCATCCGAGAGTACTATGGGAATTGGCAGTCATACTGGCTGCACCCCTGGCTGAGCTCTTCAACAGGTCGCTTGAGACAGGGAGGGTACCTAGGGATTGGCAAGAGACACATGTGGTGCCAGTCCGTAAAGGGGGGTCGAGGGAAGTACCAGGTAACTATAGACCCATCAGTTTGACCTCGGTGGTGGGAAAATTAATGGAGAGTATACTAAAGGAACGGTTGGGGGTGTACTTGGAGGAGGTGGGAGGTCTGGATAGTCGGCAACATGGGTTTGTGCCACGTAGATCATGTCAAACCAATCTTGTGGAGTTCTACGAATGAGTAACATCAGAACTGGACAGGGGAAAGCCTGTGGATGTATTATTCTTTGACTTCAGCAAGGTGTTTGACTCTGTCCCCCACAATGGTCTGATGGAGAAACTGACGGGGTTGGGAGTAGGCCCTTTGATGGTCAGATGGATTGAAAGCTGGCTAGCTGGACACATCCAGAGAGTAATGGTCAGTGGGGAGCCCTCGAACCCTATAGAGGTCGGTAGTGGGATACCACAGGGCTTGGTCCTGGGTCCGATTCTGTTTGATGCATACATATCGGACATCAGGGAGGGTGCAGGGTGTGAAATGAGTTTCTTCGCTGATGACTCGAAGGTGAGAGCAGTAGTTGAGGGTGAAGAGGGTAGGTTGGCCCTGCAAGGGGACCTGGACACCCTGGAAAGCTGGGCTCACACATGGAAATTAAATTTCAATATCACCAAGTGCAAGGTGTTACATCTTGGGTGGGGAAACCCTAAACACATGTACACCCTGGGAGGGGAGGCGCTGGAGGCCTCAACAGGGGAAAAAAACCTAGGGGTCATGGTGGATGCATGCATGAATAACTCTGAGCAGTGCAGGAGAATGGCTAGCAGGGCAAACAGGATGCTGGGATGCATCGTAAGGGGGATCACCTCTAGGAGCAGGGGAGTGATTCTGTCGCTGTACAATGGACTGATTAGACCACACCTTGAGCATTGTGTACAGTACTGGAGACCACACTTGAAGAGGTACATACAGCTCCTGGAGAGGGTATAGAGGAGGGCAGCTAAGATGCTACGAGGACTAGGGGATTTGACGTATGAGGACAGACTTGAGGAGCTCTGCCTGTTTTCATTGGAGGAGAGGAGAGGCGGGGGGACATGATTGAGGTCTTCAAGTACCTCAAGGGAATAAATAGGGTAAACATGGAGGGGATCTTTAGACTAAAGCAGGGAGGTATCACCAGAGGGCATGGTTTGAAGGTGGAAGGTAGAAGGGTGAGGGGGGGAAGAGGAGGAGGTTTTTCACTGAGAGAGTGGTGGACCCTTGTAATGCGCTGCCTGGTGAGTTGGTTCAGAGATCCACAGTGAAGGGCTTCAAGAGAGGGTGGGACAGACACAGAAAACGGATGTATCAGATGATGGCCTGGCACTGGGGGGTTGGGATGGATGATGGGGGTTTCTGGAACACAAGGGAGGGGGAGGGTCTCGAGGCACCCAACTAGGGATCTGAGGTTCGAGCAGACTCAATAGATCATAAGGCCTAATCTGCTGGCAGTTAGTATGTTAATTGGACACATACAGATCTACGCCCCGCCCCCCCTGTGACCTACTGAAAACTTTTTCCTGAGGCCAGGGCCCTTCCATCTACTTGGTAAATACTGAACAAAAGTAATCATTCAGTATTTCTGCCCTGTCTTTACTGTCTTCCTCCCACCCCTCTTCCTGTTTCAGCTTTACAAGACATAGCCATTGCATGTTTTGGGGTATCCTCTAAGGTTGCTGATGTACTGATAGTGCCTAGAAAGCCCTCTACCAGACATACTTATTCCTTAAAATGGAAGTGGTTCACTCTATGGGCTGCTTCCAGGAATTTGGACCCATTTACATGTCCTGTGAATGCTGTCTTGGAATACTTGCTGTCCCTGTCAGATTCTGGCCTACCACTGTATAAGGTTTCCATGCCCCTCTTGATGGTCATACGATTGCCCAGTTAGAGGTGTCCCATATGTTTTGAGAGGTAGTCTCCAGATGAAACCTCCTATCTATAAACCAGTCCCATCTTGGGACTTGAGCTGTGTGCCTGAGAAACCTGACATTGACTCCTTCAAACAACATGAAGTCTTGCTGTATTCTGACTATTGCAGTTAGCCCCAGCCTTTAAACTGCCCCGGAGAACAAAGGGTTAACTTTCTATGCAGAGCGTAGAATGCTGAGCTTGAGCTCGGTTGAGGTCTCTGTCTGGAGCCCTTTGAAATCCAACCGTCAGATTCTTTACTCCGCCTCACTGAACAGTCGCTCCGGAGATTTCTCCTTCAGCTCGGTTCGAAAGTTGGTTAAAGTCTCAATTAAGTTGTCGGTTTTTAACGAATTTATTTCCGTATAGTCGGTTCAGTCTCTGTCTGTGGTACCGTGAGTACTAGATAGGTTTTGTTCTGTTTTTCTGTGTGGAAATTGTAAAGTGTTAGATCGGTTCTAAAAAATAAAAAGTGTTTTGAACGTATTTTCCAACACCCGTGACACGGTTAGGAACCAGTAAGGGAGTCTTGCCTGGTGGTTGCCATAAAAAGGGTAAGTTTGGTTAGGTTGGCCATGTCTGAGAAACCCAAGAAAAAAAACGGGCCCACTGGGTTTCAACGCTGCAGTGAGTGTGGGGAGGTCTTTGCTAAAGCCGACCTCCACACCACCTGTGTTTATTGTCTGGGGTTTGAACACCTTGATTCAGACTGCCAAATTTGTAAAAATGTTCCTAAATCTACTTTTGAAAAGAGACTAGGTAGACTGAGGGAAAAGGAGGTCGAGAAGTCCGCTGACCCAGATGGCCAGCCCGGTTCTGTTCTGACCGAACCAGAAGGAGTGCCCTCTGACCAGGGTGATACTTCTTAGGGCAAGAGGAGAGCTGATCCTGAGGGGTCGGTTCCTACTAAAAGGAAACGCAAAGAAAAATCAAACAGTTCGGATCCAGAGGTTCATGTTCCGACCGCCGAGGGCCAGAGCGATTCAAATTGTGGAATCGCTTCGCGCGGTTCCGACCAATCCGACACCTTTTCGCAGAGGTTCGGTTCGGTCGGTTCCCCCGGTTCAAGATTATACCACTGAAGATTTTTATGAACCGGAGTTTGTGGAGGAGGAGGAGGAGTTTGAAGATGATGGTAATGATGATGATGAAAGTCTGGATGTGCCTGTGGAACCGGACATCTCCCCAGACAGACCTTCTGGTGTATCCCCTCCTAGGCTTTCTGAGTCCCCTTCTCATTTTTTGTTTTACAGAAAAGTGGCTGAAACCCTCCGGCTTCCTATGGAGGAGGCAATGGAGGATCAGGAGGAGCCTGATTATGTGGAAATGATGGACATCCCAGAGTCCAGAAGACTGTCTATTCTCCTTCACAAATCCTTTGGGAAACAGACACAAAAAATCCTGAAGTCTCCCAATTCTGTACCTCCTGTAGACAGAAGGATGGACAAGAGGTACACACTATAAGGCTCAGATACGGAGTTTTTATACCAACTATGCAGCCATGTTGGAGTAGTGCAGGCTGCTGCCTGTGACAAGGCAAACATTCCCTTGGCTTCACACCCCCAAGATAAAGACTCCAGGAAGATTGATGCCATGGCAAAGAAACAGTGCATGACATCTTCCTTGGGACTCAGGCAGGCGAATTATATGGCCTATACAGCCAGGTACCAGAAGTCCAGGTGGGACACTGTACTGGCACTGGCTAAACAGGCCTCCCCCCAGCTAGCCAAGGAGCTGGAGGCGGTAGCTGCAGATGGGATTGGGGCATCAAAAGTTCAGTTTCATGCTGCTGTGGAATCCAGTGTTGTGTTATTAAGAGTCATGGCTACATCTGTGGCTCTTCGGAGAATGGCGTGGCTCAGATGTACTAGCCTTTCGTAGGATACCCAGGCTAAGGGCATGGATTTTCCTGTAGTGGGCAATTCTTTGTTTGGGGAGCAGACAGAGAATTACATGAAGAAAATGGATGAGTACAGGACCACTTACAGGAGTGTTCAGGCCAAAGAGAGGCAGGCAACTCCTCATAGGCAGCAGTCTAGGGGCAGGGGCAGGCCTTTTCATAGGCCTTTCTACCAGCCACAGGCCTCTTCTTTCCTTTCACAGAGGGGGATCTTCAGAGGGAGAGGCAGAAGGTGGATGAGCAGGGCTGCATCCACTCCTCAGGCTAAGGCTTCTGCCAGGCAGACGCCCTGATGGGCCTGCCTGGGTCAACTCCCCCATTCCTGTGGGAGGCAGGCTGACTTACTTCGTCCAGGACTGGATGTCTATTACATCAGACAAGTGGGTCCTGGAAGTAGTAGGCCAGGGACTGGTTCTCAGCTTCAAAGAATTTTTGAAGATGAGAGCCAGATCTTTTCCACCTGCAGGTCTCTCAGAAACCCTTGCCCTAGAGGCAGAGGTTTCATCTCTGCTGGCTTTAAGAGCCATAGAGAGAGTACCTACCCTACACTGGGGCAAAGGTCTGTACTCCAGGTACTTCCTTGCCCCCAAAAAGACAGGAGAGTGGCGACCCATCCTAGACCTAAGATATCTAAACAAACATCTTTTAAAATCAAAGTTCAAGATGGTAACTCTGGGAATAGTCCTTCCCTCTCTAAGGCCAAGGGACTGGTTAGCCTCCCTAGACCTCAAAGATGCCTGTTTTCATATTCCCATCAGGTGCTCCCACAGAAAGTACCTCAGATTCGAGTTGCCTTCAGGCCACTATCAGTTCAGAGCAATGCCCTTTGGCCTAACTTCAGCCCCAAGGGTTTTCACAAAGTGCCTGGCAGTAGTAGTTGCCTTTCTAAGGAGGCAAAAAGATTTCCATTTTTCCATATCTGGATGACTGGCTCATACTGGGCCAGTCCCCAGACCAAGTCAAGTCAGACCTGCAAGTGACCCAGCAAGTGCTTACTTCTCTAGGATTTCTTCTCAACCTTCCCAAGTCAGTTCTCGAGCCAGTGCAGCTCCTTACCTTTATAGGGGAAGAGCTGGATACTGTCAAAGCAAGAGCCTTCCTTCCCCTGGAAAGGGCAAGAGTTCTTATAGAACTGGCTTCTTCCTCCAGCCTTCAGGTGTCTCGACCAGCAAGGCATTTTCTCCAGCTCTTGGGCCACATGGCAGCCTCTGCAGTTCCATCTGAGGGCCTTTTGGTCCCAAAAGAAGGACTCCCTTACCAAACTGATCCCAGTGACTCTGACATTGATCCAGGCTCTTCAGTGGTGGCAGGAGCAGGACAATTTAAGGCAAGGGGTCCCATTTGCCACTCAGTCTCATTCAGTGGTCCTTACCACGGATGCTTCCCTCCTGGGCTGGGGAGCCCATCTGGGGGCCCTCACTGCCCAGGGACTGTGGTCCCCTCAGGAGTCTCTTCTCCATATCAGTCTCCTGGAACTCAAGGCAGTTTTTCTGGCCCTGCAAGCTTTCTCTCAGTCAGTGTAGAACAAGGTTGTTCAAGTCAGAACAGACAACACCACCACCATGTGGTACATCAACAAGCAGGGAGGCATGTGGTCTACGGCCTTGTGCACAGAATCCATGGAGTTGTGGTCCTTGGCTTATTCCCTGCTAACCACTCTGATAGCAGTCCACCTTCCGGGGAATGACAATGTGCTAGCAGATGCACTGAGCAGAATTTCACAGGGCCATCACGAATGGTCCCTGGACGCTCTGGTCTTGAAGGTTATTTTTTTAAGGTGGGGCACTCCAGAGATAGATCTCTTCGTAGCCCCAGACAATCACCAACTTCCTCTCTTTTGTTGCAGACCCCCAGTCTTGGGCACAGTCCCTCTGGATGCTCTGATTCTGAACTGGGAAGGAAAATTTCTGTATGCTTTCCCTCCCTTTCCTCTACTGTTCAAGGTTTTAGTCAAGATAAAGTCACAACCTTGCAAAGTGATTCTGATTGCTCCAGATTGGGCCAGACAGCCTTGATACCCCCTGTTACTGTACCTAGCAGTCCATCTTCCCCTGTCTCTTCCCAGGAATAACAACCTGGTAACCTCCTCTCAGGGGAGGATTTGGTACCCCAATCTTCAGTCTCTCAATCTCAAGGCATGGCTCTTGAAGAGTTAGAGTATGCAGATTTGCATCTGTCTCAGTGGGTTCTGGACATCCTCAAAGCCTCTCGAAAGCCCGCCACTAGAAAGACCTATAACTCCAAATGGAAGAGATTCAGCATTTGGTGTTCTAAGCAGCATATTTCCCCAGACGCTGCTGAATTGCCTACAGTTCTGGATTATATGGTCCATCTTAATAGCCTAGGCCTCAGACCAGCTACTCTCAAAGTACACTTGTCAGCTGTCTCCGCTTTTCTGTCAGTGGGGAAGTCTTCCTCACTATCATCTCATCCTGTGTTCTGTAAATTTTTCAAATGATTGCTTCATACCAATCCTCCATTCAGAGACCCTGTCCCTGCCTGGGATTTAAATGTTTGTATTGCTCAATTGATGCAACCTCCCTTTGAGCCTATGTCCTCAGTAGAGCTTAAGTACTTAACTTGGAAAACTGTGTTTTTAGTAGCCATTACCTCTGCCAGATGTTTCAGTGAACTGCAAGCCCTGTCAGTGGTACTTGATTATATCTCCTTTCATAGGGATAAAGTGGTCGTTGGAATCAGTAGAAGGTTCTTGCCCAAAGTGGTTTCAGATTTTCACCTGAACCAGTTTATGTCTCTTCCTGGTTTCTTCACTGATCGTTCCTCTTCAGGGAGAGGAGGCAACACAGTTTAGATGTTAAAAGGGCCCTTAGCTACTATATAGAGCGTACCAAGGGTCACAGATTTGATTTCCTCCAGCTGTTCCTCACTTATGGAGAAGTGGGGAAGGGAAAACCTGCCACCAAGAGAACTATTGCTAGGTGGATTGCATCTTGTATACAGTTCTGCTGTGAGAAACTAGGAAAAATTCCACCCTCAAGCCTGAGGTCTCACTCCACCAGAGGTACAGCCGCTTGCCTGGCTGCTGTCAGGGATATTCCTCTCTTAGAAATTTGTCAAGCAGCCACTTGGAAAACAGTCCATACCTTTACCAAGCATTACTCTCTGGATATCCAGGCTAGGAGTGATGCTCGGTTTGGCACAGCAGTACTTCAGAGCCTATTCTCAAAGTTGGTTCTGTCCCTCCTCCATGGAGGTACTGCTTGGTAGTCCGCAATAGTCAGAATACAGCAAGACTTGATGTTGTTTGAAGAAAAAATTACTCACCTTAGTAATTATGTTTCTTCTAATGGAGTCTTGCTGTATTCTGACCTCCCTCCCTGCCTCCCCTCTCAGAACCTGTTTTGGGGAAGTGGGTGGGCAGGTGCAGTGTTGCATCTCAGGGGTGCTCCTTTTACACCCTCTTCTTTTTGTTTGGGTGGTTGTCTTATCTTTATTCTTATTTGGATTAGTTTTTGGTTTTGGGTTTCCAGTCTTGAGTCTTCCTTTGGGGATCCAAAACTTTTTGTTGCCAATTGGTTGGTAAAAATTTTAGTTTCCACATAGAATCGTTAGTGAGTTTTTGCTCGTAAGAATCTGACGGTTGGATTTCAAAGGGCTCCTGACAGAGACCTCAACCGAGCTCGAGCTTGAGCTCAGCATTCTGTGCTCTGCATAGAAAGTTAATCCTTTCTTCTCTGGGGCAGTTTAAAGGCTGGGGCTAACTGCAATAGTCAGAATACAGCAAGACTCCATTAGAAGAAACATAATTACTAAGGTGAGTAATTTTTGATTCTTAGCCAGCAGCGAGTTGTGGCTTATGTTTCCTAGCATGGAAAATGTTTTTAGTTGCAATCACTTCTGCTCGAAAGATTTCTGAGCTTCAGTCTCTTATGTGTGACCCTGCTTATTTAATCTTTCACAAAGACAGTTTCTTTGCTACAAATCCTACGTTTCTACTAAAGGTGGTATCTGAATTTACATTGAATCAAATGATGCACCTTTCCGTTTATTACTTTAAGCATGCCAGTCAGGGTGAGGCATTGCTCCATACTTTGGATGTACAAAGCATATTCAGATACTGTGTTACTCACACCAAGGACTGCAGGTCCTCTCAGCGTTTTGTTTCATTCGCCCCTGGCAAAGAGGGCACCTCTATGTCTAAACAGTGCCTATCTAAATGGCTGGCACATTGTATTATGTTTTGTTATATTGTATTCGGTTTTGTTACAGGAAATATGATAAGGAACTTCCTGATGCTGTTTGTGGTCACTCAACAAAGTGTATGGCCACTTCTTTTGCTTGTTTCAAAAATGTTTCTGCTGTTGACATTAGTACTGCTGCACCCACTTGGAGCACTGTCCACACTTTTGCTAAGCATTACAGTCTGGACATCATCTCTCGGAGATGTTCTGGCTTTGGACTTGCTGTGCTGTACGGCCTCTTATCCTAAATATATATATCAGACTGTACTAGCCTCCCAGTTTTTATTTAGGACTGCTTGGGAATCATTCCAAAGGTGTGGCCTAATGGAGGAGATATTTTTGAAGAAGATAGAAGAGTTATGTAACAACTTACCATAACAGTAGATCTTCAAGAGAATCTCCTCTATTAGGCCACGCCGTCCCTCCTTACTTCCTTCCTTCCTCTTGTGCTTCAGTGAAGGATACAGCAGATGCTGTGCCTAAGACCTGCCCCATGCATTCTGTAGCTAATCCCCTGCCTCTCCTTTGTGCTGGTCTTGTCTTCCGGCTCCCAATGGTTGGAGGACATCCGAAGCCAATCTTAGGCGGGGAACTGAGGAGTGATAGGGCCGCCCATGCTCATATAGACGCAAATGTGGGACATTGTTGTAGGTGGACCCTGGCTAGCAAAAGTTTCTGTATGCTCCTAGTGCCTGACAGCTGTAGTTCCAAAGGTGTGGCCTAATGGAGGAGAGTCTCTTGAAGATCTGCTGTTACAGTAAGTTCTTGCATAATAATAAGTTTATTTTTAAGGCGCCTTTCAAAATATCATGACGCCTAACAAATTTAAAAAACATCAATTATCCAGATCATAAAATAATATAAAACAGATAATCCATTACAAAATTAGTCATTCACTGAAAGCTTGAACCCACAAGTGTGTTTTTAAAGCTTGTTTGATACTGTTCTTTCTGTGTTGACATTTACATCTATAACATGATCTTGCATGGCTTGTTGACTTGTGTCTTCGTTCCCAGCTGAAAACGTCCTCCTTTTAATAATCAGCAGCATCACAAGTCAGCGTAGACTTTTTGTTTCCTGTTTGAATAAGTTTTTCTCTTGTTTAGATGTTGCATTTTTGTAAGCTCTATTCAGGGACTCAGTGTAGGTCTTCCTTATGCTTTTCCATCTGTTTCTTTGTATCAGCAGTTTCTTTAAGATCTGCCTGTAAGCAAGTATCTCGCTTGATTAATGCCCTCATCAGTTTGTTAGTACACTTTATGGCTCCGTTCACACTACAGCACGGTTAAGTAAAATGTTTTTAAAAACGGATTAGAGCTTACTGAGCTGTAGTGTTCAGATTCAACTTCCTTTATGTGATCTGCTTCGGGTAATCCGTTTTCAGGCGTTCACATTTGCAGCAGATATGTGTGCGCTGTGCATCCATTTCAGCAGCTTGGAAAAAGCTGATTACCATGATGCTTTGCGCACTCACGATCTTTCCCAGCATTAAGCATGGAGGGATGAGAGCTGCCGTGTTCACACTGTAAGTAAAATGTTTCACTTTTAAAATGAATTTATGGAAGCATGCTCAGGCACAGATATCATCAGGGTTTGAGCATGCTTCCATAAATCCGGTGTACAGTCAGGTTAGGTGCGAATGCGAACCAGGCCAGCACGCATTTGAAACGGTTCCAGTGCCAGGAACTGTTTCAAATGCCCCAGTGTGAATGGGGCCTATGAGGGCTTTCTCCTTTTGAATTCCTGTTCATTCTTGTTTAAACCACAGGTTGGCAATTTATCAGTCCTTGAACCCCTGGATGACCAGCCTTGTTCTGAATACTTCTCGCGTGTTATTTTATTATACAAATGATCTAACTCTGACACAGTTTTCCATTTCCTCAGACAAACACCTCATTTTCATTTTACCTGTCTCTATTATGCACTCATCAGCAAATAGGGCTTGTCTGGTTTTCCTTCTTTGCCTAACTGTTCCTTCGGGGTCCTCAAGGCAGTGGTAGTTTTGCTTTTCCATCAGTGTGTCAGAAGCCCCTGCTGCAGGTATGTGGCTCATGCTTTACTCAGAACACACTATTCTTGCTTTTAAGTAAGGGAAAAACCGGGAAACATAAACTCACTGCCTATGCACTTGGTAATTCCAGTCCGCTCGCTGTGCGAGTCTGTAGTTGGTCCCGTTGATGTCTCATCACCGACCGGTGTTCTCTGACTGCAGCTGATTCAAGCACAAATAATATGGCGAAACCCCAGGGAAAGTGGGCCAATAAACGCCGGGCCCCTCCGGCTTCCAAGCTCCCTCCACCCAAAAAAGCAGCGGGTGCTTCAGCCGCGACACTGTCCCACACCACCTGACTCCTTTCCTCTCCCACAGCCTCTGGGCCTTCCAGAAGAATTGGTAGGAGGGAGGTTTTCCCTCCACCTCCCAGGTTGGGAGAGGATAACTTCAGATTCCTGGGTGCTGCAGCTGATCGCAGAAGGACACTCAATAGAGTTTCTTCAGAAACCCCCTCGACAACCTCCCCCAAGGTCATCATACTCTCGGGAACATCATCTTCTGGTCCAGGAAGAGATTTCGGCACTTTTGCTGAAGGAGGCGATAGAACCTATCTCCATTCCTCTTCAGGGAACAGGGTACTATTCCCATTTCTTCCTGGTCCCGAAGAAAACAGGGTACGTGAGGCCGATTCTCGACCTCAGCTCCCTGAACTTGTTCGTGGAGTACAAGAGGTTCAGGATGCTTTCTCTGCAGAGCCTCCTGCCCCTTCTCCGGCCGGGACAGTGGCTCTGCACTTTGGATATGCAGGATGCCTAACTGCATATCCCTATCCTCCATTCCCATCGCAAATACCTGCGTTTTGTGTTCCAGGGGACCACTACCAGTTCAGGGCCTTCCCATTTGGTCTTTCCTCGGCACCCCAGGTGTTCACCAGATGCCTTTCGGTGGTAGCAGCCTACCTGCATACCCAGGGGGTGCAGGTTTTCCCATACTTGGATGATTGGCTCCTAGAGGCCCCATCCAGGGAGGAACTACTGCGTTTCCTTTCCCTTACCCAGCAGGTCTTTGCCTGCATGGGTATTACCATCAACCAGGCCAAGTCCCGTCTGATCCCGTCCCAGAGGCTCCAGTTTATCGGGGCAATCCTGGACATGACCTCTGGCATGGCCTTCCTGCCACCGGTCAGCCTGTTGTCCAGCTGCAGGCGGGTCAGCGCCAGGTCAGTCCTTTGCCTCCTTGGGCTAATGGTGGCTGCGATTCCAACAGTCTCTCGCGCTTGGCTCGACATGAGAATCTCTCTCGCAGTGGACGCTTCTGTCTGAATGGGATCAGCTGGTGGATGACCTAGATCAACTTGTCCTGGTCTCCACTCCCTTGGCTCAGGACTTGCAGTGGTGGATGGTTCAGGAGAACCTCTGCCGGGGAGTTCCCCTCAGTCTCCCTTCCCGCTCGCAGACGTCAACTATGGATGCCTCCGGCGAGGATTGGGGAGCCCATCTTGGTCCTCACAGGACCCCGGGCCCCTGGTCCAAGCTCGAGAAGTCTCTTCACATCATTGTGCGCGAACTAAGGGCAGTACTGTATGCTGTCCAGGCTCTGCATCTGTATCTGTCTCCCGGTCACCTAGCTGTACAGACGGACAATATGTGTGTAGTCTGGTACATCAACAAACAGGGAGTATCTCGTTCCTACCCCCTTTGCAGAGAGGCGATGCGAGTCTGGGATTGGGCAGTGCAACACAACCTTCACCTCACGGCATCTCATGTCCCGGGGGTCGAGAACATGCTGGCAGACAGGCTAAGCCAGTCATCTACTCTAGCTCACAAATGGGAACTGGATCAGGGGGTCATAGACGACATCTTCCTGTGCTGGGGAACTCCACAGGTAGACCTGTTTGCTTCCCCTCAAAACACAAAACTTCCTGTCTTCTGCTCGCTTGCTCCAGGGCGCGACAATTTTTTGAGAAACGCTCTGTCTCTAGACTGGAAGGGCAGATTCGTCTATGCCTTCCCCCCAGTTCCACTGATTACAAGGGTCTTGCAGAAACTCGGTTCAGAAGGAGCTCGAATGATTCTGATCGCTCCTTTCTGGCCGAGGCATGTTTGGTTCTCTCATCTGCAACAGTACTCGGAGGAACCTCCTCTTTCTTTTCCTCTGTCGCTATTTTTGCTGACCCAGGATCAGGGAACCCTGGTCCATCCAGGCCTCAAGTCGCTTCAGTTGCACGCGTGGCTCCTGCAGACGTAGTTCAAGCCCGATTCGGGGTCCCCCAAGTAGCTGAGATTCTGGTGGAGGCGAGGAAACCCTCAACCAGATCTACTTATGCCATGAAATGGAAGCGGTTCTCTATTTGGGCTGTCTCCAATGATGTCAAGCCCTTCTCATGCTCTGTCGGCCGACTTCTGGATTACTTGCGACACCTCTTCGATCTGGGTCTCAGCCATTCATCTTTAAAGGTTCACATGGCAGCCATTTCGGCCTATCATGTCCCCTTTGCAGACAGAACATTTGCTCAGCCAGAGGTCTCTAAGACCTTTTTGAGAGGGGTCCTTCATTTACGACCCCCTGTCCGGGTTCCTGCCCCTCCTTGGGATCTGAATTTCATTTTAGAGAAGCTTACTCTGCCTCCTTTCGACCCGGCAGCCTCAGTGGACCTAAAGTTCCTTTCTTGGAAGACTCTCTTCCTAGTGGCCATTACTTCTGCTCGACAGATTTCCATGCTTCAGGCCCTGATGTGTAAAATCCCGTATTTGATTTTTCACAAGGAACGTGTGGCTCCACGTACCAACCCTGAGTTTCTCCCTGAGGTGGTAGCGGAATCAACGCGGAATCAATCCATAGAATTGCCTGCCTTTTTTACGCAGTACTCCAATCAAGGAGAGTACCTCCTGCATACTTTGGATGTTCACCGAATTCTGAGATACTACACCAACAGGATGAAGAACCTCAGAAAGACTGATCAACTGTTTGTCTCTTTTGCTCATAAAAGAGAAGGCAGTGCTGTTTCTAAGCAATGCCTGTCGAAATGGTTGGCTCATTGTACCACTTTCTGTTATGAAAAGTACAAGACCCTGCCGGGTCAAGTTCGAGGCCACTCCACCGGAGGGGTCGCTGCCTCTGTGA
This sequence comes from Neoceratodus forsteri, assembly GCA_016271365.2. Taxonomy (NCBI): domain Eukaryota; kingdom Metazoa; phylum Chordata; order Ceratodontiformes; family Ceratodontidae; genus Neoceratodus; species Neoceratodus forsteri. Next base: position 815,257,976 of record CM028129.1, on the reverse strand, counting down.
CTTGTTTCAATAACGTGTCAGCGGCTGACATTTGTGCAGCCGCCACTTGGACTTCTGTCCATACCTGTACGAAACATTACAGTTTGGACATTGCCTCTCGTCATAGAGCAGGCTTCGGGCTGGCTGTTTTTCAAGGCCTCCTTTCCTAAGGCCTTCACAACCAGAGGGTCTACTTCTGAGTAGCTTTCCTCCTCCTGTTTGCTTCTCCTTGTTCCAGACTGCTTGGGACTCGGTCCTATATGTAATTACCTACTGCAAGAGCCCTCTCGAAGTAAGATAGTACAGTTATGTAAGAACATACTGTAACAGTAGATCTTCTAGAGGCTCTTGCAGTAGGTATACCTTCCTACTTCATCCCCTAAGCTTTTCAGCTTCTTTTCCAGGAAGGAAATATCTGCTTCTCTCTCGCCTTGCCTTTTGGCTTTTATGGAAAGAACTGGAAGACGGGTGGGGACCGCCTTTTTATACTGACGCCGGTCACCTGATGTGGGGGTGGTCCCCACCAGAGACTGCTAGCTAGAAATTTTTCCGTTGGGTCCTGACGCCGGCCGGCATCAGTCCTATATGTAATTACCTACTGCAAGCACCTCTCTCGAAGATCTACTGTTACAGTAAGTTCTTACACAACTGTACTTTCATGAGGCTAATGAGGATCAGAATAGGAGAAGATAAAGATAGAAAAATATTTTCATCTCACATCATGTCCAAAGATATGGACATTCAAAGAAAGAGCAAATAATGTCCAGAGGGGGGTGAGATCCTCTTTTCCTGACTCTCATACTAAGGTTCATACTAAGGTTATTCAGAAGCTAGGAGGCTATGAGGCCGATGAGTGCTCCTGTGGGTTAATAATAACTAATTACTATGCCAGAAGTGAGTAACTTATGAAGTCTGGATTTGAAAACTGATTTAAAACTGCTGCTAATCACCCCTAATGGTATTGCATTCCATGGTTTAATGGTTTGAAGGGCGTAAAAAAATGTCCGTGGCAGCAAATTGAAACTTCTGAATTGTAACTGTAGTGGGTGACCTCTGATATTATAAATATTATCTTTAAACTCAATATCCAGAGTGGTCAGTAAGTAGGGGTCTTGCATAATATCATACATGAGAAGGAGGTCCCCTCTTAAACGTCAGGTTTCAATAGACATAAGATTCAGAGAGATCAGTAGATCTCAAACTAATTTAGTATACTGTCTTTGGACTTTCTGCAGCTGCATAATGTCATATTTCCTGAAGGAGCACCATACCTGAGAGGAGAAATCCAAGTGTGGACGGACATATGCTCTATAAAGGGGCATAAGTACTTTCTTATCTCTTGTGGACTCTGAACAAGTCTCAATAAGTAACACTACTGAGTATTGGCTGCAGAAAAAAGAGAAGAAAAATGTGTAAAGGTCCAAACATAGATGCTATATAACATATTCATCAGTATATTTATAAGTAGTATATTATTCTTAATTTAAGAATGCTGCAAAATCCAATTCTTCATTCACACCATTAGGTTGAAGTACGTTTAAAACTGAGATCCATCTGCTTTCATTTTTTCCTCATTGCTATGCATTTGTGACTTTTAATTCTGGTGCTGAATTATGCTATCCTTTCCACACCTGTGTAGCTCTCTTGGACCAGCCAGCACCTGTATATACTGTATTTTTTTCTTCTTCTGTCCTCCATTTTTATAGATTACTCCATGAAGCCTCTGGCTTCTAACGGCCTACACACTCTGCCTTCAAACAACATGAAGTCTTGCTATATTCTGACCTATACATATGCAGTAAGTCCCAACCTTCGAACTGCCCCGGAGATGAAAGAGTTAACTTTCCATGCCAGGCATGGAACGCTGAGCTCGAGCTCAGTTGAGACTCTGTCTGTTGTTCTTCAAACTCAAACCGTCAGATTCTTTACTCCGCCTCACCGAACAGTCGCTCCGGAGATTTTTCCTTCTGCTCGGTTCATTTTGTCGGTTAAAGTACAGTTTTTCTCAGTTTTCAACCGAATTTAAACCGCAACCTGTCGGTTCAGTCTCTGTCTGTGGTATTTGTGAGTACTAGATAGGTTTTCATTAATTCTATTCTGTGTGGAACTTGTAACGGTTTATCGGTTCAGTTTGAACCGATCAAGTTGTTTAAAAATCTTAATTTGTGATTTAGAGTGTGGTTACCGGTTCTTATTGGTTCTAAAAATGGATTTTATTACTTTTTCCATGACCCGTGACACGTTGGGAAACCGATAAGAGGGTCTTGCCTGGCTGATTGCCATAAAAGGGTAAGTTTGGTTAGGACTGGCACTATGTCTGAGAAACTCAAAGAAAACCGACCCACTGGATTTCAACACTGCGGTGTGTGTGGGGAAGTCTTTGCCATGGCTGACCCCCACAACACCTGTGTTTATTGTCTGGGGTTTGACCACCTCAATGCAGACTGCCAGATTTGCAAAAATCTCCCTGCAGCTACCCTAGAAAAGAAAGCTGGTAGGCTCAGGGAAAGGGAGGCCAAAAAGTCCGCTGAACCGGATGGCCAGCCCGGTTCGGTTCAAACTGAATCAGAAGGAGTGCCCTCTGACCAGGGCGAGACTTCTTCAGGCAAAAGGAGAGCTGATTCTGAGGAGTCAGTTCTGGCTAAAAGAACTAGAAAAGAAAAATCAGCTGGTGTGGAGCCAAAACTTTCCTCTCTAACCGCTGAAGAGATAGCCAAAGCGATCAAAATTGTTCAGTCATTTTCCCTGGTTCCAACTGAACCGGCACCATCAGGCAGCCGCTCGGTTCGGCCGGTTCCACCGGTTCAAGAGTATGAGTTAGAGGAGTTTTATGAACTGGAGGAGAAGGAAGAGGAGTATGAGGAAAGTGAATGTGGATTTGAAAGTCTGGATGTGCCCATTGACCCCGGACATCTCCCCAGACAGACCTTCAGGGGTGTCGCCTCCTAGGCTTTCTGAGTCACCCTCCCATTTCATGTTTTATAAAAAAGTGGCTGAAACCCTCCAGCTTCCTATGGAAGAAGCTGTGGATGACCAGGAGGAGCCTGACTATATGGAAATGATGGATATCCCAGAGTCTAGAAGACTGTCTGTTCCCTTGCACAAATCTTTTGGGAAACAGACATTTAAAATTTTAAAGACTCCTAACACTATACCTCCTGTGGATAAAAGAATGGACAAGAGGTATACATTGTCAGGCTCAGACACGGAGTTCCTTACACAACAATGCAGCCATGTTGGGGTAGTGCAGGCTGCAGCCTGTGATAAGGCAAACATTCCCTTGGCTTCACACCCCCCGGACAAGGACTCCAGGAGGATTGATGCCATGGCAAAGAAACAGTACATGGCAGCATCCTTGGGACTCAGACAGGCCAATTATATGGCCTATACTGCTAGGTATCAAAAATCCAGATGGGACACTGTTATGGCCCTAGCAAAACAGGTCCCTGGCCAGCTTGCCAAGGAGCTGGAGCAGGTGACTGCTGATGGTATTGAGGCATCCAAGGTGCAATTCCATGCTGCAGTAGACTCCAATGGTGTGTCTTCTAGAGTCTTGGCTACATCTCAGATGTACTAGCCTGTCACAGGATACCCAGACTAAGGCCATGGATTTTCCTGTTGTGGGTAATTCTCTGTTTGGGGAGCAAACAGAGAATTATATGAAGAAAATGGATGAATATAGGACCACCTATAGGAGTGCACAGGCCAAGGAAAGGCAGGCCACTCCTCAAAGGCAGCTTCCCTGGGGCAGGGGCAGGCCTTTTTACCAAGCCCAGACCTCCTCTTCTGCTTATGCCCAGAGGGGGTTCTTTAGAGGGAGAGGCAGACGGGGTACAAGCAGGCCTGCTTCCATCCCGCAGCCCAAAGCCCCTGCCAAGCAGGCACCCTGATGGGGTTGCCGGGCCGATTCTCAGCTACCTGTAGGGGCAGGCTGGCTTACTTTGTCCAGGACTGGGAGTCTCTGACATCAGACAAATGGGTCCTGAAGTAGTAAGCCAGGGACTGGTTCTCAGCTTCAAAAGTTTCCAAAGATGTAACCAGATCCTTTCCACCTGCAAATCCTTCAGAGGCACTTGCCCTAGAGGCAGAGGTCTCTTCCCTCCTAGCTCTCAGAGCTGTGGAAAGGGCTCCACCCCTACACCAGGGCAAAAGGTTGTACTCCAGGTACTTCCTTACCCCAAAAAAGACAGGAGAATGGCGGCCCATCCTGGATCTCAGATACTTAAACAAGCACCTTTTAAAACCAAAAGTTCAAAATGGTGACTCTGGGAATTATTCTACCCTCTCTAAGGCCAGGGGACTGGCTAGTGTCCCTGGACTTCAAGGATGCCTACTTCCATATTCTCATCAGAAGCTCCCATCGAAAGTACCTCAGGTTTGAGCTGCCCTCAGGCCATTACCAGTTCAGAGCAATGCCCTTTGGCCTCACATCTGCTCCAAGGGTATTCACAAAATGCCTGGCAGTAGTAGTTGCTTTTCTAAGAAGGCAGAAGATTGCCATCTTCCTTACCTGGACCGACTGGCTCATAGTAGGCCAGTCCCAGACCAAGTCAAGTCACACTTATAGGTAACTCAGCAACTGCTTACCTCTTTGGGTTTTCTTCTAAATCTTCCAAAGTCAGTTCTAGAGCCTGTCCAGCTCCTCATCTTCATAGGTGCAGAGCTAGACACAGAAGGCCAGAGCCTTCCTTCCCCTGGACAGGGCAAGGACCTTGGTCTCTCTGGCCTCTTCATTCACCCTGCAGGTGTCTCGACCAGCAAGGCATTTTCTACAGCTCCTGGGGCACATGGCTGCTTCTACAGCAGTAGTGCAGGGAGCAAGATTTCAGATGAGGGACATTCAGTTCCATTTGAGAGCCTTTTGGTTTCAAAGGAAGGACCCTCTCACCAAATTGATCCTAGTAACTCGAACCCTGATCCAGGCCCTACAGTGGTGACAGGATCAGAACAATCTGAGACAAGGGGTTCCCTTTGTCACTCAATCTCACTCTTTAATCCTTACTACAGATGCCTCCCTCTTGGGGTGGGGGGCTCACATGGGCGACCTCACCACCGAGGGGTTGTGGTCCCCTCAAGAATGTCTGCTCCACATCAATCTGTTGGAGCTCAGAGGAGTATTTCTAGCACTTCATGCTTTCTCCAAATCTGTTCCGAACAAAGTTGTACAGGTCAGAACAGACAACACCAGCACAATGTGGTACATCAACAAGCAGTGATGCATTCGGTCTACGGCCTTGTGCACCGAAGCAATGAAGTTGTGGTCTCTGGCTTACTCCCTGAACACCTCCCTCACGGCAGTTTATCTCCCAGGCAAGGACAATGTCCTGGCAGATGCTCTTAGCAGGATTTCCCAGGGCCATCACGAATGGTCACTGGACCCCCCCTGGTCTTGGAGGTAATTTTCTCTAGATGGGGTACCCCGCAGATAGATCTTTTTGCAGCCCCAGACAGTCACCAACTTCCCCTTTTTTGCTGCAGGCCCCCAGTGTTGGGCTCAGTCCCACTGGATGCCTTAGTTCTCAATTGGAAAGGGAAGTTTCTCTATGCTTTTCCCCCCTTCCCTCTCCTGTTCAAAGTGCTAGTCAAAATCAGATCTCAACCCTGCAAGATGATCCTGATTGCTCCAGACTGGGCCAGACAGCCCTGAATCCACTCCTACTGTCCTTAGCAGTCCATCTTCCCTGTGTCTTCCCAGGAGTTACAACCTGTTAACCTGTGCTCAGGGGAGGGTTTGGTACCCGAACCTCAAATCTCTCAATCTCAAGGCCTGGCTCTTGAAGAGTTAGAGTTTGCTGATGTACACCTCTCCCAAGGTGTAATGGATATTCTGAAGGCTTCTAGAAAACCTTCTACCAGGGCTACATATAATTCTAAATGGAAAAGATTTTCCATATGGTGCTCTGGGAAGCATATTTCCCCAGGATCTACTGATCTGCCCACAGTCCTTGATTATATGGTTCACTTAAATAGCTTGGGGCTGTTACCAGCTACACTGAAAGTGCATCTGGCAGCTGTGTCTGTTTTTATTTCAGCAGGTAAGCCCTCTTCTCTCTCAGCTCACCCTGTCTTCTCCAAGTTTTTTAAGGGATTGCTTCACACCAACCCTCCATTCAGGGATCCTGCCCCTGCCTGGGACCTCAATGTTTGCATTACTCAGCTTATGCAACCCCTTTGAGCCTTTGTCTTCAGCAGAGCTTAAGTACTTGACTTGGAAGACTGTGTTTCTGGTAGCCATCACTTCTGCCAGACACATAAGTGAATTACAAGCTTTGTCAGTGGAGCCTGATTTTTTCTCCTTTCATAGAGATAAGGTGGTCCTCAGGACTAACAGGAAGTTCTTGCCTAAGGTGGTTTCAGATTTCCACCTTAATCAATCTATGTCTCTTCCAGTGTACTTCATTGACCATTCCTCCTCTGGCGAGAGGAGACTGCACAGTTTAGATGTGAAAAGATCCCTTAGTTACTACATAGAGCGTACCAAGGGTCATAGGTTTGACTCCCTCCAACTGTTCCTCACTTATGGTGAGGTTGGTAAAGGGAAACCTGCCACTAAAAGATCTTTGCCAGGTGGATTGTCTCTTGTATCCAATTTTGCTGTGAAAGACTGGGTAAGGTTCCTCCCTCAGGCCTGAGGGCTCACTCTACCAGAGGTACAGTTGCTTCCCTGGCCGCTGCCGGGGACATCCCTATTCTAGAGATATGTCAAGCAGCTACCTGGAAAACAGTTCACACTTTTACCAAGCATTGCTCCCTGGACTTCCAAGCTAGGAGTGATGCTTTCCGGTTTAGCACAGCTGTGCTTCAGAGCCTATTTCTAAGTGGGTTCTGTCCCTCCTCCATGGAGTACTGTTTTGTAGTCTGCATATGTCAGAATATAGCAAGACTTCATGTTGTTTGAAGAAAAATTACTCACCTTAATAATGTTGTTTCTTCTAATGGGTCTTGCTATATTCTGACCCCCTGCCTGCCCTCTCAGAACCTCTGTTTTTGGGATGTGGGTGGGCAGTGCAGTGTTGGCACTTAGTAGGTGCCCACCTTTTTGTTTCACCCCTTCTGTTTTTGGGGTGAGTGGGTGTTGTGTTTTCATTCTTGGGTCTCCTGACTTGAGTCTTTGTGTTGGGACCAAAAAATGTGTTTTATGTTTAGTAGCCAGTTGGCTAGTGTAGGTTTACAGCTTCCACACAGGACCTTAGTGAGTTTAGCTTGTAAAGATCTGACGGTTTGAGTTTGAAGAACAACAGACAGAGTCTCAACTGAGCTCGAGCTCAGCGTTCCATGCCTGGCATGGAAAGTTAACTCTTTCATCTCCGGGGCAGTTCGAAGGTTGGGACTCACTGCTTATGTATAGTTCAGAATATAGCAAGACTCCATTAGAAGGAACAACATTACTAAGGTGAGTAATCTTTTCTTCTGTTGTCTATCCCTTTATAGTGGAAAACAGTTTGTCTAAGTAACGCTGTGGAATTATACAAGTGGTAAAAGTGTTTCACTAATTGGAATAGTGCTTTAGTAATGCTACTAAGGGGGGGCGTTGCTGAGCAGCAAGATGGCAACAGCAGTTTAGAGCAGCTCCCACACGATACTTAATAAAACTACTAAAACATTGAGAATTATTCTTCTAAATCAGAGTTCAAAAAACCATAGGGGAGTCATTGGAAATAACTTGGGTTCAAGATGGGACCAAAGAAAGATTCTAGGCGAGCAGCAAATAGCCTGGATCAGTTTCTTTCTCCAGCAAGTACCAGCGCGGGGCATGGCCAGCAGCGGCAACTGGTATATTGTCATCAGAACTCCCGACCACGCCGATCCTGGCCATGCTGGCCAAGATTCAGGAGACGGGAGAAGAGACGAATAAAGATTGGTGGTCGTGGAGACGAAGATGTCTGACACCGAACAACGCATCCAAGACAATGTCGAGTCCATTAAGAATTTACAGGGTCAGCAGGTCGAATGTAATGCGGCCTACATTCGGGACTTTGCTAATTTGAAATCTAAAGTGGAGACATTGAGGAATGCTCAGCGTCAGGCAAATGTTTGTGTAGTGGGATTCCCACTCAGCTACATGGGCACTACAGAACTCTTACCTGTGATCACTCGACTAGTGTTTGAAGACTTGCAGCTTCTGCCCATTGTGTGTGGCATAAAAATCTTGAAAGCATTCGCCATTCCGCAGCGATCCAGGCCACGAGGTGCAGTGCAGCAGCGATCGCTTACTGCAGTAGCCACACTATCAACGCCAGATGCACAGATTGCTCTCCTGCAAGCAGCCATATCTGAGGATGTTACTGTCTGGGAGGGCAGTCGCCTGGGATTTTTCCCAAACTTATCTGCCCAAACGCAGACAAAAAAGGAATTGCAAGCAGTGGAAAAAGATCTTACAAAAATTACAAGAATTAAAAAAACAAAGTCCATGCTGTTCCATAGCTCTCACAGCAAATACAGATCCATAAACTTCACCATACATAACATAGAAACATAGACTTTGACGGCAGATAAGGACCGCTTGGCCCATCTAGTCTGCCCATTTCCCTACCTACGGGATAGGCCGTAGATCCTAGTTAACCAACAGCCTGTTTCTTCCTACCCCCCACAAGAATTGCCTTATGTCTGTCCCATGCATTCTTGAATTCTCCTACAGTTTTTGACCCCACAACCTCCTCAGGAAGGCTGTTCCATGCATCCACTACCCTCTCTGTGAAATAATACTTCCTCACATTGCCCCTGAACCGCCCTCCTTCTAACTTTAAATTGTGTCCCCTTGTTCTTGCAAGTCTCTTTTTCTGAAAGATGCTACCCTCTTGGACTTTGTTGATTCCACTGAGGCACTTAAACATTTCTATCATGCCCCCCCTCTCCCGTCTTTCCTCAAGGGTATACATATTAAGCTCCTTTAGTCTCTCCTCATACAGCTTCTCTTGCAGACCCTGCACCATTTTAGTTGCCCTCCTTTGGACTACCTCTATCCTGTCTATGTCCTTGCGGAGATGGTGTCTCCAGAACTGGACACACTACTCCAGATGGGGTCTCACCAACTGTCTGTACAGAGGGATAACAACTTCCTGTTTTCTGCTGCAGATGCCTCTCCCTATACATCCCAGTATACCCCCAGCCCTCCCTACTGCCTTCTCACATTGCTTGCTAACCTTAAGGTCATCTGATATGATTACCCCCAGGTCCCTTTCCTTTTCTGTTGTTGTTACTACCTCCCCACCCATTGTGTATTCTTCTCCTGGGTTCTTGTTTCCCAGGTGCATTATTTTGCACTTCTTTGCATTGAATCCTAGCTGCCATACTTCTGACCATTCCTCCAACCTTGCCAAGTCCCTTTTCATCCTTTCCACGCCTCCTTGTGTATCAACCCTGTTGCAGATCTTTGTGTCATCTGCAAAAAGGCATACTTTTCCTTCCAGTCCCTCTGCAATGTCACTGATGAAGACATTAAAAAGGACTGGACCCAATACTGAACCCCTGGTACCCACTAGTAACCTCTCTTTCTTCAGAGTGGACTCCATTTACAATTACCTTCTGTGTCCTGTTGTGCAGCCAATGTTTTACCCAGGCTACCACCCTGGGACGCACTCCGGGCTGGTTAATTTGACTATTAATCTTTTGTGTGGGACTGTGTCAAATGCCTTGCTAAAGTCTAGGTAGGCCATGTCCACAGCCCTCCTGGTCTACTACTTTGGTCATCCAGTCAAAGAAATCTATTAGATTAGTCTGACATGACCTTCCTGCTAGAATCCATGCTGCCTTGGGTCCTGTGCTCCACTGGCCTCTAGGTACTCAACTATTCTTTCCTTCAGAAGTGACTCCATCACTTTCCCTACCACAGAGGTCAGACTGACAGGTCTGTAGTTTCCTGCCTCTGTCTTGGTCCCACTTTTGTGAAAGGGAATCACATCCGCCTTCCTCCAGTCCTCTGGTACCACACCATCCTCCCATGGTTTATTAAAAAGAGTAGCCAGTGGTTTCACTAGTTCTTCCCTTAATTCTTTTAGAATTCTGGGGTGAATTCCATCAGGACCCATTGCTTTGTCCACCTTCCAGTTTTAGGAGTTCTTGCAGAACCCTTTCTTCTGTGAAAGGACTGGGATCGACCCCCCTATCAAGAGTGCTTCTGTTAATTGGATTAGGCACTTCCCCCTCCTCTTTTGTGAATACTGAGCAGAAATATTCGTTCAGTATCCCTGCTTTTTCACTGTCCCCCTCTGCCCACTCACCATTCATTCTATTCAGCCTCACTATCCCTCCCTTTGTCTTTCTATGCTTGCTGATGTACCTATAAAAGGTTTTATCCCCCTTCTTAACTGAGTTGGCTATCTTTTCCTCAGTTTGGGCCTTTGCTATTCTGACTTCCCTCCCTGCTTCCTTCTGCCTTAACTGGTACAGCTCTCTGTCCTGCTCCTTCTGTGTTTTCTTATACTTCCGGAATGCTGTCTTTTTCTTCCTGACTTTCACAGCCACCTCTTTTGAGAACCATAGTGGCTTTTCTTTCGTTTGATTTGTTTATTTGCTTCACACAAAGGCTTGTTGCCTCTGTGATGGCAGTTTTGATGATTCCCCATTGTTGCTCCACACCTCCTTCTAGCCTGTTTCCTAGTGCTTTTCTGAGGCACTCTCCCATCTTGCCAAAGTCAGCTCTCCTATAGTCCAGTACCCTCACTTTTGTGGCTTGACTCTGTAGCTGAGTTTAACGTGAACCACACTGTTTGATGGTCACTTGTCCCAGATGGCAACCCACTTCTAGATCTGAGATCCTCTCACTGCCCCCATTTGAGAGCAGAGGTCTAAGATTGCTCCTCAGAGTGGGTTCTGAAACTAGCTGTCTAATGCCTGCCACCTGTAGGGCATCAAGAATGGCCCTGCTCTTGGATGTGGCTGCAGCAAATGTGCTCCAGTTAACATCTGGTATTCAGGTCTCCCATCAATAGTATCTCCCTTTCTCTGCCATTCTAAGAATGCCTTCTATCATATCCTTGTCCATTCCCTCCCCTGACATGGGGTCTGTACACAACCCATTAAGTGGATTGTGGTGCCCTTTCCAGTCTCCAAGGTGACCCACAGTGCCTCCTCTCCTCCCTGTTTACTCTTTTGTTCAGTTGCTTTTATCCCTTCCTTTACATAGAGAGCTACTCCTCCTGCCTGTCTCTCCTGTAGGTTATGTACCCTGGTATGTTAACATCCCAGTCATGGTTCTCTGTGTACCATGTTTCTGTGACTGCTACGATATCCAGGCATCCCTCTTCCATCAAGACCACCAGCTCAGGGAGCTTGTTGCCCAGACTACGGGCATTGGTACTCATTACCCTCCATTTCCTGATGGCCTTACTCCCTTTTGCCCCATCCCTGTCCTTCTTGCCTTTGTCACTTTCTCCATTTACCCCTGCCCTTCTCCCTATCGACACCTCTATGTTGGTGTTTGCCGCACTTACTACCGTGATTATTTGGGGGGCTAGGATTTCCCTGCTCCTTTCCAGTGCCTCCCCCCTTGGCTAGTTTAAAAGCTTGCCAATGAAGCATTTAAACCTATCACCTAGGATCCTGGTTCCCCTCCCAGACAGATGCAGCCCACCATGCCAGTATAGGCTTGCATCACTCCAGGACCCCCAGTCCCCAGTGAAGCCAAATCCCTGAGCTCCACACCAGTTTTTCAACCACTGATTGAATCCCATGTTGCGGAACACCCTAGCCTCTCCTATGCCATAGATGGGCAGCACCTCCGAGAAGGTTACCGTGCGTGCTACTTGACTAAGGCCCCTCCCCAATTCCACAAATTCTTCCTGCACTTTTCTAATCCCTTTCTTAGCCAGGTCATTTGTTCCTAGGTGGACAATGACAACCAGCTCCCTCCCCTGTGCAGCTGCTCCAGCAATCCTGAGGATTCGCTTCCTGTGCCTCCAAGCCATGGCGCCAGGCAGGCACCTTACCTCCCTCTCCCCTTCCTCCACCAGTTCTACCTCCCTAACAATGGAGTCCCCCATCAGGAGTTGTTTCCTTCCCCTGCAGGGTCCCCTGCCACCCTCCTGTGGGTCTCCTTTGTGGAGGTTCCCAGCATCCTCTTTGGTCTCCGCTCAGGTGCCTCCATAGAGGAACCACACTTTGCCAGAATGGCATAGGAATTGTGGAGAGGTACAACTGGAGGAATGCGCCTCTGTTCCATCACCCTCACCCTCCCTGAGCCCACTGTGGTCCAACCGCTCCTCTTTCTTAGCAACCTCTGAGGCAACAGCAGTGGCACTGGTGGTCCCTGGATGGAAGAGGAGGTCCCACAAATCCTGGTCAGCTGAGTCTGGAGATGAGCAACCTCCTCCCTCAGCCCAGAGAGGTACCTGCAGATGGGACAACACCGCATCCTCCGGAACATCTCCCGGAAGACTGCTGCTCCACAGCCACTGCACTGCACCACTCCAATCATGTCTTATTTCTGGCCCCTTAACTGTTTTCAATCCTTACTCTTTCCTCTGTTTTTTCTTCTCTCTCTCTCTCCTTACTTTCTGCCTGTGTGCCCTTTAAGCTCCTGATTGTCCTGTTCTGAGACAAGAATATCCTATATTTCTCAGTGGACCACTTACTTGCTCAGAGGCAGACCTCCAGCAGCTAGCGGGGGCGGGAAAGCTACCCCTGCCCTTCTAGGATGGTGGGTCTTTGGTGGTTCTGTGATCACTCACTTCCTGCTCCCAAACAGGAAGTTCCTGTTGTCCGTCAAATCCTGTGCCTATAAAAATAGAACTAGCTTTGGGTGGGGAGGGAAGGAGGGCAATATAGTCCCAGCAGAGAAGTCCAGTCACACAGCAGTCCTTTCTCCTGGTGTCTTCTGCCAAGATATTAGCAGAATATTTCTAAGGCAGTCTTTAAATGTAGCTTCCTTCTAGCTAAGCCACTCCCCCTACTTACTAGATCTTTCTACCAGTAATTTAAACCTCATAGCAGTTAAGTCTTTTCAATCACCTGATATTTACACCTATAACTGTTCAGATACCCATTCAGTTCAGTTAACCCAGACAGACACACACACACACTTTTTTTTGTTGTTTTGTATGTTAGTTTTTTTTTACCCTAAATTAAAGGTCCAAGTACAAAAGTTCTTCTGCTTTAGTCCCAGCAGAGAAGTCCAGTCACACAGCAGTCCTTTCTCCTGGTGTCTTCTGCCAAGATATATATATATATATATATATAACAAACTTGAACAGCCACTTGAGCAAGTGCAGGAGTTTAAATACCTTGGTATTACCCTTGATTGCACAGTGTCTTTCAGCTCACATGTTCAACACATCTCAGAATCAGTCAGCTAAAGAATTGGGGACTTGTACTGCCACCGTCACTGTCTTACCAAAGAAGCTATGCACGCAACCATAACTGCCTCAGTTCTACCCATCATTGATTGCGGGCTTGTCTTCTATGGGGCTGCCATTGATACCACACTAAAACGGGTCAAGACCGCCCTTAACAAATGCTGTAGACTTCTCACTAGTGCAGGGAAGCATACGCATACGCATGCCTGTGATCTCTAGAAGCAATCCAACTGGCTCAATCTAAATAGTAGACTTGTCTACCAGACCTGCCTACTGGCTAAGAAAATTTGTCTTAACCTCACACCCCCTGCAACTCATGCCTAAATGTTGCCTGCAGTCACTGCACATTTTACGCGCAGTTCCCTCAAACCAGCATTTATCGTTCCATTCTGCCGTACCAACCAGGCTCAATGTGCTTTCCACACCAGGGCCCCCCTGCTGCTAAACAACCTTCCCCCTAAAATTGCAGCTGAAACAAGCTTGGCCCATTCAAACGTAAACTCCGCCAGCACCTCACTGACCTCAGCAGTTGTGACTGCTCTGCCTAGGCTTGGGGCTTTGTTTCACCTCTCCCTCCTCTTCTCTCCTCCCTTGCTACCCTCCCCACTTCTCTCCACCCCTCCATCCCCTGCTACTCCCTGTCTCTCTCCCACCCCCATCCCCACTTACACCTACCATTCTACCCCCCTCACCTCCCACCAACCATTCCACCCCTCTCCCGCTCCTCTCCTCCTCCCTATCACCCTATCTCTTGTTGCTCCACCCCAGACTACCTAGCACTTATCTTTCTGTTCTTGCACTTACGACAGTGTCAAATCCTTGACTGCCTCCCCCTCTTGTTCCCCACCCCTCCCCCTCTTGTTCCCCAACCCTTGCTAAACTTGTCACCCCAGGATGGTTATTGTTTGTATTTGTGTCTTGCTATATATACACACCCGTATTGTTAATTGTGCATTGATATTTGCCACTGACTGTTTGCTACTGTGCTAGTCTATACACATGTACTGTCTTTTGCTACTAAGTTAACCTCCTGACCTATATTGTATCTTACCTCTGCTTACTTCTATGTTAATCTCCTGACCCTGTATTGTATCTTACCACTGTTTTGCTTGCACCCATTGCTGACGCGGAACCTTTGTAAAAGAACCCTTGGTTCAAAGGTATTTATAATCCTAATAATAAATAAATAAATAAATAAAAACTTTTACGGAATGGAATTGAAGCTCGGCTTAACTATCCAGCGCGACTACAAATCAGACAGCCCAATTTGCAGAAAAACTTTTGCAGAAACTACAGCCACCAGCCTCCACTTCTGACAAAGAAGGGTGAAGTACTGTCTCCAATTTTTGGGTTATAAATGGACACCAGTTAGGAGACTGGAATGTTTTTTCCTATAATACTGCTGATGCTTGTTGATCCCTTAATAATAAATCTCAGGTTGCTTCTATATTGTGAGCTGTTTGAAGTTGAAGTTTAATACCTTACTCTTCTATCTCATCTATGCAGGTATGCTGTTGCAGTCTAAACCGTGGTCTGTATATTATGCCATCTGTTACTGCTCTATTTGAATGACCTTATCAAAATTAATCTGTACGACTAAACATTGTAGGGGTTGATATAAGGGTGACATAGATCACCACGCAGTTTGTGGACATTAACAGTTCCCTAAGATTTATCCTGTACCCATAGCGCAGATTGTTACTGCTATGGTCTATGGGTTCCTCACACAGCTTAACTGAGCCCAGGCTATCTTATAATAGTTACTACTGTTCTAGACACTCAGCCCACCACACTACGACATTTCTTCAAGTGAACTGATATTCTGGTTACATAGACTGTCCGTGACTCGATTTGTGGCGAGAGTGACTTAGAACTGCAGGGTAACTAATCCAGAACTAACTCCTGAGCCCACATCTAGTAGTCTCCCATAGTGCATGGACTTATGATTCTTAGTATACAGTAACTGAATCACTACAATGTATCTGTACATTCGTAATGCAGGTCTGCATACCTTACCCTTTTTTATGTATGTTGCAGTTATTGCTGTGAGATCATAAAACTCTATAAATAAAAAGTTTAAAAAAAAAATAAATAATGCTACTAAGGAAATACAGCAGTTTTGCAGAGTCTGCCTGAGGAAAAATAAAAATTAGTGAATGATTTAGTGAGAAACTGTTTTTATTGTAAATAACTATGGAATGTGTATATGAGGTGGTTGTATAAACTGGTTTAGGTTTCATGAAAGCTTTTGGGGTTTAATTTTGATTATTTATATTTATTATATTCTTTTTATATATTTATGTGGTATAAAATGCTACAAAGTTTTTGTGCGGCGCCCAGAGCCTTCGGGATTGGGCGTCTTTTTAAATAAACATGACTTGACTTGATGTCAGTATTTAAAATTGAATTAATTTACATTTATAGATCCTGATGAAATAGTGAGGAAACTGTGAAACATTGATCTGATTTTTAGTGGTGTATCTGGAATTTTTGCTTGGAATAAAGACTTAATAAGTGAACTTGTGAGTGGATCTTTGTGTCTCCATGAGTGTGTTTGGTTGCATATGGAGCAAGGTCCCTCCCAGTAGTTTCGGTCATATTACAGGTGTAAGAGGGCCACACTGCTGAGAGTGTGTTCCCTATATTCGTGTCATCCCCTGGTCAGGTTTTGGAGCCTGGGTAGTATTGTCACTGCCATCCTAAATAGAAGGCACACAGCCTTTCAGCTACCAGGCTTCAGGCTCTGGCACAGCTTCTCCATCCCTCTTTCAATTTAAGTTCCCCAGTACTATGAATCTCCCTCCCTCCTTTTCTCCTGTTACTGACTAGCTGCCCCGCATGCTTCTCCTGCACAGACTGAGCCAACTGCTAGGCTTCTTCTGCATTGATTGAGCCTTCGTTTCTGGGTTTGGTGCCTGCTTTGTGCCTTCAGCTTGGAGTCCGTGGGACACAATTCTCTCTGGTGTCTCCAAGGGCTGAAATTATTTCCTAGTCACCAGCACCAGGATCTGGGATTGCCCCTTCCCAGCCATCCTTCCTTGCCTCCCCAGTATTCACTGATCCTCTCACAAAGTCCTGTGAGGAAGAGGTGTTCAAGCTCTTGGACTCCTGTGGACAGTAGTACCTCCTCAGTCTGGTGAGCTCAGCCTCCAGTTGGTTCACATCTGCCACCAGGAATTGCAACCTAAACAAATTAAGCTTGCTCCGCCCCCCCCATTTCCCAGAGCACCCTCTGGAATATGACTTTGCACACATCCCTTGCAACTCACTATCTCCCCTCATTCTCCTGGGTGCCCAAATATACCTAGATCCATCCCATATGCATTTTGGGTATAATATCTTAGAGTGTTATGTGGGTGGGTCCGACTGCTTGATTTGTCTTACTACCACTATATTGCCCTACACTAGAAAGAGTGATAAGACAGGTGTGAGCTTTGTGTTACACGGAGAATAATGCAGGGCGTTGTTTCTGGATTTAAATCCGGCGTCTGTTACTGCTGTGACCTATTGGCTGCAGTTAGCCCCAGGAGCACTCTGACTGGCTCCATATAGCTCTGCACTGTTAATGCTTGAATTATATTTTACTGGATTTTGATTTCTGTTAATACTGTCTTCCTAGCATTTTAGAGTTCAAATTTGCTGATTTAATCTAAGTGTTTGTAGAGTGTTCCCGCTTAAGACCCAGTAGCGATCTCAGATCGGGTACTGAACCCCCCCTTTTTCTTTCACCCTTTCACTCTGGTATTGTGTTTTAATTAGCCCTGTTCTTGCTCTCTCAGACCTTGTGGCACCTTGCCTAACATTTTGATCTGCAACACACACCCTGTTTAAGCCATTTTGCATTTCCTTTTAGCTCCACCCCTCTGCCTCTCTTATTTAATTTTCCTCTGTCCTACTCTTTTCAGGCAGTCTGAGAGCCACTGCCGTGGTTTTCTGATGAACCCGACCTGCCAGACTGCCATCCGTGGTCCAGATCTGAAGCCACTAGCCCCTTGCAGAAGCTCAGGTAGTCAGAGAGCCACAGCCGTGGTTCTCTGATGAACCCAACCTACCAGACTGCCATCCAGGTCTGAAGCCACCAGCCCCTCACAGAAGCTCAGATATGGACTCGCCCTCGGGGACTGATTACCTCCGGGAAGGGAGTCCTAGCTGCCTGATTTTTTTACCCCTCCCCACCACGCCCCACCCAGTCCTGTTTAAATACACTTAAGCCCCGACTCCACTACTAGCTTACCTAACAGGCTACTGCCAGCCAGCTGCTCAAGCTTAAAGTGACAACATCACTGTCTCTAGTGAAGCACTTTCCCAATCTAGTGTAACTCCTCCTTCAAACAAGATGAAGTCTTGCTGTATTCTGACTATTGCAGTTAGGTCCTGCCTTTCAACTGCCCCGCAGAACAAAGAGTTAACTTTCCATGGCCAGCATGGAGCGTTCAGCGCAAGCTTGGTTGAAGACCCTGTCTGCTGTTGTTTAAACTCCATCCGTCAGATTCTTTACTCTGCCTCACTGAACAGTCGCTCCGGAGGTTTCTCCTTTGTTCGGTTCAGAAAAGTCGGTTAAAGTGTCGTTTTTCGCTCGGTTTCTACCAAATTTCTGCTACCGAATCTGTCGGTTTAAGTCTCTGTCTGTGGTGCCATGAGTACTAGATAGGTTTTACATTTAGTTTCTGTGTGGAACTTGTAAATTTTGGATTGGTTCGACTGAACCGATCAGTTTAGTCTTAAAAAGTTTGTGAATTTACTTAGAGTGTGGTAACCGGTCCGTATCGGTTCTAAAAAAATGGATTTAATTACGTTTTTTTTTAGACCCGTAACACGGTCAGGAACTGATAGGGGAGTCTTGCCTAGCGGATTGCTGAAACAAGGGTAAGTTTTGGATAGGATCGGCCATGTCTGAGAAACCCAAGAAAAAAAACAGGCCCATTGGGTTTCAACACTGCAGTGTGTGTGGGGAAGCCTTTGCTAAGGCTGATCCCCACACCACCTGTGTTTATTGTCTGGGGTTTGACCACCTCGATTCAGACTGCCAGATTTGTAAGAGTTTTCCCAAAGCTACCCTGGATAAGAGAGTAGGTAGACTGAGGGAAAGGGAGGCCGAGAAGTCCGCTGAGCCGGATGGCCAGCCCAGTTCGGTTCCGACTGAACCAGAAGGAGTGCCCTCTGACCAGGGCGAAACTTCTTCCGGCAAAAGGAGAGCCGATTCTGAGGAGTCGGTTCTGGTTAAAAGGAAGAGAAGAGAAAAATCATCTGGTTCAGATCCACAAATTCATTCTCCGACCGCTGATGAGATAGCCAAAGCGATAAGGATAGTGCAATCGCTAACTTCGGTTCCGGCCGAACCGGCACCATCTGGCAGGGGCTCGGTTCAGTCGGTTCCCACGGTTCCGGATTACACTTCAGAAGAATTTTATGAACCGGGGGAGGAGGAGGGAGAGTATGAGGAGGATGATGATGGTGATTATGAAAGTCTGGATGTGCCTATTGACCCAGACATCTCCCCAGACAGACCTTCAGGTGTTTCTCCTCCTAGGCTTTCTGAGTCCCCTTCTCACTTTATGTTTTACAAAAATGTGGCTAAAACCCTCCAGCTTCCAATGGAAAAAGCAATAGAGGATCAGGAGGAGCCTGATTTTGTTGAAATGATGGACATCCCAGAGTCCAGGAGACTGTCTGTTCCCCTCCATAAATCTTTTGGGAAACAGACAATTAAAATTCTAAAGACTCCTAACTCCATACCTCCTGTGGACAGACGATTGGACAAGAGGTACACCCTTTCAGGCTCGGACACGGAGTTCCTTTCTCAGCAATGCAGCCATGTTGGGATAGTGCAGGCTGCTCCTGTGATAAGGCAAATATTCCCTTGGCATCACATCCCCCAGATAAGGACTCCAGGAGGATTGATGCCATGGCAAAGAAGCAGTACACGGCAGCATCTTTGGGACTCAGGCAGGCTAACTATATGGCCTACACAGCTAGGTACCAGAAGTCCAGCTGGGACACTGTTCTGACTCTGGCTAAACAGGCCCCTAACCAGCTTGCCAAGGAGCTGGAGCAGGTGGCTGCAGATGGGATTGAGGCATCTAAGGTGCAATTTCATGCTGCTGTGGACTCCAGTGATGTTTCATCTAGAGTCATGGCTACATCTGTGGCCCTTCGTAGGATGGCTTGGCTCAGATGTACTAGCCTATCACAGGATACCCAGGCTTAGGCCATGGATTTCCCTGTCATTGGTAATTCTCTGTTTGGGGAGCAGACAGAGAACTACATGAAAAAGATGGACGAGTACAGGACCACCTACAGGAGTGCTCAGGCCAAAGAAAGGCAAGCCACTCCTCAAAGGCAGCAGTCCAGGGGCAGGCCTTTTAAAAGGCCTTTTTACCAAGCCTGGACCTCCTCCTCTTCTTCTTATGCTCAGAGGGGGTTCTTCAGAGGGAGAGGCAGACGGGGAATGAGCAGCCTACTTCCACCCCTCAGCCTAAAGCCCCTGCCAAGCAGACACCCTAATGGGTCTGCCCGGGCCGATTCTCCAGTACCTGTAGGGGGCAGGCTGGCTTACTTTGTCCAGGACTGGAAGTCTCTGACATCAGACAAGTGGGTCCTGGAGTAGTAAGCCAGGGACCGATTCTCAGCTTCAAAGAATTTCCCAAGATGAGAACGGATCTCTCCCTGCAAATCCATCAGAGACCCTTGCCCTAGAGGCAGATGTTTCTTCCCTCCTGGCTCTCAGAGCCGTAGAAAGGGTTTCTACCCTACACAAGGGCAAAGGATTGTACTCCAGGTACTTCCTAACCCCCAAAAAAACAGGAGAATGGCGGCCCATCCTGGATGTAAGGTATCTGAACAAGCACCTTTTAAAACCATAGTTCAGAATGGTGACTGTGGGAATAATTCTGCTCTCTCTAAGGCCAGGGGACTGGCTAGCCTCCCTGGACCTCAAAGATGCCTACTTTCACATTCCCATCAGGTGCTCCCACAGAAAGTACCTCAGGTTCGAGTTGCCCTCAGGCCACTGTCAATTCAGAATAATGCCCTTTGGCCTAACATCAGCCCCAAGGGTGTTCACAAAGTGCCTGGCAGTAGTGGTTGCTTTCCTAAGGAGAAAAAAGATCTCCATCTTTCCATATTTGGACGACTGGCTCATAGTGGGTCAGTCTCCTGACCAAGTCAAGTCACATCTGCAAATAACTCAGCAAGTGCTCACTTCCTTAGGATTCCTTCTCAACCTTCCAAAGTCAGTTCTCGAGCCAGTACAGCTCCTAACCTTCATAGGGGCGGAGTTGGATACAGTAAGGGCAAGAACCTTCCTTCCCCTGGACAGTGCAAGGACCCTTATGGAACTGGCCTCTTCATTCACCCTACAGGTGTCTCGACCAGCAAGGCATTTCCATCAACTTCTGGGCCACATGGCAGCTTCCACAGCAGTGGTCCAGGGAGCAAGATTCCAGATGAGGGACATTCAGTTCCACTTAAGGGCCTTCTGGTCCCAAAGAAAGGATTCCCTTACCAAACTAGTCCCAGTGACTCAAACCCTGATCCAGGCTTTGCAGTGGTGGCAGGATCAAGACATTTTGAGACAAGGAGTTCCTTTTGTCACTCAGTCTCATGCAGTGATACTCACCACAGATGCCTCCTTGCTGGGCTAGGGAGCCCACCTGGGGGATCTTACCACCCAAGGGCTGTGGTCACCTCAAGAATCTCTGCTTCACATCATTCTCTTGGAACTCAGAGCAGTGTTTCTGGCACTGCAAGCCTTTTCCAAATCTGTACAGAACAAGGTGGTCCAGATCAGAACAGACAACACCACCACCATGTGGTACAACAACAAGCAAGGAGACACTCAGTCTATGGCCTTGTGCACAGAGGCAATGAAGTTGTGGTCCCTGGCCTATTCCCTGCAAACCTCTCTGATAGCAGTTCACCTCCCAGGGAAGGACAATGTCCTAGCAGATGCTCTCAGCAGGATATCCCAGGGCCATCACGAATGGACCCTAGATCCTATAGTTTTGGAAGTGATTTTTTCAAGATGGGGCACTCCACAGATAGATCTTTTTGCAGCCCCAGACAATCACCAACTTCCTCTCTTTTGTTGCAGACCCGCAGTCTTGGGCTCAGTCCCTCTGGATGCCCTGATCCTGAATTGGGAAGGGAAATTTCTGTATGCTTTCCCCCTTCCCTCTCCTGTTCAAGGTGTTAGTCAAGATAAGGTCAAAACCATGCAAAGTGATTCTGATTGCTCCAGACTGGGCCAGGCAGCCCTGGTACCCCCTGTTGCTGTCCTTAGCAGTCCACCTTCCCCTGTCTCTTCCCAGGAATTACAACCCATTGACATCCTCTCAGGGGAGGATTTGGTACCCGAACCTCAGGTCTCTCAATCTCAAGGCATGGCTCTTGAAGAGTTAGAGTTTGCTGATCTGCATCTTTCCCAAGGGGTTCTGGATATCCTTAAGGCTTCTCAAAAGCCTTCCACTAGAAAGACTTACAATTCCAAATGGAAAAGGTTCACTATTTGGTGTTCTAATAAGAATATTTCTCCAGAATCTGCTGGGTTGCCTACAGTTCTGGACTATATGGTCCATCTCAATGGCTAGGCCTTAGCCAGCTACACTTAAAAGTGCATTTGGCAGCTGTTTCTGCCTTCCTGTCAGTAGACAAGCTCTCTCCTCTGTCAGCCCATCCTGTGTTTTGTAAGTTCTTCAAGGGATTGCTGCTCACTAATCCCCCCCCTTTAGGGACTCTGCTCCTGCTTGGGACCTTAATGTTTGCATTGCTCAGCTTATGCAACCTCCCCTTTAAGCCTTTGTTCTCTGCAGAGCTTAAGTACTTGACTTGGAAAACTGTGTTTTTGGTAGCCATTACCTATGCCAGGCATATCAGTGAATTGCAAGCCCTGTCAGTGGAGCCTGATTTTATCTCTTTCCACAGAGATAAAGTGGTCCTAAGAACTAACAGGAAGTTTTTGCCTAAGGTGGTTTCATATTTTCACCTTAATCAGTCTATGTCTCTCCCTGTTTTCTTCACTGACCATTCCTCCTCTGGAGAGAGGAGGCTGCACAGCTTGGATGTTAAAAGGGCCCTCAGCTACTACATAGAGCGCACCAAGGGTCACAGGTTTGAGTCCCTCCAGTTGTTCCTCACATATGGAGAGGTCGGTAAGGGCAAACCTGCCACTAAGAGATCTATTGCCAGGTGGATTGTCTCTTGTATACAATTATGCTATGAAAAACTGGGTAGAACCCCACCCTCAGGCCCGAGGGCTCACTCTGCTAGAGGTACAGCTACTTCCCTGGCTGCTGCCAGGGATATTCCTATCCTAGAAATTTGTCAAGCAGCCACTTGGAAAACAGTCCATACATTCACCAAGCATTACTCTCTGGATATCCAGGCTAGGAGTGATGCTCGGTTTGGCACAGCAGTACTTCAGAGCCTATTCCCAAAGTAGGTTCTGTCCCTCCTCCATGGAGGTACTGCTTGGTAGTCTGCAATAGTCAGAATACAGCAAGACTTCATGTTGTTTGAAGAAAAATTACTCACCTTAGTAATGTTGTTTCTTCTAATGGAGTCTTGCTGTATTCTGACCTCCCCCCGCCTCCCCTCTCAGAACCTGGTTTTTGGGATGTGGGTGGGCAGGAGCAGTGTTGTCACCCTAGGGGTGCCCCTCTTTTTTACCCTCCTTTACTTTGGGTGTGTGTTGTGTTTTGTTTTTTGGGTTTCCTGACGTGAGTGTCTGCTTTGAAACCAAAAAAAACTTTTAATAAATTTAGTTGCCAGTTGGCTAGTGTGAATTTTACAGTTTCCACACAGAACTTCTAGTCAGTATTGCTCGTAAAGATCTGACAGTTGGAGTTTAAACAACAGCAGACAGGGGCTTCAACCGAGCTCGAGCTGAATGTTCCATGCTGGCCATGGAAAGTTAACTCTTTGTTGAAAGGCAGGACCTAACTGCAATAGTCAGAATACAGCAAGACTCCATTAGAAGAAACAACATTACTAAGGTGAGTAATTTTTTTTTCTAGTTCTCTCTAAAAACCACCAAGTACAGTAGTTAACTGTACAGTCTCTCTTTGGCAGCAGTGCGTCAGGCTTAACGACTGAATCAAGCTACCATGACCCCTATCAAAGGGTGCTGTCTACTTGTGCTCCTTGCTACCTGGCTTGGTACAGCCGGCACCAGATGCCTAGCTGGGCCACTGCTAACCCCCTCTGAACCACTACTGGGTAGTGCATGGCTGTCAAACGCACCTTCAGAAACTGCCTCACTTGGATGTGGGCAGCGACTCACTCTGCCTTACCCTACAAGCACGGGTGACCATATGCCCTCCTCTAGCATAGTGATAGTAACGGTTAGCTATACCCTAATAATTAAACCAGTGTCCAAACACCTGAATCATCTGAAGCCTCAGTGGCAGAAGGTACGAGCCAAATTTAGCATAAACCTTTCTGCCAGGAAGGTCATCTTTATGCTCCTGCTCCTCTTTGGCAACATTTAGTGGAACCCAGGTCCACTCACTTCAACGGGCCCTGGTGTTCATAAGGTTAAAGGCCTAAAAATAGCCTCTCTGAACATCTGCAGTTTAACTGCAAAATTTGACCAACTACAGGCATGGAAGGCCCTCCATACCCCTGATATCCTCTGCCTAATGGAGACCTGGTTGACCAGTAGGATTAAAGATAGCGAAGTTGCCCTCAAAGTCTTCCAAGCATACAGTATTGATAGAATAGGCAAGAGAGGTGGGGGATGCCTCATCTATGCCAAGGACACACTGCAGTGCTCTGTCCTCCCTGGAACCAGGGTGGCTGAGGACCATGTGATAATAGTGATAAAGGCACAGGTCGGTCAGAGTGGCAAAACTCTCATCCTTGCCACAATCTACCTATCCCCCAAGAAGGCCACAGCAGGCCTTCCCGCAATTATGGACGTTATCAGCACCCTTCCAAAGGGGATGGAGCTTGTCATTACCGAGGACTTTTAACATAAACTGGGATGGAAAGGAGGCTGCCCTTTCAGGGATCTGATAGCTACCTCCAACCTGACACAACTTGTCACCTGCCCACCAGGCAGAACTATAAGACAGGAAACAGTACCCTTCTTGACTGGGTCCTAGCAAGCCCACCATCCCGGATCTCTTGAGATCAAGGTTCTCCCAGACACGCTACGTGACCACTCCCCAGTCATCTTCCTGTAGTCTAATAAATTTACCAAAAGCCCACCCATCCTCATTGAAAGCAGGGTCTTGAGGAAGGGTAAACTTGGAGCCCTCAAATCAGCCCTTGCCCTGCATGACTGGACTCCTGTCGACCTGGCACCTACCCTTGATCAGGCCCTCAGTTACTTCATTAAGGGCTTTAGCTCCATCTGTGACATCTATGCTCTGCTCACAAAAAGAAAAATTCGGGGGCAGGCAAATGGCTGGATTGATGGGGAGCTCCTCTGCCACCTGAAGGAAAGGGACATACTTTGGGAGAAGGCCAGAAACACAGGTAGCAAGCATGACTACCAGTGTGAAAGAACAGCCAGGCGCCGCTGCACCAAGCTAATCTGGCTCGCCAAAGTCAACTATCATAAGGCCCAGCTTTGCAATTCTTGGGGTGATGGGAAAAGATTCTGGGATAACATCAAAAGCATCCTTGGAAAGCAGGACAAGAAGCACCCTCAGCTGCTCAGTATCAGTAACACCACCACTACAGACCCTGTAGCTGTTGCAGAAGCCTTCAATTGTTTAAACCATTCCAGCAACGTATCTACCATGTGTTCTCACCCGACCTTCTACGTTAAAAGGGTGACAGTGAAGGAGGCCCTAACTATGGTCAAGAAAGTACTATGTAAGACCAGACTGTGCAGTGACGGGATAGACCTGAAACTTCTATCCCTCACCATGGATGTTCTTATAGTTCCCATTACCACGCTGTACAATAAGTCCCTGGCTGTTGCCCAATTCCCGGTGGTTTGGAAGCAGGCCCTAGTTACACCAATGCATAAAGGAGGCGACAAGTCTCTGGTAACCAACTACAGACCCATCTCAAACCTCTCCCCTCTGTGCAAGGCACTGGAAAAGATTGTGGCAGGTCAACTCATCGACTATCTCAATAAGTATAACCTACTATGCCCCAACTAGCATGGCTTCAGACAAAATCACAGTACCACTACTGCCCTGCTGAACTACACGAACTATGCACATAAGGCCCTGGATGAAGGCAAACTGGTGGGGTGTGTCTTTATTGACCTCACCAAAGCCTTCGATACAGTCAACCACCCCCTGTTACTGACCCAACTGCAAAACATGGGTATGGTGCCCAATGCCCTTTGCTGGTTCCAAGACTACCTGATAACAGAGAAATCAATGTGTTAAAATTGGGCAAACAGTATCCAGCACAAGAGAGGTATCATTAGGGGTACCCCAGGGATCAATACTGGGGACCCTACTCTTCAGCGTCTTCTTAAATGACCTTCCCAAAGCCTGTGATACCAAACTCATACTATATGCAGACGATGCTGTGCTCCTGAGCAGCAGCATGTCTCAGGCTGCCCTACAATCTGAGCTGCAGAACTCCTTCTCCAAGCTCGAGAACTGGTTCTGTAGTCATAAGTTGCTACTAAACTACAAGAAGACCAAGGCCATGCTTATGTCCAGCCCCCACAACAAAAATAAGCACCACCCCATCATCATCTCCAACTCATGCAGTGAGCCGCTGAAACAAGTTCACTTGTTCAAGTATCTGGGGGTCATAATAGAGGGTACCCTCACGTTTGCGCACCATATTGACTCTGGTCAAAACAGAGAATACCAAGATTGGTGTCCTGCACAAGCAATACCTCTCTCTGGGGGCCCTCTGCCTCTCAGTCAACAGTTCCATTATATCTACTATTGACAATCGACTAGTGGTCTACGGGGTGGCAATGGATACAGCGTTCAAGAGGGTTCAGACTGCACTCAACAAAGCCTGTAGACTCACCCTGGATGCTGAGCTTGGCACTCGTACCTGTACTCTATACGAACGCACAAATCGGCTGTCACTAAGAAACCGGATCAAATTCCAGACTTGCATCCTAGGGAAGAAGGCTCTATTGGGTAAAACACCACCTTGTGTAGGCAATTTGATCAAGACAGCCAACTCTTTACAGGTCACCAGAGGGAGGACTAGAGGGGCCTTGGCTATCCCCTTCCGTCACACCTCACGTGGGCAACGTGCATTTGCTTACCGGGCCCCCCCTGTGGATGAATGAACTCCCCAGGCACCTTTTGGCCACCAATTGTCTGGCCCCAATTCAAAACTGACCTCAAACAGCAGCTAATAACACTCTGTAAGTGCACCTGCTCCTAAGTCCAGCCACACCTGCCCTCTCTGCCCCCCAGCAGGCACTAGGCAGGCCTCAAGTACCCCCTCCCTCTGTCCCTTCTCATGACTTGCCTCAGCAATCAGTTTGCATCATGTTCCTTCGGCACCTTCCCCCTCTCCCCCAACTTCTGGTCCCGTGAGTTTCCCTAACAGTCACTACTAATTCAGGCTGCCTGACCATGCCCCATCACAGCCCACTATTTACTCTAGCATGTCTTCTCCGCTCAACCTCCCCTCACTCCACTATTTCTCTCTATACCTTATCGCCCTTCTTCCCCCACCCTTCACCTCCACCGCAGTACCTACCTCTCTCTCTCGTACCTCCTTTCTTCACCCCACTGCCAGCTATCCCCGTCCCTCTGAACTACTGACAAGGAACTTTGTGACTGTTTATTCCCCCCTCCACCCTCATAAAGTGTTTTTCTTGTTATTTTAACTTGTACCTATGTTTTGAGTTATTCTGTAAGTTCTGAATCCAAGCTATATCGTTCATTGTGATGTACCTTTGCTTTCTCCTATTGTACTTTGTTTTGCAATGTATGACGTGGAACCTTTGTAAAAGCTTGCACTCAAAGGTCTTTTCTGAATCACTAAATAAATAAAATAAAATATTGGGTGGTGTGCATTATGATAATTTAATGCTCACCTGAGGTGTGGGATGCTACATAAACCCCAAGAGCGAAGCTTGAGTGGTTTATAAAAGCATCCAACACTGAAGGTGTGCATTAAATTTGAGTACTGCACGCCACCCCTGGTTATTTTTTATAATTTCTAGGGAATATGTTTCCCAATCAGATTACTGCCTTTTAAGTTAGCTGTTAGATGCATAGATTAAAAAAAACTGCAGGAATTTCATAGGATAACAGTGTAGGAATTAATTAACATTTTTATTAATTAATTTATTTATTTAGTTTTTGTTAACCGGGTAAGCACCACAGCCATGACATGACTATTTTCAGGCACAACCCAGGAGGTTACAGTGGGCAGGAATAGTTGGGGAAATACAGACATCTCTCACATTACAGAGATTTTGCAATTCAGGGAAAAATGAGAATACATACATTTTGCAAATACACACATTTTGCAGTTCAGGGAAAGCAAATACACACATTTTGCAGTTCAGGGAAACATCAAACATGAAATACAAAAGAGCAATATCAAGAATTGCACGTTAGCAGGCATGATTGATAATAGGTAAGTATAACAGAAATACATACTTTTGAAATCAACAATGACCCAGAGATTTCACAGATTGTAGGCAAATACATGACAGTAGACATCTCGTGCCTAGTACTCACTCTTTCAGCTGATAGCCGAGAATGAGCGGCATTTTGAAACGGGTACAAAAGACAAATTATAAGTGCATATTAAGCTGCCCAGGTGGGCTAACTAGAGAGTAGTTTTTGGGGTGTGAGGGAGAGGGCGTCCGATAGACAGGTTCAGGAAGGTTTGAAACAGGTACAGGAGACCTGGCTAAGGAGGAAGGAATGGTATTTTCTTTTAAACTGAGCATGATGTGGGGCTAGGCAAACCTCAAGATGCAGGGAGTTCCAGAGTTTTGCTGCTGAGTGAGAGAAGGCCTGGGTACCGTTGTTAGTTTTACATCTTGGTATTGTCAGCAGCGCTTTATCAGATGAGCGGAGACCATGAGAGGAGGGCAGCGGAGTTAGCAGGGAAGCCAGCAAGACTGGTTTGCCGGTTCTAACGACATTTTCAGTCAGTGAGCCAAGAGCAAGAGCATGAGTATCTGATGGGGGCAGCCAGTCCAGATCTGTATAGAGCAGACAAATGTGTTTTGACCTGGGAGAGGCCGAGGTATGCCTACATATGCTGTTATAAGTTGTACCCCACTTCCTTAGGAGAGTGGAGGATGCACTGAGGTAGGAGACTACCTCATAAGACAAGGACGGGAGTAGGATCCCACGAGCTATGGCTAGTCTGGCTGCCTGCGTAAGGATGTAGCTGGTTTTGTAGGCTACACCAGTTTTTGCATTGACTGATTTACAGGTAGTCATTATATGCTTATCAAAGTTAAGATTCTCATCAAGGAGTACTCCTAGATACTTAAATGATTGAACTGAATCAAGAATTTTCCCACCTTGACCTGAGACTTTAAAAAGGTCCCTTTTGTTACTTATTTTTTATGTAGAACCAAACAGCATCAAAAATGTTTTCTCAGCATTGAGGATTAATTTGTGTTTGAAAAGCCATGATTGAATAGATTTAAAGGCAGTAGTAAGGGTCAGATTAATATAGTGTATATTTTTATTGCTAGAGTATAAGATCAGGTCATCTGCATACAAGATAGCGGAGCAATCAGGGATATCTGATGTAATGTGATTAATAAAAATAGTGAAGAGAAGGGGTCCTAGTATTGATCCATGGGAGACGCCTAGGTTAATGGTTGTCGAGCTGGACACAGCAGAGTTGAATCTGACAAACTGAGTTCTGTTACACAGGTAGCTACGGAACCAGTCCACCACAGTTGGAGAGAGACCAAGGGCTAGGAGACTATCTAGAAGAAGAGAATGATCAACAAGGTCAAATGCCTTTGTGAGATCGATAAAGACTGCCCCTGTGAGGTGGCCATTGTCAGTAGCAGTGAGAGTGCCCATTACGAGGTGGAGCAATGCCTTGGAGGTACTATGACCTTTGCGAAAGCCATATTGAATAGGCGAGAAAAGGTTATACTTAGTCATGTATTCGGTGACCTGAATTGAAACTAGCTTTTCCATTATTTTGCACAGTACCGATAGTATGGCTATCGGTCAATAATTCGTTATTTCCCTGTTATCACCTTTCTCATACACTGGTGTGATTCTAGCCATCTTCCAGATATTCGGTACAGCTTCATTGCAAAGAGAGAGGGTGAAGATCCTTGCAAAAGGCTGGCCAATAAATGGTGCAGCCAGTTTGAGAAGTTTGGCTTCAATACCATCCGACCCTATGCCAGCGTTGTCCGAAATGGTATTTAGAAGGCCCAGAACATCTGATTTTGATATCGCCTTAAAGTAGAAAGGAGGGTGAGATGGTGTAGGAGGGGGTGGAGAAATAGACTGCCTCTGGTGAATGACAGATGTATAGCTGGATAGGTCAGAGAATTACTTATTGAACGCTTCAGCAATAGTCTCAGGGTTGTTGCAGCTGACTCCTTTAATGTTCAATTCGTCAGCCACTTGAGCTTTCTTTGTGCCTAGGAATGATTTAACATGTGCCCAGAATTTCTTGGGGTCACCTGATGCTTCCAGCAGAAGCCCCTTATAGTATGTGCTCTTTGCTAGCCTGATCCGCTTTTTATAGTCACTTCTCTGAGTCCTGTAGGTGTGGTAATCAGTTAAGAGTCCTGAATTTCTGAAACGTTTCCAGCTCTCATCTCTCACATGCAAGGCAGCCAGCAGATCTTTGTGCAACCACTTTGTGGGTGTGACACGCACACGTCTGGTAATGTGGGGTGTATGTCTATCCTGGACTTCACTAAACTTTTCTAAAAAATAGTCAAGAGCTGCTTGTGTATCCTGGGTCTGTGAAAGATAAGACCAGTCAATAGACGAGACTTCATA
Source organism: Neoceratodus forsteri (assembly GCA_016271365.2). Lineage (NCBI taxonomy): Eukaryota > Metazoa > Chordata > Ceratodontiformes > Ceratodontidae > Neoceratodus > Neoceratodus forsteri. The sequence continues at coordinate 815,227,810 of CM028129.1, read as the reverse complement.
CAGGAGCCTCCCCTGATCCAATCTAGCATAGTTCCTGAATGTGATGTAGTGTGGGGGCAGGGACTGGGAGCTAGAGTGCTGCCATACACAGAAAATAGGGGTGTGATCCAATATAGCATCCGGTAGAGGGCCTGCATCAACTATTCTATCAGCCCTATTTGTTAACACCCAGTCCAGCAGCGTGCTTGACATTGTATTATTTGAGATCCTTGTGGGCACAGTTATAACTTGATGCAGGTTGTAGCTTTGGATTAAAGATAGGACTGTGCCTTGAGCTTGACCAAGCCAGTTTAGATTCATGTCTCCAAGTATAAGCACTTTGTTTGGTCCTACCAGTTTCACCGTATTTTTCAGCATGTTAGTGAAGGCAGTTAGGCCACCCCGGGACGGGTTGTATGCAACAGCTGTGTGTAGATGTAGATTTTTAGTACCCAGTCGGAGGAGTGCATGAATCTATTCGAAAGCGGAGGATTTTGGCTTTGCATTCTGCACGATATTTAGATTAACTTTGTGATACAGTGCAACTCCACTCCCACCCCCACCCGCTTTGAAGATACCCTGTCATTCCTGATGAGGCTATAGTTTAGCAGAGAGCAGCTAGAACCAGGAGTAGAGGGTTTGAGCCATGTTTCAGACAGGCACAGGATATCTGGATTGTGGGTGGTGACCCATGCCTCCAGCTCTACAGAATTATGCATGCGGCTTCTAATGTTTAGATGGGCTATCCGGAGCCCAGATTTGGTAGCCCAGGAGACATTATTGCATGACTGGGGATGTAAGGGACCAGGGTTAAATTCCACATCTCCTGCCTGCAGAACAGCAAGCATTATAAGATACCAGCGCTTTCGGTGAATAAAAGGAGTACTCATTTTGATTCTAGAGTTGAGTCTATAATCTACGTAGGCAGTCACAAGATAACTAATGAATTTTGGAATCATTAGGGGAGTGAGATTGGTATAGCCAGTAAGTCTAACCAGCATGTTAAAGAACTTAAAAGTTTCATGCTGGTTTGTTTGTCAGGTGCAGCTGTAGGGGCACTGGAGTAGGGATAGCCTAGTAAGTGAACCAAGCAGAAGACAAGTCATGTTACAGGTCAGAATATTATTTTTATGTGACATGATGGTCAGTAAAGCAATTGTCACCAATAAATAGAGGATAGACACCAATAACAGTGGCCCTTAATAAAAGGAGAGCACAGCCAGCCTTTGTGGAGAGCCAGATTGCAAGTTAGCGGGTTAGAAAGGAGCTCTGAGGATGAGTCCATGCCCTTAGCCCTAGAAATGTGCACTGGAGAAAATACAAGAATGCCCCTAGTGTTAAGATCTGATAAGGAGCAAATAGAAAAGTGGCCTGTTAGACTACAGGTGAAATTGACACATAAACCCTATATAAGTAAAAGCCGAGTTTGGGCAGCAGGGTGGGGAGCCGGCGCAGAGCGTCAACAGAGTCTCAGCAGTTCAGTAGCACCAACAAGCAGTCGGGCTGGTGGTTTGTGCTCCCTTCCAATTACCTTTTCTGAATTTAATGTAGTGGCGGGCGGTCTCCTGCAAGCAGGACTGCCAAGTAGTACCTGTCTGAGGCTTTTCCGGGGCCATGGAGGGTCCGGGGCCAGTGGAGGGTCCGCGTAACGCCCGAGCGGGTGGGGAGTCCTCGGGGAGAAAGGAAAAAGGAGCAGATTTTAAGTGGGGAAGGATAGGGGAAGGGCTAGAGTTAACAAAAGAAATGAAAACGGGGTGGGTACAAGCAGGACAGCAATGAATTTCTATTTTGGACTACTGAGATGCTAGCAAAGAATTAATTTGTTAGAGGAGAAGCTGTCCCCAAAAGCCTATCCTTCACGGATATGTCTACTTGCCCGCGGTTTCAGTTCCCCAGTATTTCCCAACAATGATTTACATGGCACTCTTGGCTCGCACTGTGTCCCAGCTTTGCAGAAAGTCTGCAGATTGCTTTCATCCAGTAAAAGAAATCACTGCAGTGCTATTAAAACTACTTTAAATTTTTTACAACACTTGCAGGTAATAAAATAATAGTGCTCAAGAAGTACTGATTAACCCTGCTTCTCGTTTGGTATTAGACAGAGCTCTGCGAATCCAAACGGCTGCTCAGAAAATGTGCCAAAATAAAATGCAAGTCCTCAGTGGTTTAGTAGCACTGACAAACAGCCGAGCTGGCGGCTTGTGCTCCCTTCCAACTACCTTTTCTAAATTTAATGTAGTGGCGGGCGGTCTCCTGCAAGCAGGATCGCCAAGTAGCATCTATCAGGGGCTTTTCCGGGGCTGTGGAGCGTCCAGGGCTGGTGGAGGGTCCGCGTTGCTCCCGAGCGGGCGGGGAGTCCTTTTCTGAATTTAATGTAGTGGTGGGCAGTCTCCTGCAAGCAGGACTGCCAAGTAGTATCTATCTGGGGCTTTTCCGGGGCTGTGGAGAGTCCGGGGCCAGTGGAGGGTCTGCATCGCGCCTGAGCGGGCGGGGAGTCCTTTTCTGAATTTAATGTAGTGGTGGGCAGTCTCCTGCAAGCAGGACCACCACGTAGTATCTGTCTGGGGCGTTTCTGGGTCGGTGGAGTGTCCGCGTCACGCCAGAGCGGGTGGGGAGTCCTTTTCTGAATTTATTGTAGTGGCGGGTGGTCTCCTGCAAGCAGAACCGCCAAGTAGTATCTGTCTGGGGCTTTTCCGGGGCCGTGGAGGGCCAGGGGCCGGTGGAGGGTCCATGTTGCACCCGAGCGGGCGGGGAGTCCTTTTTTGAATTTAATGTAGTGGCAGGCGGTCTCCTGCAAGCAGGACCGCCAAGTAGTATCTGTCTGTGGCTTTTCCGGGGCCATGGAGGGTCTGGGGCCGGTGGAAGGTCTGCGTCGGGCCTGTACCTTTTTATGTGAAGTAACTGTAATCAAGGTTGCAAGAGAGCAGGTTACATTGCAACTTAAGTAGAAACTTGTCAGAAATACCATTGTTTACTAGTAGCAAATCTGAGCTGCAACATGTCAGATGAAGAGTTTTGTTTTGGAGCTTACATAGACTTCTTTAGTTCCTCTACTTGTTCTGGTAATGGTTTTCCTTGGCACTGTAACAATTTCAAAGCACAAAGTCTTTCTTTTCTTTCTTTTTTTTTTTCTGCAGCCACTTTACTGACTGTTTAGTAAAATGAAACATTTTCTCTGGCAACAGAATGATTAACTTGTGATGTACCATGTGTCAGGGAAGTGACGCTTTCTAGTTTTTACTATGATAAGCACAAACAATTTCTGAGGGTGGAGGTGACTGTCTGATTGTGGCTCGCGCTCACTGTCGACAGTGTGAGTGCATGCTTGCCGTAATAACCAACCAGTTATTAAAGCAAGTAACTGGTTGAGCCCATAGAAAAAACTGCTCACTAGTTATTATAGCAAAATATTGTCCTGCTCCAGGTAGGGACATCAGTCATTCAGCAGGTGTTCACTGTAGTGCAAGGTGAAGAATTTGGGTATGTTGCAGGTTTTCATTGTATCCTCCTAGGGGTATATTTTCCAATCCGTTTTCATCCTCAGTTTTTCCCATTATGTCCTTCGCTACATACCAATAGGGATGTGAAGTGCTGGAGTTTAGCGAAGTGACACATTGTGTGAAGTCCCGACTTTACAGGCGAAAAACTCTGCAGAGGCCCATCCTTTGCAGAGATTGTTTGTTCCCTCCCAGAGAAATGTGTACAAAGCAAAGCATAAAAGCTCCAGAGTAATTAACTTTGAGGTGAAACATCATGAAGGTATCTTTTCTTCTTATCCCTCACCTAGTAACCAACCTCCCCTTTTAAGTGTGACAGTGGTAGGTACAACCACTGTAAAACTGTAAACCTGTAAAATCACTGTGCTCCAGGCAGAAGTATACAGCTTTAAGCAGCAGGAGTTTATTAGTGATGTCACACAAATTGCAGCGTCTCAGATCAGAGTTGCCCTGGAGAAAGAACTTTAGAATGTTTACCATACTCTACTCTATGAGCAGCTCCCCCCAGCATTTTAAAGGCACATTTATTTCTTCACTAAAGAGATCAGATGCCCTGGACGGCCCAGTGGCGTGTAGGGCTGAGACGCTGGCTCCTTTCCTTCTGCCATGCTGGCAGCCTGGGAGAGGATTGACCATCCGAAGGACTGCTTTCCTTTCCCTGGAAGGTGAGGGGTGTTGGCCCAGCTTTAGACTGCCACCAAGTGCACACCAAGTTGTAGCGCAGTGCAGGCACCATGAAGGGAAGGGGCTGCGAGAATGTTGTGCATGTAGACCTCCATACACACATAGAAGTTGACGGCAGGTAAGGACCGCAAGGCCCATCCAGTCTGCCCATTTCTCTTTCTACCTTATGAAGGCCTTTGCTCTGTCAATGGCCTATCTATTCATACTCATCTGTATTGCTCCCTTATGCCTATCCCATGCCTGTTTGAAGCCCTGCACTATATTCATATCCACTACTTGCTGAGGTAGGCCGTTCCATGCATCCACCATGCTTTCTGTGAAAAAGAACTTCCTCACATTACCCCGTAATTGGCCTCCCTCTAATCTCATGTTGTGTCCTCTTGTCCTGCTGTTTTTCTTATATTGAAACACGTTAGACTCTTTCACCTTGTTAATGCCCTTAAGATGTTTGAATGTTTCAATCATATCACCTCTCTCCCTCCTTTGCTCTAGGGTATACATATTGAGTTCAGTTAATCTGTCCTCATATGTTTTCTGATGCAGTCCCTGCACCATTTTGGTTGCCCTTTTCTGGACTGCCTCAATTTGGTTAATGTCCTTGTGAAGGTGTGGCCTCCAGTACTGCACGCAGTACTCCAGATGGGGCCTAACCAATGTCTTGTAAAGAGGGATCATTACCTCCCTCTTCCGACTTGTGATACCCCTACTAATACACCCCAACATCCCTCTAGCCTTACCTACTGCTTTAGAGGTCTGCTTGGATGATTTCTGGTCATCGGTGGTGATGACGCCCAAGTCTCTTTCTTCCCTTGTGACTGCCAACAGCTCCTCTCCCAGCCTATAGGTGGCTTCAGGGTTTCTCTTCCATATGTGTATGATCTTGCACTTCTTTGCATTAAACCCAAGTTGCCACTCTTCCAACCATTTTGCTAGTTTATCCAGATCTCTTCTCTTTCTGCCCACACCATCTGGATCATCTACTTTGTTGCAGATCTTGGTGTCATCTGCAAACAGACAAATCTCACCCTCCAGTCCATCTGCAATGTCACTGATGAAGATATTGGAGAGGACTGGCCCCAGGACTGATCCCTGAGGTACCCCACTTGTGACTTGCATCTCTTCTGACTGTATACCGTTTACCACCACTCTCTGTTTTCTGCCCGTCAACCAGTTTTCCACCCAGTTAACCAACATCTGACCCACCCCGAGCCTACCCAGCTTATTAATCAAAGTTCTGTGTGGAACAGTATCGAAAACTTTGCTAAAGTCAAAGTAGGCAACATCAACTGCTCCCCCTTGGTCCACCACTCTGGTTACCCAGTCAAAGAAATCTATGAGATTAGTTTGACAAGACCTTCCTTTCGTAAATCCATGCTGTCTTGGATCCTGTGCTACTATGGATTCCAGGTGTTGCGCTATCCTTTCCTTAAGGAGTGCCCCCATAATCTTGCCCACTACTGAGGTAAGACTGACTGGTCTGTAGTTCTCTGCCTCCTCCCTGCTACCACTCTTGTGGAGCGGGATCACATGAGCCCTTCTCCAGTCTTCTGGGACATCTCCTGTGCTCACAGACTCACTAAACAGTTCTGATAATGGCTGTGCTAGTTTCACCCTTAGCTCCTTTAGTACCCTGGGACGTATGCCATCAGGTCCCATTGCCTTGTCCACCCTGAGCTTATCAAGCTCTTGTAGGACCCTTTCTTTTGTGAAGGGACTAGTGCACACCTCCCTCCCCCCTGTGTCTATGGTGCAGAGCTGTGGGTCCTGCCCTACCTTCTCTTCAGTAAATACCGAGCAGAAGTATCTATTTAAGATAGGTGCTTTTACATGGTCCTCCTCCTCATACGCTCCCTTATTCCCTTTGATTTTAGCAGTACCCCCTCTGGACTTTCTCCTTTCGCTAATGTATCTATAGAAAGTCTTGTCGCCTTCTTTTACTGTTCGTGCTAGTGTTTCCCCTGGTTTGGGCCTTTGCCTGCCTTACTGCCTTCCCTGCTTCCCTTAGGGCAGTTTGGTATGCCTCCCTATCTTCATCCCGCTGTGTTCCCTTATATTTCCTGAAGGCCAGCCTTTTGGCTCTGACCTTTTCTGCTACTGTGTTTGAGAACCAAAGTGGTTTCCTTCTTCTTTTGCACTTCCTCTTCTCACTAACACAGTGAGATGTTGCTTCAAGTATTGCATCTTTAATGCTTGCCCACTTTGCCTGTACCCCCTCACCTGTATTTCTTTTTGCCAGGGCTAGCTTAACTCTGTTGGTCATCTTATCAATGTCAGCTTCTCTGAAGTCCTTTATTTTTGCCTTGGAATGGGATGTTTTTGTTCTAGTGGCCAAATTGAACCATACCATGTGATGGTCACTGGCCCCCAGGTGACCTTCTACCTGGAGATCTGTGATCCTTTCCCTGTTAGTCGATACTAGATCTAGGATAGCCCTGTCTCTTGTGGGTTGTTGTACCAGTTGTTTGAGGCCCTTCCCCTGCAGGGAATCCGCTATGTGTCTAGTTCTGGCAGATGTCCCTGCTGGTATTGACCAATCTGTATTTGGCATGTTGAAGTGTCCGATTACCAGAACCTCCCCTTTAGCTGTCATGTTTTGTATATCTTCTAACAGTAACATGTCTATGTCCTCCCCCTGGTCTGGAGGCCTGTACACAACCCCAGTTCATATGGCTGTCCCATTTCCTGTTTCCAGGGTGACTCACAGTTCTTTTGGCTCCTTATGTGTATTCTGAATTTCTGTAACGTTGATATTTTCATTGACGTAAAGGCCACTTCACCCCCTTTTTGCACCTCTGTCTCTTCTGAACAGTACATAGCCAGGTACTGAAGTCTCCCAAGTGTGGTTACTGGTAAACCATGTCTCGCTAATGGCTGCTATGTCCAGTTTAGCCTCTGTCATTATTGCCTGCTGGTCTGGGATCTTGTTTCCCAGACTGCGAGCATTTGTGTATGTGATTTTCCATTGGTCAGATTTCGGTGTGTTAGTTGCTGGGTGAGGTCCGGCGTTTCCCCTGTGCATTATATGGGGAACCAGAACTTTTTCTTTACCTGGTGATGCAAATGAACTACAAACATGCTGAACTCCTGTTTGACCACTAGCTGAGGGGGGAAGGGTGTTCTTCCCATTCAGCGTTTCAGGTGCTGCACCCCTCTCCCCATTTGCTAGTTTAAATATTCTGCAAAGACATCAAACTTCTGCCCCGATGCACTCACTCCCTCCTTAGTCAGATGCAGTCCATCAAATTTAAAGTACTTTCGCTCCCAAAACTGTTGCCAGTTCCCTACAAATTTGTGTCCTTTTTCCTGGTACCAGCCCTTGAGCCCATGTTTAGCTCCCCTATCTCCTCTTCTCTGACCTTCCGTCCATCTGTCCCCCTCTCCCAGACTGACAGGATCTCAGAGAAGGAGATGCCGGACAAAATGGATGATAGTTTGTCACCCAGCCTGGTTAGGTGTTCCTTGGTCTCCACAACTGACCGACTGGAGAGATCATTAGTCCCTATGTGTACCAGGACATCAATGTTTTCCCCTGCTTCCTGAACAATTTCAGCAATGCGGTCAGTGTCTCTCTATGCTGATGTACCTGGGAGGCATCTGACCATTACTCCTGGCTGGAGATACGTATCAACTCCCCAAAGCACATGCTTGTCATCCTACAGCAGGGACAGGGAGAAAACCAGGAAAAAAGAGAGTTGTGGACTTAATGAAGCCTTGCCCGCTTGTCCTCGAGTCCCCACCATCGTACTAGAACTTGCCCCAGTCCGCTTTGGATTGATCGTATGGGGTGGGGGAATGGCCCTCCAGTCCTGCCACGAGTGGGAATTCTCGGGGAAACTACAAGACTGAAGGGAGTCCTGAGGAAGATAGCAGCTGGCGACATGGCCGATTAGCCACTCCTGGACTGAGGAGTATAAACACCTTTGTGGGGGGAAAAAAAGAGATCAAATGCCCTAGAGTACTGTTCCAGCCGTAGTGGTCAATGCCCAATGCTCATAAAAACATTTACATTTATTTAAAGTCTTATTCTGTTTAGTAGTTCGATTAAAATATATGTAATTTTGTTAAAAGTTTTATTTTATATAGTACTTCGATACTCTGTGTTAGTTTACTTAGTTTTGATTTGCTATTGGCATTTTTTTTTCAGTTCTCTATTGGTTCCTGAAACAGAGGGAACAATGGTTTACAGCAGTTCCTGCTTTGCAGTTTTGCAGTTCAGACCATTTAAAATACTTTTTTAATTTTAATTAGATTAATTTTTTATTCATTGTTACTTTTTCTCCTGTACACCAACCAGACATGTTTTTGGTTCTTTTTTCTGCCACACTGGCATATCTGAGAGGCCTAAAAAAGAGCCGGCCCCACAGAATTTAAAAAGTGCAGGTCCTGTGTACAGCTCATGCAAGAGAGCTTCTGCCTGGCCAGCCATTGCCTGAAACTTCTAACAAAAAGAAGCCAAAAGAGAAGTACCTTTTGGTTCCTCTACCTGAAAAATAACAAGAGGAACCAGTACCATAGAGAAAAATGTGGAAGATATAAAGCAAATATGAAAGTTTTTACAAGCCGTGCAAGCTATGAGCAACCTTGCTGTTGCACCCCAACTCGGCACCCAACAGGGTTTCAGTGAGGAGGAGGAGGAAGAGGAGGAACTGACAGAGACTGAGGTGTCCTCAGAAGACGACTTTGGTTCCCTTTCTAGATTGCATGTGGACTATGCCTCATACTGTGTATTTGTGAGCTAAATTGCAATTGTGCTGAAGCTACCATCCCCTGAAACAGACCTGGATATAGAGGAGGCAGACGTTGAAGAGTATGCTGGGACAGACTTCCTCTAAAAGGATGTCCATTCCCATCCATAAATCCCTCAAAAAGTCCACTGTAAGGGAGTTAACCACACTATCTTTTGCACTGGCTGTTGACAAAAAAGTAGAAAATGAGGTATTACTTGGACAGGTAAGGCTCAGATTTTTTCTGTACTCACCCTGACCGAGAAAGGCATCTGCCTGTGAAAAGGCAAGAGTTCCCTTGCCATTTACTCCCCCTGATAGACTCCTTGAAGCGGGACCACATCATGGAATGCCTATACTAAGCCATTTCAAGTGGCCATTGATGTAAATGACATTGCATTTCTAGGACCCAAGTAACTGCAGTGTCCATCAGAAGATTTGTGTGGCTTATGTAAACACCATTGACACAGAACATGCTGAATAAGCCTGTTGATTTTTTCCCTTTGAAGTCCCTCTTTATTTGATGACAAAACAGAGGCCAACATGAAAAAAGTTGACAAAACTAAAAGTATCTTTTAAAAGCTTCACAGAAAAGGAAACTTCCACTTCCTGTATACCCTATAGTGAGGGTGGGTATGAGAAGGGCATATTACAGCAGACCCTATGTGCACCATGAATATCCCATTCAGAGGGGCACAGAGAGAAGCAAAAGTAGGAAAGGAGTAATGTAGAATCCTTCCTAATTTCCTCCAGCCCAGGCAAAGCCCAGCCACTGAAAGTTCTGCCCATGTCACCATAGACTCATTGCCAGTAGGGGGACACTTGTCCTACTGTAAGGTGGGAAAATTTACCACAGACAAGTGGGTCTTGGAGGTAGTAGAACAGGGCGTAATGCTTCAATTTGTAATATTTCCAACATTAAGCCAAACCAGCCTGTTTCCAGATCAGAATTCATAGGAAAAGGAGGATGGCAGACATAGTCCCTTTCCATAATGGGAGACAAGGAGCAACTGGGTAACTACAGACCTGTCAGATTTACCTCTGTTGTGGGTAAACTGATGGAGACACTAGTCAAAGAGGACCTTGTAAACTACCTGGAGAGCAGTGGACTCCAAGATAGTAAACAGCATGAGTTTGGGGCAGGAAGGTGTTGTCAAACCAACCTCATAGTATTCTTTGACTGGGTAATGAGGGGGTATCACTACGAAAGACTGAAACTTCAAATATCTAGTGTCAGGATCCCACGACTGATATTCTGAAACTCAAAATCCCAACATTCGCTATTTTCCCACACAGAAAAAACCTCGGCTGTGGGCAATTACAGAGTGTCAGGATTCAGAGTTTCAGGCAGTTAGTCTCAGGATCGTGACACTCTGTATTTAAAGTTTTAGTCTTTCATAGTAGATCCTAATGACGGTAGTGGTTCTGTAATGATCTGTCTCCCAAATGTATGTGATATTTAGTTTTCCGTGAATATGCACCTATCAAAGACATCTGTAAGTAATCTTCCATATATTATTTAGGATATATAGTGCTCCATGAATGTATGTACATGTCTAAGACATCTGTAAATAATATCTGCAATGTATTGTTTTTCATCTGCATGGAATGTTCGGTTCCCTGGGTCGGCCCTGAAAAAGAGACTTGTCTGTCTCTGAGGGCTAACCTGGTCATCAAAATTTAAATAAAATAAGGACCATGCTGTGGATTTGCTCTGCTTTGATTTCAGTATTGATTTCAACTTTTGACTCAATGCCTCACAGAAGGTTGCTGAAGAAGCTAGAGGATCAGGGTACAGCGAAAGACACAGATGGGTGAGAAACTAGTTTGAAGGGAGGCTACCGAGGGTTGTGATTAATGAAGTCAAATCAGAAGAGAGGGAGGTTACCAGTGGGGTGCCACAAGGATAGGTCCTGCTCCAGTCCTTTTCAGTATGTTCATTAGCAACATGGGAGGAGTTGGCCAGGGTAAGATGTGTCTCTTTGCAGATGACACTAAGTTTTGTGGCAGTGTAGACACTGAGGAGGGGGGTAGGGAGATGCAGAGACTTGTAAGAGCTAGAGAGGTGGACAAAGTTTGGCAGTTGAAATTCATTGGCAAGGTGATGCACATAGTGAACAAGAACCCGAGGACAGAGTACTGGATGGGGGGTGGTGGGGGTTTAAAGCTGTGCACGACCTCTGAGGAAAGAGACCTAGGGGTCATCATCAGACTCCCTAAAACAATCAAACCAGTGTAACAAGAGCTACAGTAAGGCAAACAGAATGCTGCAGTGTATAGAAAGGGGTATTGACAACAGAAGTAAGGAGATATTCTAGGGACATGGATATGTTGTTCATCGAGGCTGTCTGGCAGGTTCCTTGCCGCTTTAAATCTTGCCGGAAGGTCTTCAAGCTGGCTCCTCCCACCCAATCGGGTGGTAAAACTCTCGGCCCCGCCCTGTGACACCAGATCTTCCTTACCGTTTGGAAGCTCAGGTTCCCTCCTTAATGCTCTGCGTGTAGACTGGATCCTAATTTTTCGGTTCGCCCAAAACTTATTCTCAAATTTTCAAGACTTCGGTTAAATTACTCCCTCGTGGTTGCGATGGACAAATCGACTTCTGGATTTCGGCGGTGCCCATGTGGGCAGAAAATGTCCAGGACAGATTCGCACTCCAGTGAGTCTGCTGCCTCGGCCTAGACCATGACCTGCAGGCCTGCGAGTTATGCCGTTCATTTTTGGCCAGCGTCCTGGAAGACCGCGCTGCCCGGTTACAGCTTGGGTGCCCGGAGAAGCGCTACCCACCGGTGAAGTCGAAGGAGGCCCGTTGTGTGGTTACCGCAGCAGCTGCCTCGGCTGAGCAGCTCAAGCAGATGATCGCCCTCGAGGAGGAGGCGGCACAGGCCGCATCATCCTCTTCCTCAGTCGCGGCATTTATCCTGCTCACTCTGGGTACCTCCTACTCAGCTTCTTTCAAGGAGCTTTGCCAATCCCTTTCTATGAATGGGAGAGGGGCCATCGGGACATTCTTCTCGGTCCAAAAAGAAGGACTCGAAAGGTAGGTCCCACCGTCGGTGTTCGTGGGAGCAGGAGAGGTACCCTTCCCCGTACAGTTGACACTCGACTTCGGTCGAGGTTGTCACGACAGCTGGCTTCACGGTGTCCCGTCAGGTCAGCGGCGAGACACCCGTCGGCAGCAGGTCGAGATTTTCTCGACCCGTCGGATGGGCTGTCGACTGGTGAAGCCAACAACCCTTCTTCACCGGTTCCCCCGGTGGAGACCGAGGAATTGCCTGTGCCTCCGGTGCCAGAGTCCCCGGTCAAGGCTTCCAAGCCAAGGGAAAAGCGGGTGTCCCCCGGCCCTTCCCAGACCCATCCTCGGAAACACCGAGGATCTCGGTCTCTGACATCATCTCGGTCCAGCTGATCCCACCGACATTGGCGGTCTCCGTCTCAGCACTGAAGTAAGCGTCACCACCACTCGTCCTCGTCTTCCTTCTCGGAAGAGGAGAGGCTATGGTGCAAATTGCATCGACGCTACGAGGACCTGATGTGGCGGCAGTTACTTCTGTCCGGGAACAAGCCGACGCCGTCGCCTTCCCCAGCCATCAAGTGGCTGTCACCCGAGCGGCCGAAACAACCCCTCGCTGTAGTCGAGGTGCCCAAGCCTGGGCCAGTTGTTCGGCCGAAACCAGCTGCCCCACCAACTGTGGTGGAACCTCCGCCTCCACAACCAAAATCGGGGGCGCCGACCAAGGACTCTCGATCGGGTCGGGGCCTGACCCACAGGTTGTCGGTCACCCTCACTCCCGACCGTCCTCGGCAGGCGGAGGGTGGCTTAGGCCCCAGGCAGCTCTTCGAGGACTCCTCGGAGTCTGACGATGACTCCTTCCTGTTCTCCAGGCCCATTGACCTGGAGTCCTCTGGGGGCCAGTCGATGGATGAAAGCCCATCGTCCTTCATGGGTCTGCTTCGGCTCATCTCGGAGTCTACCGGGATGCAGCTCGAGCCCATATCCAAGCTGGCCAAGTATCCCCTAACGGAGATATTGGACCAAGGGGATTCACCCACAGAGGCCTTTCCGGTGGCTGAAGCCATTGTTAGCCCAGCCTTGGAGCTCTGGCAGCGGCCTGCTTCCTGTCCTGTGCCTTCGGCCAGGATGGCGAGGAAGTATGCGGTCCCTACCGGCTCTTTGTCCGGTTTTTCGGAACACCCCTTCGCCGAGGGGTTGATCTCCGATAGCGGTTTCCGGCATTCCGGGAACGCTAGGGATGTGGATAAGCCCCCCAACAAGGAGTCCAAAAAGCTGGACTATGCCGGGCGCAGGGTGTACGCTGCATCCTCCCTTGGCCTCCGCCAGGCCAGTTCGGCCGTGCTGATGGCACACTTCTCCCACGCCCTCATTGGCTCCCTGGATCAGGTGATCCCTCATCTCCCGGCCGACCTGCACGCCACGGTCAAGCAGGTACGGGACCAAGGAAGGGTGGTGGCGAAACAGCAGCTCCAAACGGCTCTGGACATTGGAGACTCCTGTGCCAGATCAGTTGCGGCCGCAGTGGCCATGCACCGTAGAACATGGCTGAGGATATTCACCTTCATGGCGGATGCCCAGCATAAACTAGCGGATGTCCCCTTCCTGGGGACTGACCTCTTCGGCCCTGGAGTGGAAGGTCACCTCCAGCGGATCGAGAAGTCCAGTGCCACTCTGGACTCTGTCACCTCCGACCAGAAGGACAAGGGCCGTCGACAACAACAACATAAGTCCTTTCGCCCTTCTGCACCTGCGGCACGTCCGGCCCAACAGCACCAACACCAGGGCTAGCAAGCTCACACTTGGCACCCCAAAGCCAAGCCTGCGGCTTCCTCTAATAGGAAGCAGGGAGGAAAAGGCCTAGGAGGTCCCTCGGCTGATCTGTCCTCCAAGCCTGCCCAGTGACGGGTTGAGCGGTGTCGCCCCCAGCGTCGTCACTCCCCCTGGGTTCCCCCCGTGGGGTGACGGCTCCGCCACTTCTTTTCTGCTTGGTCCGCTATCACCACGGACCGCTGGGTGTTGGAGGTAGTAGGAAAGGGCCTGCCCCTGGAGTTCGAGCAGGCCCTGCCCTTCCGAGCTGTCGCCCTTCGGGGGGCTACGGGGTCTGCAGCCTCTCTGTCAGCTCGCCGAGCCAATATCACCCTGCTCCTCGAAAAAGAGGTGATCAGGAAGATGGCGGATCCTCCTCCAGACCCGGGGTTTGTGTCCAGGTATTTCCTGGTCCCAAAACGGACGGGGGGGCTAGCGCCCCATTCTCGACTTGCACGACCTGAACAGGTTCCTAAGGTCTCGGACCTTCAGGATGGTCACTCTGGCTCACATAATCCCATCCTTGGAATGAGGTGTGTGGTTCTGTTCTCTGGGCCTCCAGGACGCGTTCTTTCACATCCCGATCCGTCCCAACAGAGATTCCTCCGCGTCAGGGCAGAGGGATCCCTCTACGAGTTCGGGGCCATGCCCTTTGGCCTTTCCCTAGCTCCCAGGGTCTTCACCAAATGCATGGCAGTGGTGACAGCATTCCTGCGGCGCCGAAGGGTCCGGGTGTACCCCTACCTGGACGACTGGCTGATTGCAGCCCCCTCCAGAACAGAGGTGGAGCGGTCCAGAGATTTGTCCCTCAGGTTTGCTCTCAGGTTGGCCTCCTCATCAACGAGGCCAAGTGAACTAATGCCAAAGCAGGTGATACAATTCACAGCCAGGCAGAGCTCAACTCACACGAGCTGAAACGGCTCCGGCGGACAGGGCCGAGGTTCTTTCTTCCTTTGCCCAATCATTTCAGGTTGGGCAATTGCGCCCTTCCCGGGACTTCCTGTGCCTCATGGCGGCCTGCACCAGCGTGGTCCGTTGGGCCCGCTGGTACATCCCCTTCAATGGGGGCTGGCCAGCCAATGGTCACAGCACCTCAATCCACTGGATCAGCTAGTGACAGTGACCCAGGGGATGTGGAGCGCTCTCCAGTGGTGGACCGTTCCAGCACATCTGCAGGAGGGCATCCCATTCGTCCGCCCCAAGAAGACGGTCTCTCTATCGACCGATGCCTCTCTGATGGGTTGGGGTGCCCATCTGGGGGAGCACAGAGCGCATGACCTTTGGTCCCCTCGGGAGTCCCGATGCCACATCAACCTGTTGGAGCGTCGAGCGGCTCGTCTAGCCCTCACCGCCTTTGCTCCGTTTCTACGGGGTCAAGTGGTTCAGGTCCAGACAGACAATACCACGACCATGTACTACCTAAACCGCCAGGGCGGGATGCGCTGTATGCCTCTGTGCAGGGAAGCTCTCCGCATTTGGTCACTTGTGCGCAGCCTGGAGGCGGATCTCCTTGCCATCCTCGTGGCAGGAGCCTCCAACACTCTGGCCGATGCCCTAAGCCAAATAGGGGCTGCGTCCCACGAGTGGTCTCTCCTGCCGGAGGTAGTACAAGATCTGTTCTCCCACTGGGGCACGCCTCAGGTGGACCTGTTTGCCTCCAGGGAGAATGTGAAGCTGAGACTGTTTCATGCCTGCCCCCCTCAGCAGGGCTCACTGCAGGGGGATGCCTTCTCGAGGCCGTGGACCCCAGGCCTCTTCTGCGCCTTTCCCCTATTTCCCTTGATCCACAAGGTGCTTTTCAAGGAGAGGAGGGACAAGGCACAGGTGATTCTGGTAGCTCCAGACTGGCCCCGCCCACCCAGCCTGTTCTGGTATCCAGATCTCCTCAGTCTCAGCTCCAGGCTCCCGAGGCTGCTTCGAGCCCGCCCGGGCCTGATCTCAGTCAATCAGGGGAAGGTGTTCCATCCGGACCTTCAATCCCTGCACCTGACGGCCTGGTTCCTGAGCAGCTAGAGTTCCAGGCCTTGGGTCTTTCTGACGAGGTCCTCAATGTCGTTGAGGCGTCCCGTAAGGAGTCGACCAGAAAATGCTACGCCTTCAAATGGAAGAGATTCTCCATTTGGTGTCAGGGCAAGGGCCTGGACCCTTCCTCCTGTTCTTTGGCAAGCATCCTGGACTACCTGTGGTCCCTTTCTCAGCAAGGGTTCGGTCGACGACCCTTACGGTGCACCTGGCAGCCATCTCTGCTTACTGGGCGCGGGCCGAGAAGCAGTCTGTGGCGCAGGAGAAAGTGGTCGGGCGCTTTTTCAAAGGCCTTGATAACACATCCCCTCCGGTGCGAGAACCTCCACCTCCGTGGGATCTACTGCTGATATTGGCTAAGTTCATGGGCAAGCCATTCGAACCGATGCACAGGTGTGACATCTCTCACCTGTCGTGGAAGACCGCCTTCTTGGTGGCTATCACGTCAGCCAGAAGGATGGGAGAGCTCCAGGCACTTTCCATCGAGTCTCCTTATCTGGTCTTCCACAGGGACAAGGTTGTCCTGCGCCCCCACCCGAAATTCCTTCCGAAGGTGGTGTCGGAGTTTCACCTTAACCAGGAGTTGACTCTGCCGGTGTTCTACCCAAATCACACCTCAGAGGCCGAATATAGGCTCCATACTTTGGACCCTAGAAGAGTGCTCGCTTACTGTGGAGGCGGGCCAGCTGAAGTTCGGGGAGAGGTTAGCCAGCTGTTTGTCACCTACGCTGAGCCTTACCTGGCAGACCTGCAGCCAAGCAGACGATGGGCAGGTGGGTCACCTCCTGCATAGATCTCTGCTATAGGTTGGCGGGCATGGAGCCTTCTGGAGGGATAAGAGCTCATTCTGCCAGCCATACCGCTGCATCGGTGGCTGCTTCCAGGGATGTCCCTATCCAGGAAATCTGCATGGCTGCTACGTGGAAGTCAGCACACACCTTCATCACCCACTATCACATCGACCTTGAGTCACGCCGGGATGCTGGTTTTGGGGCCTCGGTTCTCCAGTCTTTATTTCCCAAGTAGGGGTTGTGCGCCTTGCCTTCCTCCTCCCGGAGAACTGCTAGGAGTCTGCCAGACAGTGTGGATGAACAACATATCCATGTCCCTAGAAATACAGGTTACTCACCTGTAACAGGAGTTCTAGGAATGGTATGTATTGTTCATCCTACGATGTTTCTCCGGCCGGCGCTGACGCACAACCTGGCTTCCAGCGTCTAGATCTGGCATCATGGGGCGGAGCCGAGAGTTTTACCACCCGAGTGGGTAGGATGAGCCAGCTTGAAGACCTTCCGGCAAGATTTAAAGCGGCAAGGAACCTGCCAGACAGTGTGGATGAACAACATATACCATTCCTAGAACTCCTGTTACAGGTGAGTAACCTGTATTTATTACTTCTCTATTGATCACTGGTGAGGCCCCACCTGGAGTACTGTGCCCGGTTCTGGAGTCCTCACCTAAAGAAAGACAAGGATAGGTGGGGGATGGTGCAACGTTGGGTGGCCAAAATTATTCAGGGCCAGCAGAGCTCATCTTACAGTGATCAACTCAAAGCACTGACGGTTCATTTTTGGGTGGGGGATTGGGACAGTTGGCACACAGTTTTTAATTTTGACCCACCTTTTCTTCTACCTTGTGGACAACCTGCTCACTGTTGTAGAGGTTTTAAACAGCTGTTTTATGAATCTGGGCTTGGCCGTAAAATGTGACCCATTGTGTTTTTCATTTGACCCTTACTTTTTATATCCAGTGGGTCTGTGTCCCACATAGGTAAATATCTGAAATGAGCCCTGCACTGAACATATACTTGCTGGAGGCCCGACGAGATGGGGGGAGATATGATACAGACCTTCCGGTTCCTGAAATGAATGAATAAGGGAAACTGTGAGGAACTGGTTAACATACGTAGCGGGTCAAGAATACCAGGGCACAGGTGGAAATTGACTGGGGCAGATTCAAGAGGGAAGTGAGAAAGTTTTGTTTTACAGAAAGGTTGGTGGAGCTGTGGAACAGTCTGCCGGCTGATGTAGGTACCAAAACTATCAGTGATTTCAAACACAGCTGGGATAGTGTGAAGGGCTTAGTGGTTTCTCAGGGTGATAGTAGTAGAGCAGGGAGCATGGGGGTGGGTAATGCAGGTTAGAACCCTGTGTGGACAATAGGTCCTGGGTTTGTTAGTGTTTATGGGCACACTGGATGGACCAATGGTCCCTTCCTGCCATCACTGTCTATGTTTCTGTGTTAAAAAAAAATATTCCTACTGGATCTGGAATTCATAAAGTTGCTGTAGTTAAAGGCAGTAGAAAAGGTTCCTATCTCCCATCTGAGAAAGGGATTCCTTTCCAGGTACGTTCTCACTCAAATAAAGTGGGGAATGGTGACCCATTCTGGACTTGAGGTTCCTTAACAGGCACCTGAAAAATAAATGTTCTAGGGAAGTGGATGTGGTGCACTTACCCACACTGCAGCAGTCTTCCTTGCCTCTTTAAATTCATCTGGAAAGTCTTCAAGCTAAGCTCCTACCCACTCAGATGTTATCCTCCTTGGTTCTGCCCTGTAACATCAAATCTTCCTTTCTGCTGGAAGAGTCCGAGCTCCTCCTTCGCAGCTCTGTGCGCACAGTGTAGGCTAGTGTTTCTGATAGTTTTCAAGCACCTTTTTCTCACCTTCTTTTTGAGATGGAGCGCAGCAAACCTCAGTCCGGTCCCGGATTCCAGAGGTGCATCACCTGCAAACAAAAAATGTTCAGAATGGACCTGCACGCCTCCTGCATCTACTGTCTCGGGGCGGAGCATGACCCTGAAGCTTGGGGACTTTGCAAAACTTTGTCGTCTTCCTCACTCGAGGATGGGTATGTTCGCCTTCTCCTTGGTCAGTCAGATGAACGGAAGCCCCCGGTCCACTCTAAAGATGCCCGCAAAGTGGTGTGAGCGGCTACAGGTTTGGCTTCCCAGCTCAGAGCCTAAGAAGAGGCAGCAGCACAAGCCTCGGTGGTTTCTTCATCAGTGCCCGCACTGCTCCCAGTTGGCGGCATTGTTGGGGCTTCCTTCACTGGTACTTTTTGTGATATGTGCCACTCCTTGCAGACCCTTGGGAAGGGCCTTTCCCGGGGTAATGAGTCGAAGAAAACCAAGAGAACCCGCCATTGGTCGTGGGACTGGGAATGAGCAAACTCTTCCCGCTCCTGCAATTCCCTCTACCGCTCAACAACTGTCGAATGCTCAGCCTCAGCCGAGCCTTCCCTGGTCATGGGTAAGGCTGCTAGCGCCACGGTACACCCATCGGTCTTGCTGGTTGTGACACAGGCCGACCAGCTGGTCTAGATTTTTGGTCGACCTGTTGGTGAAAGAAATCGAAGATGACTCGATCACTAGAACTCTGGTCCTTTCAGCGCTCTCTCAAGTGGAGTAGGAAAAGCCAGCTGAGCAGACTGCCTCCTCCCAAAAGATACCCCCTTAGAGAGTTCAGCGGAAGGACTCGGTATGCGTCTGTACGCAACCTCTCCTCCCGCATCCTCTCATTTTCGACACTCCAGTCAAGGTTGAGGTCCTGTCTCGGTCAAGATCACGGTCTCTGGAATCTTTATATTCCCACACTCAGCCTTCAGCAAGGAAGTACCATTGATACTCTTCTTCCTCTTTGTCCTCAGATGAAGAGAGTCTCCACTGCAAGTGGCATCGGTGCTTCGAGGAGCTTATGTGGTAGCAGTGGGTCCTCAGGCATGGTAGGCCCCTTCCTCAGATCCCAGCACTTCCCTGGTCTCCCCGGTCCTGTGAAGCCCAGTTGCTCTTACGCCGGCTTCTCCACCAATTATGGTGGAGCCACCACCCAAGCAGCCCTTGTAGGGGGCTCCTACCAAGGCCGCTCATTTGGCTACCAGTCTTCCCACACGGTTGTCCACCCCAATCACCCACTTGGATGAGTCTAGGGTAGTTCATAGAGAAAAACAGCTGAGGGCAGTATTTCAGGAGTCTTCACACTCTGAAGAGTCCTCTCTAGAGTCCTCCAGGACCCCAGGCTTCAACTGTGAGTCAGCCGAAGAGCTCTTTACTGAGCATGGACCAGTCTCCTTCAGGGCTCTGCTTTGGCTGATCTCTGAATTGATGGAGATTTCTTGGAGCCAGTCCAGAAGTGGGATAAGTACCACCTTACAGAGATCCTCGACCAGGATGATTCCCCAGGGGTTGCCTTCCCTGTCGCAGAGGCTATTTTGGGTCCCGCGCTTGAGCTTTGGCAGCATCCGGCTTTATCGGCCTTCATGGTCCACAAGTATGCAGTTCCGACCAGTTCTCTTCCTGGTTTTTGAACCATCCCTCAGCTAAGGGATTGGTGATTGACTCTGTCTTTCGCAAGATGGGAAACATCGGGACTTAGACAAGCCCCTGACAAGGAGAACAAGAAGACTGGCCATGCAGCTAAGAAGGTGTACACTGCGTCCTCCCTTGGTCTCCGTGAGGCGAGCTCTGTCTTTGGTGATTGCCAACTTCAGACTCGCACTCATGGATGTTCTGGACCATGTTCTTCCCTGCCTTCCTGCAGACCTGCAGTCAGCGGTCAGGATGGTTAGGGACCAGGGTTGCACCCTAGCCAAGCACCAGCTTCAGATGACCTTGGACGTTGGCAACTCCTGCACCCGGTCTGTGGTAGCAGTGGTCATTATGTGCTGTAAGCCTGGCTGTGGATACCCAGCGCACACTGGCTGATGTCCCTTTTTTGGGCACCAACCTGTTTGGTCTGGGGGTGGATGGACATTTCAGTAGGACTGAGAAGTCCAGTACCACATTGAATTCGGTGACATCCTCATGAAAGGACCCCATGGGACAGAAGCCAAAAAAAAGTCCTTTTAGTTTCGGTCTTTTCTATCCCTGCAGGCCAAACCGCAGCAGCCTCAGCCAGGGCAGTCCCAGGTCTGGCGACATAAGTCCAAGTTCGCCAACAAAGGCTCCAAGAAACCTGGAGGCCAGGGCAGCAGGGCCCCTCCAGGGCTGCTCAGTGACAGGTCAGGGGTAGTCTGCCTTCTGCCCATCAGATCCCTGCCTCAGCTTCCCTTGGGGGGGGTAGCTCCGCCATTTCTGGCTTGCCTGGTCCACCATCACTTCGGACAGTGGGGGTTAGAAGTGGTGGGACGTGGATTGCCTCTACACTTCGAGGCTCTCCTGCCCTACCAACACCATGCTCCATGAGAATTCGTGGTATCAAAGGACATGCTGTCCACCCTCACGGAGGACATCGCTCAGCTCCTAGATAAAGGAGCCATAGCCCGTGTCCCAGACACCATGGCCAGCCAGGGCTTTTGTCCAGGTATTTCCTTGTCCCCAACAGATGGGGGGTTGGCACCCCATACTGGATCTTCATGATCTGAACCAGTTCCTGAGGAGGCGCAAGTTCCGGATGGTCACTCTGAACCAGATAATACCATCTCTGGAGCAAGGCATGTGGTTGTGCTCTCCCGACCTCTAGGATGCCTTCTTCTACATTCCAGTCTGTCTCACTGCAGTACCTTCGATTCCGAGCAGAAGGTGTTTTTTATGAGTTCCAAATCATGCCTACCGGCTTCTCCATGGCCCCAAGGGTCTTCACCAAGTGCATTGCAGTGGTGACAGCCTTCCTGAGGTGCCGATGGGGTCGGGTCTAGCCATACCTGGATGACTGGCTAATTGCCGGATCATCTTGGGAGGCAGTGAAGCAGTCCAGGGACCTGGCCTTGCAGATTTGTTGGGTCTTCTGATCAGCGCGGCCAAGTTGGAACGCAACCGCTCATAGGACATCCACTTTATTGGGATAGAGCTTAACTCCCACTGAGTCTAGGCCCAGCTCCCAGCGGAACAAGCAGCAGAGCCTACCTCCTTTGCCTGGTCATCTCAGGTTGGGTGCTCGTGCCCTGCTCAGGAGTTCTTGCGGCTGCTGGGGTGCATGGCATCCTGCACCAGCATAGTCTGGTGGGCCACCGACGGATGTGCCACCTGCAGTGGAAGCTGTTCCATCAGTGGTCTCAACGCCTAGGTCTCCTGGATCAGCCAGTCATGGTGACTCAGCCGATGTGGGGTACCATCCAGTGTCAGCTAGTCCTGGAACATCTTGAAAAAGGAGTCTTGTTTGTCCACCCAGAGCCGACTGTCACTGTGATGACTGAAGTGTCTCTGGAGGGATGGGGCACGCACTTGGGGGACCACAGGGTCCATCGGCTCTGGACCCCCAAGGAGTTCTATTGCCACATAAGCCCCATGCAGTGTGCCTTGCTCTGACAGAATTTGTTCTATTTGTCCGAGGTCAGGTCATACAGGTCCAGATGGACAATACCACGACCATGTACTACCTGAACAGGCAGGGCGGAACACACTCCCCTTGGTTATGTCAGGAGTCCCTCCGCACCTGGATACCTGTGCGCAGCAGGGGTGCCGATCTCCTGGTGATTCATGTAGCCAGAGCCTTCAACCAGCTTGCGGATGCATTCAGCTGGGTGGGTGAGGCGTCTCACGAGTGGTCTCTGCATCAGGAGGTGGTGGACCACCTGTACTTCCAGTGGAGCACTCCCATAGTCGACCTATTCACCTCCTGGGAGAACATGAAGGTGAGGCTGTTCTGTGCCCCCCCCCCCCCAGAGTGGGACACTGTCGGGGGATGCCTTTGTGAGGCCCAGAACCCCAGGCCTCCTTTACGCCTTCCCTCTGATCCACAGAGTGCTGGTCAAGGTGCGGAGGGACAAGATGTGGATGATCCTGGTAGCCCTATGCTGGCCATGCCAGTTCTGGTACCCATATCTCCTTGGCCTCAGCAGCAGGCCTCCGTGGTGCTTGCCTCTACATCCAGATCTGCTTTCTATTCACAGGGGGAAGGTCTTGCACCTGCACCTTCAGTCACTGCACCTGACTGCCTGGTTTCTGAGTGGCTAGGTTACCAGGGTTTGACTCTTTTCAGAGAGGTTCTCCATGTTTTGGAAGCTGCACGGAAAAAGTTAACCTACCTGTAGAGGGAGGGTTTGACATGTTTTCTAGGGTTCTAATTTGGTTCAGGTTCGGCAGAGTACAGTTTCGAATTTGGCTCGGTTTGATTGATAAGCAGAAGTTTGGATTCTAGTTTGGTTCGAGTTTTTTTTTTTTGTAATTTGTAAGTTCGAGTTTTAATGAATTCACCCTACTGTCTCCACGTGGGTTCTCCTTATCTTACATTATCTTGGTTCGCATTCAGTTAGGGTTCTTTTTCCTCTGTTTATTTTTTTTTAGGGTTCAGGTTCAGTTCGGATTGGGCGATAATTGAAAGGTTCGTGTTTGGTTCATAGATGAACCCTGGCTCTACCCGCCAGTGCTATGCCTTCAAATGGAAGCGTTTTTCCATTTAGTGCCAGGGCAGGGAGCTAGACCTCCTCCCCCACCCCCGTCCTGCCACTTGGCTAGCATTCTGGACTGTCTGTGGTTCCTCTCCCAGTCGGTCCTGAGGACGATGACCCTCAAGGTGCACCTGGCAGCCATCTCTGCATACCAGGTGTGGGCTGGTATGCCGACAGTGCTTATGGGAGAATGTGGTCGGCGCTTCTTTAAAGGCCTTGACCACCTGACCCCACCGCTGTGTGAACCACCACCACCACCTTGGGATTTGTTGCCGGTACTGGGAGGGCTTATGGCAAGCTGTTGAAACAAATGCACAAGTGTCATAGAAGACCGCCTTCTTGGTGGCTATCACCTCCACCAGAAGAATCGGTGAGCTCCAGGCGCTCTCGGTGGAGTCTCTATTTTGTGTTCCACCTGGACAGGGTTGTCTTGCGTACAAACCCAAAGTTCCTCCCATAGATTGTTTTGGAGTTTCACCTTAAGCAGGTGATTAACGTCCCAGTGTACTTCAGTCTAACCTCGAAAGACTGAGCACAGGCTCCATATGTTGGCTCTGAGGCGAGTGCTTGCTTATTATATGGCGCGCACAGCTGGAGCTCAAGGAGAGGTTTGCCAGCTATTTGTCACCTACTCTGAAGCTGCACCTTGCAGACCGGCAGCAAAGTGGATGATTGGCAGATGGATTGTATCCTGCGTCGACCTCTACTATAGGTTGACTGGCAGGGAGCCTCCTGTAGGGCTTAGTGCTCATTCCACCAGACATACCGCTGCCTCAATGGCTGCTTCCAGGGACGTCCCTATCCAGGAGATCTGCAGGGCTACTACCTGGAAGTCAGCACACACCTTTATTTCCCACTACCACATTGACCTTGAATCATGACAGGTGTTTTATTTTTTGAACCTCAGTTCTTCAATCCTCATTTGCCAAGTAGGGGTAGGCACCTTGCCCCTTTCTCCTAGAGAACTGCTAGGAGTATTCCACAGTGTGGATAAGTGCACCATATCGACTTCCCTATAAATGAGGGCTACGCACCTGTAACTGTAGTTCTAGGAATGGTATGTGGTGTACATCCACACAACCCACCCAACCTCCCAAGGCAAGTGGCACACGGATCCTTGGTTCCAGCGTGCAAGATCTGATATCACAGGGCAGAGCCAAGGAGGATAACATCCAGGTGGGTAGAAGGAGCTTAGCTTGAAGGTGCTTCGGCTAGATTTAAAGGAGAAAGGAAGACTGCCAGAGTGTGGGTGTGCACCATATACCACTCCTAGAACTACAGCTACAGGTGAGTAACCCTCATTTCAGAGTGATAACACTAAAGAAAGCGATTCCATTCCTGCATAAAAGTAGATTGGGTAGGGTGATTGGATTTGAAGCATGTCTACTTTCATATCCCAGTATGACCAAGCTACAGAAAATATCTGAGGGTCTGGGTAGGCCATGCCCAGTACCAGTTAACAACAATGCTCTTTGGACTAACTTTAGCACCCAGGGGTTCACAAAGTACCTGTCAGTAGCCACAGCACATCTGTACAGGCAAGGAATAATGGTGTTTACTAACAACTGGCTATTATGCAGGAAAATATAGGAGGACGAGGCAGTGCATTCAGTTCAGGCTATAAAAAGTACACTGCACAAATTGGGGTTTCTCCAAAATTTGGAAAAGTCCCAACTAGAACCCAGTCAAGTGCTGGAATTTGTAGGCCAAGAACTGAACCCAGAACATAGGAAGACCTATCTGTCCATATAGAGAGCAAAAGCCCTTATTCACTGCTCATGTTCATTCTTGGTAGGACACACACAGACAGCCCAGGAATTCCTATAATTACTGGCTCATGTGGCTCTATGACAGCAGTGGTGTCATGTGCAAGTTTGCAAATTACAGATTTACAGTACCACCTCAGAAGGTACTGGCACCAAAGTACACCACTGGAGAAGCTGGTACCAGTCTCTGAACACTTGGTACAGGCACTGCTATTGTGGAAGTAGGTGAGCAACCTCAGAGAGGATATTCCAGCGTTCTTCAGTTGGCAGCCTGCGTGCCGGATTGGCCCCCTTGGTGGTCAGCTGTTTCCTAATGTAAGGCAATCCAGTGCAGGCAAAAGAAGAAAAGAAGAGAGAAAGAGATCGAGAGAGAGACCAACAGAGAAAATCTAGCATTCCAACTGCTAGTGAAAAATGTTACATTTAAGGAAATTAGCCGAACAAAGAAACTTTTATTTTGCACTTAAACCATTGGTTGGGAACAGCAATTGTAATTTTAATGAAACTGAATGGCATTCTAATATTTTGCAGCAACATTATGCAGCTGTTAATGAGCGAAGTGGCACTTTTTGCTCTGTGCTAGCTTGTTGAAATCTGGCTTCAGTGAAGTGATTGCTATATGGAGGCAGCTGTCCAGAGATTCGTTCGTGAGCCTGTTTTGAGCATCACTCTTAATTATATTCATGACTGCAAAGCTGGATTTGCAAGTATATGTTGATCCAAACACTGACAGCACCAGGAGGGAGAGTTTCTTGAGGTTTGGATACTTTTCTGTGTCCAGATAACGTGTCCAGAAGGTCATGATGTTGCTTTTGTTGAATTTAGTTTTCAGCAAGTCCGATGTCTGCAGGTCGACTAGTTCCAGCTGCAGCGCACCCTTGTTTATGATGGGGATGACATTGTGGGCATTGAGATGTGAAGTCACCCTCAGCTGGTATTGAGAAAAGATCACGCATATAGCTAATGACATCTTTCGGCATGCCAAAATCTCCAAATCGGGTGCTGAAGTTGTCTCTTAACTGTTCAAGGAAGCTTGTCATTAGGGGACTGATCGCATCATCTGCCTCCAGTGCTAATTGGTGGTTGTGGAGTTGAGGGAAGTGCAACAGCTTTCCTGAGCTCAAATCCATGGTGAATATATCCAGCTTCTTCTGGAAAGCTTCTCTACAAGGTCGCTGATTGCCTTGTCCCAGCTTTGCAGCTATAGATTCAGGGTATTCAGGTGACCAAATATATCACAAAGAAATGCTACTTTGACCATAAAATCATTGTCTTCTAGAAGGGCCGGATATTCAGCTGCATTTCCGTAGGTGCTTTGCTGAATGAACTCAACAACTTGATGCTTGAGCTCGCAGAAGCATGCCAGCGATGTACTCTTACTAAGCCGGCAGATGATATTGTGCATAAGAAGATCTTCATGGTTTGCAGAGGGCTCGGCGACCAGCTTATGAAATAGTCTGTGCTGCAGGCTTGAGTAGGATCTGATGAAATTTAAGATTTTCATCAGTGTCTCCATGACATCTTTAAGATCTCCATTCAACTTGGCACACAGTACACTTTGGTGGATGATGCAGTGCAGGGCTGTCATTTGTGCTGCTACTTCAGCCAGTTGTGCTGCACGGCCTCTTTGTTTGCGCAGCATTGAAGGTGTATCATCCGTCACCATAAAACTAGTCTTGCTTATGGGGAGTGCCTGTTTGTGAAACACTGCAACGATTTTCTCAAATATGACATCTCCTGTAACGTGCATTTCCAGAGGGATTAAACCCAGGAGTTCTTCTCTAATGATTTGACCATCAAAGTATGTGACATACAAGCACAGCTGAGCTGTGTCAGTATTGTCCATTGATTCATTGAAGGCCAGGGACACAGACTCAGAACCTGTCGGTCTGTTCACCAGTAAATGGAGCAATTCATCATTCATTGCCTAGACACTGCACAGTGTGGTGGTGTCTGACAGGGGAGCTTGTTTGACAGCATTCATGACAGCTGTCTTCGTCTTATCATCAGGTACCACTTCCTCTAGAACTGCCAGCATGCATTCTTTAATGGTTTCTGACTCTGTGAAGGGTTCTTCTTTTGTGCCAGAATCCAGGCCACACGTAGGGAAGCTGCCATAGCCTTCTCTTGCTGAGATGTAGAACTAGTGAGAATCTTACTTCCATAATTGTAAGATGCAGTCGGGGAGTTGACCTTTGATCGCCTTGCCTCAGAGCTCACTGGATAATTGTCATTGAAAGTTTGGTGGTTAGTCTGAAGGTGGCATCTCAGATTGTATTCCTTGATGACTGAAACACGCTCATTGCACAGCAGGCACATTGCCTTGGGCTCCATTTGGTAGAATAAACAAATATTCATGCATCCATTCTTCTTTAAAACATCTGTCTTCGGCATAAATGTTATACTTTTTCACTGAGAGAACCACTGATGCAGCTGATTTCCACTGACTCACTGCGGGACATCAAACAGCACAGAGAAAGCTGCACTACTTCAATAAGCTGACAAGGATTGGTAAGCTGTGCACAGGTACAGTCCAATCAGGGGACACGTAGCGGGATGCACTTCCGTTGTTTTTCCTCAGTTAACCCTCCATCATGCCATGTAGTTAATTTAATTTTCATTTTCCTTATTTGCACATTGGAGTTATTTTTATTTAAGCACACTGGAGTTCTGTAGTTGGACTTGGAGTGCTACATTAAGCCGGCAAACCAAACCGAAATCTATAATTTAGAGAAGAATGGAGACACAACTTTCAGACAAACCCACAAACTTTCAGGGACCATTATCCTTTAATGAAGTCGAAGGATGAATTTCGTGTTAAGTACACTTTTAATCATTTGCTTCATGAGATGCTTATGGCTAGGTTAGTAATTGACATAATTGCATTAGTTAATCAGGCACAGATCACGTGATGCAGAGCACCTAGCAGCAGCACTAATGTGGAGCTCCTGCCTTCCAACTGATATCATCGCTTGTAATCACTTCATTGGGAAAGCTGCATGCCAAAATCTGTCTAAACTAGACCTCCTGCCTTCAGCGATCAACCTTTTATTCAAACTTGCAGCGCATTGGGCTTCCTGGCCACTATGGACGCTGAGATGAGGCAGGCCTCAATCAAGCACACGCCGGCTCCCACCCTGGAGAAAATGCCTAAAAAATCTAGGGCTCAAGGATCGACAGCAACTACTAAATCAGGCACCTCCAATTCTCCTGCGATCCCTCTGACAGAAGATCGCTTCCTTCAGGAACTCCTGCCATTCAGAGAAACTTTGGAGGACGTTTCATCTGAGTTAAAAACCATCAGAGGAGACCATGCGACTCTCACGAGGAGAGTATGGGATTTAGAGGCCCGTTCAGCATCCCTGGAAGCATAGAGGGGAAAAGTAGAACCAGAAATCGTGCAGCTTTGCCAACAGCTGCACAAGTTACAACTTAAAACCGAAAACCTCGAGGGGAGAAGCCGAAAAAATAATATTTTAATAATCAGGCTACCGGAGGCTGAAGAAGGTTCCAACATTAATACCTTCTTGCAGAAATTCTTACAGAAAATAATGGGCCAATCTCCACTTAACCCATCATATCAAATTGAAAGAGCCCATCGCTCGCTTTGGCCAAGACCTCAAGCAGGAGCCCCCCCCCAAGACCAATCATCTTAAAGTTCCTCAGCTTTGTGGAAAAACAACATGTTATCTCAAAGGTAAAGGAACTACAATCCATCACCTGGGGAAGCTTCAAAATATGAATCACGCAGCACTTACTCTTCAAAACTCACCAGAAACACTGTGCCTTCCACCCTATAGTCAGCAGATTGATCGTGGCAGGCATCCCCTTCAAGATGCTTTACGCAGCAAAACTGCAAGTCTTCATCAAAGGATCCTGTTTTGCCTACGAAATGTTGGATCAAGTTTCATCAGATCTAGCCATCAAGTTACCCAACCTATTAAAATTGGCTGAACACTTTGTGGTCACAATTGGGTTGTTGTTGGTTAAAGTTTTGTTTACCTGTTTCTTGGGGTGATCAGTCTACTCTGTTTTAGTTTAGGGGTGTTCCAGGCCGAAGGGAGCCTTGTAGGCTGCGATGAGGTGGTGTAGGCTACATTTCCCATCGCGGTGTCTCAGGGCGCTCCCTGTTAAAAGGGGTAGGAACCATATTTCCATTGACAGTTTCAGGGTAACGCCTTTGCGGTTGGACGGCTTCTGGTCCCGTCACTATTTTCATCCCCCTGACATTTCCCTTACTTCGTGTTATTATTATGGCTTGTTCTGTTACCCTGTAAAGCGTAGGCTATAAAAGGAGATAATTTATTTACTCTGTTGAGCTTGTAAGGGGGATTTAGATGTGGATGGCTGGAGAGGCTACAATTCTGATCACCAGGGCTATGCAGCAGCGAGTCCAAGTTACATTGATACTTTGGTTCCCCTCGAAGCCTTGGTTGTATATTTAACCCAAAAGGGCTGCTACACAGCATAGAGTAGAATCTAGCTCACCGACTCCCTAACGGCTCCAACTGAATATACAGATCCCTAGGTTTATTTACTTGTGTTCCCTTGGGGATATTGACCTGAATGTCCTTTTCTTTTACCCTAAGGTTTATATCATACTAAGACCAGGACACTGTACTGTAAGTTGATGGAGATGGTTTGGGGGGAGCTCCTAGATGGCGCAGGCTCAAGGTAGAGCTTCATAGCGTACCAGTTCAGGGGTGGGGTGGCTTGTTTCTGTGGTTCCACATTGTTTATGTGGGAATATGGTACCTAGTAATGTACCCATCAGATTTAAGAAACAAAGTCCCAATAGTTACCGGAGCTCACATATCCGGTTACTACACATGGGGAAATTTAGCCAACAGGGACTGGCCTCCCGAGATCTTTAAACTCCTGTTACATATATATCTATTAGTCAATCGGAGGCCTGTTGTATATAGTTGCTGGGGTATGGGGGGGGAGGTGGGGTAGGACACCCAAGGCCTTGTTGCCTTCTTTTTCAATAAGGTTTACAGTTGTCAGGCTTAAGCCGAAGACAACAGACACAGTGTAAGCACTAGTAGGGGTTGACGTGATTTCAGAGAGAGATTTTTTTCTTGTAGTAAGAGTAACCATTTTTGGGGGGGGGGGCTGGAGTGTGCCCCTTATGGTATGGTCATTTTCGTGATACTCAGACTTGGACATTACTCCTTAATGATGACAATGGCTAACAAACCACTTAAAATTGCTATGTGGAATGTTAGGGGAGTTAAGGAGCCAACGAAAAGATATCAAGTGCTCAAACATTGTGCCTTACTTAATACCGATATAATCTTACTCCAAGAAACCCACCTGTTAACTAGTGAAGCAATCTGACTGTGATGGCAAGGTTTCTATCAAATTTTTGCTGCAGGTCAGTCTTCGTCAAGCCGGGGTGTGGCTGTTTTAATTAAAGGGCACCTGTCATTCCAGGCAGAAGCAAATGTTGTTGATCCCAATGGTAGATTCGTGTTAGTTATAGGGTCTCTTAACAACACCAAAATAATTTTAGGCTCAATATATGGTCCAGTGGTGGGAGACACGAGATTCCTCATGGACCTGGCCAATACAATTTCTACCCTTCTACCTTCTCCCCTGATCTTGCAGGGTGACTGGAACATACCACCGTCTCAAGATCTAGACCAATCTTATTTACCGTTAAAGTCTCCCTCCCCTTCTCAAAAGACCTTATTTGACTATCGATCTCCTTGGATTATGTGGTCCATGGTGAATCCTTAACTCCTCTCACCGCCTCTTCTCTTTCTACTCCAGTGTACATCAACCATGGTCCAAACTAGAATATGTTCTGATTAGCCTTCCTCCTTTGACCGGTCTCTGCCAGGCTGGAATTGAGCTCATTGTCCTTTCTGACCATTCAGTAGCATGGTTGATGCTATCCCCTCATCTAGACCTACAGATAGAGACATATTGGAGCTTAAATACACAACTCCTGAAAGATAAAACCACTGTCTCTCATATACAAGTACTTATTCCCTCTTTCATGGGCTTTAATAAAGGTTCCACGCCAAGAGAAGACCTGCTATGGTGCACTCTTAAATGCTATCTTCGAGGTGAATTTATTAAGTTAGCCTCTAGAAGAAAATGACAAAGAGAAGCAAGGGCAATATCTCTTTTAGCACAAATAAGAGAAGCCGAAAATTCTCTTATCTCCAACCTCCCCATCAGCCTCTTTGGAAACCCTACTAACATTAAGAAATGAATATGCCGATTTATGAATATGCTGATTTATTAAGGGAAAAGGCGGAGTTCGCCATCTTAATGACAAAAAACAAATACATAGAACAAGAAGAAAATGCAGGCAGAATGTTTGCCCTCCAATTACATATAATAGAGAGCTCTAAGCTAATCCCCTCCATACGAGCCCCAGATGGCTCTACCAAAACCTCACCTCGAAACATTGCCCAAGTTTTTGAGGTCTTCTATAGCACACTCTATGGCAAAAGTTCCTCCCCGAAACCACCTACAGTAATAGAAGCTTACTTAGATGCTCTCAACCTTCCTTGCTTACTATTCCACCATCAGGCCTCCCTGTCATCCCCAGTTACTCTTACTGAAATAGAAGGGGCAATTAATGGGCTAGCCCTAGATAAAGCACCAGGACCAGACTGGTTTCCCTCTAATTTTTATAAGACCTTTTCCAAGGAACTTGCTCCCCTTCTTCTTAACTTATATAGTTATATGTTCACAGCTGACACTTTAGATCCTACATTATTGGAAACCACAGTAATTCTTCTCCTTAAACCCGATAAACCCCACACAGACCCAGCCAGTTATCGACCAATATCGCTTTAAATTGTGATATTAAAATATTAACCAAGATCCTTTATCTTCGGATCAAAAAATTTGGTCCCACTTACTGAGTGCAGAACAAGTAGGATTTGTTCAAGGCCGCTCCTCGGCGGATCATCTCAGAACACTTAAACACGTTTTTCAAACTGCCCAAACCTCTCAGACTCCTATGGCACTGATCTCATTAGACGCTGAAAAGGCTTTTGATAGAGTTAACTGGGAATTTTTTTGGGCTACACTAAAGAAAATGGGATTCCCCATTACTTTCATCCAGTGGATACAGGCGGTTTATGCATCTCCTTCAGCAAAAATTTATTGTAATCGGGTCTTCTTCTCCTTCCAGTTTTCTCTACACACAGGTACCAGACAGGGATGTCCTCTCTCTCTCCTTTTCTTTATCTGGAACCTCTACTCCATTATCTTAAAAGCGCCTCTCAAATTCAAGGAATTTCAGTACTTCAGCAAACTTTAACTCTTTCAGTATACGCAAATGACATTCTTCTTCATCTAGAACAGCCAGCTACATCTCTTGAACATGCCTTAGAAGTCATAGCTCATTTTGGTCATTTATCTAACTACAAATTAAATATCTGGAAAACAGAGATTTTCCCTCTAAATGGCCTTACTCATAAAGTAGAGTTCAGCCGTCTCAGAATGAAATGGTCTCCACATTTAATTAAGTATTTGGGAATATACCTAACTAATGATCCAACGACATTCAAGAAATTAAACTTTGATGACCTGGTGATCACAGTTCAATAAGATCTTCAGAGATGGGACGCCCTTCCTTTATTTTTATGGGGCCGCATAAACATTATCAAAATGAATGTTTTTCCCCGACTCTTTTATCCCTTAAATATGTTAAATATCTGGCTTCCGTTAACTTTCTTCCAACACGTACACTCTGTTATCTCTAACTGCATCTGGCTAGTCAAACACCCCAGACATTCCTTCCTTAAACGTACTCTTCCCAAAGTAACAGGGGTCTCCGTCTCCCTAACTTCCGCTTGTACTATTGGGCCAGCCACTTATCTAGGTCCGGAAGATGGTTTTCCGCCACGGATAGTGAACATTCCCCCATCTGGCTCCAACTACAAAATCAACTCTTGAGGACACTTAATCTGGACTCTTCTACCATCTTCTGTTTATCAAAATCAACACTTCCGACCTCACTACAAAATTCGGTCATTGGTACTTCTCTTAAGGTTCTATCTCAATGCTGGACCTACTTTTAGATTTCCCTTAAACACGATTTTGCTCAATCTCTTTTTTTCAGTCTTAACATAAAAATAGATGGATCATGTATTTCTCCCAACTGGCTTCCTTAAATGCAAGGTGGCCTGGTAGAAAATTTCTGTTCTCAAGATTCCCTTCTTTCTTCTCCTGAAATACTTACCAAATTCAAGATACCTCAGAAATATATTTTCAAGATCTTCCAGTTAAGACATCTACTTAATTCCTCTTTTGGAACCGTCCCTCAAGTATCACAGGTTAGGCCCATACTGATCCAACTGCAAAATTACTCAGTCAAACCCCACTGTATCTCTGTTATATAGTCCTACCTTCTAAATTATAATTTCCCAGATCCTCTTCAAGGCTTCAAAGTCTGGAACTCACTGCTGCCTGAGATAACCCCTATCTGGGGCCAAATCTGGGAAGATCTTTATAAATACCACACCCAGGACAGACTCAGACTTACCCAATATCACATTTTAAACAATATGTATTATACACCAGTCATACTCACCAAATTGGGCAAACTCCTGGACTGCATTTGCAACAGATGTGGTGAGGCAGAAGGGAATCTAATTCATATTCTGGCAATGTGAAAAGGTTGCCCCCTTTTGGCAGATAATTCAATCCAAACTGGATCCATTGTTGGGGTTAGAGGAGCTTTTCACTGCTGAAATATGTATATTAGGTATGTTTTCCAATATTGGGGTTCAGGAACGTAAATTCCTCATGGCAATAATATTAATAGTGGTTAAAAAACTAGTGCTAAAGCATTGAATGGACCAACTGGTTATATCATATACTGAATGGCTGAATGACTTATCAGCATGTTTTAGAACAGAGTGTTTGGTGGCCAGCTCTCGTAACAACCTGAAATGTTTTAATAAAAAGTGGGGCAAACTCTACGCTTTATATCTGCACTAGATATAGCTAAGGAATAGGTCTCTAACCCTCTAGAGTTTTAACTAAAGTTGTGGCAGTTTTATTTCTACAATCTTTAATTGGCACACTCCAGAGGAGGGGCTGAGGGTGGAGAGGGGGTGTTAGTATACTTTGTATAGGTTAACCGATGGTTGTTTATTCTCTTGTAATTCATCTGGCACTGAATGTATGTTTATAAAATCAATATTTTAGAATTAAAAAAAAAGTCAGGTGCATCATCAGATGCTTATGGCTGAGTCAGTAATTGACGTGATTGCATTAGTTAACCTGAAGGCGTATTTCATGGTACTTTGCAATACTTTTCTGGTACTTTTCTGTTGTGTAAACAAAGACAGATGAGCAAGTGTAAAAAGTTTGCCTGCCAATCAGTCAATCAAAGTCTATATTTAACCAGGCGATCACCGTTGAGTAAGCTCATTTTCGAGGTGGACCTGGGTTTGTTAACAAGGAACAAGGGACAATATACATGGGATGCAACACACAAGAAAATAGTAATAATACAAATACTGTGAGATACAGTAATACAGTATATACAAAGTTTGTTCATGGCCTTAGGTAGCCCACCAGAAAATATAATTGAATACCCCTAAGATATTCCATTCCTCAGTCCCAGTCAACAAGGGTTCTAATCGCAGGTGTCTCCCTTCTGGGATTTGGAGGGCATCGGGGGGGAAGGGCAAGAAGTAAATGGGGTTTGGGACCCACAGGACAGCCTGGAGCACATAAACCTGCTAGACCTCAGGACAGTGCTCCTGTTTATGGTCTTTCTTCTCCTCATTATAGGATCAGATAGTCCTAATAAAGACAGACAGTACAACTACAATGCATTACATAAACAGGGAGGTACCAGATCATCAGAACTGGAACCTGGCATATTCTCTAAATGTGAGAATATCTACACCTAGCAAGCGGGGATAATGCGCTGGAAGATTCACTGAGTCGGATGAGCCAGGATCCTGTGGATGTAATTAACTATCAGCATTTTCCCTTTGCTGTCTCCTGGTGTGCTTGTTAGACCACCAAGTGCCACCACCTCTGCTCTACCATGGATTACTCTATCCTCCTAGTTCTTCTATTCGCTGTGGGTGCTACAGGCCCACGATGCCAAGCTGGACCACTGCTGCTGGTGAAGCGAGGGAGACCCATCCTCTGAGGGTCCCCCCTCCTGACTCCGACTCAGTCTTCGAGGGATTCCCCGGGGTTGAGGTGCCGGCTCACTGCTTGGGTCGGGAGGGCGGACCTCCCTATGACACAAAATTGGGCACAGAGCCCGAAAACGAGCAGTTCTGACTGGAGCAGCACATCGGGACTGGGGCTGCTTGCTCGCAGAAACGAAACATCAGCTTTTTTTTTGTAACTGGGGACACTGCAGCACGGAAGCGCAGCGGAGGAGCTTTGGGCGCCAAAACTTTTAAATACTGCACCCGCACCTGATTGGCTCCCTGCTCGCTGCGACGATCGCCCTGCTAGTTCAAATTGCTGGCCACTGAGCTTTGTGGCTCACAACAAACTGCTGCTGGTGAAGCGAGGGAGACCCATACGTTGAGGATCCCCTCCTGACCCCAACTCCATCTTTGAGGGATTTCCTGGAGTTGAGGCACCGGCTCACTGCTTGAGTCGGGTGGGCGGACCTCCCCATGACACAAAATCGGGCACAGAGCCCGAAAAAGAGCAGTTCTAGCTGGAGCTGCACATCGGGACTGGGGCTGCTTGCTTGCCGAAATGGGACATCAGCTATTTTTGTAACTGGGGACACTGCAGCACGGAGGTGCAGTGAAGGAGCTTTGGGCACCAAAACTTCTAAATACTGCACCCACGCCTGATTGGCTCCCTAGTCGCTGCAACGATTGCCCTGCTAGTTCAAATTGCTGGCCACTGAGCCTTGTGGCTCACAACAAACTGCTGCTGGTGAAGCGAGGGAGACCCATCCTCTGAGGGTCCCCCTTCCTGACTCCGACTCCGTCTTCGAGGGATTCCCTGGGGTTGAGGCACCGGCTCACTGCTTGCATCGGGTGGGCGGACCTCCCCTGGACACAAAATCGGGCACAGAGCCTGAAAACGAGCAGTTCTGGCTGGAGCTGCACATCGGGACTGGGGCTGCTTGCTCGCAGAAACGGGACATCGGCTTTTTTGGCCCACCTGGCCACCCCTTAAATGCTCACTAGCTCCTCCCACTTGACTTGGTAGTCTCCTCCCACGGTGATGCAACACCCAGGCAGCTGCTTAGTCTCCTCCTACGTTGGTGCAACACCCAGACAGCTGGTACTCTTATAATTCTCTCACTGACAAACATGCAGTGGCCCTTACCCTGTCTTCACTAAGTTTGACAGTAGCTAATTTCTGAACATTCCTATGCCAGCCTTACTTGTCTCATATTGTTACTAGGCCAACGACAGTAAAATACAGAGATGAATTAGCAAATCTGTGAACCAGAAATAACTAGCTATCCTGTTGTTCTACTACTCAGAGACACTTAGATTCAACTGTAAAATACAGTGCATGATTTGGCAACTATCTTGAATTAGGTTCAGCTAGAGACAGCTGTCTATCCTGTTATACTATTAGTTTTAGTAATAATTTTAGTTGAGACAGTAAAATTCAGTGCATGATTGGCAATGTTCTTGAATTAGGTTAAGCTTGTTATCCTGTGGTAACATTACTTAGAAACAAGTAACTTGCATGGTCAGGAGTGGCAATCCCTGAAGCCTGAAGCAACAACTAGCCTTCCTCTGTATCACTGGGTACTAGGTCAACCCTGCTAGTGGTATCTGCCTTTGTGTACTGAAACCCACCTGCTATATCTCCTCAGGGGGAGCCTGTTTCTGCACTGTATCCCAGAGCGATCTGTCCAAAGGGAGTTCATTGCAACACCCCTGAGCCTTGTGGATCCCACAGGACAAATCCCGTCTCGGCTGCCACCCCCCCCCCCCCAACTGCAGTCTGATAGGATGCCTCCACTGAGAGGCTGTCCTGTGCTGTATGGCATGGCTGGGGCCCCTGTCCAAAGTATAGGCCCACTGAGCGCTAGTCCCTCCCCGAAATCACCCTCCACCTGGTTAACGGCCTGAGGCTTGTGCACTTAAACATATGCAGCCTTCTACCAAACCTTACTGAGTTAACAGCTTGGGTGGCTCATTATAACCCGGACATTATGGGGATCACGGAGACCTGGCTTAAGCCACACATACCTGACTCAGTATGCACCCTTCCAGGCTACAACCTCATTAGGTTGGACAGGGCTCAGAACAAGAGGGGGGGGTGGAGTACTCGTATACTACAAGACACACTTAAACGTCTCAGTCATAGGACACACGCCATCTACATCGCATCTCTGTGAGTTCCTGCACGTCCTCCTCCTGTTAGGAAGCACCAAAAAGGTGCATGTGATCTGTGCCTACAATCCTCCTAAGGGTGGAGTGTCTGGGCTCTCCTCCCTCCTAGACAGTCTTAGCTCAAAGGTTGGCTCGAATGAGGTACTAGTCCTAGGGGACTTCAGCCTTAACTGGGCAAGTCGTAACGTTCAGCAATATGAGCCACTGTTGGCTGGACTAGCCCTCAGCCAGCTCATCTCTGAACCCATAAGGCCCTCTCCTACTAGAGGGAGAAGGGTTCCATCATCGACTGGGTGCTAAGCAACAGAACAGAGAAAATTATCTCCTGTGGCATTCTACCTGATGCTGTATCGGATCACTCTCCCACCTACTGCGTATGGGGCAACTCCCCTCCCAAAATCCCCCACAAGGTGATACAAATGAGGGACTACTCCAAACTCAACGTTGGAGACTTTCTTGCTGACCTGCGTCATGCCGACTGGTCTCAGGTCGTGGCCACAAATGACCCCTCAAAGGCCCTTGACAACTTCCTAAAAGCTTACACCCCACTTCAAAACAAGCATGCCCCCCTCACAAGAAGGAGCGTGAGGGGCACTGCAACTAAATGGCTCCATGGAGACCTGTGTATTCTCATGAAAAAAAGGGATAAATGCTGGGCGAGGTATTAGTGCTCATTGTCCAGCACAGACCTCCAGGATTACAGGCAGCTAAGGAACTCTTGCAAGAGAGCCATTCACTCCGCAAAAAGTGAGTTTTGTCAGTCCATCCTGCTCTCCACAGCCAAAAAATCCAAGGACATTCTGGCAGAGCATTAAGAATGTGGTTGGTGGGTCTACTAAAGCTCAGGTCACGGACATGCTTATTGACGGGGTAAACTGCAACAACCCCCTCACTATTGCCAATGCCTTCAACTCTTAGTTCACTGACCTGCCAGCTCTCCCCAAACTGCCTCACTACCCCGTAGATTGGGCCTCTCCACCCAGTGGAACAACCCCCCTCCTGCCCTTTTACCTCAAGGTAGTATCGGACATGGAGGCCCAGAAGCTCCTTGCTGGCCTCTCCCCTCACACTGGTGCGGGGCATGACTGCCTGGAGCCCAAGCTGCTGAGGCTAGGGGCAACAGTACTAGCCCGAGCCATAGCCCAAGTCTTTAATGCATCGCTTACCTCGGGTATAGCCCCAGACATCTGGAAGATGGCTAAGGTCATCCCTGTGCCCAAGCAAGGGGACCCAAAAGACCTTAAGAACTACCGCCCCATAGCAATCCTACCAGTGATCAGCAAACTTCTGAAAAAGGTATTCGCCTCTCAGGTCACCCATTACCTACGGACCCACAACCTACTCTTCCCTGCACAGCATGGGTTCAGAAAGGGGCATAGCACCTCCATGGCCCTAGCAGTTGTTACCTCAGAGATCTGGTCCGCTGTTGACTGAGGTGAACTGACCGGGTCCATCTTTGTTGATCTCTCGAAAGCCTTTGATCAGGTAGACCACGCACTACTGTGCTCCTCTCTCCTACCACTTGGCTTCTCCTCCCCCGACCTTGCCTGGATCAGTAATTATCTCACAGGCAGGCAGCAGTACACCAAGTTCAACAAGGCCTTGTCTGAGCCTGCCCAGGTAAACTGCGGAGTCCCCCAGGGCTCTGTCCTGGGGCCTCTCCTGTTCTCTCTCTTCGTAAATGAGCTACCGTCGGCTCTGGCTCTTGGGTCCTCAGTGCTGTACGCAGATGACCTAGTCATCATGTCCAGTTCCCAGGACATCTCTACCATCAACACCAAACTAAACTCGGACTTCAGCCAAATCCTCACTTGGTTGCATGACCATAAACTTATGATTAACCTGCAGAAGATGCAGGCCATGCTCTTTGGCTCAGCAGCCAAGTTAAAAGCTGCCCCAGATTCACTACAGATTTCTTGGGCCGATGGGTCCCCACTGCTAGTTGCAGACTTGGTCGAGTACCTGGGGGTGTCTCTTGACCCGCAACTGGATATGAACATGCACATATGCAATTCATGTAAGGCCTCAAACTGCAAGTTGGGACATGCTTACAGAGCAAAAAGTTGTCTCACTCCAGCTGCCCGTCTCTCCTTAGCCAGGGGAGTCCTCCTACCTACGCTCTGCTATGGACTAGTCAGCTTTGCTCACGTTGCAAAAACTAGTCTAGTTAAGTGGGACTCAGCGTACAACATATGCCATTTTGCACTCTCAGCCCCCCGCCTCACTCACCGCTGTGAGCTCTACACCCGGCTTGAATGGTTCCCACCGGAAACTCACCACTCCTGTGTCGTGGGCAACTTCATAGACAGTATTGTCAGAACTGCCACCCCCTTAAACTTGCAGAGTCCCTCGTTCTAGCTAATTCCTCCTTCAACCTGCGATCCAGTGACTCTCATGCCCTCCTGGTACCAAAAACTCGCACACAAATGGGTGACTAAGCCTTCGCTGCGTATGCGCCCAGGGTTTGGAACTCTCTTCCATCAAGCACTCGCTCCTCTCCCTCCCACCAGAGCTTTAAAGCCTCCCTCTGGGGCTTTCTCAGAACGGCCTCCACCTGTCTCTGCACTAGACAAACCCTCTCAGCCTGTGACGCCCCAACAAACTGAGATGCTACCTAAACAATATGACTTGGGTAGAGTACATCTGCGCTTATACACCTCCTGTGCTCACAGTTTACTAGAAAAATAGACCACTTAGGCCCACCTGCCCAACAGGGTAAGCATTACTACTGTGCACTCCCTTATCTTGCTCTGGACCCACTCTATCCCAATGTGACTCCTCTTTGCCTACCTGTAAGCCTTACAACATTGCTGCCTGGAACGATTAAACCACACTGTACTTCTTCCTACTGCCTGCAGTGTAAATCCCTGCTGGTACTGTTGCTTGTATTGCCCCTGTGCGCTAATTCTCTTTAATGTAATCCTTCACTTGTTTTTACCTGATGTTCATGTATGTACCTTGTAATCTCCCGGGTCGCACCTGAAAATTGTTCATGTATGTACCTTGTAATCTCTCGGGTCGCACCTGAAAATAGGCACTTGGCTGTCTAGTGTGCTTACCCGGTTAACAAAAGCAAATAAATAAACGGTCCCCGAACCAACAGGTGCTGAATTCAGTGTTCAGTGTGATATAGCAGAAGGGGTGAAGAGCAAGATAAGCCTTTTCCCCGATGACACCAAAATTGGTGCAGCGGTGGATTCTGAGGAGGAGGGGAGGGTGCTGTGCAGGGACTTGGAGAGACTGGAGAGCTGGTCAGTAACGTGGTAGCTGAGGTTCAATGCTGGGAAGTGCAAGGTCATGCACTTTGGGGCAAAGAACCTGAAGAATACCTACCATATGGGGTGGAGAGGTTAAATGTCACGGAGGAGGAAAGGGATCTGGGGGTGGTGGTCACAGGGAATAAGAAACACTCAGAACAGTGCAAGTTGGCAGCGGTCAAGGTCAATGTTAGTGTGTATTGCCAGAGGGATCACCTCAAGGAACAAGGTGGTGATCGTGCCACTGTACAAATCACAGGTGAGACCACACCTGGAATACTGTGTACAGTTCTGGCACCCCTACTTAAAGAGGGACATCGAGCTCTTGGAGGGGGTCTAGAAAAGGGCAACAGACAGATAAGGGGGATGGGGGATAAGCCCTACGAGCAGAGGCTGAAGGAGCTAAATATATACTCCTTGGAGGAAAGAAGTGACGGGAGATGTGATTGAGACCTTCATGTACCTGAAGTGCATAAATAGGGCTAGCACTGGGGGTATGTTTTAGTTGAAGGGGGGGGGGTCACTAGGGGCTGTAGCATGAAGTTGGAGGGAGGAGGACTCAAGAGGGAACTGAGAAGTCACTACTTCACAGAAAGAGTGGTAGCAGCATGGAACATATTCCCAGAGGAGCGGGTCTTCAGGAGATCGGTAGAGAGTTTTAAAAGGTGGTGGGATAGAGTAAAGGGCAGAATAAGCATTGGAGTCGACTTGACCCAACAGTCGAGCTCAGTAAAGGGAGAAAGGTGATAATGGTGACAAGGGGGCAGCACTGGTCTAAACCATGAGCTACAAAATCAAGTAGCGAAGATGGACCTTTTTGGCCTGTATCTGCTGGCTTTTTTTTGTATGTTCATATTATCTATCAATGGACTGTCTCTTGCACACAGTTTTGCTGTGAAAAAGCTGCCAAACAGCCACCCAGTTGCCTATGGGCACATTCCACTAGATCTGAAGAAAGGGACTTGGGTGTAACTTTCCAGTAACCTCCAAACATTGTTAACACGAAGGTTAAACAGCTTTCAGGCTGTTTTAAATGTCACTGTGCCTCAGGGAATAAAAACATCATCTTTCCCCTGTATAGCAGTCTGGTTAGACCTCATACAGACTGTGCTCCCCAGTTCTGGATACTATACCTGGTACGTTGCCATCTGTATCGCTCAGTGGGCACTCCACCCAAAATGTTGCCAGGCCACATCTACACACCAGTGGTGTGCATCATGCAGTGTGGGTGAGAGGGGGAGTTTGTATATTTATTAGCGGCAAAGAGATGTGTAGAACGAATGGTGATCCCTCAAATGATATCTGTTATGTACAGTATAGCAGATCTGTCCCTGAAGAGAAGAAAACCTTGCAAAGCTGTGAGTGCTATTATTTTAAAAGTGCCAGTAATAGCTGAAATATAATCAGACGTGATGTTTGGTGCAGTGTGTCGCGGGGATGCACCATTGCTGTGGGTTTACATGCCAGGCAGCAATGCCTGCAATGGTACACAAACCAAGGAAAACAGGGATAGTACTGTGCTGCAGTGGAGTCATTTGCAATACTTCCCATACTGTTTGCACTCCCTGACCTGCACAGCTGCAGCTTATGTAATTCTCTCACAGTGGTGCAGATCAGGTAGCGTAAACAGGCCTGTTATTACTGCAATGAATAATTGCTTTCTCCTCCGCCCACCACCAGTGTGGCTGTCATCTAGGACTTGTCACAAACAACCTCTTCATTGATTACAAGTATCATGGTTGATACTGGGAATTGAACAGCATCCATAAAGTAGAGGATAGGTACCCTACAACTGTTGACTAGCTTGCTAAATCACTGTTCCTGTCTGTTGAGATATTGAACATTTAAAACAACTTATGTGACATGGAAAAAATATTTAGTTTTACAAAAACATAAACCGTGCCAACAGAAAAAGTCTATTGGGCCATCTAGTCTACCCAGCCTGATTCATGACAATACAGAGCAGTGTTATGAAATCTAACTAGAATTTGGCAGTTGATTGTAACATCTCTTTGTACAGTGTAGAAAAATACTCCAGTACGAATGATTACGCTGGGTCATTTCAGCTGTAGTTTCAAGTTGATTGGGTTGGCATCTTGAGGGCCTGTTATATTGACTGAATGTATTTGTCAGTGGCTCAGCAGGTTGCACACTTGTCTCTGAAGTAAAAAGAATGGAAGGTTGTGGGTTTTAGCCCCACACCAGGAACGTGGGATAAATCCCAATACTGACACCGCAGTGCATCACCATGAGAGTGCTGCACTCCTGAGGTGCCGTCTTTCGGATGAGACATTAAACAGAGATCCCGTCTGCCTATTGTGGTGGTTGTTCAGGTGGACATTAACGATCCCATGGCACTTCTCCAAAAGAGTAGTGGAATTCCTCCCATGTTCTGGCCAAATGTCCCCCCATTCACTAAACAAATACCACCAACAGCTTAATCTGGTTCTGTAAATCAGTTTGTATCTGCATCTTCCCCCTCCCTCAGGGGTGAAGCTGAAAATCGGCAGATTTGCCGTGTCGTCCTTTCCCGGTTAACAAAAACAAAAGTATTGGACATGTTGGCATCATATTGCATTCGCAGTAGCACATAGACAGCTACGCTTAGTTTACAATGCAGACCACAGGTAAAGGTAGAATTTGTACTATTTACTGCAGTTTATCAAACAAAAACTATTAACATATCTATGTTTGTGAGTAGGATCATCTGGTATACCTGGTTTTGCTTGAGATAGGAATTAGTAATTGGTGGGTATCTTTACTTGTTTTTGTGAGAGATTTAATTAGAAAAGGCAATCTTTGCACTCCAGGCAATTGTCTATGATATCCGTGAATACTGAAAAGACAAATGTGACAGTGTAGTTAGTTTTCTGTGCAGAGCCTATGTTACGCTTTAGCGATAAAAGGCTTGTTCTTTTATTATGCATGTCTCAGCCAGGTGACCAGATGGTCTGTATTTAGAAGGTGGGTTATACTGTAAAAAATGACATTTTATCTTCTGTTCTGCAGAATATGATGCACTGGCAAGAGTGATACAGAACCATCCGGATAGACATGAAACATTAAAGTAAGTATGCCTCTGGTGTACCCAATGACGAGCCTGAAAACCAAAGAGCAGTATAATGATTTCTACACTAGTGTTAGCTCTTGACACAGCAGCACTGACTGGATTCTCAACCTTGATGCCTGGGTGGAGGCGCATACTTATATCCACTAGGAACAGAGGTCTGAACAGAAGGTTGGAAACTTAGAGCAGGGTCACTGGAAAATTGTGAGAAAAGTTACTCAGAATTCAGACATTTTTTGCAAACATGCAGGAAAATGTTGGGGGTTCATTGTACATCCCAGTGCTCCCCAATACATCTCCCCCCCAACCCCAGTCATCTTACTCCCCGGAACATCATCTTCTGGTCCTAGAAGAAATCACCTCCCTTCTTTCGAAGGAGGTGATAGAACCAGTTCTCAGCCACCTTTGGGGGAAGGGTTACTATTTCCATTTCTTCCTAGTTCAAAAGAAAACTGGAGATGTGAGGCCTATTTTAGACTTCAGTTCCCTGAACATGTTTGTGGCATACAAATGCTTCAGAAAGCTCTCCCTGCGGGGCCTTCTGCCTCTTCTTCAGCAGGGACTGTAGCTGTGCACTTTGGATATGCAGGATGCTTACCTGCATATCCCCATACGCCCTTCCCACTGCAAATTCCTTCAGTTTTGTTTTCAGGGGGACCACTACCAATTCAAGGCCCTCCCATTTGATCTTTCCTCTGCCCCCCAAGTATTTACCAAATGCCTGTCTGTGGTGGCCTCCCACCTGTGTACCC
Source organism: Neoceratodus forsteri (assembly GCA_016271365.2). Classification (NCBI taxonomy): domain Eukaryota; kingdom Metazoa; phylum Chordata; order Ceratodontiformes; family Ceratodontidae; genus Neoceratodus; species Neoceratodus forsteri. The sequence continues at coordinate 815,183,593 of CM028129.1, read as the reverse complement.
AAGGAATGCAGGTATTCCCATACCTGGATGATTGGCTCCTGGCGGCCCTGTCCAGGGAAGAACTTCTGCACTCCCTTTCCCTTACCCTGCAAGTTTTCACCAGCCTGGGTATCGCCATCAACCAGGTAAAGTCCCATTTTGTCCCTTGCCAAAGACTCCAATTTATAGGGGCAATCCTGGACACGATCATTGGCAAAGCCTTTTTGCCTCCGGACAAGGTGGACACCCTTCAGACTCAGCCCGTCTTCTGTCCAGTCGCAGAAGGGTCAGAGCCAGGTCAGTCCTTCGCTTCCTCGGGCTAATGGCAGCTGCCATTCCGACAGTCCCATGCACTCTGCTCCATATGAGGATTTCTCAGTGGACGCTTCGGTCTCAGTGGGACCAAACACTGGACAACCTAGACCTGGAGGTACTAGTTTCCGATCCCATGATCAGGGACTTGCAATGGTGGATGATACAAGAGAACCTTTGCCGGGGAGTTCACTTCAATGTCGAACCCCCCTCCCAGACGTTGACAACAGATGCCTTAGGAGAGGGCTGGGGAGCCCACCTCGGGTCTCACAAGACTCAGGGCAGTTGGTCCAGGTTCAAACAAAATCTGCACATAAATGTGCTCGAACTCAGAGCAGTCCTGTATGCCCTCCAGGCCCTGTACTCCTCCATACTTCCTGGTCATCTGCTTATACAAACAGACAACATGTGTGTGGTCTGGTACATCAACAAGCATTGAGGAACACGTTCCTACCCTCTATGCAGGGAAGCAATGAGAGTGTGCAGCTGGGCCACCCAGCACAATCTTTATCTGACCGCCATTCATGTTTCAGGAGTAGAAAACACACTGGCAGACCACCTTAGTTGGTCCTCAGCCAAGGCCTACGAATAGGAACTGAATCAAGAGGTAGTAGATGACATCTTTCTGCTTTGAGAAACCCCTCAGGTAGACCTGTTCGCGTTTCCTCAAAACGCAAAACTTTCCACCTTCTGCTCTCTCACTCCAGGGCGAGACATTTTCTGGTGGGACGCTCTGTCTTTCAATTGGAGGTACAGATTTGTCTATGCCTTCCCTCCTAGTTCCTTAATTCCAAGGGTCCTGAACAAGCTCAGAGCAGAGTGGGCACGAATGATCCTCATCGCTCTATTCTGGCCTAGGCAAGTTTGGTTCTCTGTTCTGCAACAATTTTCATAGGAACCTCCACTTTCTCTTCCTCTGTCGCAACACTTGTTGACCCAGGAGCAGGGGACCCTTGTCCATCCATGTCGCGAATCACTTAATTTGCATGCGTGGCTCCTGCAGACGTAGCTAAGGCCCATTTCGGGGTATCTCTGCTCGTAGCAGACATTTTGGTGGAGGCCAGAAAGCCTTCCACTAGGTCCACCTACGGCATGAAGTGGCAATTATTCTGTATTTGGGCCACGTCAAAGGACTTTGAACCTTTCTCTTGCCCAGCTGACAGAGTCCTGGACTACATGCGTCATCTCTTCGATCTGGGTCTCAGCCATTCTTCTTTAAAGGTCTACATGGCAGCGACTTAAGCCTACCATGTCCCCTTCGGAAACAAGACTTTTGCTCAGTTGGAAGCCTCCAAGACATTCCTCAGAGGGGTCCTCCATTTGAGACTCCCCCCCAATCCGGATTCGTGCTCCTCCTTGGGACTTGAATTTTGTTCTCGAGAAGCTTACTGTGCCCCCTTTTGAGCCGGCAGCCTCAGCAGATTTAAAGTTCCTCTCTTGTAAGACTCTTCCTAGTGGCCATTACTTCAGCTCAACGAATTTCTGAGCTTCAGGCCTTGATGTGCAAAATCCCGTATTTGATTTTTCACAAGGAACATGTGGCTCTGCGCACCAACCCTAAGTTTCTCCCTAAGATGGTGGTGGAATCTATGCTGAATCAATCCATTGAGCTACCTGCTTTCTTTACGCAACACTCCAATCAAGGGGAGTACCTCTTGCATACTTTGGATGTTCACAGGATACTGAGATACTACATCACTAGGACTAAGGATCTCAGGAAGTCTGATCAGCTTTTTGTCTCTCTTGCTCACAAAAGAGAGGGCAGTGCTGTTTCCAAGCAATGCCTATCTAAATGGTTGGCTCATTGTATCACTTTCTGTTATGACAAGTAGAACAAGACCCTGTCGGGTCAAATCAGAGGCCACTCCACTAGAGTAGTTGTTTCAAGAATCTGCGCAGCCGCAATTTGCACCTATGTCAATACCTTTACGAAACACTACATTTTGGATATTGCCTCTCTTCGTAGAGCAGGCTTCGGGCTGGCTGTGCTTCAAGGTCTTCTTTCGTAAGACCCGTTCAGCCAGAAGTTCCATACCATGAATCGTTTTCCTCCTCCCGGGTGCTTTTCCTTATTCCAGACTGCTTGGGATTCAGTCCTATACGTAAATACCTACTGCAAGAGCCCTCTCGAAGTAAGATAGTACAGTTACGTAAGAACTTACCATAACAGCAGATCTTCGAGAGAGGCTCTTGAAGTAGGTATTGCCTTCCCGCCCTCCATCCCCCTTAGCTTTTTAGCTCCTTTTCAGGAAGGGAAGTATCTGCTTCTTTGTCGTCTTGCCTCTTTAGGCCCTTGGTGGGAAGGAACTGGAAGGTGGGCATGGGGGACCGCACCTTTATACTGATGTCACATGACGTCAGCCACTGGACGTGGGGGTGGTCCCCGCCAGAGACTGCTAACTAGAAATTTTTCTGTGGGGTCCTGATGCCTGGCGGGTCAGTCATATGTGTAAATACCTAACTGCAAGAGCTCTCTCGAAGATCTACTGTTACGATAAGTTCTTACATAATTGTACTTTTCTTTATGCAGTACACAGTGATTCCTCCATCTTTGTAGGAAAAACTCCTTAAGGAACTAAAGTCATGATTGATGACTAAAATGTCAAAAACATTCTGCAGTTTGTAAAAAGCAGAGATGACTAACCATGCTTTGTTTTTAAACATAATTGCAGCTCAATAGACTTAACAGTGGATTTTCCCCAGAATTGCTCGCTGCGAAGTCATTGGTGCCCAGCCCCAGCCCCAACCCCCCTCCCAAAGCAGGAAGCTAAACAGAAGGGAGCATGCGAAATGGGCAGGGGACAGAGTGGGCCAGGCAGTAGCAGTAGTGTACAGAAGGCATGATGGTGGGTAGTGTCCTTAAACGTAAGAAGCTTGGCAAACAAGGTGGTGGACCTACAGGCACTGATGGCCAAGAAGGAGGTGGCCATCATGGAAATGTGGGCCACCAAACTCCATGAATGGGACCTCATAATCCCGGGCTATAAGATCTTAAGGAAGATCAGGGAGTCGGGGAAGGGAAATGGCTTTGTACGTGAGAGATGTGATTACATGTACCAGGGAGCAAGTGGCTTAAGGTAAACCGAAAGTCCTGTGGGTTCAGCTTCAGTTAGCCAAGGTGACAGAGGTTCGAATGGGACTGGTATACAGGCCACCTTCGCAGGGAGAAGCAATAGATGGTGAATTAGGGGAACAGATTATGTTGCAGGCAAATAGGGGAAAAGTAGTCATAACTGAGGATTTCATTTTTCCTGGAGTTAACTGGAGGATCCCAGCAACCTCCTGCTCCAGAGACCAGGCTATCCTGGATGCCTTTCAGGACAGTTTCGTGGTACAGGGGGCTCAGTGATTCCACCAGGATGGTGCCATACTGGACTTGGTACTGACCATTGAAGACCATATCCAGAAAATAGAGGTGGAAGACTCTCTAGCAGGCAGCAACCACAGAGAAGTGTGGTTCTGTTTAGATCTGGGACAGGAAATAAAAAGGACCAAGACTAAGGTGATGGACTTCAGAAGGGCTGACTTTGGGAGGACTGGTAAGATCCTGAAGAGCATCTTGCCAGAATCAGGCCGGAGATGGAGCAGAAGTGGTCCACTATTAGGACGGGTCTCATTGAGGCCACTTATAGAAACATAGAATTTGACGGCAGATGAGGACCGCTTGGCCCACCTAGTCGGCCCATTTTCCTACCTAACAGATAAGCTGCAGATCCTAGTTAACCAACAGCTTACTTCCTCTTACCCGCCCCTTGGACTGCCTTATGACTGTCCCATGCATTCTTGAAGTCCACCACTGTTCTTGACTCCACAACCTCCTCAGGGAGGCTGTTCCATGCATCCACAACCCTCTCAGTGAAAAAATACTTCCTCACATTACCCCTGAGCCGTCCCCCCTCTATCTTCAAATTGTGCCCCCTTGTTCTTGCACATCTCTTTTTCTGGAAGATGCTACCCTCTTGGACTTTGTTAATTCCCTTGAGGTACTTGAAAGTTTCTATCATGTCCCCTCTCTCCCTTCTTTCCTCAAGAGTATACATATTAAGCTCCTTTAGTCTTTCTTCGTATGTCTTCTGGTGCAGACCCTGCACCATTTTGGTTGCCCTCCTCTGGACAGCCTCCACTCTGTCTATGTCTTTGAGGAGATGGGGTCTCCAGAACTGTACACAGTACTCCAGATGGGGTCTCACCAACTGTCTGTACAGAGGGATAACAACTTCCTGTTTTCTACTATTGATGCCTCTTCCTATGCATCCCAGTATCCCTCCAGCCTTCCTTACTGCCTTCTCACATTGCTTGCCCACCTTTAGGTCATCTGATATAATTACCCCCAGGTCCCTTTCCATTTTTACTGTTGTCAGTATCTCACCCCCCATTGTGTACGCTTCCCCTGGGTTTTTGTTTCCCAGGTGCATTATCTTGCACTTCTTTGCATTGAATCTGAGCTGCCATACATTTGACCATTCCTCCAACCTTGCCAAGTCCCTTCTCATCCTTTCCACTCCATCCTGTGTATCAACCCTGTTGCAGATCTTTGTGTCATCTGCAAAGAGACATACTTTTCCTTCCAGTTCCTCTGTAATGTCACTTATAAAGACATTAAAAAGGACTGGTCCCAGTACCAACCCTGTGGTACCCCACTAGTAACCCTCCTTTCTTCACTGTGTACTCCATTTACTACTACCCTTTGCGTCCTGTTGTCTAGCCAATTTTTTATCCAGGCTACCACCTTGGGACCCATTCCAAGGCTGTCTATCTTGTGTATTAATCTTTTGTGGGGACTGTATCAAATGCCTTGCTAAAATCTAGGTAGGCCATGTCCACAGCCCTCCCTGATCTACTACTTTGGTCACCCAGTCAAAGAAATCTATTAGATTCGTCTGACACGACCTTCCCATCGTGAATCCATGCTGCCTAGGGTCCAGTGCCCCACTGGCCTCAAGGTACTCAACAATTCTTTCCTTCAGAAGTGATTCCATCATTTTCCCTACCACTGAGGTCAAACTAACTGGTCTGTAGTTTCCTGCCTCTGTCCTGCTCCCACTTTTGTGAGAGAATTACATCTGCCCTCCTCCAGTCCTTGGGTACCACCCCATCCTCCCATGATTTGTTAAAGAGAGTAGTCAGCGATGTCACTAGTTCTACCCTTAGTTCTTTTAGAATTCTTGGGTGAATCCCATCAGGCCCCATTGCTTTGTCCACCTTCAATTTTATTAGTTCATTCAGAACCCTTTCTTCTGTAAATGGACTGGTATCGACCCCCGTCTTCAGAGTGTTTCTCTTGTTTGGTTTAGGTAACTCCCCCTCCTCTTCCTTTGTGAATACTGAGCAGAAATATTCATTCAGTAACCCTGCTTTTTCACTGTCACCCTCTACCCACATTCCCTCTCCTTTATTAAGCTTCAGTATCCCTCCTTTGGTCTTTCTTCGCTCCCTAATGTACCTATAAAAGGTCTTATCCCCCTTCTTAACAGAATTGGCTATCCTTTCTTGGTTTGGGCCTTTGCTATTCTGACTACCTTCCCAGCCTCTTTCTGCTTTAACTGATAAAGTTCTCTGTCCTGCTCCTTCTGTGTTTCCTTATATTTCCTGAATGCTGCCCTTTTCTCCTTAACTTTCCCTGCCACCTCTTTTGTGAACCATAGCGGTTTTCCTTCGTTGTGTTTATTGATTTTTTACATAAAGGCTTGTTGCCTCTACGATGGCTGTTTGATCACTTCCCATTGTTCCTCCACCCTCCTTCTTGCCTGTTTGCTAGTGTTTTCTGAGGCACTCTCTCATTTTCCCAAAGTCAGCCCTCGTAAGTCTAGTACTCTTGCTTCGTGTGGCTTGATTGTATAGCTGTGTTTATCGTGAACCACACTGTTTGGTGGTCACTTGTTCCCAGATGGCTACCCACTTCTAAATCTGAGATTCTTTCTCCATCCCCATTTGAAAGTACCAGGTCTAAGATTGCTCCCTCTGATCGGTTCTAATACGAGCTGTCTGAGACATGCCCCTATGAGGCATCAAGAATGACCCTGCTCTTGGATGTGCCTGCAGCAAAGGTGCTCAGTTAACATCTGGCATATTCAGGTCCCCATCAACAATATCTCCCTTTTCTGCCATTCTAAGAAAGCCTTCTATCATTTCCTTGTCCATTCCCTCCCCTGAGATGGGGTCTGTATACAACCCCATGCGGATTGTGGTGTCATTTCCTGTCTCCAGGGTGACCCAAAGTGCCTCATCTGCTCCCTGTTTACTCTTTAGTTCTGTTGCTTTGATCCCTTCCTTTACATGAGAGCTACTCCTCCTCCTCTTTACCCTCCCTGTCCCTTCTGTAGATTGCGTATCCTGGTATGTTGACATCCCATTCATGGTTCTCTGTGTACCATGTTTCTGTGACTACCACAATATCCAGGCAACCCTCTTCCATCAAGGCCACTAGTTCAGGGGCTTGTTACACAGACTACGGGCATTGGTACTCATCACCCTCCACTTTTTGATAGCCTTACCCTTTTAGCCCCATTTCTGTCCTTACTGCCTTTGCCTTGTTTTACATTTAAATCTGTTCTGCTCCCTAATAACTTCTGTACCCTGGCATTTACTTCACTAATCACCATGTTTTGTGGGAGGAGGCTCGGATTTCCCAGCTCCTTTTCAGTGCCTCCCCCCTTGGCTAGTTTAAATGCTTGCCAATGAAGCATTTAAACCTCTCACCTAGGATCCTGGTTCCCCCCTGGACAGATGCAGACCATCGCACCAGTATAGGTCTGCATTCCTCCAGGTGGCTCCCCAGTCCCCAATGAAGCCAAAACCCTGAGCTCCACACCAGTTTTTCAACCACTCATTGAATTCCCTGGTGAGAAGTGCCCTAGCATCTCCCTTGCCATAGACAGGCAGCACCTCCGAGAAGGTTACCGCATACGCTACTTGTCTAAGGCCCCTTCCCAACTCTACAAACTCCTCTTGCACTGCTCTGATCCCATTCCTAGCCAGGTCATTTGTCCCCAGGTGGACAATGACATCCAGCTCCCTCCCTCGTGCAGCTCCTCCCACGATCCTGAGGATTCGCTTCCTGTCCCTCCAAGCCGTGGCACCAGGAAGGCACCTTACCTCCCTCTCCCCATCCTCCCCATTTCTACCCCCCTAATGATTGGAGTCCCCACCAGGGTTGTTTCCTTCCCCTGTGGGTCCCATGCCACCCTCCTTTGGGTCTCCTTTGTGAAGGTCCCCAGCATCCTCCATGGTCTCCACTACAGGTGCCTCCATAGAGGAACCACTATCCACCAGAAGAGTGAATGAATTGTGAAGAGGTACAGCTGGAGGAATGCAACTCTGTTCCACCACCCTCTCCTCCTTGAGCCCACCTGGTCCAGCCACTCCTTTTCTTGGCAACCTCTGAGGTAGTGGCTTGGCCTGGTGGTCCCTGGGTGGGGAGGAGGTTCCTGAATCCTAGCCAGGTCAGCCTGAGACAGGCAACCTCCTCTCTCAGACCAGAGAGGTGCAAGCAAATGGGGCAGCATCGCAGCCTCCAGAATGTCTCCTGGAACACTGCCGCCCCAGCCATTGCACTGCACCACTCCTATCATGTCTTATTTTGTGTCCCTGTACTGTTTCTCTGGATGCTTACTCTCTCCTCTCCTTACAACTCTCATCCTTTCTGTTCTGGGATAGCAACTTCCTATCTTCTTCAGTAGTCTCCTTCTTTCTTGCTCAGTATCACACTACCAGCAGCTAGGGAGAGTGAGCTACTTTTCTACTTCAGGGTTGACAAAACCAATGTTCTCTATGATCCTTTCCTTCCTACTACCAAACAGGAAGTTCCTGTTGACAGTTAAATCCAGTGGCTATAAATGTAGAACTGGCTTTTGGGTGGATGGGATGGAGGCAATTTCTAAGAAAAAGGCTAGCAACAGGAAGTTGTAATTTGACTCACCTGCTTTTCTAGTGTCTAAAACACACCCCCAGGTAAGCTCTCTTTCCTCCTACTGGTTTAGCAAAGTCACCTGATACAGTACCTTACCCTGCACAGAACACACACTGCCTTTCTTTCTTTCTTTTTTTAACCCTAAATAAGACCCCTTCTACTTCTAATAAAGTTATCTGTCTACTTAATCTTAGCTGACACTGACTCCTACTGAGATATAAGTTTTAAATTAAGAAGAAAATGTAGCTTCTTTTAGTTAGCTGCTTTCTGCTCTACAAGCAAGGCTAGCAACAGGCATGTGTGAACTAAGGTCCAAAGCAAGAAAGCCAAGCTTAAAAAAACTAGCTGGTTCAGCAGGGAGATAGCAGCTAGAGTGAGGGAAAAGAGAGCAACCTATCACAAGTATAAAAGCACCCTGAAGGATGCTCAGAGGGAGGCTTATTTTGAGAAGTCAAGGGAAGCAGACAGAGTTGTTGCCGCAAAAACGAGGAAAGAATTACAACTGGCTGAGGGGTTAAAGGTAGGGGAAAAGGACTTCTTTAGGTATGTAAGGGGAAAAAGGGAATAGGAAGGATGGCGTAATTAGATTGACATGAGAGGGGAATGGGCAAAGAGTAGTGTTGAGCAAGCAGAAGTGCTAAATGAATATTTCAGCTCAGTCTTACAGGATGGACCAGTGCCACAGGGGAAATTGGTGTGTGGAAAGGGGAGTGTGGAGAACGGATGGGGCTATCCCAGAGGACAGGGTTCTAAAGGGCCTCAGAACCCTTCGGCTGGATAAAGTGCCAGGGCCAGATGGCGTGCACCCGAGAGTCCTGAGAAAGCTAGCGGAACTATTGGCTAACCCCTTGGCAGACCTGTTTAACGCCTCACTTGAGACAGGGTGCATGCCAAGGGATGGGAGAACAGCACACATGGTACCTCTCCACAAGAGGACCCAGAGATGAACCAGGTAACTACAGACAGCCTCACCTCCATTATAGGTAAGCTGCTGGGAACCATACTAAAGGAGTGGCTGGTGGACTTTCTGGAGATAAATGGTCTTCAAGATGTTAGACAACATGGGTTTGTCTTGGGATGATCCTGCCAGATAAACCTTGATAGACTTTTTCGACTGAGTCACCAGAACTGTGGACAGAGGCCAGGCAGTTTATATCCTGTACCTGGATTTCAGCAAAGCTTTCGATTCTGTGCCACATAAAAGGCTGCTCTGTAAGCTGGAGGGTATAGGAGCAGTGGTAAAGCTGGTAGGGTGGGTCAGGAGCTGGCTGCATGGTAGAAGTCAGAGAGTAGTAGTTGGGGGCGAACTCTTGAAGCCTAGACATGTAACCAGGGGGGTCACACAGGACTCTGTGCTTGACCCGGTGTTTAATATCTTTATCAGCGACATAGTGGATGGTATAAAAGGTAAAATCTGCCTTTTTGCAGATGACACCAAGCTCTGTGGGAGAGTGGACATGGAGGAAGAAGAAGAGAGCTCGGGGAGGACCTGGCTAGACTTGGAAAATGGTCAGGTATCTGGCAGCTGCCCTTTTAACGCCAAAAAGTGTAAGGTTATGCACCTTGGAGCAAATAACCCAGGGACAGAATACTGGCTGGGGGGATTCAGGTGACTAGGATTGAGGAGGAGGAGAGGGATTTAGGGGTGGTCATCATTAAGAACCTGAAGAACTCTGCCGGGTGCAGTAAAGCAGCAGCTAATGCCACCATAATGGGCTCTACCATGCCAGTTCCACATACTTTATGTCAACTGGCATTTCGCCAGCAGGTATCATGTCGACTGCAAGTTGCGGTTAACATGATTCCTGTGTGTCTCCCGGTCCATTTTTTTAATTGGGGCTTGCCCCTGAACCCCTCCATGCGGGGGGGTTTCTGCCCCACCCCACCCCCCGTTTGGATTCTCAACTCCAGTCGGAGTTGAGTCGGGGCCGGGATGCAGGACCAGTAGACAGCATACCCCTGTCTTGGGCACTGCGACCTGTCGGCAAAGTGTTGATTTTGCTGACAGGTGTGTATTTCGCTATGTTGGTGTCGCCATAAGGTGGGCATACCACCATAATGTTAGAGTGCATAGCCAGAGGATTCACCTCCAGGAGAAGGAAGGTCCTACTGCTGCTATGCAGATTGCTGGTGAGAGCGCAGCTCGAGTATGGTGTGCAGTTCTGGCGCCCTCACCTGAAAAGGGACATCCAGTTTACTGGAGGGGGTGCAACAAAGATAATACAGGGCCTGCAGGAGAACCCTATCAGGAGAGGTTGAGGGAACTTAACATGTATTCCCTGGAGGAGAAGAGAGAGAGGGAAGACATGATCGAAACCTTTAAGTACCTCAAAGGTGTAAATAAGGGTAACATAGAAGGCATCTTCGACATTAGGGGAAATGAGGAAACAAGGGGCACGCTCTCAAATTGGAGGGAGGAAAATTTAAAAGGGAGATAAGGAGGAACTTCTTCACTGTAAGAGGTGTCCGGGTGGAATGAGCTCGTGGAGGAGGTAGTGTCGTCAAGTACAGTGGACAGCTTTAAGAGGGGGTGGGATAGGGTGAAAGGGAAGATCATAGCGGGAGAGCTAGTAAAGCGGGCGAGAGGGAGAGGGATGTAGAATCTATGGAATGGGGAGGGGGCAGCTCTAGTATACACTACACAGAGCTACGCACTTGAGTAGACTTGTTAGACAGATGTGGCCTTTATCTGCTGGCATTGTCATATGTTTGTATGTACAGGAGAAAACGTAAAGTTAGCAAAGTCACGATCTGCAAATGAAAAAGTGAAAACCATATAGTTTAAAAAAAACAATGGCTAACTAACCATACTTATTTTTTAGATAATCACAGCACATCAGAATTAAAGTTGTTTTTCATCGGAATCAGTCTCTCTCTCTCTCTCTCTGCATTACTTAGTACCTCATCCCCCCTTAGCAGAAAAAGAAAACTTACATCAAATCACAATCTCACTGGACTTCTGTGAAAACAAGCATTTTTGCTCACATACCCTCTAGTATATAAATAAAAATTGATTGATTGAAATCAAACGCACGATCTGCCAGTAAAGCATCCAAAACCTGCAGTTTGGGGGGACAAAACAGATAACTGTTTATTTTTTCTCAACAGGTCATTGCAGTACAGTAGACTGCTGAGCAGGGTTACAGTGGGTTTTCAACATAATTGATCTCTTAAGTTGTAATCTGTGACCCCTTCCCCCACTTGCAAACTTAATATTTAGTATGTAAAATTCGCACACTGCAAATGACTTATCAAACACACTCAGCCTACAGTATGTATTCTTGTACGCATAACCGACCCTGTTTACGGCTGCATTGCATCATTAGTATGGCTGCATTGCGTCACTTTAACATGAAGCCATTGTTTGTCCTGATGTGGCAGTTAGTATGGACAAAGGAAATATCTGTAAAATGTAACATTTCTAAATGAAAAACAAGTAATTGACTCTAATGCACATGCCCAAAAGCGCAAGTTCAACTTTTATTAACAAAATTACACCAGATTGAGCGCTTGGTTTGCTTTGGGAGTCAAATTAAAGACATCAGTGGATTGGGGGGGGCGGGGATATGTTTTTAAACATTTCGCTGATACATGACCAAAATTCACGAGCTTTTTTCATGAATGAGCTCACACACAGCTCGGTGCCATTCCCGCTTGTGGATGCACGCCGCGGGGATTTCCATCGGACCGTCTTGTATACTTGCGGTAAAAAAATAAGCCATGTCTTGTTGTTTTTTTAAATAATTCCTCTGCATTGCTGAAATCTGCAACCACACTGTTGTCCATAACATACTGCTGTATAGAGGCTATAAAATAGCCACCAAACCTGACAGTGTCCCTTTAAAATGCTAGTTGTGCAGTTTAGTTTTTAACATGTCAAACACCCCACTATCTCTACATAAAAAGATCACAAAAAGTGTATACAGTTTACATACTAAAAAACATTTTAAAAGTCCCCTGAAAGTTAACTTGAATTTCATTTTAAAGCCCCTCAGAACAGCTATACAGTGCAAGGCATAACAGACGCATCTGTGCACACAGCTTTTGTCCATTATATCCAGAGGAGGTGGAGCTTATGTGTTGGGTGTGTCTGTGTGAGCAGGGGCTCAGACTGAGTGAAAACCTATTATGAAACTTCATAGATTACTCAGAATCCTGCCTAGCATAGATGTTCCTGTGTTCTGTGTGTTTATTTAAAGATACTTAACTGTCAGAGAACGTGATTTTTTTAAGGAACTGTATTGCAGAAGGTAAGATGGCGATTGTAACTCTAGTGGCTGTATGTTGGGGTTCTGTAACAGAAAGAACAAAAGCAATTGTATTGTGAGGGTTTTATTGAAATATAAAATCATTTCATTTTAGTGTAATTGATTGACTAATAAAGGTCTATGCAGCTTGTGGAGAACTTTTTGTAAGAAATTTAATCTTTGTAGCTCCTTCATCTAAATTCTACATTTGCCAAATCTCCTGGGTCTCACCCCCCCCAAAAAAGCACATCAGATGCCTATAAAAGCTTAAAAGTATCCATTATAAGCAGTGTTTTTGTCCATTATAGCCAGAGAAAAATGCATTGTATTTAATATGTTTGGTTTGGAAAATCATTTTTTATCCACTATAACCAATTGTCCTTTATAACAGTGTCTGTTATAAGTGGAGTGCACTGTACTTGGAAAAACATTTCCTTGCATCCTTGAACTACTTGTTACAAAGGGTATTTAGAGGGATCAGGAAAGTCCATATTTTACTTTTATTCCACCAAACTCAGAATTTTCTTAGAACACCATGGTGACTTATCTGATATGACATGCAGGAAACAAGGATGCTTTATGAGGCATCGAGTAGGGTGAGAGAGGTAAACAGCAGGTCTGTGTTCAAACATAGGCTTGGAAGATTATAAGGAGAGGGGGGCTAGAACAGATGGATGTGATGCTACTTCATGTACAAAATCATTTGATTCTTCTCTTGATAAAAAAGAGAGAGAGAAAAAAAAGGTACACAAATCAGCGTCTTTGCTTCGGGAATGGTTTAAATTCGATATGAAAATCTAGAAGTTTTTCCCCTTACTTAGAAGTCCATCCTTGTCACCCCCACTGGGTCCTAGCGTCACTTGTTCAAGGCCTGTGAACTTGAGCTTGTGTTCATTTTTGTTTTCAGCATTTTTCATATGTACTGCCCAAACATCATCCATGTTCCCATTTTTTATTGCCCTCAGGTGGTCTCCGATCCTCTCATTCCACTTCCTTTTTGTTTTGCCCATGTAGTACACTTCACAGGTGCAGAATGCCATGTATATCACATATGTTGTATTGCAGTTAATAAACTGCTTCATATCAAACATTTTGTTGTTATATGGATTTTTGAACATGTTGCACTTATAAAAATTGGCAGAATTTGAAGTTACCACACTTTATGCATCTTTTTTTTTTGGTTGAGGGGGGTGGGTAATCAATTTCTTGGTCTTTCATTTTTCTCAGAGGAGCTGACCAGACTATCTCTGAGGTTTGTATGGGCACCCAGGACATACCAGTTTTTGTAAATTATTTGTTTTACTTTTACTGACCTCACATACTGTATATTGTCACAAAATTGATCTGGTCCTGGGTGCCTTCACCCCTTGTCCATTGGTTGCCTACCATCAAGGACTCTCTCTGTATATATTGTCACAGGCCTCTCTTGCGCTCTTAATTGTGCCCTCAGCATACCCCCTTACTGTGAAGCGTTCCTCTTGATTAACCAGTTCTTTTTGAAGTTCTGCCTCTTCACTACAGTTTCTTTTAATCCTATAGAACTGACATTAGGAATTTTTTCTACAGTGAGGTGGGGATGACAACTGCTTGCCAGCAAGAGCGTATTCCGGTCCGTAGGCTTGCTGTACAGTGCTGTTGCATTTCTTCCTGTTGATTGACCCTGATTTTTGAGTCAAGGAATGAAATCTCCTCATGGCTAGCACTGTACATAAACCTCAGGTCAGGATTTGTGCCATGGAGGTATTTCACAAACTCCTCCAGTTCATTTTTGTCTCCCTGCCACACCAGTAGAATGTCACAAATAATGTGCTTTCATAGGGGCATCTTGGACCAGTATGGGTTAGCATGTTTATTCTGGATAACCCCCTCTTCCCAAAAACCTAAATATAGGTTTGCGTAGTTAGGGGCAAAGCTGGCCCCCATGGCAGTTCCTTTTTGTTGATGGTAGGTGTCATTCTTAAAGCAATAATAGTTTCCCTCTAGTATCAGTCTGGTCAGTTCAGTCAAGAAATCTGCCTCTGGCCTTACAGCTTTCCATCTTTTCCCTAGGTAATATCGTAGTGCTCTCAGCCCTCCTCCCCCTCATGGGGGATGTTGGTGTATAATGACTTGATGTTTTAATGTAACCAACAAAGAATTTTCTTCCCAGTGAAAATCATTGCGCACCCTCAGGACATCACCTGTGTCTTTCATAAATGAGGGGAGAGCACTGCCCAGACCCTTGATGTTGTCATCCACCATTTTTCCTAGGGGCTCAGTTACTGTGCCTATGATGGAAATTTTTGGCCTGCCCGTGGGGTCAACAAGCATTTTATGTACATTAAGGCGTGCATAAAATTGGGCTTTGAGTGGAGACTCTGTGATCAGAAATTTTCTCTCTCTCTCACTTATCGGGCCCTCACAAAGAGCCCACTGAAGGAATTCATCAATCTGATTTTTTAGGTGGTATGTGTGGTCAGACCCCACGGCTGCATAATAATCTTTATTACTAAGTTGTCTGTGAACTTATAAATGATCCGATGCGTTCTGTACCACCACACTCCCACCCTTATCAGCTGCTTTGCCAGTGATCGCATCATTATTTTTAGGGAACGAAATCGCTCCCTTTTTTTGTGTTGTAAGATTACTGAACCTTGGCATGATATCTTCCTTTCTCATTTGTTCTAGCTCCCTTTCACATCATTTCTGAAATGTGGTCACAGCCGTGGTTGGGGTGGGCAGAAGTGCTCGGCTTACTTCTGGAGTTTAAATTCAACATTCCACTGCTTACACTTTCAGTTGCCCCCACACTTTCATTCTGCTGACTATCACTGTCAAACCGGCTGATAAGGCTGGGAGTGTAGAGTTCTATCAAGGTCATTAGAGAATACTAAATTCCAGTCTCCTCCCAGAATAAGGGTTACGTGAACATAGAGGCCAAACTTGTAGCTAATGTGGGAAATAATGAAGGGATGTCCTGATTGGGGCCGTAGATTAAGCCTATTGCTATTTCCTCGCTTCCTAGTTTGCCATGGACCAATATGTATCTCCTTTCCAGATCCTGAATTTCAGTTAAAAAAGCGAAGGGGACTGACTTAGCAATCAAAATGGCTACACCCCTCTGGTGAGAGCTGTTACCCAGTCCATTTATTTCCCCGACCCAGCTCTTGTGCAGATCTTTCACTCTGTCAGTAGGCAAGTGTGTTTCTTGCAGAAAAAAAATGAGCTGAAAGGTATTTAGGTGGCGTAAAATACAATACTTTTGGAGTTGTCCCCCCTTTAATATTCCAAGTAATTATGTTTAGTACATTAGACATTATGTACAGTATATATTGACCTTATTCAGTTTGTATTGCACCTGGACAAAATTATCTTCATGCATTAGGTGACCCTCTCCCCCTTTTCTCCAAGAAACAACATAACTAAAATCAGAATAACCAACAGTAAACTAAAAAACATATAACTATCGAGCAGTAATAAAAACTTATGTACCTGGGCCTATCGCCCACTCCTGTCCTTGTGGTCCGCAAATGACAGGCCAGGAGACCGCCCTCGTCTGGGCCTGTCTCATGATCTTATCCAGAATTACAAATGTCTACCCAACTGAATAGCAGTAACGCCCTACAAAGTCCCACAAACTATAAAGTTAACATTAGTTCAATATAGCTCAAATATTGGCACACTGCCTTTGGTATCACTATGAATTTAAACAAATGAAGAAAATAAAACGGCAAATATGAAGCAACTAACCGCAGGAAAATCAACTGAAGCTCCCTCTGTTAAAAAATAAAACATCCAACGGGAAAAAGAGCTGGGATCATACAAACCAGATTGGCTAATATGGACTAGTAAATATGGACATAAGGGATTAAAATAAGGTATGTAAAACATACTGTTATTATCTACTAAGCCCGGCCTATTTATCCACAATAAAGGCGAAAAGAAAATGTGTCCAAGGACACCATGCAACCCAAAAACTAAAATATAGTAAGGATACCAGAGTTGCCCACTAGAGGGAGCCCTGAGACCACAAATACTACTATACTGTTCACAGTACCTATAAACGGGTCCAAGATTTATATATTATTATTCAAGCAAAGAAAAAGAAAAATTATATCATGTCTTATAACTTCTTTCACACTATACAATCCTCAATATAAGAAGTAGAACTAATTCTATAAAACAAGGTTACTAGCCAAACTGTTATACAAAACAGAAGATTCATTCGGGGTGTGCACTTCAGGACTGGAGCATGGCTCATGTGGTGCCCCTCCACAAGAGTGGCCCCAAGGATGAACCAGGAAACTACAGACCAGTGAGCCTCACATCCATCATGGGTAAGCTAATGGAGACTATCCTGAAGGAGAGAGGCTGGTGGCCCTCCTAGAGGCCAAAGGACTACAGGACAGCAGACAGCATGGCTTCATACGTGGCAGATCCTGCCAAACCAACCTGGTCGAGTTCTATGACTGGGTAACTAGGCAACTGGACAGGGGCCATGCAGTGGATGTCCTGTATCTGGACTTCAGTAAGGCATTCGACTCAGTGCCACATGGAAGGCTGGGAAGGAAGTTAGTAGGCACAGGGGCGGGTGCAAAACTGGTGAGATGGGTAGGAAACTGGCTGCAGGGAAGGCAACAGAGGGTGGTGGTGGGTGGGGAGCTCTCATACCCAAGGGCAGTGACGCGGTGTTCCACAGGGCTCGGTGTTGGGACCAGTGTTGTTTGGGATATTCATTGCAGACATATCATGGGACATCAAGAGCAAGATCAGTCTGTTTGCTGATGATACCAAGGTAGGCGCAGTGGTGGATGACCTAGGGGGATGGCAGGGGTTGCAGGATGATCTGGCAAAGCTTGAAACCTGGTCAGACACCTGGCAACTGGGCTTTAATGCCAAAAAGTGCAAGGTGCTGCATTTGGGATGAAGAACCCAAGGAGGAGTTACCAGCTAGGGGGAGTGCAGCTAGCCCAGACAGAGGAGGAGAAGGATCTGGGTGTGCTCATTACAGGGTCAATGAACAACTCGGCACAATGTAGGAAGGCAGCTGCAAAGGCCAACAAAATGCTGGGTTGTATTGTAAGGTATATCCTCGAGGAGGGAGGAGGTGATTCTGCCACTGTATTGGTCATTAGTTAGACCACACCTGAGTACTGCGGCAGTACTGGTGTCCCAGATTCTGAAGAGGGACATTAAGTTACTGAGGGGGTGCAGATGAGCGACTAAGATGATCAAGGGGCTGGGGACTTATCATACGAGAGGAGGTTGAAGGAGTTGAACATGTACTCACTGGAGGAGAGGAGAGACAGGGGTGACATGATTGAAACCTTTAAATACATGAAAGGAATAAACAAGACAGGTACAGAGGAGCTGTTCAAAGTAAGGGAGGGGAGGGACACCAGGGGCCATGATATGAGACTGGAGCGAGGAAGGTTCAGGAGGGAGATGAGGAGACACTTTTTTACAGAGAGGGTGGTGGCTGGGTGGAATGCATTACCTGCTAAAGTGGTATGCAGTAGAACAGTGGACTGCTTTAAATGAGGAAGGGACAGGACAAGGGGGAGGGTTAATGAAGGGGAAGGGTGGAAGGGAGGGGAGGGGCAGCTGCAAAATAAGGGGTGCTAGCTGCACATTCGAGCAGACTTGATAGACCTCTAGGCCTTTATCTGCTGGCAAATTACGTATGTTCGTGTGGTAAACGTCCTTGAGCCAGCTGAAAAATATAAATAGCTTTAGCTGCTGCACTAAATACAAAAAGTCTTACAATGGCTGGCAGAAGACCAATAAAGAGTTCTAAGAGATGCAGTATACCAGTATATCACTAAGAACGATCGGAAATCTGACTAGCAGAAGAAACTGGCTTAAGAAATAAAAGAACCAACACTCGGGTACAGTGTCTCAGAATCAATTTTGTAACCAGTGCCCTGCCCTGTGTCTGTCCTTTGTGCATTTTTTTTGTGGGGTGGGCTGGTGCCCCACACCCACAGTTTACAACTCTGTTCTTTTGCCCCCTGCCAAAAAGATACATGGGCCAGAGAGTGGGCTGGGCATGGGCAGTAGACTAGTGGGCACATTAGGCAGTGGGCCTGCCTGGGCATAAGCACAGCAGCCAGGCACCTGCACTGCAGAGCCCTGCCCATGTCCACAAGGCACTATGGCAGTAGGCTGAGCAAGAGCATGCAACAGCCTGCCTGGTAGTGCTGACACATTTGCCCAAGCTTCCAAGTTCCTTCCAGCCAGGAGGAACTTGGGGAAGCAAGACTGTGCCCAGTGAGGCAGTGACCACCTGCCCAGTGCCACAGAGGTGCCCCCCAGTGCCAAGCCCACGCCCAGCCTTCTGAGCCCACTACCCAGTTTTACCCTCTTATCCTTTTCCTTAGCTGGCTGGCTGGTTCCCCTCCACAGGCTACCCTTTAGTACCATACGAGTCTACCAAACTCCCCCTCCCCTACCCCTATCCCTTCTCTAATGAGAACCAAGTCGTACAAGATAATCAAACTCTCCAAAGGCAGGCTTACCACAGAAACCAGTAAAGTAGGCAGCAGCACAAACATAACAGCAAGCAGGCAATATTTTGTGCCAAAATGTGATCCTCCCCCTTCTAACTCTGCCAGGCGACCGGCCAACCAGAATACCCCATCCTGACCCCCCAACAAAAAATAAACATATATTTTTTTTTTCACTCATCTTAGGTGGGTCATCGTGTGTCAGCAAGAGGGGCTCACCCCATCGATCAGTTTGCTTGAATGATGAACTGGAGACTCTGCCATAGCGACTGCTCTCCTTTGCTCAGTCCGCTCAGCCTGCCCTTCAGCCACTTTCCTTGGGGTCACTGGGTTGGTTGGGGGATTGCCACGGTAACCCACGTTGTGTTTTTTTTCCATCCGACCTCGGCCTCTCCTGTCACCCGACCTCTGCCTTGCCTGTCATCCCAGCCCATCTGTGTTGCATTTTCTTGCAGCAGCCCTAGTGGTATACTGTGATGCTGATCCTGCAGGCTTCAAAAAGGGCATTCCTCAGATGCCTCTGACTATTTAACAGTCTGTTCGAGGGGAGGCGCCTGATGACCTGATTGGATGACTCCTTGATTGGCAGCCACAGGGCTACCCTCACCCCACCAATCCGTGGGAAAAAGTTGTGAAAACTGCACATTTCCCCATGTCTTTTTTGGGGGGAGGGGTAAGCACATTTTAGCACAGTATACCATGGTTTGCCGTATGATATGGTTATCGCAGTATGGAAGAATCATGGCGGTAATGATTTTGCCATGGATTCATACCATGATAAATGTTCATACCGGTATACAGCGCTGTCCCTACTTATGTCCCAGTTGTAAACTGTTTTCTCTCTTTCTCTACCCCTCCCCTGAAGCTTGTCTGTATGCTTAAATAAGATATATTTTTGCTCAGCAACTCATTCCGACAGTTTGCTAACAGAACAAAATCAGTCAACTGTTGGAGTGGGTTACTGAGCTGAAATAATTTTTGTTTAAATGTTAAGTTAGTATTTGGTCTTTCATTCTGTGCTGGAGTGTAGCGCCTGTTGTTACTTTCACTTTCTGCACTTTACTTTACTGGCAGCCCTCCGATTCATCGTGTGACTTTTTTGTTTCGGCTGTTGTATTAAAACAAGCATTGAGTGAATGAAGAAAGCAGCTTGCAGCTCTGTTCACTTAGCCCTGAGCAAAGCTGCATAAAAACAGTACATGGAATTGCGTGTACTTGTGTGCCCTTAACATGGGGAAACACATGAAGTTCTTTCGCCCATAATTTACAAATTCTATGGGTAATTAACACACTTTCAAAGAACTAACACCAAAGTGCATGTTTCTTTGCAAGCAGACTCACAAGTCTAATGGAAAACTACAAATAGCATGTCTGTTACAGGTGATTCAGAATGTATATAACAATACCGCAACTGATATATCCAGTGGCCACGATTCACTATAGTGCAGGTATCATGTGCCAAATGCGCTGCTCTGCACCCGTGCACCAACCACGTGTAGATGCCTTTGCCCCTTCAGCATGCAGCTGCAAGGTAGAGGATCATGGCAAAGTGGGAGCAGAGCACCAGATGCCAGTGGATGCCCAGCCTGGGTCCAGTAGTGGATCCCCACTCGTGCATGGGCAAGGGGTCTGAGACTGCACGCACCATCCAGTGCATGACCAGCAGGCATTTGCCCAAATGACCACCCCCAGCCCTCCCAGGTGGCCCAGCAGGCTGTGGCAGCTGTGTTCTGGTGGAGCCCATGGCCACCACAACCCATCGACTTGTGGGGGGCATGTAATGAGGTACACCAGGTTCCCCCTGCAGACAAGTTGCAGCGCCAGAACAGCACTCAGTGCCATTATGCATGGGCGCAGTGTAGGGCGCACTCCTTGGCACACTCCTGGCCCACCCCTGGCACGCAGCTGCTCGGGAGGCCAGGCGATTGGATGCGCAACTGGCATGCACTCCATTCACGAATGCCGCCAGTACGGCATTCTCACTTAGGGTTGCCTGCACATCTCGGATATGTAGTGCACAGGCAATCCACACCATAGTGAATCATGCCCACTATTACTATAACATGAGCAACTCTGTCATCTTAATAAGGAGTATGTTTTACAGTCCATCTATGGATTTGCGTAAATCAATAACAGATAAGACCTTGCAATGTACTTACACAGTTGTTTTAACTGCTGTGCTATTTCTTGCTAGGCTTTATGATTTTGAAGAGATTTCTGTTATTAAATCGTATTTGCATGAATAAAATCTGTGTTTGAAATGAACTGTACTACTCAAGCTACTTGGAAAAGTCTCAGAAAGTTCCAACCCTAACCATGAAATTCATGATCTTACCTCGAGTGGGAGCTCTTGCAGCAGGCTATAATCATTAGGACTAACACTGCAGGCATTAGGACCCTCTGGAAAAATTCTTAGCTAGCAATACCCAGCAGTGACCACCCCCTGACATTGGCTACACCTCGACGTCTGCCATTGTATAAAAGTGGTGGACCCAGCTCCATCCCTTTTCTTTTCCCGTCGCGACCCGCTCATGTTGGGGAAGTTCTGGCTATCCAGCCCAGCAAAGAAAGAAGAGTTTTTTCTCAAAAATGTCTCCACTTTTCATCAGGTATTCAACGTTTTTTCCAACACTTCGTCCTCCGACTCTACTCCGGTGCTTGTCGTTGTCACCATCATTGGTCTCCTGCAGGCCCTTGCCACTGTGGCCACCAAATCCCATCACAAGACGGCCACACCAAGTGTGTTTTTTGCTTGTGCCCAGAGCACGACAGCGTGTCCTGCTCCATCTGCCAGGGGTTTGCCAGCAGGACGAGAATCAGGCGCCTGAAGGCTCTAAAGGCCCACCTTCTGGAGAAGAACATGGATGTTCTGCACACCTCAGGGGAAAATGGCGGCAAACATCAGGACAAGTCTGGTAAGCGCTTCCAAGAAAAGGACCGTAGCCGGTCCTATCATTGCTCCTGGTCTCGGTCCTGCTTCCGCTCTTGTCACAAGAAGGCATCTCCCTCCTTGGGCTCAGGGAAGCACCCAGAAGGTTCCAAGGTGCTGACCCCTCCTGCAAAAAAAACGGCGCCAGCCAAGGGAGGAACTTTGGGGGATAAGCCCAAACCTAAGGTGGTTCCTCTATGGATTACCCCAGACCCGTTCGGCACAAGCTACTGCCCTTCCTAAGAAGGTCTCGGCTTTGCCTGACTCGGGCAAACGGCCGGGTGAGAAGGTCACCCCAGCACCGACTCCCATCCTACAGACACTGGTCCCCATACCGACGCTGGTAGAAGTTGTTGTAGTGGAAGATTCCGTGACAGGAGTGGCCTCGGGTACCCCTAAATCTTCTGCCTCGCAAGGTTTGGAGGGAGGTTCACCTTCCTACGGCATGCCTGATCCGGCTTCACTGCCTCCCTTTTCAGGGACCGTGCCCACAGTCTTTACCAAGGATCAGCTGGAGGAGCTGTTCACCTTCTGGTACGGTCAGGTTAAGAAAGAACAGTCTCCACCGAAGCCGGACCCATCTGACTTGCCGGACAACACTAAATCCGAAGGCCACCCTGCTCCTTCCTCGCGGAAGACCCCCGAGCTCCCACTGCCGCACCCGCCCACCCTTAAAGGTTCATTCCCAGTCTCGGTCTGAGGACTGTTGTCGGCACCCCTCACGATCGGGAAGCTGTCGCCGGTCTTGACCCCGGTCCAGGAGCTGATCCCGCTCTCCAGGACGGGCCTGCTCCCACTCCCGACGTCGGTTGTTGCTCCGTCGCCAGTCCCGTAGCCAACGTCAGTCTGGCATCTACCAACTATTTGTTATGCCTTTGGTGGCAATTGTGGTATGCTTTGGGGTTCTCACCTATTTATATAGTTATCATGATCTGACCTTTCTAGTACATGTTTGGAAGAACACTTTTTAATAGTTAATACAGAAACATAGTTCACATTTTCAGATTAAGCGATGCAGTTATTATTACCAGCTATATAGTGTCCAGCGTCCCAGCAGCATTTGTAGTTCTCGCGTTTCTCACCTCTCGGGTCTCTACAGTGATGCTGGTATCCATTGCGGTACTGTTGATTCAGCGTTTTTGGCAGATATATAAAGATCAGCGTTCAATGAAGATCCAGTCAGCCTTCTGTTGGTTGGATAGACAAGGATTCTTCATTCTGTTCTGGTTCTGTTCCCTGGCTATTTGAGGAGTTGTTATATTTTTCTCACATCCCAGCTCCCTGTGTAATCAGTGTACACTAAAGATAGGGACTCGCCTCTTGTCTTTCACCATAATTACTTCCCAAAGGTGAATCAAAACAAGGAGAAGGCGGGGGAAAGGAAAACAAGCTGGTCAGAGGGGCTACTAACGGGGAGTGGCGCTAAGTTAACTGCCACTATCTCGGATAAAGAAAGCAGGGACTGGAGGGGGTGTAGAAATACTCGCACCACCCATACCCAGCATCTCCTGACTCACCTGTCTAGAGAGGTAACCTTTGCAGCAGGTGCTGTTTGTTCCTGAAATGTTATCAGTATCAGTAGGTTCCTGGCAAACACAGTCCCCAAAGGAAAAGTTTGGCGCCACAGGTGAGAAATAGTAATGGATTTATCTATTGCTTTCAAATTTTTCATATGAATCGTTTTCACCTTGACCATTCACTTAATGGTGTGTGTGTATTTGGGGAGGGGGTGTTATAAACCAGTAGTTTTTAAAACTTAGTACTTCAAAAATAGCAAGTCTCAGGATAACTAGGATTGAATTGATTTCAGTGTCAACACTTTCTTTAGCTACCAGTGCAGCAGCAGCCATTGTGGCTCTGACCAGAGTTTTATTAAATTTCTTCTTAGTTCCATTGTCATCTTCACAGAATAGTTTTGCCAACTTGTAGTTTGCTTTTCCATGCAGTAAGCATTCACTAATTAAACATCAGTGGTTACAGATCTATTTACGATATTAAAGTAATAGGCATTTACAATTTGACTTTTGTAGACAACTGGAAGCCTTGGGCAAAGAACTACAGCACCTTTCTCGTATTCAAGAAAGTGTTGAAGACAAGGTAAGCACTTTTTTTAAGGGTCATTAATTTTGTTTAATTTTTTTAAACTAGTATTTGCAGAAGAATCTTAGCTTAACTTTCATTTTTACCATTATTAGCTGGAGTTAAGGAGGAAGCAGTTCCATGTTTTGCTGAGCACTATCCATGAACTTCAGCAAACACTAGAAAGTAAGTATCTGCATGAAGTCAAACAGGTTGCGGTAGTGCTGGAAAAAGTTAACATTTTGTTTTTCATTAGCTTAAATGGGGAAAGTGTATTATACAGAGATCCTAAACTGCAAAAGCACCTAGTAAAAATCAAATTCGATGTTCTTAATTTATATCTAAAATTATGTTTTATCTTGTTTATCCTAAGGGCATTTCCTGATGTAGGAGTAGTGTGCTCGCAAACAGGGACAGTGTGATGGGGTAACAATGGGGGGAGCACCTGGGGAACAGTGACCACCAGTCATTGTGGTTTGAAATCACAGAAGTAGCAGACCCAAACCACACAAAAACACGTATCCTGGATTTTAGGGTGGAAGACTTTGGGGAAAATGGGGAGATACTTGAAAGAGGCATTAAGGGGAATGGGGCAGGAATCGGGTTGAGGAACAGTGGGCAGTATTTAAAACGGGGATTACAAGAGCAACAGAATTATGCATTAAGCAGGTTAGCAAGAGGAGAAGGAAGAGGAGGCCATTATGGTTTTACAAAGAGGTAGCAAAGAAAGTGAAAGTCAAAAAGATTGCATTCAGGCAATACAAAAAGACACAGGCAGAAGGGGATAGGGAGCAGTACTAGGAGAAGCAAAGGGAGGCAGAGAGGTCAGTAAGGGAAGCTAAAGCTCAGATAGAAGACCACATTGCAAAATCAGTGGGTAGAGGGGACAAAACCTTTTGTAGGTACATAAGTGAAAAAAGAAAGTCAAAGGGGGGGATAGTGAGACTGAAGGGGGAGGATGGGGGCCGCGTGGAGGATGACAACAGTAAAGCTGACATACTGAACAGGTATTTCTGCTCAGTCTTTACTGAGGAAGAGGAAGGTAATGGGTCTGAAGGGAGTACAAGGGGTGAGAATGGTGCAGAAATGGATACAAGTCCCTTTACACGAGAAAGGGTCCTGAAGGAACTGGAAGTAATAAGAGTTGATAAAGCAATGGGGCCAGATGGAGTGCACCCCAGGGTCCTTAAAGAACTCCGAGAGGTGGTGGCTAAACCTCTGTCTATCCTGTTTAGCCAGTCACTGGAAACAGGGGAGGTACCCAAAGACTGGAGGACAGCAGATGTAGTCCCCTTATACCAAAGTGGGAACAAAGAGGAAGTGGGGAACTGCAGACCAGTCAGCTTCACCTCGGTAGTGGGGAAGATCATGGAAGCACTACTGAAGGAGAGATTGGTAGAACATCTGGTTGTCAATGGACTGCAGGATCCAAGGCAGCATGGTTTCATCAGGGGGAGGTCATGTCAGACCAACCTCGTTGAATTTTTTGACAGGGTGACTAGGGAGGTGGATCAGGGGAGGGCTGTGGACGTGGCATATCTAGACTTCAGCAAGGCCTTTGACACTGTGCCACATAGAAGACTATTACACAAACTATGGAATATTGGTATGGGCAGGACAGTAGTGTGGTGGGTAGGTAACTGACTGGGCGGCAGGACACAGAGGGTGGTGGTAAATGGCTGTCACTCCACAGAGGGAAGAGTGACCAGTGGGGTACCACAGGGATCAGTGCTGGGACAGGTCCTATTCAGCATCTTCATCAGTGACATTGTGCAGGACCTAGAAGGCAGAATTTCACTGTTTGCTGATGACACAAAGCTCTGTAACAGAGGAGACACACCAGAGGGTGTAGACAGAATGAGAAGGGACCTGCAGAAACTTGAAGAATGGTCAGGGGTTTAGCAGTTGAAATTCAATGCAAAGAAGTGCAAGATAATGCATATGGGGCACAAAAACCCTGGCACAATATATCAGTTGGGAGTGAGGATATAGCATGTACCAAGCAGGAAAGGGATCTTGGGGTTATCATCTCTGATGACCTCAAGGTTGGGAAACAGTGTGACAAGGCAGCAGGTAAAGCAAATAGGATGCTGGGATGCATAGGCAGGGGCATCACCAGCAGGAAAAGAGGTCATGATTCCACTATACAAGACACTAGTGAGGCCCCACCTGGCGTACAGTGTACAGTTCTGGAGACCTTACATACGTAAGGACATAGACAGGGTAGCAAAGGTTCAGAGGAGGGCAACAAAGATGGTACATGGATTGCATCACAGGTCCTATGAGGACAGGTTGAAGGAATTGAATATGTACTCCCTGGAGGAGAGGAGGGAGAGAGAGGACATGCTAGAGACATACAAGTATCTTACAGGGAGGACCAACTGCAAGAATACACTATTTTTAAATGAAAAAGATGTTCCAGGACTAGAGAGCATGGGATGGTTGGAAGGAAGATGATTCAGAGGAAACGTGAGGAAGAATTTCTTCACAGAACGGGTGGTGGACAGGTGGAACACCCTGCCTGAGGAAGTGGTGGAGGCTGAAACAATCACGGGATTTAAGAATGCATGGGATAGACATAAAGGAATTTTGGAGGTCAGGGGTAAGGGGCAACAGAGTTCTAGGAAAACATAAACTGAAGTTACAGACTCAAATGGGCAGACTAGGTGGGCCATAGGCCTTTATCTGCCGACACTGTCTATGTATCTGCTCCCCCCCTTCACACGCACCAGCAATGACATAAATTGAATTCTTGTTAGGGGACTTCTATGGCAGCCATCCTGGGATGAGGGATAGTGACATAAATAATACTGCTGAGACTACTAGCACCACTGTCCTGTCACATGCCAAGTTAAGAAAAAAATATGTGACATGTGGGATAGTACTGGCAGTGTCAGGAGTATTGTGTGCTACAGTATCCCCATCCCAGGCATGTTGAAATATAAATCTCCTAGAGTTATTCTTTATAGACTGTGTAGCAGCATGAGTATAGACTGTGGAGGATACACTTTTGTCCTGGCCAGTAACTCGTCACTGCTGATTTGCACATTTCTTTCCCTTTGATGATAGTAACAGGGCAAGGTGCACATAAAGTGTTGCAAGATAGCATCCACTGTTACTTGAAGTGGGATCATAACATCCTGATGACCTGTTAAATGTTGTAGCACAAATGTAACCACAGTCTGCCATTGTTATTCAGCCAAAAAGCCTGTGCATGTGAATGGTCTGAGAACACTGGCAGCAAAACATGGTATTCTTAAGCAAACCTGCACCCCCCTTCCCGATACAAGAAAACATTATCTTTGTAATTACAAATAACAAATTTAGACCTGTAGGGAAAAACAACAAACAAATTATCTTGCCACTTCAGAAAAATGCTGAGAGGATCAGTTTTGTTTTTCCCAGCCTATGTTGAAGTTAGAAACCTTTTCCTGCTCTGCCTTCTAAACATATACATTATATATAGTATATGGTTAAAAATTTTTATAGAAGGAAATTGATTGAGTCACTTTTCTTGTACTACAGTTAAAGGACAGAAAATATTGTAGTATAATTCTGACATCACAACTATGAAACAACAGGTTTTTAGATAGAATCCTTCTTCAGCATTGTCTCCTCTTGCAGATACAGTATTTTAATTATAATGTATGGTAAGTGCCTATTAACCACCATAATCAGTAGTCACACAGCTTTGTTATACACTGTTTAGAATTTTAAAAGTTGTTAACCACACTTCGGAACTTCCAAACAGTGGCATAACAAAAAAGAATGCACCAGAGTTCCATAGTGCCCACACATAGAATGCAAACAATGTTTTTTTGACCATACACTATAAAATATGGCTGGGGATCGGATGACAACCACGCTGAAATCACCTCTCGTGGTTGCTAGGGCTCAAGTAAACCTCTCGAGCTGCGCTCTCAAGGTTTACCATGTTGCCGTAGCAGCCACTCGAGGAGATTACAGCTTTGTTATCACCCGATCCCCAGCCATTATCCTCTATGTTCTTACAGGTAAACGGCACTTACTTTTAAAACAGTACTTGTTCAGTAAAGATCACGGCTACCATGTAAACGGGGTCTACTGTCTTTGCCCCCCTTTTTTGTTTAGTAAGGGCAGCTGCACTTCAGCACTCGCCCGCTACTCCTTTTCTCTTTGCTTGCCTTGCTCCCAACCCCTCCTCTCAGAACAAACTGTGCCTTGTATAAAAAGTAAAGGGGGAGGACAAGAGGCACTCTGGATCACTTTGGGGAAAGGGAACGGCATCACAATCCGCATGGGGTTGTATACAGACCCCCGTCTCAAGGGGAAGAAATGGACAAGAAAATGATAGAGGACATTCTCAAAATGGCTGAAAAAGGGGATATACTGTTGATGGGGGACCTAAATATGCCAGATGTTAACTGGATGACATGTACTGCAGCCACATCCAAGAGCAGGGTCATTCTCGATGCCCTGCAGGGAGCAGGCCTTAGCTAGTGTTGGAACCCACTCGGGAGGGAGGAATACTAGACCTGGTACTCTCAAATGGAGAGAGGATCACAAATTTAGAAGTCAGTAGACATCTGGGAACAAGTGACCACTGCATAGTGTGCTTCACAATGAGCACAACCATGGAGATAAGCCATACAAAAACAAGGATACTGGACTTTACAAGGGCTGACTTTGGCAAAATGGGTGAATACATGAAGAATGCACTAGCAAATGGCCAAAAAGGAGGGGTAGCAGAACAATGGAGAAAAATCAAAACTGCCATCATTGAGGCAACAAGCCTTTGTGTGAAACAAATAAAGAAAACAAAGCGGAGTAAAAAACCACTATAGTTCTCAAAAGAGGTGGCAGGGAAGGATAAGGAAAAAAAAGTCTGTATTCAAAAAGTGTAAGGAATCACAGAAGGAGCACAACAGGGAACTGTATCAATTAAAGCAGAAAGAAGTGGGGAAGGCAGTCAGAATAGCAAAGGCCCAAACCGAGGGAAAAATAGCCAACTCATTTAAGAAGGGGGATAAAACCTTTTATAGGTACATTAGGGAGCATAGAAAGGTTAAGGGAGGGATAGTGAAGATTAATAAAGGAGAGGGGAGGTGGGCAGGGGGAGACAGTGAAAAGACAGAGATACTGAATGAATACTTTTGCTCAGTATTCACAGAAGATGAGGAAGAGTTACCTAAACCAGACAATAGAAGCACTCTGGGTAGGTGGGTTGACACCAGTTCATTCACAGAAGAGAGAGTCCTGAAAGAACTCCTAAAACTCAAGGTGGACAAAGCAATGGGGCCTGACGCGATTCACCCCAGAATCCTAAAAGAACTAAGGGAGGACCTAGTGACACCACTGGCCACGCTTTTTAACAAATCATGGCAGGATGGGGTGGTACCTGAGGACTGGAGGAGGGCAGATGTGATTCCCCTTCACAAAAGTAGAAGCAAGGCAGAAGCAGAAAACTACAGACCTGTAAGTTTGACCTCAGTGGTAGGGAAAATGATGGAATCACTTCTGAAAGAAAGAATTGTTGAGTACTAGAGGCCAGCGGGGCACAGGACCCAAAGCAGCATGGATTTACAGCAGGATGGTCATATCAGACGAATCCAATTGATTTCTTTGACTGGGGGACCAAAGTAATAGACCAGGGAGGGGCTGTGGATATGGCCTACCTAGACTTATTATTTTTGTTTTTTTTTAGTTGTTTAACCAGGAGTAGCACACTAAGCTGAAAGCTTTTTTACAGGTGTATCCTGGGAGCACAGGGAAGTTAAGTGACTTGCTCAGGGTCACACAGTATGTAAGTGGAAACTGGGGGATTCAAACCCAGGTCTGGTTTGCTGGATGTCACCAGATTTGTAGCTTAGAGCCTTAAACCACTATGCTATACTGCTTCCCACTTTAGCAAGGCATTTGACACAGTCCCGCAAAAAAGATTAATAATCAAGTTGGCCAGCCTGGGAGTGGGTCCCAGGGTGGTAGCCTGGGTAGCAAACTGGCTGCACAACAGGACACAGAAGGTAATAGTGAATGAAACACATTCTGAAGAAAGGGGGGTTGCTAGTGGAGTACCTCAGGGCTCAGTACTGGGTCCAGTCCTGTTTAACATCTTTATAGGTGACATTGCAGAGGGTCTGGAGGGAAAGGTATGCCTCTTTGCAGATGACACAAAGATCTGTAACAGAGTTGATACACAAGAGGGTGTAGAAAAGATGAGAAGGGACTTGGCAAGGTGGAGGAATGGTCAGACATATGGCAACTTAGATTCAATGCAAAGAAGTGCAAAGTAATGCACCTGGGAAACAAAAACCCAGGAGAAGAGTACACAATAGCAGGGGAGGTACTAACAACAAAAAAAATGGAAAGGGACCTGGGGGTAGACATATCAGATGATATAAAGGTGGGTAAGCCATGTAAAAAGTCGGTAAGGAGAGCCAGGGGGAAACTGGGATGCATAGGAAGGGGCATCTCAAGTAGAAAAGGGGAAGTGGTTATCCCTTTGTACAGACAGTTGGTGAGACCCCATCTGGAGTACTGTGTGCAGTTTTGGAGACCTCATCTACACAAGGACATAGACAGGATGGAAGCAATCCAGAGGAGGGCAGCTAAAATGATGCAGGGTCTGCATAGAAACCATATGAAGAGAGACTGAGAGAGCTTAATATGTATACTCTTGATGAAAGAAGGGACGGGGGACATGATAGAAACTTTCAAGTACCTCAAGGGAATCAGCAAAGTCCAGGAGGGTAGCATCTTTCAGAAAAAGAGATGTGCAAGAACAAGGGGGCACAGTTTAAAGATAGAGGGGGAACGGCTCAGGGGTAATGTGAGGAAAAATTTTTTCATAGAGAGAGTGGTGGATACATGAAACCGCCTTCCTGAGGAGGTCGTTGGGTCTAAAACAATGGGGGAATTCAAACATGCATGAGACAGACATAAGACAATTATAGTGGGGGTTTGCAGGAAGTAGGCTGTTGGTTAACCAGAATCTGCAGCTTATTCAGTAGGTAGGGAAATGGGCAGACTGGGTTGGCCAAGTGGTCCTTCAAACAACATGAAGTCTTGCTATTTTATGACAATTGCAGTTTGTCCCACCATTAGAACTGCTCCGGAGGTGAAAGCGTTAACTCCCATTCAAAGAATGGAACTTGGAGCACGAGCTTGGTTAGAGAAGCTCTGTCTGGGTTATTTCAAACCTAAACTGTCAGATTCTGTACTCCGCCTCACTGAACAGTCGCTCCAGAGATTTCTCCTACTGCTCGGTTCATTTCTCGGTTTAAACAGTGTTTTCTCGGTTCAAATCAACCGAGAATATTATTATTTAACCTAAAACCGCTCGGTTCAAGCTCTGTCTGTGGTATCGTAAGTAATTTAAGTTTATTTTCTGTGTGGAACTTAGAATGTTATCGGTTCAGTTTTGAACCGATCAGCTTGTTTTAAAACTTGAATTGAAGGTTTTAGAGTGCGGTTCCCGGTTCTTATCGGTTCTAAAAAAAACGGATTTCATTACGTTTTTTTCCAAGACCCGTGACACGGTTAGGAACCGATAAGGGTGTCTTGCCTGGCACTGCCGTTTAAAAGGGCAAGTTTTTGGTTAGGCTGGCATTATGTCTGAAAAACCCAAAAGAAAAACCCGGCCCACTGGGTTTCAACACTGTGATGCCTGTGGGGAAGTCTTTGCCAAGGCTGACCCACACCACATGTGTATTTTGTCTGGGGTTTGACCACCTCAATTCAGACTGCCAGATTTGTAAAAATTTCCCTGCAGCCACCCTGGATAAGAGGTTGGCAGGCTCAGGGAGCGAGAGGCCAAAAGTCCGCTGACCGGTTGGCCAGCCTGGTTGGTGCCAACAACCGAGGGAGTGCCCTCTGACCAGGGCGAGACTTCCTCGGGCCAACGTAAAGCTGGCTCGGAGGAGCCAGTTCCAGTAAAGAAAACAAGAAAATCAGCAGGTGTGGAGCCCAAAATTCCTTCTCCAACTGCTGCAGAGATAGCAAGAGCTATTCAGATTGTCCAGTCACTTTCTCCGGTTCCGTCCGAACCGCCACTGTCTGATAAAAGGTCGGTTCGGTCGGTTCCACCGGTTCAGGAATATGTTGTTGAAGAATTTTATGAACCAGAGGAGGGGGAGGATGATTATGAACAGTATGAATGTGACTTTGAGGGTCTGGGTGTGCCCATTGAACCGGACATCTCCCCAGACAGACCTTTAGAATCTCCCCCTTTGCTTTCTGAGTCCCCCTCTCACTTTATGTTTTACAAAAAAGTTGCTGAAACCCTCCAGCTTCCATTGGAGGAAGCTGTGGATGAACAAGAGGAACCTGATTTTGTAGAAATGATGGATATTCCAGAGTCTGAGATTGTCTGTTCCTTGCATAAATCATTTGGAAACAGACAATAAAGATTTTAAAACTCCTAATTCTGTGCCTCCTGCGGACAAAAGATGGACAGGAGGTACACTCTGTCAGGTCCTGATACAGAATTCTTTCACAGCAATGCAGCCACGTTGGTGTGGTTCAGGCTGCAGCCTGTGATAAAGCTAATATTCCTTTGGCTTCACATCCTCCTGACAAGGATTCAGGAAGATTGATGCCATGGCTAAAAAAAACATGGCAGCGTCCTTGGGACTCAGGCAAGCAAATTACATGCTTATGTAGCAGGTATCAGAAATCTAGATGGGACACTGTCATGGCCTTGGCCAAACAGGCCTCTGGCCAGCTTGCTAGTGAGCTGGAACAGGTGGCTGCTGATGGCATTGAGGCATCTAAGGTGCAGTTTCATGCTGCTGTGGTTTTAATGATGTATCCTCTAGAGTCATGGCTACGTCTGTAGCTTTTCGCAGGTTGGCCTGGCTCAGGTGTACTAGCTTGTCACAGGATACCCAGACTAAGGCTATGGATTTTCCTGTGGTTGGAAATTCTCTGTTTGGGGAGCAGACAGAGAATTATATGAAGAAAATGGATGAATATAGGACTACCTATAAGAGTGCTCAGGCTAAGGAGCGGCAAGCCACTCCTCAGAGGCAGGCCCCCAGGGGTAGAGGTAGGCCTTTTCACAGGCCTTTTTACCAAACCCAGGCCTCCTGTGCTTATGCTCAGAGGGGGTTCTTCAGAGGGAGAGGCAGATGGGGTGTGGGCAGGCCTGCTCCCACCCCTCAGCCTAAAGCACCTGCCAAACAGACATCCTGATGGGGTGCCCAGGGCCGATTCTCCTTTACCTGTAGGGGCAGGTTGGCTTACTTCGTTCAGAACTGGGTGTCTCTAACTTCAGACAAGTGGGTCCTGGAAGTAGTAAGCCAGGGTCTGGTTCTCAGCTTCAAAAATTTCCCAAAGATGAGAATCAGGTCTTTCCCACCTGCAAACTCTTTAGAGGCCTTTACTTTAGAAACAGAGGTCTCGACCCTCCTGGCTCTCAGAGCTGTAGAAAGGGTTTCTCCCCTACACCAGGGCAAGGGTCTGTACTCCAGATATTTCCTTACCCCAAAAAAGACAGGAGAATGGCGGCCCATTTTAGACCTGAGATATCTGAACAAACACCTTTTGAAACCAAAGTTCAAAATGGTAACTCTGGCAATGATTTTACCTCTCTAAGGCCAGGGGACTGGCTAGCCTCCTGGACCTCAAGGATGCCTATTTTCACGCCTAATCAGAAGCTCCCACCGAAAGTACCTCAGATTGAACTGCCCTCAGGTCACTACCAGTTCAGAGCAATGCCCTTCGGCCTCACCTCTGCCCCAAGGGTATTCACAAAATGTCTGGCAGTAGCAGTGGCTCATTTTAAGAAGGCAAAGGATTGCTGTCTTTCCCTATCTGGACGACTGGCTCATTGTAGGCCAGTCCCCAGAACAAGTAAGATCTCACCTGCAAGTTACCCAGCAGCTGCTCTCCTCCCTGGGCTTCTTGCTCAATCTTCCAAAATCAGTTCTGGAACCAGTTCAGGTGCTCACCTTCATAGGTGCAGAATTGGACACAAAGCAGGCCAGAGCCTTCCTACCCTGAGAGGGTAAGGAACTGGTGGCTCTGGCCTCCTCCTCACTCTGCAGGTCTCTCGACCAGCAGGACACTTTGCAGCTCCTGGGGCACATGGCTGCGTCACAGCCGTAGTGCAAGGAGCAAGATTTCAGATGAGGGACATTCAGTTTCACTTGAGAGCCTTTTGGTCTCAGAGAAGAGACCCCTTTCCAAGTTGGTCCCAGTGACCGAACCCTGATCCAGGCCTCCAGTGGTGGCAGTATCAGAGCAATTTAAGACTGGGGTCCCTTCATTCCTCTGTCTCACTCTCTTGACCCTCACTAAAGATGCTTCCTCCTGGGGTGGGGAGCCTACATGGGCGACCTCGCCACTCAGGGAGTGTGGTCCCCTCAGGAATCTCTGCTCCACATCAATTTGCTGGAACTCAGAGCTGTCTTTTTAGCACTTCAAGTGTTTTCTGTGTCTGTTCAGAACAAAGTGGTGCAAGTCAGAACAGACAACACCACAACAATGTGGTACATCAACAAGCG
Organism: Neoceratodus forsteri; assembly: GCA_016271365.2. NCBI lineage: Eukaryota > Metazoa > Chordata > Ceratodontiformes > Ceratodontidae > Neoceratodus > Neoceratodus forsteri. The sequence goes on along the minus strand of CM028129.1, from coordinate 815,149,169 downwards.
GGGCATTCGGTCTTCGGCCTTGTGCACCGAGGCAATGAAGTTGTGGTCTCTGGCCTATTCCTGAACACTTCCCTCATAGCAGTTCACCTTCCAGGAAAGGACAATGTCTTAGCAGATGCTCTCAGCAGGATTTCCCAGGGCCATCACAGATGGTCTCTGGATCCTCAAATACTAGGGATAGTTTTTGCCAGATGGGGCACCCCTCAGATAGATCTTTTTCAGCCCCAGACAGTCCCAACTTCCACTGTTCTGTTGCAGGCCCCAGTGTTGGGCTCAATCCCTGGATGCCTTTCTCCTAGATTGGGAAGGGAAGTTTCTTTATGCCTTCCCTCTCCTATTCAAGGTGCTAGTCAAAATCAGATCCCAGCCTTGCAGGATGATTCTGATTGCCCCAGATTGGGCCAGGCAGCCCTGGTACCCACTCCTTTTGTCACTAGCAGTCCATCTTCCCCTGTGCCTCCCCAGGAATCACAACCTGTTAACCTGTGCACAGGGGAGAGTTTGGTATCCGAACCTCAAATCCCTCAACCTCAAGGCCTGGCTCTTGAGGAGTTAGAATTTGCTGACCTGCACCTTTCTCGGGGTGTTCTTGAAATCCTAAAGGCTTCTAGGAAGCCTTCCACTAGGGCTACTTACAATTCTAAGTGGAAAAGGTTTTCCATTTGGTGTTCTGAAACATATTTCCCGAATATGCTGATTTGCCCATTGTTTTGGACTATATGGTCCACCTTAATTCCTTGGGACTGAGACCAGCTACCCTGAAAGTACATTTGGCAGCTGTGTCTGCTTTTGTTTCAGCAGGAAAGCCCTCCTCTCTTCCGCCACCTGTATTTTCCAAGTTTTTAAAGGATTACTTCATTCTAATCCACCTTTTAGGGATCCGCCCCTGCCTGGGACCTTAATGTTTGCATTGCCCAGTTAATGCAACCTCCTTTTGAACCTCTGTCTTCTGCAGAGCTTAAGTACTTAACTTGGAAAACTGTTTTCCTAGTGGCTATCACTTCTGCCAGGCGCAGAAGTGAGTTGGTAAGCCCTGTCAGTAGAAACTGACTTTATTTCTTTCCACAGGGATAAGGTAGTCCTCAGGACTAACAGGGAAGTTTTGCCTAAGGTGGTTTCAGATTTCCATCTTAATCAATCTATCTCCCTTCCAGTGTTTTCACTGACCATTCTTCCTCTGGTGAGAGGAGATTGCACAGTTTAGATGTTAAGAGGGCCTAAGTTACTATATATAAGCGTACCAAGGGTCACAGGTTCGAATCCTCCAACTTTTCTCACTTATGGTGAGGTGGAAAAGGAAACCTGCCACTAAGAGATCCATTGCCAAGTGGATTGTCTCTTGTATCAATTTTGTTATCAAAACTGGGAAAGTTCCCCTTCAGGCCTGAGGGCTCATTCTACCAGAGGTACAGCTGCGCTCTAGCTGCTGCCAGAGACATCCCTATCTTAGAGATATGTCACAGCTATCTGGAAAATGGTGGTACATACTTTCACCGCTACATTCCCTGGATGTCCAGGCCAGGAGGGATGCTCGGTTTGGCACAGCTGTGCTTCTGTTTGGTCTCTAAGTAGGTTCTGTCCTCCTCCATGGAGGTACTGCTGTGTATTCTGTAATTGTCATAATATAGAAAGACTTCATGTTGTTTGAAGAAAAATTACTCACCTTAGTAATGTTGTTTCTTCTAATGGAGTCTTGCTATATTATGACCTCCCCAGCCTGCCCCTCTCAGAACTTCTACTTGGGTATGGGGTGGGCAGCCTAGTATGCTAGAGTTATGCCCATTATATGTTTTCCACCCCTTCTTGGGGTTTTGGGGTGTGATGTTTTATTTTATGTCATATTATTACTTATATTATATTATTACTTCTGGTCTCCTGACTTGAGTCTTTGTGTTGGGACCAGGAGTATGTCTTAATAGTCAGGTAGCCAGTTGGCTAGTGTAGGTTACAGCTTCACACATACCTTAGTGAGTTTTGCTAAAAGATCTGACAGTTTAGGTTTGAAATAACCAGACAGAGCTTCTCTAACGAGCTTCGCGCTCAAGTTCCATTCTTTGAATGGGAGTTAACTCTTTCACCTCCGGAGCAGTTCTAATGGTGGGACAAACTGCAGTTGTCATAATATAGCAAGACTCCGTTAGAAGAAACAACATTACTAAGGTGAGTAATTTTTTCTTATCTGCCGTCAAAGTCTGTGTTTCTATGTTTCTAATGTGATCTTTTTTCCCCAGTGCTCGGCCTCCTTCTGCAGCATGTGCTTGCTTACACACTCCACTCTCGAGGCCGCGCTTGTGTAAACAATGTGTCTTGATCCTGATCGTCATCAAACTCACCACTCGAGCACTTGAACCATATACTATTAAAAAAATAATAGTAAAAATATGGGCAGCGATTCCCTACTTGGCATGTGTCTCCATCTCGGAGGTTCTGAAGAACCTTGAGACCTCTTGGGCTTCACTCTCGAGGTGTACTGTGCCTTCAAAACCCCTTGATGGAAACAACCTTGATGTACATTGTGCCTGTACAGTATTATACAGATAATCTCTCCTAACAGCATCCTGTAGCTGCAAAATCTGTATCTGAGCCATAAATTCTTAAAAAAAAAAAGATAAAATAAAACTGTGAAGTCCTTTTTTTGAGTTCTAGTGATAAACCATCTAAGCTTTGCATACACAAGAAAAAAAAATTCAGAGATAAAATATAAACTCATGCAGTTGTAACCCTGTAGGGAAAGTTCTGCCATCTGTTAAAAACCCAGGTTGATCAAAAGCACTCTCCATTTACCATGGGAGGCTAAAAAAGTAAATACAAGGTTCACCCGGTTGTCCTGTGCACTACCGAGCAGGCAGCATAGGTTCTGGAGTGGACCCAGATGAATGCGACAGATGACTAGGTTTGGGAGGAGTGCTTCCACCAGTAGTGTATCCCAGTTCAGGAAGGGATGGAGCCATAGCTTGGCACGGCAGTGCAACCTTATTATGGGCCAAGGGAGTTTATGCCCTTTTGAGGGGATTAACTGCATGCGTGCGAGGCCCTCACTGGTACTGTGCGTGGTTCCATGAAGTGGTTGAAGGGCATGAGTGAAAAGTCATCTGCATAAAGCCAGAAATATAGAGGGTAAGCCTACAGGATGGAAAAGAAGTGAGTTGTGTCAGGGCTGGAAGTTTGCTGGACGAAGCCAGAGGGCTGATCGGGGTCCCCCACAATTCTTTATCTGGCTTTCTGGCCAGGGTGGGGACTACATCGTATCTGTCCCAGGACCACTGCCCCCAACACTTCCCCTAGCTGTGCAGTCCAGGAGGACCATGACTTATCCCTTCACGGGGGGGGGGGAGGCAACTCATTACAGGGGAGACTAAGCTTTAAAGGATCCAATTCAGGAAGACCACAAACTCTTCTTGCAGGGCCAGTGCAGGAAATGGGTGACTAGACCAGCTGTAAATATCGAATGCAAAAAGCCTGCACCCTTAAGTAAAAAATTACACCACTTCACAGCATAACCAGTCTCGGTGCTTTAATACAATTTAAGGTGACATATGTGGACAGAAACAACTGCACATCACTAAACTGCCCCCATAGTCCACCTTAAATTGCATTAAAGCACTGAGATCAGCTATGCTATACAGTGGTGTGATTTTTTTTTTTTTACTTACAAGAGCAGGCTTTTTGCATTTAGAGACCAAGATCACCCTGAGACCCCGGCCGAGGTTTATACTGGCATTGTTTCAGAGGTGGAATGGAGGCTGTGATCTCGGGCATCATGCTGCTGCCTGCCCTGAGGGTGTTTCTTGTGGTTCCCCCGAAGGTGTGCTGTACTGTGATGGCAAGTGTGCAGTCATGTGTGCTCCCATGCACAATGCTCCGGTGTCTGCCATCACCTCCCTCCTGATTGTGTGGTCCCAGGCTGGTGTTCTTCCAGCCTCCACTGGGAGTCAGCAAATTGACAGCCACCCTGTAGGAGAGCAGAAGAAGAAAAAGAATCAAAATTTATATAGTGTTTTTCATACACATTGTATCCCAGTCCCACGGATGCTCATCATGTCTCCTCCCTGCCGGCCCTGTGACACTTCGAATTTGCTCCTGAACCCAAGTGGTAGTGCTACAGTCCCACCGACCGGCTGGCTCAGGGCTGTAGGTTGATCAACAGAATCTCAAAAAAAGAAAATTAACATTGCTTTAAAAAAAAGTTCATTACTTTCACTTTTTTCCTCCTTACCCAGTGGGCTATGCTCTCCATCAACCCATACACATACACTTGTTGCTGCTGTCTTAGGAGTGTTCACCACTGGCTCCTGAGATGCATACTGTCTGTTCCTTTAAGCACTGCCCAGGACCTTCTCCTGTGGGTTGAACTTACCAGGAAAAAACTTGACCAGAATTTTCCCACTGAAATTTGGAGGAGGGGTGTAGGGGGCACAGACATCCAGGTGTGATGAGTGGTTTGGGAGAGTATGGTGGTTCATCCACTTGAGCTCCACTATTGTTTCGACCTGCTTTTTATCCCTCGTATCCCATTCTCTCCCCCAACTCTACTGGTGAGTGGAGTAAAATAGGAGACCTTTCTTGGTTGGCAGAGGCAGGCTGCGACTAGGCTCACCCACCACATTCAAAGTGACACTCATTGGTACAAGACTGCACATATATGATGCCACCATGCCATACTTCAGCAGCACCTTGCATCACAACAGCAACAGGATTTGATTCCTTCTATTTGGAGCCACGTATTACTGCCCACATGGGGGCCGTCCTGTAAACAATGGAGGCATCCACCTTCCCCACAGCAGTAGACACCTGAGCTCAACATTGTCGCTGCACACCGAGTGTGCGACAACATTGGCTACATTATTCATGTTCTAAAGTAGCTAGTCTTTCCATTGTGTTTCTGATATGCTTTTTTTAGTTCATTTCATAAGTTTTACCAGGAATGACATGCTGAGCTGATAATGGTTTGTTTCCAGATGTGCCCTGGGGGGAGGGGGAAGTAAGGTACAGTGAAACTTGACTACGGTTTTCAATAAGCAAGATACCACAGAAGTTTGGCAGACACCAAGAGCAAAACCCAGGTAAGATTGTACCTAAGTAGGGAGATTACTGAGCAGTATGGATGCCAGGTCTAAAGAATTACTAATCCCCCATCAGTGCTACAAGGGGTACTCCCTTACCACAGCCACCTCCTGTGCCACTGCTGGCGTCACCGGCACACACACTCTTCCCTTTTGACCCTGCTAATGACAAGTATGAGTATACTCCTGATCTAATGATGCAGGAGGATGAGGATGAGACTGAAGATTATGCTGAGAGCCAGTATGAATGTGGCACCAACTCTACTGTTTCTACATGCAGTGAGCGCTCTGTGGTGAACACACCATGGTCCCCTCCAGAGGATCCTACATTCTTTACCATGATGCAGCAGTTGCAAGCTGCTATGGGATTTGCCCTGGAAGAGCAGGATGGTACCAAAAAGAACTTGATAGAGTTCCTGGAACTACTAGAGTCTCCTGCCATTGTGGTGCCTCCTCTGCTCCCAGCCTTAGAGAATGCCACCTTTGCCGCTTTATATAGACCAAACAACATAGCAGCTGTCCCCAGGAAGACAGACATAATGTATATGGTCCCTTCTGGGAAGCCTTTTTATGCCACACAACCTGAGACTGACTCAGTGGTAATTAATGCTGCCCACAGCAGGTCTAGGGCACCTAAGCACCTCATTTCCCTCCCTCCTGATAAAGAATCCAGGAGATTGGTTGTCACAGTTAAAAGGACATGCCTCTGCCTCATTGGAGCTTCATATTGCCAATTACCAGGTCCGCATGGTGAAGTATCAGAACACCCTCTGAAGAAAGGCCAAGGCAGCTGCACAGGCCTTGCTTGAGGGTACTCCAAAACAAGATCTACTGAAAGCTGTAAGAGCTGGGACTGAACTGGGCAAGCATTTGCTCTGCATAGCTTATTTTATGATGTGTCTGATGCTTCTGCCAACAGAGAAACAGTAAAACAGGGACGTGATAAAAGATTCAATAAGAATACAATGTACAGTGCAACACTAAAGAAAAGATAATAGTAGCAAATTGGATTACAAGAACAGGTAAACGTTCAAAGGGCAAAATATGCACCATATACTGTAAAACATAAGGCAGAGTATACAACCAACTAAACTATACAGCAGAATTCAGGGTCATTTTAAAATAGTAGATACAGGAATATAAACATAAGGTATATTAGGAAAATGCTCCTATGTGAAGGCCTACGGGCAGGAATATACAGCAGCCTGAGAGAGGAAAGAGCAATATGCTTGTTTGAAGGCATGCAGGGATTTACATTTATGGATTGTGGCAGAGATGGAGTAACTCCTCTAATGCCGTTATGTCCTATAATGCCAATAAGTGACAGCTTAATGGTTCATTTGTTCCCTACAATGTATGTGGAAGTTTTGCATGTATTGCTCACAGACCATTATAGCTACATGCAATGTATGAGCAGCAAAGTTGTTCAGCACAAAATTACCTTTCTAATGATGACAGACAAGCTAATGTAATCAGTTCTTGTTTTTTTTCTGTACCTTGGGAAATACATAAAACATGACGTTTTTCAACAACATCCACCACAGTAAACTTGTTTATAAAATACAAGACATATGTAACCTAAACTACACATGCATAAATAGTACATATGTAAATACATGTAGCTGTGCAGCTTGGGTGTAATATGTCTTACATTTTATAAAAATAAATTATGTTTCTGTGGGAGATTTGATTGGGGGGGGTCTGCTTTTCGGTAATTCCTCAAGGCATAGATAACAGTTGAAATGATTACATTTACTTGCCTACAGTTATTAGAAGGGTAATTTTGTCTGGAGAACTTTACTGTTCATACTTTTTGTGTAGCTATTATGTTTTTTCAGATATCTGCATTTGCTTGAGGTATGGTGCCTTGAACTGAATTTCAGAATTACAACTCCATATTGAAATAAATCTGTAAGAACTATATTTTTCACATATGAAATGTTTATTTCAAACAACATGAAGTCTTGCTATATTATGACATATGCAGTGAGTCCCAACCTTCGAACTGCTCCGGAGGTGAAAGAGTTAACTTTCCATGCCAGGCATAGAACGCTGAGCTCAAGCTCGGTTGAAACTCTGTCTGTTGTTCTTCAAACTCAAACCGTCAGATTCTTTACTCCGCCTCACTGAACAGTCGCTTCGGAGATTTCTCCTTCTGCTCGGTTCATTTTGTCGGTTAAAGTATTGTTTTACTCGGTTTTCAACCGAATTTAAACCGCAACCGGTCGGTTCAGACTCTGTTTGTGGTATTGTGAGTAGTAGATAGGTTTTACATTTATTTCTATTCTGTGTGGAACTTGTAAACGGTTTATCGGTTCGGTTTGAACCGATCAAGTTGCTTAAAATATCTTAATCTATCTTTTAGTGTGTGTTTACCGGTTCTTATCAGTTCTTAAAAAAACTGATTTTATTACAGTTTTTTCCACAACCCGTGACTCGGTTGGGAACCGATAAGAGAGTCTTACCTGGCGGATTACCATAAACGGGTAAGTTTGGTTAGGACTGGCACTATGTCTGAGAAACCCAAAAGAAAAACCGGGCCCACTGGGTTTCAACACTGCAGTGTGTGTGGGAAGTCTTTGCCAAGGCTGATCCCCACACCACCTGTGTTTATTGTCTGGGGTTTGACCACCTCAATGCAGACTGCCAGATTTGTAAAAGTTTTCCTGCAGCTACCCTGGAAAAGAGAGTTGGTAGGCTCAGGAAGGGAGGCCAAAAGTCCGGCTGAACGGATAGCCAGCCAGTTTGGTTCCAACCGAACCGGAGGGAGTGCCCTTTGTCCAGGGCAAGACTTCCTTGGGCAAAAGGAGATTCGACTCAGAGGAGCCGGGTCCAGCAAAAAGGACTAGAAAATCAACTAGTGTGGAGCCAAAACTTTCCTCTCCAACCGCTGAAGAAATGGCCAAAGCGATAAAAATTGTCCAGTCGATTTCCCCGGTTCCGACCGAACCGGCACCATCGAGTAAGCGCCCGGTTCAGCCGGTTCCACCAGTTCAAGAGTATGAGTTAGAGGAGTATTATGAACCGGAGGAGGGGGAAGAGGAGTATGAGGAGAGTGAATGTGGATTTGAAAGTCTGGATGTGCCCATTGACCCGGACATCTCCCCAGACAGACCTTCAGGAGTGTCTCCTCCTAGGCTTTCTGAGTCCCCTTCTCATTTTATGTTTTATAAAAAAGTGGCTGAAACCCTCCAGCTCCCTATGGAGGAAGCTGTGGATGATCAAGAGGAGCCTGACTATGTGGAAATGATGGATATCCCAGAGTCTAGGAGACTGTCTATTCCTGCATAAATCTTTGGGAAACAGGCGTTTAAAATTTTAAAAGCTCCTCACACTATACCTCCTGTGGATAAGAGAATGGACAAGAGGTACACATTGTCAGGCTCTGATACGGAGTTCCTCACACAACAATGCAGCCATGTTGGGGTAGTGCAGGCTGCAGCCTGTGACAAGGCTAATATTCCTTTGGCTTCACACCCCCGAATAATGACTCCAGGATGATTGATGCCATGGCAAAGAAACAGTACATGGCAGCATCCTTGGGACTCAGACAGGCAAATTATATGGCTTGTGTTGCTAGATACCAGAAATCCAGATGGGATACTGTTATGGCTCTAGTGAAGCAGGTCCCTGGCCAACTTGCCAAGGAGTTGGAGCAGGTGGCTGCTGATGGTATTGAGGCATCCAACGTGCAATTCCATGCTGCAGTGGACTCTAATGATGTGTCATCAAGAGTCATGGCTACATCTGTGGCACTTCGCAGAATGGCTTGGCTCAGATGTACTAGCCTGTCACAGGATACCCAGACTAAGGCCATGGATTTTCCTGTTGTGGGTAATTCTCTGTTTGGGGAGCAGACAGAGAATTACATGAAGAAAATGGATGAGTATAGGATGACCTATAGGAGTGCACAGGCCAAAGAAAGGCAGGCCACTCCTCAAAGGCAGCTTCCCAGGGGCAGGGGCAGGCCTTTTCATAGGCCTTTTTACCAGGCCCAGGCCTCCTCTTCTGCCTATGCCCAGAGGGGGTTCTTTAGAGGGAGAGGCAGACGGGGTACAAGCAGGCCTGCTTCCATCCCTCAGCCCAAAGCCCCTGCCAAACAGGCACCCTGATGGGGTTGCGAGGGCCGATTCTCAGCTACCTGTAGGGGGCAGGCTAGCTTACTTTGTCCAGGACTGGAAGTCTCTTACACCAAACAAGTAGGTCCTGGAAGTAGTAAGCCAGGGACTGGTTCTCAGCTTCAAAAAATTCCCAAAGATGAGAACCAGATCCTTTCCACCTGCAAATCCTCCAGAGGCTCTTTCCTTAGAGGCAGAGGTCTCTTCCCTCCTAGCTCTCAGAACTGTGGAAAGGGTTCCACCCCTACACCAGGGCAATGGTTTGTACTCCAGGTACTTCCTTACCCCAAAAAAGACAAGAGAATGGTGGCCCATCCTGGATCTCAGATACTTAAACAAGCACCTTTTAAAACCAAAATTCAAAATGGTGACTCTGGGAATTATTCTACCCTCTCTAAGGCCAGGGGACTGGTTAGCGTCCCTGGACCTCAAGGATGCCTGTTTCCATATTCTCATCAGAAGCTCCCATCGAAAGTACCTCAGGTTCGAGCTGCCCTCAGGCCATTACCAATTCAGAGCAATGCCCTTTGGCCTCACCTCTGCTCCAAGGGTATTCACAAAATGCCTGGCAGTAGCAGTTGCCCACCTAAGAAGGCAAAATTGCCATCTTCCCTTACCTGGACGACTGGCTCATAGTAGGCCAGTCTCCAGACCAAGTCAAGTTACATCTACAGATAACTCAGCAACTGCTCACTTCTCTAGGTTTCCTTCTGAATCTTTCAAAGTCAGTTCTAGAGCCTGTCCAGCTCCTCACCCTCATAGGCGCAGAGCTGAACACAGAGAAGGCCAGAGCCTTCCTTCCTTTGGACAGGGCAAGGACCTTGGTCTCTCTGGCCTCATTCACCCTGCAGGTCTCTCGACCAGCAAGGCACTTTCTACAGCTCCTGGGGCACATGGCTGCTTCTACAGCAGTAGTGCAGGGAGCAAGATTTCAGATGAGGGACATCCAGTTCCATTTGAGAGCCTTTTGGTCTCAAAGGAAAGACCCTCTAACCAAATTGATCCTAGTGACTCGAACCCTGATCCAAGCCCTACAGTGGTGGCAGGACCAGAGCAATCTGAGACAGGGGGTTCCTTTTGCCCCTCAGCCTCACTCCTTAATCCTTACTACAGATGTATCCCTCTTGGGGTGGGGAGCTCACATGGGCGACCTCACTACCCAGGGATTGTGGTCCCCTCAGGAATCTCTGCTCCACATCAATCTGTTGGAACTCAGAGCAGTTTTTCTAGCACTTCAAGCTTTTTCCAAATCTGTTAAGAACAAAGTTATTCAGGTCAGAACAGACACCACCACCACAGTGTGGTACATCAACAAGCAAGGGGGCACTCGGTCTACGGCCTTGTGCACCGAAGCAATGAAGTTGTGGTCTCTGAACACCTCCCTTATGGCAGTTCACCTCCCAGGCAAGGACAATGTCCTGGCAGATGCTGTCAGCAGGATTTCCCAGGGCCATCACGAATGGTCACTGGACCCTCTGGTCTTGGAGGTGGTATTTGCCAGATGGGGCACCCCACAGATAGATCTTTTTGCAGCCCCAGACAATCACCAACTTCCCCTTTTTTGCTGCAGGCCCCCAGTGTTGGGCTCAGTCCCTCTGGATGCCTTCCTTCTCAGTTGGGAAGGGAAGTTTCTCTGTGCTTTTCCCCCCTTCCCTCTCCTGTTCAAAGTGCTAGTCAAAATCAGATCTCAACCCTGCAAGATGATCCTGATTGCTCCAGATTGGGCCAGACAGCCTTGGTACCCTCCTACTGTCCTTAGCAGTTCACCTTCCCTGTCTTCCCAGGAATCACAACCTGTTAACCTGTGCTCAGGGAGAGTTTAGTCACCAGACCTCAAATCTCTCAATCTCATGGCCTGGCTCTTGAAGAGTTAGAGTTTGCTGACCTACACCTCTCCCAAGGTGTAATGGATATCTTGAAGGCTTCTAGGAAGCCTTCCACCAGGGCTACTTATAATTCCAAATGGAAGAGGTTTTCCATATGGTGCTCTGGAAAGCATATTTCCTCAGAATCTGCCGACTTACCCACAGTCCTGGATTATATGGTCCACTTAAATACCTTGGGGCTGAGACCAGCTACCCTAAAAGTGCACCTGGCAGCTGTGTCTGCTTTCTTATCAGCAGGTAAGCCCTCTTCTCTTTCAGCTCATCCTGTATTCTCCAAGTTTTTCAAGGGGTTGCTTCACACCAACCCTCCATTCAGGGACCCTGCCCTGCCTGGGATCTTAATGTTTGCATTGCTCAGCTTATGCAACCCCCCTTTGAGCCTTTGTCTTCAGCAGAGCTTAAGTACTTGACTTGGAAAACTGTGTTTTTGGTAGCCATCACTTCTGCCAGACGCATAAGTGAATTACAAGTCTTGTCAGTGGAGTCTGATTTTTATCTCCTTTCATAGAGATAAGGTGGTCCTCGGGACTAACAGGAAGTTCTTGCCTAAGGTGGTTTCAGATTTCCACCTTAATCAATCTGTGTCTCTCCCTGTGTACTTCACTGACCATTCCTCCTCTGGCGAGAGGAGACTACACAGTTTAGATGTGAAAAGAGCCCTTAGTTACTACATAGAACGTACCAAGGGTCACAGGTTTGACTCCCTCCAACTGTTCCTCACTTAAGGTGAGGTTAGTAAAGGGAAACCTGCCACTAAAAGATCCATTGCCTGGTGGATTGTCTCTTGTATCCAGTTTTGCTATGAAAAACTGGGTAAGGTTCCTCCCTCAGGCCTGAGGGCTCACTCTACCGGAGGTACAGCTGCTTCTCTGGCTACTGCCAGGGACATCCCTATCCTAGAGATATGTCAAGCAGCTACCTGGAAAACAGTTCACACTTTTACCAAGCATTACTCCCTGGACATCCAGGCTAGGAGTGATGCTCGGTTTGGTACAGCTGTGCTTCAAAGCCTATTTCCTAAGTAGGTTCGTCCTCCTCCATGGAGGTACTGCTGTGTAGTCTGCAGGTCATAATATAGCAAGACGTCATGTTGTTTGAAGAAAAATTACTCACCTTAGTAATGTTATTTCTTCTAATGGAGTCTCATATATATGACCTCCTCCCCCGCCTGCCCCTCTCAGAACCTTTGTTTTTGGGATGTGGGTGGGCAGTGCAGTGTTGGCACTTAGTAGATGCCCACCTTGTTGTTTCACCCATCCTTTTTGGGGTGAATTGATGTTGTGTTTTTCATTTTTTGGGTCTCCTGACTTGAGTCTTTGTTTTTGGGACCAAAAAATGTGTTCTTATATTTAGTAGCCAGTTGGCTAGTGTAGGTTTACAGCTTCCACACAGGACCTCAGTGAGTTTAGCTCGTGAAGATCTGACGGTTTGAATTTGAAGAACAACAGACAGAGTTTCAACCGAGCTCGAGCTCAGCGTTCCTTGCCTGGCATGGAAAGTTAACTCTTTCACCTCCGGAGCAGTTCGAAGGTTGGGACTCACTGCATATGTCATAATATAGCAAGACTCCATTTGAAGAAACAATACTACTAAGGTGAGTAATTTTTTCTTTTGTTTGTACACTGAATAACTGTTAATTATCCTATGCATGTGCAGTTTGGGGGTAGATATACCATATATTTGACAGAATAAATTGTGTTATTGCCGAGGCTTTTGTTGAAAAAAAAAATCTGTTGTTTCAGTATTTCCCAAGGTATAAAAAAACTGAAATGGTTACATGTATTTACCTACTCTCATTAGAAAGATAATTTTGTCATGAACAACTTTGTTGCTTACACATTGTGTGTAGCTATTATTGTTTCTAAGATATTTGCATTTGTTTGAGGCATAGTGTGTTTAGTTTAGTTTTTGTTTACCAGGTAAAGTGCACTAGGCAAATATTTGCCTATTTTCAGGTGAGACACAAGAGGGTACAAACCAGTAACAAACTCTGGTCAGAGCCAGTATGGCTGCTCAGAGCGGCAAGACTGACTGAAAGAATACTCGGAGCTCTCACTGCCCCGGAGTCTGCCGTATCCAAGATGGCCGCCATGACATAACTGCACATGCACGATAGTCACGCATGTGCAGTTTGATTTGGCAGCCATCTTGGGCACAACGGCCATCACTTCCGCAGTTGTGGGAGAAAAAGTACTGCCCCATGAAGGGAGTGTGTTAATGCAGCCAGTGGAGGGTAAGGGCTGTTAAAACAAAAAGCAGTGGAACTGTGCCACAGCACTGTGTAAGCATGCTGGAGAGCTGTCCAGTCACATGCTTCCACACTGCTCATTTACAGAATGTTACTAATACGTCTATGGAGCTCCACCCATGCAGCCGTAAAAAGTCCAAATACAGGAACAGTCCTACAACATTAGAGTATGTGATAAATTAAGTAAAAACAAACACAGCGCATGACAATAAATTAAGCATCAGAGTGATCAGAGTAAAGCGAGCAGTACAAATTAAGTAAGAAGCAGAAGGGAAGAGGTTATTGGTGATGATCTGAGGTGTAGACAGACAAGTATACAAAGTGACAAGTGCAGGGGTATTGAGTACCATTGGCTAGCGATTGCGAGGGACAGTACTATGGACTGGAGTATACTGCTAGTTGGAGCAGATGTGAACGATATTTGCTCCAGAAAGCACAGGTAACAGTACATTGTCTTATGTTAGCAGGTATGCAGTTCCCCAGTTTAGGGGCAGCAACAGCAAAATGTACCATCCTGGCATTTTTAGCTTGGTTATGTACATCTGGTGTTGGAGGGACACTGGCAAGCAATGGCTGTGGAGTAACCTTTGATTGCTTGCTCCAGGCCTTTCAATTGGCAGATGTTACTCTTAACAACCATAATGTAGTAATGTAGCTGTTTGCATTATTTTTCTCCAGCCATTTAAAAAGTAGAGAACAATATATGAGCAACCATAAACAACAAGGCTGTGTTTCCGTCGAGGGGTTGATTTGAGATGACAGCATATGGACCTCGAGAGCAAACCTTGAGAGGTCTGTGCTGTCACCTCAACCCCAAGATGGAAACAAATGCTGAGTTGTGTGTGGTTGCCCATATTTTATTTTATATAGTATATGGTTTTGTACACAGAAATCACAGAGGTGTTACCTTAAATTTATAGACTTTTGCAAGTTAAAAGGTACAGAATTGAGCACTGGATGGTTAGTAATCAGCTAGTTGAGTGAATGATGAATCTAAAATTTTATGACCTTTGAACTGTGCTGAACTGCTCAGAATGCACATAGCAGCACCATGGAATGCGTACAACAGTTAAGAATGTGCACACAACAAGGTTTTTGAGCAGGCTGATTTTTATACAGAACAAAGGCCAACCATATATTATATGTTCTCGTGTGTAGATTTATTAATCGTCAGGTTTCTGTTTTTAATTCTGTATTTCTGTTTCCTTTAGATGATGAAAAGCTCTCGGAAGCTGAAGAAGCTCAAGAGACCCGGATGGGTACACAATAAACCAAAAGAAAATATTACTTTTGTTCAAGATAGGGTTTCAGCATATTGTTTGTCACTCGGCTGTTTAGATGCATTTTTTATTCATTTTGCAATTGCTGTATACCTCAGTGCATTTTTTTATGTAATGTAATTAGCATATTAAGTAAATTGTACCTGTCTGTTAAGCTGTTAGATTGGTCTTTTTTTTTTCTCTTTAATATTTTGGAACAAGTTGTTTACAATATCAACATAAGAATTCACAGTACGGTGTTCTTGTTTAATTGTAAAACTGAACCTGAAGAAAAGTTATGCACTGTCAGTGGAAAAGGTTAAGATTTAATTTTTTACGACTGAAATTGTGCTTAATTGATTTTCTTACCAGTAGTTTTAAATAAAACATTAAAACAGAACTGTCTGAAGATATTGTATCTTAAAATTATGTTGTTTCACTGTAGGTGATATCAGTAATAAAATACGCAGTTTATTTTACATAGTAATGTCAAAGATGAGCACATTGCAATGTTCACTTAGACTGTTTCACATGTCTGTTATGAGATCCCAGCAATGTCTCCATGTCTTTCTTTAGACGTTTACTGGGAGGATGAGGTATAATGACAGAACAGCATTGTGGAACCAAAAGTAAGGATTGTTTGAGAAATAAACTGAGCTATTTTAAAAGAATGTGCATTTATATAGCACTTTTCATATTCATAGACAGTGTATCCAAAAATGCTTCACAAGCAATACGAAACTGATAATGAAGCGACTGTGTGTGTAGTGGCAGCCACTTCACACATTAGCACCCACACCCAGCCTTGGACAGTTGCTTAAGCCAGTTTTATGGGAAGGGGAATGTTGGCCAAGGAACCATGAAAAATTCCCTACGCTTGCAAGAAGTGCCTCATGTTCTTTTACGTCCACCAGCACAGCACCAGAGATGAGCAGAAGGGATCTCAGATTAACATCTCATCTGAAGTATGGCACACCCCAACATATAAGCCCAAGTTCAGGTTTGGGACTAAACCTGTGGGACCAAACCACTGACCTTCTTGCCCAGTGGCGTATGTGCTATCTACTGAGCCACGCTACTGCATATATACTGAAGTGTCATAGCCGTGATAAAAAGATTCTAGGGGCATGGATATAGTTCACTATCCACACTGACAGTTGTACTAGAAGTGCTGATTTGTCGGAATGTCTTTAAGCCTAGCCCTTCCGACCTCCTGGATGGTATATCCTCTGACTCTGCCTTGTGACCGATCTCCTCCTTCGCAGCTCCACATATTGTCAGGCGTAAATTATGCCTTTGGTGTCTTTGTTACTTTCTTAGTAGAGTTCTTTGGTTGTCTGTATTCCTCTGTTTGGCTTCTGTCTTGGCGATAGAAGATAGAACACGAAGAGGTGAAGCTCGCTCCCGGTTTCAGGTTCTACATCACATGCTGCCAGAAGGCATCTCTGATTAACCCACACATGTCTTGCCTCTAATGTCTGGGGGCTGCACATGATGTTTCGAGCTACAGCCTGTGCCAGGCAATGCACCCTTCAACAATAGAGGATTGCGCAGCCCAGCTTCTCTTCAGCTATCCAGTCGATTGGGAACCAAAACTATGGTCAAAAGGCTGCGGTGGGGTCAGTGGCGCAGCTCATAGCCATGGAATAAGCAGCAGCCAGTGCTGTGGCGGGCACTTCGTTGGCTTCAGCATCGTTCCCAGCTGGGGCGAATGCCTGAGTGCCCTTCACAAGTGTATTCCAGGAGATACAGCAGACCTTCCAGGCTTTCAGGGAGAATCGCCAGTGCTGGTTGTGGGACCGGGACAGATCTTATCTGTGTCAGTCTTCACCATTCATCACTGTTTGGGTACTATGTCAGAGCTAGGACCCCTCGGGAGACTTTTTTTTTTTCCTTCTCCCATGTGCGGCGCTGACACAGAGCCGGCGCCACCCTGGAGGCCGACATTCCATGTGGTGCTCGAAGGTTGGCAGTTAGCCATCGTCGACTTCGCCCTAGCCCCAGTTCCTTTTCTTCCCATGTCAAGTGAGGATCCTGCGTGTGAGACCACAGCTTTGCGGCCTAGTCTGTTGAGTATTTTTAGTATTTGCCTCAGTTATGTTATGCTTTTCTGCTCGATGCAGCTTCAAAATTCCGATTAATCTTTCCTTTTTATTAAGTGGTGTCGAATACTGTGTTTTGTTTTATTTCTTGTCCGGTCATGTCGCATCCAGGAGGCAAGAAGACGAAGGCGGGGCGGCTTCCCATGCATCGGTGCCCCTGTGGCCGCCTTTACTCCATAATGGACCAGCATGACCATTGCCTCTCCTGCCTTGGCCCCGAACATGATATGGATAACTGTAATATTTGTTTCTCCCTAGACCGCCGTGTCGTTGAAAACCGTGTGATGAGGGTTGGGCGTGCGCTGCCGACTTTCTGAGGTCAAATTCGCAGTCGCTGGGCCAGGGCCAGGACTCTCTGCCCTTCCTCTGGGTCCCTGCCCAGTCCTGTACGGCCTGTGGAGGAGGGAATCCCCGCCTCTTGTAGCCTTGCCACGGCGGGGGTTTCTTCCGCGGTGCAGGAGGCTTAGGCTGACCCTTTGGGGTCGGGTCGGGAGGCACCGCTCGCAGTCGCTACTCGGTAGCTAAGGCCCTCGATGTCACATTCCCGGTCCTCGGACTGGGCCGGCACCATTCTCGGCGCGCCGGCTCGTAGCATTGCTCTTGGTCCCGGTGCCATTCGTGGCATCGTGGGCTTTGAGTGCGATGCCAGGGTTGGTGTTGGGCCTGCTCTCGGCCCTACCGTCATCCCTGATGCTGTTCATGGTGTTGGGGTTCTCGGCAGCATCTGGTTGGGTAGTCTGGAAGTTTCTGGGCCTGGTTCTGGTCCCGGCATCGTGCGCCAGCACCGTCCCAGTCCTCTGCGCCGGGGATGGGGTCTGTGCCATGGTCGGGATCAATCCTGCGTTGTGTGGCACCGCGTTTGGGGCCTCACCTGTCTTCGGGGCTGCTTGTGGCGCCGGGGTGAGTGTCGGTGCCAGACACAATACCACAGTGGATTTGGTGCTCCGCGGCGCCTTGGGGAGAGCGCGGAGCCATGCTTGGGGTCGCGCCTGACTCCAGTGTCTTTCGCGATGCTGGGGTGGGTGCCTGCACCGGGCGTGGGGCTGTGCTATCTTCTGGAGCCATCAGAAGTGTCGGGTTCCAGGGTGCCTGGCCTCAGGGTCCGGGAACTGGAGGGGTCCGTGGGGTAATCTGGCATCAAGCCTCGGAGCCTACCTCTTCGGAGGCAGATTCTGAGTCTGATCCAGATTGGCTCCTGTTTTTTTTTTTAATCTTCGGATCCTTCTGTCTACAGCACGTCGACCCCCACTCAGCCTTCCTCTGGGACTCGGCTGTCGTCAGTAACTCTCAGGGTCAGGGGGTCTGACCAGCCAGCGGTGGTCCATTTGACTACTACTGAGCAGTCTGAGGTCACTAGTGTGACTTTCTTCAGTTGTGGTACCACCATCCTTGGTGTATTTGGACAGCCCAAGTTTGGGGCAGCCTGGGCGCATCAGGAGGGGGAGGGTACGGTTCCCTTGATGAACTCCTCAGAGACTGCTCGGAGGTGCCAGCTGCCTAGGTTCGTGGCTAAGAGGACGAGGTCCCTCTCTGACTCTGAAGCGTTAAGAGGTAGGGGTGTGGCACAGTGAGCCCTTCCTAGAGCCCAGCCGGGTTCTGGTAGGAGGTGAAGTGCAGGCCCTCGCCTTTCCCTAGAGGAGTCCCAGAGGGGGACTTTTACTTCTGAGGTCAGGGGCCATCCTTCTGGACTCACACGGTCCCGGTCACCTCATGGGGGATTTCTTCTTTTGGGCACAGCTCTGACTGTTCCGACTCAGTTAAACGGCTGTTAGCTGCAGCGGCCTTTGGTTCCCCCTCCTTGCGAAGGGTTTCCTGTTGGCCTCCCTGCCCTGACAGAGACCGTTCTCATGTTGCCAGGAGCCTGTCCCCTGAGCCTCTGTCTCCGTCCCCGGTAGTCCCAGGTGTTCCCGGTCCTTGCGGGCCTCCTACCTGGGAACAGTTCAGAGGTTCAGCTGCACATTTTCCCCACCTACCTCCATGACCTGGACCAGCAGGTATTTTACCACGCTCCTATGCAGCCGGACCCTAAACCTGGGAGCTCGTCATCCTCCTCTTCTCCCTCTACTGAGGGAGAGGAACCTTCAGTCCACATCTCCCCAGTGTCTGATCTGTCCTCATATCAGCACTTCCTTGTGAGGATGCTGGACAAGCTTCACTTGACCTTGGTCCCAGTCAGCAATGCCGAGCAAGTGACACACGTCTTTTTAGACAAATACAGTGTGGCCCACCCGGTGGCTCCTGCCTGGCCTATTCCTTTTCAGTAGGCATCATATCGGCTCTGGCTATGTCCTTTTTCCACAGTGCCAGCCCCAAGGTACCTATGCCAGCAGTAGTGCACTCCTTCTGGGTCTCCATGTTCTCTGCCTCATCCCCCTTTGGGATTGACCTCCCTGGACACCCCCTCGGGGCCTCACGCCCCTTATTTCATAGGTTAATCAGAGCTAAAAAGACCAAGGTCCGTATTGCTCGCCATATGTTAATTATAACCCTTGATGGAATTTAAACACAAATAAGCATCCAATCGATTTTTAAAAAGATACCTACTCTCACTTGCAACCACTTCCAGGGGCAGACCATTCCATATCCTAGAAACTCTGAGAACCATGAACTTCTCTGTTTAATTCTGCAGCATTCCACTTTTAACTGTAGTGGATGAGCTCTGGTTTTGTGTACCACTTTTCTGAGTACTAGACCTATAAGTTTCCATAATCGATCATTATGTAAGGCTCTGTAAACCATACACAAATCTCCCCTCATTCTACTATACTCCAGAGTGTAAAGCCAGAGTTTCCACAGTCTGTCATCCTACTCCATTCCCCTCACTTCATCAGTTCTTTTAGGTGCCCTCCTCTGAACTCTGTCAAGGACATTTATAGAACCCTTATCTCCTGGTGCCCAAAACTGAGCACAGTACTCGAGGTGGGGCCTAACTAGGGAGGAATATAATGGCAACAAAACCCTACTACTTGTACTTTTTATATGTTTTTTTATACAATGGAGTATGCCTCCAGCCTTCTTAATTACCTGTTGACAGTGTAGTCCAAAATTTAGGTAATTTTTGACCCTAACACCCAGGTCACGTTCATCCTCAACAGCTTCAAGCAATCTACCCCCCAGTGTGTAATTTGTTTCTGGATTTTTCCTCCCAAAATGCATCACAGTACATTTTTCTACATTACACATAAGTTTCTTTGCATTGGCCCAGCTTTCTAATTTACCTAAGGCATACTGTAAGGTGTTGATGTCTTCGGGATTGTTAACTGTAAAACCTATGCATGTATCATCAGCAAACTTGATTAACCAAACCTCCGTAGTTGTATTTAATGTAGGAATATAGATATTGAAGAGACGGGCCCAGTACTGATCCCTGAGGGACCCCACTAGACACTTGCTCATATCCAGAATAGTAACCCTTTATTTTTTTTATTTTTTATTTTTTTTTATTTTTGCTGTTTTATTTCACGCCCCACGTCCGTCCTCAGCCTGGTCACGGACTCCGGGATCCCCGGTCACCGGACATTGCCGACTCCCCAGTCATCCCTGGCTTCCCCCCAGAGAGTGGGGCCGCAGTTCCGACCCCCGATATCGGACCGTGGAACTAGTAACTGGTCGGGGAACGGCTCTGGTGACCAATCAGGGCGTCCTGGAGTAAAGCGTCATATAGACGCTGGGCGTGGTTTTTTTACCCCCATTAGCCCACTCCCTGAGGGAGGCGGGGACGTGCAATGACGCTGAGCGTCTGCCCCGCCTCACTCCCCTCCCCCCTGACGTAAGCACGGCCGCGCAGGATCCCTAGCCTCCGCTAGGGGTCCCCTCAAGCCGACTGCTACCCCAGCCCTCCCCGAGAAGGAGAGCAGTCCGTGGACGCCGATCCTTCTCCCACCAGCCTCCGACGACCCGAGTCCGCTTCCGACCCGGTCGCCGCGCCGCAAGTGGAAATCCAACCGCTGCGCCGATGGGCCGGCACTATAGTAACCCTTTATGCAAACCCGCTGAGTTCTCCCAGTCAACCAGGATTCAATCCATCTAGTAATATTTCCCTCTAAACCCATAGTTATGGTTGCATCAATTAATTCACCATGGGGGACCTTGTCAAAGCCTTAGAAAAACCGAGAAGGATAACATCCACAGCTTCTCCTTTATCCAGTGTCTCACTGACACCACCATAAAAATTTAACAAATTAGTCATGCATGATCTTGATTTCACAAAGCCATGCTGAGTAGTATCAATCTTCATAACTTTTCCAATATAATTTTTCACTATGCCCTCGAGAATCTTGCCCAGGACCGACGTTAGACTAATAGCTCTGTAATTCGTTACATCCTTCTTAGATCCTTTTTTAAAAATAGGAATCACTGTGGCTTGTCTCCATACATCAATAACTTGTCCCTCTATAATAGATTGTGTGAAGAGTGCAGCGACAGAGCCCGATATGGGGACCGCTAGATCTTACTTCGAGAGGGCTCTTGTGGTAGGTAATTATATATAGGACTGATGGCAGCAGGACCCCATGGAAAAATTTCTAGCTAGCAGTCCCTGGCGAGGGACCGCCCTACGTCAGGTGACCAGCGTCAGGAGACGTCAGTATAAAGGCGGTCCCTGGACGCCCGCCTTCCAGTTCCTTCCTACCGCTAGCTCGCATAGCTACCGCGGTAAAGTTTGTGCTTTGTCAGCCCCATCTTCGCTGCTTACTGAAATAAGTCGCTTTTTCAACTAACGTCAGGTACCATCATCGCGTATGTTGTCCCCACACCTTCCGAGCACAAAAATAAAGTGCGATTCATGGGCGCGCCCAGCTACTGCACAAGGACGTGCCATTCCCAGCCTGTTCTGCCTAGGCCCCGATCACCCGGTCGAGAAGTGCCAGCACTGCCTCAGCTTCAATGCTGCTACCCGGAAAAGGCGGCAGCAATCCCTGGAAGCCCATATT
This sequence comes from Neoceratodus forsteri, assembly GCA_016271365.2. Lineage (NCBI taxonomy): Eukaryota > Metazoa > Chordata > Ceratodontiformes > Ceratodontidae > Neoceratodus > Neoceratodus forsteri. The sequence goes on along the minus strand of CM028129.1, from coordinate 815,127,562 downwards.
CTGAAGAAGAAAATAAGTTCAATGGAAAAGGAGCTCAAAAAACTGAGGCAGGCGTCCACTTCCCCCGAAGGCCATCGAAAGAAGAAGGATAAAGAGAGGCACCGGGACAAGGGCTCCTCTACCACATCTCCCTTGGGAGTCACTGGGACACAAGTAACGTCCCCTCCGGGGAACCGCTCCTTGACGCCCGCCTTGGAGGATTCTGAGGGCCCACCTGCCTGGCTCGTGCTTGGCCTTCCGGCGCCCGGAACAGAGGCCTGGCCTGGTCTCGGCCACAGGCTTGCGGCTCTACCAATGGGCGACTCCGGTAATTCGGTGTTGGCCCTCCGGGTCCACCCCCAAAGAGGGCCGGGTAAGACGCCCGACCTTCCGCTGCATGCGCCTCCACTCCACCAGACCAGGCGGATCCCCACTGACCCGCCTCCGGCGATGGCTCTCTGGCGTTTGATGCCGACTCCTCCGCACTCGCCGAGCTCTTCACCCCTCAAGCCACACGCTGGCTTGTCCGACGTCCGCTGGCAAGGAACTGACGACGGACCCTCCCACGTCTGGCTATACCTGCTCCTCCGCAGCCTCGCTGCCGCCTGGGAACCTGAGTCTCCCCAGCTCGATCCCGGGGATTTCTCCCCTCCATCCCCGGGCGACACTGGGGACCTTCCTCCTCCATCAGACTGCCCTCCGGTTGTCGCGTTGGATCTGACATCGGCTCCCTGGAGGCCGGCTCATCCGACGTCAGTACCTTCGATGCCAGCCCGACACAGGTTCTGCCAAAACCAGGAGACATCCCGCTCCCGTCGGGCCCTCCAATGTGGACCTGCCTGTGAGGCCACTGACCGGGCCGTCTGCCCGGCAGCCCCCCCAGCTCCTGGGTACCCCCCCCTGTCTTATCCGACGCCGGCGTACTCGGGACCGCAGTATCCGGCGCCACAGTACCCAATGCCAGTTTTCCCAATGCCTCAATACCCAATGCCAGGCTATCCGCAGCCGGGTTTTGGATATGCTCCATACGGTTATAACCTGTATCCTTATCCCCCTCCTCCTCCTCCTCCTCCAATGCCCTTGCATCCGCCAGTGGACCTGCAGGAGACTCTGGCCTCCTTGTGGGCTGAGGCCAAGGCTCAGCTCACCAAAGAGGTCAAGAGCCACCTTCCAACGACGGTGCCATCCCAGGTTCCTGTACGTCTAAGGCGGCACATTCCCTCACCACCTCCGGATTCCAGGGTTCTTCAGTCTAGATCCAGAGAAGGGCAGGACACGCTCCCCCGGGGACTTCCCAAGGGGTCCGTTCCTCCCCTGGGTCGGGACAGGGAGTCTTTTTCCTCTTCATCCTCACCCTCGGACTCCTCGGATTCTTCCGACGGTTGCTCCGAGAGAGACGACGAGCCACGCTCTCCGTCAAAGCCCAGGCCGAGGACTCCTCCGAAGTCTCCTCTGGAAGATCCTTCTTTTACGGAGTTACTTAGGAAAATCCAGGAGGTTCATCATTGGCACTCCCTGGAACCAGATCCTCAATGTCTGAAACTCACTTTAGCATCTGGATCTGCCCGTGACAACTCCTACCTTAGTGCCACCCAAGACACAGCCTTACGCTGACCTCGTTACCACTATATGGAAACAGCCGTCGGCTTTAGCCCCACTTCCTAGGAAGTCGAACAGGCTATATCAGGCTCCAGAGGGTGTTGATTTCCTGGATTCTCACCCTCGTGCAGACTCTGTCGTAATTAGCGCCGCTCACAGTCGGTCGGCAAACATCTTAGCTCGACACCACCTGATAAGGAATCACGCCTTCTGGACCAGTATGGGAGAAAGATTTATGCTTCCTCCACGCTGGGGATCAGGGCCCTGAACTATGTCAGCCATATGTGGGACTACCAGAAGGCCATTCTGACTCGGGTGGAGGCCAAATTGGACTCCCTGCCTGACTCTCAAGTCAAGCAGGAGTTGGCTGATCTTGTCCGCTCTGCTCATTCGGCCAGTCGACACATGCTTTGTGCGACATACGATGCAGTAGACACTGCTGGGCGGAGCTCAGCTGCTGTAGCTCACGCGCCATGCTTGGCTCCGTGTGTCAGGGTTGGTCCCGGAGGTGCAATCTGCTATCCAGGAAGCACACTTCCGGGGGTCGGTGCTTTTCGGGGGTGATGTCAAGGACATCATCATTGATTTGCAAGAGAAGGGGATGGCACTGAAGTCAGTTAATTCCATGTACTGTCTCCATCAGCAGCAGTGCCGTCCCTTTCGCAAACGGAATCGGACAAAGGCGAAACCCCAGGGAAGGTGGGCCACAAAAGGCCGGGCCCTCACAGCTGCCAAGTCCCCTTCGCCCAAAAAAGCAGCGGGAGCTTCAGCTGTGGCGCTGCCCCACACCACCTGACTCCTTCCCTCTCCCACTGCCTCTGGACTTCGCGGAGGAACTGGTAGGAGGGAGGTTTTCCCCTCCACTTTCCGGGATGGGAGAGGATAACCACAGATTCTTGGGTGCTCCAGCTCATAGCAGAAGGACACTCAATAGAGTTTCTTCAGAAACCACCTTGTCACCCCCCTCCAAAGTAGTTATATTCAAGGGAACATCATCTCTTGGTCCAGGAGGAAATCTTAGCTCTCCTGCTGAAACAAGCAATAGAACCCATCCCCTTCCATCTGCAAGGGACGGGTTACTATTCCCATTTCTTCCTGGTCCCAAAGAAGACAGGAGATCTCAGACCAATTTTAGATCTCAGTTCCCTGAATCTTTTCGTAGAATACGAAAGGTTCAGGATGCTCTCTTTGCAGAGCCTTCTGCCCCTCCTCCAGGTGGGTCAATAGCTGTGTGCTCTGGATATGCAGGATGCTTATCTGCACATTCCCATTCGCCCATCTCATCACAGATAACTTCGGTTTGTGTTCCAGGAGGACCACTACCAGTTCAAGGCACTCCCGTTTGGTCTATCCTCGGCCCACCCGAGTGTTTACCAAATGCCTGGCAGTGGTGGCGGCCCACTGGCGTACCTAGGGAGTGCAGGTTTTCCCGTACCTGGACGATTGGCTTCTGGCAGCCTCATCCAGGGAGGAACTCCTGCGTTGCCTCTCCCTTACCCAGCAGGTTTTTGCCTGCCTGGGTATCACCATCAGCCATTCCAAGTCTCATCTGGTCCCATCCCAGAGACTACAGTTTATTGGGGCAATTCTCGATATGACCACGGGCAAGGCCTTCCTGCCTCTGGACAGGACGTCCAGACTCAAGTAAGTCTGCTGTCCGACCGCAGGACAGTCTCTGCGAGGTCGGTCCTTCACCTTCTCGGGCTTATGGCAGCTGCTATCCTGACAGTTCCTCGCGCTCAACTCCACATGAGTATTTCTCAGTGGGCTCTACGCTCCCAATGGGGTCAGCTAGTGGACGACCTAGATCACCCAGTTCTGGTCTCCTTGCCGATGCTTTGAGACTTGCAATGGTGGATGGTTCCAGAGAACCTGTTTCGGGGAGTTCCTTTCTTTTGTCTTCCCCCCTCCCAGACTCTAACCACAGACGCCTCGGGCGAAGGTTGGGGAGCCCATCTAGGCCCTCATCGGACCCAGGGCTCCTAGTCCAAGCTAGAATAAGCTGTCCACATCAGTGTGCTCGAGCTTCGGGCAGTGTTGTACGCTCTCCAAGCCCTTCACCAATACATCCTTCCCAAGCACGAGGCCCAGACGGACAATATGTGTGTGGTGTGGTACATCAACAAATGGGGACTCAGTCCTACCCTCTTTGCAGGGAGGCAATGAGGGTTTGGGATTGGGCAACACAACATGACCTTCACCTCACAGCAGTTCACGTTCCGGGAGTCAACAACACCCTGGCAGACAAGCTAAGTCACTCTTCTGCTCTGACTCACAAGTGGGAACTGGACTAAGGGGTCCTAGACAATAGCTTCCGACTTTGGGGAACACCACAGGTCGACCTGTTTGCATCCCCTCTAAACGCAAAACTTCCCGTCTTCTTCTCGCTCGTTCCAGAGCAAGGCGCTTATTGGAGCGACGCTCTGTCTCTAGACTGGAAGGACAGATTCGTCTATGCCTTTCCCACAATTCCACTTATCCCATGAGTCTTGCAGAAACTAGCTTCAGAAGGAGCACAAATGATTCTGACCGCTCCTTTCTGGCCCAGGCAAGTTTGGTTCTCTCTTCTACAACAATACTCAGAGGATCCTCCTCTTCCTCTTCCTCTATCTCAAGGTTTACTGACCCAGGATCAGGGGACCCTGGTCCATCCAGGCCTCAAATCCCTTCAACTGCATGCATGGCTCCTGCAGACTTAGTCCAATCCCGTTTCGGAGTGTCTCCCAAAGTGGCGGAGATTTTGGTGGAGGCCAGAAAACCTTCCACCAGATCCACTTACGCCATGAAGTGGAAAAGATTCACTATCTGGGCCACTTCCAAGAACGTGGAACCCTTCTCCTGTTCAGCAAGGTTTCTGCTGGAGTATCTACGTCATCTGTTTGACTTGGGTCTCAGTCATTCTTCTCTGAAGGTACAAATGGCGGCCATCTCGGCCTATCATGTTCCCTTCGCAGACAAAGCTTTCGGTCAATTGGAGGTCTCCAAGACCTTTCTCAGAGGGGTTCTCCATCTGAAGCCCCCCATCCGTTCTCCTGCTCCCCCTTAGGACTTGAACTTTGTTCTCGAGAAACTTACTCTCCCTCCCTTCGAACCTGCAGCTTCAGTGGATTTGAAGTTCCTTTCGAGGAAGACTCTCTTCCTGGTGGCCATTACTTCTGCTCAGAGAATTTCTGAGCTACAGGCCCTGATGTGCAAAATTCCATACTTGATTTTTTCACAAGGAACGAGTTGCTTTTCGCTCGAATCCTAAGTTTCTCCCTAAAGTAGTAGCTGAGTCTACTCTGAAGCAGTCCATAGAGTTACCTGCCTTTTTTACGCAATACTGTAATCAAGGGGAGTATTTACTCCATACTATGGATGTTCACCAGATTCTGAGATACTACACCAACAGGACAAAGGATCTCTGAAAGACTGATCAATTGTTCATCTCTTTTGCTCATAAAAGGGAAGGCAATGCTGTTTCCAAGCAATGTCTGTCTAAGTGGTTGACCCATTGCATCACTTTCTGTTATGACAAATATAACAAGACCTTACCGGGTCAAATAAGAGGCCACTCCACCAGAGGAGTAGCTGCCTCAGCGGCTTGTTTCAAAAATGTGTCTGCAGCAGACATCTGTGCTGCTGCCGCCACCTGGACTTCCGTCCATACCTTTACTAAACACTACAGTTTGGATGTTGCCTCTCACCGTAGAGCAGGCTTCGGGCTGGCTGTTCTGCAAGGCCTCTTGTCTTGAGGCTTGCACAGCTAGAACTGCTTTTTGGAGTAGTTTTCCTCCTCCCGGTGCCTCTCTTTATCCCAGACTGCTTGGGACTCCGTCCTATATGTAATACTACTGCAAGAGCCCTCTCAGGTAAGATAGTACAGTTACATAAGAACCACTGCACAGTAGATCTTCGAGAGAGGCTTTGCAGTAATACTCACCGCCTCCATCCCCCTAGGCTTTTCAGCTCCTTTTCCAGTGATGGACATATCCGCTTCTCTCTCGTCTGGCCTGTGGCGGGAAAGAATTGGAAGGTGGGTGTCAGGGACCGCCCCTTTATACCGACGTCTCCTGATTCCGGTCACCTGACATGGGGGCGGTCTCGCCAGGGACTGCTAGCTAGAAGTTTTTCCGTGAGGTCCTGCCGCCTGCCGGCGTCAGTCCTATATGTAATTACCTACTTCAAGAGCCTCTCTCGAAGATCTACTGTTAAGGTAAGTTCTTATGTAACTGTACTTTCCTTCAAGATACGAGGGTGGAGTCCATCCAGGCCAGCTGATTTATTTGGGTCCAGTCCCTGTAGTAGTTTTCCAACTTCAGTTTCTCCCACCCTAAATTGCTCATTTGTTGGCTGATCACTATGACTTTTATTAGGTCTGGTTTTACTATTAAAAACTGAAGAAAAATATGTGTTGCGTGCAGTAGCCATTTGGGATTTATCAGTTATTAAATTACCTGTCTCTTTTTTTTTTAATGGGCCTATAGTAGGTGTACCTCCCCTTTTTTATTTATGTATTTATAAAAGGTTTTGTAATTATCTTTTACACTTCCTGCTAACTTGAATTCCTAATCTCGTTTGGCTTTTCTAATACTATTTTTTGTCATCCTTAACTGGTCTTTATATTTTGCCCAGTTTTCTTGGGTACCACTTAATTTAGCCTTCTTAAATGCTTTATTCCTATTGTTTATGTGTTTCTTAACTATTACATTCATACAGGGCAATTTGGGTTTCACATTTTCAGTTTTCTTCATTTGGGGTATATTTTTCTTAATGGCAATAGAAAGTTTGGCATTTAAAATCTGCCATATTTCCAGAAGGGACTTGTATTTAAAATCTGATTCCCAGTCCCAAATAGCCATTTCATTTACAAAATCCAAAAAACTGGCCTTATTAAAATTATAAATAATTGTACTACTGTTATCATATCCTAAATTTACTTTATAAGTGAAGCTGATCATGGAGTGAAGACTGGACCCAAGGGGAAGGGGATCACCCTACAGTTTATAATATTACTACCCAGATTGTTTAAAACCAAATCCAAAATATTTTCGCCCCAGTATTAAGTTTAACTATTTGCTCCATATTAGTCTGTAAGAAGGTTTCTAAATAAACATTTTCTACAAGGGTTTTAGTTTGTAGTGTACTACAGTTTATTTCTGGGTGATTAAAATCCCCCATGAGTATGGCACTATTTGTCGATGAGAACTTATTTATAAACTCTAATAATAGGGAATCGTCCTTCTGAGAGATCGAAGAGGGCCTATAAATAACTTCCAAGTTTATATATTCTGAAGTCTTTGGAATTATTTTAACCCATAAGGCTTTAGTACTGGGCCACTGGGTTATTTCTGTATTTTCAGCATTTATACTGCATGAGATATAGAGCGCTACCCCACCCCCACTAGTACTAATCCTGTCTTTGTGAAACAATGCATAACCCGCGATACTCTTATCCCGTGTATCATTTTCTTGCCACCAGGTCTGTGTTACTGCACATATATGAATGTTCAGTTGGAGAAGGGTATACAGTACATAAGTTCATCACATTTATTACTAAGACTCCTAGCATTTATAAGTAAAAAAATCCAGTCTGAGGGACATATAGGGACAGTACTAGTTTTTTCATCTATAGGAGTAGATTCTTCCCCCCATTTATCAGTTTAAATTGTAATCTATTTGTTGTCTTAGTCTACTAGCAAAGATCCATTTTCCATGTTTATTTAAATGCAATCCATCCCTGGTAAACAAGTCCTGATTTAGAAACCCATCCCAATTTTCAAGGAAAGTAAACCCTTCTATCATACACCAGCACTTAAACTAACCATTCAAATACATAATATAATTTATTTGTGAGGGGCCAGCTGTAGGGACAGGCAATAGTCCTGAAATAATTAGGTCACCCCCCCTTGATTTTTAATCATTTTCCCTACTGATTCAAAATCGCTTTGAATATCTATGATGGGTCTTCTGCCCAAATCATTTATCCCCATATGTGTAAGTGTAAGTGGATTTTGTGTGTGTTCTTGTATCCCTGGGAGTAGATGCTTGATGTTATCTATACCTGCTCCTGGCAGGGCACTTACAGTGGTATACAGATTTCTACTCCTACGTTATAGTATGGTCTGTGTAATGCAACATGGAGCCGCCTATTACCAAAACATTTCTGGGTGTATCCATGTGTCTTGTCTTGCTTATACTATGTATCGCCTGAACTTAAGATGAATTTGGTGCTGTGTTTATTGATGGATTTACTTCACAAGAATTTTCATTACAGGGCTCGTTTTCCAGGGCACTGTACCTATTAGCAGTTAAGATGTTTGTAACCCCCCCCCCGCCCCCATATTTCTCCTCCCTTTTTTACCAACAGTTTTTGTAACCTGGCACCTCCTCTTCCTCAGTATTGTTACCATTTTTTATTTCATGTGGAATAGGTTGCTTATATGAATCTATAGCTATGGTATCTGCTACGGAGTCAATATAATCCTCTAGACTACTTATTTCTACTTGAACCTGCAGCCGTTGTTCTAGTCTAACAGTTTCAGCTCTTAAATTCTCTATCAATATGCAATTATCACATTTGTAATCAAGACAAATGTCACCATCTGTGTACATATCACATTTTATACAGCATTTCAGTCTGTTTCCTGTATTCATGGCCATTTTAAAACTGCTCTGTAGTATGGGGCCCAGTGACCCAGTGGACACAGCAGACATGCGCTGACGCGCGCCCCACTTGCACTCACCCTGCTCACCGCAGGGACGAGTTTTATGCGTACAAGGACCCAGAAGTAACTCCAGAGGTCGTGAAACGCTTGTAGTGTAATATTTTCTTAATTTGTGCCAAAAAGTATTAGGGACACTATTTCAGTCCTCCTAAAGTCCCCTAAGTACTGCGAATATGCAGGGATGGAATTTAAAACATTATTTAGTGCCCTTGTAGTTCAGCAGACAGCCTCACAAACTACAGGCACTCTACTTCCTGGAGAGCAGGGGGTAGGGCTCAATGTATTGTGCGTGTTAGACTGACAAAGTATACAATTTTAAAAGTTTCATCACACACATCCATACAATAAAACTAGAAATATCACAGCTCCCAGCATATATGGAGCCCTTTTGTAATCATGCAATAGTTTGTATTATCTTGCCCGCTCACTGCAGGGACGCTTTTTATGCGTACAAGGACCCAGAAGTAACTCCAGGGGTTGTGAAATGCTCGTAGTGTAATATTTTCTTAATCTGTGCCAAAAAGTATTAGGGACACTATTTCAGTCCTCCTAAAGTCCCCTAAGTACTGCCGATATGAAGGGATGGAATTTAAAACGTTATTTGGTGCCCTTGTAGTTACCCTTACCATGACCGCCCTCTGGATTCGGACTCTGAGGATTTTGACTTCTGGGGGAGGAGAGTGTTCTACTCAGCACGGATCTCTCTGTCAATTTCAGCACATCAGGCCCTCTATGCAGCCTATGACAGGTTCTTCAAACAACATGAAGTCTTGCTGTATTCTGACTATTGCAGTTAGGTCCTGCCTTTCAACTGCCCCAGAGAGCAAAGGGTTAACTTTTCTATGCCTTGCATAGAACGTTCATCACAAGCTCAGTTGAAGGCCCTGTCTGTTGTTGTTCAAACTGCAACCATCAGATTCTTTACTCCACCTCACTGAACAGTTGCTCCAGAGATTTCTCCTGCTGCTTGGTTCAAAAGTCGGTTGAAGTGTTGATTTTCGGTCGGTTTCTACCGAATTGTTTCCGCATAGTCGGTTCAAGTCTCTGTGGTACTATGAGTACTAGATAGGTTTTTGTTCTGTTTTCTGTGTGGAACTTGTAAACTGTGAATCGGTTCGCATGAACCGATCATTTTGAGGTAAAAAACTTGTACTTTACTTTAGTGTGTGGTTACCAGTCTGTATCGGTTCTAAAAACAAATGGGTTTTAAGTACGTTTTTTCCAAGACCCATGACACGGTCAGGAACCGATAGGGGAGTCTTGCCTGGTGGATTGCCGAAGAAAGGGTAAGTTTTGGTTAGGTTGGCCATGTCTGAGAAACCCAAGAAAAAAAACGGGCCCACTGGGTTTCAACACTGCAGTGTGTGTGGGGAAGTCTTTGCTAAGGCTGATCCCCACACCACCTGTGTTTATTGTCTGGGTTTTGACCACCTTGATTCAGACTGACAGATTTGCAAGAATTTCCCTAATCTACCGTGGAAAAGAGATTAGGTAGACTGAGGGAAAGGGAGGCCGAGAAGTCCGATGACCCGGATGGCCAGCCCGGTTCGGTTCCGACCGAACCAGAAGGAGTGCCCTCTGACCAGGGTGATCTTCGAGCAAAAGGAGAGACGATTCTGAGGAATCAGTTCTGACAAAAAGAAAAGACAAATCGACCAGTTTGGACCCAGAATCTCATACTCCGACTGCCGATGAGATAGCCAAGGTGATTAGGATTGTGCAATCACTTAGTTCAGTTCCCACCAAACTGGCACCATCTGGCAGGGGCTCAGTTCGGTCAGTTCCCCCGGTTCCAGATTATACCTTGGAAGAATTTTATGAACCGGAGTTTGAGGAGGAGGGAGAGTATGAGGATGATTATGGTGATGATGAAAGTCTAGATGTGCCTATTGACCCGGACATCTCTCCAGACAGACCTTCAGGTGTTTCTCCTCCTAGGCTTTCTGAGTCCCCTTCACACTACATGTTCTACAGAAAGGTGGCTGACACCCTCCAGCTTCCTGTGGAGGAAGCAGTAGAGGATCAGGAAGAGCCTGATTATGTTGAGATGATGGACATCCCAGAGTCCAGGAGACTGTCTGTTCCCCTCTACAAATCTTTTGGGAAACGGACACAAAAAATTCTTAAGTCTCCTAATTCTGTACCTCCTCGGGACAGAAGAATGGACAAGAGATACACTCTCTCAGGCTCAGACACAGAGTTCCTTTTTCAGCAATGCAGCCATGTTGGGGTTGTACAGGCTGCTGCCTGTGATAAGGCAAACATTCCCTTGGCATCACACCCCCCCAGACAAGGACTCCAGGAAGATTGATGCCATGGCAAAGAAACAATACACAGCAGCATCTTTGGGACTCAGGCAGGCTAACTATATGGCCTATACAGCCAGGTACCAGAAGTCCAGGTGGGACACTGTACTGGCACTGGCTAAACAGGCTCCCGCCCAGCTTGCCAAGGAGCTGGAGCAGGTGGCTGCAGATGGGATTGAGGCATCGAAAGTACAGTTTCATGCTGCTGTGGACTCCAATAATGTGTCACCAAGAGTCATGGCTACATCTGTGGCTCTTCAGAAAATGGCTTGGCTCAGGTGTACTAGCCTCTCACGGGATACCCAGGCTAAGGCCATGGATTTTCCTTTAATTGGTAATTCTCTGTTTGGGGAGCAGACAGAGAATTACATGAAGAAAATGACGGATATAGGACCACTTACAGGAGTGCTCAGGCCAAAGAGAGGCAAGCAGCTCCTCAAAGGCAGCAGTCCAGGGGCAGGGGCAGGCCTTTCCAAAGGCCTTTTTATCAAGCTCAGGCCTCCTCTTCCTTTTCCCAGAGGGGGTTCTTTAGAGGGAGAGGCAGAAGGGGGATGAGCAGGCCTGCATCCACCCCTAAGCCTAAAGCCCCTGCCAAGCAGACACCCTGATGTGTCTGCCCAGGTCAATTCTCCTATATCAGTAGGGGGAAGGCTGGCTTACTTTGTCCAGGACTGGATGTCTCTTACATCAGACAAGTGGGTCCTGCAAGTAGTAAGCCAGGGACTGGTTCTCAGCTTCAAAAAAATTTCCAAAGATGAGAGCCAGATCTTTTCCACCTGCAAATCTTTCAGAGACCCTTGCCCTAGAGGCAGAGATTTCTTCTCTCCTAGCTCTCAGAGCTATAGAGAGAGTTCCTACCCTACACAGGGGCACAGGATTGTATTCCAGGTACTTCCTAACCCCCAAGAAGACCGGAGAGTGGCAGCCCATCCTGGACCTAAGATATCTGAACAAGCATCTTTTAAAGCCAAAATTCAAAATGGTAACTCTGGGAATTATCCTTCCCCCTCTAAGGCCAGGGGACTGGTTAGCCTCCCTGGACCTCAAAGATGCCTGTTTTCACATTGCCATCAGTTGCTCCCACAGAAAGTACCTCAGGTTCGAGTTGCCCTCAGGCCACTATCAATTCAGAGCAATGCCCTTTGGCCTAACATCAGCCCCAAGGGTCTTCACAAAGTGCCTGGCAGTAGTTGTTGCCTTCCTAAGAAGACAAAAGATTTCCATTTTCCCATACTTGGACGACTCACTCATAGTAGGTCAGTCTCCAGACCAAGTCAAGTCACATATGCAAGTGACCCAGCAAGTGCTCACTTCTTTAGAATTACTTCTCAACCTACCAAAGCCAGTTCTCGAACCAGTGCAGCTCCTCAACTGCATAGGTGCAGAACTAGATACGGTAAAGGCAAGAGCCTTCCTTCCCCTGGAAAGGACAAGGTCCCTTATGGAACTGGCCTCTTCATTCACCCTTCAGGTGTCTCAACCAGCAAGGCATTTCCTTCAGCTACTGGGCCACATGGCAGCCTCCAGTGCAGTGGTCCAGGGAGCAAGATTCCAAATGAGGGACATTCAGTTCCACTTAAGAGCCTTTTGGTCCCAAAGAAAGGATTTCCTTACCAAACTAATCCCAGTGACTCGAACCCTGATCCAAGCCTTGCAATGGTGGCAGGATCAGGACAATTTGAGACAAGGGGTTCCATTTGCCACTCAGTCTCATTCAAGCAATACTCACCACAGATGCTTCCCTGCTAGGCTGGGGAGCCCATTTGGGGGATCTTACCACCAGGGACTTTGGTCACCTCAGGAATCTCTGCTTCACATCAATCTCTTGGAACTCAGAGCAGTGTTTCTGGCACTGCAAGCTTTTTCCAAATCTGTACAGAACAAGGTGGTTCAGGTCAGAACAGACACCACCACCACCACCATGTGGTACATCAACAAGCAAGGCGGCACTCGGTCTATGTCCTTGTGCACAGAAGCAATGAAGTTATGGTTCCTGGCCTAGTTCCTGCAGACCTCTCTGATAGCAGTTCACCTCCCAGGGAAGGACAATGTCCTAGCAGATGCACTGAGCAGAATATCCCAGGGCCATCATGAATGGGCCCTAGATCCTCTGGTTTTGAAAGTGATTTTCTCAAGATGGGGTACTCCAGAGATAGATCTTTTGCAGCCCCAGACAATCACCAACTTCCTCTCTTTTGTTGCAACCTCCAGTCTTGGGCTCAGTCCCCCTGGATGCTCTGATTCTGAACTGGGAAGGGAAATTTCTCTATGCTCCCCCGGCCCTTCCCTCTCCTGTTCAGGGTGTTGGTCAAGATAATGTCACAACCATGCAAAGTGATTCTGCTTGCTCCAGACTGGGCCAGACAGCCATGGTATCCCTTGTTGCTGTCCCTAACGGTCCATCTTCCCCTGTCCCTTCCCAGGAATTATAACCTGTTAACATCCTCTCAGGGGAGTATTTGGTACCCGAATCTTAAGTCTCTCAATCTCAAGGCTTGGCTCTTGAAAAGTTAGAGTTTGCAGATCTGTATCTTTCCCAAGGGGTTCTGGATATCCTTAAGGCTTCTCAAAAACCTTTCACCAGAAAGACTTACAACTCCAAATGGAAAAGATTCAGCATTTGGTGTTCTAAGAAGAATATTTCTCCAGACTCTGTTGAATTGCGTATGGTTCTGGATTATATGGTCCATCTTAATGGCCTAGGTCTCAGACCAGCAACCCTCAAGGTACACTTGGCAGCTATTTTTGCTTTCCTGTCGGTAGGTAAGTCTTCCTCTCTGTCATCCCATCCTATATTCTGTAAGTTTTTTAAGGGATTGCTTCACACCAATCCCCCCTTTAGGGATCCTACTCCTGCTTGGGACCTTAATGTTTGCATTACTCAGCTTATGTAACCCCTCCCCCCTTTGAGCCTTTGTCCTCAACAGAGCTTAACTACTTGACTTGGAAAACTGTGTTTTTGGTAGCCATTACTTCTGCCAGATGTGTCAGTGAATTGCAAGCCCTGTCAGTGGAATCTGATTTCATCTCTTTTCACAGAGATAAAGTGGTCCTTAGAACTAACAGAAAGTTCTTACCTAAAGTGGTTTCAGATTTCCACCTCATCCAATCTATATCTCTCCGTTTTCTTCACTGACCATTCCTCCTCAGGAGAGAGGAGACTACACAGTTTGTATGTTAAAAGAGCCCTTAGCTACTATATAGAGTGTACCAAGGATCACAGGTTTGAATCCCTCCAGTTGTTCCTCACTTATGGAGAAGTTGGTAAGGACAAACCTGCCACTAAGAGATCTATTGCCAGGGAGATTGTTTCTTGTATACAATTCTGCTATGAAAAACTGGGTAGAACTCCACCCTCAGGCCTGAGGGCTCATTCCACAAGAGGTACAGCTGCTTCCCTGGCTGCTGCCAGGGATATTCCTCTCTTAGAAATGTGTCAAGCAGCCACCTGGAAAACAGTCTATACTTTCACCAAGCATTTCTCTCTGGATATCCAGGCTAGGAGTGATGCTCGGTTTGGCACAGCAGTACTTCAGAGTCCATTTCCAAAGTAGGTTCTGTCCCTCTTCCATGGAGGTACTGCTTGGTAGTCTGCAATAGTCAGAGCACAGCAAGACCTCATGTTGTTTGAAGAAAAAATTACTCACCTTAGTAATTATGTTTCTTCTAGTGGAGTCTTGCTGTATTCTGACCTCCCCCCGCCTCCCCTCTCAGAACCTAGTTTTTGGGATGTGGGTGGGCAGGAGCAGTGTTGACACCCTAGGGGTGTCCATTTTACACCCTCTTTTTCTTTGGGTGGAATGTTGTGTTTTGGATGTGTTTTTGTTTTTGGGTTTCCTGGCTTGAGTCTTCCTTTGAGAACCAAAAACATTATATATTTGCCAGTTGGCTAGTAAAAATTTTACAGTTACCACACAGAACACCTAGTGAGTTTTTGCTCGAAAAAATCTGACTGTTGCAGTTTAAACAACAGACAGGGGCTTCAACCGAGCTCGTGATGAACGTTCTATGCAAGGCATAGAAAAGTTAACCCTTTGTTCTCTGGGGCAGTTGAAAGGCAGGACCTAAATTCAATAGTCAGAATACAGCAAGAGTCCACTAGAAGAAACATAATTACTAAGGTGAGTAATTTTTTCTTGTGGTCCAGGCTAGGACAACTCCTAGCCTCGATGCCTAATTCGGAGGAAACCAGGCAAGCCATTGCCCTCTCTGCGCAGGGCCTGGAGCTAGCATGGCACCAAGCAAGGGCATCTTACGATGCCAGTGAGGTAGCTTCCAGAGTGGTAGGGACAGCGATCTGCCTTCGGCGGATGGCATGGCTTCACCTATCCCGGTTGTCACCCCTGGCCCGGCGTAGGGTGATATACTCCGCATACCAGAGAACCCATCTCTTCTCCCAATGGGTGAGATGCCGGCTCTTGGGGCGCCTTCCTTCCTTCCCCCACTGGGGGATCCCCGTCTCACCCAGACCAGTCTCAGACCTCTCCAGGCCTGTAAGGGTTCTCTCCTGCAGTGTCTCACCCACTGCGGGCTAAAGGCTTAGTCCCTTTGGGTGCTTCAGGGCCCTTATCTCGGGGGGGCGTGCGGTACTCACTCTAATAGTGATGAATGGTGAAGATTCAAACAGATAAGATATGAAAATTACGTACCTACCGTAATAGTTGATCTTTCTGTGTATCTTCACCATTCATCACTAAATCCCACCCTTCTTCCCCCATTGGGCCTCAGTCTCTGGACTCCTTCCCTCCCCCTGTGTGTCTTTCCTTTCTTCGCTCTCCTCTCCCTTGCGTGTAGGTGGGAGGGGACTGTGGAGAAGCACAGGGGTGGTCTTGAGGCTTATAGAGATCGGGGCCTCCCCTCCTCACTTATCCAGGGAGTCATGGAGTGGAGGGGGCGCTTTTTTCTCCCCCCTTTTCCACATTGTCTTATTGTTTGTGAGCTCAGAATTCAAGCCCACATCTTTCTCCTCTAAGCCTTCAGCTGTTAAAAATGTTGTCCCCCATTTGCTATTGGGGGAACCCCCATAAGGACTAACAGGGTCCAAGGCTTACTATTTGTTTCCAATCCTCTTGGCCGCAGCCCAGAAGGCAATTACCAGGTTGTGGTTGTCTAAGACCCCTCCTAGTGGAGAATGTTGGTTATCTTGCTGCAACCAAATTAAATTAATGGAAAGGCTTACGGCGAACCTAAACTTAAAATCTGACCTACACAGATCTCGCTGGCTCCCATTCTTCAAATACTTGGGCGTTGAAGAGGGAACCACGGTTGTTGAAATTTTGGCTAGAGAGGCTCTGGATTAAGGGGCCGATATGAGTTGATGGGGGTGAACCCAAGGGCAAGGGATAGTCTGGATGAGAACCTGAATCCAACTATTAAATCAGAAGGAGTACTGTCACCATGGGTCTGGCGAAAAGGGGGTGGGCTTGGGGTATATGTATGTAGTTTTAGTCCTTTCTGGGTTTGTCATTATTTTATTTGGGAGGCCTTCGGGCCTGAATTGCATAAGAGGCTAGTAATTGGGCCATCGGCCTCAAAGTTTGGTTGGGTTTTAGTTTGACAAGCTGTTTAGAATGTACTCCTAGCATGAGTGGGGCCGGATTAATTTGTGTGCACCGATTGTATATATTTCCTCTTAGGCCAGCTAAAATGTATTTTGCCTCTATGTGTCCCCCCCCTTTTTTCCCCCTCTTTTTCTTCTGTACCCTGTTGTAACTTGGAAAAAGGAAATAATAAAGAATTGCAATTTCAAAAAAAAAATGTCCTCTTATTTGGGAGGGAGGGGTAAGAGTAGAGGCACACCCTCAGTCTGCACTCCCTAGTTGGTTGGTCTTCAGACCTAGGCTGCCTTCAAGTCGTGTCTTGCAGCTGAACTTTATGTCCACGTCTGGACTTTATCTTCTGAAAAGGATGAAGTGCAACTCCGTTCCTGAGGTTGTGCTACCCCCCCCTTATCTTTCCTCCTTTTTCCTTCTCTTTCCTCTCCTTCCAGAGATTGGGGCCCCCTCTCCCTAATTTCCTTTTTTAAGTCTCCTTCTTCTGTCATCTTAGTCATTTATTTTTCCTTTTTGTTGATTCTTCTTTTCCTTTTATCTATTCCTTAGGCTGTCTTGCCTCAACCCACCCTCCCTTCTGTACACTCTCTGGCATGTCAGAACTGGGGCTAGGGCAGAGTTGACAATGGCTAACTGCCAACCTCGAGCACCACGTGGAACATCGGCCTTAAGGGCAACGCTGGCCTTGCGTCGGCTCCGCCCATGGGGAAAAAAAGTCTCCCACAGGGTCCTAGCTCTGGCATAGTATCCAGATTGTGATGAATGGTGAAAATACACAGAAAGATCAACAATTACGGTAGGTACGTAATTTTTATTTCTCGCTCCTTCCAATCCCTCGACTCCCCCAACCACTCAACACGAGACGAGTGCTGGACTCTGTTTGAGCCTGCCTTGGTTGGGGGCCAGGTTGCAAGCTCCACGGTGTGCCCATCAGGCTTATTGACCTCAACACTGGCCGATCAAGTGGTTGAGATTTTTTCTTGATCCCGTCTAACAATTGTCTTGAATACCCTTAAGTACAGTATCGTGAATGCTGTGACTTACAAGACCCAAAGCAGCATGGATTCAGAAGGGGGAGGTCATGTCAAACAAATCTGATAGAGTTCTTTGACTGGGTGACCAGACATGTAGATCAGGAAGGAACAGTGCATGTAACCTTACCTAGATTTTGGTAAGGCCTTCGATACTGTTCCTCATAGGAGACTCATAAATAAGCTGAACAGCCAAGAGGTGGGTCCAGAGGTGGTAAAATAGGAAAGAAATTGGTTGGGGGATAGGAGACAGAGGGTGGCAGTAAGTGGAGTTCACTCTGAAGAAGGGAGGGTGACCAGCAGGGTGCCACAAGAATCAGTACTGGAACCATTCCTCTTTAATGTCTTTCTTAGCAGCATTGCAGAGTGACTAGAAGGGAAGGTATGCCTCTTTGCAGATGACACGAAGATCTGTAATTGGGTAGACACTGCCGGGGGGGGGGGAATAAAGAGGGACCTAGGAAAGCTTGAGGAATGGTAAAGAGTGTGGCAGTACAGTG
The DNA here is from genome assembly GCA_016271365.2 of Neoceratodus forsteri. Lineage (NCBI taxonomy): Eukaryota > Metazoa > Chordata > Ceratodontiformes > Ceratodontidae > Neoceratodus > Neoceratodus forsteri. The sequence continues at coordinate 815,109,888 of CM028129.1, read as the reverse complement.
GGGGCAATACCATTTACCCAATCTGAGATCATGAATGAGATCTGGAATTTTGCCTGATTCCAAGTCTCTGAAGAGATTAACAGTAGAAATAACATAAGAGCCATAAGCAGAACATAAAATGTCATGCCCAATAAAGTGCTTGTCTGCCTCACGGTTGTTCTGAAAAATAAGATCATTAAGTTTGTTTCTTGTTTCATTGAACCCTTGAGCTATCTCTTGCATATTATATATAGTATATCTTTCTACCTCACTTAGAGTATTGACACCTTGCAAGATAGGGGGCATAACTTCATTGCCAAGTGTTAGTTGAAATTTTAGTGTTTGTGCTTTAATGGAAGCAATATCAGGTCTATTCCAAATAGACATTCCTGAACCAAAAAGGCCAGTAACAGTGCCAGTGACTCCAGTAATATCGGAGACAGTACCAGCAGCACCAGCTGAGGCTGTGTCTCACTGGATACGTGTTTTTCTAGGTTTGTGGTATTTACGGGCAGGTCAAAAAACACCTACATGATCCATGGTGTGGGACCCACCAGTGGGATTATTAGTGCATGCTTGGTACACAGCAACAATATCAGTAAGCATCATACTGTGAAACTTAGATGTATTAGTATCTTGACATAAACCAAATTCAGCCATATTCCAGTGTGATAAGTTGAAAATAACTGGGACATGCATAAATTGTACATTGTTAATAAGGGCACCTGGGAGTGACGTGGCAGTCAGACCACTAGGAGGTCCCTCATCAAGACGAGGGCAGTCAAGAAGTTCTTCCTGGCTGGGTGGAACAACAGACAGATAGATGAAGAAGCAGCATAGTTTTGAGAACAAAAATCTCGTGCCACTGATGAAGGGAGTTGCTCACAGAAGGCAGGGTCAATAAGTGCAGTAAGGTTATGTTGACCAGTGTGTCTTGGGGAAGCCTGTCTAATAGAGAGTGTACTATTCTGTGATATGTCAGTGTTAGACCAGCCATGGAATGTGCCCTTGGCTAGGTGTGCTACAGGAATTTTGTAGCCCATTGCATCAGTATCCCATTGGATAGTAAGGGAGGATTTATCTGGAGCAACAACAACAGCATCTAATAAAGCATCTTTTCCTTGAGTAACTTTAACATTTTTGTTAGGAATACTAATTTTAACACCCATGTCAGATTTTCCAAGCAATTGTGCCAGAAGATCTGGTTGTTTTGGTGGAAGTGGGGGAGCAAAAACTGTTAGAGGTAGAAATCCACCCAGCAGGAGAAGGATGTGCAAAATAGCCATCTTGCCGATATCTGAAAGAAACAGAAAGGGTTAATTAGCTGAAAGTACTATTCTGCCCTATGGGGTTAAGAAAAGTAAGTTTAGTCACCTTTATACAGTTTGTTTTGGTTAGCATGGAACCACTTGTCAGCAGTCTTTTTCTTCTTTTGCTGTTGTAGTCTGACTTGATACACAGCAGGGCTGATCTTGTTTACAATGGGATAAGGACCTTCCCATTTACTGGCAAATGAGTGAGGGGGTTGTCTGTATTGGAGAAGCATGACTTGATCTCCAACTTGCCAGTTGACTTCTTTAACATGTTTGTCAAAGTGGGCTTTTGCTTACTGTTGGGCCTTGCCAATTTGCTTTGCAGCAAACACATGTGTTTTCATGATGTCATCATGAAGCTTTTCTACGTACTTGTCTACGGATACTCTATCTGCAGTGGAGGTGTACGGATCAACCAAAGGTGTTCAGGTAGTCTCATAGCTCTACCAGTCATAACCTCATAAGGGGTACACTGAGTAGTGGCTGCAGATGTGGCCCTAATTGCCATGAGGAGTAGTGGCAAAGGGGAATCCCAATCTTTGGGATTATCATCAATGAATTTAGATAACATCTGTTTGCTCTTTCTACCTGGCCTGAGGATTGAGGATGGTAGGGGATGTGGAATGTTTGATTAGTTCCAAGAAGTTGGAGTGTTTGTTGCATCAGTTCAGCTGTAATGCTGGAACCCTGATCTGAGTCTACCTTGAGGGGTAAACCCCACCTGGATAATAGCTGATCCACCAGAATTTTGGCAGTGGTCTTTGCAGTGTTGTTCTTAGTGGAAAATGCTTCTACGTGCTTAGAGAACAAGTCTGTGACAACAAGGGCATACTTGTTGTTCTTACTAGAATTAGTAAGAGGGTCAATGAAATCAATTTGAATTACATTCCATGGTCCAGATTGCCTTTGGGGTAGCAATCTTGCATTTTTCTTTGCAGGAATGGGATTGTTCTGGGCACACACTGTGCAGTTGTCAACATAGTGTTCCATGTCTTTGGCCATGCAGGCCACAGACGACTGTTTTGAGTCTCTGGAGGGTGTTGTCTGTCCCCTGGTTTCCACCAGTGGGAGTGTCATGAACCATATGAATAAATTCGGTTTGCAGTGAGTGTAGTGCCACCCACAGTTTGTCACCTGTATCTTCTTCGTGATACCAGATGAGCCTTTGATCACCAGACAAGTGTAAATTGTCTGAGTGTCTCTTATATGGACTGCCTACAGGCAGTGCCTGTTCAGTTCCTTTGTCCAGGAATTTGAACACATCTCTGATCTCTGCATCTGCTTTCTAGGCAGCAGAAAGATCCAGTGGGAGTTCTGGTACTGGTTTCTTGGCAGCAGCAATTATAAATGTTACAATAGCTGTTATACCCTGTGGGGGAGTCATTTTCCATGTCTTCCCCCTCGAGCACCTGCTTTGGCAAGCAGGTTTGCTCAGTCATTGTACTCATGGTAAGGGTCAGATTTACAGTTAGCCTTAACCTTTTGTATGTACAGCTTGTGTGTGAACATTTGGGTAAGGGTGTGTATGTACACAAACAGTTCCCTATATTTGACAAGGGTGCTATCTGATGATGTAAAATTATTCTTTTGCCAGAATGGAAAGAATTCAGTTAGGGATGAGCATACCTAGTTGGAGTCTGCAGAGATGATTGCATCCATGTCACCATGGGGTATAATCTCTAAGGCACAGACCACAGCTGCGAGTTCTGCATACTGTGAGGAGAGAACAGTGCATTTCCTAGAAATGCATCTGTAATTACCCTCATGATCCAGTATGAGCACTGAAAGGCCTGCTACCTGTTCTCCATCCAGATAGGATGCAGAGCCATCTTTAAAGATGTGTAACATTGTTTTGTCCTCCAGGACATCAGGTGTTGCTGGCAGGAAGAGCCCTGGGTCAGGTAGGTCAGGTGGTTGGAGGGCACAATCATGAGGTTTACCTGTGTATAGTAGGCCATGGACCAAGATGGATGGCATTTTGGCAGGCAGCACTTTGATGTCTCTATCCTGCAAAAGAAAAGACCAATGAGTTAGTCTGGTGTTGGAAACTGATCCATCTTTTACTTTGTCTGAAAGCAACAGATTGGATGGGATGTGGCAGGTATGCAAAATGATGGGAGCATACCCAGTGATGTACAGGAAATGTCTGACAGCCCAAAAGGTTGCCAACAGTGTCCTTTCGCAAAGACTGTATTTTCTTTCGACAGGAGATAGCATCTGTGATGCATAGGCAATGAGCCTGAAGTACTCATTGTACTTTTGTGCCAGCATTGCAGACATGGCAGTGTCAGTGGCTCAGTAGGTAGCACACTCGCCTCTGAGGCCGGGAGATCAGAGGGCTGTGGGTTCAGTTCCCACATCTGACACTTGGATTAATATCCCAGTACTGACACTGTAGTGCAGCATGAGAGGGGTGCTGCACTTCTGAGGTGCCGTCTTTTGGATGAGACGTTAAACCGAGGTCCCATCTGCCTGGATTGGTGGTAGTTCAGGTGGATGTTAAAGATCCCATGGCACTTATCGGAAAGAGTAGGGGAATTTCCCCGGTGTCCTGGCCAAATTTCCCTCGTTCACTAAAAAATACCACCAACAGCTTAATCTGGTTCAAGGTCAGTTGGCATTCATCTGTATCTCCCTCCCCCAGGTCGTGCCTGAAAATAGGCAGGATTTGCCTAGTGCACTTACCCGGTCAACAAAAACTAAATAAATAAATAAATGGCCACATCAGCGGTGTCAGTTTCAAAATGGAAAGGCAATTTCAGATTTGGGTTGACCAGTGCTGGGGCTAAAGCTAGGGCCTGTTTGAGCTGGGCTACAGCTTCAGTGTGTGTGTGTGGTGCCCCATGTCCATGGGACATCCTTTTTTAGCAATTCATACAGGGGAGCAGCCTTCAAGGCAAAGTCAGGGATGAAATCCCTGGAGTAGTTTATCATACCTAAAAAGTGCCTAAGTGTTGCTACGCTTGTAGGAAATGGTAGATCTTGAAAGCTCTGGATCTTCTTAGTTGCTGGGCTTATGCCTTGGTCTGTAATGCATAAGCCAAGGAACATGACCTCCTTCTGACACAGTTGTGCCTTAGAGGGGTTGCACTTGAGGCCTGCTCTCCCGAGGAGAGTCAGTAGTTCATCCAAAAGGGTTAGGTGTTCTTCTTTGGTGGAAGTTGCTAAAAGCAAATCATCCACATACTGCAGGAGACTGTCAGGTGTGGAGAACTCCTGCAGGGCATCCATCATTTGCAGATGGAAGAAGGAGGGGCTGTTATGGAATCTTTGGGGCAAAAACGTCCAGGTCTACTGGCAGCCTTCAAAGGTGAAAGCAAACTTGTATTGGCTTTCCTGGGCTAATGGGAGTGACCAAAACTCATTAGAAATGTCAAGAGCTGAAAACCACTTTTTGTCGGGCGTCAGCAACTTGAGCACATCAGGGGCTGATGCCACAGTTGGGGCACAGCTGGGGGTGACTTGATTAAGCTTCCAGTAATCAATTGTAAGCCTCCAAGCTCCATTTTGCTTTTTAACGGGCCAAATGGGGGAATTAACGGTGGAGACACAAGGCCTAATCACTCCTTGTTGCAGCAGTGACTGGATGATCTCTCTCAATGACGGCAAGGCTTCAGCAGGAAATGGGTACTGCTTCTACCTAACAGGGTTAGGCCCTGTGATCTCAATGGTGGTGTGCATTCTACCACAATCATGCTTGTTGGTAGCAAACACACCAATGTGTTTTTGCAACAAAGGTTTTACCTCCGTAATCTAGTTCGGAAAACAGGTCATGACTGTTGAACAAAGCCATGATGTCATACTCCTTGTTGTCATGTTTGATGGCTGCCACCGCATGCGAGTCTGGAATGGTGACAGCATGGAATTGGCCCTGGATCTGTTGCAATAGCCTATTAGCTAGGTCCACTACACAGCCATGCTGTGCAAGGAAGTCAATTCCCAATATGCTGGGGTGGTGACGTAATACCATGAGGTCAAAAACAAATTTGTTTTTAGGTGGCCTACCTACACAGGTAGTGCTACAGATCAAAAAGGTTTTAATTTGGTACCATCTACACCTTATGCACTAGCCTGCCAGCTGGTGGACCATGCACAAGTGGCTGGGTTCTAATCATGGAGAACTGACATGGCTGCTCCTGTGTCTAGGAACATGTTGAGTTGGTGGCCCCCGACCGTGGCCCTTACACAGGGCCGTCCGTTTATGTCAGCAAGCAAGTCACTCACAATCTGGACCATGGCCTGTAATTGTCAATCTGAACAGTTCTCTGATTCTTCTTCATCTTCTTGTCCCTGGGCCTTATGGCCTGTAGGGGCCTGTTGGGCCCCTGTCCCTTGGGGCATCACAGAACAGGAATACTGTACCTGTGATGTCAGAGGTGCAATTTTCACTTGCCCAATGGGCAGTTCCTCAATCACTGCATCGGTCTGGCCAGTACTCGGTGCTGCAAAGGGGTTTGTTCCTCGGCCACTTGACTCTGCCAAGGCTGAAGACCTGAAAGGGTTTGTATTGCTGAATGGTGACAGGGGTGCAACAGATTGGCCTGCAGTGCCATCCGTTGTGGCAAGGACCTCCTCCAGTTGTTTATGGAGGGTCTCATTTTGATCCTTTCATTCCCTATAAGTAGGCCCATTATGGTACTTATTTATTGGAATTTGTGTTTTGGCCATTTCGGTTGTTGTTATTGCAATTGTTTTTGTAATTTCGGTTGCCCCCACCCTGAGCCTGATGGTCGTCAGAAGGGGCATCCTGCTTGGTGTTGCTACCTTCCACAGTGTAGTGAGTGGGGTTGAGCCAACCACGGCAACTTGTGCCGGGTCCGTCTGGGCCGTCGAGGTGACGGCGGTGGCTGTCTTGTTCTTGCCAGAAGTGAGATTACGGAGGTAAAACTGAAAGGCACACTCTGTCTTGGTACGGATCTGTTGAAAAGTGTCAGTCTATGGGTAAACGTTGAGTTTAACTTTTTCCCGGAGACCTGGAGTCATGTTTCAGATGTACAAGTCCTTGTACTCTATTTGGTCTCTAGTGGCGGTCTCTCCCGCTAGGCCTTTGCCGGCCTGGTAGGTGAGCCACAACCATTGATGATAAGTTGCTGGGCTTTCTATACATTTTGCTTAATCTTGTAGGCCAAGCAGGCTCTAACGATACCTGGGGAATTGACCAATAGAAAGGTCTGTGACATATTGTTGGAATCAAGAGTGTTGCAGTTGCGAATGTCCTCTGAGAGCTTGGCCCAAAGGGTTGGCTTGATAGTTTGTCTCAAAACTTGAACCTGATACTCGGTTGGAGAGAAAGTTTCTCACAAAGGGAGCGTACCTTCTCTAAATGACAGCTATGGTTGTCATTGGAGCCCATTTGTCCAATGCCTTGGGCAATTTGTTGAACAGAATGAGCCACCTGTAGTGGTTTGGATGTCGGGCCTCGCGGAGGGCCGAAATTTAAAGCACTGTGAAAGGCGGTGTCCGCTGCCGCAGTAGCGACTGCATGGAACGCAGTATCCTGACTGACAGCATGCTCAACCATGTGTTCCGTTTGACTGCGCAGGGTCAGGGCTTCAGGGTTTGACACAGCACCAGGGTTTGTAACTAGGTTAGTAATTACATCCTGCACAATGCCGTGCACCTCCAAACTGTCCTCCCTGGTGAGGGGAGCCAGTGGGAGTGTGTGGCCTGGTGGTGGTGGCTGGCCTCCCGTATCATGGGGACTGCCATATTTGTTGTCATTGGGGTGGCCATTTTGGTTGTCATGAGAGCGGCCATTTTGGTTTTCATGGGGCTGACATGTTTGTTGTTGTCATGGGGCGGCCATTTTGGTTGTCATGGGGTGGCCATTTTGGTTTTCATGGGGCGGCCATTGTGGTTGTCACATGGCAGCATGGGCGATGTGCCAACATGGTGGCCATCTTGTGGATGGTTATCATGGGGTGGCCATTTTGGTTGTCACATGGCAACATGGGTGATGTGCCAACATGGCGGCCATCTTGTGGATGGCTAATGAATGCCACCACCCTGTGGGGCGGGGGTTTGGATGTGACGAGGTGGCCAGTGTCCTCATAATCCAAATCGTCATCACCTGATGACTTCATATCAATGGGTGTGTACTGGAATCATTTATGGCTTTAACATGGCCAGCGAGAATGTTTTGCTGATGGCGCAGTGTCACCATCTTTGCCTTACATTTTTTATGACAAGCTTTTGCAGTACCCTGCTTGATACCTTTCTCAGCCTCACGCTGCATAACTTGATATGCGGCACCCCATTTGACGTTTTCCCTAAGCTTTTTCTAGTTCATTTATCAGCCTTTCATTCTGCTCTTTCAATTGCACATTATCATCACGCAAACATACATTTTTGTCACTCAAAATATCATTTAAATAAGACAACTGTTTTTTGTCACATTTCAACCTCTCATTATCTTCTTTTAATATGCAATTTTCACGCTCTGTTTCTTAAGCAGTACAATGCAGCAGCCTGTTATCGTGTTCATGGAGTTACTGTGTCTCCTCCATTAACTTCTGTTCCCTTTTCAGGAACTCTTGTGCTTGCAACCCACCTCTTTTTTTAAAGAGGCATTTTGCAGCTCAAGAGTAGCACAACAGGTAAGCAGAGAGTTAACAGCTGATTAGAGAGCAGCCAGTAACAAACCCTTAGAGTGATATTTCTTTTTGCTTGGACTCAAGATATTGGTTTGAGATAGCAAGCAAGGGGTTGTCAGCTGATGTTGCATTCAGTGCAAAATCAGTCCATCTTCCATGGGAGGTGAGGTAGTTTGAAACATCTAGTCTCAATTGTGTGCGTAATTGAGACATTGGACACACAAGGGTTAACAGACAAAACAAAACAAAAAAGTAAAGAGAGAGAAAAAAAAAGTGGAAGACTGTTTTAAAATCCTGGGCTCTGACTTCAGACAGGTTTCCGGACTCCTGCTAGAAGCGATTAAGCCTAGGCAGTACACTGTAACTCACAAAGGAGTTTACCAGAGGTCTGGGGGTTGGGGTGCCCCTCTCCAGATCAGAAGTTTGCAAAGGAAAAACCATGGTATATTCAGACAGGTCCAAGTGGCAACGAAATTGTACCACACTGCTGAATATCTGAGATCAAAGAACTGAGATGTGAGTCTCACTCTGACACTCCAGTTCTGCACTCCAGTCACCAGTGTAATTTTGGGTAATAAATTTTACCCTATTGCAGGTTCTTGTTTGGATTGCCAAAGTAGAGAAACAACAAACACGTGGTTTCTAGAGTCTGATAATGATTTATTTCTGGTATACAAAACAGGCTAACAACCAAATCAGTGATAAAAACAAAGATGATCACTGAGAGAGAAATAATCAGTCTTCCTAATTTCTTACCCTGGGTAGAATCAGCTTCTTCTCTAAGGATTCTAAGCTAAAACAGTCACTCTTATACTCTGATTATTGCTACAGAAACCAGCAAAAGAGATACAATAAACATACATAATTGGATGAACAAATATGATGTGATTTGTACTAGCCTGGGAATATGCACCGACGTAGCAAAAACACTGATAAGGGCAAATAGACCGTCTTTGTATGCAGTCAGGTCATGATGACCCTTACCTAATAATTACTTTGCGCTAAACCTAAAGATGGCAGCATTGCACAACTAATACTTGTAAGTATACAAGTATCCAAAACAGCAGTATTTTCTCAGTACATTAGTACATAATGATTTTCAGTAAAACACAATAATTTGTAGAATATTGGTAATAACAGTATATAATTGTATATAAGGCACTGTAATACATATATTAAGTATTGTGATTATATAGCAAGGATACAGTCATAAGCATTGTAATCAATGACAGCAATGATAATAGAACATTAGAACCCAGATTCTGACATTCATGCTTATGTGATAAGTGCCTGTGCCCTAAATATTACTGTCTGCAACATAAGGCCCCAATCAGGTGTGGTGGTCCATGGATAACACCTCCCCACCCAAAAAAGCAGCGAGGGCTTCAGCTGCAACACTGCCTCATACCTCCTGACTCCTTTCCTCTTCCACTTCTTCTGGGTGTCCCAGAGGAACCAGTAGGAGGGAGATTCTCCCTCCACCTATTGGGTTGGGAGAGGATAACTTCAGACACTTGGGTGCTCCAACTGATCGCAGAAGGACACTCAGTAGAGTTTCTTCGGAATCCTCCTCGAAATCCCCCCCAGGTCGTCATACTCCCCAGAACATCTTCTTCTGGTCCGGGAAGAAATCTCCTTTCTTCTGGTGAAAGAGGCGATAGAACCGGTACCCCCACACCTTCTAGGGATGGGCTACTATTCTCATTTCTTCCTGGTCCCGAAGAAGTCAGGAGAGGTGAGGCCGATTCTCAACCTCAGCTCCCTGAACTTGTTTGTGGAGTACAAAAAGTTCAGTATGCTCTCTCTGCAGAGGCTTCTGCCCCTCCTTCGGCTGGGACAGTGGCTGTGCACTCTGGATATGGAGGATGCTTACCTGCATATCCCTATTCACCCTTCCCACCGTAAATACCTGCATTTTGCTTTCCAGGGGGACCACTACCAGTTCAAGGCCCTCCCATTTGGTCTTTCCTCGGCTCCCTGAGTTTTTACCAAATGCCTTTTGGTGGTAGCGGCCTTCCTGCTTACCCAAGGGGTGCAGATTTTCCCGTACCTGGACGATTGGCTCCTGGTGGCCTCGTCCAGGGAGGAACTCCTGCATTCCCTTTCCCTTACCCTACAGGTTTTTGCCTGCATGGGTGTTACCGTCAACCAGGTCAAGTCCCACCTGATACCATCCCAGAGGCTCCAGTTTATCGGGGCAATCCTGGACATGACCTCCGGCATGGCTTTTCTGCCGCTGGACAGGGTGGCATTGATCCAGGCTCAGGTCAACCTGTTATCCAGCTGCAGGTGGGTCAGCGCCAGGTCGGTCCTTTGCCTCCTCAGGCTCATGGCAGCTGCTACTCCGACAATCCCTCATGCTCAGCTCCACATGAGAATCTCTCAGTGGATGCTTCGGTCTCCATGGAATCAGCTGGTGGATGACCTAGAACAACTAGTTCCGGTTTCCAGCCCTATGGCTCAGGACTTGTAATGGTGGGCGGTTCAGGAGAACCTTTGCCGGGGAGTTCCCTTCTGCATTTCTCCCCCCTCCCAGACTCTGACAACAGGTGCCTCGGGAGAAGGTTGAGGAGCCCATCTTGGGCCTCACAGGACCCAGGGTTCCTGGTCCCAGCTCGAAAAATCTCTCCACATCAATGTGCTCAAACTTAGGGCTTTGTTGTATGCTCTTCAGGCTCTGCAGCTTTTTCTGCTTCCCGGGCATCTGGCTATCCAAACGGACAACATGTGTGTCATTTGGTACATCAACAAACAGGGAGGAACTTGTTCCTACCTTCTTTGCAGGGAAGCGATGAGGGTTTGGGATTGGGCAGTGCTGCACAACCTTCACCTCATGGCCATTCACATCCCAGGGGTCGAGAACACGTTGACAGACCACCTCAGTCAGTCGTCTGCTTATGCGCATGAGTGGGAACTCGATCAGGGGGTAGCATATGAAATTTTTCTATGCTGGGGAACCCCTCAGGTAGACCTGTTCATGTCTCCTTTCAACGCAAAACTTCCTGCCTTCTGCTCTCTCGCTCCAGGGCGCAGTGTTTTTTTGAGAGACGCTGTGTCTCTAGACTGGAAGGGAAGATTCATCTATGCCTTCCCCCCGATCCCCTTGATTCCGAGGGTCTTACAGAAACTCAGCTCTGAAGGAACTCATATGATTCTCGTTGGTCCTTTCTGGCCCAGGCAAGTTTGGTTCTCTCTTCTGTAACAGTATTCTGAGGAACCTCCGCTTCCTCTTCCTCTGTCACGGACTTTGCTGACCCAGGATCGGGGACCTTGGTCCATTCAGGCCTCAAATCCCTTCAGTTGCATGCGTGGCTCCTGCAGATGTAGCTCAAGCCCGTTTCGGGGTTCCCCCCGGGTGGCTGAGATTCTGGTGGAGGCCAGGAAGCCATCCACTAGATCTACCTATGCCATGAAATGGAAAAGGTTCACTATCTGGGCCACTTCCAAAGACTTCGAGCCTTTCTCATGCTCTGTTGGGCGGCTTCTGGATTACTTGTGACACCTCTTTGATCTGGGTCTCAGTCATTTATCTTTGAAGATTCACATGGGGGCCATCTCGGCCTACCACGTTCCTTTTGGTGACAGAACATTTGCATAGCTGGAGGTCTCTGAAACCTTCCTTAGAGGGGTCCTCCACTTGAGACTCCCTATTCGGGTTTCTTCCCCTCCTTGGGATCTCAATTTTATCCTTGAGAAGCTTACTCTGCCTCCTTTCGAGCTGGCAGCCTCTGCAGACCTGAAGTTCCTCTCATGGAAGACTCTCTTCCTTGTGGCCATTACTTCTGCTCGGAAGATTTCTGAACTCCAGGCCCTGATGTGTAAAATCCCGGACTTGATTTTTCACAAGGAACGTGTGGCTCTGCATTCCAACCCTAAGTGTCTCCTCAAGGTGGTAGTGGAATCTACGCTGAATCAATCCAAAGAGTTGCCTGCTTTCTTTATGCAACACTCCAATCAAGGGGAGTACCTCTTGCATACTCTGGATGTTCACCGGATTCTGAGATACTACACCTCCAGGACGAAGGATCTCAGAAAGTCTGATCAACTGTTTGTTGCTTTTGTTCATAAAAGAGAAGGCAGTGTTGTTTCCAAGCAATGCCTGTCTAAATGGTTGGCTCATTGTATCACTTTCTGTTATAACAAGTACAACAAGACCCTGCCGGGTCAAGTCAGAGGCCACTCCAACAGAGGGGTCGCTGCCTCTGCTGCTTGTTTCAAGAATGTGTCAGCGGCCAACATCTGTGCAGCTGCTATTTGGACTTCTGTCCATACCTTTATGAAACATTACAGTTTGGATATTGCCTCTCACCATAGAGTGGGCTTTGGGTTGGCTGTTTTGTAAGGTCTCCTTTCCTAAGACCTTCACAGCCAGAGGGTCTACTTCTAGGTAGTTTTCCTCCTTCTGTTTGCTTCTTCTTGTTCCAGACTGCTTGGGACTCAGTCCTATATGTAGTTACCTACTGCAAGAGCCCTCTCAAAGTAAGATAGTACAGTTATGTAAGAATTTACCATAACAGTAGATCTTCGAGAGAGGCTCTTGCAGTAGGTAATACCTTCCTGCCCTCCATCCCCCTAAGCTTTTTCAGCTCCTTTTCCAGGATGGGAAATATCCACTTCTGTCTTGTCTCGCCTTTTAGCCTTTGATGGGAAAGAACTGGAAGGTGGGCGTGGGGGACCACCCCGTTATACTGATGTCGCATGACATAGGTCACCTGATGAGGGGGCAGTCCCCCACCAGGTACTGCTAGCAAGAAATGTTTTCATGGGGTCCTGACGCCTGCCGGCTTTAGTCCCATATGTAATTACCTACTGCAAGAGCCTCTCTTGAAGATCTACTGTTACGGTAAGTTCTTACTTAACTGTACTTTCCTTGTGTTTCAACGGAGTGCCACCAGAAGAGGTAAAGGAGTTCTGCTAGAAAGGAAGAAATTCCATAAGGGAACAACAAACCCAGTTAGAGTCTGTGAAAGTGATGGTATCCTCTGTTCCATGCTGGATGAACTCGAGGGCACAGGCCACTGCTGCCATTTCTGCATACTGTGATGATGCCACACTGCAACGTTTAGAAATTTTACCAGTTTTACCAAAAGGGTAAACAACAAATATGCCCATTCCTGCTATCTGTTCTCCCTGATAATAGGAAGCTGATCTGTCTGTGAAGACATGACACAGTGAGGTGTTCTCAAGTAGTTGTGGTGTAGCAGGAAGGAAAGGTCCTGGATCTGGTAGATTAGGTGGCTGCAGTGTACAGTCATGGGGTTCTCCTTGGAAAAGGAGGCCATGCACCAGCATGGATGGCATTTTGGCTGGGTGGACATTGATATGTCTGTCCAGGAGAAGGATGGACCAGTGTGTCAGTCTGGTATTAGAGACTGACCCATCCTTTACTCTATCTGATAGCAAAAAGGTTATTGGGGTATGGTTGGTATTGATAATTGGGGGGGAGTACCCAGTGATATACAGAAAGTGCTTGACAGCCCAGTAGGTGGCCAGAAGGTTCCTTTCACAAAGGCTGTACTTCTGTTCCACTGGGGTCAAAAGCTGTGATGCATAAGCAGTGGGTCTCAGGGTGCCATGGACCTTCTGGGCCAGCACTGAGGACATAGCAATGTCAGAGGTGGCAGATTTCAGATGGAATGGCAAGGCTGGATTGGGGTTGACCAAAGCTGGAGCTGAGGTCAGAGCCTGCTTCAGTGACATCATGGCTTGGGTATGAATGGGGCCCCAAGTCCAGGGAACATCCTTTTTCAGTAGTTCATACAGAGGGGCAGCCTTCTGAGCAAAATCACAAATAAAATCTCTAGAATAATTTGCCATACCTAGAAACCTCCTAAGGGTGGCCATGCTGGTGGGCAGTGGCAGATCTTGCAGTCCCTGTATCTTCTTCCAAGTAGGGCTTCGGCCTTGGTCTGTTATCATCAGGCCCATAAAGAGTACCTCTTTCTGACACAGTTGAGCTTTTTCTGGGTTACATTTGAGGCCTGCTCTATGGATGAGGGTCAGTAGTTCGTCCAGGACATCCAGATGTTGTTACTGTGTGGCTGTGGCCAACAACAGGTCATCCACATACTGCAAGAGACACAGGGGTGTAGAGAAACCCTCAAGGGCATCCATCATGTGCAGATGGAAGAGGGAGGGCTGTTATGGAACCCCTGTGGGAAGCAGGTCCATGTGTACTGCTGCCCCTCAAAGGTGAAGGAAAACTTACATTGACTTTTGGGGGCCAATGGCAATGACCAAAAACCATTGGAGATATCCAGGGCACTAAACCATTGTTGGTCTGGGGTCAGTAGGCATAGCACGTCTGGTGATGATGCCACAGTTGGGGTACAACTGGGGGTGACCTGGTTTAGTCTCCTGTAGTCAATAGTAAGTCTCCAGGTGCCAGTGTTTTTTTTCCACAGGCCACACTGGGAAATTCATAGTGGAAATGCATGTCCTGATTATACCTTGCTTCAGGAGTGATTTAATTGTTTCCCTAAGAGAAGGCAAGGCCTCAGGTGGAACGGGGTACTGCCATTGCCTCTCATGTGCTGGGCCTGTCACTTCAATGACAGTGTGCATCCTGCCACAGTCATGCTTTTTGGTGGCAGTCATGCTTTTTGGTGGCAAATGCCTCCAGATGCCTTTGTAGGATGGGAAGGAGCTTTGGAAAAAGCTCTTGGTTCTTAAACAGATCTATGACGTCATACTCTTTGTCATTTGTGGAGATTGTTGCAACTACATGTGAGTCAGGGATCATGATGGTGTGATATTGTCCCTGAATTTGTATCAGTAACATGTTGGCTAGGTCTACCACACAGCTGTGTGGTGCCAAGAAGTCAATTCTGATTATACTAGGGTGATCATGCAGTACCATCAGCTGAAAGGTGAGATATGCCTTCAGATGTCCCAGTGTCACAGATAGTGGCTGGGAGCAGTATGCAGGTAGCCTAGTTCTGTCTACACCAGACATATTGGTCCTGAAGACCGGTAGACCAAGGTGATATGTCTGGGTTGTCATCCTGTAATACAGACACAGCCGCGCCGGTATCCAGCAGTACTGTGAGTTGGCGACCCCGACCTCGGCCTCTGTGCATGGCCTTCCATTTGTATCCAAGACCAGCTTGTTTACAATACGGACTGGGGCCTGTAATTGTCAGTCTGTACCAGTCGAAGCATGGCTAAGCTCTTGAAAGTGAGTCTGGGCCTGGTTCATGTGAACCATCTCACCATGCTGTACTGATGCTGTATAGGGAGCCGCTTCTTGTTTCAGGCCTGAGAGTCTGGACTTCCCGCAGCCTGTGGAGGCCTGTTGTCTTGGTTGTATTGCAGCAAGGGCCCATACTGGAACAGGGTCCGCTACGAAGCACACTTTCCCAAGGAGGTCTCAGAAATTTCGGTTCTCATTGGCTATTTCCCAATATGAAGGACCTGGTCTCTGTTGTTTACTCTTATTGTTTTTGTGGTGTTTCTTGTTTTTGTGGTAGTTCCGGTTCCCACCCCAGGATTGTTGTTGTTGGGCTTGCTGGGCTTCTGGGGATGTTGGTTATCTGTGGGGGGTGCTGTTTCTCTTGGGCCTGCCCCTCCACCGTGTAGTGCATCATGGCCTCTGGAATGGCTTCCACAGCAGTTACTTTCTTGGAGCCGGAGCCTGAGTCATGGATGTAGAGTTGATAAACCCTCTGTTTTCTGAAGAATATCAGCAAACCTTTCCGTGTTGGGATAGGTGGTTGGCTCTACCTTCTCTCGCACTGCAGGGATCATGTTCCGAAGGAACAAGATTTTGTATTCAATGAGGTCCACATCTGCGGCTTCTCCTGCAAGGTGCTTCCCTGCTTGGTAGGCCATCCAGAGCCTCTGGTGGAAGGTTGCTGGACTTTCCTTCACATTCTGTTTCACAGGGTATGCGAGTATCACGCCTACCACACCATTTTTGTGTGCAGTGATGAGTTCAGATGCTACTTCATCAAAGGATGCGTGACCGTCCTGATGGACAGCATCGGGGAATTTTGCCCACAGGCCAGGCTCGATGGTCTGGTGTAGGATCTGAGCCTGGTAGTCTGCAGTGAGACTAAGCATTTCACATTTAGCACACACCTTTTCCAAGTGGCAACTGAAGTTGTTGGATGGGCTCATCCGACCAATGCGGTCAGCTATTTGCTGAACAGAGTGGACCATTTGTAGGTGATTATTGGGACAATTGATTGGAGGTAGATTTCCTCGGGTGCCCTGCAGGGATTCTTGAGGTGCAGCTTCAGTCACAGTGTGGACCATTCCCTCCTTATTAGCAGCCTCCTTTAGCAGTTGCTTAATCTGGGTCCGGAGAACCCGTTTGTTTCTTTCGGGGATGGTCACATTGTTTAAGGCAGTCTCAATAATTTTCTCTATGTCCTGCTTATCGTCCACATTAGTAACAGCAATCAGTGGTGCTGTTGGGACTAGGCATGGGCCTGCTCCCCCCCATCATGGGAATCACCATGTTGGCATCGCCCATGATGGTCATCATGCCGTTGATGATGTAGGGATGTGGTGTCATGTGACGGAGGTCTGCCATGTTGTGGATGGTGGGGTTGGGTTACTGGGCCATAGTAGGGGTGTGACTGGGCATTGTACTGGGAGATGTCATCATCTGATTCCTCCTCCTCAGATGTCATTGACAAGGTGGGGGCTATACCTCCCATCGCCTTGACATGTTCTGCCAGCATCTCTCGCTGATGGTGCAGTTTCGCCATTTTGTATTCACAATCCTCATGACTCACTTTTGCAACATTCTGATCCACATCATCCTGCATCTGCTTCTGTAACACTCTATACGTGGCACTCAATTCGCAATTGTCCCTAGTAGCTACTCCAAAGTCATTACGTACCCTTGTTTATCTTGTCCTGTAACTCTCCCAACTCCTCATGCATCTGATCATTAGTTCTACTCAACAAGTCATTTATTTGCAAAGCCTGCCCCTTATCCTGTCTCAAACTTTGACACTTTTCTGTTTCAGAATACAAAGTTCCTGCTAATTTGCCTGAGCAGAATGATACAAAAGGGAATCCTTTTCATTCCGCAGAGTTTGGAGCTAAGACTCCATATCTTGCTTTCATCTTACACATTCAGTTTCCTACAGTCCCATCTCCTGCTTGAGAGATGAGATCTGCAGTTCAAGGGTTCAAAACCTCACTTCGGAGGCTTCCAAAGCAGCGTAGAGCGCCACGACCTACAACCCTTTAGCTTCTCGCTTTCTGGCTGTTTGTCTCATCTCTGAGTACTGGGTTGAAATCCCCAGTATAGGGTTTTTGGATTGACTTGCATCCTGAGTGAAGTCAGCCCATCCTCCATGGGAGGCAAGGAAGTCTGAGACATCGAGTCTCAGTTCTGTGCAGATATTTGACACGGTTGTCATTGTGTGGGAGGGAACGAAAAATCAAACTGTGAAAATGTGCCATACTGTGTATCGATCCACAACAGGTGCACTAGTTAACAGGTGGGCTATTGTGCACTTGTAAGCTTGCAATTCAAAACTGCCGTGGGGTGAGGTGAGTTGGCATCAACCACACCCAGTAAGCAGCCAGACTTTGCAGGTGATTACAAAGTGGGTGAAAATGGGAGAGGTGATGCGGGAATGCACACCTACTGTCCCCGTTAGGAAGGGAGTTGTAGCAACAAGTGAAAACTTTGCAAACTCTAAATATTGCCTGCACACGGTCACCAATTGTCAGGAGGTCTAAACCTCACTCTCAGGTTCTTGGCAATAATGGGAATGCAAGGAATCACAGACACATTGCATGAGTAATAAAACTTGTTTATTACTACCAAAAGGAAAATCACAGTTGCCCTAAGCAGTTCTTACCATTAGGAAATGGGAGCCAATGATAAGCATTCCCTATACCTCGAGGAATCTCTATGTCTCCTGGGGTCTCCGAGGTAGAAGACATAATGTTTTACATTATATACCTAAGATAATTACCATAGTTACTGTAAGATAGAAACATTTCTAGTTAGAGAGATGAGCTCTATTGGCTAAATTAGAGGTGGCTTCTCAGTCCAAGATTTAGTCTTTAGTAACCAGATAAGGCCCACTAGGCACAAGTGCCTATTTTCAGGGGTGACCTGGGAACACTGGGTGGTTAAGTGACTTGCTCAGAGTCACACAGTATGCGAGTGGAGGTTGTGAGAATCAAACTCAGGTCTGGTCTGCTGGATGTATCCAGCTTGTTCACACCTCATTCCTCTAACCTCTAGGCTATACTGCCAGCCCAATTTATTTATTTAGTTTTGTTTACCGGGTAACTACCATTACTATTTTCAGGCATGAACCGGGAGTTTACAGTAGGTAGACAAGGAGTTACATTATGAGTACAGGTAGAAACAAAATACAGAGCAAACAGGATTATGCAATGCTTGAGAAGGTACACAGTTAGGCAATCACAAGGGTAGGTAACAGGTTGAGTTAGAGTTTATACATAGTAACAAAAAACTCAAGTGATAACTATGACATGTAGCAAGCACTACTGGGTTAAGAGCAGCTAAAGGCAAAAAACAAAGTGGAGACATACGTGCCAAAACCTATCGGGATACTGTAGGAGGAGTGGAAAGCAGTTTGCAGCAGTGGAGAAGTGAAGCTGGTTCTGAAATGCAGATTCAAGGAGTTTTGAAACAGGCACAGGAGACCTGGCTATAGAGGAAGGAGCAGTAGTTGGTTTTAAACTAGGCATGACTGGAGGCTAGGCGAATGTCAAGAGGCAGGGAGTTCCAGAGTTTTTCTACTGAGTGAGAGAAAGCAAGGGTTCCTTTGTTTGATTTACATCAAGGTATTTGCAGCAGCGATTTGTCAGTTGATCGTAGACCATGGGAGGAGGACAGCAGAATTAGTAGGGAGGGCAGCGAGACAGGGATCCCTGATCTAATAACATTATCAGTCAGGGAGCCAAGGGCAAGAGTTTGAGCTGAGGCAGGGGGTAGCCAATTTAAGTCAGCATAGAGCTGACAATGGTGTTTTGACCAGGGAGAGGCAGAAGCATACATGCAGATGCTGTTGTAAGTCATGTCCCATTTCCTGAAGAGAGTAGTGGACAAACTAAGATAAGTGACTACACCATAGGATAACGATGGGAGCAAGATCCCATGGGCTATAGCTAATCTAGCTGCCTGCATAAGGATGTAGCTGGTTTTGTAGGCTACAGCAATTTTAGCATTAACTGATTTACATGTAGACATTACATGCTCATCAAAGTTTAGATTTTTGTCAAGGAGTACTCCAAGATACTTGAAAGAGCGTAATGGCTTGAGCTGTTTTTTGTTTAATTTGACTCCTGAACCAAACAGCATTGTAAGCATTTTATCAGCATTAAGGATTAGCTTATGATGGAACAGCCAGGATTAAATAGACTGAAAAGCAGTAGTTAGGGTCAGGTTTATATGGTGAATGTTCTTATCATGACAGTACAAGTCCAGGTCATTTGCATAGAGGATGGTTGAGCAATCAGGGCTATTTGATGAGATACGATTTATAAAAATGGAGAAGAGGAGGGGTCCTAATATCGAACCCTGGGGAACACCAAGGTTAATGGCCACTGGGCTAGAGATAGCGGAATTGAATCTAACAATTTGAGTTCTGTTAGATAGATAGCTATTGAACCAGGTCACTGAGTTTGGCAAGAAACCAAGGGCTAAGAGACTATCTAGTAGAAGAGGATGATCAACAAAGTCAAACGCCTTTGTCAGGTCAATAAAAACTGCCCCTGTGAGGTGGCCATTGTCCATTGCAGCTAAAGTATCATTTGTGAGGTGGAGCAAGGCTGTGGAGGTGCTATGACCTTTGCAAAAGCCATACTGAATTGTGGAGAGAAGTTTATATTTAGTCATGTATTCTGTAACTTGTATTAATCCTAGCTTTTCCATTATTTTACTTAGCACTGGTAGAATAGCTATAGGCCTATAATTAGGCACATCTCTTTTATCACCCTTCTTAAAAACCAGGGTGATTCTAGCCATTTTCCAGATATCTGGGACAATTCCACTACAAAAGGATAATGGCTGGATAATGAATGGTGCAGCCAGCGTTAAAAGTTTAGGTTCTACACCATCAGAGCCTACACTAGTGTTGTCAGAAATGGTATTCAGCAAGCCTAGGACATCAGATTTTGAAGCCATGTTGAAGTAGAATGGAGGGGGAAATGCAGCAGGAGTGGGTGGACTGGTCGGAGGTAAGGGCTGGCCTTGGAGGAGGGCAGATGTGAAGCTGGACAGGTCAGAGAATTGTTTATTAAATGCTTCCACAATTGTCCTAGGGTTGTTGCAGTGAACCCCGCTAACGATCATATAATTTGTCAAGGGAGTATTTTTAGTGCCCAGGAAGGATTTGATGTGGGTCCAGAATTTCCTGGAGTCACCTGATGCTTCCAGGAGGAGCCTCTTACAATATGTGCTTTTTGCTCCTCTAATCCACTTTTTGCAATCTTTTCTCTGGGTTCTGTAGGTATGGTAGTCTGAAGTAAGTCCAGTTTTTCTGAAACGCCTCCAGCTCTTATCTCTAACGTGTAATGCAGCCAGGAGGTCATTGTGTAAGCACTTGGTGGGTGCCACATGAACCCGCTGGATCACAAGGGGTGTATGTCTATCCTGAATTTCACGAAATTTGGCTAAGAAGTAGTCTAGTGCCATTTGTGCATCCAGGGATTGAGAAAGACAGGACCAGTCAATAGTTGAGACTTCATACTGGAACTGCGCCTGGTTCAGAGTAGCGTAATTCCTGAAAGTGTTACAGCATGGGGGCTAAGACTGGGACCTAGAGTGTTGCAACACACAGAAAATAGGGGGTGATCAGATTTGCTATCCGGCAGCGTTCCAGCATCCATGATTCTGTCAACCCTATTTGTTAATATCAAATTCAGTTCCGTGCTTGACATTGCCTTAGGGGAGATTCTCGTCATCTCAGTTATAACTTGATGCAGGTTATAGCTTTGCATTACAGATAGAAGTGACCCCTTAGTGTGTCCAAGCCACTTTAGATTCATATCTCCGAGGATAAGCAGTTCATTATGGCCTGCTAGTTTCACCGTATCATCCAGTAGATTTGTAAAAGCTGACAGCCCTCCCTGGGATGGGTTATAGGCAGCCACTATATGTAGATTTTTTGCACCCAGATGGAGACGTGCATGAAGGGATTCACAGATGGAAGACTGGGGCATAATTTTCTGCGAGACATTTAGATGCACTTTGTAAAACAACGCAACACCCCCACCCTGCTTAGAGGATAACCTGTCATTCCTAATAAGATTATAATTTTGTATCGCACAGGTAGAGTTGGGAGTGGAGGGCTTAAGCCACATCTCAGATAGGCACAGTATATCTGGGTTGTGGGTGGAGACCCAAGCCTCCAGCTCTGGGCGGTTGTGTGTAAGGCTGCTAATGTTTAGGTGGGCTATGCGGAGCCCTGAAGCAGTAGACCAGGAGGCATTTTTGCACGGCTGGGGATGTGAGGGACCAGGGTTCTGTTCCACATCACCTGCCAGCAGGATAGCAAGCAGCATTAGATGAGCTTGCAATGAATGAAAGGAGTAACCATAGTAATTTTAGAGCAGAGAGTGTGATCTAAGTATGCAGCCACAAGATAATAGATGAACCTTGGGACTAGTAGAGAGGTGATGTCCAAGTGATCAGTAGGTCTAGACAGCATGTTGGAAAACTTAAAATTTCTGTTTGAGTTCTGCTCCCAGTTACTACTCTGGGAACAAGGGGGCAGGGAGACCCTAGCCAGTGAGCAGAGCAATAGGCTGGCCACAAAAAAGACCATATACTTTAGTCAATCAATCAATCAATCAATCAAAATCTTTATTTATTCAGGCCAGCATCATTGAGCATAGCTCATTTACAAGATGGACCTGATTGGTCATAACAATATAAAGGTACAATTTTACACACATGCAAGATACAGATTGAATATAAAAAACAAAGACATTATAAATGAACAGATGCAAGAAAATTCACATATATACAAAGCATTGAGTCAATGAAACTGGGTTATAATAAAAAAGGAAAAAAATAAAACAGTACTGAAAGATTAAAGCGAGGGTGATGGGATTTTGGGAAAAAGGTCTGGTAAGAGATAAGTGGGTGAAAGCTAGAAAACAAATTTAAGGGGGAAGTGCAAAAAAAAGGGGTGGGGGAAAAAGGGGTTATGTTAGGACTAGGCCTTGTGGAAACAGTTGCATGACTCTGGAAAGAGACTAGTATATAGCTTTTTGAAGGATGCTAATGGAATGAGGGTATTCAACTTCAAGATCTTTTGAAGAGAGTTCCAGATAAGTGCTAGAGAGTAGCTGATTGCAGCCCTCCCATACCGGGTATAGGTAATAGGTATCATTAGCATGATGAGTCTATTATTCCTTAGGGCATATGGTCTGGATATGACCTGGGTAAAACAATCTGAAATGTAGGATGGTAATTTGTTTGTTAGAGCTTTGTAGATCCATAAAGCAGCATTTTTGTTTCTTCTATGATGTAGGGATGTCCAGCCGACTGCAGTATAGAGAGAGCAATGGTGGGTGCTGAAAGGAAGGTCTGTAATGAATCTAAGAGCTCTGTGATACAAGGTATCCAATTTATTTAAGTGGGAAAGGGAGCAGTGACCATATAGGAAATCAGCATACTCAATGAGGGATAGGAATGATGCCAGGATTAATCTTTGTTTAGAATCTCTGGTTAGATAATGTTTGATTCTATAAAATAGGCCAAGTCTCTGTCTGAGCTTCTTCAGGAGCTCTTCAATGTGGTTAGTGTAGTCAAGTCTATTGTCAATCCAAACCCCAAGATATTTAAATTTATCCACATATTCCAGACTTTCACCAAGGATGGTA
The DNA here is from genome assembly GCA_016271365.2 of Neoceratodus forsteri. NCBI lineage: Eukaryota > Metazoa > Chordata > Ceratodontiformes > Ceratodontidae > Neoceratodus > Neoceratodus forsteri. The sequence goes on along the minus strand of CM028129.1, from coordinate 815,087,171 downwards.
GATAATTGGGGAAGGGTGTTTGGTGAGAGAGTGGAAGAGAAGCTCTTGGAGGAGAAGAACATGGCTTTCGTTTTCTTGGCATTTAATAGGAGTTTCTTTTCTAGTAATTTGTGCTGCAGCAGAGAGAACTCAGATAGTAAAAGTTCACAGGCTTTTGTTGGTGTAGGATTACTGACATATAGGACAGTATCATCTGCAAAAAGGTGAATATTAGATGTGGTGAGATTGGAGTCAATGTTATTGATGTAAATGGCAAAGAGGATAGGGCCCAAGATGGAACCTTGTGGTACACCTCTTAGGAGTGGTTTTGAGGCAGATAGGTCACCTTCATTTTTTACCTGCTGTAGTCTACCGGAGGTAGCATCTGAACCATTGAAGAGATTGAGTCGAGGCCTATGGAATGCAGAGAGGAGATTAGTAGTTCATGGTCCACAGTATCAAAGGCTTTGCTTAAATCCAGAAATACAGCACAGATATTATTCTTTTTGTCTAATTCAGTCTGCCAATCATTAGTAACTTTTGCTAAGGCAGAGATGGTGCTGTGCATGGATCTAAACCCAGATTGAGCTGGGTTAAGGAGATTATTGGTATCAAGGTAGGCACTTAATTGGATGTTCACTAATTTTTCAAGCATTTTGGACAATACTGGTAAGATGGATATGGCCTATAATTGTTGAGGTCCATGGGGTCACCTGCCTTGAGTAGGGGAAACACTTGAGCTGTCTTCCATATTGAAGGAATAGATCCAGTGGCTAGGGACAAATTGAAAAGGTGAGTTAGGGGGGCTGCTAAGGCGTGCAGTGCAACTTTTAGAAAATAGGGGTCCAGAGAGTCTGCACCTGCGCTTTTAGTTGTATCCAAATGGAGTAGTAGGTCTTCTACTTGTTTTAATAGTATTGGCTTAAAGTAAAATGTGGAAGCAGCCTTTTGTCCCTCGGTAGACTGGAAGTTTAATTGTGACCGCATTAGATTTGCTGGAGAGGAGTCGAATGCTAGGCCGGCTGTAGTGAAATGATTTTTGAAGGCATTCAAGATTTCTTGCTTGTCAGTGATATCCACATTATTTAGGTGCACTTTGGGTGGTAAGGCAGGGGTAGAATCTTGTCCTAAGATCCCCTTTATGGTCCCCCAGAATCTGGAAGGGTTATGATAGGAGGCATCCAGTTCAGCTGCGTAGAAGGCAGCCTTGGCATTTCTCACTTTTTTTGTGCAGGAGTTTCTGGCTTTTCTGAATTGAAGCCAATCATTTGGATTCTTGGTCTTTCTTGCCCTTTTCAGAGCTTATCTCTGCAAGCAATGCGGATTTAGTTCAGCAGAGAACCAGCGACAAGATTTGAGCTTGGTTCTGACACTGGAGAGAGGTGCATGTATATTGAGGGCACTTGTGATAATATCATTTAAGACCTGTAGAGCTATCTCTACTGAAGCTGTGAGATAGAAATCTTGCCAGCGTGTGGTGTGACACAGATCATGGAGATATCCTATGATATTAAGGTTCTTTTTAGACCTTCTTGGGAGAAATTTTGCTGGGTTGGATGGCTTGAAGGATGATCTTATACCAGCTATGGGACAGTGATCGCTTATATCACTGAATAACACTCCAGCATGAGAACACAGATGAGGCTTATTAACCAACATAATGTCCAGAAGTGTGCTGTTACTTTTGTTTTTTGGGTTAATCCTTGTTGGTTCTTTAATTAATTGAGTGAATCCATGAGTGTCACAAAAGGATACTAGGGGTGCGGATGCATTGGCTAGCCAATTTAAATTCAGGTCGCCTAAAATAATGGTGTCTTCTGGGCCTAATTTAATTATAGTGCCCAGGTGGGATAGGAGTTTTAGGCCTGCTGAGGGGGGCCTATAGCAGCCAATCAATTGAAAAGATGACATATTGGGGAGAGATATTTTAAGGGATAAGCATTCGAATTCCTTCGGCTGTGAAGTAATATTGAGGCAGGATGCAGAGATATTTGCTTTAACATAAATGGCCACTCCACCGCCCCTGGATGGACGATCAGATCTGAAGAGCTGATAGTTGGGAAGATTTATTTCTCTGTCATTTGTTGCAGATTTGAGCCATGTTTCGGAGATTACCAGAAAGTCAGGTAAGGTGTGTGCAACCCAGGCCTGTACTAGTGAGAACTTTTTTAGGAGGCTGCAGACGTTGATATGAAGAAAACTTAGGCCTTTCATGGTGGCTAAATCAGCTGGGGAGATAGAGCTTTCTGTGGGTCCAGGATTGATTTCAACAGTGCCAACACAGATTAGCAGAAAGAAAATCAATTTAATGAGGGCTTTAAGTGATAGAAGGAAGGAATAGCCAGAGGATTTTCTCTTCTTGCTTGGGGTCCTGTAATTAGAGGGTCTTGAGCCTGCTGTATGGTTAGGTAAAATGTCATATAATACCAGCTTGATGGACAGGTATATAGGGGCTCTGTACTGCCAAGAATGGAGTTGGGGGCTTATGAAGTACAGAACTGGATGTGAGCCTTTTTGTGGGATACCCCAAGGATTATAGTGCAGAAGCGGTAGTGTATACTTGAGGAATTGGAAGACATCCACTGTGGATAATAGAGGAGGGCCAGCTTGAATAGCCGCCTTAAACACCAGGGCATGGGCTGTTTCGGTCTCCTCCTCAGGATATGAGGAAGGTGAGAGACAGAGCAGCATTAAGAGGAACAGCAGCATGGTGGAAGGTAGCTAGGGTTAAAATACTAATGGTAGTGTGAGGAGTGGAGCTCGGGTATTTGCTAGGAGTTAGCTATGGGCTGAGATGGGAGATTGGCGGAAAGTGTGTATAAAAGAGACACCCGGGGTGGGCAAAATTTTACGGTTTTCCTGCATTTTCGGCTGTCTCTCCCGCCTCCTGGTTCCCTTTGGCTTAGCGGTCACCGCCTCGCCGCTGGCGGCTCGGAGCCCCACGGTCACTGGGTGCCTGAGGGCAGGGCTGGCTGGAAAGGAGGAGACAGAGGAGAGGGCAGTCAGAAAAAGCACTAGATTGCAGCAATCAAGAGATTCTGCAAATGGTGCTAAAAAGATTTGCACAACAAAGACTGGGGGTTCAGCGCCTATGCGTCTAGCCCGGCACAAGTCCCACCAAAGGACTGTAGTCACAAAAACAGTATGCAGAAAAACATTTTTACAATTTTACACAAAATCAAAGGCAAAAACAGCTCTTTTTGGGAGAATTTTACAATAAAGGAGCAGAAATCCCGGCCAGTTTTGGAGGTGCAAGCAAAGCAAAAGTCAATGGGGAAGGCGCACCAATCAGAAGCAAGGCTCAGATGGCGGTCACCTTCCGATTGGATGCGGCTCTCCTGTACCTTTCTGGCTGTCTCTCCCGGCCTCCTGGTTCCCTTTTCGGCTTAGCGGTCGCCGCCCGCCCGCTGGCGGCTCGGAGCCCCTACGGTCACTGGGTGCTCGAGGGCAGGGCCGGCTGAAAAGGAGGAGACAGAGGAGAGGGCAGTCAGAAAAAGCACTAGATTGCAGCAATCAAGAGATTCTGCAAATGGTGCTAAAAAGATTTGCACAACAAAGACTGGGGGGGGCGTTCGGCGCCTATGCGTCTAGCCCAACACAAGTCCCACCAAAGGACTGTAGTCACAAAAACAGTATGCAGAAAAACATTTTTACAATTTTACACAAAATCAAAGGCAAAAACAGCTCTTTTTGTCATGATGTGTCATGATGAGCAGCAACACCATCGTTGCTAGATATGCAGAAAGAAAGAGGCCTTATGCAGCTAGAAACAACAACCATAGAAAATTAAAAAAGGGCGCCAAGAATAGGCCGAAATGCCCCTAGTGGTTGTATGTGATAAGGAGCAAATGGCAAAGTGGCCTGTTAGACGTCAGCTGAAACTGACCAAAGTCAGACTATATAAATAACTACTGAGATAGGGTGGGTGGGGAGCCGGAGCGCAGCGCCGGTGGGATATCAGCATCCTGGTAGCGGTAAACAGGCTGCCTTGCTGACTGGCGGCAAGGTCTACTTAATACCTTAACTTTATAAAGGCGGGCAGTCTCCTGCAAACAGGACCACTTTGTGAGTGCAGCTGGGCTAGTTCAGGATCGGGGCCGTGGAGGTTCAAGTCCGGGGCCGTGGAGGATTGAGTCGCGCCCGAGCGGGTGGGTGTATCCTGGGGAGAATAGGAGAAATGAGAGGATTTGAACAGAGAGAAAGAGGCAGAGCTAACTTATAACAAAGAGTGGGGTGGGTATAGACTTAGGGAGGCAGAATGGAAGTGAAGTTAAAAGTTCAGTACATACAGCCCCCAACTTGTCCTTTCACTTATTTATGTTCCAAGTGCACGCAGTGAAGTTTAAACAAGTACACGCTGTCAAATATTACACAGTGCCCCTTCTTAAAAGAAATTGTGACTTGAGTTTGCAGATAAATCAAAAACTATGCGCCTTCATTAAACAAATGTGACAAACACGAGGCTTTTCTTTTCTTTAGTATTCACAGAACAACGTCCAGGAGGTACTGCAGTCAAGACTGCAGACTAACGGCTTGCCTGTGAAAAGGCACCAAAAAAGAATTCAAAAAAGTCCTTAGCATCCTGGTAGTGGTAAACAGGCTGCCATGCTGGCTGGCAGCAAGGTATGCCTATTACCTTAACTTTACAAAGGCGGATGGTCTGCAAGCAATACTGCTTTGTGAGTGCAGCTGGTCTGTTTTGGGACTGGGGCTGTGGAGGTTCAAGTCCGGGGTTGTAGAGCATCGAGTCACACCCGAACTGGTGAGTGTATCCTTAATTTTATGAAGGCAGGCCTGTGTCCCGCAAGCAGGACCACTTTGTGAGTGTAACTGGGCTAGTTCGGGACCGGGGCGGTGGAGGTTTCTGTCTGGGGCCATGCAGGATCGAGTTGCGCCCGAGCGGGCGGGTGTATCCTTAACTTTACGAAGGCGGGCGGTCTCCTGCAAGCAGGACTGCTTTCTGAGTGCAGCTGGGCTAGTTTGGGACCAGGGCCGTTGAGGTTCAAGTCTGGGGCCATGGAGGATCGAGTCACACCAAAGCGGGTGGGTGTATCCTTAACTTCAAGAAGGCAGGTGGTCTCCTGCAAGGAGGACCACTATGTGAGTGCAACTGAGCTAGTTCGGGACTGGGGCTGTGGAGGTTCAAGTCTGGGACCGTGGAGGAGCGAGTCATGCCCGAGTGGGCGGGTGTATCCTTAACTTTATGAAGGCGGGCAGTCTCCTGCAAGCAGGATCACTTTGTGAGTGCAGCTGGACTAGTTCGGGACCGGGGGCTGTGGAGGTTCAAGTCCGAGGCCATGGAGGATCGAGTTGCACCTGAGCGGGCAGGTGTATCTTTAACTTTACGAAGGTGGGCGGTCTCCAGCAAGCAGGACCACTTTGTGAGTGCAGTTGGGCTAGTTCGGGACAAAGGCAGTGGAGGTTCAAGTCCAGGGTCGTGGAGGATCCAGTCGCACCCGAGCGGCTGGGTGTAACAATTTTGTTATAGTCATCACTTTGTGGAAACAAAGAGGTACAGTTTGTACATAGCCGTGTAGTAATACAAATCATCAGAAGATGGCAATGCCGACTCATAAATCATAATCATTACAAGGACATAGGTGTCCTAACATCTTGTAAGCAAGAAATACATGTGTATATTGGACAGTAAAGTGTATAGCAATTGCATGCATACATATCCTGACATCTACTCTTATACGGTAGATGCCCATAGCCCTATATGTTAGTATAACATATACCTAAATGCATGCTGTCTGTGGTGTACCCCTTGGGGTACCAATTTGGGTGCAGGGACCTTGTGTAGCCCGTCTTCTTCTCTTGTTCTTTTTTTGTTCTGTGAGGGCATATCTGAAATAACTTTATTTGGGGAGACTGTACTTTGTGCCCCTGGTAACGTTTGTTTTGGCAGTAGGCATCTGGGTTTCGGGATTAAGTGTTGGATACCTTTTTCTCCCACACTCCCTTGATTTTGTGGTACTGCGCTTTCTCTTTCCTTACTATTCATTCTTTGGTACGTGCACTGCTGACTGATTTCTAGTGCTTTTAATCTGGTATTAAACAATGATTCTTCTGCCGTTAGTTCCTCATTTTGTTTACATTTAAGAAATGTAAACAAAACTTCCAATATCGGAACATCACTTATTAGGTACATTTCACACGCTGTTCATTTTGTTCCCACCTTCCCTGCTAGCAATGTAGTAATGTACATAATTACAGGTCCTGAATATCTCTGTATGATTTGGTTTGAAAGAATTAGTTTTTGCAATGTCTACTCATACTTTAATATTAGAATAACTGACAGCTAGGTGCAAATCGTGTTAGATTTACGTGTTGTATGGTCAGGCATTTTGGTTGTGGCCTACCTGCAGGTTATATTTTGTCCATGGCTGTTGTAGTTTTAGCTCCCACACTAACAACGTGTAACATGTGCAGACGTACATGTCTCTGCGCACGTCTCTGTGCATGCAATGAGCTCGACCTGCTCGCAGCAGTATAGCAATTATACCCCTGATTAACCCAGAAGTAACTCCCAGGGGTTACGAGTGTTTTAAATGCCAAAAATGTTTCAAACAAAATTAAAATACTGTGACACAAATTGAATGGTAACCCCTATTAACACAAAATTAAAATAGTTTCACAGGCTGGTGGTGTTTGGATGGCAAAATTCGACCACCACGCCTGTCTTCCTACTCCCTGTGGGACAGTAGGGCTCCTTTGTGATGAAGCACCAAGATTTGACACAAAGTACACAATCACAATAAAGATTCAGAATTTTTACTACTGTTACCAACCTGGTTAAATCAGGCAGCATTTTGTTTGCTGGACTAAGCCAAGTTTTCAAGAAGCTGTGACTTTAGCCAGTTTTCAGATTTATGGGCATTGAAGCAATCAAATGCAGACAGTCCAAACAATGATGAATTTCCTTATAAATGCATGTAAATGAATTGCTCAAATTCATTTACATGCATTTATAAGGAAATTCATCATTGTTTGGACTGTCTGCATTTGATTGCTTCGATTTTTATAATATTCCACTGTGATATTTACTCCTCCATTCCACCCCCACCCTTGTGAGTTCAAAATAAATGTATTTATACGTTCACATATTTTTCACCTCATGTCATGCATGCGGTTCTGCCTTGGTTGTAGCAAACTAGAGTTTAAGCACGATTTATGTATATTAGGTGCCTATATAAGGGGGCTGTGTCTCCCCCGATTCTCTTCCTCAGACTGGAACTCTCTCAGACTTACCCCACTGGCCTAATTGCTCTACCATCCACCATCCGTCCCATCATCTTCATAGTCGCTACGATTCTCCGAGGTCACAGGCCCCTAACAGCCCCGGAGAGATAGAAGGGGCAGTGATGAGAGACCGGCGTTGGATGTGTGGTGGCAGCACTGGAGGAAGCTGTCGCCTATCCAGCTGAGGAGGGTTTTTCCTCCTTATTTGTTATGTCCCTCAGTCCCCTCCCTTCCCCCCGTATGTGTTGCACGTATCCCGACTTCTCGGTGCACGGCTACCCTGCCAGCATCAGGCCACTCAAGTGTACATGTTGCGCAGCACTCTGCAGCACCCCCGATCTCCACCGGGGGTCGCCGGAGTGCCGAGCCACCCAACACCCTTCCCCCAGACAGGAGAGCAGCCCTGCTGGTGCTAAATCCCATCCCTCTCCTGCCGACCTCCAGCACCTGAGCTCGCTCCTGAACCCGGGTCACCGGCATGACGCAAGGTGTGGCATCCAGCGCTGCAACCCTTAGCGCCATGGGGCCGGCTGGGTCTGTGTCTTTAAAGAGCAGCTTCTTACTTTCCTACTGCCTCCCCCCCAAACATTTAGTAAAACTAGCATGGCCCAAGTGGACTGCAATACAAATTTTCATTTATTTCTGCCAGTATTGAAAAATCCAAGGGATCGTATTTTCCTCTGTGAAGCTGAAAGCCAAAGCGCTGCTGCTTCCTTATTGTGAGACATGCCCTCACACTGGCACATTTTGTGATGTCAGTAAACAGAGACTGTGGGTGTGTGCTGCATAGAATAGAATAGGGCTGTTTTTTAAATGCTTTTTATAACAATTTGAGTTCCAATTATAACAAATTAAAGCCACCGCTCGATTAACAAGGACCTTATTACTTGAGCGGTGGCCTTGATTTGTTATAGTTAGAACTCTAAATTGTAATAAAAAGCATTTGAAAAACATCCCTACTCTGCTCTATGGAGCACACCCCTGTGCTCTTCATTTACTGATATCACAAAATGTGCTAGTATAGGACCGTGTCTCACAAAAAGGAAGTGGAAGCGTTTTGGCTTTTAGCTCTATGGAGGAAAATATGATCCCTTGGAATTTTTTAATACTGGCAGAAATAAATGAACATTTTCATTGCAGTCCACCTGGGGCCATGTATGATTCGTTAGATGTTTTGGGGTTGGGCAGCAATAGGAAGCTGCTCTTTAACTGACTGACATTAAATGCATTCACGGTATGACTAGACCCCGCCCCCTGAGCTGTTAAATTTGAAGTGCTGGGGTATTTTGTGCTGGTCACTCTGTCAGCAGCCCACCATTAAATCACTTTCGCTACAGTTACTTGTGTCCAGCAGTTTTTTGTTTCCATGAATGCAGCTTTTTTTCTACACTGCTTGGCCTTTTTATTGTGAGCTGCAGCTTTTGTCGGCAAGTGTGCTGGACTTCTTGAATGCATGTGGTTCTGCTCCCTGGACCTCAAGGACACGTTCTTCCACATCCTGGTTCACCCATCCCACTGCCGGTACCTCCAGTTCTATGCAGAATGGGTGCTCTATCAGTTCCAGATCATACCATTTATCCTCTCCTCGGCACCCATGGTCATCACCAAATGCATTGCAGTGGTGGCAGCCTCCCTCTGGCAACAGGGCATCGGTGTTTATCCCTGACTGGATGATGACTGATAGCTGGGCCATCCAAAGAGGCAATAGAGTGGTCCAGAGACCTGGCCCTCCAGACCTGCAGGGACATGGGCCCCTTGGTCAGCCTGGCCAAGTCCAAACTGATCCCATTGCAGGTGATTTACTTCATCAGGGCAGAGCTAGACTCCTCACAGGCCAAGGCCCACCTCCTTGTGGACCGGGCAACAGATCTTACCTCCTTTACCTGATCATTTCAGATTGGGTGCTTGTGCCCTGCCGGGGACATCCTGAATCTGCCGAGCTACATGGCATCTTGCACCAGCTAATGGGCTCACTGGAAGATGCACCTGTAGTGGGAGTTGGACTGCCTGTGGTTCCAGTGCCTAGGACAGCAGGACCAGCTGGTCACAGTGACCTAGCTGATGGGGGATGCCAACCAGTGGTGACTGATCCCAGAATCTCTGGAGGAAGGATTGCCATTTGTCTGCCCAAAACCAACCATCACCCGAATGGCGGACATGTCTCTGGTGGGATGGGGAATGTTTCTGGGAGACCACAGGACCCACAGATTATGATCACTCAGTGAGTCTTGTAACCACATCAGCATGCTGAAGCTCCATGTGGTGCAGCTAGCTCTGATAGAATTTGCTTCTCTGGTCAGGGTCAGATTGTGCAAGTCCAGATGGACAACACCTTGACCATGTTCTACCTGAACAGGCAGGATGGGACGCATGCCCTTCTGTTGTGTCAGGAGACCCTCCACACTTGGACCTTCGTGCACAGCCTGAGTGCCGATCTCCTGGTGGTTCATGTTGCAGGAGAAGGCAGTCAGATACTCTCAGCCAGTAGGTGAGGTGTCTCATGAGTGGTCCCTGCATCCGAATGCGGCGAACCACCTGATCTTCTTTGGGGGTCTCTCAGTCATCAGGTTACACTGTAGGAATGTCACTGTCAGTGAATGGGGAATCCACACTGATGATTTTCAGCAGTACAATTGGGGCCACCCACACCATTGATGTCAACCGACGTCACCAACGCTATATAGGCATAGGCGACCCCACGCCTGCCTCAGTTCTTTCCCGCCATTGACTTGCAAGCACAGTCTCAACGGAAGAGCCATTGCAGTGTTCATGCCTTTTTTGGGCCTACAGCCTTTTTTCTTCCATCCCTTACAAATGTGTTTCAGAGATTTTTCTACATTTTTTCTTTTATGTCGAGAATGAAATCTTCTTCTTCTCACTTCCGTTATTGCCACTGCGGAAAGAAGATTGCCTCCAATGATGAACATTCCGTGTGTGTCTGCTGTCTTGGGCCTGATCACAGTGCTTTGGATTGTGAGCTTTGCCAACAATTTAATCAAACCACCCTTAGGCGATGAAGAAAAGCTCTTTAAACCTTCATGGAACAGCAGGTAGCCAGCTTTGACCTGGGGTCCTCCGGGTCACCGGCCAGCCAGTCGCCCTCCGGGTCTAAGAGCTCCAAGGCCTCCCAGATCAAAGACAAGTCCTCTGGCAAAAGTCACAGAAAAGACTGGGATCACGATTGCTCCCCCCAGCAGCCATCCCGCTCCCCATCAGCCTCTCCTTTAGTGGGGCTTTTCATTGTCGGCTTCTGCCCTGATGAAGAGACCTGCTGTCCAGGCCCTGGTTCACTCCAGACTAATACCGACAGCTGCTCTGCCTGACTGCCAGGGTGCTAGGTTGTCGACCTCCGGGTTGTTGGCCCCTCCTCTGTCGACAACTGACTCATCCTCGATGGCTGCCTTGATGAGGCCTGTTCCTTCCTCCCCAAAGGCTACTGGCCTGTCGGATCAGCCTGCTAGGTCATCGATCTCTGTGCCTTCAACCTCTCCTCCAGTGACGATCGACCTGAATGAAGTTCTTGTCCGCTTCACGAATGTTGTAGCCCAGCAGTTTGCTGCCTACAACAGCCCTTCAGCACTGGTGCCATCAACAATGCCTTTGTCATCAATCCCTCTCCATCGGCCCCAAGACTCTGCCTGAGGACCACTGACAGTGCACTTGATGCCAGTCCTAGAAGAAGAGATCGAGGAGGAGCATTACCCTGACCTCATTCCCCCTGAGGAGGAGGAGGTGGCAGAGGAAGAAGACTAGAATTCCACCTCTGAGAAGCCCACAGCCTCTTCAGTCAGTGAATAGTAGGTGAAGCATACTCCCAGGTCCCCACCTGAGGATGCTACCTTTTTCAATATTATGAAGCAACTGTCCTCCACTGTGGGTTTCTAGACAGAGGAGGAGGATGCCACCAGAAGGGATCTGGCAGACTACCTAGAGATTCCAGAATCCCCCCTCGAATTATTCCTCCTATGCTTCCAGCACTTAAAAATGCTACCACAGCAGCCTGGCACAGACCAGACATGGTACCAGCCATGCCCCGTAGAGCTGATAAGCTCTACAATGCCCCTCAGGGTCTCCCATATTTTGTTGCCCAGGCCGAACCTGACTCAGTGGTCATCAAGGCGGCACATGACAGGTCTAAGGTGCCCGAACACCTTACTTCCCTGCCCTCGGACAAGGAATCTAGGAGGACTTATCTCTGGGACAAAAGAGTGTATGCTTCCTCCACCCTAGGTTTCAGGATCACCAGCTACCTGTCTCACATGGCTAAATACCAGAACACCAGCTGGAGAAAGGGCAAGGCTGCTGCCCAAGCCCTTCCTGAGGGTGCCCAGAAACAGGATTTGCTGCAGTGCTTTCAAACTGCAGAGGATGTTGGGAAGCATCTCCTAAGAGCCATCTACGACTTGTCTGACACTGTAGCCAGGATGGCTGCCACTGGCATTTGTCTCCATAGGCATTCGTGGCTCAGGGTTTCTGGGTTTGCTGCTGATGTGCAAAACAATATGCTGAATACCCCATTTAATGGCACCAGACATTTCAGTCCAGATGTCCAGGACCTCATTAATGATATGCAGGCTTGAGGTATGGCCCTTAAGTCCATCCACTCACTCTGCCACACTTAACAGTTTGGTAGGGGATGCTCTACTTTTCATAGACAGGCTAACAGACCAGGCTCGGGTTCCTGTCCTTGAGGCAAACGCAGAGCCCAGCCCTCCTTGCCTGCCTCCTCCCATACTGGAGTGGCAGCCAAACATCTCAGAACTGAGGGTCCCGCCCCAGCTTGACTCCTTGCCACACCCCCCCTCCTCTAATCCAGGCCAAGGAAGTGGTGGTCAGAGGTCGGTTCTCCCTCCATCTGAATCAATGGAGAACCATAACATCAGATGCCAGGATCCTGCAGATCATACAGTGCAGTCATACTCTGAAGCTCATTCAACAGCCTCCAGACACCCCCACCTCCCTCAACTTACCCCGAGGCTCATCTGTCTGTTCTCCATAAGGAAGTACAGTCTCTCCTGTGCAAGTGGGCAATAGAGCTGGTGCCAAAGCAACAGAGAAACCAAGGGTTCTACTCCAGGTTCTTCCGGGTCCCCAAAAAAGACCGGAGATCTGAGACCAATTTTGGATCTGAAAGACCTCAATCTCTACATCCAGTACAAAAAGTTCCGAATGGTAACTTAACCAGGTCTCCTGCCCCTCCTCAAGACTGGGGACTGGCTCTGTTCACTGGACATGCAGGATGCTTACCTGCACATTGCACTCTTCCCTCCTCACAGCAGGTTTCTCCATTTGCCTTTCGGGAGAACATTACCAGTTCAAGGTATTGCCCTTTGGCTTATCTTCTGCGCTACATGTCTTTACCAAGTGCTTAGCAGCAATTGCAGCAGCCATCAGAAGAGACTGGCTGTATGTTTTTCCATACCTGGACGACTCGCTTCTCAAGGTCCTGTTCAGGGATCAGCTGTTGTCCATTATGGAGCATATTCTTCAGTTCTTTCAGTCTCTGGGCATTACTGTTAATCTGCCCAAATCTGTACTAGTTACATCCTAAAGGCTGCAGTACATTGGGGCAGTTCTGAACTCTGGGGCAGGGAAAGGCCTTCCTGCCCCCAGAACAGGACAGAATGCCTTATGTCTCAAGCTCAGGAGGTCGCTCAGAGTCATTACATCCCTGCCAGACAGTACCTATGGCTCCTAGGCTTCATGGCCACAGCCATTCCTACCATTCCGGTAGTCAGACTTCATATGTGCACTCTACAGTGTACCCTCAGAGTGCAGTGGGACCAGCAGACAGACAAGTTGGACCAACTAGTCCTGGTCTTCTCCCCAGTTCTCAAGGTACTGCAGTGGTGGTTGGACCCCTCAAATCTTCAAGGGGTCCTTTTCCAGCTTTCCTCCCCAAATCTGATCCTAACCACGGATGTTTCAGGCCTGGGCTAGGAAGCTCACCTGGGTCCCATCCAAACCCAGGGATCCTGGTCCCAGTGGGAGTCTACCCTGCATATCAATGTCCTGGAAATGAAAGCAGTGCTGTGCGCCATGCAGGCTTTTCAGGAGCACCTAGCTCCAGGCCAGTTGTTGGTGCAGTTAAACAATCTGAGTGTAGTCTACTACATTGACAAACAGGCCAGGACTCACTCCTACTCCCTTTGCAGGGAGGCAGTTGGCTCTGGAGCACAGTCTGTCACTCTTGGCGGTCCACATGCCAGACATTTTAAACACCCTGGCAGACAGTTTCAGTAAGACTCAGTCCAGCATGTATGAATGGAAGCTTCTCTCATCTGTCGCAGAAGATCTGTTTGACAGATAGGGTCATCCAGAGTTGGACCTTTTTGTGTTCCCACACAACACAAAACTGCCCAATTTCTGCTCGCTAGATTCAGGGCCTGGAGTTTTCTGAGGAGACGCAGTGTCCCTCTCTTGGAGAAGAAGATTTCTGAATGCATTCCCTCTGTTTCCACTAATATAGAGAGTGCTGATCAAGCTGCAAATGGAGGGGGGCCAGCATGATCCTGGTAGCTCCATTCTGGCCTTGACAGATATTGTTCCCTCTACTTCAGCAGCTGGCAGACGAACCTCTGGTCCCTCTGCCCCTCTGCAGGAATCTGCTGACTCAGGATCAGGGGACCCTGGCCCATCCCAGTCTCAGGTCCCTCCATCTGCATGCATGGTTCCTGAGGACATAGCCATTGTTAGGTTTGGCATCTCCAACAGGGTGACAGACATCCTAGTGGCTGCTCCCAAGCCTTTCACTCATGTCACTTATGCCAGGAAGTGGAAACAATTTGCCATCCGGGCTGCCAAACACTCCCGTGACCCCTTCACCTGTCCAGTGAAGCATGTCCTGGACAACCTAATCTCTCTTGTCTGATTCAGGCCTCCAGCATTCCTCCCTCAAGGTCCACCTTTCGGCTATTTCTGTTTTCCATGAGCCCATGGGGGACTGCACTATTGCTCAAATGGATGTCTCCCGTACATTCCTCCAGGGCATCCTGCATCTAAAACTCCCAATCCATTCTCCTGTCTCAGCTTGGGACTTGAATTTTATTTTGGAAAAGTTGACCCTGTCTCCTTTTGAGCCAATCACGACTTGCAATTTGTGTTTCCCTCTTGGAAAATGCTCTTTTTAGTTGCAATTACTTCTGCTCAAAGAATTTCAGCGCTTCATGCCCTCTGGTGCAAGGAGCCTTATTTGATTTTTCATAAAGACAGGGTGCCTTTGCTTACAAATCCTAAGTTTCTCCCAAAGGTGGTCTCTGAATTTATACTCAATCAGTCTATCCACCTTCCTGTTTATTTTCCTGAGTGTGCCAATCCAGGGGAAGCACTGCTTCATATGCAAGATGTGCGCAGAACTTTGAAGTACTACCTGCTCAGGACTAAGGAATCCAGAAAGTCTGAGCAGTTATTTCTTTCGCACCAGGTATGGTGTTCCAGTTTCTAAGCAATGTTTATCCAAATGGTTGGCAAATTGCATTTTCTGGTACAATAAGTACGGCAAAGAATTGCCTGGTGCTGTCGAAGCTCGCTCCACCAGAAGCTTGGCTACCTCGGTGGCTTGTTTCAAAGGGGTCTCAGACGCTGCCATTTGTGCTGCTGCAACTTGGAGTACAGTCCACACTTTCACCAATCATTACAATCTGGACAATGCTTCTAGAGCCCATACAGGATTTGGCAGGGCTGTTCTGTAGGGACTCCTGTCTTAAGCTTATGGAGTCCCTTGACAGGTTCAGTTTTCAAGGTCTTCTGTCTTAAGTTTAAGAAGATCCTTGACTGGGTAGGTTGTTCCAACTCTTCTGTCTTAAGTTTATGGAGATTCAGCCTCCCAGACTGTACATTTACTCTTGTCACTGCTTGGTACTCGTTCCTGCGGTGTAACCTAATGACTGAAATACCTCAGAAGAAGATAGAACAGTTACGTAAGAACTCACTGTAACAGTAGATCTTCGAGGGGATCTCAGTCCTTGGGTATATTCCCTCCCACCATCTCCTTATTGGCCGTTCCTATTCAGAACCTGGCTGTCTGCCATTTCCATCATTATTTTTGGAGCTGGGTCCCTTGCTTTCTTCGGTTCCGCAGGGCGCTAGCCCTGCTCCCTTCATCCATGTGGGGAAAGAACCGAGGAGGGCACAGGGCCGCCTATGCATTTATAGGGTTGGTGACATCAGCTGATGTCGATGGCGTGGGTGGCCCGAGTTGTACTGCTGAAAATATTTTGTGTGGATTCTCCATTCACAGACGGTGAAGTTCCTACTGTGTAACTGGATGACTGAGATCCCCTCTAAGATCTACAGTTATAATAAGTTCTTATGTAACTTCTTTCTTCCTGTAGGGCACCCCTCTGGTGGATCTGTTTGCCTCCAAGGAGAACACAGAACTGTATCTGTCCTGTGCCTGTCCCCATAGTCCGAGACACTGGTGGGGGATGCCTTCATGAGCTGTCACACCTGTCATGAAAGATGGCCTCCTGTATGCCTTTCCTGCCTTCCCCCTGAACCACAAGGTTATTTATTTATTTATTTATTAGGCAATCAGAATTACAACCCTGTGAGTGAAGGACTCTTTTGCGAAGGCTCCACATCAGGAATAAAAGAGTACAAACAGTGCAGGACTATAAACAGTGGCAAAATTTAGAAAATACATGTAAATTAGGGTCAGAGACCCAGCGTCAGGTAGAATCACAGTACAACATTGTAGATAAAAGCAATAAGAAGTAATTAAATAAATTAAGTCATCAGAGGGATAGCTTAAGGGAGAGCTAATGAGCAAGTCAGGCCACTCCGCTGGCGAGAGATGTTAGGCTAGCCAGGAAACAGGATGTTGAGCGAACACTGTGAAGTTCTGGCTATGTGCAGTCACAGATGGAGGAATCAAGATGGATGGTCCTTAGACCAGTTTTAAATCAGCCAAGACTGGGTCCCAAGTTGATGGTGGGTGGCAGGCTGTTTAGCCAAAGGGGTTCATGATGGTAGAAAGACCTTTGACCCAGGAAGATCCTACAGTGGGGAACTAGTAAGGAGGTTTTGGTGGAGCATCTGGTGGCCCTTATGTGAGGGATTATTTGGATGAGGGGGTGGAGGCCAGAGGGGGCTTGCTTCTGCAGTATCTTCTTGCCAAGGAGACAAGTGTGATACTTAAGCCTACCTTCAAAGTTTAGCCGGTTTGTAAGCTTGTAAAGCTTGCAGGTGTGTGTTAATAGATCACATCCTGAGACCAGGTGGCAGGCTTTGTTGTGGGCTAGTATGATGTGGTGTAGGGGAGTTTGATCTGCAGAACCCATAGAGCACGATACCATAGTCCACCAGGGATAAGACTAAGGATGATACAGTGAGTCGGATGGCCTCAGGGGGAAGGCAGTGTTTATGTCAGTATAGAAGCCTAAGCATGGTGTTAATGGAGGAGGAGAGGTGATGAATATGGGTGTGGTAGGTGAAGGAAGTGTCCAGCGTGACACCCAGGTACTTGAACAAGGTGACATATTCAAAGGGACTGCCCAGGGAGTTTGTGATGGTTAACGGGGCGCTACTGTGTGGGCTGTAGCGGTGGGCAAAGATCATGGATTTGGTTTTCTTGTAGTTCAGTATTAGGTGGTGCTCAGAAAACTATGTTTCAGGTTTCCCAAAGAAACCCTGAAGGGCAAACTGGAGGGAGTTAGGATGAGGGTGTTTCCAGAAAACTACAGCATCATCTGCATAGAGCAGTAGTTTCCCACCACAGGATATAGGGAGGGGTTCAGGAAGAGGGAGAAGAGCAATGGGCCTAGTATGGATCCTTGGGGCACCCCTGATTGGACTGGTCTACTGGAGGAGACTGGGGTGTTAATTTTGACCTGTTGTGTTCTGCCAGAGAGATAATCTTTGAACAAAGAGGTAGCTTCAGGGGAGATGTCCAGGGATAGAAGGGAGTGGAGGAGCAGTGCGTGACTGAGTGTCGAAAGCTTTGGTCAAGTTGACATTGATAGCCCCAGCCAGGTAGCCCTCTTCTAGTGCCTCATGTATAAATGATGTAAATTTGAGGAGGACAGTGGTGGTGCTGTGGCCCCTCCAGAAACCATGCTGTTCATGACAGAGCAGGTTTTGCTTGGACAGGTAGTCTGTGAGGTGGTCCAAAACAATTTTTTCAAGTGTCTTGGAGATGGGGGCTAGGATTGAAATGGGCCGATAATTACTGGTGGAAGTGCGATCGCCACTCTTCAGGATAGGGGTTATTACTGCCTGTTTCCAGGGTGTAGGGAACTGGCTGAGACATAAGGACAGGTTAAGAATGTTGGTGAACTTTTAAAAGATCAGGAGTTCCTTGATGCCATGAGGAAACGTATCCCCCAGGCTATCCAGGAAAATCTGACCCTGGACTCTCTAGTACTATTCAGTGGGATACATTGAAGGCCATACCGAGGGGGGAAATTCTGGAATACACCTCCCAGAGATTAAAAAAACAAAATGGCAGGTTAAAATTCTTAGAAGATCTTCTATCCTCGTATCAGTTTTTATATCGAGAAAGAGATGTTAATCTCCAGAGACGGATAAGAGGCTTAAAATAGGAGATACAAAATATTGAGGATTATAACACCTTCCAACAACTGGCATATCTACGACAATACAATTATGAAAGGGGGGGGTGCAAAAGGAGCAAGAAACCTGGCAAGGAAGCTGAGGGCCAATAAAAGAACCTCTACTATCTTGAAAATAAAATCCCGCTCTACTACATATAAAGAGAACCAAATCAAACAGACTTTTAAACAATTTTATAAATCTTTATATACAGCCCCCCTCCCCACCCTGGAACACAAACATAGTGTTCAGGAGTTTTTAGACCAAATCCCTTTACCTAAACTTTCGGAAACACAGATTTCTCAACTACAAAGACCGATTAGACCGGAGGAGATACTTTACCAGGTAAAAAGAATTAAATCTCAGAAAATTCCAGGCCCGGATGGATTTAGTCCAGAATGGTACAAAACGTTTATCCCCCAACTATTACCTAGCTTTCTTCCAGCCTGTAAGACAGTCTTTGAGGGAGAGACCCCTCCACCTTCTTGGAATTATGCTATTTTAACTCATTTACTTAAACCGGAAAGAGACCCCACCCTTCCCAAATCTTATCGGCCAATCTCTATCGTAAACGTAGATTAAAAATTATTTATGGCCATTTGGGCCAAAAGACTGGACTCCATCCTACTGGATTTAATACACAAAGATCAGGCTGGCTTTGTGAAATCAAGAAGTACTTCAGATAATCTCCGTAGATTATTTCTTATTATGGAATATCTTCAGGCCCGGAAGAGTCCCTCTATTATAATCAGCCTTGATGCAGACAAAGCATTTGACAAGGTGGGATGGGATTTCCTATGGGTTACCCTGTCCAAATTTGCATTTCCAGATTCTTTTTCAACATGCCTTAAAAATATATACTCGTGTCCTAAGACCTTTATTCGAATTAATGGCTCATTATCCCAACCAATATCTATACAAAGGGGAACAAGACAGGGATGTCCCTTGTCCCCCTTACTATTTGCTCTTTATATTGAACCTCTAGCAGAGCTAATTTGGAGAAATGTAGGTGTGGAGGGGGTCCCTATGGGTCAGAGGGAATACAAGGTGGCTTTATTTGGCGATGATATTTTGGTTTCACCCCTCTCTCCAGAGACTTCCCTCTCAGCCCTGTGGGATTCCCTGACACTTTTCTCTGAGATTTCGGGATTTGTTTTAAATATAACCAAAACAGATTTGGTGGCTTTAAACATTTCCCCAACCCAATCATTAAAGAACAAATACCCCTTAAAATGGTATAAAACACAAATTAAGTACTTAGGTATAATAATCCTAAAAAAATTAGAAAATGTGGAGTTGCTAAACTATGAACCATGGTCGGTACAAATTCAATCAGTGTTAACAACTTGGTCAACTTTCCCCTTGAGCTTTTTTCAGAGGATAGAGTCCATTAGAATGATCATCCTACCAAAACTGTTATATCTGTTCCAAAATATTCCAACTTTCCCTGCTAATTTTTACTTCAAGTCATGGGATAGAATCATTTCCAATTTTATCTGGCATGGCCAGAAGCCTTGGGTAAGGATGTCCTTGCTGCAACTTCCACTGACAGAGGAAGGTGCAAACCTTCCCAATTTAAAGCTGTATGCCTTGGCATCTTTTATCAAGATCCCAATACTGTGGCTCTCCCCATCTTTCGAGGCTCCTTGGAAGGATTTGGAGTTTGCCATTAAAGATTTATATAACATTTTGAAAATAAACATGGCTTCAGTAAACAAGGCTCCACAGCTGAGGGACTTTACACCCTTCACAGCTCAAGTTTTAACACAATGGTACCATCTAAAGAAATATACATGCTTTAAAGAATATTTTTTCCCATTTACTCTGATCTCAGAGGATGGTTCTTTCATCCCAGCTACATTAGATCACACCTTTATTGGATGGAGGAGGGTGGGACTTCAATTCTTTAGGCAATTTATAACGGATAAGGGCATTGTCCAGTCTGAAACATTACGGAGTGACTATGGTTTACCTGAAGGGGACATCTATAGATATACCCAGGTTAAAAAATTTCTTCAAAGACAAAGGGATATAGCACCTCAATTGCCCAATCCAGTTCCAATTGTTTGGAAACTCCTAGAAGATGCTATAACTGGTCAGCTGTGGGAACATCTGGTGGGCCACATTTACCAGATCCTACGCCAGGGTTTGGGTGACCCATTACTTTCTATCATGAGAAGCTGGGGCAGAGATTTGGAGACCGAAATATCCAAACAGGATTGGCTTCGAGCTTCTCCTATGGCTTGCAAGATAACTCATTCATGTATTTGGAGGGAATTTGCCTGGAAATGCAGAGTACATTTTTTCTGATCCCCAGCCATTCTAATTAAATATCTCCCTTCCTCCTATGGCAGATGCTGGAGGTCTTGTAGATGCCAGGTTGCTGGCCTTCTCCATATTTTTTGGACATGCCCCCTATTAATGCCATATTGGTGTAATCTTCAACAGGCAGTGTTGGAATGCTTGGGAGAAGAGATAGAATTGACTGCTGAAATGGTTCTCCTGGCAATATTTCCCCCACATACCCCAGCCTGGCATAAAACTTTGTTACCCATTTACATAGTGGCTGCCAAAATGGCCATAACAAGATGCTGGATGTCAGAGATAGTTCTGAGCATAGGAGACTGGAACAAGATAGTATCCAGCATCTATCATTTGGAGACTATTATGGCTAAATTACACAACAAAGCCCCACAGGCTGAGTTATTATGGAGACCATGGGTATTTTACATTTCCAGTAGAGACCCTGATTGTATACCTTGAAGATGGGAGGTGAATGAGATAGAAGGCGGTATGGGAGAGGAAGCCCCAAGCTAAGATTTGGAGTCCCTCCCCATGGGCATCAAGGGGAAATGCAAGGGATTTATTTGAATGTATGTTTTTATCAAAATGTGGACAGAAAAAGTAGGAAACAGCAAACTAACAAAGTAATTGTAATGCATTGTGGTCACAACCTCTCTTTTTTAATAAAAAGAAAAAAAAAAGAATTTTGGTGAACTGGGGCAGGGTCTCATTCAGCATAAATCGGAGGAGTTTGAGGTCCAGGGAGTCTCTGCTGTAGCAAGAATTCACCAGACCTTTGGTGAGATAGCTTTTAGGTTATGGTCAATGTACAGAGGGACAAGGTGGGGATGATCCTTATAGCTCCTGGTTGGCCTCACCAGTTCTGGTACCCGGATCTCCTCAGCCTCAGCAGCAGGACTCCATGGCAGTAGCCTTTTTGCACGAAACTGCTGACCAGATACCAGGGGATGGTTCTGTGCCCGGACCTTCAATGCCTGCACTTCACAGGCTGGCTTCATAGCAACTAGAGTTCCAGGCTCTGGGTCTTTAAGAGAATGATCTTCACATTGTTGAGGCTTCTAAAAAAGGGCTGACTCACCAGTGTTATGCCTCCAGATGGAAGTGGTTTTCCATTTGATGGGGACAGGAGCTTGATCCCCTGGTCTGCCCTGTAGCTAGCATCTTGGAATACCTCTGGCACTTGTCCCAGCTGGGACTGCATTCTATGACCTTTAAGATGCACCTGGCAGCCATTTCTGAATACCCTGTGTGGACTGGTCTGCTGACGGTGGCGCAGGAGAAAGTGTTGGCCACTTCTTTCAGAGCCTTGACCACTTGCCACCGCTGGTGCGTGAGCCACCACCACCTTGGGACTTATTGCTGATACTGGCAGTGCTCATGGGCAAGCCTTTCAAACCTATGCACAGGTGTGAGATGTTTCACCTGTCTTGGTGGCCATCATGTCAGTCAGAAGTGAGCTCCAGGTGCTCTAGGTGCTCTCAATGGACCCTTTTTATCAGGTCTTCCAGAGGAACAAGGTAATCCTTTGACCCCACCCGAAGTTCCTTCCCCCAACCAACCCATTTTTGGATCCTGAACATCAGTTCCATTCTTTGGACCTGCGGCGGGCACTCTCCTACTAGGGTGGAGCATACGGATGGAGTTCGAAGTGAGGATCGCCAGTTCTTATTTACTTACATTGAAGCTGCACCTGGTAGGCCAGCAGCTAAGCAGATGACTGGCAGGTGGATTATTTCCTGCATCAACCTCTGCTATAGGTTGGATGTACAGTAGGGAGCCTCCCATAGGGTTCAGGGCTCATTCCACCAACCATACTGCTGCCTTTGGTGGCTGCTTTCAAGGACATCCCTATTCACTAAATCTGCAGGGCTACCACCTGGAAGTAAGCACACACTTTCATCTCCCAGTACAGCATTGACCTTGAGTCTCACCAGGATGCTGCTTTCAGGGCCTCAGTTTTCCAATCTCAGTTTGCCAAGTAAGAGTGTACACCTTGCCCCCTCCTGATGGAGAACTGCTGGAAGTCTGCCAGTGTAGGTTACTCACCTGTTACCATAGATCTTCCATGGAGTGGTCTCTTGCAGTAGGTAATACTTTTGGGTATCCAGCAGAGGTTGCTGTGGTGCACGGCAGCTCTTCTAGCAGTTTTTTCACCAGGGACTGCCCACACATGACATCAGCTTCCTGTTTCCTATATAAGTGTGGGCGGTCCCTGGTATCCTCAGTTCATTTTCCCGCTGTCTTCGGCTCACGCAGCAGCTAGTGTAACTTCTGTGTAGCAGTCATTGACAAGAAATTTGGAACTAAGACGATGTCTACAGATTATTCAAAGAAATAAGTTTTATTTCGTTCCTGCCATTGCAGTAGGAAGATATACCGCTTTGACAATCACACACTTTGTGTAAAGCGTCTGGCACCCACACACGACACCAAATCTTTTCTGTGTCAGTCTTCACCATTCATCACTAGTATGGGTATCTGGCCGGAGGTAGTACCCCGCAGGAGCTTTTTTTTGTTTTGGAGGCTTAGTCAACACAGAGGCAGTGCCACCCTTGAGGCCAATGTGTTACGTGGCGTTCGCAAGTTGGCCATTATCTGCTGTTAACTCTGCCTTAGCCCCAGTTCTTCTTCTCCTGCCATTGAGAAAGGACCTCGTGGCAAGTCTTTGAAGAATTTACTTCTGCATGCTGTGGCCTAATCTGCAGCCTAATCCATTTGTCGTGTTTGGCTCACAGTTCTGTTCACCCCTACTTGGTGCCGCTTCAGTGATCTACCGGTAATCTCTATCCTTTATTTCTAGCAATGCCAAGTACTTGTTTTGTTTATTATTTTTTGTCCGTTCATGTGTCGTCCCGGGGACAGGAAGAAAAAGTCAAAAGCGGAATGGCCTCCTTTGCGTCGGTGTCCCTGGCGTCCGTCTTTATTCTGCAATGGACCAACATGACCGGTGCCTCTCCTGCCAAGGCCCAGATCATGATATGGATCATTGCAATGCCTGCTTTTCAATGGATCGCTGAATGTTGGAGATGCGTGCGTTCAAAGTCAGATGTGCACCGCCGAATTTCAGAGGGCAGGTTCACAGTCAGTGGGCCAAGGTAAGGACTTTTGGCCTTTCCTCCAGGTCCCCTTCAGGTTCTGTATGGCCTGCGGAGGAGGGGGCCTCTGCCAGTCTTAGCCTTACCATGGCGGGGGCCCTTCCCACAGTGCAGGAGGCTCAGTCCGGCTCTCTCGGGGGCCAGGCAGGAGGCACTGTTTTGGCAATCGCTTCCTCAGAAGTGAAGGCTCCCCTGGTGTTGAGCTCTGGGGCCCGTGGGCCCAGGCCAGCACTGTCCTCGACACTGTCTGTCAGTGCCGCCCTTGGGTCTGATGTCGCTTGCGGCACTGGGTGCCCTGGCGGTGCCGTGGGCGGTGCCAGGCTGCCCTTCAGTGCAGCTTCTGACTCTGGCACCATTCGCGGTGCCGGGGATGGGAGCAGCACTGTGGATGATGCAGGACTTGTTCTCAGTGCCACCTCTGACTCTGGCGCTGGTTGCGGTGCCGGGGAGGTGGCAGTGTGGTGGCCGCTGCCACCTTCAACCGGTGCCATTCGCGGTGCTGGGGAGGGGGTTGGTACCAGTCATGGTGCCATTCCGGGCTCTGGTGCCTTTCATGGTGCTGGAGCTGGAGGTGGCACAGCTTGTGGCCCCAGGGCTGGTAGGGATCGAGGACTAGTCTGGGTTCAGGCCTCTCAGTCCTCCTACTTGGAGAAGGACTCTGGGTCAAACCCGGATTGGCTCCTGGATTCATCTGGATCCTCCGATCCCCCTGAGTCCAGCACCTCAACCCCCACTCAGCCTTCTTCTGTTGGTTGGGCAGGTCCTGTGGCTTCTTTGGTCAGTGGAACTGACCAGCCTGTGGCTGTCCAGGTGGTCACTGCAGTGCAACCCAGGACCATGGACATGTCTGTCCCTTCAGGTGGGGTACCCCCTTCTGTGATCTTGGCCAGTCCGAGTTTAGAACAGACCAGAGTGTCCCAGGAAGGGGAGGATGCTGCACCTTTGGCTGTCTCCCAGGGGTCAGCAGAGGGTTGCCAGTTGCCTAGGCTAGTGATAGTGATGAAGAGGGCCCTTTTGGAGTCAGAGGGGATGAGTGGCCAGGGCTCGGTGCAGTGGCCTCTTCCTGGGATCCATCTGGGTTCTGGGAGGAGTCACAGTGCAGATCCTCACTTCTCCCCTGAAGACTCTTTGAGAGGAACATCTGCTTTTGAGGTCAGGAGCTGTCCTTCTGGACTCCCACTGTCCCAGTCACCTCACGGCAGGATTTCCTCTGGGCATAGCATTGACCATTCTGGTCCGGTTGAGCAGAATTCATCTGCTGGGACCACTGGGGCTCCTCCTCTTTTGAGGTATCCCGTCGGGTCCCCCTGCCCAGGCAGAGGCAGTGCCCTTCCTTGGAGGAGCCTGGCCCCATTGTCTCTGTCAACCCTTCCCTCTCTCCCGGGAATCTCTGTCCCTACAGGGCCTCTCACCTGGGAACAGTTAAGGGCCACAGCTGAGTATTTCCCTACCTACTTTAGGGCTGCAGACCAACAGGTGTTTCACCACCCTCCTGCTCAGCCTGCCCCTGTATCTCCGAGCTTGTTGGCTCCCTCATCTTCCTCCTTTGAGGGAGTGGTGTCATTGGTCCACCTTTCCCCAGCAGCTGATTTGTCTGGATATCAGCTCTTCCTGTCGAGGTTGCTTGATGAACTCAGCATTTCCACCCTTGGAGAGTGCAATCCGGACCGGGCGGTGCATGCCTTTTTAGGCGAATACAGTGCAGATGACCTTTTGGTCCCCACCTGGCCTGTTCCTTTTCAGGAGACGTCGCACTGGGTCTGGCAACATCCCTATGCCCCAGTTCCAGCCCCAAGGGACCTTCACCACAGATATTGCATCCCCCAGGGGTCTGCTGGAACTCTGCCTCATCCCCCTTCAGGTGTGACACATCTGGATACCCCCTCTGGGCATAGACACCCAAGCCGTGACAGGCTCACGGATTACGGCTCTTCAGAGTTTTATTTTCGGGCAAGAGGACATTCTCCTCAGCACGGCTTCTGCTCTGCATTGCAGCCCATCAGGCCCACCATGCTACCTATAACAGGTGCTTGTGGTCTAGGCTAGGTCAGGTCCTAGCTTCTTTGCCTGCTTCGGAGGTAACCAGACAGGCCATGGCCCTCTCTGTGCAAGACCTGGAGCTAGCAAGGCACCAAGCAAGGGCATCTTACGATGCCAGTGAGGTGGCCTCCAGGCTAGTGGCGACAGCAATCTGCATTAGGCAATTGGCCTGGCTTCATCTATCCCGATTATCACCCCGAACCAGCGTAGGGTGATCTCCTCCACCTTCCAGAGAATCCGCCTTTTCTCCCATAGGGTGAAATGGGATTTGCAGGGGCACCTTCCCTCTCCTCTGAGGAGATCCTCGCCTCACCCAGACTAGTCCCAGGTCTAGCCAGGCCTGCAAGGGTTCTCTCCTCTAGCGTCTTCCCCACTGGTGGCTAAGGGACTCTGTCCCTTAGTGGGGTGCTGGGCCCCCTTCGGGGGGCTCAGTACTCACCCATACTAGTGATGAATGGTGAAGATTGACACAGAAAAGATATGAAAATTACGTACCTACTATAATTCTTGATCTTTCTGTGTATCTTCACCACTCATCATGAAACCCCGCCCTACCTCCCCCTCTGTCTCTGGGCGATCCTCCTCCCTGTGTTTCTCTATTGTTGCTCTCCAGCACCTCTCCTCTTCCTCCTCTCCCTTGTGGTTCAGAGAAGGAGGAGGACTCTTAGAGGCAGACAGGGAGGGTTTTTGTTTTGGGGTCTCGGGGTGTCTTCTCTTTCTCTTCCCTTCCACTGCCTCTCAAAGTTCATCTATCTGACCCCTCTCTGGGGTAGCTGAGACAGGGAGAGAGATGGGGGAACCCTTAGCACCTCCTCAGCAATCCCCTTATTATTAATGCCCCTTTTGGGGCATCTCTTCCTTGTCCCTAAGGTGTTGTCACTTGTCACACCTTTTTCTCTATTAAGTTGATGGCAGAGGTAGGCTCCCCTGTTTTTTTTCCCTATGTCTTATATTGACTCCCCTCTTGGGGACATTCTGTTTTAATCTGGCAGGGGGTAGTGGATGCTGCCTGACCTGTCTTGACCTGGTTCGACCTTGAGTCATTTTTTTCCCTTAGCTCTGGTCCCCCCTTGAGGCTACCCTGGCTGCGCAAGGAGCACGCCCTGTGTCGTCTTCTTCTTCAGCCTGCAGCATGCGGGTTTTAAAATCTAAGCTACCCCTCTCGACGTCCAGGTTGTTCCGGGTTAGATGGGGGGCAGTGTCCTCCCCTCCTCCTCCCTTCATTCTCCTTCTTCTACCCTCCCTTCTATAACCTTTTTTTGTTTTGCCCAGAGATTGGGGCCCCTCCCTATCCCAATCCCTTAGGCTGCTCTCTCTCTCTCTCTCCCTCCCTTTTTTGCTGTCCTCTCAGTGGCTTATTCCTTCTTTCAGTTTTTATATCCTTCCTTTTTTCTATCCCTTGGGCTTCCTTGCCCCACGCTTCCATCCCTTCCTATCTCTCTCACTGGCGTGCAGAACTGGGGCTAAAGTGGAGTTTACAGTAGATAACGGCCAACCCGCGAGCACCATGTAACACGTCGGCCTTGAGGGTGGCACCGCCAATGCGCTGACTCCACCAACACAAAAAAAAATTAAAAAGCTCCTGCGGGGTCCAACCCTCCAACCAGATACCCATAACAGCTTAATCTGGTGTAAGGTCAGTTGGCATTCATCTGTATCCCCTTCCCCCGGGTCGTGCCTGAAAATAGGCAGAATTTGTCTGGTGCACTTACCCAGTCAACAAAAAAAAAAACCTAAAAAAACTAGTGATGAATGGTGAAGATACACAGAAAGATCAAGAATTACGATAAGTACGTAATTTTCATTTCCTGTAGTTTATGTCAGGAATTTATTCAGGCAACTCGTCAATGGCAGTTGCTTGAAATTCAACACCTTTTGATGGAGCAGAAAATATCTCTCTTTGAGAACCAGTGGGCTTGTACCAAGGGCTTCCCCTCTGCTGGTTCTCATTCCAGGCAGAAAAAGGAGAAGGAGAAACCCTCCTCATACTTCATGCCTCGTCGTTTGTCAATGGCCACTGTTTCTGGTGTTCCTCCATCGATGGAGCATCCTTTAAACACTTCTTTGTCGATGGGGACTCGTATTCTCTCATTGACAGTGCTTCCAGTGCTTTGAATGCAGTTCAAATAGTAACTGCTCCGTCGACGGAGGCTTATACACTCTTGTCAATGATACTTTCCAGCGCTCTACGTGCAGCTAAATATACTGCTGTTCCGTCAACGGGGGCGCCTTTCCCTTTGACGGCATCTGATGATGTAAGTGAAAGTAACTCATTTTCCCCTGCGGGCCCATTGACGAGACCCCGCATTCCTCAGGGGAAACCAATGGCTTATGCCTTATCGCTGCCCCTCCGCCTACACAGGTGGCTTCTTATAGGGTGAGGCATACAGAGATCTGAACCCTGGTCTTTATCACCCAAGAGTGAGACCTGCTCATACTATGCATCCCATTCCTTCTATCACCCTCCCTTGTTTCCCAACATGTCCCCCTACTCACCCCACCTCCTTCACAGGAAAGGGACCTCACCAAAGTAGTCTGACAGGTCTTGCATGCCTTGTGGCATTCTCAGCCTTCTGAAGAGCTGGGTGATCCTACCTGATCTCCTCTCCCTCCTCTGCCTAAAAGATTTCATAGTGACAGGGATACCATGCCACTCTGGTCTTCTCCATTTATAGAGGACTATTTGTCAGATGACCAAGATTTGCCACGTGATTTCACCGGTGATCTTGAGGATGAAGAGTTTCAAGATTTGGATTTTCCTAATCCTGAATCCCCCTATTCTGAAATCGCTTCCCTGGATGAGGATCTGCCTCTCCCTTTGGCAGCCTCACTCCCAGACAACCCGACCTTTAGTGAGATGATGGCTCAAATCCAAAAGGTCATGGGATTCTGCACTACTGAACATGACAAACAATGTAAGGATATGACAGAATATCTTGAATTACCTGAGGAGCCAGTTTTAGTGGTTCTCTCACTAATATCAACTTACCAGAATGTCATGCTGGCCGCTTGGCATCAGCCTTCGTCTATTACAGCTGTTCCCCGCAAAGCGGATCGTTTATATAAGGTTCCTCTGGACCACCCCTTTCTGTCTACTGTTCCAGAGGCAGATTCTTTGGTCATTACTGCTGCTTATGACCGTACCAAAAAACCCAAGCACATGAGCTCCTTACCCCCTGATAAGGAATCCCAAAGAATTGACTATCTGGAGAAAAAGGTCTTTTCCTCAGGTGCTAGTAATATCAGAATCCTGAATTGTATGGGTCATATGATTAAATATCAGCGTACTCTTGGGTCCTCTGCCATTGAGCTTATCAATAAACTCCCTCCCTCACAAGACAGGGATAAATTATTGGCTACAGTGACAACTAGTAACTCTGACTCCAGTCACCTTCTCGGGTTGGGATATGATGCCATAGACACCTCAGCCCGACTATCAGCCACTGGTATCACTCTGTGTCGCCATGCCAGGCTTCATGTTTCATGCTTTGCACCTGATATACAACATAAAGTAGCTAATGCCCCTTTTAACGGGTCCAAGCTGTTCGGGCTAGGTACTCAAACCTTACTGGATGACTTACAGGCATCAGGCAGAACCCTCCGTACGGTTCATGGCATGTATCATACTCCAGCTACAACCTACCTTACTCAGCACTCCTCTTATTCCACAAGAGGTGAAAGATACAGAGGTAATAATAAAGGCAGCTTCAGAGGTCGTGCTCAGTCCAACAGAGGCAACACTTCTACCACCCGAGGTGCCTGCTCCCGCCCTTCAGGTGGAGCTGTGCGGCCTGCCTCTCAGTGCTTCACAGGGCTTTCCCTCCGCCTCCTTGACCAGGCCTCGAAGGCTGTAAGGGGTCATTTTACCCTCCATCTGGAGGCCTGGTAAATGATCACTTCCAACAATTGGTACTTTAGATTATACAGAAGGGTCATACTCTGGAGTTTCTCACCACCCCCACGTCCTTGCCCTCCATGGAAGATTCATTATCCTCCAGATCA
Source organism: Neoceratodus forsteri (assembly GCA_016271365.2). NCBI lineage: Eukaryota > Metazoa > Chordata > Ceratodontiformes > Ceratodontidae > Neoceratodus > Neoceratodus forsteri. The sequence continues at coordinate 815,057,958 of CM028129.1, read as the reverse complement.
TATATCCATCCTAGAGGAGGAATTAACAGCCCTTTTGACAAACGGGCCATTGTACCCGTGCCCCTTCTGGAACATGAAATGGGATTTTACTCCCACTTTTTTCTGGTGCCGAATCGAACGGGAGACCTCTGACCAATATTGGATCTCAGACAATTGAATCTTTACATTCAGTGCAAACGTTTCCACATGGTCACTCTACCTGCCATCAAGCCGATCCTGAAACAGAGCGATTGGCTTTGCGCCTTAGACATGAAGGATGCTTACCTTCATATTTCCCTCCACCCTGCCCATCACGGATTTTTGCACTTCCACCTACTGGGTCAAAATTACCAGTTTCGAACACTCCCTTTCAGCCTCTCATCAGCCCCCAGGTTGTTCACCAAGTGCCTAGCAGTGGTAGCAGCAGCCTTACGAAGAAAAGGACACTTCATCTTTCCATATCTAGACAATTGGCTAATAAAAGCAGACTCCAAAGTAGCTCTTCTTGCCTCTCTAGATGCTACCTTAAAACTGTTTACAGATCTGGGAATCAATATCAGTTGGCCAAAGTTCAGTCTAAATCTGACACAGTCTCTCCAATACATTGGAGCTGTTCTAGATACAGTTACTGCCAGGGCTTACCTCCCTCCTGCCCAGCAGGACACCCTTATAGCTCTGGCATTACATATACAGACCCAGAAAATAGTCACAGCCGGACAAATGCTACGCCTTCTGGGTCACATGTCCACTGCCATCCCTATGGTGGCATTCGCCATTCTCCATATGAGACCTGTCCAATGGACCCTCCAGAATCAATGGTCCCAAAAAACAGGACAGTTTAAAGACAAAATCAGGGTCACTCCCTCTCTGAAGTCTGCCATGACATGGTGGACAATCGGAAACAATCTCAACCAAGGAATGCCTTTCCGATCCCCCCATGCAAACGTTGATCATGGATGCTTCCCTACAGGGCTGGGGAGTGCACGTCGGTCCTTATCGGAACTAAGGCCAATGGCTCTCTTCTCCCCAGCTGTCTCATATCAATCTCTTAGAGATGAGAACAGTCCATCTAGCCCTCCAGGCATTCTGGCCCTACCTCAAGCCAGGATTATTACTGATCCAATCGGACAACACTACAGTAGTGTTGTACCTCAAGTAGTCTTGCAGAGAAACCCTTGCAGTTTGGCAAGAAGCCATATGGCAACAGTTGACGCTAACAGCTGTCCACCTACCAAGATATTGCAACCAGTTAGCCGACCGGCTGAGTCACCAGTCCACAACTTACAAATGGACACTTCCCGAGCATGTGCTCCAAGAAATCTTCAACTTATGGGGTACTCCACAGATGGATCTGTTTGTCTCCCCAGAGGATTACCATCTTCCCAGGTATTTTTCCATTATCCTGAACAGAAAGGGATGCTCTGTAGATGCCCTGCCCCAACCCTAGACAGGTCTCTTCTTATATGCTGCCCCCCTGTCCGTCTCCTGCAACGAACTCTACAGTACTGAAACTACAGTTGCAGCTGGCCACAATGATTCTCATAGCCCCACTGTGGCCTCACCAGATGTGGTTCCCCTACTCCTACAACCTAGAGGACCCCGTCCCTTTGCCGATCAGACCAGACCTCTTGACTCAGTGTCTCAGGTCTCTCCTACACCTGAACCTGAAGGCTCTACACCTACCACTTGGCTCCTGAGGATGCTTTCATAACTTGATTACAAGTGTCCTCTCCTGTTGACAATATTCTTTTGGCCTCCCATAAGCTAGCAACAAGAGCAACATATAATTCCAAATTGAAACGTTTTTCCATATGGTCAGCCTCTCGATCTTTGGACCCTTACTCTTGTCCACTGACGAAGGTCCTGGACTACCTGGCCTCCTCACTATCTGAGTCCAGTTTGTTATTCTTCCATCAAAGTCCACTTTGCCGCCATCTCGTCTTTCCATGATCCTCTGCCTGGTAGGTTATTGTACCAACATCATCTAGCTAAGATGTTTTTGAAAGGAATCTTATATATTAAACTTCCTATTAGAAGACCCACTCCTCCGTGGGATCTCAATTTTATGGTAGAATAATTGACCCTTGAGCCTTTTGAGCAAGCTGCCACTTATGAACTCAGTTTTCTTTCATGGAAAACCCTATTTCTGGTGGCTGTCACTTCTGCTTGATGTATCTCGGAGCTCCATACTCTCATATGTAGGGAACCTTACTTGATTTTCCACAAAGACTGGGTGGTCCCTCGTACCAACCCTTTTTCCTTTCTAAAGTTGTTTCTGAACATACTTTAAATCAGTACTTGATGCTTCCGGTCTACTATCCTGACTACTCCAATCAGGGAGAACATCTATTACATACTTTAGATGTCCATCGTGTATTATGCTACTATATTGATCGGATAAAATCCATTAGAAAGACGTCTCAACTGTTCGTCTCCTTAGCCCTGGGTCGCGATGGCCTCCCAGTTGCTAAACGTACTCTTTCATCCTGGTTGGCGCATTATATTTCATTTTGTTACGATAAGTACAACAAGTCTTTACCTGGACCTGTCCAAGCCCACTCCACTAGAGCTATGGCCACCACTGCAGCTTGCTTTAAAGGAGCTTCCATTTCAGATATCTGCAATGCAGATACCTGGTCCATGATCCATACATTCACAAGGCACTACAGTCTGGATATTGGCTCATGATGTAGGACGGCCTTCGGCCGTCAGTCCTACAAGGTCTCCTATAATAACTATCCTCCCACATGGGCATTACTGCTTGGTATTCATCCCAAAAGTATTACCTACTGCAAGATACCACTCCGTGGAAGATAGTACAGTTACGTAAAAACTTACCATAACAGTAGATCTTTGAGGATTGTCTCTGGCAGTAGGTTTGTTCTTACCCTCCATTCCCCTCCTTCACTAAGAGAGTAAGTTCTGGTCCAGTGACTAGGGTTGGGACTCCTTTGGTATCTCGGCCTCCTCTCTGTCCTCACTTTGTGAGCTGAATCCTGTGGACCATTTTTTCAAAACATGTCTTTGCTATATGCAATAAACACATAAAAAAGGTAAGGGTTTACAATAATAGGGGGAAAAAAGCCTAAATGGCTTACAAAAAAATCTTACTAAATTACTGAAAAAGAAACAACGGCTCTATAACATACATAAGAAAATAGGAGACTCTCAAACCTGGACCAACTATAAGAAAATTAAAGATAAATGTAAGCAGATAATAAAAAAAATAAACAAAGACTGGAAATACATCTGGCAACTACAGCTAAGAAAGATAACATGCAGCAATTTTACAGTTATGTAAACTCCCTTCAGAAAACAAAAAAACAATCTATGCTGTATTAAAGAGGGAAATTACCTAATTTTTGATCTAGTAAAAGTGGCAAGTAAGCATTAAGCCACGATGAAGGTGGCATCTAATGAGGAATTAATGCATGGTTGAGACTGCTGTGGCACGAGGCCGAAGTCACCTTCGGAGTGGTTTAATGCACTTGTAACATGGTCTGTGGATTAGTAGGACTGTGTCACATCACTGTACAGTTTTGAAATAAATGAGTGCCTCACTGTGTTTCTGTTGGAAAGAAAAGTTTACTGCACTTCTATCAGTTACACCTGACACCTTCTGATATACAGATGTGTACATTTACAAATTTGGTATGCAACAATATGAATGCCTAATTTAACGAAAAATGTTATTTCTTTGAAAATCGAGATGGCTATTACTGTTGCTGCTCGCTCAGGAGGACTCAAGGTTCCTACTCTCTTCAGTCGGCTTCCCCGTCTTTGCTTAATTTGCATAGCATGTCCCCCGCCTTCCTGTGCTGTTTCACAATTATTGATGGTGTTTAAATGCTGCTTTATTTTACCTTGCTCTATCACTCATGCAGCTCTGGGTTTCAACATCTACTTCTTCGTTTCCATCACAGTCGATGCTCCATACTACTTACAGTTCAGTGACCTGTGAACGACTGAAAATGAAACGGATGTCCGGACAGTCCGGCTCCTTCATCTCATACTCGCCAGCTACCTACTGGTGTGCATGTACTGTGGCCATTTGGGTGAGTAGGTAGGATAGACAAGACATTTCTCTTGGTATGCATTTCTACTTCCCAAGCAGTGCTCATTTCTCATCCATGGCTGCTTTATGTACTTCACTAGCAACACGGCATTATTGCTGGAATAATGCCTTGTTGCTCTTGTACCACCTGATGCACTTCAACTAATTGATTCTTTTGCTTCTCGTCGTGTTATTTTTGCCATGTTACAAATGTTTTTAACTCTTACTTCAGCACAGTTTTTTCCAACAAACTGCAAGGGCAGGTGGATAATAGACCTAATAAGGAATGCAAAATAGAGATAATAGTGAATGCAGTACTGAACAAAATAAAATGTCTAAAAAATACAAACTCAGCTGGCGCAGATAATATCTCAAACAAGTTACTTAAACTATTTTCTCCAAATATTGCTATTCCACTGACATTAGTATTTCAAAAATCACTGGGCAGTGGTGAGGTGCCTGGTGATTAGTTGGAGATGAATGTGGTGCCCATCCATAAGAAGGGTAACAAGGCAGATCACACAAACTATAGACCCATAAATTTGACCTCGGCACCAGGCAAGTTGATGGAATCTATACTAAAGGTTGTAATAAATGCCCATCTGGAAGGGGAACCGAGGGGATAGTGAACAGCATGGGTTTGTGGCAGGGAGATCATGTGTAACTAATATGTTTTTATGAAAAGATCTGTGCGGCGTTAGATGGGGGAAGCTGTGGACTGTGTCTATCTTAATTTTGCCAAAGCCATTGACAAAGTCCCACATCTGCAAATTATACGTAGTTTAAAAGAAATTAACCTGGATCATAGAGTGGTCCAATGGATTGGGAGCTGGTTGGGTGATAGATCGCAGAGGGTGTGTATAAATGGTTACTACTCAGATAGTGTTCCAGTGATGAGTGGGGTTCCCCAGGGGTCGGTCCTGGGGCCTATGCTGTTTGAATCTTCATGGCAGGAATGGGTAAGGGGGCAGAAAATTGGATAATTAAATATACAGACAACACTAAATTGGCTGGTCTGGTGACAGATTTGAAAGGGGTACAGACAGTACAGGCAGACCTGAATAACATTTTTAGCTGGGCAACAGCCAGGGGCATTGAGTTTTAATGTTGATAAATGCTGTGTAATCCACCTGGGTAAGAAAAACCATGAAAAAATTACTTTATAAATGGATTAATGTTGCGAAAATCTGAGGAAGAAAAAGATCTGGGTATTCTAGTAGACTTAGTATCTTACATACCAGTCTCACTGTAATAATCAAATTATGAAAGCAAAACAAATACTGTGGAACATAAAGAAAAACTTTAGAAGTCGCAGTCAGTGGATGATTTTGCCACTGTTCAGAGCTTATGTTAGACCTATACTGGAGTACTGGGCCCCGGGGTGGGGACCCATCGCAAGGGGGGGGGGGGAGTGGCTAATATTGAGAAGGTGCACAGATAGGCTGCAAAAATGATATACAACTTAAATAAGATACCCTATGAACACCATTTGAATAAATTACAGCAGATGACACTGGAGACAAGAAGAGTTAGAGGGGACCTATTGCTATGTTACGATGTAATGCAGGATGACTACATATTAAATGAACTAAACCTTCAATTTAAAAATGACAAGATAAGCACAAGGGGCCACCTGCTCTAGCTAAGACACATCAAATATAACACAAATAGGAGAAAGGCTTTTTTTTACCCAGAGAGTAGTTGCCCCATGGAATCAGTTATCAGAGGAAATTATTTGTTCAAAAAGTAAGGTCCAATTTAAAAGTAATCTCGACTCCCATGTTCTGAAAGGACATATACTGACTTATTACGGGTGAAATGACGGGAGCAGTATTGGGCCTAAACAAGGGCCTTTTTAGCTCCTTATTTCTTAGTATGAATCCGGCGGGGAAACTGAGGATACCAGGGACTGCCCACACTTACATAGGAAACAGGAAACTGTTGTCATGTGTGGGCGATCCCTAGTGAAAACCTGCTAGAATAGCTGCCATACACCACAGCGACCTCTGCTGGATACCCAAAAGTATTACCTATTGCAAGAGACACTCCTCAAAGATCTACTGTTACAGTAAGTTTTTACGTAACTGTACTTTCTAAGAGCACCAGTTGTCCCACTCAGTGTTGAATGCCTGTCTAGGGAAGATGAGCATCCTTTATTCACATTTACCAAACCAGTTCTATGCAAGACCAAGGTAGCTACCACATCATACTGTGCATCTCTTATCACACTCTGGATCCATTACCTCATGGGTTAGTGTATTGTTTACACAAGCTGATCCACACACCAGTATGAATTCTTGATGTCATCTGCTGCTCCTTTTTAAAACCCTGAGACCACTTGAAACAAGTTTTTTTTCATATGGATCCTTCAAGGCTGATCGCACACTGGAACTGATCCCAATGATTTTCTTAATTCACTAACGTACTTTTTTTGTACTTTCTTTTTCAAGACCCCATAGCAGTATAAATAGTTTACCTGTATTGCATTCTTCTTTGTGCCACTAGAGCTCAGCCCCTGCCCTGCCTACCATCCCCCCATGCCTAGGCCTACTCCCCATGGGCAGGGCCGCCAGATGGGTACCCCCCCAATGGACACTGTTAGCAAGCCCCAACTTACCCCCTGGGGTGGGGCCACAGGAGTGGGACCCCCCGGCAGACACTGGTGGCAGTGGAGATGGCAGAAGAGCAGGGCACCATACCTGGGGGCTGGCTTTTTGATGCTGCTATGTTCCCCTGGAGGCAGGACGTGCAATGATGCCCAGCATCTGTCCTGCCTCTGATGTAACCTGGTGCCGGTCATTTGTGGGTCCCCTGCCTCTGCCAGGGGCCACTGACATGCCGGACACTCCCTGCCCCCCACAAAGAAGGAGAGCCGCCCATCGGGCCTGTATGTTGCTTTCTAAGGCAGAATCTAAAATCTTACTTCAAGAATCGCTTTTGCAGCTGGTAACACCTTTAGGACTAAGTCGCTAGGTGCCAGGACCCCACAGAAACCTTCTAGCTAGCAATACCCAGCAGGGGACCACCCCTACATTGGCCCGCCCCGACGTCACATCTGGTATAAAAGGGGCAGTCCTCAGCCCATCCCCAGTTTTTTTTTCCCCACCACTTACCGCACTGGTTGAACCTCCAGGGACACCTTCAGCTTATCGACTGCTATTTTGACCATGTTTTCAATGCTCTTTTTTATTTTATTTCCTTCAAGTTTTCAGTGGATTGTGCATGTCATCTTCTTCTCCAATGTCGTCAGTCGAGAGGCGCCCTTCAAAGTGCATGTGCAGCAAGCAGATCTCCCATAAGGACAGCCATTTGGCTTGCTTGTTCTGTCTGGGCCAGGACAACAACATCGAGGCCTGCTAGCACTGCCATGACTTCAATCAGCACATGAGGCTCCAGCGTTAGAAGACCCTCTAAGGTTTCCTTTTGAAAAAGCAGATATCTACCATAGAGAAGGAACTCCACCACAAGAGCTCTTCATCCTCTCCTTCTTCAGCATCTTCTTACAAAGAGAAGAAATTGAGCTGCAAACACAAGCACCAAGACAAGGAGAAATCCTGGGCAGAAGGCCGCTGTCAGTCCCTGGCCAAGTCGGTGATGTCCTCCTCTGGGCTTGCCTCCATGCTCCCAGTCTCCAAGCCTCCCTCCCTTATTACAGTCATGGGAGAAGGCTCTTCGGGGTGTGGGAAGTCCTCCCACACCTCCCAGCCACTCAAGCTGAAGCCCGTTACCCATGGGGGCTCTTAGCCTAGATGTTTGGCCAGAGTTTCTTCGGGCGGCAGGCCGCTATCTGTCACCCTCCTAGCCAGGGCATCCGCCGAGTCTGCTCTGTTGATGGGCTGATGCTGGCAGGCAGCACTCAGGACAGTCACCCTCTCCCCCCCCCGGGAACAATGCATGTACATCCCATTTTGGAGATACACCTCTCCTGCAGGTAACTCCACCCAGGCGTCCGCCACCTACACCGGTGATGCCAACCTCCGTGGCACCACCTTGAGGAAAACCCGGCATTGTCTCAAACACCAGTAAACTCCAACATTCCTGTTAGACCTGACACCTGAGGGCCGGACGTCAGACCAGATACCTCCAATGCCTGAGGGTACACCTGGGCTCCTGATGCCAGATGATGAGACCAGGTTACTCCAACACCAGAACTACCCCAAGTGGACGGCCTGACGCCGGGGCTATCCAAGCTGGCCAACCCGATGCCAGATGCTCCGGCTCTGCCTCAAAATGCTCCACAGGGTCTGAATGAACTATTTGCAGCCTGGTGGTCCTTCTTTAAAGATAAACAGGCTCCCTCAGCTCTGGTCCTGTCAGTACCCCCAAGGGCCTTCCCCAAATAAGCCCCTGGGCTGTCCCCGTACTCTGCCTCCCAGGAGGCCGATGCCAGACAAGGACCTTCCTTCACCAAGAGATCATCTCCGTAGACTACGATGTTGCCTTCTCCTTCCCCCGACTCAGAAGACTCAGAACCTGACTCCTACTCCTCCTCCAGCTGTGGGGACTCAGACCCTCCATCCAACCCTGACGTCAGGAAAGACACTCCATGCTCCCCATCTGTTGAGTCATCCTTCATGATTGTGATGCGTCACACCCAACAGTTGAATGGCTGGGACTTGGAAGACTTCGACCTGGAAAGGAAGAGGTTAGCTGCCTTTTTTGGGGAAAAAGGATGCCTTCCCCGTGGTTGTCCCTCCAGTGCTTGACTCATATAAGGACACCAACAAACTAGCATGGAAACATCCTTTTTCGACCCTGGTATTTTCCAAAAAGTTAGACTGCTTGTACACCATCCGCCAGAATGACCCCTTCTATGGGGAACAACTGCATGCAGACTCTGTGATGCTGAACGCTGCCCATGACAGGTCCAGACATCCGTGGCATCTTAGCATGCAACCCCCAGATAAGGACTCTAAACAGTTCAACCATCTGGCCAGAAATGTCTTTCCTCCACAACTTGTGCCATCTGGTCACAAAACTTCCTTGCTCACATGGTGCAGTATCAGAATGCCCTGTGGGACAAGGCACTAGAGCTCATTCAGGCCATACTTGGCTCACTTGGTTGGGCGGCGCTCATGGCGATCATGAAGTCCGGTTCAGACATTGACAACCACATCTTGTGGGCTTCTTACAACACTGTGGATTCAGCGGGTAGACCTGCAACTTCTGTGGTCTGTATCCACTGTTACTCTTGGCTGAGGGTCTCTGGATTCACCCAGGACGTCCAGTCCAAGATTATGGATGCCCCCTTCAGAGGGCCGGTTTTGTTCGGGGAAGATACCCAAGCTATCATTACCCATTTGCAGGAGGCAGGCAAAATGGTTAGGTCAGTATAAACCATGTAAAAGCTTAACCAGCCTCCTAATCAGTCCTTTAGTAGGCCTGGATGACAGCAATTTCGATGTCAGCACCCCAAGCTATCATTATTCATTTTCAGGAGGCAGGGAAAGCAGTTAGGTCAGTACAAACCATGTACAAGCCTAAGCAGCCTCCTAATCAGTCCTTTAGATGGCCTGAAAGACAGTGATTTCAAGGTCAGCAGCAGCAGGCTGGCTTCAAGCGCAAGACCACTACCCCTGCTATTGGAGGTTCCGCCCCTCGGGCCCCTAGAACCTCTCAGCCTGACCTCCCCCTCCCTGGCTGCTCCACCTGACTCACTTCCTGACCCTCATCCTTCAGCAGAGTCACGGGGGAAGAGGTGGAGGGTTGGTTTCTTTGCACACAGAAGTGTGGCATCAGATATCGTCAGACCACTGGGTCCTGCAGCTCATTGAGAGAGGGCATACTCTCGAGTTTACAGAGACCCCTCCAGACAACTGTTCAGTACCATCTCAGTAGTCTCAGGCCCACAGCACCCTCATAGCACAAGAAATCCAGGCTCTCCTTCAGAAGAAAGCCATCAAGCTGATAAAACCCCTGGAGCAACGAGGAACAGGATTCTACTCCCACTTCTTCCCTGTGCCAAAAAAGACAGAGAATCTTTGTCCCATCTTGGATCTAAGCCATCTGAACCAGTACATACAGTACAAAAAATTCTGGATGGTCACTCTGATAAGCCTTCTGCCCCTGTTACATTAAGGGGACTGGTTATGCTCCCTGGACATGCAGGAAGCATACCTCCACATTCAGATTTTTCAACCACACAGAAGGTATCTGCGCTTTCACTTTCAGGGCTGCCATTACCAGTTCAGGGTCCTGCCCATCGGCCCGTCCTTGGCACCGAGGGTGTTCACCAAATGCCTAGCCGTGGTAGCCACAAATCTCAGGAGGCAGGGACATTATGTCTTCCCTTACCTTGATGATTGACTTCTGACTGCTTCCTCTTGGGACTGGCTTACAGAAACCCTCTGAGACACGTTCTTCCTCTTTCAGGACCTGGAGGTTACTCTAAACCTCTCCAAGTCCTGCCTTTGGCCAGGTCAGTGGCTTCAATATATAGGGGCCATCCAGGACATGGCAAAGCAAGGCTTTCCTCCCCCAGGACAGGGTGGAACACCTCCAGTTCTGCAGCTGCTCTCGGCTCACCAAGTAGAGGCAAGGACAGTTCTCCGGCTACTGGGCCATATGGCAGCAGCTATCGCCACAGTCCCTATGGCCTGGCTTTTCATGAGGGTGATCCAATGGAACCTTCATGTTCAGTGGGATCAGAGGTCAGACGACCTGGACCAGCTGGTCCTGGTGTCAAGCCCAGCCAAGCAGTCTTTGTCATGGTGGTTGGATCCTCACAACCTCTCCAGAGGGGTTCACTTCCGGAGAGAATCCCTCACCCAGATCCTGACCACGGACGCATCAGGTCAGGGTTGGGGTGCGCATCTGGGCACTCGCCAGACTCAAGGTTCCTGGGCTCAGCAGGAGCTTCATCTCCACATCAATATTCTGGAGATGAGGCAGTTCTCTATGCCCTGCAAGTCTTTCAGACAGTTCTTCAGACTGGCCCCCTGCTACTACAGACAGACAACATGTCAGTGGTATTCTATATCAACAAGTGAGGGGACACACTCTTACCCTCTTTGCAGAGAGGCTATGAGAGTGTGGTCTTGGGTGATAGATTACCAGCTGGAACTCTTAGTGGTCCACCTTCCAGGCATTAACAATTCCCTGGTCAACAGTCTCAGATGGACTCAGACCAGGGCACACGAGTGGGAGCTGCTCCCTGCAGTGGCAGAAGATCTTTTCACCAGACAGGGTCACCCAGAATGCAATCTCGTTGCCTCCCCATCCAATGGAAAACTGTCCAATATTTGTTCATTAGATCCAGGGCCTGGTGCTTTCTGGCAAGACGTATTGTCCCTCTCTAGGGCAGGGAGGTTTCTTTACTCGTTTCCTCCCTCTCCCCTTCTGCAATGAGTACTCATCAAGTTGCAGTCAGAGGGAGCAGAAATGATCATGGAGGCTCTGTTCTAGCCTCATCAGATTTGGTTCCCACTGTTGCAACAACTGGCTGTGGAACCTCCGGTGTCCCTGCCCCTCATGTCAGATTTGTTCTCCCAGGAGCAAGGCTCACTGGTACATCCAGATCTTGGATCTCTGCATCTCCATGCATGGCTTCTGAAGACCTAGCTATCTCCAGATTCAGAGTCTCCCCGAGGGTAGCAGACATCCTAATGGCAGCCAGGAAACCCTCCACTAGGATGACCTATGCTATGAAATGGAAGAGGTTCAGTGTTTGGGCCACTGCCAGGAGTTTAGATCCTTTTACTTGCCCAGCCTATTCGGTTCTGGAGTGCCTCCTCTCTCTCTCAGATGCAGGACTCAGCTACTCTTCGTTAAAGATGCACCCGTCTGCCATTTCTGCATACCATTTTCCTGTTGAGGGCAAGTATATTGCCCAGCTGGACCTTTCCCGTACGTTTCTGTGGGGCATGCTTCACTTGAAGCCTCCCGTCTGGGACCCCATCCCACATTAGAACCTTTTGTTTGTTTTAGAGAAGCTGACTCTTGTCTCCCTTTGAGCCTGCTGCGAGCTGCGAGCTGTGCTTTCTGTTGTGGAAAGTGTTAATTTTAGTTGCCATTACTTCTGCTCGAAGAATTTCTGAGCTTCAGGCCCTGATGTGTAAGGAGCCTTATTTGTTTTTTCACAAGGACAGGGTATCCTTGAGAACTAATCCTAAATTTCTGCAGAAGGTGGTCTCATAGTTTACCTTGAATCAAGATATCCACCTGCAGATATACTACCTAGAGTACTCAAACCGAGGCAGGCTTTGCTGCATAGTAAGGATGTCCACAGGGTACTCTGTTTTTATTTGGACTGTACCTGTACTATTTCAAATCTGACCAGTCGTTTGTCTTTTGCCCCCTAGATGTTAGGGACTCTAGTTTCTAAGCAGTATCTATCCAAATTGTTGGTCAACTGCATCATATTCTGCTACAACAAGTACGACAAACCCTTACCGGGCTTGGTAAAGGGTCATTCCACCAGGGGCATGGAGGCTTCTTTCACCTTACTTAAAAATGTGTCTGCTGCGGACACATGTGTGACTGCCACTAGGAACTCTGTCCACACCTTTGTGAAACATTACAGTCAGGACATTGCTTCTTGCTGCAGGACTGGGTTTGGACTTGCTGTCCTCCAGGGCCTGCTGTCCTAATTTCACCTGAGGAGACTTATGCCTCCACCCTTCTGCCTAGGATTCCTTCTCTACTGCTTGGGACTCTGTCCTAAAGGTGTTAGCTGCTGCAAGAGTGATTCTTGAAGTAAGATAGTACAGTTATGTAATAACTTACCATAACAGTAGATCTTCGAGAGGAGCTCTTGCAGCAGGTACTACTTTTCCCACCCTCCTTCCCCCTGGTGAGTTCCTTTCCATCTCAGATACTTTCGTTCCTCAGTTCTCCTTTTTCTTCTTCAGCCAGTCTCTGACAGTAGAACTGGGGATGGGCTGGGGACCACCCTCTTTTATACCAGACATCACGTCGTGGGTGGGCTGACATAGGGACCTGTTGCCCACCAGGTATTGCTAGTTTCCGTGGGGTCCTGGCACCTGGTGGCTTAGTCCTAAAGGTGTTACCTGCTGCAAGAGCTCCTCTTGAAGATCTATGGTTATGGTAAGTTCTTACATAACTGTACTTTTTGTGTGCTCCATTTTTTGTTGATTTCCTATTTGGGCAGCTATTTTACCTCTTGTTTAAGTAGATAACTTGCAAGGAAATTATAAGGGCAGTTTTGGGGTTTTGTTTTTCATGTAACTTTGTTTAATTTTCTGTTTTTTCACTTGCAGGTGTGTGGTTTCCACTGTCTGTCTCAGCCAGACCAGCTAGTTTTCCCTTGCGGCTGAGCACCTTGTTGGTCATGCACCCACCCTCTCAGCAGCCTCAATGATTAACTCATCAGTTTATGTCTTAGTGCTGATCACCCCATTTTCATTTTGTTGGCACATATGGAGTTCAGCCACCACTGATCAACCCTAATTAGCACTGATCAGTAGGCTGGCCAGCCACAGAGTTCTTTTTCTTCTGTCGCTAGCAACGCGGGAAGTATGGCACTTAACGGCAGTTCAAGGAGGGCCTGCCACAGTTCACCCATAAATAGCCATGATTGGTTGACATTCATAGAAACATAGAAACATAGAATTTGATGGCAGATAAGGACCGCTTGGCCCACCCAGTCTGCCCATTTCTCTACCTACTGGATAAGCTGCAGATCCTAGTTAACCAGCAGCCTACTTCTTCCTACCCCACCCCCAGAACTGCCTTATGACTATCCCATGCATGCTTGAATTCCACCACTGATTTTGACTCCACAACCTTCCTCCGAAGGCTGCCCATGCATCCACAACCTCTCTGTAAAAAAATACTCCTTAAATTACCTCTGAGCCCTCTATCTTCAAATTGTGCCCTCTTGTTCTTGCACACCTCTTTTTGAAAGATGCTACCCTCTTGGACTTTGTTGATTCCTTGAGGTACTTGGCGTTTCTATCATGTCCCCCTCTCCTTCTTTCCTCGGGCTATACATATTAAGCTCCTTAAGTCTCTCATATGTCTTCGGTGCAGACCCTGCACCATTTAATTCTCCCTCCTCTGGACAGCTTCCATCCTGTCTATGTCTTTGCGGAGATTGGGTCTCCCAGAACTGCACACAGTACTCCAGATGGGGTCTCACCAGCTGTCTGTACAGAGGGATAATAACTTCCTGTTTTCTACTGGTGATGCCTCTCCCTATGCATCCAGTATCCCCCCAGCCCTCTTTGCTGCCTTCTCACATTGCTTGCCCGTCTTTAGGTCATCTGATATATCTACCCCCAGGTCCCTTTCCATTTTTGTTGTTGTTAGTATCTCACCCCCCATTGTGTACTCTTCCCCTGGGTTTTTGTTTCCCAGGTGCATTACCTTGCACTTCTTAGCATTGAATCTAAGCTGCCATACATTTGACCATTCCTCTAACCTTGCCAAGTCCCTTCTCATCCTTTCCACCCACCCTGTGCATCAACTCTGTTGCAGATCTTAGTGTCATCTGCAAAGACATACTTTTCCTTCCAGTCCTTCTGCAATGTCGACATAAAGACATTGAAGAGGACCAGTCCTAATACTGAACCCTCTGCGGTACCCCACTAGTAACCCTCCTTTCTTCTGAGTGGACTCCATTTACTATTACTCTCTGTGTCCTATTCTCCAGCCAGTTCTTCCCAGGCTGTCATCCTGGGACCCACTCCCAGGCTGGCTAACTTGTATATTAATCTTTTGTGTGGGACTGTGTCAAATGCCTTGCTAAAGTCTAGGTAGGCCATGTCCACAGCCCCTCCTGATCTACTACTTTGGTCAACCAGTCAAAGAAATCTATCAGATTCGTCTGGCATGACCTTCGCTGTGAATCCATGCTGCCTAGGGTCCTGTGCCCTCTGGCCTCTAGATACTCGACAATTCTTTCCTTTAGAAGTGATTCCATCATTTCCCTATCACTGAGGTTAAACTAACAGGTCTATAGTTTCCTGCTTCTGCCTTGCTCCCACTTTTGTGAAGGGAATCCATCTGCCCTCCTCCAGTCCTCGGTACCACCCCATCCTCCCATGATTTGTTAAAAAGGGTAGTCAGTGGTGTCACTAGTTCTACCCTTAGTTCTTTTTAAATTCTGGGATGAATCCATCAGGCCCCATTGCTTTGTCCACCTTCAGTTTTAAGAGTTCTTTCAGAACCCTTTGTTCTGTAAATGGGCGGTATCAACTTCTGTATCCAGAGTGTTACTACTGTTTGTTTTATGTACCTCCCCCTCTTCCTTGTAAATACTGAGCAAAAATATTTGTTTAGTATCTCTGCCTTTTCACAGTCTCCCTCTGCCCACCCTCCGTCCCCTTTATTAAGCCTCACTATCCCTCCCTTGGTCTTCCTTGCTCCCTGATGTACCTATAAAGGTTTTATCCCCCTTCTTAACTGAGTTGGCTATCTTTTCCTCGGTTTGGGCCTTTGCTGTTCTGACTGCCTTCCCAGCCTCCTTTTGCTTTAACTGATACAGTTCTCTGTCCTGCTCCTTCTACGATTCCTTGTACTTCCTGAATGCTTTCTTTTTCTCTTGAACCTTCACTGCCACTTCCTTTGAGAACCATAGTGGTTTCTTACATCGTCTTGTTTTGTTTATTTGCTTCACACAAAGGCTCGTTACCTCTGTGATGGCAGTTTTTATTATTCCCATTGTTCTTCCACCCTCCTTCCTGCCCATTTGCTAGTGCGTTCCTTAGGCACTCACCCATTTAGCAAAGTCAGCCTCCTAAAGTCCAGTACTTTAGTCTTTGTATGGCTTGACTCTATTGCTGTGTTTATTGTGAACCATACTGTTCGATGGTCGCTAGTTCCCAGATGGCTACCCACTTCTACATCTGTAATCCTCTCACCATCTCCATTTGAGAGAATCAAGTCTAATATTGCTCTCTCGAGTGGGCTCCAGTACTAGTTGTCTAAGGCATGCCCCTGTAGGGCATCTAGAATAACCCCACTCTTGAAGTGGCAGCTGCAACTGCACTCCAGTTAACATCTGGCATATTCAGATCACCATCAACAATATCTCCCTTTTCTGCCATTCTAAGTATGCTTTCTATCATTTCCCTGTCCATTTCCTCTCCCTGAGGGAAGTCTGTGCCACAACCTGTCGTGTGTGGTGCCATTGCCTGTCTCCAAATTTACCCACAGTGCTTCTTCTCCTCCTGTGTACCTTTTGTTCTGTTGCTTTATTCCTTCCCTTATGTAAAGAACTACCTCCTCCTCTTTTTACCCTCCCTGTCCCTCCTGTACACAGTGTATCCTGGTATGTTTATGTCCCAGTCATGGTTTTGTGTGTACCATGTTTCTGTGACTGCCACGATATCAGATGTTCCTCCTCCATCAAGGCCACTAATTCAGGAGCTTGTTACCCAGACTACAGGCATTAGTACTCATTGCTCTCCATTTTTGATGGCTTTACCTTCCAGTGCAGAATCCCCACTGACCGTTCTACCTCTGTCTTTTTCTCATTTAGTACCCTGTTTTGTAGGGAGGCTGGGATTTTCCTGCTGCTTGTCAGTGCCTCCCCCTTTGACTAGTTTAAAAGCTTGCCAATGAAGCATTTAAACCGATTGCTCAAAAGACTTGTTCCCTTCCTGGACAGATGCAGACCATCCTGCCAGTATAGGCTGGTGTCCCTCCAGGTGGAACCCCAGTCCCCAATGAAGCCAAATCCCTGTGCTCCGCACCATTTTTTCAACCATTCATTAAACTGCATGGTGCCAATTACCCTCGCATCCCCCATGCTTTTGACAGGCAGCACCTCTGAGAAGGATACTGTGTGTGCTACTCGTCTTAGGTCCCTCCCCAACTCTGCAATGTCCTCCTGCACTGCTCTAATCTCATGATGAGCCAAGTCATTTGTCCCTAGGTGGACAATTACGTCCAGTTCGGAATCCCTTGCAGCTGTTCTCGTGATCCTGAGGATGCGCTTCCTGTCCCTCCAAGCCATGGCACCAGGCAGGCACCTTACCTCATTTTTCTCATCTCCCCCCAGTTCTATACCCCTAATAATTGAGTCCCCCACCAGGAGCTGCTTCCTTTCCCTTTGGTGTCCTCTGCCTCCTTTCTGTGGGCCTCCCTTGTGACAGTTATCATCAGTCTTCTCTGCGGGTACACCCATAGGGGAGCTATGCTCCCCCAGAAGGTGTATGGATTGTGGGAGGGAACAATTGACTGGGTGTGCCTCTGTTCCACCCTCCTCACCCTCCCTGAGCCCACTGTGGTCCAACTGCTGTGCTTTCTTTGCAACCTCTGAGGTAGTGGTGGTGGCACTAGTGCTCCCTGGATGGGGGAGGTTCCCTTTCTACTGTCCAGTGTGGCCTGGGGGAAGGTTTCCTTACTACTGTCCAGTGTGACCTGAAGACGGGCAACTTCCTCCCTCAGGGCAGATAGTTGTCTGCAAATAGGGCAGCATCTCAGCCTCCAGAAAGACTCCCGGAAGACTTCTGCCCCACAGCCATTACATTCACAGCAGCAACTAGTGGTGAACAGACTGGATGGACTAAGTGGTCCTTATCTGCCATCAAATCCTGTGTTTAGCAGTGATCAAGAGGAGGGCATGCAGTTGGCAACAAGTGGTGTTTTTTTATCATCACTGCAACAGCAACCGTGGCCTAAATTGTGTGACATGGGTATGGTCACCAAGGGACTGTCAGGCGGCAGTAACATTTGCTGCTCATGTTGCATGACCAGAACCATATTTTAGTCATGCACTGGCCCAAACAGCTATTTTGCAGAGGCATGTGTGCATCGGCAGCTATTTTCTATGAACATACGAAATTGCCGGCAGATACAGGCCATTCAGTCTATCCAGTCTGCTCGAGCTTGCAGCACTCTGTCTTGTTAAACTGCAGCTGCCCCTCCCTTGCTCCCCCTTCTAACTTAGTGCCCCCCACTTTCAACCTCTCTCTCTCCCCACCCTTCCACAGTTTTGACCCTCCCTTGGCCCTATCCTACCCTTTCTTGAAGTTGTCCACTGTCCGCAGTGCCACTACTTCCTCTGGCAGTGCATTCCAAGCAGCCATCACCCTCTGTGAAAAATGCCACCTCATCTCTCTCTCTCTTGAACCTTCCTCCCTCCAATTTCAGGCTGTGTCCGCTGATGTCCCTCCCCCATTAAACTTAAACAAGCCATCTGAATTAAATCTATTTATGCCTTTGGGTACTTGAATGTCTCAATCATATTCCCTCTCCCTTCTGTCTTCTAAGGTGTACATGTTGACAAGACTCAATCTCTCCTCCTATGTCTTGTCTCCCATCCCCAGGATCATCTTTGCCACTCTATGCAGGATCCCCTCCAATAGTTTGATGTCCCTTTTCAGATATGGGCACCAAAACTGCACACTGTACTCCAAGTGTGGCCTCACCAGGGATCTGTAGAGATGCAGAATGACTTCCTCCCTCCTAGAGGTGATTCCCCTGGTGATGCATCCCAGCATTCTGTTCGCCTTTGCAGCTGCCTTTCTGCACTGTGCCAAGTGTTTCATGTCCCTTATTACCAGCACTCCCAGATCTTTCTTCTCATCTAAAGTGGCCAACTGCACTCCCCCCCCCCAAACCAGTAGCTGTTCTTTGGGTTTTTAGCCCCCATATACAAGACCTTGAATTTTTTGGCATTGAACCCCAGCTGCCATGTGGCTGACCAGCACTCAAGTGTCTCCAACTCCTCTTGCAGTACCTTACCCCCTTCCTCACTATCCACCTCCGCATAGATCTTAGTGTCATCTGCAAAGAGACTGATCTTGCTCCTTATCCCTTTTGCTATGTCTGCTATAAACATGTTAAATAGGACTGGTCCTAGCACCGACCCCTGTGGTACCCCAATGGTTACCACCCTGGGTGTTGAGAACTCTCCCCCAACTACCCCCTTCTGCTGCCTGCCCTGCAGCCAGTTCTTTATCCACCTGACCAGCTTCCTCTCTTCTCCCAGGCTACTTAACTTGCTGTTCAGCCTTCTGTGTGGCACAGAGTCAAATGCCTTACTGAAGTTCAGATATAGGACATCAACCAAATTGCCCCTATCCAGTGACCTCGTCACCCAGTCAAAAAAGTCAACAAGGTTGGTCTGACATGCTCTACCAGACACAAACCCATGTTGTCTGTCAACCTTTAAACCATGTTCCTCCAGGAAATACACCAGCCTTTCCTTGAGTATAGTCTCCATTAGCTTTCCCACAGTGACTGTAAGGCTCACTGGTCTGCAGTTCCCAATATCATCTCTGGGCCCACCCTTATGGATTGGCACCACATGTGCCATCCTCCAATCTCTGGGCATGCATCCAGTATTTAGAGAAGTGTTGAACAAGTCTGCCAGTGGTCCCGCCAGGACCCCTGCCAGCTCCTGAGTACCCTAGGATGCACTCCATCCGGACCAGGTACCTTAACCACCCTTAGGACCTTGAGGCCCTCTGACACCCCTTTGACTGGGATCTGATGTCAGTCACACATCCTCTCCGCCCCGTCCACTCTCCCCCCTGAGGTATAGGCCCTTCCTTCTCCTGGCCAGACACTGAGCAGAAGCACTCATTAGTACTTCCACCTGCTCTGCCCCCTGCTACCCACCCACCCTCCTTCCTAATCCTTACAATTTGGACCTTGCACTTCCTCCTCTCCTCTCCTTTATATACTTAAAGAAATCCTTTTCCCCTTCCTTGATCCCCTTCGCCAGCCTTAGTTCTTTTGAAGCCTTGGCTGCCATCACTACCTTGCTCACCTCCCTGGATTTCTTCACGTGTTCCTCCCTATCCTCTTCCTGGCAGGATCTCTTATATTTTCTAAAGGCCATTCTCTTTTTCCTCACCCTTTCCACTACCTCTCCATTCACCCAGCTAGGTCTCTTGTTCCTGGCCTTCTTGCTTTGGCACTTGGTGTAAGAGCTAGTGGCCTCTGACAGACCCCACTTTATGATGTTCCATTTCTGCTCTGCATCCATGTCTGGGCTGATGCTGTCTAGGTGCCCTTTCAAAATGATTCTCATCCTGCCAAAGTCTGCCCTCTTAAAATCCACCACTCTTGTTTTTGTATTGGCTACATCCTTCACCAGGTTGAGGGAGAACCACACTGTGCGGTGGGCACTTCTGGCTAGGGGATCCTCCACCTCAATGCCTTAGACTAGCTCTCCGTCAGTGAGTACCAGGTCTAGACTGTTCCCCTCCCTGGTTGGCTCCATCACCTTCTTTGAGAGGAAGCTTTTCTGGAAGGCATCCAGGAGGATCTGTTCTCTGGCACTTGAGGTGGCTGAGGTATTCCAATCCACCCCTGGCAGATTGAAGTCCCCGACTAACACTGTGTTGCCCTTACCGCTAAGCCTCTTAATTTGTTCTCCCAACTCTCTGTCCATTTCCACACTTTGGGATGGTGGTCTATATACCACCCTCAATCTTACCCTCCTACCCTTGGAGTGCTGTAGGTGAATCCATAAGGCTTTGGCCTCGTCTTTCTCCTGGTTGCGCAATATCCCCTCCTTAACATATGTAGCTGCCCTTCCTCCTTGCTCTTTGTCCCTGTTCTCTGGTACAGTTTGTACCCAGGGATTGCTAGATCCCAGTCCTGGTGCTGGGTGGCCCATGTTTCAGTATGTCCACCTCGCCTTCCACCATCAAGGCCTTCAGTTCTACCACCTTACTGCCAAGGCTTCTTGCTTTCAGTGAGACCTCCCTCCACTGTGAGTTCTTCCCCTGTTTGCCTATACCTTCTTCCCTAACCTTTCCACTTTTTGCCTTTTACTTCTCCTCTTCCTGCCTGTCTATGGGAGGTAGCCTGGTGGTCTCCTTTGCCTGGTGACTGTTTGCTGCCCACCCCCTGGCCTCCCTGTCTAATTTAAATTATGCCTTTTTGCTATGAACTCCCTCAGCTTTTTCTTTAGGACCTCTGAGCCTTTCTTACTCAGGTGCAGCCTATCCAGGGCATACAGGTTCTGGTTCTCCCATGTACTGCCCCATCCCCCCACTAGTCCATATCCTATGTCCTCACACCATGTCTCCAGCCATGTATTGAATTCTGAGATTCCTAATTTCCTGACCATTCCAGCCCATGGTACTAGGAGAACTTCAGAGAACGCCACTGTCCTCCCTTCACTCCTGCACAACCTTCCTACTTCCTTGAATTTCTCCTGCACTTCTTCCAATGTATTTCCCTCCTGATTGTTAGTGCATAGGTGCACCATGATATGAGGCTTTCCCCCAAGCCTCCCCACACACCTCTTAACATGCTGCCCCACCTTTCCTGCTGTGATGCCCGGCATACACTCCACCTATATGCAGCTCTTCCTGGCTCCTCTGTCCCCCATCTTACACCTTTTACTATTGAATCTGCCAGAATGATCACTTTCCCTTCTTTATCCTGCTCATCTCCCTGATGCATACCATTCCTCTAAATACTGTCTTTGTCTACCGCCCCTGATTCCATCATTGAGGGCCCCTCTGCCTCCCTTGGTCCCTGCTGTACCCTTGCCCTAGACCCCCCCTTGCTCCCCCTTCCTGCTGTCTGTGCTAGCTGTGTCCTTGCCCCTACCATTCTTCCCCTGGGGTCCTCTTCCTCCCTTGATTGAGTTTCCCTCCTGGAGAACCCTCACCTCCTCCCTGGTTGTAGCTTTGGATTCCCTTGCAGGACTCTCCAACTCCTCCTCAGCAGTGTAGGAGTTCTTAAGCTGGACCAGATGAGGGGTGTGTATCTGACCCCCCTGAACCTCCCAAACCTGCCGTGGTCCATCCAGCCCTCTGCTGGGGCAGCCATTGTGTCAGTGGCTTGTGACATGGTGGCCTCTAGGTGGAGATGAAGGTCTCCAGTACTCCTTTGTGATACCATTATATGTCAGAATGATAAATTCAATAAGAAAGTAAACTGCTTGCCTGGGGCTAGGATAAAGGTTATTAAGAACATATTAGGAACTTTTTTTAACAAGGACGTGGCATATAAGACTTTAGTTGTGCATGGTGGGATAAATGAGTTAGGGAAGGAACATGAAAGGTTATTGTAGAAGAAATTGTAGCTGATGGGGAAATGATAAAGGCCACAAGGGCCAAAGCTATGATCTCCAGTAAACTACCCCAAAATAAATGCCACCCAGAAAGGAATTTAACCAAACAAAGCATCAATGCAAGAGTACAATATAAGTGTAGGCAGCCAAATATGCTGTTTATAGACAATTAGGAACATTTTTATGGTAAAACATGTCTTTATGTTAAGGATGACCTGCATCTTAATAACACAGGAAAGCAAATCTTGGGCAGGAAAATCGCAGAGGTCCTAACATCCATCCCATCCAATTCATAAAACTCATAAAGTGTGGTGGTGGGGGGGGGGATAAAAAAGGGTACCAGAACTTGAATATACTCTGTCTGAATGCTAAGAGTTTGACGGGCAAGAAAGACTAACTAGAGTACATATTAAAAACTGAAAATATACATATTTGCGGGATCACGGAGACATGGTAGAGTGATGATAATTGGGACATTACCATCCCTGGTTATAGAGTCTATCACCATAACAGGAAAGGAAAGTGTGGTTGGGGGGTTGCCCTCTATATTTCAATTGATTTAGATTCTAGTGATGCTAGAAAAACAGAAGCACAGTTTGACAATGTAGAGCAAGTGTGGGCTACGATCTACCCACAGGCGAGGAAGAAAATTGTTGTTTGTGTGGGTTACAGGGCATCTAACTTGACTTCTAATGAGATCAGCTTGTTTTTTGACATGCTTAGTTTACTTAACCCAGGGACTGATTCCATTATTATGGGAGATTTTAATCTGCCTGACACTAACTGGGAACTGATGCAAGCAGAATCCACTAATGGGAGGAAACTCATGGATTATGCAATAACAAATAATTTATGGCATCTAGTTAAAACAGCTACTAGGGGTCAGAATACACTGGATTTGGTCTTTAGTAGAATAGAGTCAGAAAGGTTTGATTGCACAGTGTTAGATGCACTGTGCAATAGTGACCACAGCACGATTAAAATCACAGTGAGAACTAGCTGGAAACCATTGTGTGGTAGGACCATAGTAAGATGCTATGGTAAAGCTGACTACACCAAAATACTACAGTACTGTCAGGAATGGAATTAGAAGCAGGATTTTGAAAACCAATCCTTAGATTGTAAATGGAAAATATTTGTAAAACATATGGAGGCCTGCATAAATAAATTTGTTCCTGTAGCCAACAAATACAATGACAAAGGAAAAATATCAAATTGGTTTAACAAAAGAATTATCAAACTCATAAAACTGCACAGGAAGGCTTTTTTAAGAGCTCAAAAGAATCCATCCACCAAAAACACAAGGGGCTATAGGGAAAATTGTCTGCACTGTAAAACTGCAATAAAAAAATCTATGAGAAACTTTGAGCATCGATTGGCGACATCTATTACAGATAATAAAAAGCTTTTTATAGTTATATCAATAGCAAAATGAAAGATCATTCTATCTCACACTCCCCCTAAAGTGGATAACACAGAAATAAAAGAAGACAAAAAAGGCAGCAGTTTTAATAACTGTTTTATAAGTACATTCAGACCAAAAACACATTTTTCATATGAAGAATGGTTACATGTATGTGAAACTGCACCTAAGCTTGTAATTCAAATACAGGAACTGGATGTGTTAAATAGATTAAAGCAACTCAACACAAGTACATCTGCAGGCCCAGATAACTTGAACCCAGCATTATTAAAATCAGCTGCTGAATTTTTGGCAGGAGCATTAACTGATATATTAAATACATCATTGGAAGCGAGTACTGTGGTACAAGACTGAAAAAATGCTGTCATTACTCCGTTATACAAAAAAGGGTCTAAATCAGTTTGCAGTAACTTCTGTTAAATTTGTCTTACTTCTATCATTAGTAAACTTATGGAAGGAATTATAAGGGACATAATAAATGAACACTTATCATGGAAGGGTCTAACAGATGTAAATCAGCATGGGTTTCAGTCAGGCTGGTCACATCAAACTAATCTAATAAACTTCTTCAACCCAGTCAGTAGTGCGTTAGATAGGGGTCTACCAGTGGATATATTATACTTGGACATTTCAAAGGCATTTGACACCTTGCCAGATAGACAACTAACTGAGCGTCTGCTTAGCACTGAGTTAGATTTCAATATAGTTAGATGGATTAGACCATGGTTGGATGGTAGGAAACAATGTGTAGCCTTATCAGGTATTAAATCACCTGGGCAGAAATAACAAGTGGAGTGCCACAGGACTCAGCTTTAGGCTCAACCCTGTTTAGTGTTTATATAGCTCCCTTGCAAACATCTCATTCACTAAAAATACCACCAACAGCTTAATCTGGTTCAAAGTCTGTTGCCATTCATCTGTATCCCCCTCCCCCGGGTCGTACCTGAAAATAGGCAGGAATTGTCTAGTGCACTTACCCGGTCAACAAAAACAAAATAAAATAAAATAAATAAATGCTGGAGTGCAAAATTTGCAGATGATATTAAGTTAGTCTTTAATTCAAGACATTCAATCCATCCATTTCAGAAGGAAATTGATAACTTGGAAAAGTGGGTTAACTGCAAACAAGCTAACATTTGAACTTGGAAAGTGTAAAATCATGCACATGAGTAACAGAAATGTGAGAGCTACATATTACATATTTGGAACTCCTATCACAGCAACTAACATGGAGAAGGATCTATGTGTATTAATAACTGAGGACCTAAGTGTATCTTCACAGTGTAGGGCAGCAGCTACTAAAGCACAGAAGATTATGGGATCCATCTTCAAAAATATAAGTAGTAGAGATAGTGATGTTATAATCCTCTTATATGCATCACTGGTGAGACCACATTTAGAGTTTTATGTGCAAGTTTGGGCACCATACAAAACAAAGATAAGACACTGTTAGAAGGGGTCCAGAGAAGAGCAACAGAAAAAATAAGCAAACTTAAATACACAGATTATGGAGACAGACTGAGGCACCTGGGATTGGTTAGTATGCAGTATCGAAGGTTCGGAGACAACTTGTGTACTGTATTCAAGGCATTATCTGACAGTGATTTGTGGGAGATTATAGGGCTGGTCAGAACTAATGCTAGATATAGCAGATTCCATCAACATCAGTTAAGAGGTGAAACTTATAGAAATAACCAATGGGGAAATTGGTTGAACCAAAGAGTTATTAACATATGGAACATATTACCCTCAAATGTAGTAAACTGTACTGCACTACACTGGGGAGTCTTAATAAATCAGATGATTTTATGGGAAATAAATTTGTATTTTAAGGTAACAACAGACGAGTCCACATGGCCTATAGGCTCCTGACTTGTATTTCTTCTGTGATTCTGTGAGGTATAAAATGGGGGAAAGTAACAGATGCTCCTCAGTTCTTTTCCTACCATGACCTGCATGTTGCATGTTCTTCATCTGGAGTCCAGCTTCAGTCGACGATGAAATGTTCAAGTCTACTATTAACAATTGCAGCGTTTCCAGTATTGTCACGTCCCTATTACTGATCCATGTCATTTACAGATTCTCTTTTCAGAATGTGTTCCTGTGACCAGAAAATTGTGACAGAGGACCTGCATGAATTCTGTGTGAAGTGCCTGGGTCCAGCGCATGATACCCATGCTTGCGTCCTGTGTCAGCGGTTTAATAAAGTCACTAAACGCTGACGACTCCGAAAAGCACCTCATGGAGCAGAAAGTTGCCCTCCCAGAATGGGAACACCTCTCAAAGTCTAAGGAGTCCTCACCCTCGTGCCTGCAAGAATGAGATTTTGGCAGAGAACAAGAGGAAGGAGGTGCTGTTAGAACTTTACTATTCTACTGGGACGTAAGAACTAGAACTCTACTACTGGGACCTTCAATTTAGGGTAAAAACAAACACACAAAAAACAAGAGTTAGTGTGTTTGTCTGAGTTGGGTGAAGGGAACTGCTGTCTGTGCAGTTAGCTAGGTGAACAAGGGGACTGTGAATTAGGGGGAGTGGTTTAGGTAGCAGGAAGACAGGTGTTTGGATTTAGAACTGCTCTAGATAGCTTTTGGCAGAGACCAGCAAGAGGTAGGAGGTGCTGTTAGAACTTTACTACTCTACTGGGACTTCATAGTCCTCCCTCCCTCCCCTCCACCCTTAGCCAGTTCCACTTTTATAGGCACAGGATTTGACTGACAACAGGAACTTCCTGTTTGGGAGCAGAAAGGGAGTGATCATGGAGGCACAAAAGATTCACCATCCTAGAAGAAAAAGAGTAGCTCTCCATCCCCCCTTAGCTCTTGAAGGCCTGACTCTGAGCAAGTAAGAAGGAGACCACTGAGGAATACAGGAACTTCCTGTCCCAGAACAGGAAGAGCAGGAGCTTTAAGGGCATGGAGGCAGTAGGAAAGTAGGGAGAAAAAAAACCCAAATAAACAGAGAGAGGAAAGAGTAAGCATACAAAACAACAGTTAAGGGGCCACAAATAAGACATGTTGGGAGTGGTGCAGTGCAGTGGCTGTGGAGCAGCAGTCTTCCTGGAGACGTTCTGGAGGATGCAGTGTTGTCCCATCTGCAGGCATCTCTCTGGGCTGAGGGAGGAGGTTTCTCATCTCCAGGCTGAGTTGGCCAGGATTTGGGGACCTCCTCTCCCACCAAAGGACCACCAGGGCCGCTGCCTCAGAGGTTGCCAAGAAAGAGGAGCAGTTTGACCACAGTGGGCTCAGGGAGGGTGAGGGTGATGGAACACAGGTGCATCACTCCAGTTGTACCTCTCCATAATTTGTATGCTGTTCAGGCAGAGTGTGGTGGGAGGCACATGCAGTGGAGAACAAGGAGGATGCTGGCAAACCTCCACAAAGGAGACCCATGGTAGGGTGGCATGGAACCCCACAGGGGAAGGAAGCAACTCCTGGTGGGGGACTCCATTGTGGGGAGGGGGAGAGGGTAGGAAAGATGCCTGCCTGGCGCAATGGCTTGGAGGGACAGGAAGTGAATCCTTAGGATCATGGGAGCAGCTGCATGGGGAGGGAGATGAATGTCATTGTCCACCTAGGGACAATTGACCTGGCTGGGAGGGATCAGAGCTGTGTAGGAGGAGTTTGTGGAGTTGGGGAGGGGCCTTAGACAAGTAGCATGCATGGTAACCTTCTTGGAGATGCTGCCTGTTTATGGCATGGGTGAGGCTAGGGTACTGTGCACCATGGGATTCAATCAATGGTTGAAAAACTGCTGCAGAGCTCAGGGTTTTGGGGTACATTGGGGACTGGGGTCCACCTGGAGGGACGCAGGCCTGTACTGGCATGATAGTCTGCATCTGTCCAGGAGGGGAACCAGGATCCTAGGTAATAGGTTTAAATGCTTCTTTGGCAAGCATTTAAACTAGCCAAGAGGGGAGGCACTGAAAAGGAGCAGGGAAATCCTAGTCCCCCCCCAAAAAATCAGGGTAGTTAGGTAAACACCAAGATAGAGAAGTCAATAAGGAGAAGGGCAGGGTAAATGGAGAAAAGGGCAAAGGCAGTAAGGACAGGGATGGGGCAAAAAGGGGTAAGGCCATCAAAAAATGGAGGGTAATGAGTACCAATGCCCATAGTCTAGGTAACAAGTTCCCTGAACTGGTGGCCTTGATGGAAGAGGGATGCCTGGATATCGTGGCAGTCACAGAAACATGGTACACAGAGAACCATGACTGGGATGTCAACATACCAAGGTACACAATCTACAGGAGGGCCAGAGAGGGTAGAAGAGGAGGAGGAGGAGTAGTAGCTCTCTATGTAAGGGAAGGGATCAAAGCAGTGGAACTAAAGGGTAAACAGGGATGCAAGGAAGCACTGTGGGTCACCCTGGAGAAGAGAAATGGAACCACAATCTGTACATGGATTGTATACAGACCCCTGTCTCGGGGAGGAAATGGACAAGGAAATGATAGAAGGCATCCTTAGGATGGCAGAAAAAGGGGAGATATTGTTGATGGGGGACCTGAATATGCCAAATGCTAACTGGAGCACCTTTGCTGAAGCCACATCCAAGAGAAGGGTCATTCTTGATGCTCTACAGGGGGCATGCCTCAGACAGTTAGTGCTGGAACCACTCAGGAGGGAGCAATCTTAGACCTGGTACTCTCAAACAGGGATGAGAGAGGATCTCAGATCTAGAAGTGGGTAGCCATCTGGGAACAAGTGACCACCAAACAGTGTGGTTCACAATAAACACAGCTGCAGAGTGAAGCCATACAAAAGTGAGGGTACTGGACTTTAGGAGGGCTGACTTTGTCAAAATGGGAGAGTGCCTAGGAAAAGCACTAGCAAACAGGCAAGAAGGAGGGGTGGAGGAACCATGGGGAAACATCAAAACTGCCATCACAGAGGCAACAAGCCTTTGTGTGACGCAAATAAACAAATCAAAATGAAAGAAAAAAAACACTATGGTTCTCAAAAGAAGTGGCAAGGAAGGTTAGGGAGAAAAAGATAGCATTCAGGAAGTATAAGGAAACACAGAAGGAGTAGGACAGAGAACTGTATCAGTTCAAGCAGAAGGAAGCAGGGAAGGCAGTCAGAATAGCAAAGGCCCAAACCAAGGAAAAGATAGCCAACTCAGTTAAGAAGGGGGATAAAACCTTTTGTAGGTACATTAGGGAGTGAAGAAAGACCAAGGGAGGGACAGTGAGGCTTAATAAATGGGAGGGTGGGTGGGCAGAAAGGGACAGTGAAAAGGCAGGGATAATGAATGAATACTTCTGCTCAATATTCACAAAAGAAGAGGAGGAGGAGGAGGTACCTAATCCAATCAATAGAAGCACTCTGGATAGGGGGGACGATACCAGTCCTTTCACAGAAGAAAGGGTTCTGAAAGAACTCCTAAAACTGAAGGTGGACACAGCAATGGGGCCTGATGGGATTCACCCCAGAATTCTGAAAGAACTAAGGGGAGAACTAGTGACACCACTGACTACCCTTTTTAACAAATCATGGGAGGATGGTGTGGTACCTAAGGACTGGAGGAGTGCAAATGTAATTCCCCTTCACAAAAGTGGGAGCAAAGCAGAGGCAGGAAACTACAGACCTGTTAGCTTGACCTCAGTGGTAGGGAAAATGATGGAATCACTTCTGAAAGAAAGAACTGTTGAATACCTAGAGGCCAGCAGGGCACAGGAACCAAGGCAGCATGGATTCACAGCCGGAAGGTCATGTCAGACGAATCTAATAAATTGCTTTTTTCTTTTGTATTTTTTTTGCTTTTTTTTCCTGGTAGGACCTCCCATCAGTTTTGGCTTTGGTCTAGACCCCGGACTTCCATCTACTGTTTCTTGCCGTCACTCTCTCGAGCACCCCTGGCTTGCCCCCCAAGATGGCGGGGCTGCGGCACCGGTCAGCTGCTTTCCCAGTGCCGCAGAACTGGTTTCTGGGTGGGAGAGCCAGCAACAGAGGCTAATTGAAGCCTGGGGAGAACTTCAAGAAGATGGAGGCCCCACCTTCCCTTTTTTCTCCTGTAAGCTGGGGCGGAGATGTGCAATGATGGCCAGCATCTGTCCCGCCCCAGAGAGCATCGATAATGTGTCATCACAGGGTGACGAGCTGGCCTCCACCAGGTGTTGCTCATGTGCGATCACAGAGTCTCCCCTTTCCCCCCTGGAGAAGGAGATCAGTCCTGGGGATGCTCGATCCTTCTCCCTCCGGCCGGCCCTCCGACGACCCGGGTCCATTCCCGAACCCGGGTTGCCAGCATTGCAAGTGGAAAACCAACCGCTTTGCCAGCGGGCCAGCCAAATCTAATACATTTCTTTGACTGGGTGACCAAAGTAGGAGACCAGGGAGGGGCTGTCGACATAGCCTATCTAGACTTTAGCAAGGCATTTGACACAGTCCCACACAAAAGATTAATAAACAAATTAGCCAGCCTGGAAGTGGGTCCCAGGGTGGTACCCTGGGTAAAAAGTTGGCTGGACAACAGTACACAGAGAGTAATAGTAAACGGAGTTCACACTGAAGAAAGGGGGGTTACTAGTGGGGTAAGGCAGGGTTCAGTACTGGGTCTGGTCCATTTTAATGTCTTTATAAGTGACATTGCAGAGGGACTGGAAGGAAAAGTATGCCTCTTTGCAGATGACACAAAGATCTGCAACAGGGTTGATACACAAGGGGGTGTGGAAAGGATGAGAAGGGACTTGGCAAGGTTGGAGGAATGGTCAAAAGTATGGCAGCTTAGATTCAATGCAAAGAAGTGCAAAGTTGTGCACCTGGGAAACAAAAACCCAGGGGAAGAGTACACAATGAGGGGGAAGGTATTAACAACAACAAAAATCGAAAGGGACCTGGGGGTAGTCATATCAGCCTAAAGGTAAGCAAGCAATGTGAGAAGGTAGTAAGGATGGCTGGGGGATACTGGGATGTATAGGAAGAGGCATCACCAGTAGAAAACAGAAATTTGTTATCCCTCTGTACAAACAGTTGGTGAGACCCCATCTGGAGTACTGCGTGCAGTTCTGGAGACCCCATCTCCACAAGGACATAGACAGGATGGAGGCAGTCTAGAGGAGGGCAACTAAAATGGTGCAGGGTCTGCAACAGAAGCCATATGAAGAGAGACTAAAGGAGCTTAATATGTATACCCTTGAGGAAAGGAGGGAGAGGGGGGACATGATAGAAACTTTCAAGTACCTTAAGGGAATCAACAAAGTCCAAGAGGGTAGCATCTTTCAGAAAAAGAGATGTGCATGAACAAGGGGACACAGTTTGAAGATAATGGGGGGATAGCTCAGGGAGCTCAGGGGCAATGTGAGGAAGTATTTTTTTACAGAGAGGGTGGTGGATACATGTAACGGCCTTCCGGAGGAGGTTGTGGAGTCAAAAACAGTGGGGGAATTCAAGAATGCATGGGACTGACATAAGGCAGTCCTGGTGTGGGGGGGGTAGGAAGAAGTAGGCTGTTGGTTAACAAGGATGCGGTAGGGATCAGGTTTATGTGGGCAAATCAAGTAGCTTGACACATATAGCCTCTTTCCAAAGTTCCACATTTATTCTCAATTCTCCAGAAAAATTATTCAGAGGCAGATCAATACTTAATTTAGTGCATCAGTTCAACATCAGGTTCTCAGTTTTAGTACAGAAATTGTATACCTTCGCTCTTTAGAGCACTTTGTCAAAGCTTTTCAGGAACTCACAGCAGAAATACCACAGCAGACAAATTCATCTGGCATTTATAAATCTTCCTTTCAGAGCAATAGATAGCACAGAGCATTATGACTCCATAGAGCACTTTGAAAAACAGCTTCCAGAGCATAGCTCAGACCCACAACAAGCAGAATGACTTGCACTCTCCCTTGATCTCAAACAAAAACTTGACTCTAATCCAAAGAGTCTGAATTTATATCCAAAAGGTCATGTGATCATTCAACTCCTCCCCAATATTTTAATTTAAACTTTAAATCTTTATTTGCCAAGATATTTATTTTATTTATATACACACTGCTCCTTTAAATTACCAAAGCAAAACATTTATTATGCTACCAGCAGTTTAAACTCTTTTAATAGTGATTTAAACATTATTTCTGAAAAGTATAGCACCTCCTTCCTATACCTGATAAAGGATAGGAAATAAGGTGACTAGCTCCTAGAAGAAGAAGGAGCCAGGACTCGAACTCAGGACTCCATTACCACTGCAAACACCCTTGTTCCAGAAAGAGTCTGGAATCACTTCCAAACCTCCCCACTCTAACTCAAAAAGGTTAGTGAAGTTCAAAACAATTGTGCTTTGTTGGAATAATCCGTTTTTAAAGAAGGTTTTAAAAGTAAATATCTTTGTGATAGTGCTTACAATCGCACCATTGGGAAAAAGCTCAGAAATATATAACAAAAACCCTTTTATACAAAGAGCCAATATAACACTGATTTAAAGGCATTCAATCTGGCACTGGCTTATGGCTAAAATATAACACTTTTAAACTGAACCATTGGATGTTTCCACTGTATTTAAATTAGAATACAGATGCTACAAAATTATATTAAACACCAAGAGGCACTCACCCAGAGAATAACAAAGCGGCTCAAAATAGCTATTAGCCATGAGAAAGAGCACACAGAAAAGAGCCCCCAAAGTCTCTTGACCCTTTTAGCCACGATACATTCAGCAAATAAATGTGAGACTAATGAGACCAGCTGACTCATATTAGCGAGCAAACCAGAGCCAAAATTAAATGAAACCCCTGGGCTTACAAAATCACCCGTAAATACAAAAATCCTCTCGCTCTACTAAAGTCCCAGAAACCACCCACAAACAGCCTACCTCAACTCTGGAGGGCAAGTAGAACACTCCCATTGATTTTGAAGGGGAAACATGAAATTTAAACACCACTAGAAGGCTAAATGCCTTCACGACTCTGCACACAGTTGAGCAGGAAAGCCGCTTGTTTCCTTACTGTTGCGCTAAAGCCCTAAAGCAATTTTAACACCGGACAGCATATTTTAAATACATTTTAGGAATAAAGAACATAACGGAGAATATTAAGGAGAACAGATAATTCTCCACACCATTTTAAACCTGACATCATAGCTTGAAAGACTGCAAGGCTACATCACAAGGAAAAATACCTAATCAAAGGTGCATACCTCACACAGTAATTTTACGGCAATTCATGATGCCGACCGGACTCTCAACAGCGACTGACCCTGGGCAAGAGACTGAATTTAAGCATTCTTTCACAAAAGCTCTACACTTCAGTTTCTCCACCCAGAGAAAGCGTTAAAAACTATCCCTTCGTTTGATTTTTTTATTTTTATTCATTACATTTTTTTTTAAACACTATTACTAAACGGATGCTGTCTTTTGTTTTAATGAAATTAGCAGCTGCCAGACTTCAAACTGACAGCCTAACTGAAAACTATAAGTACATAGACAGCACCTTCAGACCAAAATTCAACATAGCTTGTAGGTTCCCTTCTATTTTTATATATAACAACTCGGGGCTCTAAACCCTTCACAGGAGCACCCTGTGACAAAGGATCTGCAGCTTATCCAGTAGGTAGGAAAATGGGCAGACTAGATGGCCCAAATGGTCCTTATCTGCCATCAAAGTCTATGTTTCTATGTTCTAGGTTTCTAAGGCTTGGTCAGGACATTTTGAGTTCTTTATCATCTACTGCGCTGGGTGTCTTCATCCACCCTTCGTCGATGACTCAGTTGGTGCCACAACCAAACCAAGTCTCTTCAGTTGTGCCCATACAATCTGTGTATTCCACACCGAGTTCTGCCTCTTCCCCTCAGCTGGCCATGGTGGATGTCCAGGTCCTTGTGCAGACTATTCTCAGACTCACGAAGTCCACTCCTGTCTCCCAAGGGAATGTTCCTTCAGTTGTGGTCTCTCTGCCTTCTAGATACTCCTCTGTTTCTAGAACTGCCAGTTCCTCCCCATCTTCTCAAGGTCCACTTCATCAGGATGTTGACATGGAGGACCCTGATTTACAAGATTGGCAATTTAAAGATTAGGAGGATGCTATAGAACATGAATGGCTGTCTCCTTTATCAGTGTCTTCTGCCTCCTTAGTTCAGGATGTGACTTCTACTGCCCTTCCCTGTTCCCCTCCAGATGATCCTAGTTTTTCTGATACCATGATTCATCTTCAGAAGACTTTTGGGTTCCAGGAGATGGAACAAAATGCCTCCCAGAGGAAGTTTGCCAATTATTTAGGCCTTCCTGATTGTTCTTCATTGGTCATTCCTCCTTTACTTGATGCATATGAGGATGCCATTATGGCTGCTTGGCAGCAACCCTCTTCCATCCCTTTGGCTCCAAGTAAAGCTGACAGGACCTAGCAGGCCCCAATGGAACACCCTTACTTTACTTCTCCTCTACAGGCTGACTCTGTGGTTATCAATGCAGCACATGATAGGTCAGTACAACCAAAACATCTCAGTGCTCAGCCTCCAAATAAGGAATCCTGCAAGCTTGATATCGGGGGGAAAAGGATGCACTCCTCTTCCACACTGACCCTCAGAAGTTTAAATTATATGGGTAATCTTCTTAAATATCAAGAAAAAATCTTTCTTTTTGTTATTTGTTATTTGCCTGGCTCCCACGGCTTTCAGAGGAGGCCTCATACCTCCCCCTACTCCGTCCACCAGGGCAGTCCCACGGCATTACATCCCCAGTTTCATCTGCTCATAGGGTCAGGGGTGTTACATTTTTCCCGTTTTTCTCCCATTCCCCTGGGATACCTGTGCTTAGGACATACGTCCAGGCTTGTTGATATGCTGACGCACGCCGACAGCCACGTGCATAGCCACGTTCCCCCTTCCCGACTCCAGTAGAGCTGCCATTGCCCTGAAAGCTCATGCATTCACTGGCTTCAGGGGCATCGGGTGCTAGAAGCACCCCTGGTATCCCACCCAGAGGGAGGACAGCATCTGCAGGGATGCTCAATCCTCCCTTCCCCACTGACCCCCAGCAAGCTGAGTCCATTCCTGAACCCGGGTCGCTGGCATAGCACGAGATGTGGTGTCCAGTGCCTCAACCCTCAGTGCCACCGGGCCGGGGAAGAAGAAATCTTGAAAGCAACTCAGGCTTCTATTCTGTCCCTCCCAGACACTGCTCCTAAAGAGGATTTGACAGCCAAGTTGACTATGGCATCAGCTGTTGGCCATCATTTATTAAGGGCAGCCCATGATGCCATCGACTCCACAGCCAGGACTTCTTCAGCTGGCATTTGCCTTAGGCAGCATGCCTTGCTCTTGATTTTGGGATTTGCCCCGGATGTCCAGCAGTTCATTCTCAATGCCCCCTTTAAGGGTGACAAACTGTTCGATCCTCAGACCCAAGATATTCTGACATCCTTACAGGTCTCAGGTCATACCTTGCAGTTGGTATGCTCACTGTACCATACTCAGACAAAACCCAATTATAAGGGTACATTTTTGCAGGCCTGCGAATAGACAAAAGTCCGCCCCCAGGTAGCAGCCTAATAATAAAAGAAATGCACAAGTCTCTCTGCCAGGATCACATAATCCAAAGACTACCCATTATGTCCCCCTGTCCTCCGAATGTGATAGCCTACTGCCTGTTGTTTCTCCCTCCCCTGTGGGATTAGAGGCCCATCCCATGGCAGTCGGGGGCATATTCTCCCTACATCTTCTAGTTTGGCAACACATAACCTCAGATGCCTGGGTCCTTCTACTAATACAATCAGGTCACACCCTGGAATTGACAGAGACCCTCCACTCATATGCCCCCAAGGGCCTCTCACTACCTCCACCCGATCAAGCATTAGTATTTGCAGAAGAAATTCAAGCCTTGGTGACTAAACAGCTGATAGAGCTTGTTCCCCTTTCCCAGGAGGGCAGGGGTTTCTACTCCCCTTTTTTCTCATCCCAAAATTGACAGGAGATTTGCATCCCATTCTGGATCTCAGAAACCTCAGTCTCTACATAGACTACAAAAGGTTTAGGATGATGACCTTGCTGACCGTCCTGCCTCTTCAACACAAGGGGGATTGACTCTGTTCTCTGGATATGAAGGATGCTTTCCCCATATCGTGAATCACCCTGCTCACAGGCGCTTTCTCCAATTCTGTTTTCAGGGTCATCATTACCAATTCAGTGCACTTCCTTTCAGTCTATCCTCAGCCTCCAGTGTCTTTACGAAGTGTCTTGCAGTGGTGGCGGCTGCTCTGTGCAGAAAAGGCCTGTACGCCTTTCCCTACCTAGACGATTGACTTCTGAGAACTCCATCCAGTACTCTGCTAGTGGCCACATTATCCCAAACACTTAAGATGTTCTCTTCTCTGGGAATCATGATCAATGTTCCGAAGTCCAAAATGGATTTCACACAGTGTCTACAATACATAGGAACTGGCCTCAATACCTTTCTAGGTTTAGCCTTCCTACCCAGGGACTGAACAGACAAGCTCATCCTGCTAGCATCCCAGATGACCTAAGTTGGTATGTCTTGGCCTGGGACTACCTCTGCCTCCTGGGGCGTATGGCTATTTAGACCATTCCCCATACAAGACTACACAAGAGGGGCCTTCAGTGAACACTAAGAGTTCAATGGAATCAAACAACAAATTACAGTATTTCAAAGCTCCTGTTCTGATTTCATCCCTGGTCATTTGCGAATTGCAATGGTGGATGTCTCTGGATCACCTTCTCTGTGGTGTCCCATTCCAGGCTCCCATTCCCTGCCTAATTCTAACCACAGATGCCTGCTTCCACCCATGTGGACATAGTTCAGATGCAGGGGACCTGGAACACAATGGAAGCACGCTTACATATCAGCATTTTAGAAATGAGAGCAGTCCTGTATACCCTACAAGCTTTCAAGACCCTCCTTCCCCAGGCCTGTTTACAGATTCAAACCGACAGTTCCACCATAGTTCACTACCTGAACAAACAAGGTGGCATTCATTCTTATTCCCTCTGCAGGGAACCATGCGAGTGTGGTATTAGACAATCCCCAAAAGGATACATCTAACAGCAGTACATGTCCCAGGTGTCACCAGTACTCTAGCAGATGCACTAAGCAGATCCAAAACTCAAAAACATGAATGGGAGATTCTCCAGGAAGTTCTGGAAGGCATCTTCCTCCTCTGGGGTCGGCCAGGTGTGGACTTGTTTGCCACTCCACGAAATGCCAAACTGCCTTACTATTACTCACTAGAGCCCAGTCCAGAAACTTTATGGCTGGACATGTTATCTCTTTCCTGGACAGGAAGATTTCTTTATACCTTCCCTCCCTTCCCTCTCATGCAGAGCGTTCTACCCAAACTTCTCCAGGACAAGGCTTCCATGATCCTCAATGCGCCCCTGTGGCCTAGACAAATCTGGTTCCCATCCCGTTGTTGCAACAATTGATTATTTAGGACCCTTATCCACTTCCAGTTTGTGCTGCACTTCTGACTCAGACTGGGGGAACTCTGCTTCATCTCAGCCTCTGTTCCTTACATCTCCATGCCTGGATCCTGAGGACATAGTCCTCTCCAGATTCCAGGTCTCCCCTAAAGTGGCGGAAGTTCTGAGGGTGGCCCATAAGCCTTCCACCTGTTCCTCCTATTCAGTGAAATGGAAGAGGTTTTCCCTGCAGTCAAAAGATCACAATCTGGACCCGTATTCCTGTCTGCCACAGCACGTGCTGGACTATTTGTTTTCCCTTTTGGAGGGTGGCCTCAGTACTCCTCCATCAAAGTACATTTGTCGGCTATTTCTGCCTTCCATATTTTTGTGGATGACAAACCTCTAACCAAACTACAAGTGATGAAAACCTTTTTAAAGGGTATTCTTCATTGCAAACCCCCTGTTAGGAACCTGGTCCCTCCTTGGGACTTGAATTTTGTACTTGAAAAACTTACTTTAAAACCTTTTGAAATGGCAGCCTCTTGTGAGCTGCATTTTATCTCAGGGAAAAGTATTTTTTTAGTTGCTATTATGTCAGCTAGATGCATTTTGGAGTTACATACAGTAATGTGCAAGGAACCCTACCTGAATTTTCATAAGGATAGGGTCTCTATGTACTGTACAAAATTTTTGCCAGAAGTGGTATTTGAATTTACATTAAATCAAGCCATGCACTTACCAGTACACTACCTGGAGCTGGCTAATCCAGGAGAATCCCTGCTCCATACCTTGGATTTACATAGGATGCTATGATATTTATCTCCTTCGCACAAAACCTTTGAGCAAATCAGTACAAATTTTTGTCCCCGGAAAAGAGGGCATTCCTGTTTCAAAGCAGTACTTGTCCACCTGGTTGGCCAACTGCATTACTTTTTGTTATAATACATACAAGAAACCACTCCTGGGGGTGATAAAGTCTCACTCCACAAGGGGTATGGTTGCCTCAGCGGCATGCTTTAGAGGTGTTTCTGCAATTGATATTTGTGAAACTGCTACTTGGGCCACTGTTCATACCTTCACAAAACATTACAAACATTACTGCCTGGACATTGTGTCCAAAAAAGAGAACTAACTTTGGCTGGGCTATTCTTCAGGGACTGTTGTCTTGAACTCTTTTTATTTTTTTGCCTCCTCCCCACTTGCCTCCCAACTGCTGATGACTCATTCCTATATGTAATGACCTGCTGCAAGAGATTTCCTTGATGAAGATAGTACAGTTGTGTAAGAACTGAACGTAACAGTAGATTGAGAGAGAATCTCTTGCAGCAGGCCATGCTGCCCTTTCTTCCATCCCCCTAATTTCCTGTTTCAAGAGGGTGACATGCTCTTACACTCTCCAAAACATAATCTGTAAGGGCTCCCTGCTTCTCCTCAGTTCCCCTCAGATGGCCTGATAGCCATAACACCATATGCGGTTGCTAAGATGGAAAGGAACTGAGGAGCATCTGGGACTGCCCCCTTTTATACTTGTCAGGACACAACTCGTGGTGTCGTCGGGGGCAGTCCCAGGTAGACTGCTGATAAATCATCCAGATGGAATCATGCCTGCGGCTGGAATATTCCTATATGTAATGACCTTGTGCAAGAGAGTCTCTTGAAGATCTACTGTTACAGAAAGTTCTTACGCAACTGTACTTTCCATATGGCAGTGGACACAAATGACACTGCTTCAAGGGTTATGGACCATGCAGTGTCCTTAAAGAGGTTTGCTTGACTTAGGACTATCACCCTATCCCAGGACACAGAGACAAAGGCTATGGATTTCCCCTTTGAGGGGAAGCTCCCTATTTGGTGACAAAACAGAGGCTTACATGAAAAAGGTGGACGAGTACAAAACCACTTACAAGAGTAATACTAAGAAATAATAGGCCTCCACTTCCTTCAGGCTTTATTGAAGGGGAGGTAGGGGCAGGGCCTACTACCCATGACCCTATGTTCCCTCTGAGTACCCTCCATAAAGAGGCTACTATAAGGACAGGGGCAAAAGGGACTTAAGGTGTGCAGCTGCAAATCTAGCTCCCAAACCTCAGCAGAAACAAAACCCGTGACAGTTCTACCCAGGTCACTCATACTTTGCCAGTGGGAGGAAGTTTGGTCCACTATTTCCAGGAATAGTGAAAGTTCACCACAAACAAGTGGGTCCTGAAGGTAGTGGGTAAAGGTTTGTCCCTGCAGTTCAGAAAATTCCCCAAACTGAAGAACCCAAAAGATTTTCAGCCCCACATACCACCAAAAAGGATCCTGTTGTAGTGTGAAGTAAAAATGTTTCTGTAATCATAAGCAGTGGAGAAAGTATCTGTCACACAATTGGCCAAGGGTCTACTGTCCAGATGCATCCCACCCAACAAGAAAAATGGGGAGTGGTGACCCATTTTAGACCTGCAATATCTGAACAAACACATAAAAAAGGAAAGATTCAAGATGGTAACACTGGGCTCAGTGATGCCATATTTACAGATGGGTGACTAACTGGGGTCACTGGATTTAAAGGATGCCTACCTCCACATATCAATCAGACCCACTCACCTCAGGTTCAGACTGGGGAATTGCCAATACCAGTTCATATCCCTTGCCATTGCCCTCACCTCAGCACCATGGGTGTTCACAAGGTGTCTAGCTGTGGTGGACAGCTGGGAGGGACAGGTGTGGTGGTTGTTCCCTACCTGGACTACTGGTTAGTCTCAGGAAAAACACAGCAAGAATCAAACTCCTCTATACAGTTGATTAAAAACACCCTAGAGAACCTAGGCTTTCTAATAAGTCTTCAGAAGTCAAAGACAAAACCGGTTCAAGTTTTGGACTTCATCAGTGTAGATCTACATACCCTGCAAGGAAAGGCCTTTCTTCCACAAAACAAACGAACGAACAAGCAGAGACACGCTCAAGGAACGCGAAGTGGTTGCTTGCCTGAAATCCAGACACTAGCAAACAAAGTAGGCAGCACTCAAATGACAGATATTTTTCTTAAATAAATGAAAAATCAGGCAAAGTTCAGCATCCAGTTAAAAGGTCCAGCCAAACTCACAGCACTAACCCCAGCGTTTGGAGTCTAATCATGACTCTTCATCAGGGGGTATGGCTATGGTGCACTGGCCATTCTTTTATTTTGAACAGTTAAAGTGAAAGATCACCAAAATACATGATAACAAGCACTATAACACATTGGTACAGGCACAAATACATGTTATTCTATAAACACTTATTATACCCCTATGTTGATCCACCAAATAATAAAATAAAATTCATTAGACCAATTAACTGCCAGCAATCTCAAAAGTGAACTAAAGTGATAGAATGCAGGTTGCTACATTTCATCAAACAGGAGGTTAAGATTTTAAGCACATTTTAAACATGTTATGAACATATGAACATATGAAGAAGCGAGCAGAAGGCCATTTGGTCTATCAAGTCTGCTCGCATTGCAGGTTCCACAGCTTGAGCTAATGTCCCTGCCCTCCCTTCCCACTCCTCCCATCCTCCCTACCCATGTTCCTTACCTTCCCCCATGCCTATCCCAGCCTCTTTTAAAGCCGCCCACTGTCTTCAATGAGATGACCTCTTCTGGCAGCGCATTCCAAGTGTCCACCACCCTCTCTGTGAAGAAGTGCTTCCTGACCTCCCTCCTAAACATTCCACCCTCCAGATTAAGACTGTTCCCCCTCATGTTATGTTTGCCACTCAGCTTAATGAGACTCTCCTTATCAACCTTATTTATCCCTTTCAAGTACTTAAAGGTCCCCATCATGTCCCCCCCTCTCCTGTCTTCCAGGGAGTACATGTTCAGTGACCTCAACCTCTCCTCATATGCCTTATCCTGCTGACCCACTATCATATTTGTAGCCCTTCTCTGGACCCTCTCCAGCAGATTTTTTGAGGTGTGGGCACCAGTACTGAACTCCATATTCTAGATGCGGCCTTACCAGTGACCTGTACAAGGGCAGTAAAACCTCTTCTTTCCTACTACTGATCCTGCTAGATAAGCATCCCAGCATCTTGCTTGCTTTTGCTGCTGCTTTCTTGCACTGTGTGGAGTGCTTCAGGTCACTAGTGATCATCACTCCCAGGTCCTTTTCTTCCTCTGATGCAGATACTCGGACTCCACCCAGGTAGTACTCTGTCCTGAGATTCTTGGCTCCAATATGCATAACTTTGCATTTATTGGCATTGAAGCCAAACTGCCAGATCCTGGTCCACCTCCCCAGCTTTTCCAGATCTTCCTCTAGGTCCTGTATCCCTTCAGCTGTGTCCACTCTCCCGCAGAGCTTGGTGTCATCCATGAATAGGCACATTTTGCCCTTAATGCCGCCCCCAATATCATTCATGAAGACATTGAACAACGCTGGCCCCAGCACCAAGCCCTGCGGGATCCCACTGGTTACCTCTCTGGTGCCAGATAACTCTCCCCCTGCAACCACCCTCTGGGTTCTGTCCCTCAGGCAGTTTTGCACCCATCTGGTCATCTTTTCCCCAACCCCAAGATCCACCAACTTCCTGATCAACCTTTTGTGGGGAACAGAGTCAAAGGCCTTGCTGAAATCAAGATAAAGAATGTATACCGCTAGGCCCCTGCCTACTGTCTAAGTGACAGAGCCAAAAAAGTCAATCAGATTTGTGTGACACGATCCCCCCCCCCATGAACCCATGCTGCCTCACATCCTGGAGCCCATGCTCCTCTAGATATTCCACCAACCTTTCCTTTAATATGGTCTCCATGAGCTTGCCCACAATGGAGGTCAGACTGACTGGTTTGTAATTCCCTGGGTCATCCTTGGGACTGCTTTTGTGAAGGGGCACTATATGAGCTGTTCTCCAGTCCTGTGGTACCATGCCTGACTCTAGTGAACTATTAAATAGGTCTGCCAGTGGCCCTGACAGCTCCTCAGCCACTTCCCTTAGTACCCTTTCATGCACTTTGTCTGGGCTTCATGATTTGTCCACCTTCAATGCCAGCAGTTCCTCCCTCACTCTAGCCTCCTCTATCACTATGTCTGTGTTCCCCTCCCCAACTCCTCCTCTTTTCCCTCCTGAAGGCATTGGTCTGTCCTTCTCCTTTGTGAAGATGAAACAGAAGTATTCATTTAGTATCTCTGCTTTTCCACCATAATCCTCCACCCACTTCACCCCTTTCTTAAGCCTAACAATCCCTTCCTTCTTTTCCCCTTTCTTACTTATATAGCAAAAGAAAGCCTTCTTCCCCTTCTTAATTCCTTCACCTA
This sequence comes from Neoceratodus forsteri, assembly GCA_016271365.2. Taxonomy (NCBI): domain Eukaryota; kingdom Metazoa; phylum Chordata; order Ceratodontiformes; family Ceratodontidae; genus Neoceratodus; species Neoceratodus forsteri. The sequence goes on along the minus strand of CM028129.1, from coordinate 815,015,938 downwards.
TCTGCAGCTCCTTCTGTGCCTTTGCTCACCAGACTTCCTTATTTGCCTCACTATTCAACCTTAGGTAATTTTCCCAATCCACCTCTCGCTTGGTCTTCCTGAATTTTCTATAGCCCAACCTCTTTTCCCTTACTGCCTGGGCAACCCCAGAACTGAACCAGCTGGGCACTTTGGCCTTTGTGTTCTTCCCCCTGAGCCTAATGCACTCATCTGCGGTGACCAGTATTCCTTCCTTAATGATTTGCCGTGAAATGCTAAAAGTTCAGTACTATAGTGCAGCTGACTTAAAGTTAGTCACACTAAATTAAACTGCATTTCTCCAAACCCATAAATTCTCTGCTTTTAAAGTTACCTTCTGATTGTTTTAATTTATTTTGTGTAAAAACTATATGATAGCACTGGGGATTGATAATCATATGTTTACGGAAAAAGTGAAACAATGTGCAGTTAATGAATGATTGGGGGAAGAAGAAAGGAAAACATAACAAAAAAAGAAGCAGAAACAGAAGAGGGTGAACATGAAGAAGGGGAAGAAGGAATGGGGAAAAAGGAAGAAAAAAAAAACAAATATAAGAAAAGGAGAGTAAAAACATAAAAAGGGAAAAACAACAATATCCTTGACTCCCACACAATATGAACAGCCAGGTTAATTCACTAACAGTTTATACTAACCCTCAAACGGATAAAATCCAAGATGCCATCAATCCTTCTGTAGACTAATGCTGATTTTAAGGCATTCCTAAATAAATGGAGTTATGGCCAGACTATTATTAAGGCCCTTTGGATTCAAGGCTTTTATTGTGTAAATCCATTTCGACTCACATTGGGAGAGATTGCCTACTCTGTCACCACTTTGTGGAGGAGCTTTTACATGATCAATACCCATGAACTGAAATTCAGCTGTATTTTTATTGTGAAAATTAGAAAAATGTACTCAAATGGGGGTATTGGGTTCAGTTCTCATTATGGCTCCTGCATGTTCCTGCATACATTCTTTTAAGCTACGTTTTGTACATCCTACGTATATCATTGGACACGTGCATTTCACTACATATACCACATAACTTGTGAAACAATTTATGAAATAACTGTTACTAACTTTTGTGTTTGTAGCAAGATGTGAAAAAGTATCCCCTGAATACTAAAACGACATACACTGCAATGTCCACAATGAAAGCACCCCATAAGTGTTGGGGACATCCAGTTGGGACGTGTCTCAATTGTTTGTTTATCATACAAACTATGTGTCAGCAAATCTCCCAGATTTTTATCTTTTCTAAAAGTGATCCTGGGCTTTGCCCCAACTGCTACACTCAGTTGTGGATCCCCTTTAAGACATGCCAGTGTTTGAGAACTATTTCAGAAATATTGTGTGCCACTTGATTGTATTTGGTTACAAAAGTAACTGGTTGTTCTGTTTTGATATTTTCTTTCTTGAGGGTTAAAATAGCTTTTCTATCCAAGTTTCTTGCTCTACAAATGGCCTGATACACAGAATTTTCTGAATAGCCTCTAGCAAGGAACCGCTTTTTTTAGTTCTTCTCCCTGTTATTCAAAGTCAAACTAGAACAATTACACCTAATACGGACAAATTGTCCACAGACAACATCCTTTATGGTATGTTTCAGGTGGGCGCTGTTTGCATGTAATAAGGTGTTACCAGCTGTGAGTTTCTTTTATACACATGAAACAATTACCTGTCCTTCCTTCCCTTCTAACGACAGATCCAAAAAGGTGATGGAAGAAACATCTGCAGAAAAAGTAAAATGAAGACCCACATCATTTGTGTTCAGAAAATCTACAAACGCAGAAGCTGATGCTACATTCCCTCTCCAAATCACTAACAGATCATCTATAAATCTGCCACAGAAAACTATCTGAGGATGAAAAGGATTTCTGTTTTCTTTAAAAAAACATTATTTCTTCCCACCAAGACATAAACAAATTCATGTATGATGGCATCATGGTAGTTACCCATGGCAGTCCCCATAGTCTGCAAATAAAATTTATCATCGAAGACAAAGTAGTTGTTGTTTAACATCAAATTAATAGTTTCTAGAATAAACTCCTTTGGAAAATCTTTAGCAACTGGATTACTGTTTAAATGATGTTCTATTGCTGCTATACCTAAATTATGCCTAATACAAGTATATAGGCTAGTTATGTCAATAGTAATCCAAACAAATTCAGGGGTCCAGACCGACCCTCCAAGTTTAGATGTTTTTTTTTCCAAGTTTCGAGTTACATTTATTTCAGTATGCATAAAATTTGAATCATGACATACAAAAATCGTAAATCACATAAATACATTTACATATAACAATACATCATATATGAAATATTAAAAAATATTGTCAAAATCCGATTCTACAAGTAAATCTGTAAGTATCTGTAGAGCACTGTTTTCTGAACTCATATCCACATTTTCTGATACACTTTGACCCATTGTGTCCTTATTGCTGAAATATTTTTTATACTCAATTTTCTGAAATACCTTCGTAGATCAATATAGCCATCAAATTGATGTACCTTAGGATTTGGCACAAAAGTTAACCCATGTCCTAATATGCTTAAATGGTTCACATTAAGCTGCGTGTCTGAGAAATTTAAAACTTATGTGCCCTGCTCTGTAGGTCCTCTACTACTGTACCTGCAGTGCTTATTTCTTTCCTTTCTCCCTCTTCTTGTTTTCCACCTTTTTTTGTATTGTTCTTGACCTGTTGAGGCTTTGTGAAAAAAAAAAAAAAAGGTGACTTATTCTTTTTATTTCTGCCTCCTGTACTGGTGTATGGGGCGGGGGAGTGGCAGATCTCTATTTTGTTTTATTTCTGTTGCAACTCTAGATTGTGAGCAGCCCCTTGATTGTGAACATCCTTTTGATCTGTTTCTATTATTAGAATTAACAGGTCTTTGCCAAGTGAAAATTTGATTAAATTTGATTAAATTCATAACCTTTAGAATCATGCACTGCCTTTATGTGTTTTCTGTCAATCACTTTTTTTTTCCCATAGGCTCTTAACTTTTTATTTAAATTTGCCTCAAAGTTCTTAAAAAGAGGATGGCTACATTATTGCAAAATTACTTTTTTAGATCATTAATTTCTTTACATAGACTTTCATTAATTTCAGTGTCTTGGTCAACAAGGATCTTAACTAGTGTGTTCAAACAGGTGCTTAATGTGTCTACCCATCTTGTCTGATAGTGTTCATTTAGGAAGCCGCCTGTTGGAGATTTATCAGTTCTTAAACCTCTCGGCACCCAGTTATTTTCTTTATATTCAGCAAGAAAGTTTTTATTGTAAAATGTGTTCACTTCTTTAAACTTTAATTTTGCATACTGCTGAAATAAATCTTTAAATGTGGTGCCAGGGTTTGTCACATTACCATTAGAAGCTGCAGTTGTAGTGGTCATATGGTGCCTCACCGGCACTACCATGGATTCAAAACAGGAAAACTTCTTGGTCTGTGGAGCTTGCAGTGTTCTGTGGGTTCTGTGAATTCTGCATGGTAGAAGATAGCTAAATAGCTATATATTTCAAGTTCTCAGGATTAAACAAGGCTTATAAACTTGCAAGCTAATGACTCCCAAAATGCCAACTCCAGACACCTGAATTATGACCTGAAATAAACATTGCTCTGGGGACTCCTAAAGCCCCTCGTAAAAATACTGAGTTTGCCTGATTTTTCATTTATTTAAGAAAAATATCTGTTGTTTGAGTGCTGCCTAATTTGTTTGCTACTTTCTTCCACAAACAGGGGTAACAAACTTGATTTCCACTGCAGAATCCATCAGAGCAGGTTGGCCAAAGCCTACAAGGGATTTCCTACAACTGCTGGGACGCTTGGGCTCATCCACTGCCTAGGTACCAAGGGCCAGGTTCCAGATGAGAGACATCCAGTATCACCTAAGGTATTACTGGTCCCAGAGACAGGACCCTCTGTCCAAGCTGGTGCCTGTCTCAGTAAACTTCCTAAAGGTATTGGGGTGGTGGAAGCAGGAAGACAACCTCACAGAGGGAATTCCCTTCTTCCAGCAGTCTCCTACAGCTATCCTCACAACAGATGCCACCCTCCTGAGGTGGAGTGCCCACCTAAAAGATCTCACACAGGAGACTCAGGAACCATATCAGTCTACTGGAACATAGGGCAGTGGTCCTAGAAATGCAGGTCTCTTCCTTCCAGGTCCTGGGTAAGTTTGTCCACATCCAAACAGACAGCACCACAACAATGTATTACACAAACAAACAGGCAGGAACAAGATCTTCAAAGTTATGAACAGACACTATGAAGATCTGTAACCTAGTCTATTCTCTGTGGGTAGAGCTATCTGCATTACACATGCCAGGGGAAGACAACATCCTAGCAGACTCCCTAAGCATAATCAGCCAGGGAATCCACAACTGGACTCTGAACCAGCAGGTGGTGGCATCACTTTTCAGATGCTGGGGTACACTAGAAATAGGCCTCTTTGCTTCCTGGGAGAACAACCAGCTGCCACTCTTTTTTTACATACCCTCAGAAGTGAGGTCACTCCCAAAGGAGGCACTGGTACTGGACTGGACAGTGAAGTTCCTGTATGCCGATACTCCATTCCCACTATTGCTGAGAGTGCTCATAAAGCTCAGGAAGTAATCAGCAACAATGATCCTTATAGCACCAGACTGGGTCAGGCAAACCTGGTATTCCATGCTCCTGGCCCTCTCGCACAAACCTCCTATCAATCTGCCCCTGAGATACAATCTGCTGGCACTGTCTCAGGGTAGGATAACATTTCCAAACCTGAGAACTCTACGTCTCAGGGTATGGTTCTTGAAGAGCTAGTTTCTGGTCTAAATCTATCAGAAGAAGTAAAGAAAGTGTTGAAGGTTTCTAGAAAAACAGCATTTCATTTATCAATATATTTCTTCAGGAAAAGACATTAGGCAAGCCTGTTTACAATACCGTCCTGAATATCACAAAAGTTTCAACATTCATCAAACATACGTGTGCAAAATAGCAAAGACCAGGGACTCAATACGCAACAGAAAGTTACATACGAAGCAAACCAGATACAGTACAAGTGGAAGCTGGACTGTCATACAGCAATTACTTAAAACATTTACATTCAAACACATAGCACTCCATTATAGCTGTTTTAAATGCTGTTAAGGTTGGTAAACTTCATATCCCTGGTGGAAGAGAATTCCAAGCATTGGAGGCAATATAATCAAATATTGCTTTGCCGTGTTTTATTTTTATATATGGAACTTTTAAACCTCTTCCTTTTACATCTCGTAAGGTAAACCGTGAATTTTCTAAAAGCAATTTATCAATTAAGTAATTAGGAGCAGACCCATGAAGGCATTTATATACTAAATTACTCAGAATTCTGCTCCTTCTAACATCTAAGGGGACCTATCTTAATTGAGAAATTAAATCCCAGTGGTGAAAATAATGATATGGACCCTTAACAGCAACAAGGAAAACATATGCTTCAAAATAGAGGAGGTTCTCTTTCTGGTTTGCTTCTAGACAGATAAACCTTATAGATAAACCCTATTCAAGCAGCTCTGCCTACAGTTCTGGATTACCTGGTTTACCTCCAGTCCTCAGCTCTGAAAGTGCATCTGGAAACAATATCAGCCTACACATCAGCTGGCAAAGACAGGTCAGTGGTCTCACAACCTATTTTCATAAAGTTTTTCAAAGGTCTAAATCACCTGTACCCACCTGTGACTGTGAGGGACCCTGTCCCTCCCTGGTACCTAAATTTGTGTATTGCCCAACTGATGAAGGCTCCTTTTGAGTCCATGGCCACTGCTGCACTGAAGTGTATCACTTGGAAAACAGTATTCCTAGTGGGAATGACATCTGTTAAGGGTGAGTGAGCTCCAAACCCTCTGCACAGATCCAAACTACATAATTTTTCACAGGGACAAAGTAGTCTTGATGACAGACAGGAAATTCCTTCCTAATGTGATGCCCGAATTCCACCTGAATCAGTCGATTGCCCTTCCTGTGTTTTTTACTGAAAAATCCAGTACTGGGGAACAAAAGCTCTACTGCCTGGATAACAAAAAGGCATTATGTTACTGCCTGGACCATACAAAAGATGTTAGGTCCACTAGCACACAACTTTTCATCACTTATGGTAAAGTGGGAAAAGGGAAACCAGCATCCAGGACAATCATTTCTCATTGGATAGTCTCCTTCACACAATTCTGTTATGACACAGCTGGCAAGTTGCCACCCAGAGGCCTTAGGGCACACTCTCCAAGAGCTGCCACTGCCTCTGTGGCAGCATCAAGGGGCATCCCCCTGCGGGATATTTGCAGAGCAGCTACCAGGAAAACAGTACATGCCTTCACAAAACATTACTACCTGGACATGCAGTCCAGAAGGAATACTAGCTTCGGCACTGCTGTCATGCAGAACTTTTTTCCTAAATAGGTTCTGGACCCAGCCTCCCAAGGTACTGCTGTATAGTCTGTTCTTTTTGAATATACTGATGGATTCCTGGGGTTAAAAGAAAAAAAATACTCGCTGTAGTAATGTTGCATCTTAAGGGATCCATCAGTAGTATTCACAACCCCTTACCCTTCCTCCCCTTCCAGAACCTGAAAACAGGTTCACAGAAGAATCAGTTTCTTTCTGTTGGTTTGAGCATTACTTGTTACAGTGCATTACAATTGTTGCTTAGTGGTCTGATTACAAATCTTTTACAATATATAATGATACGTCTAATTATTCATGAGCCTAGTGAGGCTCCTGATTGACTACTGGATCAGTCATTAACATCTTAGAGATGACAGATTCAGCTGCAAACTGATGCGGTGTGTCACACACGGCTCACGCCACACAGCAAAAACCTGAATAAAACTTAAAAAAACAAGTTGTTATTGTGATTAGACTTATAATTGCGATAACAACCTCGAAGCCAGTTGTATCCTTGGATTAACAACTGGTAGGAGGGAGGTGTCCCAAGGTGCCATCTCCCCAAACCCTTTGAAAGTACTGGCTTCTCAGTCGTTATTGCTTAAATATTGCTCTGCCTTGTTTTTATATCATTTTTCAAAATGTTACAAACATTTTGCAAATATTTTTGGTAGCCATTTAGCTAGCTTAGTGGTCTCAGGTCATCCTAGCTTTAGAAATAAATCTGATGTTAGGAGGCAGGCTGGAGCGTGACCACAGAACAGAGTTTGAACTTGATTCTAATGTTCCATAATTAGCATAAACTTCCAATCTTAGGGGCTGCTCATTCATGTGGAGTGATTGCATTTTTTGAATACTACTAATGGATCCCTTAAGAAGAAACATTACTACGATGAGTAATTTTTCTTATGTCACTTTAACAGTTTTATTTATTTAAAGACCACATGCATCCTCACCTGTAAAGGTTTACATTATACAGTGCCCACATGGGAGTACTTTGGCACAGCAGTACTGCTTTTCACGAATTCTCCCAAATCCCCATCTCTCCTTTTTTTAATGGTAGCAGTCAAGTGCAGTTGTGCTTGTTGTCTCTCATACACACACACACAGACAAACACACTTCAGAAACACACAAAGGTGGCCCAGTGGTGCAGAGGACTGAGGTGCCATGCACCTTACCTGCCACCAGGCCAGAGACCTGAGTTGGGGAATGGATTCAGGTTGCTGAGGGTTGGTTGGGATGGGAGATGATTGTGCATTCCAGGGATTGCTTTTCCTCCCCGGGGGGGGGGAGCCAATTTGGCCTATAGCTGCCACCAGCTGGAGTCCAAATAGCAGTTAATGTCCCAAACAGATTAACGGTTATGCTCGGTTCTGTGGGGTGTTTGCACCTCCATGCACATGTCCTGAAGTGTCATCACAGCAAGGGAAGAGAGAAAAGAGAAAGATTGGAGAAGGAATGCTTCATGAAGCCCTGCCTGCACCCCTGTGGCCTGCAATGCTGCCTCACTCCAGAAGCCATTCTGGATAGTGTACTGGAGGGAGAGGATGACCCTCCACTCTTGGCCCCACCACGGGGGAAATCTGTGGGGGACTCAGCTCCTGTTGGTCGAAGGGGGTGGACATTGGTCACGGGAACAAGACTCAATAGTCTGCCCACCTCCCCAGGGAGGAAAAAAGCAATATAGAGAAAAAAAAAAAGATGCATACAAGCAGCTTTTCCTCTTTACTGAGCACATATGCACTTACTGTTGTCTCTAGACTTACTACTCGGGTCGTACTGTTATGTGCGTTAATGTTTATAGGTTTTGATAATTTGTGTTGTTAGTATTGTGCAGATATTGCAGTATTACAGTTATTTATGTAAGTAAGCACATACAGGTATGAGTGCAAAAATGAATAGTTCATAACTACCAGGATGTGTAACCTAGAGTGTACTCTGAAATAAATGTGAAGTCCAAATTGGGATTCAGAAAGTGTATTACTGCCTCAAAAGATGAATTTAAAGTTAGCCTGTCTTAACATCTTGCTCTCGTACATAAAGTGCAAGTTTTGTAAAACTAAATCATCAGCAGCACACTGAACACAAAGTAAATTGTTTTGAATGTTTTAAAGCAGCTGTTAATATCACACACATACACACACACTTGAAAGACTATAGCCTGTAGTTCAAGGGGAGGGGAGTAGCTCCTCCCACTTCCCGTACCTAATCCACAGCACTTCCACTGCTCAGTGTCAAGCGTTTCGGAAACCGCTGGTGACTGCTGAGCTGTGTGGCTGGTGAGACTTTTTTCCTCTCGTTTCCCTCTGTTCTTTCTCCTGTGATCTCTTTGTCTTCTTCCCTTATGTCGTTCCCCCCATGTCACTATGTCTCTGTGTGTTTTTTCCCCCTCCTGCTGCTACTTCCTCCCCCTCTCGTGCCCCCCAGGCTTTCCCAGCCTGTTTTCTCCTTCCTCCAGTTCGTTCCTTGTGCTCCCTCATACCTCCTTTGGTGTTCCTCTGCCTTATGGTTCTTTTATGCTGCTTCTGCTTCACCAGCCACTGCTCCATTGTCTGCCTGCACATCCAGCTGTGCTGTTGCCAGCTCACCCACTCCGCTTTCCAATTTTGTCTGCCGCTCCCAACTGCCTCCATCTCCTGCATCTGTGGCTCCTCCTCTTTTCACCTGTTTTCGTGTGGTCAGTGTGCTGCTTGCCTGCTTGCTCCCTGGCCTGCTCCTGGACTTTCATTTGGGCCTGGGAGCACTTCAAGCTTTCCCTGCCCCTCAGCGCCCCTTCTGTTGTGGGCTCAGGGCATGCAGGAATGCCGTGATGGGCTCCCTGCTCAGCGGAGCTCCGTGTCTTTCCGGGGCTTTTGCACCCTCTGCTGGTTGTTCTTCCCATGGCATCACACTTCACCTTTACTGCCTCGGGTTGGAGACTGTCCAGTACCACCTTACTACTGTGGCATTTTGCCCTCCGATCCATGTCCTTGTGTTTCCATTCCTTTCTCACTTGGCTTTGGGGGATGCACATGATGGAGGGGGCTTGTTCAGATGGGTCACCTGGCCATGGATCTTGCTGCCGTTTTCTTGCCCCTTCTCCCATGCCTCTCAACCTTCTGTCACTGAACTGAGGGGCACAGACACTCAACCTGAGTGTCACTGAGGGACACTGACCCCACAACGGGAGACACATCCTCTACAATGGGGATGCAAGTTCACAAGACTATGAAAACATTGTGCTTATCTTACAATGTTTTTTTTAACCTTAGCATCTTACACTATTGTGATTCTTTTGCTTTACAGTCTGAATTTACAGCACATCCTCTCTGTGGCCAGTATCTTTTCTATGAGGGACAGGATCACTCTAAGGATTAAATGTAGGACATCCTTCCTAATCCAGGAAGCCTGAGAGGCTTCCCTTCTCCCTCTCCTCTGGGTGTGTAGCTTTGCTCCGGTCACTCTGATAGACCTCCTACTGGCTGACTTTTTTCCAACAGCCTTTTTGGGAATTTCAACTTCATAGGATTCGTTGTTTACTTTACGCGATGCAAAAAACTCCGCCCTGAAGTTCCAGGATATGTACTCCCCCTAACCATTATTTACCAACAACCTCATACCCATTGAATTCTCCTTTTGAGACCCACTCCTGCAGCATCCTTCCTCCAGCTGGCCTAGCTGGAGGCTACTATACTTCCAGTCTGACTCCCGACAGTTCAGCTAGCCTACATGGAGGCCTAGCTTAACTCATTGATTTCTGCTGCTTCCTCAGGCAGACCTATGTCAGGGTCCCATCATCTAGCTCGACTGCTTACGGGACAAGCTCGGCTTGCTCACTCATGCTTGACCTATATGGGAGTCCTGCCTGTCCAGCCAGCCTATGCCTATCCCCATGGACCCTCAGGACAGCAATACTGTAAATCACAAGATAAACTGCAGGTCTTATTTGATTCTCCTCCTGTCGGGGACCTGCATTATTGTTCAGGACATATTAGCATAATTCTGCTTCCATGGGCCATGCTGCATTTTATGGGGCCACCCGGAACAATCATCCTGGTATTGCAGAACTATTACCGCTTCATTCTGGGACTGAGCATCCCGGTTACAGTCTGTGCCTTAAATCTACATAGCTGTCTCAGTCGCTACCATCTCAAGTCATACCTGTCTGCCTTTCATCATTCATCTACTTGCACCTGCATGAATATTACCTTTGCCTTCTGCTTTCTGCCAGTGTAGCTAGCCTGCATGGGGGCCTAGCTTGACTCATTCGATTTCACTCCTTCCTCTGGAAGACCCGCCTGTGGTTCTGCTGGTCCAGCTAACCTCTGTAGGGGCCAAGCTTGATTCATTCGCTTATACTACTACCTCGGACAGACCTTCAAGGAGGTCTCACCCCTCCAGCTAGCCCACGTGGGGGCCTAGCTTGGTACTTGATCACTGTACACACTGTCCTCCAGTGGACCTCCACAGGGTCCCACTGGTGTACCAAACTGAGAACTTCATAAACACGACAAGTTAAGTGCAACCCACAAGGGGCATCACTCATTGCTTAAACATATCTCCTTCTCACAAATGGCAGTCACTAAAGGCAGAATCCCATCAGGGTCATGCCCTCCTCTCTTCAGACTATTCAATAACACGGCGATGGCAGACCTATGTGGGGGTCCTGCCATCTCAATCTAACATGCCCCACAACGCGGCATTACACATTGCTCTAACGTATTTCCATATGATCTATAGGCAGAATCATGTGGGTGTCTCACCCTTCTTACCCTGGATCATGCATTATAGTGGACATGGTGGACCCATGTGGGGGTCCTGCCATCCCAAACAACCATGCCCCATGATGGGGCATTACTCATTGTTCAAATGTATTTCCATATCATCTACAGGTAGACTCACGTAGGGGTCTTGCCCTTCTTACCTTGGATCATGCAGTACAGTGGTCATGGTGGACCCACGTGGGGACCACGCCATCCCAGACAAACATGCCCCACAATGGGGCATTACTTAGTCATATCGCTATTTTTACCAAGGCAGACCCATGCAGGGGTCTTGCCCTCCTTAGTCTGACCACCTGAGACCTACACTACAGTTCAATCATCCAAACTCTATATACAAAAGACCTATGTGGGGGTCCCACACTCCTTCCAGCTCAGGTTGCATACATAGGACATCTCTGTGGAGCACACTTCATTCCTCGGATGTCTTGGGACATTTTCTACCTTCCCGTTGAGGTACTCGATCCTACCCTAATATTTCAAAGGACTCATGACAACCTCACGCAAGCCTCCCAACTCGCATGTATTTTTACAATGCATACATGATACCACTACCACTCTGTCTGAGACTGCCTCATCATCGTTTCTCATCCAGCCCACACTCCACGGCCATCTCACCATCTATGCAAGGGAGTCTGAGCTGGACGTAATTGTCCACCTAGGGACAAATGACTTGGCTCATCATGAGATTAGAGCAGTGCAGGAGGACATTGCAGAGTTGGGGAGGGGCCTAAGACAAGTAGCACACACAGTATCCTTCTCAGAGGTGTTGCCTGTCAAAGGCATGGGGGAGGCGAGGGTAATTAGCACAATGCAGTTTAATGAATGGTTGAAAAATGATGCGGAGCACAGGGGTTTAGCTTCATTGGGGACTGGGGTTCCACCTGGAGGGACACCAGCCTATACTGCAGGATGGTCTGCATCTGTCCAGGAAGGAACAAGTCTTTGAGCAATCGGTTTAAATGCTTCATTGGCAAGCTTTTAAACTAGTCAAAGGGGGAGGCACTGACAAGCAGCAGGAAAATCCCAGCCTCTCTGTACAAAACAGGGTACTAAATGAGAAAAAGACCGAGGTAGAACGGTCAGTGGGAGATGCTGCAACAGAAGGTAAAACCATCAAAAAATGGAAAGCAATGAGTACCAATGCCCGTAGTCTGGGTAACAAGCTTCCTGAATTAGTGGCCTTGATGGAGGAGGAACATCTGGATATCGTGGCAGTCACAGAAACATGGTACACACAAAACCATGACTGAGACGAAACATACCAGGATACACTATCTACAGGAGGGACAGGGAGGGTAAAGAGAGGAGGAGTAGCTCTTTACATAGGGAAGGAATCAAGCAACAGAACAAAAGGGTAAACAGGGAGGAGAAGAAGTGCTGTGGTAAATTTGGAGACAGGCAATGGCACCACAATCCGCACAGGGGTTGTATACAGACCCCTTCTCAGGGGGAAGAAATGAACAAGGAAATGATAGAAAATATACTTAGAATGGCAGAAAAAGGGGAGATATTGCTGATGGGTGATCTGAATATGCCAGATGTTAACTGGAGTGCAGTTGCAGCTGCCACTTCGAAGAGTGGAGTTATTCTAGATGCCCTACAGGGGGCATATCTTAGACAACTAGTACTGGAGCCCACTCGAGAGGGAGCAATATTAGACTTGATTCTCTCAAATGGAGATGGAGAGAGAATCACAGGTGTAGAAGTGGGTAGCCATCTGGGAACTAGCGACCATCGAACAGTATGGTTCACAATAAACACAGCAATAGAGTCAAGCCATACAAAGACAAAAGTACTGGACTTTAGGAGGGCTGACTTTGCCAAAATGGGTGAGTGCCTAAGGAATGCACTAGCAAATGAGCAGGAAGGAGGTGGAAGAACAATGGGGAATAATAAAACTGCCATTACAGAGGTAACTGAGCCTTGTGTGAAGCGCAAATAAACAAAATAAAACGATGTAAGAAACCACTATGGTTCTCAAAGGAAGTGGCAGTGAAGGTTCAAGGGAAAAGAAAGCATTCAGGAAGTACAAAGGAATCGCTAGAAGGAGCAGGACAAAGAACTGTATCAGTTAAAGCAAAGAGGCTGGGAAGGCAGTTAGAACAGCAAAGGCCCAAACCCGAGAAAAGATAGCCAACTCAGTTAGAAGGGATAAAGCCTTTTATAGGTACATCAGAGTGAAGGAAGACCAAGGGAGGGATAGTGAGGCTTAATAAAGGGAGGGAGGGTGGGCAGAGGAGACTGTGAAAAGGCAGAAATACTAAACAAATATTTTGCTCAGTATTTACAAATGAAGGGGAGGTACATAAAACAAACAGTAGAGACACTCTGGATACAGAAGTTGATACCAGCCCATTTACAGAAGAAAGGGTTCTGAAAGAACTCTTAAAACTGAAGGTGGACAGAGCAATGGGGCCTGATGGGATTCATCCCAGAATTCTAAAAGAACTAAGGGTAGAACTAGTGACACCACTGACTACCCTTTTTAACAAATCATGGGAGGATGGGGTGGTACCCGAGGACTGGAGGAGGGTAGATGTGATTCCTCTTCACAAAAGTGGAGACAAGGCAGAAGCAGAAACTACAGACCTGTTGGTTAAACCTCAGTGATAGGAAAATGATGGAATCACTTCTGAAGGAAGAATTGTCAGTATCTAGAGGCCAGAGGGCACAGGACCCTAGGCAACATGGATTCACAGTGGGAAGGTCATGCCAGACGAATCTGATAGATTTCTTTGACTGTGTGACCAAAGTAGTAGATCAGGGAGGGGCTGTGGACATGGCCTACCTAGACTTTAGCAAGGCATTTGACACAGTCCCACACAAAAGATTAATTTACAAGTTAGCCAGCCTGGGAGTGGGTCCCAAGATGACAGCCTGGGTAAAGAATTGGCTGGAGAATGGGACACAGAGAGTAATAGTAAATGGAGTCCACTCAGAAGAAAGGAGGGTTACTAGTGAGGTACTGCGGGGTTCAGTATTAGGGACGGTCCTCTTCAATGTCTTTATAAGCGACATTGCAGAAGGACTAGAAGGAAAGTATGTCTTTGCAGATGACACAAGATCTGTAACAGAGTTGATGCACAGGGTGGGGTGGAAAGGATGAGAAGGGACTTGGCAAGGTTAGAGGAATGGTCAAATGTATGGCAGCTTAGATTCAATGCTAAAGGTGCAAGGTAATGCACCTGGAAAACAAAACCCAGGGAAGAGTACAGAATGGGGGTGAGATACTAACAACAACAAAATGGAAAGGGACGGGGTAGTCATATCAGATGACCTAAAGGTGGGTAAAGCAATGTGAGAGGGGCAGCAAGGAGGCTGGAGGATACTGGGATGCATAGGAGAGGCATCACCAGTGAAAACAGGAAGTTATTATCCCTCTGTACAGACAGCTGGTGAGACCCCATCTGGAGTACTGTGTGCAGTTCTGGAGACCCAATCTCCACAAGAACATAGACAGGATGGAAGTTGTCCAGAGGGCAACTAAAATGGTGCAGGGTCTGCACGGAAGCCATATGAAGAGATGAAAGGAGCTTAATATGTATAGCCTCGGGGAAAGGAGGAGAGGGGACATGATAGAAGCGTTCAAGTACCTCAAGGGAATCAACAAAGTCCAAGAGGGTGCATCTTTCAAAAAGAGGTGTGCAAGAACAAGGGGCACAATTTGAAGATGGGGGTGGCTCAGAGGTAATTTAAGAGTATTTTTCACAGAGAGGGTGTGGATGCATGGAGCGGCCTTCTGGAGGAGGTTGTGGAGTCAAAATCAGTGGTGAAATTCAAGCATGCATGGGACAGTCATAAGGCAATTCCAGGGGGTTGGGGTAGGAAGAAGTAGGCTGCTGGTTAACTAGGATCTGCAGCTTATCCAGTAGGTAGGGAAATGGGCAGACTCGGTTGGCCAAGTGGTCCTTATCTGCCGTCAAATTCTATGTTTCTATGTTTCTATGATAGTTTCATCCCTCAAAATCTGCATCTTGGCAGACATTCTACTAGCCAAGTAGATCACATAAGTACATTCTACACCTTCCTTGCTACCACTCGCGAGGGTTTCATCATCCAGCCTGTCCACATTGATGGCCTCACTGGCAATTCCATTAAATTCTTCCAGTCATCCACAAGGGATTCTCCTGGTTCAGCTCAGCCTCCATGAGGACCTCCCAAAGCTCCAGTTTCATTCCACTCTACTGTAGCGTGGCACCTCTGACACTACGTGTCTTTTCCCTGCATTCAGCCACTTCTTCGGATGCTCCCACTCTTGTACCTGCTGTTTCAGCCTTCAACAAAATCATCTCAAGCGTCTGCCCAGTGTCCTAATCTTACCTCTGTAGAGCCCCTGGTTGGCACCATTTCAGGGCTCCAAACCCTCTCTGACTTTCATGGAGGCCTTTTTACCAGTTATCAGACAGGGTAACAATAATGCTACCATCTCTTGACTTTGCTAACTGGAAGTTTCTTCATGTTCAGTTTAATATGCTCTTCATTCTCATACAGCTGTCTTGGACATATATTACCCATTTTCTCTCATCCGGACATCCATCTGAATTAGACCCCTCTTCTTCTGATGGAACCTTCAGCCTCCAACATTAGATTTCCTGCCCACCATCAGATTTGGAGATATGACTCATCGGCCAGCATGTTTAGACTTACTCTTGGACATAACCAGAACCAAAAACCCACATTTAGGATTATTCTCCTCTTAGTATGCCCAGAGGATGGGCAGGTCAGTAGCCATGGGTCCTCAAAGGTTTCCCCTAAAAAGGGTTTTTTACTCTCCTGCATGCTACTGGTCACACTCTCCGGAGTTGGAGGAGGTAATCAAAACAGTAACAATCTTTTGGGCCTTAATTCCTACACCTTCCCAGCATTCCAATGAGGGTGGGAGGCAGAGAAAAGCCAAAGTCCATAAACATGGAGCACATAACAGTCTTCTTCATAAGTATACAAGAGCAGCACTGTGCTATGTAAGACACATTGAATTGAAAGGCTATAGCCTGTAGTTCAAGGGGTGGGGAATAGCTCCTCCCACTTCCCCAACTTAATCCACAGTGCTTCTGCTGCTCAGTTTCAAGCATTTCGGAAACACTCCCCATCCTTCCCAGCTTCCTCCTCCTCTGGCACTCTTATCTCACCCTCAACGCTGGGCCTTAATTCCTACACCTTCCCAGCATTCCACCAAGGGTGGGAGACAGAGAAAAGCCAAAGTCTATAAACATCAAACACATAACAGTCATGCTCATAAGTATACACAAGCACGGAGCTATGTACCACACATTGAACCTCATTTACAGCCACATACATACTTTATATGCTCATGTTAACTGCTGTCCTACGTGTGCGTGCTAACACAAACACACCATCTTTCACTGGCATACACATTCATGTACCTTTTTTATTACTATACTCATACATGAACAGCCTAGCCACCCTCTGCTGCAGCATGCTTATTAATCCTTCAAACCCCAGAAATCCCTCATTATGCATAATGTGTGCATTCAGCTTGGTAGGTTGAAGTACACCAGAGTGCGTGGAATATGTAAATTATAGAACTTAGAATGAAATTCAAACCTCTGCCTTGAGGTAGTGCTGATAACAGCATAACATCAGATTCTTTTGTCTGCCTGAATGAGCAAGTCCCCGTTGAAGAACTCTCCTCAGCAACTTCGCTTAGAGTTATTGTTTTCCATGGAAACCAAGTTTGTTATTTATTTATTTTAAATCTCTGCCTCTTCATAGATTGTATTATATATTTTTCTGTATTTTACATTTTTCTCCAGTTCCTCAGGGTTTAGCTGGAACCATTGACTCTCCTCATTTTTGGAGGTCCTTTTTCCAACCACACACTTCATCTAAAAAAAACAAACATGGGAAAGACATTTTTATTATATTTATAGATAGCTTTGGTCTTTTTATGTCTTGGTTCCACTGTCTGAGGGAACGGAGATGTCTTTTTTTCCTCGTCCTTCAAAAAAACAGGGGGGGGGGAATTTTATTATCAGTCCCTTTTAACTATTGGGCATATCAGATAAACCTAAGAAGGAAATGGGACCTACAAGTTTTAAAAATTGCACTAAGTATTTTCATTTACTGGCCAAGGCAGATGACCATGACCTGTGTTTACATTGCCTAGGTCCCAGTAACTTTCTCTCCAGTTGTGAACTCTGCAGCAAGTACTGCCCTGAGACCACTAAGAAAAGGGTCAGAAAACTGCAGGACATGGCTTGTCAGTCTACCTCCACATCACCTAAGCTTTCAGAGGAGGTCCTTTCCTCACATGATAAACCAAGGGAAAGGCCCTTTAAAGACTTCCCCGACACCAGGGTTCCCAAAAAGGGGAACTCTTATCAGGCCAACCACAAAAGAAATTTAGAGCAGGTTCTGGAACCAGGACCTGCCAAAAAGAAACAAAAAGAAAAACATGTCACTGCCACTTCTGCTGAATAAGCAAAGGAGCCATCAGTGGACAAGACAAAAAATCATTCTCAGGAGGACATAAATAAAGCTAGGCAATTTTCCCAGGAATTCTAAGTCAAGGGAACCCTAATGGGTTTACTGGTTCCTCCTCAGCCTCCATTCCCCCACCCCACAGTTCTGGGGGACCAGGGGAAGGAGGAAGAAGGGGAACCAATGGAACCAGATGGTTCCCCTGATCAGGAGTTCAGTTCCCCTCCCCAGGGCCCGGAGGACCATTCCTCACAGTATGCCTTTGTGAAACAAATTATCAATACCCTCACTTTCCCCACCCAGGAATTTGATGAAGATGATGATGATGAGGATTTCTTAGACACAAGGGGGATGTCACCCTACTGAGAGATTGCTTTTGCCTCTCCACAAGTCCTTTAAGAAAGCAATCTGTAAGCTGCTTCAATCCCCTACTTCTGTTCCGGGGCTTGATAAGAATATTGAGAAGTACTAGCTGGACAAATGTGACGCTGACTACCTCTACTGACACCCTGACTATGAAACTGTAGTTCAGGTGGCTGCCTGTGACAAAGCCAATGTTCTTCTCTACTCACAGCCTCTGGACAAGGATACAGGAGGCTGGACGGCATGGGGTAAAAAATGTACACATTGGTCTCCTTGCTCCTGAGGCAGGCAGTGTACATTTCTTACAGCGTGAAGTACCAGAAAGCACTGTGGAACCTAGTACTGACCCTGAGCAATGAGGTCCATGGGGACTGGGTGCAGGACTTGATAGATACGGTTAGGACTGCCCTTGATGCTACCAAATACTTATTCCATATTGTAGTAGATGCTACTGATACTTCATGCAGGGCAATGGCCCAGGCTATTTCCCTAAGGAGATTTGCTAGGCTAAGGATGTTTAATTTGTCCCGGGACACCCAGGCAAAGGCCATGGACATCCCATGCGAGAATAATTCCCTGTTTGGTGACAAGACAGAGGTGTACATAAAACAATTAGAAGAATACAAAACCACCCACAAAGTAATTTTGAAAAGCAAAATGCCTATACTTCCTACAGTTCTCATGGCAGAGGAAGTTGGGGTAGGGGGTACTACCAACATGCTTTCTATCCAGTGCCCATGCCCTATGACTACTCTGAGATGAGAAGTTACCTGAGAGGCAGGGACAGAAGAGTTTCCAGAAGGGCTGACCAAGTTTTGACCTCCAGGGCTCAGCCCAAGCAGAACCCCTGATGTGAGTGTCCAGGTTGCCCACCCATTGCCAGTAGGAGGAAGGCTCACTTTTTTCAGCAATGGAAAAACATCACCACAGACAATTGGGTCCTGGAGATAGTGAGTCTCAGTCTCTCCTTGCAGTTCAAAAGCCTTTCCAGACTGCAGGGTCACAGACGCTTTCCTCCCTCCACCCCAGAAGAAAAACTTCTGTTGAAAATGGAGGTCAAAAAACCTGCTGCAGGCAAATGCAGCAGAAAGAGTTCCTCCTTCCCAGTAGGGAAAAGGCCTTCATTAAAGGTACTTTTTCACTGGTAAAATAAAATGGGGAGTGGCGACCCATTTTAGATCTGATTCCTAAACAAGAAACTAAAAAAAGACAAGTTCAGGATGGTCACTGTGACCACAGTGATCCCATACCTGCAACAGGGAGACTGGCTGGGAACTATGAGCCTGAAAGATGCATATTTTCACATCCAAATCAGATCCAGTCACAGAAAATACCTAAGGTTCAGGCTGCCTTCCGGTCACTATCAATGCGCAGCCCTCCCCTTTAGTCTCTCATCTGCCCTCAGGGTATTCACAGAGTGCTTGGCTGTGGTGGCAGCATAACTCAGAAGACAGGGGTGATGGTTTTTCCTTGTCTGGATGACTGGCTAGTCACAGGAAAATCATATCACCAGGTCAAGGACTTTCTCCATTTAAGTTCAGTGCACCTTGGAGACATTGGGATTTCTCATAAACGTGCACAAATCCCTAACAGAACCCTGCACAGGTGCTGGAGTTCATAAGAGCACAGCTGGATGCCCTCCAGAGCAAGGCTTTCCTGCCTCAGGAAAGAATGGAATGTCTCCTGGATCTGGCACACTCCTTCATCCTGGGTTATCCCAGGCCAGCAAGACATTTTCTTCAACTCCTCAAGCATATGGTCTCCACCACAGCCGTGGTACTAGGAGACAGATTTCAGATGAGGGACATTCAGTATAACGTAAGGGCCCATTGGTCCCAGAAGCAGCATCCTCATTCAAGGCTTGTACCTGTGATGAAAACTCTACTGTAAGCCTTGGACTGGTGGAAGGAAGGAACAATCTCAGAGAGGGGGTTCCCTTTCAGCTGTGGGTTCTGACAGTCATTCTAACAACAACAGATGCCTCCCCTTTGGAGTGGGGAGCCCACCTGGGCCACCTCACAGTAAGTGGAGTGTGGTCCCCTCAAGAGTCCAGGGAGCACATAAATCTGCAACTAATGGCAGTCTTTCTAGCACTATACTCATTTGCCCCCCAGCTAAAGGGTTAATCTGTCCGGGTCAGGACAGACAACACCACTACTATGTATTACATCAACAAGCAGGGAGGAGTACGGTCCTCAAAACTGTGCACAGAAGCCTTGAAGCTCTGGAGCCTGATTTATTCACTGGAAGTGTAGCTGTCAGCTGTCCATGTTCCAGGAAAGGACAATGCCTTGACAGACTCCCTCAGCAGGATAAGCCATGACCATCACTAATGGTCATTGAGCAGACAGATATTAGTCACAATCTTTTGATGATGGGGCACACCAGAAATAGACCTGTTTACTTCTAAAGACAATTGCCATCTCCCTCTCTTCTGTTGCAGGCACCTGGCAGTGGGCACAGCCCCCTTGGATACCCTGATCCTGAATTGGTCAGGCAGGTTCCTGTATGCCTTCCCTCCATTTCCTCTGCTGTTTCAAGTCCTACTGAAATTGAGGAGTCAGCCTGCAACCATGATATAATTAATAGCTCCAGACTGGGCCAGACAGCCCTGGTACTCTTTGCTACTGGTCCTCTCCTCCAAGCAACCCATTCATCTTTCCCTGAGATTCTGCGGCATCCCCTGTCAAGGCTTGTACCTGTGATGAAAATTCTACTGTAAGCCTTGGACTGGTGGAAGGAAAGGGACAATCTTAGAGAGGTGGTTCCCTTTCAGCTGCGGGTTCCAACAGTTATTCTAACAACAGATGCCTCCCTTTTGGGGTGGGGAGCCCACCTGGGTGACCTCACAGTAAGTGTAGTGTGGTTCCCTCAAGAGTCCAGGGAGCACATAAATTTTCTGGAACTAATGGTACTCTTTCTAGCACTACACTCATTTGCCCCCCAGCTAAAGGGTCAATCTGTCCAGGTCAGGACAGACAACACCACTACCATGTATTATATCAACAAGCAGGGAGGAACGTGGTCCTCAAAACTGTGCACAGAAACCATGAAGCTCTGGAGCCTGGCTTATTCACTGGAAGTGCAGTTATCAGCTGTCCATCTTCCAGGAAAGGACAATGCCTTGACAGACTCCCTCAGCAGGATAAGCCAAGACCATCACTAATGGTCACTGAACAGACAGGTATTAGTCACAGTCTTTCGACGATGGGGCACAGCAGAAATAGACCTGTTTGTTTCTAAAGACAATTGCCATCTCCCTCTCTTCTGTTGCAGGCCCCGGCAGGGGGCACAGCTCCCTTGGATACCCTGATCCTGAATTGGTCAGACAGGTTCCTCCTTGCCTGCCCTACATTTCTTCTGCTGTTTCAAGTCATACTGAAATTGATGAGTCAGCCTTCAACCATGATATAATTAATAGCTCCAGACTGGGCCAGACAGCCCTGGTACTCTCTTCCAAGCAACTCATTCGTCTTCCCCTGAGATTCAACTTACTGGCATGTCTCAGGGCAGAGTGGCCTTCCTGAACCTCAAATCATTACACCTCAAGGCATGGTTCTTCAGGACTCAGAGTACTTAGATTTACAGTTTTCGGAGGAAGTCCAGAATGTCCTCCTGGTTTCCAGGAAACCTGCCACTAGGAAAATGTATGCTTCCAAATGGAAGAGATTTTCTCTGTGGTGTGCTCCTCAGCAGCTCAGCCCCCTACAGGCAGATCTGCCTTTGCTTATGGACTACTTGATGCATTTGCAGGCCTTAGGTCTTAGGCCCTCAACCCTTAAGGTGCAATTGGCAGCCATCTCAGCCTGTGTATCAGCAGGCAATGAGAAAACAGTGGCTTCTCATCCCATTTTCAAGAGATTTTTTAAGGGTCTGATCCATGTGTATCCCCCTGTGAGGGAACTGGTTCCTCTATTGGATCTGAACCTATGCATAACCAAGCTCATGGAACCTCTATTTGAACCTATGGTCACTGCGGATATGAAGTATGTCACCTGGAAGGCAGTCTTTATGGTTGCAATAACTTCTGCTAGGAGGGTTGCGAGCTGCTGGCTCTTTGCACTGACCCTAACTATATCATCTGCCACAGGGACAAGGTGGTCCTTAAGACTAATGGGACATTCCATCCTAAGGTGGTGTTTGAGTTCCATTTAAACCAGTCCAGCATCCTACTAGTGTTCTTCATAGAAGGGTCCAGTCCTGGGGAGCAGGTGCCACATAGTCTGGATATTAAGTGGACCCTTGAACAGTATCTGTGTCATACTAAGGACCTTAGATCCTCCCACTCACAGCTGTTCCTCATGTATGGTGAAATGGGAAAGGGCAGGCCAGTGGCTAAAAGGACCATTGCTCACTGGGTAGTCTCCAGTATCCAATTCTGCTACACTAAATCTGACAAGCTAACCCTCAAGGCCTCAGGGAACACTCCACTCATGGCACTACTGCATCTGTGGCAGCTGCAAGGGATATTCCCTTGCCAGAGATTTGTAAAGCAGCTATCAGGACAACTGTACACACCTTTACAAAGCACTATTGCCTGGATGTACAATCCAGGAGAGATACCAGGTTTGGTACAGCTGTCTTGCAGAACCTTTTCCCTAAATGGGTACTGTACCCAGCCTTCCAAGGTACTGCTTTGTAGTCTGCACACGTTAAGCATAAAGAGGAATTCCTGGGGTTTGAAGAAAAAATACTTACCATAGTAATATTGTTTCTTCTAAGGGATCCCTCATTATGCTTAAATCTCCCACCCTGCCTCCCCTTCCAGAACCTGGAAAAGGTTCAACAAGAATCAGTTATTTCACTTGTTCCTTTTTGAGCATCACTTGTCTTTTATTCACAACAGTTTTTGTGGTGATTCAGTCTGCCGTAGCTTGGCCTGGGTGGGCAACTTATTTTTGCCTTTAAATGGGTTTTTGTTTTAGTAGTTTAGAGTAGGTTAAGTTCAAATTGTAACTTTTTTCTTTATAGGCTCCAAAATAAATCTGGCATTATGTTGTTAACTGCACCACCTGGAGGAGGATGTTTGAATTTAGTTCTAAATTCCATAATTAACATATTTCATGCACTCCAGGAAACTTCAACCTAGCAGGCTGAAGGCACACATTAAGCATAATGAGGGATCCCTTGGAAGAAACAATATTACTATGGTAAGTAATTTTTTCTTCTGCCCCACTGTTTACAGACAGTAGCCACACCCTGCCACATTAATTAAACCAAGTACTCTCACCCTGGCCCCATTATACTTTTTGCTGCTTATGTAAAGTTATTACAAATGTCATCCTTAAAAAAACAAAAAAAAAAACCAAAAAAAATGATTTATTCTACAAACTAGATATGATTGAAGGGAGTTGGGCAGTTGGCAGGTGTTGGACTTGACTGACAGGGAGAGTTTTCAGTGAAGGCAGATCTATTTTTAGTTTAAAAAAGAATTAATTTAATTTCCATTGAGACTGAGGTAAGTAAGAGTCAGCATAGTAAATCAATTATTTTTTTCAGTGGTGACAAATTAAAAAAAACACAAGTAACAAATTGTATCTGCTAAGAATCAGACCGAAAAATAGAGCTGAGTGTTTTTCTATGAAACTAGATGCCCTGTGTACTGGTGCAGAATCAGGGAATCTGCCAGATTACATACTAATGGAAACTTTAGAGCGGCTGAAGAGGCCCTGTGGAGTGCACATTGTCCTCCAATTATAAGGCCCTGTCCACACTAGAGGGAGTTTTTTAAACATTTTCAAAAATGTTTTTATTTCCGTGTCTGAACACAGTTGTTGGAGCATCCACACTGCGCTTCAATGCTGTGCTTGCCTGCTTTGAGTTCCCAGGCATGATTGTGGCAGAATCGCAAAGCTTGTGGTGCCACAATGCATGTCAGGATGCTCATAACGGGTCTCATTAATGGATCAGGATAAAAATGGTACCATGCTGTTCAGAAGCTCACTGTGAGCTCACTGATGTAAGTAAGTCCTCCCTTTTTCCTTGTGGCTACATTGTAAGAGCCACATAAGAGTTGCGGAGGTTGCCTTAAACCGTGTTACAGCATGGTTTGCATCCTCACTACTGTTAACATGGTTTAAGGCAACCATTTTGGTCTGAAACCATGCTCAAAATCTGCTCTGATCAGGTTTCAAGCACATTGTTTGAACACGGTTTGTAGTACGCTTTTACCGTGCTACAGTGTGGACATGAACCGTGTTTGCCATTCTTATAACGTTACCAACTGCTGCTAATGTTACAAGAACTCCAGTGTGGTCAGGGCCACCATAATGTCTCATTTTAGTGGGGTCCAGCTTGTACAATGCATTTTTTTCTGGATACACCAGCATATATTTATGTTTTTCAGTGGGGTTGTACTGTACCATAGTCCTACTAGTACACATTTTTACTATATATGTACCCAGGATAGACCAGATGAGATGCAATATGTCATTTTCAATGGGGTCCTGCTTCAATACATTTTCACACTGTATTTACAGAGGATAGCACAGCTCAGATGTGATATCTCTTTTTTAGTGGTGTCCTGCTTTTACCAGTTTTTATACTGTATTTACCCAGGATAGTACAGCAGAGACTCGGTATCTTGTTTTCGATAGGGCCCTGCTGTTACCAATTCTTATAATGTAGTTACCAAGGACAGCCCTGCTGAGAGGCAATTTCTGATTTTCAGTGAAGTCCAGCTTTTATGCTGTATTTTTCCCAGGATAAAGTAGCACAGATGCACATTTCAGTGGGGTTCTACTGTTCTAGACTCTTGCTTTTACACATTTTCACTATATATTTAATCGGGAATGACCAGATAAGATCTACAATACCATTTTCATTGAGATCCTGCTTTTGCACATTTTTGCAATATATTTGCCCAGGATAGCCCTGCGGAAATTCAATATCTCATTTTTCATTGTGCCCTGCGTTTATATATTTTATATTGTATTTACCCAGGATAACATAGCAGAGATGCAATATCTCATTGTCAGTGGGGGTCCTGCTTTTACCCATTTTTACACAGTATTTACCCAGGATAGGCCAGCTGAGAGGCAATGTCTCCATTTCAGTAGACTTTGACATTTTGACCTTACATTTCCAACACTGTCTTTTTAAGACCTCATGTGATGATCAAGACAGGTGGAATTTTTTAAAGTCCCATCCAAAGGAGATTTGTGGAGTGACTTTAAAAACAGTTTTGGAGGGGATTTGAACATTGTAAGTAAGTAAGTAACTGACTATTTATTTATGTAGCACCCAATCCCAGAGGCTCTGGGTGCTTTACAAATGCACAGTGCATGAAATCAACAGATCACATTAGATAGATCATGGCAGTCAGAAAAAACAATAAATAAACAACAACAAAACAGTATCAATAAATAGTCTAAAGCTGGCTACTAAAGGCCTCTTTAAATAAATGAATTACATGACACCTGTCATGTTCATGAGGAAGGGTAACACAAGGATTATGTTGAAAATTTGAGACCAAAATTTGCACAAGTGACAAAGTTATGAGTAAACATTGGAAAAAAGAAACATTTGTTTACAACTTAGTTGTTTTTTGACAGTGTGACCCATGATTCTCAACACAGTCCTTTATGACCCCACCTTATGAATTAAGATGGGTGGAATTTTTTTAAATGTGGTCTGCAAGTTGATTTTGCGGAGCGACTGCAAAAACATGTTTCGGAGGGGATTTGAAAAATAGCACCTATCATGTTCATGTGGGTACCAAAGGTGGGGTACCAAAAGGGTTATGTTGAATATTTGGGACCAACATCTGCACAAATGACAATGTTACGAGTAAACATTGAAAAAAATCAGTGTCTCTGAATAACTGTTGTTTTTTGACATTTTGACTGCAAATTATTAACAGTCTTTTTATGACTGTACATTATGGTAAGACAAGTGATTGTGCAGTGCAACTGTGAAAACTTGTTTTAGAGGGGATCTGCAAAATGACACCTATCATATTCATGAGGTAGGATAAGAAAAGGGCTATATTGAAAATTTGGAGCCAAAATTGAAAAAAAATCACAGTTATAAGTAAATGTTGAAAACATTCAAAATTTCTCTGTAACTTCTTTATTTTTTGACATTTGAACCCCAAATTTTCATCATTAGTTTTATTAACCTTGATTCTGATTAAGACAGGGAACTTTTTTTTTTTAAATCCAATGGGGAAAAGGATTTCTGCAAAATGACTGTGAATACACATTTCAGGGTAGGGGTTGGGGTTGAAAAAATCACCTACCAGGTTCATGAGGTGGGGTAAAAACAGGCCACAATGAATATTTGGGACAAAAATATTAAAAAATTGACAGTTAAAGTAAAAGTTGAAAATGCACTGAAAAGCCACTAGCCGAACAAAGGTAAGTTTTGTTCAGTTGTTTTGTGGTTCACATTGGAAGCAACAGGATGTTCAAAAGGCAGCCCTGGACCTACCACATAGGTAAATGACAGGTGTCAGAGTTGAGGTTCTGAAAGGTGGGATCAGGATGGGGGTTACAGAACTCTTCCAGGGACCTATCTTTTACTTTTAAAAAAAATTGTGTGGGTCTTTAACTTTAGTTCTGAAGTCAAGAACCACTTTTACACATAAATGACATCAGACTGTAACTTAATTCTCATAGTGTCAACATTTCTATCAAGTGCTATAAGGACATTATTATCTCCATAGAGATGAGTGTAAGTGGAACTTAAATTTGTAGGAAATGGATTCATAAATATGAGAAACAGGAGAGTGCCCAGGATTGATCCTTGGGGAACTCCTGGGATATAATAATATATTTGAAATCTGAACCTACTTTGACAGAGACCATCACCCTATCCTGTGTTATAGTCTCCTGGCATTTGATGGCCTGGTTATTGAGAGGAAAGGACTGCTGCAATCAAGCTATGTATCAGCGAGAGGAGGAATGAAGGGTCAGTACGGCTGTCACATTAAGATATCTGCAGTAATAAGCTGACTATCTAAAGCACTAGCAGAGCAGACCATTTTTTGCTAATGTACTGTTTATATATTTTATAGCTTTTTAAATAGTATTATAGGTTTTAGTTGTTTAAGTCATCACTGGTCACTAGTCATCATCTTTTTGTAGTAGTAGGAAACAGAGTAGTCAGATAGGGTCTCACAGTGAGGTAGGTAGCTTGTTTATGTTTATTTTATCTTGCCTCAGCTTTTGCAGGCAGTGAATTTGATGCTGTATTTTGTTATATCTCACAGCACGAGTTTCATAGAGAAGGCTTTTTAGAAACCCTGTGCCTTTTGAAGCTGCGAGTACTGTGTCTGTTTTTGTGACTTGGGAAGGACTGCTACTGCCAATGGTGAAAGAGCAGGAGCCCCCTATTCAACAAACTCTAGTCAGAGCCACAATGGCTGTTCATGCATTAATGTGATAATATATATATAGGATAAATAGATAGGGAGATGATGCTAGCCATCCAAAGGATGGCAGACAAGGGTGCGGTAGTTCTGGTTGGAGACCTCAATATTCCAGACGTGGACTGGAGCATCCCAGCAGCAGCATCAACTAGTAGCAGATTTATCCTGGACTCCCTTCAAGGTGCCTTCCTCAAGCAACTGGTCATGGAACCAACTCGGCAGAAGGCAATACTGGACCTTGTGCTCACAAACAGGGACAGTGTGATGGGGGTAACAGTGGGGGGAGCACCTGGGGAACAGTGATCACCAATCGTTGTGGTTTGAAATCACAGAAGAAGCAGAACCAAACCACACAAAAATATGTATCCTGGATTTTAGGGGAGCAGACCTTGGGAAAATGGGGAGATCCTTGAAAGAGGTATTAAGGGGAATGGGGCAGGAATCAGGGGTTGAGGAACAGTAGGTAGTATTTAAAATGGGGATTACAAGAGCAACAGAATTATGCATTAATCAGGTTAGCAAGGGGAAAAGGAAGAGGAAGCCATTATAGTTTTCCAAGGAGGTAGCGGAGAAAGTGAAAGCCAAAAAGATTGCATTCAGACAATACAAAAAGACACAGGCAGAAGGGGATAGGGAAAAGTACCAGGAGAAGCAAAGGGAAGCAGGGAGGTCAGTAAGGGAAGCCAAAACTCAGACAGAAGAGCGCATTGCAGAATCAGTGGGTAGAGGGGGACAAAACCTTTTACAGGTACATAAGTGAAAAAAGAAAGGCAAAGGGGGGGATAATGATACTGAAGAGGGAGGATGGGGGCCACGTGGAGGATGACAACAGTAAAGCTGACATATTGAGTCTTTACTGAGGAAGAGGAGGATAATGGGTCTGAAGGGAGTACAAGGGGTGGGAATGGTGCAGAAATGGACACAAGTCCCTTTACACGAGAAAGGGTCCTGAAGGAACTGGAAGTAATAAGAGTTGATAAAGCAATGGGTCCAGATGGGTTGCACCCCAGGGTCCTCAAAGAACTAATAAAGGTGGTGGCTGAACCTCTGGCAATCCTGTTTAGCCGATCACTGGAAACAGGGGAGGTCCCCAAAGACTGGAGGACAGCAGATGTAGTCAGTCCCCTTATACAAAAGTGGGAACAAAGAGGAAGTGGGGAACTACAGAACAGTCAGCCTCACCTCAGTAGTGGGGAAGATCATGGAAGCACTACTGAAGGAGAGACTGGTGGAACATCTGGTTGTCAGTGGACTACAGGACCCAAGACAGCATGGTTTCACCAGGGGTGGTCATGTCAGGCCAACCTCAATGAATTTTTCGACTGGGTGACTAGGGAGGTGGATCATGGGAGGGCAGTGGACATGGCCTATCTGGAATTCAGCAAAGCCTTTGACACTGTGCCACATAGAAGACTATTACACAAACTGGGGAATATGGGTGTGGGTAGGGCAGTAGTGTGGTGGGTAGGTAACTGGCTGAGCGGGAGGACACAGAGGGTGGTGGTAAATGGCTGTCACTCCACAGAGGGAAGAGTGACTAGTGGGGTACCACAAGGATCAGTGCCAGGACCATAATATTTAACATCTTCATCAGTGACATTGTGCAGGACCTAGAAGGCAGAATTTTCCTGTTCACTGATGACACAAAGCTCAGTAACAGAGTAGACACACCAGAGGGTGTAGACGGAGTGAGAAAGGACCTGCAGAAACTTGAAGAATGGTCAGGGGTTTGGCAGCTGAAATTCAGTGCAAAGAAGTGCAAGATAATGCATATGGGGCACAGAAACCCTGGCACAATATATTAGTTGGGGGGTGAGGATATAGCATGCACCAAGCAGGAAAGGGCTCTTGGGGTTATCATCTCTGATGACCTCAAGGTAAGGAAACAGTGCGACAAGGCAGCAGGTAAAGCAAATAGGATGCTGAGACGCATAGGCAGGGGCATCACCAGCAGGAAAAGGGAGGTCATAATTTCACTATACAAACCACTAGTGAGGCCCCACCTGGAGTACAGTGTACAGTTCTGGAGACCTTACCTGTGTAAGGACATAGACAGGGTAGAGAAGGTTCAGAGGAAGGCAACAAAGATGGTACATGGATTGCATCACAAGTCCTGTGAGGACAGGTTGAAGGACTTGAATATGTACTCCTTGGAGGAGAGGAGGGAGAGATGGGATATGATAGAGACATACAAGTATCTTACAGGGAGGAATAGGGTGCAGGAATACACTATTTTTAAGTGAAAAAATGCTCAGGGCTAGAGGGCATGGGATGAAGTTGGAAGGAGGGCATTCAGAGGAAACATGAGGAAGAATTTCTTCACAGAACAGGTGGTGGACAAGTGGAACACCCTGCCAGAGGAAGTGGTGGGGGCTGAAACAATTGCAGGATTTAAGAATGCGTGGGATAGACATAAAGGAATTCTGGAGGTCAGGGGTATGGGGCAACAGACTTCTAAGAAAACATAAAGTGAACTTACAAGCTCAAATGGGCAGACTGGGTGGACGTAGGCACTTATCTGCTGACACTGTCTATGTATCTAAGTATGGAGTGCAGTGTGTAATGAGAATTTTACACACACCCAAGTTGGATTGCACATAAACTATGCAGCCATCCAACAATGAGGGTGTGTGTAAAATTCAAGTTTACACACTGCACCTCATGCTTTGTTTTATTTAATTGAGGGGTGGCGTTTTTTCTCCAAATTAGATTTTAAGCTCTGAGCCTGATGGAGAAAAGAGAAAAAGAGGGGTACCTTCATGGTGCATTGCAAGTGTTGAACAGGTTCATTTAAAACAACTGCTGAACAACATTTGAAATTTTAACTACTAAAAAGTAACATTAACCGGGTTAATTGAAGTGATCTGTAGAGTTTTAAAGTTGGTGGTTTCCCTCATGGACATTGCTGTTATTCAATTGGTTGAGCTGCTGACCTTTGACCTGCGGAGGGAGGGGGTCAAGAAGAGAGAAGACAGTGAGATACTGTTAAGGGAATTGGATAGAAAACATGGGCTCGTGCTGGCAGAAATAAATAGCGTTTTGTGGTCGCGAGGCAGTGCTTTTGGCTTGCGCTTGGTGTCACGGAAAGAACCGTGTATTAAATGCCATAATTAACACTTGTTTATATGGCATTTAATACATGGCTACTTGTATGGGAAAAAATGTGGCCCATTAATTAAATAGAATTAATGTTTGACTTAGTTGTACTTGTACTATTGTGATGTAAAAGTCCCACATTTACACCGCAAAAGGAAAAAAATTATAAAGAAAACCATAAAGATTAAAATGCAATGTCTCATTTTTACTGGTGTGCTGCTTTTATTTATTTTTATAATGTAGTTAACCAGGATAGCTCAGCTAACATGCAGTGTCTCATTTTCAGTAGAGTCCTAACTATACCCATTGTTGCAATGTATTTTCACAATAGTGATGAGCTGAGATGAAATATCTTATTTTCAGAGGGATCCTGCTTTTGGTGAATGCTGGTAGTTATTTACACAATGTGTCATTTCAGTAGAAGATGGGGATTCATGATGTCAGCATGGGAATGTGGAACTGTTGAGGTGCTGACATCATGGAGAGAATCCTAATGTTATTTACAATTTATTTGCCCAGGACAGCTCAAATGAGTTGCAACATCTCATTTTCAGTGGAATCCTGCTTCTATCTGCAGTGTGAAGTACAATCACCCCTGATACAGAACTGTGGAGCAGTCAGCAACATTTTTGATTTAGCACCGACACATTGATGACAAATACTTTACAATTATAATGCAAAAATAAATCAACTTTTGCAAAAAGCTCAAACTTTTGTTTATGATTTTGGTTGCATTAACCCAGTACTTTGGCACCAGTCCTCAAATTCTTCAGTTAGCAGCTGGTTTGGTCAGTTGGCCATTTAATTTGGATGCACATGCTCATAAACCCCATCCCACTTTTTAGTGTACTGTCATCTTAATTTCTCTGATGTCTTCCAGTGGTTGGCTCATGTTTGTATTTATCAGATAGGCTTACATAATGGGATAAGAAAAAATTAAAACAATTCTGATACATGTAGAGGCAGCAGTCTGCAAACATCTTCAGTCTTGGTGTATTCTTGATAAAAATTGCATGACTCTTACACTTCAAACTACAATGATATTCACATGCCCTTTCTCAACACGAGTTACATAAAATACTGTTATAAAAAAAGCTTACTTGTTGATCAGTTGTTTTCCATTGACAGTGCTCCCAGATTTATTCAGCATTTCCCCTGTAACTCTAAGACAATTTTCCTGTGTTTTCCAGTAGATTACATTATTTCCTGTGGAAGCCAAATTGCTTTGTTTTCCCATATAATCAGTGCAAGTCAATAGGAACAATTTCCCTGTAAATGGCTCAGTTTTCCTGTAAAAGGACTTCAGTCAGTGTTCACTGATCACTCAGCTCACATGTACATATCAATAGACTCAGTTGGAAAACATTACATTTGACAGAACTTGCTTTAGCAATCAGCCTCATACAGACCCATGCACTAAGTAAAAGGAACACGGATACTCTATCATTGGCCTATCCTGAAATGGATTTCAATGCTCAAATTGCTGATATCCTGATGTGAGTGGAATGCACAATAAACACAGAAAAGCATCTTCAATGTAATGTCCCTCATGTAAAAAAAAAAACAGAAGAACACTGGTTTTGTTAAGTCAGATGCAAAATAAACACCGGAATTAGGGCCTTTTATTTATTTAATTTTTATTTTAGAGGCATTGTTAAGTCAATGTACATATAGTCTGGTGCTGTAGTTATACCTTTGTTTATGGAACTAGCCAATGTTTTTTTGTACAAGCCTGCAGACTTCTGGTCCTGAAATGAGATATTTAGAGGTATTGTAGATACCTGCGAGATCAGTGATATCCATTTTTTTCTGACAACATATTCTAAAGATTATAGACTTGGTGAAATACATAATTCTTTCATGCAATGCAGTGCAATGCAAAGTGATACATGACTGTTCATGCATTAGCTTTATATGATCTATTGGTCCTTGTGCTGAAAATTAATTTTAATTATTTGCCGTCAAGTGTTGCTATAGTAAAAAAAAAAAAGGAACAACAACAAAAAAAAAACAAAAAAAAAAACCTGAAGGAACTAAGGCATGTATTGCAGTAACCCTCCCAACTCTCTCTCTCTCTCTGGCACACAATCTGTTTTTCAGACATAATTATGAACTTTCGGTTTTTTTAATGAGCATTTCTAACTGTTGTATTATAAAAAGCTAGTGTGTGTGTGTGTGTTTTAGAGTGGGGGCATATCCAACAATGAGCATGAAGTACTTGCAAACTTTGACAGGGATGCAGTGATGCTGTTTAGTCCCAGCTATGATCCGAGCAATGAGTAAAAGGGGAGGGGGGTATCATACTCTGTCATCCTGATATCATATTACAATTACGGGTACCTTCTTTCCAATTTAGCTGATGACACAGGACGCTTGGTAAACATGTTTTTTAGAATATTATGATATGGGAAAAGTAATTTGCAGAGTGAGGACAGAGAGACCACAACCATGATTTGGATATGCACTTTTATATATTGTTTCTCTAATGCATTAGTTTTTTAGATGTCAAGAGACTGAATACACTTGTGAATTTTAGAAGGGAGATGACTGAATTAATCAGAGTTGCCTCAGTAGTCCCTAGTACCCCTGCTTTTTCACACCAACTGGAGAATCCAGCATTTTTCAGCATTGTTTGTCCTTGTGCTGAAAGTTAATTTTAATGATTTGCTGTCAAGTGTTTCTATAGTAAAAAAAGGAAAAAATGAAGAAACTAAGGCATGTATTGCGGTAACCCCACCCAACTCTCTTTCTCTGGCACACAGTCTATGTTTTTCTGACATAATTATGAACTTTC
Source organism: Neoceratodus forsteri (assembly GCA_016271365.2). Classification (NCBI taxonomy): domain Eukaryota; kingdom Metazoa; phylum Chordata; order Ceratodontiformes; family Ceratodontidae; genus Neoceratodus; species Neoceratodus forsteri. Next base: position 814,982,697 of record CM028129.1, on the reverse strand, counting down.
TTGCTGGGATATTCAAAGGGGTTGTGCCATGTGCAATCCCCAATGCGCCCCAGTGCAATATTCAAAGGGGCAGACTGCGCGGCGCAACCCCCGATGTGCCAGGGTGCATTGGTAATGTATGCGGCACAACCCTGCACTGTGCCACACGGGTGGGGGGCTCAAAGTTGTGCCCCGAAAAGCAGGAACAAGTCCCAGCCACCCACAGGTGGGCTGCTGAATTGCACGGTTCAACACAGCAGCCGGCAGTTGTGGGTTGCCACCCACCCACCCAGAACACCATTGCTGGGCACACAGACCTCCCTGGTGGTCCAGTGGACCCCCCTCACCCGATCTTGGGCATGTGTAGAACTAAAGGAACTCTGAAGGTCCAGTGGACCCCCCCCTTCACCTGATCATGGGCATTTGTAACATTAAGGATCCCTGGTGGTCCAGTGGTAAGCTCCCCCCTTCACCCAATCATGGGTTTTTGTAAATGTAACGATCCCTGGTGGTCCAGTGGTAAGCCCCCCTTCACCCAATCATGGGCTGCTGTGCAAAGAATGAGTTACCTGGTGGTCTAGTGGTATCCCCTCCCACCCACCCACAGAGGTCCCCACCACCCAGCACCCCAGTAATCAGTGAGGGGCAGCACCTCACCTGCATGCTGCCTGGCCACCTGCCAAATGACAGTGTACAGTACGATCTGTATGCCTATTGGTCCACTGCGTGGACCAAAGGGTGTGCAGACCATACTGTACTACACATGCCTGATATGTGAATGAACGCATTCATTCACATAGTGGGCCTGTGTAGTAGAGTATGGTCTGTATACCCATTGGTCCACACAGTGGACCAGTAGGTGTACAGATCGTACTGTATTCTGTCATTTGGTAGGTGGCTGCATGGCATGTGGGTCAGGTGCTGCTGTCCCACGATGACAAGGGGGTGCTGGGTGGCAGGGGACCTCTGTGGGTGGTGGGAGGGGATACCACTGACCACCGGTAGCTCTTTCTTTGCATAGCAGCCCACGATCAAGCAAAGGGGGCTTACCACTGGACCACCAGGGATCCTTAATTTTACAAATGCCCGTGATTGGGGGAAGGGGGGGTGGGGGGTCCACTGGACCACCAGGGTTCCTTTAGTTCTACACACACCTGCGATTGGGCGAGGGGGTTACCACTGGACCACCAGAGATCCTTCTGTATTACTAAAGCCCGCGATTGGGCACACGTGAGCGGGGAGGGGCTACATTGGCACATCAGGGTGCCGATCCCTGATGGCTGCAGCTTGGCAGGATGCCAGGCGCAGTTTGCTGGGGATCGGTGCATCGTATGCAAATGGGGCCATAATGACATGTAAATGGCTCCATTTGCACCTTGCATGCATAATGGACTCATCTGCATGCCCCAGGTTGAATATCATGGGTGATGCATCTAGCGCAACTGCACTTGCGCTGGCGCATCCCCCTGCTCCTTTTCTTTGTCTTGCACTGGTGCAGTGTGTGTGCCTCTGTGCCATATTCAATGGTGCTTTGCCATGGCACAGCACCATTGTATATTGCCTGGTCCATACCCTGGTGCAGCCCTGTTGTGCTCTGCCCAGGCTTGTGCCACTGCCCGGCGCAGTCTGAATATCCAGGCCTCTGTTTTTATTGTGTATTTCTAACTATTGTATTGAACAAAAGATAGAATGAGTGTGTGTGTGTGCATGTGTGTGTGTTTTAGGGTAGAGGAGCAGCTCCAACTATACCTCTCATTTGAGACTGATTTTCAGGAATGTCCCTGATTTTGCCTCAAATTTTTACTCTGTCCCTCCTAAAATTTGTGTTTCCATGACCAAACAATGGGGATTGAAAGCACAGAATAATGTCATACATTAGAGTTACACACTTGTTCTTCTTTATGAAATGCATTTTAAACTAAGCCCCTTATTCTACCACCTTCCTGAGTGGATATCACCAATTTTGAAGAGGTGTCTGTCCCTGATTTTGGTCCTTTATCACTGATTTTTTTAAAGACTAACTCTCTATTACAATAAACAATTTACAAACACTAGATTTACACCAGTTATGTTTTCAAGTTATTGTTTTCTAGTTATATATTTCTTTTGCTATTCTCCTTCTGTTAGTCTACTAAATATTGTGGATAATGCAGCAAATGTTTCATGGAGTTTTTCAAAATGTACCTGACTGTCCCCTGCTAACCACACAACTGCTGCTTGTGATATCACAGTCTGTTGTCATGATGAACACTGTGATGTCATAAACAAAGGCACTGTGAGGTTAACAGGGGAGTGGCAAATGTTTTCAACTGTTTTCTATACAGACCTTTTAGATGGACTACCAAGGTGTGCTGTAAATCTTGGAAGAGAACATTGAAAATGAAAAAAAATAATAATTTGTTACAGCTGAAACTTCTTATTTATAAAAGCACATGTGAAGTGCAGAGCTGCTCTTTAAGCCTTGTCCCTGATTTATGAGGCAGGAGGTTGAGAGGTATGGATCCAACTATGAGCATGACATGCTAGCAAACTTTGAAAGAGATGCAGTGATGCTGTTTAGTCCCAGCTATGATCTGAGCAATAAGTAAAAAAGAGGTGGGGTATCATACTCTATCATCCTGATATCAGATTACAGTTACTGATACTTTCTTTCCAATTTAGTTGATGACACAGGATGCATAGCACACAGTTTTTTTCAGAATATCATGATGTGAGAAAAGTAATTTGCAGAGTGAGGACTGAGAGACTGCAAGCATGATTCTGGCAGGCACTTTTATATATTGTTCCTCAAATGTATTAGTTTTTTAGATACAATACTGAGCACACTTGTGAATTTTAGAAGGTAGAAGACTGAATTAATCATAGTTGCCTCAGTAGCCCCTAGTACCCCTGCTTTTTCACACCAACTGGAGAATCCAGCATTTTTCAGCACTGACCATCACCTGTTCTGGGAGTGGGCTATTTAAATCAGGTCTGCCTAGATTCCTGTTTGTTCTGCCCTGCTGTGAGACCTGCCTACCTCTTAAACATTAAGGCTAACACCTCTACCACATTACCCAGTTATCCAACATCTCCTCAGTTGGCATCGCCAGGACTAATCTACCTATTGAACTGTTGTACACCTATGCTCCACTTTTGTGGCTCACTTTGCATTGAGTTCTATTTAATTCAGGTGTGAAGGGGTTTTAATAAAAAAAAAAAAAAAAAAATCTACATCCCGTAATTGACAGTGTTTTTCAGACATGGAGGAGAGAGAGCATGTTTGGGGGAGAGAAAAAGAGAGAAAATGAATGTTTGGGATCATCTGGACAATGTTTGGGATCATCTGGACAGCTGAGCTGATAGCCTCTATAAGCCTGAAACTTACATGAAAGATGGAGTGTGTAAAAGGCAGCCATTCCTTTCTCAGATCAGCATTGTGTTACGTTGCCATCCATGACACTCCAGACATTACCTCTTCTGTTCCTAACCCACCTGATAGGCTAGTGATGCACATGTGACCCAGATCAAATTTTGCAGTACACCTTGGTCCCAGGAGTCCCCTTTCTCCAGTTCAACCTTTGCATCTGAGAGGCTACAAGCACACCCAGAGTCCCTTGTTCTACTAATTAACTAAGGTAGGCCAAAAAGCCTGTGAAACCACTGCAGTATTGTTAATTAATTGTAATGTTTGATGTTAAAGATAATCCTATGTTGCCCCAGTTGATATAAGAGGTCTTAACTCACAATTCCCACTGTTTCTGTATTTTCATTAAGTAGCTGGGACACAGTTCCTTGGCCTATGGCTGTTAGGCCTTCTTAATTGCTGAATTGATTGGTTAAATCGTTTACTCTGCTACCCCACACCTGGTGATTACTATTTGAATGTGGAGATTCTGTAGAGCAGATGGATTCAGCAGGGGCTTTGTTGTTGCTGCTAATTCTGATTTAGATCCAGTTATAAACACAGTACAGATTGCAGTTTATTGTATCCAAATGCAGTACAGCCTGACATTCAGCCATTTGTTACCGCACTAATGTTCATGCCAATGTTCATCTTAAATAACCGCGCATCTCGGAAGCGCTCTACAGCCACTGGCCTCCCACTCACAAGCAGGATCCTCATGGCTACAATGCAGTTACACTCCTTGTTTTGCCTCACGAGCCACAAGCTCGCATGCTCACGCTTGTCCCAGCCAACGGCTGTCTAGGAACAGAAGTGGAAAAAAATGTTTTAATCAGCCTGTAACGCTGCTCTGGATATGGGTGCAGGCTCCGTGGTCCTCTCCTCTCAAGTGGAGGCCATGCGGATCAACCCATTAAAAAAATACACTCCAACTACCAGGCAACGCAAAGAGTACATCATTCTTGGTTGCAGTCCCTACCTCAGTGACCACCTGGGGAGAAGAAAAACAGTCAACCCATTTTTTATTTCACCGCTCGGCCATGCAGGCACCTCATGGCAGTAGGCCTGCTGGTGGGCGTTTCTCCCCATTGTCTCCGTGATGCATTCCACTACACAGATATGGGGGGGGGGCGAGCGCACACTCCTTCACCAGTATTGCTTCTATGTCAGACAAATTACAGAGCTGAGTCCAGGGTTCACCGAGAGCTCACTCAAACTGTTCAGGAGCTCTTTCAAGCAGACCTCTGAGCACAGTCCTATCTCTCAGCTCAGGCTTCAGAGACTCGGAAGCCAGTTTGGCTAGGAGGACTGCTTGCTGTTGGCCCATCATCTTAGGTGGACAGGCTCCTTACAGACAGGGTTAGTTCCTCCCCCCCCCACCTTGATACAAAAGAAACCTACTGGATAAAAGAAGCCTACTGGCCTGCTCCACACATTTTAATTCTCACAAGGTACAATGCTACAAATACCAGTAAGGAAAACATTTATCTGTTTCTGGTGTTAGAGCACAGGCGCAATCAGAATGAACAGATGAACAGACTTTCTTCCACAATTCTTAAAGGGCTAGGGGGTCCTCAAGTGAGTTCCTCCAGCCCTGTAGATACGGGAAAGAAATTGCAGTTCTGAAAATGTAAAAACATTTCCACTATATTTTTATATGTTCCTCTGTCCTTCTCTCATCCACAGATGGTGAAGGCTAAGAAATGCACCTCTTGTAGTGCCACCCTACTGCCCCACAATCTGGGTCCACAATGTCCCACATGCATCCACGAGGAGGAAGATTCAGCAGCGGAGCAAATTCCAGGCACCGATCAGGACAGCCAGGGACCTAGCGCCCCATCCTGGATGGATCCGGGGGCTCTTCTCATTCAGACACAGCAGACAACAGTCGCCATGATGTGGAGTCAGCAAGATTTTAAGCTTAAAGTTATGGAAAAGTTGGAATCCTTAACTAAAACTAGGTCTCTTCCCACAGCCATTCCAGTACCCTCCCCTGGAGAGAATGGAGGGGAAGGACCCCCTCCTCAGCCAGATAACAGCAAGGACCCACCACCAGCCCATCCAGGGTATGAGAATCACAGGGAACTACCAGAAGACATCGAGAACATGGAATCAGGGGGACAAGGACATGGACATTATATCCGGTTCACCCTCCCTGACAGTAAAACGTTGCTCATTTGACCTGGTCCCAGGCCTTATGAGGGCCATCAAATCCACTACGGGTTTTGAAACAGAGGTACCCAAACCAGAATCCAAGCTGGATCCTATGATCCAACAACATCAGAAGGTTCAGGACACCTTCCCTAGCTGTCTGGCTATCGATGATGTATTCTCTAAAGAATGGGAATCCATAGAACCAGGTTGCCTGTTGGAAAAAAATAAATTTGGACATAATGTATCCGATACAGCAAGACAAAGTCCAGCTGTGGTGCACTGCACCTAGCATAGATCCACAAATTGCAGCACTGAGCAAGAAAACAGTGCTACCATGTGGCGCCATTTCCCTAAAAGGCCCCGCTGACAAAAAAAGTGGAAGGGATGTTAAAAAAATTATTTGTGTTCTCAGGCATGGCAGCCAGAGCCACAGTATCAGCAGTTTATTCAGCCAGGGCACAGATTCGTTGGCTGGAAGAACTAATGGAAAAATTTGATCTCAAGTCTAGGGAGGCAGAGCTTTTAGAATGCACTCTGGATACAGCAAAATACCTAGGGGATATGGCCGTGGACACTCTAAAATTGGAAGCCAGGGTGGGTGCACTCACAAACAGAGCCAGACAAGTTTTATGGTTGAAACTGTGGGAGGCAGATAATGAGTCCAAAGCTCTTCTGCAAAATTTGCCTTTTAAATGAGGCAACCTATTTGGTGAAGGCCTACATGACTTCCTCAAACAAAAAGAGGAAGGGAAGGACCTCGCCAAGGACAAACAAAGAACCCTATACCTGCCATCTGCTCAACACAGGTTTCGGGGGAATGGTAGATCACAGCAACACAGAAAACAGGGGTACTCAAACAATTCCTTTCTGGGGAGAGGGCACAGTAACAATTTCAGAAGTTCCTCTCAAGGCAGCTACCCCACCTTTAGAAGAAGGAACCCTCATTTTGGAGGCAGAGGCAGAAGTAGCAAACCAAAGCAGTATTGACTACTACACTCATACCACCCCAACACCCAGTCTGCGCTTCACCTATCCACCAGTGGGGCAAAGGCTAACATTGTTCCTCCAATAATGGCAACAAACAACCCTTGACAGGTTGGTGTTGGACATCATTTCTCACGGATACACTATCGAGTTTTCAAAAAAGTCTTGCAGAGACAGGCTGGTACTCTCTCCCATCTCAAAGAGAAGGGCCACTGCCCTCCAGGTGCAGGATGTCCTCCGAGACCTGCTCCAGAACAGGGCAATTCAGCCTGTGCCACACAACGAGTTAGGAACAGGAATTTATTCAATTTTCTTTCTCGTCCCAAAGAAGAATGGAGATCTCAGGCTGATCCTGGATCTTAAATTCCTGAACAAGTTCATAACTACACCAAAGTTCAAGATGGAAACCCTCAGATCTACATTGTGGAACATCCAGGTAGGTGACTACCTCACCTCAGAGGATCTCAAAGATGCGTACACGCATTTTCCAATCAGACCCAGCCACCAATGATTCCTTTGGTCCCACATACTGGACCAGCATTTCCAGTATCAGGCCCTACTGTTCAGCCTCTCATTGGCACCGAGGGTGTTCACCAAAGTGTCCATCGACCTAGTGGCCCGATTACGGGAACAGGGGGTAGACATCATCCCATACCTGGACAACTGGTTGATATTATCACGTTCCAGTACGCAATCTCAAAAGGACACAGATTTAGTTCTAAGTGCCCTGGAACAGCACGGCTGGGTGGTCAATCACAGCAAGAGCTCATTACACCCCTTGCAGTGCATAGAGCACCTCGGAGCAGAAATCAACACAGTCGAGAGAATGGCAAGACCATCTTGCAAAGGAATAGACTTGGTGACTGCACTGGTTCAAGCAATCATGACCGCTCCTGAACCCACGATGGGCCAAACTGCACAAGTCCTTGAGTGCATGGCTTCATGCACCGACTTGGTACCATGGTCAAGGTGGAACATGTGTTCCTTACAGAACTGTGTTCTACAACAGGGTTCTCCATTGGAGGATGACCTCAGCAAGAAGGTCTTCCTACCAAACACGGTCAGGGACTCATTACGGTGGTGGACACATCACCTGCACCTCCTGAATGGTTTCCCACTGGAGTTGTCATATCAGGTGTCAGTAGAGAGTGATGCCTGTCTGACTGGCTGGGGAGCATGCATGGATACAGTCACAGCACAAGTCAGGTGGACAATGGTGGAAGCCAGGTTGTCTATCAACATCCTAGAGATGAAGGCAGTGCTCCATGCCCTGAAGGCATTCAGAGACAGTATCATCGGCTGGTCAGTTCTGGTAAAATCCAACAACAAGGTCACCGTGGCATACATAGCCAAGCAAGGTGGTACTCACAGCCGAGCCATGATCGAGGAAATAGCCAAGGTGCTCAATTGGGCAGAATCCAATTTCACCCACATTCACGACGTCCACCTAGCAGAGAAATTGAATGTCAGGGTGGACTGGTTCAGCAGACAGCAGGTGCACCCAGGGGAGTGGCAGCTGCATCCAGATCTGTTCATGTTGATACAAAGAAGGTGGGGCCACATTCCAATAGACCTGATGGCATCCAAAGCGAATGCCCAAGTAAAAACATACTTCTCCAGATATAGGGAGAAACAGGCCCAAGGAGCGGACACCTTATCCCAGACTTGGGACCAGGATCGCTTGTATGTCTTCCCACCGATTCTGTTAATACCCCAGGTGTTAGCAAAGGTCAGGCTATCCCAGAGACTGATCATACTCATTACACCATACTGGCCATGGAGAGCCTGGTTTGTGTCAGCAGTAGCCATGAGCCAGGACAGACGGTCCATCCCAGTTCCACTGGACATGCTGCTCCAGGGCCCGATGGTTCATCCAGCTCCACTCACCCTAAAACTATCAGCCTGGCTCCTGAGAGGCAGAGACTGCTGACTGCAGGGTATCATGAGCCAGTAATATTGACCATCCTGCAATCTAGAAAACCATTCACCACAGCTACTTATGGCAGGCAGTGGGATAATTTTGTAAAGTGGTGAAAGTCCGTGTAGGTTGAGCCAATGCAGGTGGAAATATCTGCAATGCTGTTATTCCTACAGCAAGGCCTGGACAAGGGCCTGTCCACTTCCTCCCTAAGAGTCCAGCTGTCAGCCATAGGAGCAGCCATGGGCAATATCGGGCCTACACAGCCTGGGGCTCATCCAGATGCCATCCGATTTCTTCAGGCAGCAGAGGCCATCCAATCTCATGTACGAACACCAGTGGCCCCCTGGGATCTTACCATGGTTCTAGACTTCCTAGGGGGAGCCCCTTTCAAACCCAGGCAGCAGTCACAGCTTTACTGGCTGGGTCTCAAGACTTGTTTTCTGGTGGCCATCTGCTCTGCTCACAGGATTAGTGAATTTGGAGCCCTCTCCTGCAAAGAACCCTACACCATCTTCACGACAGGAGGTGTATTCTTGAAAACAGTACCAGGGTTCTGATCTAAGGTCATGTCCTCATTTCACAGGGAACAGACTGTGGAACTACTGACTTTCTATGCACAACCACAACAGGGCAAGTTCAGAGTACACCACCCGTTAGATGTAGGTAACACATTACAACAATACATTGAAAAGACACAGCCAATTCGCAGATCAGAGAGACTCTTTGTCATAGCTCAAGGCCACAGGCAAGGGATAGCAGCCTCCAAGACCACTATTGCCAGTTGGCTAAAAAGGACAATACAGGAGGCATACAGAACAAATGACATCATTCCACCAGCTGGAATAAAGGCCCACTCCACGAAGGCAGTGGTCACTTCCTGGACAGAAAGAGCTAATGTGTCCATGGAAGACATTTGCAGAGCAGCCACTTGGTCCTCGGTTCATACTTTTGCAAGACATTAAAGACCTGAGACATTGTACAGTCAAAGAACTAACCTTGTCAGTAAAGTCTTATCCTCAGCATGCCAAAACTGACTGCATTCTGATCGCCCTGTCCCGCCCTGAAGGAATGGTGAGACTGCTTCTTATAGTAACCCAAGAGGTAATGTCTGAGTGTCATGGATGACAACGTAACACAATGGGTGTTTACTCACCTGGTAAAGGTGATTGTATTAGTTGCATCCATGAGACTCCATAGCCCTCCCTTTGGGGCAATCAGGGCAGTGACACTCATGCTGACTTTCTATCATACCCTTGTTATTATGCACAAAGTGGTGTTTATGTATAGCCGCTTGACAGTATCCTTTAGAGACCGAGTCTAGAATTGTAACAATAGGTAATAAATTAAAGGTGATGGTGAATCTCTGTATAGTATTGTCTTAATATGGGGAGTTAAACATGACATGTTTTCAGCCTAAGTTATTTGTTTCAGCTATGGAAGAATCAAACTGGCAAAAGGGGACTCCTGGGACCAAAGTGTACTGTGAAATTTGATCTCAGTCACACGTGCATCAGTAGCCTATCAGGTGGGTTGAGAACCCAATAGGTAATGTCTGGAGTGTCATGGATGCAACTAACACAATCACCTTTACCAGGTGAGTAAACACCCATTTCCAGCCATGAGGTGGGGTATGTTTGGGATCATCTGGACAGCTGAGCTGATAGCCAGCTTCTGTAAGCCTGAAATGACATAAAAGAGAAAGTGTGTGAAAGGCACTGGTTCCTTTCCCAAGTCAGCATTTACAGCCATTGCTAAATATCTGGCAGAAATGTAGGTTTTCCTGCAGTTGTTCTGTGTGACCGTTTAAACAATTTGAAAGTTTTACATGAGCAAACAGAAACAGGACTTCAGTTAGCTTTCACTGATCACTTACTTTAGGAATCAAACAAAGACCTGTGATTTAATTACCTTGCCAGGGAGACCTGCTAATGACCTCTGACACCGGAGCTACTGTGGAGAGATTCCACTCCTTCCTAACAACATAGCTGTACATTGTTAGGAATTCAGACCCCTTTTTCTGATGATAGCAATGTCTGCATGGCTCTGCCCATGCAGCCATAAAAATTGGCAAAGTGGAGCTTAGAGATTTGCATTGCACTTGCCCATTGCCCAGGACCCTGAGGATGCTATATTCCGCAAGCTAGTGCACCAGTGCTAACTGAATATAGGGGCATGTCAGTATAGCACTACACAGAAACAATAGAATCTGTCAGCAGATAAGGACCATACGGCCCACCTAGTCTGCCCATTTCCCTACTCACCGCTGCAGCCCCAGATCCTATTACATCTCTATAGTACTCTTATGTCTATCCCATGCACTCTTGAACCCCCATATTATTTTACCCCACCACTTCTGCTGCAAGGCTGCTCCATGGCTCCACCACCCTTTCAGTAAAAAGTACAACCTAACATTACCTAGAGCCTTTCACCCTTCAGCCTCATATCATGCCCCCTTGTTCTTGTGCAGCGTTTTCTCTGAAATATGCTTTCCACCTGTACCCTGTTTATTCCCCTAAGGTACTTGAAAGTCTGTATCATATCTCCTCTCTCTCTTCTTTCCTCCAGTGAATATATATTAAGGTCCTTAAGTCTTTCCTCATAGGGCTTCTGATGTAGTTCATGTACCATCTTTGTTGCCCTTGTCTGGACTGCCTCTATTTTGTCAATGTCCTTCTGGAGATGTGGTCTCCAGAACTGGACAAAGTACTCCAGCTGAGGCCTCAACAGTGATCTGTACAGTGGTATCACCACCTCTTTCATCCTGCTTGTTGTGCCCCTCCCTATGCGCCCCAACATTCTGTTTGATCTCCCCACCGCCTTTTCACACTGTTTGATCACCTTTAGGTCATCAGATATGATAACCCCAGGTCTCTCTCCTGACTTGTGGTGGCAAGAATTTCTCCACTCATGCTGTACTCCTCCCTTGGATTCCTGTGACCCGGGTGCATGATCTTGCACTTTTTAGCATTGAAACAACTGCCAGACACCTGACCACTCCTTTAATAGGCTTAGGCCCTTTCTATTTTTTTCCATCCCCTCCAGTGTGTCCATTCTGTTGCAGATCTTAATGTCATCTGTGAAGAGGTACACCTTTCCCTCCAGACACTCTGCAATGTCACTAATGAAAACATTGAATAGGACTGGCCCCAGCACCGACCCCTATGGCACCCCACTGGTCACCTCCCTCTCTTCAGATTTCATGCCATTTACCACCACCCTCTGAGTTCTATCTCTTAGCCAGTTCCCAACCCTCTTTACCAAAGTAGGACCCACTCCCAGGCTCCCCAGTTTATTTGGCAATCTCCTTTGTGAGACAGTGTCAAAGGCCTTGCTGAAATCCAGGTAGGCCACATCCACCTCCCTGTTCTACCACACTGGTTACCCAGTCAAAGAAATCTAAAAGATTTGTCTGACAGGATCTTCCCACTGCGAATCCCACTAGGCTGAGTAGCACATTGGGCATGCAAGGCACTTGGGGCCATTTGAATGCCCATTATGGGTACATTTCTATGGGAAGCGGTGGCAGGTTTGTGCCTCTTCAACTGGCCCTGCCTCCACCCCAATTGTCCAGTCCTGTAACAGAGGACATATTCCCTGGTGTCTAGTGTTCTCCCCCCACCCTCCAATTGCCCTCCCATAGAATGTTACAACTTTCCCTTATGTCCAGTGGTCCGTCACCGTCCGATTGCTGTTCTGTAAAATGCTACAATTTTCCATGGTGTCCAGTGGTTCCCCTCACTCTCCAATTGCTATTCCAGAATATGAAAACTTTTCCTGGTGTCCAGTGGTCCCCCCACCCATCAATTGCTGTCCCATCGCATATTCAAATTTTCTCTGGTGTCCAGTGGTCCCCCTGCCCTCTGATTGCCATCCCTGTTAAATGAAAGAAATGTCCCTGGTGGTCACCCCAACCTCCAATCACCAGCCCCATGTCAGGAAAGGAAATCCCTGGTGCCTAGTGTCACAAATGCACTCAGCAGGTCAGGCCCTCTGCTCCCACAGTGCCAGCCTCAGACTGCAATAGTGTGAACAAGTAACAGACAGGGTAACTCTCCTGCCAGCTTTTGGGTATGAATCATCTTTAGTCTCAAGTTCTGGGGGATTCAAACTGTGAACCTTATGCTAGTATACCCAATGTGCAGGCTCAGATACATACCCTCTTCAGGGATTGCTGTACAATCATATGCTAGGGGCACCCATCCAGGCTTCCAAAATGAACCCTTAAAACTCTGTAAGAGACCTTAGGTATATTCTTAATTTTTCCCAGTTTAGTAACACCATCAAGCTGTTTGAACAATTATCAGACTTAACCATCTATATGTCACATGCAAAAAGAACTGGCAGACACTCAGGCAGTCTTTTTAAATAAAAGATTCTTTACTAAAAGATGATAAAAATATGAAAAATGTAAACACAGAACAATATGTCAAAGATCATACAATCCCTGAAAAGAACAACGGCAAAGTACAAAACAAAAACACCTACCAACATACAGTTAGATCTTTTCTATCTAATGTATTACCTCTGTAAGTGCCTTTAAGTTAGTTTCTCTCGGAGTCCCAAAATAATATGACCAATTCCCCAGTTACAAGGATATATTTCAACCCCATCTCCCCACCTTCTTGGTGAATCATCCAGCTCCTCCTTTTTAGAATTAAAAAAATACAAACATGATGTCCTATCAGGAGGTATATTAAATAATGTGACATCAGCAAAAACTCATTTCCCAAATGATGAGTCTTTGATCAGCCAGTTTCTTTGAGGATTTACAATCCTGCAATCCATCACCTATGAACGATATAGCCAACAAGAATCAGTTAAATGTTGTCTTGTCCTATAATAAAATGCATATTTAGTTTCCCAACTTCAAAGTAGCTCCAGGTCATAAAAAGGCAATAAAATGCAGTTTCTCAAGGAGTTAATTACATTACAGAGATCTCCTGGTCAGTGTAATATATTTTTATATTACAAATATCATACAATAATCATAACCAGCTGGCCAAGCGTCACACCTACCAGTCAGCAACCTTGTGTCAGTAAAGTGAAGTCCCTGATGCCTAGTGGCCCCCCCACCCTCTGTTCACCGGCCTTGATAAAGGAAAAAAATGGTCCTGGTGTCCAGTGGTCCCCCCACCTTCCAATCACCATCCCTGTTAAAGGAAAGAAATGCCCATAGTGTCTAGTGCCCCCCCCGATTGCTGGCCCTGGATCAAATCAAATATTCCCTGACATCTAGTGGCAGCCCCCACCCACTGATCCCCATCTCCATTCCAGCATAAGCTTCCCTGGCATCTAGTGACCTCCCCACACCAAGGGCACCAACCAACTCACCCTGCCACCCCCCTTACCTCAATCGCCAGCACTGCAGGAGCCCATATGGTGATTGGCATAGCTCTCCTGTCACCACCATGGCTGGCTGCCATGTCACGATGACGAGGTGCGCATCTCACTGCAAAGGAAGCATGTGCTGTCCACACCTTGGCCAGCCTCCATGATGATGACAGGGGAGCACTCATCCCTGTACTGTAAGGGAGGCTATATGTTCACCTTTTACAGTACAAGGAATGTGCGCTCCCTGTCATCGCATACTGCAGCTGGCCAAGGTGGTAGAGAGTACATGTGCTCCCTTTACAGTACAGAGGATGCGTACTCCTTGTCATCGCATAGAGCAGCTGGCTGAAGTGGTGAGAGGAGGGCTGTGCTGGTCACCATATGGGCTCCTGCAGTGCTGGTGATTGAGGTAAGGGGGGGCAGAGTGGATTGGCCAGTGCCCATTGTGCAGGGGAGCCAGTAGATGCCACGGAAGTTTAGGGGGGGTTGGCTGCCCTAGACTCCAGGGAATATTTGATTTGATCCAGGGTTGGCAATCAGATGGTGGGGGGGACCACTAGACACTAGGGCATTTCTTTCATTTAACAGGGATGGTGATCAGAGGGCAGTGGACCACCAGGCACCAGGGATTTCTTTTCCTGCCAGTGGCTTGTGATCTGAGGGTGGGGGAACACTAGCCACCATGGACATTTCTTTCATTTAATGGGGCCAGTGATCGGAGGGTGGAGGGACCACTGGACATCAGAGAAAGTTGTAACATTCTAGGGGATGGTGATCTGAGGGTGGGGGGGGCATCAGACATCAGTAAACATTTTAACATTCTACGAGACAGTGATTGGAGGATGGGGGACCACTAGGCACTAGGGAGCAGGTGTGCTTCCCCAGCTACCAATGTGGTTGTTGGCTTCAGTGCCTCCTCCTCCCACTAGGGCTGCCTGGAGTAAGTTTGGCTTTTTCATGGGGGTAATTGTGCAGTGCAAGGTGGCCTGCAGTATTCCCCTTGCAGTGCGCTAATGTGCTGAATATTGCACAGTGCTGGGATTCCTGTCCCCGCCACTCCCTTTACCCACCTCATACTTTATTTTTTCCACAAGCACTAACTCTTTTAGCACATGTCACATCACCCTTTGAATATTGTGCATGTGTGCAAACAGAGTGTAATCACTTTGCCCAGTGGGCAAAGTTTTGAATATCTGGCCCTAGGTGTCTTGCTGCATTGGTTTCTATTGCCAGATCGGTTCTGTGTCCAGTTTGCACATGTGCAACTATGCAGCATTGTCCCAACAGCTTTGGGAAGCTTCATCTGTCAGATCAGTTCACCTCCACTGTACTACAGTCATGAACTGAGTGGGTATGTTGACCTAATAGGGGGAAGGAGCTGATGAGATATGGCCACTGTTTTTTTATGTCAGTAGGAGTTTACAATAGCTATATGTATTTATGTACTGTGTGTATATTTGTAAACTGATACTAATTGAATGTGAGGAGCCAGTGTTCCTGTTTGATTCCTGTTTTGTGCATTCACTATAACACACAGTTTTGCCAATTTTTCCAGTACGTGGGAATGATGGTCCCGGGGGGGGGCAACAGAAGGGTGGATGGTCTGCTGGGGAAGTGCAAATTGGGGGGCTATGGCATTGTCCAGGGAAGGGTTCGGCTTGGTGAGGCTGGTACAGGGGCTAGAAAGGTTGGTCCAGCTGCAGTGAGGGCAGTGGTGGTGGGATTCCAGCTGTAGGGAGATTTGTTGACTGGGTGGGAGCTGGTTCATTGGTGTGAATGGTGTTCAAGGGGGAACCAGCTGCAAAGAAGGTGGTCTGGGAGTGGATGCAAGTTTGGTGGCTGCAGAATTTTCCAGGAAGGGTGCTCAGCTTGGGGGAGGGGGTTGTTCATGAGCTGGAGGGGTGGTCAAGCTGTGTAGAGGATGTGTGTGTGGGGGGTCTGTTCCAGCTGCAGGAAGATTTTTCAGAAACTAGTCCAGGGGCTGGAATGGTGGTCTAGCTGAATGGCTGAGGGATGGGGATGTCTCAGTTGCAGAGAGATTTCTTGGGGGGTGGGATCTTGTCTATGGGTGAAAGTGATCCTGGGGGATCCAGCTCCAGGGATTGTGGTCATCTGGAGGGAGGCTGGTCTGGGGATGGGGTTGGTCAGGCTCCAGGGATGGTGCTCAGTTTGGGGTCAGGTGGGGGGGCTGGTATGAAGATGGAATGTGTGATCCTGGAGAGGTTCCAGATGCAGGTAGGGTGGTCTGCTTGGGGGAGGCTGGTTTGGGGCAAAAAAGGATGATCCAGCAGCAGGGGGTGGGGTTGGGGCTGTTTTACATGGATGGGGGTGGTGTTCCAACTTCAGGGATGGCTGTCAGCTGAGGTACAGGCTGGTCCAGTTGCAGGAGTTACTGGCGAGTATGTTCTACTGTGAGATTTTGGAAAAGCGCCGAATTCTGTGGATACTAATGTGGCTGGAATATAGGCAATAGAGCCGGGAAGATTAAAAGCTGGAAAAAAAGCCAAAAAAACAGCTGCAGTCGTTAAGCAGCAGTTGGTAAAGTCTTGAGACTTTTTCCAAGTACCAGCAGCCCAATAGTATTTGCTCAAATGGGCTTCGTTGTAGATGCAGAAAATGAGAATTTGTAATGCCAGCGATATCATAAGTTATAAAAGAAAGAAAAATGAAGATAAATAGGAACATTTTCTAGCTGAGCATGTAGCAGCTTATAAGTGACTGGTGGAGTGTCATGAATGCCAAAATTAGTTTCTGCTTATAAACAAACAGTAAAAGTAAAAAGACTGTGGCCCAGATATTCAAACTGCGCTCAAAATGAGCGCAACAGCAGGAGCAAGCTTAAACCAGTTACGCCAAATGCGCCAACAGGTGCGATATTCAAACATGGAGCAAGCACAAATTGCGCAAGCAACCAACGCCTGAATATCTACATACTGCACCATAGCGTCAACTGTGAAGGAGAAGCTGACCAAAAATGTTGCGCCATGAGTAACCAGGGCAGCCCAGCTGAGCATTCCAGAGGTGCCATAGCGCAAGTTGAGCCCCCCCCAGAGCAATGGAACTGCACATCCAGGGAGGCAGGCTGGGGCCCACCGCCAGCCATGCCACACATGGGCACAGGAACACACTGCAGAACCCACACCACACCTGCACACCCCAAGCACAGCATCACTGGGGGTGTGATGGATGATGTACTGGCCCATGGGGACAAGTCAACACAGCATAGCGGAGCTATGACACCCCAGCACAACCACTGGCATGCTGAGAGTGCCACACAGGGGTTGACAACCACAGTGCACAGCAGCCCCTCGCACGCACACCACCCTGCACTGTGACCCCAAGACACCACCTATGTGCAGTGACTGGCACTGCAGGAAGCCATGCATCCCCCCAGCACACGTCAACCCCGTGCAGCACAGAAGCCTACAAGCCAGACACACCCTGTGCACCCAGCAGTGGGTGGCAGCAGACAGCAAGACCAACAGAACGTCACTGCCATGCTGGAGATACCTCCCCATGCACACACACACGCACACACACGCACACACACATCCAGGACCATACCACCCCAGATGGCATGTACACCCCTGCAACTGAGCACCCATAGCCAGCTGCAAATCAGAGACCAACACAGTATTCATATCAAAATAGAAATGTATATTTAAAAGATTCAATAACAAAACCAAGAGAAACTATTTACAAGGGGGACGGGTAAAAGGTAGGGGTGTTCAAGGGGGAGGGAATAAAAACTTGGAGAGAAGGCAGGGTGTTAGGGATGGGAGAAGTGGGAAAAGGTAATGTGAGCTATGGCCCAGCTGGCTGCTGGTCCTCCCCCTGCTGGTGCCCTGTCCTGTGCCTCCTTCGCTTTGAAGCTCCATGGCACCGGATGGCCTGCAGTATGTCTGTTCCTCCAGTCCAACTTGGGTGAGGCGCCAAGATCACGTGCCATCCTCCTGAGAACCCTCGAGGCCTAGGGAAAATGGGAACACAGTCAATGGCTGTGGCTGACCACAACCCTGAACACCACCCAACCTGCAAGCCATATAGCCCAGTGTCCCACACCTGTGATGGCATGCACCCACCCACAGGGAACATGCACATGGCCATCACAAACAGGTGGCACCAGCTATGCGCACACTGCACACACACACCTGCCTCATGTCCATCATAGCACAAACAAGGCTGTCCAGTGACATGGCAATGTGGTGCGATGCCAGTTACACAGCTATGTGCCCAGTGCATGCTTGGACCACTAGTGACGCCACACAGACGCAAGGTGATACTGGACAGTGATGCATGTCACCTGTGTCGTGCATACATACATAGATACATGGACAGTGTCGTCAGATAAGGGCCTATGGCCAACCTAGTCCATCCATTTGAGCTTGTAAGTTCACTTTGTTTTCCTAGAAGTCTGTTGCCCTACCCTGACCTCCAGAATTCCTTCATGTCTGTCCTGCATTCTGAAATCCCGTGATTGTTTCAGCCCCACCACTTCCTCTGGCAGGGTGTTCCACTTGTCCACCACCCGCTCTGTGAAGAAATCCTTTTCCATGTGTCCTCTGAATCGTCGCCTCCAACTTCATCCCATGCCCCTAGTCCTGGAACATCTTTTCACTTCAAAATAGTGTGTCCTGCACCCTGATCCCCTGTAAGATACCTGTATGTCTCTATCATATCCCTCTCTCCCCTCTCCTCCAGGAGTACATGTTCAGTTCCTTCAACCTGTCGTCATAGGGACCCGTGATGCAAGCCATGCACCATCTTTGTTGCCCTCCTCTGAACCTTCCCTGCCCACTCTACGTCCTTACGTAGGTATGGTCTCCAGAACTGTACACTGTACTCCAGGTGGGGCCTCACTAGTGTCTTGTATAGTGGAATTATGACCTCCCCTGTCCTGCATGGTTGTATTGTGCAGGGCTAGTGGACTCCCCCCCCAGCATGCAATAGCATCCATGAAGTCATGATACTCACATTGCTCAAGCAGCTGTGTCTGCTGCTGTAGCTCTTGCTGCCGTTGATGCTGTGGCTGCTGCTGCTGCATCCGGGGGCCGACTCCTGCTTCCACCGGGGCCCTGGCACGGCCCTCCTCACCCCGGCCCTGCATCCTCACATCCCGCCTGTGGGAGACATATGTTGAGACAAACATCAGTGTGACTCAAAAGCAGAGTGCCCCCTGCCCCAGTGAGAGTGCCTGCCCACACAGCCATACCCATCCATCGCACAGCTGCACACACTGACACAGCCAACCGTGTCTGAGCCGTCACCTATGCACAGCCACCAAAGCACACACACACTCCTACAGAGAATACAGGTGCATAGATGGTACACTCACCTGGCCTCGGCACCATGCCCCACCTGGCACGTGCCCGCAGCCTTGCCAACATGTCTGGCTCCCTCTGGCGGAGGTCACTGTACCGGTGGCAGCACTGCTCAGCAGACCAGCGCCGTCCAGTGACCCCCACCAGGTCAGTGGCCACTTGCTGCCACACCTCTGTTCTTGGCATGGTGAGGGGCTCCTCACCATAGAGTGCCTCATACTGGGGCTCTACTAGTGCCACCAGGTTGGCTACCCCAGTGGGCTCCAACTCACAGCCCTCCTCCTAGCCATGTTAGCCAGTTTACAGCAGGCAATATGGCGCCCTGCGTGGAGATGTTGCCACTAGACCACCACAGGCTCCAATTGCGCTGTTCGAATAGCGCCATTACTTTGCTATACGCTGCTACCAGACAGTGCAATAGGGATATACATGGCTGGCGAACAGCGGCAGGGGGCAAAGGGCATACACAAGGTCATGAGCAATGACGCAAGGCTATGCACAGCGCCATCTGACGTATGGGTATCCTGCGTGACAGACCAACTGCGTACCAGTGCCACAGTGGACTATTGCTCAGTAATGCCACAGCGCCATATAGTGGCCAGTGCTGTAGCACCACTGGCACAATGGTGGCCATGGCCTGAATTGCCTATCGTGCTCAGCACTTCAGCAGCGCCATAGACGCATGCGTAAGCTATCTGGGCATGCGTGATGCAGTGTACCACACAGGCACAGATCTGCGCCATTGGCTCAGCTGACTCTTCCGTATTGCGCAAGGTGCAGATTCGCGATATTCAGCCGACATATGCAAATCATCTGATCAGCCATTCAAGGGCGCAGTGGCGCGATTTGCATGTCATTAAAGGTGCGCCACTCCTAATTTGCATGTGTTGCGCTATAAATGTGCGACAGTGGGCTGTGCTGGCCAGATTCGGTTACTGCAGGTGAGAGGTGAGTTACATGCTGTGTGATGTTCAGGACAATGCTCATGGGGAAATGCTGTAGACTGCACAGTGACAGGTGTCCACTTCCACCCATACAGATCACTATGACCGAGCAGAGCCAAGGTGAGGGTGAGGACGGTGGGCATAGGAGGAGGCCCAACTTCACTGCGGCAGAGACGGAGGCCCTCTTCCAGGCCTACCTAGAAGATGAGCCACTACTGAGTGGATGGAGGGGCACCCCTCAGTCCCATGCGGCTGCATGGGAGGGGGTAGCTCAGGCCGTTAACCTGCACGGAAGCCACCAGCGCTCCGTGCAGGAATGCAAGAAAAAGATGGGCACTGACCGCCGGAGGTTGAAGGAGGAGGTGGCAGTCTTCAGGGCGGCACGTGCTGGCACTGGCGGGGGCCCGCCAGTGGTGTTGCAGCTGACCCCACATGAGGAGACACTGGTCGCAGCCATGCAGCCCAGCGCCATTGTGGGCATACCAGGCGGAGGATTCCAGACAGGTGGAAGCCCATCACTGCACGGTATGACATGGTGGTGGTGTTTAGGGGGGGTTGTGGCAGTTGTTCACATGCACTCACATGTACTCTCTTTCTGTTACAGATCCTGTTCATCTGCAGGAGATGGTGGTGGTGGGTCCAGACAGTGATGCGGACCTGCTGGACATGGAGGAGGGACCATCCACCTCCACCTCCAGCCAGCAGGCACTGCAGCAGCATGCACGCTGGGCCAACAACTCTGGTGTCAGTGATACGGGTGCGGGGGGTGCACAGCCTATGTCTCAGCAGTCTGGCATGCAAGCATGCCAGCATGCTGTGACCATGGCAGTGGCATGTACCTGCACCATTGATGATAGAAGGCCTGCAATGGGCAGTGATAGGTGTGTGTCCCATGACAGACACACGGCAGGCCAGCACGTGCCCCTGGGCCTTTCTGGTGCAAACCTGTGTACCAGCATGCTGGCACAGTCCCAGGCTGTGCCTGTCAGCACCGGTTGGGCAGCACCGGTGGCTGTGCAGGTGTCTGGCACTGTTGCCAGCATGGCGGTGGAACAGGTGGACCTGGGGGCACAGCGGTTGGAGGGGCAGCAGCAGCAGTCGCACACCAGGTCTGGGGGTACAGTGTCAAGCAGTGGCACATGTCCACCGCCCTTTGATCCACCCATACCTGGTCCTGGTGAACAGCGCCCACCCTCAAGGGGTGATGTGCCTCAGGACCATCCACACCCTGGGGGTCATGATGCCATTGGGGCACAGTACCCATTGGACGCGCACACCCGCCTGCTGCAGGAATCAGTACAGCTGCAGGGGCGGGTTGCAAGGTCCGTGGAGGCACTGTCTGTGTCCGTGGGGTGGCACAGCAGGGAGTGTGCTCGGGACCGAGCTGAGCTGGTCCGTCTGTGGACGGATGTGACCGCCACCATTGACAGGCTGACCCAGGCAGTGGTCTCTGTCGTGGATGCATTGGGCACACAGTCAGGTGCCCCTGTACCGCACACCCCACACAGTGCACTCTCCACTCCCCATTCCCGGCGTCGTGCGACACCAGGCCTGTCGATGCCGGGTTCTGCTGTGGGCATCCCGAGCATCCCTGGTGCAGGTTTGTTCGGTGTGCTGCAGACCCCTGTGCGGGCAAGGTCGCGTTCACGCAGTGGAACCCCTGGTGGTGCAACAGTGCCACCCCATGTGGCCCCTGCTCAGCCTGCCATGCTGTTGGGTCACGGCAGGGCTGCCCACGCATCCGGGTGGCGTGGGACAGCGCTACATGACTGAGCTGTCTCCCAGTGCGGGCCCTGTCTGGTGCTGCCCTGCTGTGTGTGTGTGTCATGGTGGGCAGTGCACTGCTGGGTGCTCTGCTCACCGCCGACAAACGGACCACCTGCACACCCTCCCAACTGCTGTCCACAGGTGCATGTGCATGATGATGCCTGCATTGCACTGTACACCAAGGTGCACGGGTGCCCAGGTTCTGACACATGTACTTGGACAGTACAGGTGGTGGGGGGTGGTCGGTGGTGCTGTGTGTTAGCAATGTCGGTTCTGCAGTGCTGTGCATCTGCCTATGTACGCTCTGTGCCTGGTGTGTGTGTGTGTCCATATGAGTGCTCACCCCTCCCTGATGGTGTGTTGGTATGCCTGGACCCTTCCACTCCCCTGACCTTCATTCACCCCTGGTGTGTTCCCCTGTGTGCCTGTGGTTTGCGCATGGACAGTGTTGGTTGCACATGTCCCCTTGACTTACCCGTGTTGTGCATAGTGCTCCTCTGTGATGGTGTCCCGGTGCAGCTGGGCCTGCCGGATCAGTCGGGGGTCCCTCCGTCCTAGGGGGGGCTGCTCATCACCATCATCACTGGCGCCACTGGCGTCCCCATCGCTGTCCCCCTGTTCGACCTGTACGGCTATCCCATGGTCTTTGGCCATGTTGTGCAGGATGCAACAGGCCAGGAATATCCCACAGGCCTTTTTGGGGGCTGTACTGTAGGGCACCGCCGGAGGTGTCTAGGCATTGGAAGCGTGCCTTGAGCATCCCAAACACCTGCTCTATGATGTTACGTGTTGCAGCATGTGCCTCATTATAGCATAGCTGCGCTGGGGTCGTGGGGCACCGGTATGGTGTGAGCAGCCAGGGACGGAGTGGGTATCCGCAGTCACCTGTGTGGAGATAGTGGAGAGTAGTGTCATGTCGAGGTCCATATTGGCCATCTCCCTGTATGCCACTACCATGGCACCTGTGTCATTCCCACCCTTGCCCAGAGTTTGCATTCCATACATGTGTACTCACCCACTAGATGTCCTGTGGGGATGTCCCCACTCTCGAATCGATGGCACAGTGCAGACTGATACCATATGAAGGCATCATGTGCTCCACCAGGTGTGTGGCACAGACATTGATTATGCGCCCAGTGGCATCACACACCACCTGGCAGTTGACACTGGAAGCCCTTTCAGTTCCGATATCGTGGCCATCAGGGCCAGGTGGCGTCCGGATGGCCATATGGGTGCAGTCTATGGCCCCTAGCACGCTAGGCATACATGCTACCCTGTTGAACTCCTGCATGTTTGCTGTACGCTCTGCCATGGTGCTGGGGAAATGGATGTACTCCGCAGCATGTGGCAGCAGTGCGCTGAGGAATTGGGTGAGAATGCGTGACGTGGCCAACTGTGTGATGCCTGTGGTGTCCCCTGTCAGCCTCTGGAAGGTGCCCGTGGCGAGCAGGCACATGCAGGCTGTCACCTTGGTCTCCACCGACAGAGCGTGACTCCGTCGTGAGGGTGCCTGCATCACATCACTGCACAGCTCAGAGCTGTCTCCAGTATTGCCTATTCAGGTGGTACGGCCCACGATCTCTACATCTGTGTACAGCTCAAAGCCAATCACAGGCAGTACCGCCTGTCCGGGGGCATACCGCCACAGGCCCTCCATGGCCACGCTCCCGCAGCATGGATTCTCACCTCTCATTACAGCTTCCATTTGGAAGCTGGCACTGTCCATCTCCCTGGCTTCTGCCCCCGGCTGCTGTTGCTGTGTTACCCCGCTGTCCTCACTGCTACTTCCTCTGCACCGGGCACCCCCCGCTGGCCTCTACAAACTATGGGATGCACTTTCCTTGCCTGCCCTTTTAAGTCTGTCTGTCTGTCTCTGTCTGTCTCTCTCTGTCCCCCACTTGGCAGCCTGGTAGCGTTCTTGCGCCGCTTCCTTGAGCCTTTTTATTTTGGCTCATTTCCACTAGTGCGCAGTTTCCGGCTGTGCCGCTATTGCGCATTGAGCAAGTGTTTGAATATCGCATTGCACTCTTTATGCATGGATCCGCCTCTTCGGGTTGCGCATGCCTTCATTTTTCATTGCGCTATTGCTCAGCATGTTTCAGGGCGCAACTGCCTCTTCTGAATATCACAAATGGCGCACTTTGACTCTGGCGCATATAACCCCAAGGCATTACGGCGCAACCCTTTTGAATATCTGGGCCCATGCATTGTCAGCTAAAAAAGGGAACAAGAAAATAATTGAGCACTAAGCGGCTTACAAGTGGCCAGCAGAGGTCTGTGAACCTTGCGACTAGCAACTACTTAAAAGTACCTGTTGATTCATTAAAATAACGGTTTTGGAACGCAGAGCATTTTTTGCACATAAAAAAGAAATGGGACTTGAATATGCCAGTTGGTTTTAAGTGAAATTAAATATTTGTGGATGACCATTACACTGTGGTATAAATCATTTGAAATGATTACATTAAATTAAATAAAAGAAAACCAAAGTGTGCAGATGGTGATTGTCTTTTGAGGCAGTAGTAGAGTTTATATATACACCCCTGCCGGGTTTCAGAAGCACTTTTTACCTCTTCTCATTATAAGAGGAAGGAAGCACAATGCTGCACAAAAGGTTGTGAATTGGAAAATATATTGACCCACAATATAACACACTGGTGACGAGGATCAACACCAGAACTTCTATGAGTGCAACTGAAGGGTCATGTAAACTAATGCATGTTTTTTTATTTAAATTGTATAGTATATCTTTCCAGCTCTTTGCGTCTATTCTGTTTGTCAGGCTGCTTATCTGTCCTTCTCTGCCCGGCTACTGAAAACCTACTTAAATTGCTCAGGTGCAAAAACTCTGGGTTCAGATTTATCTACAGACTGGTAAAACAGAAACCTAAAATGCTATTTTCTACTTTGATGTATTGAAAAACAGACAACACAGCTAATAGCAGGTCTGCACGAGACACATGAATTATGGCTTCAACCTGAAACCTAACACTCCTTTGCTTCATCTTGACTGGTGTATGTCCTCAGACACTGACTACAGTAGCAAAGCAGAAGCCTCTTGAGGCACACCACAGAAACTGCATCACACGCTGAGGAAAAAAAAAAAAGACACTTTTTGTTTTTGTGTGTAGACACTGCAGCTACTGAGCACCTACTAGTAGCCACTGCCATCATGACTACAATTGGCAGAGTACCTGAATTTGATGAATCTAAGGAAATCTTTGATTTACATCTAGAGTGTTTCCAACGCTGGCTTAAGGCAAGTAAAGTAGCAGAAGATGTACAAGTAGATGTCTTCTTAGCAGTCTTACAACCACAGATTTATAACCTTCTGTGGAATTTAACAGCCCCAGCTGACACCCTGACCCTGACATATGCACAAGTCACTGAGGCACTTGCAAAGCATTTCAAACCCCAGCCCCTTCTCATTGCTGAACGGCGCGCCTTCTATCAGCGCAACCAAGAGGAAGGGGAACCTATTGTTGACTACATCATCATGTTAAAACATCTAGCATGCACTTGTGAGTTTGACCAGTTCTTGGATGATGCCCTCCGTGATAGCTTTGTCTGTAGTCTGAGAGGAGAAGCTTACAGAAAAAGACTTTTGCAAGAAAAGAAACTAGACTTTAAGACAGCTTGTGACATTGCAATTGCTAGGGAGCTCACTCAAAAAGGCTCCCAAGCACTGGCGGGACATTCAGAACCCCAAAGAAATGAAATTCATAAGGTTACATATACCCTAGATTAGAACAAAAGGGACATGCCACACCACACAGTGATCCATCACATGTTGGTCAGCAACTCCAAACATTTAGAAAGCCAGCACCACAGAGCACTTCCACAAAGTGAAAACTGAGTTATCGATGTGGACGTAACCACCATCAAAGCACATGCTGCTTTCGACATGAGAAATGCTGCAGCTGCAGAAAAGTGGGTCACATACAAAGGGTGTGCAAAAGTACATCATGGACTGCTACTGCATGGTATGTCACAGATGGCACTGCAACCACTGAAACAGAGGATGAGGCATTGCGCCTGTTCATGGTTTATGCAACACGGGCAACCGGAAAGGAAATTTTCCTCCAGCTTGAGCTAGCAGGCAACCCAGTGAGCATGCAGCTAGACACTGGAGCCTTAGTATCTCTTGTGCCAGAGAGCATCTACAGAGAGAAACTTCAGCAGTGCCCATTGCAACTATCATCTATTCAGCTCTCGACTTACATGGGAGAGCAAATCCCCGTGCTACTGGAAACTGAAGTGCCTGTCACCTATGAGGTCTGTGGACTTTTTGGCCTCCCTTTCCTTCAGCCTACCTACTCTCTTTTCCAGGGTAGCTGTGGGAAAACTTTTGCAAATCTGGCAGTCTGAATTGAGGTGGTCAAACCCGAGACAATAAACACAGGTGGTGTGGGGGTTAGCCTTAGCAAAGGCTTCCCCACACACACTACAGTGTTGAAACCCAGTGGGCCCGGTTTTTCTCTTGGGTTTCTCAGACATGGCCAGTCCTAACCAAACTTACCCTTTTTTCCGCAATCCGCCAGGCAAGACACCCTTACTGGTTCCTGACCGTGTTACGGGTGATGGAAAAAACCGTAATGAAATCCGTTTGTTTTAGAACTGATAAGGACCAGTTACCACACTCTAAAAAGCAGAACAAGCTTTTTTAACTAACCTGATTAGTTCAAACTGAACCGATCCAACGTTTACAAGTTCCACACAGAAGCTAACAATAATAAACCTATCTAGTACTCACGGTACCACAGACTGAGACTGAACCGACAAGTTAGATGGAATAAATTCGGTTGAAACCAAGGGAAAAAAACGACACTTTAACCGACTAAATTGAACTGAGCAAAGGAGAAATCTCCGGAGCGACTGTTCAGTGAGGCGGAGAAAAGAATCTGGCGGTTTGGATTCAAACAACAACAGACAGAGTCTCAACCGAGCTTGAGCTCAGCGTTCCATGCCTTGCATGGAAAGTTAACTCTTTCCTCTCTGGGGCAGTTCAAAGGTTGGATATCACTGCAATAGTCAGAATACAGCAAGACTTCATGTTGTTTGAAATCTTTCCTCATGTCCTGCAGCTCTGACTTGTGGTGTCTACATGGACTGATCTTGTCACCCGTGTTGTTTGCTGTATGCAAAATGCCCTCACCTCTGTAAACCTCATGCAGCTGGTCACCACACCAGCCCACCACAACTACAAAACAGGAACCACCTCCCTCCTGGACTGGGTCCTAACCAGCCACCCCACCCAGATTTCCAATATATCCGTCCTCCCTGATTCTCTTAGTGACCACTCCCCTGTCATCTGTGAATGGTCCAATAAATTCTACAAACCACCACCTTCCATCACCATCAGGAGAATCATTCCCCAAAGAAAACTGAAACTACTGAAATCTCTCCTAAAGCAACAAGATTGGCCTCAAATTTACAAAGCAACTGATGTGAACTTGGCCCTTGAATTCTTCATTTCCACCTTCAACGCAGCCTGTGACTCATACGCTCCCTTAAAAAAGTGTAAAGTTAAAAGCCCTCTTCAATCCTTGGCTCACCACTGAACTAATCACATACTAAAAGTAAGGGACCATCTCTGGCTCCTGGCTCAGGAGTCCAGCACACAAACCAACATTCAGAACTACAAACGTGCCCGTAATGTCTGTACATGATCAATCAGGTTTCATAAAAGTAGCTACTACAAAGAAGCGCTCACCAACGCATGGGGAAACGGGAAAGCATTCTGGAATAATATTAAAGAAGTATATGGAAAATAGCCAAAAACCTCCCCAACTATAATACTCACGGATGGGACTATTACCCTCAATCCTGCCACCATTGCCAATACTTTCAACACGGCATTCACAGACTTCAGTAACTTTCTCCCCCCTGACTTCTTCAATGAAGATTACTCCCCCACTCAGCCTACCACCACTACACCCACTCCTACCTGCCCTCCCTTCTACTTCAAAGCTGTCAAAATGCACGAAGGTCGGAAATACATCACAAATGCAATCACTAAAACAAGACATAGTGGGGATACTCTTGACCTAAAGCTGCTGTCCCTCACTCTTGATGAAGTGATTAGTCCTCTTACCAAGATCTTCAACCCCTCTCTCAGCCTCAGCCAGTTCCCAGACAAATGGAAATCTGCCACTGTTACTCCGGTCCATAAATCAGGTGACTGGACCAACCCTGGTAACTAGCAACTAATCTCCATTCTGCCACCACTATCCAAGGCCATCGAATGCATAGTTGCTGACCAGCTCACTGATTACTTGGACAAACACAACATCCTATGCTCACAACAACATGGCTTCAGAAAAGGGCACATCACTACAACGGCACTCCTAGAATTCACTGGAGTCATCCACAACTCACTGGATAATGGGTATCCAACTGGGTCAGTCTATATAGACCTAACTAAAGCCTTTGATACCGTTCACCACTGCCTACTTCTGGAACAACTCACAAATGCAGGACTCTCCCCTAACTCCTCAGCCTGGTTTAAAAGTTACCTTGAGAACAGATTGCAAAGAGTGAAAATTGCAGGTGTCCTCTCCGAATCATGACCTGTCTGCTCTGGAGTCCCCCAGGGATCCATTCTGGGGCCGCTTTTTTTAGTCTATTTTTAAATAACCTCCCCCAATCATGCCTGGAATGTCTCATCCTCTATGCTGATGATGCCATTATCCTTGCCACCCATAAGGACCCACTATCCCTACAGAACAAATTCCAGCTCGGCTTCACCTCCGTAGAGAACTGGTTCAGCAAACACAGACTCATCCTTAACTATAAAAAAAACAAATCCATGCTCTTCTGTAACTCTCACAACAGGAGCAGGCAACATCCACTAACCATTACAAACCACCTTGGAGTAACCATTGATGAGGTACACTCCTTTAAATATCTAGGGATCACTCTGGACAATAACCTTGCCTATGGAGCCCGCATTGACTACATAGCTAAGGATGCTAACTTGCGACTGGGCCTCCTCTACAGACATAGGGTGCACCTTACCCCTGAAGCACTAAGGATCACTGTTCAAAGCTCTGTAGTCTCTGTTATCGATTATGGCCTCATAATATATGGCTCTGCCACCTCACCCGCCCTCATGTGCATCTCTACTGCCCTAAACAAAGCCTGTCAATTTCTAACTGGTGCCCACTGACGAACCCATACCTGCAACCTCTACGCCCAATCTGGATGGCTACAACTATCAAACTGTCTAAAATACCAAACCTGCATCATGGCCAAGAGGATATCCTTGGATCTTGCTCTCCCTGGTGTTCTAGCCCTCCTCAGTTGAAATAGTAATACCTGCCATACAAGGGGATCTGATTATCAACTCCTGCTGACCCCCCACTGCAGAACATCAATGAGACAATGCTCGTTTGCCTACAGAGCACCAAACTGGTTAAATAATCTCATCAATGAAATCTCCTCCATCACCAAGCTTGGGCCTTTCAAATCTAAGCTCTGCCTCTTGCTCTCTGCCTCCAGTACCTGCTACTGCCACATCTAGCTAACAACCCTAGCTACCCTTTCAATGCTGCCTAAACACCTGACCTAGCGCTTAACTACCCCTGTCCTTGACTTCCTCCTCCCCATGTCCTCTTCACCCCCACCTTTCCCCCAACCACCACCCCATGCACTTCTCTATGTTCTGTGACAATGCCCCTGGCAGCTCATATTCCCCCTCGTCCTACCCTTGTCTTGTAATGCTGTAGAAAACCTCCCATTTTTGCCCTTGATCTGTGTATACCAATATTGTTTGCCTCTTCCCCTGGAAATTGTTCGTAAATGACTTTATCTTGTGTATACCTCCTCTTAATTGCTGTATTTGCTGTATTATGTTGCATTGCCTTGTAATGCTGTAGCAAACCCCTCTTTTTTGTCCTTGACCTGTGTATACCAATATTGTTTGCCTCTTCCCCTAGGAATTGTTTGTAAATGACTTTATCCTGTGTATGCTGCCTTTTGATTCCTGTATTTTCTGTATTATCTTGCATTGCCTCATTTCATTGTACTGTCTTCAAACTGATGTGGAACCTTTGTAAAAGAACCTTGACTCAAAGGTATTTGTAATCCTAGATATAAATAAAATAAAAATAAAATAAAACTGTGCTAGCTCTGAAAGAAGTCATTTGACAATATAGTCTGCAGTTTTATTGCTGAGCTGATGATACTTATCTCTGTCCACCTTTTGCCCCTTGGGAGAAGAATGTTGTTGATGTGCTGAAGACACTTGACTAGTATCAGTGACAGGATGGCCTCCAACTGACTTAAGATGACCTCAGGCAAAATGGAAGTGCTACTAGTGGATGCGGGTGCTTGGAGTGTCACAAGTTTGGGATTGATGGCATCAGGATTGCAGGTGGGTGCCACCCTTCTCACAGCCAATGAAAGGGTAAAAAATCTGGGCATCATCCTGGATCACAAGTTGACAGTAGAATATCAGGTGTTGACCATGGTCCATGGTGGATTTTTGTCATCTGAGAAATATCACCCAGATTAAGAACTATCAGAGTCTGAGGAGCTAAAGACACTGATGTATGCCTTCATAACATCAGGGCTGGACTATTGTAATGCTCTTCACCCTGGGCTATCTGGAGGATTGATATGCAGCTTACAGCTGATGCAGAACACTGCAGATAGAGTGGTTGCCGGAGCTGCTTGTTTTGACCATATCACTCCAGTTCTGTGGACTTTGAATTGGCTGCCTGTGAGGTGGCACATGTCCTTTAAGGTTGGTTTGTTGACATGCAAAACCCTATGCAACGTGGGCCTGGGTGCTTGAAAGAGCTCCTCTGTCCATATGCTCCTGACTGCCCTCTCTGTTCTCCAGTGGAGGGTCTCCTGAGGATCCCAAGGTCCCACCTTAAGTTCTATGGGGACCATTCAGGCATTTACAGTAACAGCACCCTCCCTGTGGAACCAATTGCCAGGGGTCTGTGGGAGGTCCCCTTTGTTGAACATTTTAAAGGGAGTTGGTATACCATCTGTTCTCACTAGTTCTTCAGTCTTACTAATAAAACTCTAGATAATTGTGCCATTTATTCTTTTATATTTATTTTTTGATAGAGCTTTTTGCTCCTCTGTTGCTACCTACGCCGTACTTTCGGGCCCATGGTCTGGCAGCTCCAACCCTGTCAGCCACTCTCCCTACTGTCTCACCAGTGGGGATCCACACGGAGCAGGGTCAGAGAGCACTGGGGCTGTCACACACAGCAATGGAGAAACAGTTTTTTTCTATGTTTTTTCCCTTTCCAGCCTGGTGCTGTGATGGCACAGTGAGCACATGCATATGGAGGCATGCATGCACTCCCAGAACTACAGTCTCCCTCCACCCTCCAGATGTAACGTCAGTCCCCCAGACCGCTGCTCTGACACCGAGCCTCCACCGAGTGTCAGCTGAGAGAGAGGAAACTCACCTCTCAAATTTGGGAGATGAAAGCATCCCAGCGGCTGCTACAGTCCTTTCCCAGCCCCCTCCACCAACCCCCAGTGATGCAAGCTCTCTACCAAACCCAGGTCACCAGCGTGGCATGAGGTGTGGCATCCAGTGCCCCAACCCTCAGCACCACCAGGCTGGCCTATAATTGTGCAATTTATAATTATTTATGATATGTCTATTTATTTATGATCACTGAGATTGAGCTGTTATATTGTGCTGTTGTTTGCATGTTTTTATAAAGCACCCAAAGCCTGTGGGATTGGGTGCCAAATAAATAAACTATTACTACTATATCTACATTTGGTTAGACTGAGCAAACATGATGAGGGGATGGGTAATTTTCCTGCCAGCACTTTCTATGTTTAAGTGTAATGGATTCCTTGCTATAGTCTAGAAGAAAGTCATTAAACTACGATAATAGTTAGAATAGTTAATACTCCAGAATTGGTGTACACACAGCATTTCTTACACAGTCTCCAATATTCTGTTAAAACTCCAAGAAGGGAGCCAGCCTGTCGGCACAGCAGTAGTGCTGCAGCTTACAACACTAATGTCCTGGGTTTGCGAAAGAGCCTGGGTCATCAGGGGCGGCCAGGGAAAGGAGGACTGAGTACTCCTATAGACGCTCTGCTCTATGGAAGGAGGGTCACCATTCTCACTGTTATACTGCCACCTGGGTGACAGGTGGCAGTGCAACTGAGGAGAACCAGTGAGGTAGAGCATCATGCATGATCAATGTGCCCATGCACCTGTATCTCACGGGCTGGGAGGAAGAAAAAGATAAAAGGCCCCAACCAAGCAGGAAGACTCCATTGCTCCTTCTGCGGACTTGCACTGCCGACTGTGACTTCGCTGTACATAATGCTGGCTTGAGTTGCCTCAAGGAGTTGGTTGTGCCCTTAGACTATGATGAAAGAGTTCTGCATTGGGAGTAAGCCATGAGGGTATGTATCTGGAGCAGGACAAGTCCCAGAGAAGTGAGTGATTGAGATGGAGATGGGGACTGATTGAGATGGAGATGAAGATGGGGACAAAGGGGGCTAGTTGAAGGGAAGGGGGCACACAGAATGTAAATAAAAAAAAAAACTTCAACAAGGTTTGCATAAAGCTGTGTCCCCACATTTGCACAGGGTTCAGGTTTCAGCTACTGTAGCAATTTGAGGCAAATTGGGGGGCATTTTTTATTGATTCACACCCAGACATCTTTGGACTTCTTAATGTGGCCCAAAATCTGTGCCCCAGAGTTGGGAAGTCTGTGCTCCATAGAACATTAATGATCTGGATGCCTTTATTAGGTCTAACTTCGAACCTATTGACTTGATTTCATTTCTCATTACTAATGTAGCTTTACTTCTGGCTGTCTGTTCTTCAAGAAGAATTAGTGAGTTATAGGCTCTTGCATTCCAAGAATGGTATCTAGTGTTTTACAAGGACAGGGTAGTTTTGAAGCCAGTCACTTCATTGTTCCCCAAATTGAAAAAGCACACACACACACACACACACACACACACACACACCAGAAAAAAGAAGATATTGTATTAGCTTACCACAGTTTATTCTGTAAAATCTGTGCGCTGTACAAAGTTAGAACAATCTGAAATGAGCATGGTGAGTATACTATGAGAGTAGTGGACTGATGATGTCACGTTTGCTGGTTACACCTTAAACTCACCAAAAGTGAGCACAAAACTCAATCTTTCTGAGGAGGTAAATTTTACCTTCTTTGTGTCCTGATTTTAAGACTCCAAAAGAGAAATTCCCATGTTAGATGTCTACGTGGTTTTTCAGTTCTACTTGCATAAGGCAGTTCCCAGCAGAAAGTCAGATAGGTTGTGTGTGCTGTTTGCCCTGGCTAAAGCAGGTCACGAGGCATCTAAGACCAACATCACTAGATGTCTTAAAGGGGAAGTCTTCCATAGTTTCACACCAATATTTTCCCAACTCCTTATGTGTAACTGTTGTGTGCCTCCTCCAGTTGCCAGCAGTCCTATGGCTATCCAAATCTAAATTATAAATAAAAATATACAGCCCCCAGAAGTTATCAATGTTTGTCCTCCATTTTACCATCAATGCTGCTGGAGGATGATGTCATCAGAGCTACATATAATGGTGCTACACTAAATGCAGTTCCACCAGTAAACCAAACCCACAATGTTTGGTTCCTCACTTGAGTAATGGAGGAACCCTTTAAGTGTTGTGCACATCCTGAATTGCAGGTCTAATAGGAACTAAGACCATATGAGTGTGATGCAGCACTGATTTGACATGTATATACAGTATTCATATACGGCAGTGCCTGTATGTGTTGTGTTACTGTTTCTGTCAGCAAAAACAGTTTACCCAATAAATTACTCTGGGTACAACAAGAGTTTTAAGTATTTTACAGCCGTTGTATTATGTTCTGTGTGTGTGTTAGCATTCTATGTTTTGATTGACACCAGCAGTGAGAAACAATCTTGCAAATATGCCCCTTTCCCTTTGTAACTAGGCAGTCAGTGATTGGATGGCTGCTTTAAGGCAATAAAAGTTCAGTTATAACAAGGAATAGGTTACTAGGACAGCATCAGCTGCAACAAATGGAAGAAGGGTAATCTAGTGGTTAAAGCACAGGCACAACAACAGGGAGACTCTGGCTCAAATGCTACTAAAGTCCCTTACTCTAACCCTTAACATGTTCCCCAAACCTCCTTGGGAACTGTGATGGCTCCTCAGGTCCATGACTTTAAAAGTGCCCAGTCCCATTATAACTCATTAGCAGTGATGTGAGAGCTACAGCACTTCACTTTGAAGGTACTGAAGACAAGCTGTGGCAGCCACCCCACCCACCCCCGCTTTGTAATGCCAGCATTTGAAGTAGGATGTCTCTCACAAATGAGATGCCACACTTCAGCAGTTGTGGGTAAAGAAACTAAACAGTCTTAGTGTTTGCAGTGCTGTGTATTTGCTTAGCTAATTCCTCCCATGTCATATGCACTCTGTGTCTTGGTATTTCCAATCAGAAACTCAGATTTAAGGAGCATTTGAAATGTAAAACAGTACACTTTATAAAGTAAGTGATCTAGCTCTCCACTTTTAGGCTGCTGAAAGGGGTGTGTATCATTTGTGCAAAGGAGGTATTCAGTCTTGTGTGATCCTTTGGGAAACTGTTCAGACCTACCTTGTAAATGAATCTTCTCAAGGGTGTTCACCTGGTTCAATACAGATTGACTGACTAATAGATTGACTGCTTGATTGTCTGATTGATTGACTGATTCTTTTTACTGCTCTCCACATATTGCAACTGTCTCATAGAGAGAAATGAATAGTACAAAGAAACATATTCTCTTTCCTGTGAATTAAATACTATCAGATGTATTATTTTCTCTACACATACAGTATTAAGGCTACAAGTACTACTCCCTGTGTGAGTTGCATGACAGAACTGTCTTAAGCCATTGCAAACTTAAACTAAAATCAGGATAGATAGCATTGATACCCTTATGTTTTATTCTGCACTGTTGCTGCAGTGACATCAGGGAATGGGAGGGGCTGTATTACAAGTGACCCATTTGCATGTAAATGGAGGCTTGCTTAACACTTTACTAGCCTGTGTCAGAGCCTCAGACTCTACATATGTGTTGCAACAGAAGAAATGACCGATCTCTTATTGACATATGTACAGTAATTGATGTAATGTATAATAAATACATCAGACATATCCAAATCATAAATCTACAGGAGTCTTCTCCTTTAAGGTGGCTGGCATTGGGGAAGCTTGCATTAAGTTCTGGATGAGGTGTTTATGGCACATTCATCTAGGGATGTTGCTGCCTTCTGGATGGAAAAGGGGCCCAGTACCATTGGTAACATTTGCCCAGCATCACCATGGTCATTAATTCACACGTTCACCAGCCATTACAAGCATCTTTCAGTCAGAAGGTCCTGCATGCAGCAGTACTGAAGTAACTATTTCTGCCTGCACTTAGGTGATTGGTCTTCTTCTTAGATTTTAGGAGGTAAAGGAGCTGAAGTGCTGTAAAGGTTGCACAGTATAATAATAGTTCACTCACCTGATAAAGATGATTATACTAGCATCTTTTACAATACTCCCGAACTCATCTTTTGTGGAAATAAGAAATCAGCACTTTCCTCTAATCTGCTATACCAGGGTGCTATTATTGGCATGAGGCAGTATAGGACATGGTTCCTGTTATGTGTTTTCAGCTTCTGTGTACTGAGTGTTTAACTCTTTTATTGTTTTAGACCCATAGGCCATAATTTTGATAGGCATAAATGTCATAATTCATTAGTAGTGAGGCACCTTTGTGACTGTGATGGTTAAACCTAAGCGTTAGAATGCTATGCACCAAATTAACTTCTAGTTCTTTGCTACGTAGCTAATTACATCTTTTCAAGTAATCTCTGTTACTGCATCCATTCTTAACTGAAGGTGTTTTTCTTTTATCAGAGGTCCCTTAAGCTTTGTGTCTTCAGATCTCTTTGGGAGCATCATATTGATTTCAGATGGTCTTATGGTTCCTAAGAGGTGGAGCAGCATATGGCTTCAAGAAGCTTGATTGGCATGTGTATCAGCCTATGAGAAAAACACACTTACTCAGAAGGTAATGGTTCCAGAGTGCTGCAGAGGATGCTAGTATAATGCACTTTATCAGGTGAGCAAATTACCATAATGGCACGTCTTGATAGAGCTCAAGGTTCCACTGCTGCTATCAGTACCACCATACAATTTTTTTTAGAATACTACACATCTGTATGGTGAATTTAAACCAGCTATCTAAATAGAAATTCATGCAAATACAGGCCTGCCCTGGTGTTTAAAACTAAGGATCAAAGTTCAGCATTGTCATGCATTTCCAATCAGTTATTATATCTACTGCTTGAACAAGATAATGACTATCAGTACCTCTCTTTTTACCCAGAAAATAACTTACTTTTCAGAAAAATGGGGAAGGGTGCCATATATAGATAAACTCTACTACTGCTACTGTTACTATTAGAAAAAAGACAAGCACGCTTCTCCTACATGTATGGAAACAGTCTCGAAAGTGTAAAGCAGTTGTACATGGGGAGAGAGTGTAGCTGCATTTATTTAGAAGCAGCTATTCAGAACAGATTAAACCCTTTAATTAAAATGAAGTTCTAGTGCTGTTACACAGATACTTTACAGTATGTCACACTTCAAGAACAAAAATATGCAGCAACAGTTTCAGTAAATGGGATAAAATAATCCAATAGGCATCTAACAGTTCTGATCAAAGCTGTTTATAAAAAAGTATCGTACCCTAGCTAAGAAAAGCTTTTGAAAGTTAAAATGAGTAATTCATACAGTTTAAACTAGTATTATCTATCTAAATGGAAAAGAAAGGTAATAACCACAGTTCAAAACAGACATAGAAACATAGACGCATAGAAGCTGATGGCAGATAAGGACCGCAAGGCCCATCCAGTCTGCCCATTTCTTTTTTCTACCTTATAAATGTGCCATCAGCCTTTGCTCTGTTAGTGGCCTATCTATTCATACTCATCTGTATTGCTCCCTTATGCCTATCCCATGCCTGTTTGAAGCCCTGTACTGTATTCATATCCACTACTTCCTGAGGTAGGCCATTCCATGCATCCACTACCCTTTCTGTGAAAAAGAACTTCCTCACATTACCCCTTAATCGGCATCCCTCTAATCTCATGCTGTGTCCTCTTGTCCTGCTATTTTTCTTATATTGAAACATGTTAGACTCTTTCACCTTGTTAATACCCTTAAGGTGTTTGAATGTTTTGATCATATCACCTTTCTTCTTCCTTTGCTCTACGGTATATATATATATATATATATATATATATATATATATATATATATATATATAGCTCCGTTAATCTGTCCTCATATGTTTTCTGATGCAGTTCCTGCACCATTTTGGTTCCCCTTCTCTGCACTGCCTCAATTTTGTTAATGTCCTTGTGAAGGTGTGGCCTCCAGTACTGCATGCGGTACTCCAGATGGGGCCTAACCAGTGTCTTGTAAAGAGGGATTAATACCTCCCTCTTCTGACTTGTGATACCCCTACTAATACACCCCAACATCCCCCTAGCCTTACTTACTGCTTTAGTGGTCTGCTTGGATGATTTCAGGTCATCGGTGATGATGATGCCCAAGTCTCTTTCTTCCCTTGTGACTGCCAGCAACTCCCCTCCCAGCCTATAGGTAGCTTCAGGGTTTCTCTTCCCTATGTGCATGATCTTGCACTTCTTTGCATTAAACCCCAGTTGCTGCTTTTCTGACCAGTTTGCTAGTTTATCCAGATATCTTCTCATTCTGACCACCCCACCTGGATCATCTACTCTGTTGCAGATCTTGGTGTCATCTACAAACAGACAAATCTTACCCTCCAGTCCATCTGCAATGTAACTGATGAAGATATTGAAGAGGACTGGTCCCAGGACTGATCCCTGAGGTACCCCACTTGAGACTTGCATCTCTTCTGACTGTATACTGTTTACCACCACTCTCTGTTTTCTGCCCATTAACCAGTTTGCCACCCAGTTGACCAACTTCTGACCCACCCCGAGCCTGCCCAGCTTATTAATCAATCTTCTATGTGGAACAGTATTGAAAGCTTTGCTGAAGTTAAGGTAGGCGACATCAACTGCTCCCCCTTGGTCCACCACTCTGATTACCCAATCAAAGAAATCTATGAGATTAGTTTGACAGGACCTTCCTTTTGTAAACCCATGCTGTCTTGGATCCTGTGCTCCTATGGATTCCAGGTGTTGCACTATCCTTTCCTTAAGGAGTGCCTCCATAATCTTGCCCACTACTGAGGTAAGATTGACTGGTATGTAGTTCTCTGCCTCCTGCCTATTACCACTCTTGTGGAGTGGGATCACATGAGCCCTTCTCCAGTCTTCTGGGACCTCTCCTGTGCTCAGAGACTCACTAAACAGTTCTGATAATGGCTCTGCTAGTTCCACCCTCAGCTCCTTTAGTACCCTGGGATGTATGCCATCAGGTCCCATTGCCTTGTCCACTCTGAGCTTATCGAGCTCTTGTAGGACCTTTTCTTTTGTGAAGAGACTAGAGCACACCTCTCTCGCCCCTGTGTCCATGGTGCTGAGCTGTGGGCCCTGCCCCACCTTCAGTAAATACTGAGCAGAAGTATCTACTTAGGATAAATGCTTTTGCATGGTCCTCCTCCTCACATGCCCTCTTAACCCCTTTGATCTTAGCAATATCCCTCTGGACTTTCTCCTTTCACTAATGTACCTATAGAAAGTCTTGTCACCTTATTTTACTGTTTGTTCTAGTGTTTTTTTGGTTTGGGCCCTTGCCTTCCTTACTGCCTTCCCTGCTTCCCCTATGGAAGTTTGGTATGCCTCCCTGTCTTCATCCTGCTGCATTCCCTTATATTTTCTGAAGGCCAGCCTTTTGGCTCTGACCTTTTCTGCTACTGATTTTGAGAACCAAAGTGGTTTCTTTCTTCTTTTGCACTTCCTTTTCTCTCTAACTCAATGGGATGTTGCTTCAAGTATTGCATCCTTAATGCTTGCCCACTTTGCCTGTACCCCCTCACCTGTATTTCGTTTTGCCAGGGCTAGCTTAACTCAGTTGGCCATTTTATCAAAGTCAGCTCCTCTGAAGTCCCATATTTTTGCCTGGGAATGGGATGCTTTAGTTCTAGTGGCCAAATTGAACAATACGATGTGATGGTCACTGGCCCCCAGGTGACCTTCTACCTGGAGATCTGTGATCCTTTCCCTTTCGCTGTTAGTCAATAACATGCTACACTTCTGTGTGTGTAGGGCTGAGAATGTTTGGCACATTTTAGATTCCAGGAGCATGAAGAAAATCATAATTAAAACTGCTACAGTAAAGGAAGCCACCAAAGAATGCTAGTGGTATTTGCAGTGAGAACCTCCAGGAGTCATGACATCAGACAAACCAGCCAATGTACATTATATATAGTATATCTTTGGCCTATATCTTTTTGACCATTGGTTGAGTCATATGTGAAACAGTAGTAAAGTATTCTTGGGGAGCATGATGTCCAAGACTGTTTAAGGGGTGACTCACATAGTTCATACTCTAAGGGGTGGGACTTGTCAAATTCCACCAAATACCTTATAGGATATAATTGTGTGACTTTTTAAGGTTTTCTTGAAACTGTCCAGAGTGTTAAAACCATTAAACAAAAGCATCGTATCAATCGGCGTTTGAGGTTTCTTGTCAAATGGGGTGCTGCCTGCCAAAAGCCATGGTGATGCTGCCTGACTTTAGTGTAACAAATCATAAACTGCACTTAATGGTTGAGCTTACTAGCCTGGAATGATGTCTGGTGCTGTTTAAGATGATCCTCAAAGTTCCTGCTGCAGGGGGTGGAACATTTTTGGTACAATAAAATACAACTGTGGCAAGCACTGATGAATCTGTATATTTTTAGAGAATAGAATCAAATATTCAGAGCACTGCTGCCACAGTCCTCACCGTAAGATATCCTACATGGGAAATTCCATTGGATTCATTTTGAGGAATATTTTTTTTAAATATATGAATAAATCTTCAGTCTTATTACCGTCATTATACCAACAAAGAGATGTGACCCACACAGTTTATGCATTTGAGTGGTGGAGCCTGTCAAATTACATTGCTGTGCAACTTTGTAAATGTACAGTAGATTTTTAATTTCAACACAATGTTAGACCTAAAAAATAAAGTGTGGCCTCTTAGGGATGGCATTCGCCTTTGGTTGCCTGCTAGCATTTCTCCATTTTTGTGCTAATTTATACTGCAGGTTTATACTTTAGTTACTATTTTCAAAACCCTTACGTATTTTAAATAAGATGTAAAGCTTATTGAAACATAACTCTGTTTTAACTTATTTTAACTTATTGTGAATAACTGACACATTTATTTTAATGATTTTGATTTCTATAGCAGAGACTGTTATTCTTTTATCCAATATATTTACCTGGCTATAATAATTTTGTATAGCCCTGATGGACATGCGACATGTAATTGTTTTAATTTTTGCTCAACGAGTTACTAGTGTTTAGAAAGTAATAATGAGCAAACACAAACCAAATAAGCCACAGATATACTAGTCTAGGGTATAACCGAAGCAATTTAACAGCAAAATGAGCAAGGAAAACAGATGCTTTTCCACTTGAACTTTCGGGCACTCTTGCTGGAAACCCTTTGGAACTGCTTGGATGATTGCAGTATTTCATCTCCCAGGAACTCACACTGTTGAAGCTCCACATGTCTCTGAGCCAGTAACTTCATTGATTGATCAGCAATGGTTTCTATCAGATCATCTACCTATTACAGATAAAAAAAATAATAATAATAATAATAAAAACTACTTCAGCACCAATGAAAAACAATTAATAAGAAAAAAATGGAAGACTTTAGACAGCAAAAAGATTTTGCTGCTATTCCCTGGGTCCATAGATGTCAAACATTTTTCTGGTGGATCCAGAAACAAATGGTTTGATACCTTTTATTGGACCAACATGGATGTTACAAAAAGAAAACAATGTCTAAGCTTTTGGACCAACCAAGTCCTTCCTTAAAGACTAATGCCAGTTGTTTAGAGAATCACATTCTAGTAACACCCAGATCATACATAAACAAGTATTTGTCAGTGCCGAATGTTTGCTTGCTGGCATTAGCATTGGAAGTGCAGGATTTAGATGCAGAATAGGAATGGCAGTGAAGTATTGAACTGACACCAACCCCACCCCCACCCTGCAGAGATGGACAGGCATTGGGGTGTGCCATTGGGTCGTTGTCCATAACGCTCATGCCATTTCACCTCACCCTACCCTGCAGACACTGACAAGTGTCGAGATGTGCCTTGGGGTGTTCAGGCTTTGCACTCACCCCACTCCATAAGAAAATATGCTGAAATGGGTGCAGTATAGGAGAATGGAGTGAACTTTGGTGACAAAGAGTTCAAGGCACACCTCAATGCCTTTCACTGGCTGCAGAGTGGGGTGGGGGTGGAATGGCATGAGCATTACTGTTGACAATCCCAAGTCACACCCCTGATGCCTGTCAGTCCCTACATTGTAGGGCGTTATGGTCGGTAACCCTAATGCCCTGGGTGTTTCCTGGCATTTTCACTCCAACTTTTCAACATGGACTTTTTGTGACCTCACCACATGAACAGTGACACTATCACTTCATGGGCCGGAAGGTGATCTTGCACAGCGACTGCAGCATGTGATGCCATAGGTGCGAAAACACATTTCAGGCAGGATGTGAAAAATAACAGCTGTACTGTTCATGCGGAGGCTTAAAAAAATGGTAATGTTGAAAATCTGGAGTGAAAATATTAAAAATTCTCGAAATTACAAGCATGCGTGGGAACTACACAATGCATGCTCGTAACACAGTAATTTTTTGGAATTTTTTCATCAAATTTGCAACATAGGCTTTTTGGGAGCCCACCTCATTAGCAGTGACACAGTCATTTCATTAATCAGTCCCGGAAGATGATTCCTTGCAGTGACCGTGAAATTATCTTTTGGGATCAAATAATGATGTAACAGTGACTGAGTTTATGAGGTGAGGTCCCAAGAACCCCTGTTGAAAATGTGGGGCCTAAAGTCACAAAAATGGCTGTTATATCCACCTATGTTGAAAAAAAAAACCATTTATGCCATTATACAGCTTACTGGCATTTCTTCTATTTGGGGTCAGCTTTGAAGAATTAAGACATGTTCCCACTCCACCGAAGATCATCACGCCAGACTCCGGAGGTAATTATGGGGTGAGGGGGGTGTGGGGAGGTGGGGTGTGCAGAAGGTGGGTGTAGGTTGGGGGAGAGGACCTGACGGTGAGGGACCATTTTCTGTGTTTCAGGTTATAAAAAAAAAAAAATTCAAAAACCACTGTGGACCATTTTCTGTGTTTTTAAAGGTGTAAGAGTTTGGGGCGGGGTCATGTTAGTTACACTGGGGTGGGCTCCCAGTGTGGCACACAATGGGGGTGGGGTGGGGTCAGGAAAATGCCGACATGATGAGGTGGGTTAAACATGCTGACAGGGGGATTGGGCACTCTGTCGGCAAGCGTGTCTGTGTTTGGAGGTGATGATGCCAAAGGGGATTAGGCACTCTCCTTGGCAGATTGGGGATAGGGCACTGAAGCCGATGGGGATTGGGCCCTCCATCAGCAAGCTTGTCTGTGTTTGGGGGGGATGATGCAGAGGGGGATTGGTCATCCCCTCGGCAGACAAAACACAGCAAAGCAGCACATATGCCAATGGGGATTGACTCCCACATTGGCAAATGAACTGGGGAAGGGGCATGCTGACAGGGCAATTGGGCACCCCCAAAGTTGGCTTGCTGGGGACTGTGAGAGGCAGATGGTGACATCCACCACCGTGTGTATTGAAATGTTACACCAGACAAGGCACGCCCAGCAATGAGGGGGTGCTCCCTCATTGCAGTGGTGAAATCATTTCAAGTTGGTGGCATGCTTGCAGACTACTATCATAGCCAGCATACTCCTTCATTGGTGACACACAGACGAGTCCCAAAAAGCAGTGACAGCATTGGCACAACACTGCCACACCTTCACAATCTGCTTCTCCAGCAAGCTGCCACAACATGTTTTCTGTGCATGCATGCAAGCAAACATAAAAAACAGAAAGAATTCTCATTGGTTTAAAATCACAGATTTAAATGGAAAGGACCAGATTCTACTAGTTAGCTAATGCTTGAGAAACCTTCCAAGGTCAAATGTCAACAGAAGAACGAAGAGGAACACTCAAGCAAACAGTCCCACTAACTGAAATGATGAATGAATGAGTGTGTTATGTGAATGCATTCTTAATTAAAAGTAAGACCTGTAGACTTAATACTACATAAGTGCATGTTAAAATTTGATGGTATTGTATGTTAAAAACTATACAACAGAAATTTTCTATATATAGAAATATGGAAGTATAAAGAAAATGCCCTTAGTATGAACAACTATTTCACACATTCATAGAGTATTAAACCTCTCTGGAGACATTTACTAAACTGTGCTCTCAACCATTTAACAAACTCCATAAACATTAAGACCTACAGTGTTGTAACAATATTTTTTACAAGATAATATTAATTGTCAGTATTAGTGCAAAATAATAATAAAAAAAATCTTTCAAGGACCACCTAGAAAATGAGTTTGTGCATCTTAAAATGTTCCGAGTTCATTAATGTGTCAATATATAATCAAATTACTGTATGTACAGTATCAGTCTTAAGAATCTGAATAACAACCCAATGGAATCTACCCCCACGCCCGGGAAAAGATAACTAGAAGAAGGACGTATATATTCACAATGTATGTGAACCATGAATCCTAACACACTGTAGCATAATTTTGACATGGACCTGAATATAACCATGACCCCAACCCCCGACTTTATTACCCCACCCTCCCCCCACAACCCCCTCCCACAAAAAACAACACACCATCCTTCTACCACTCAGCACACACACACAATGTTACCCTACACCCCACACACACCACAACTATACACACACACAAGACAACCTAACACACCCTACCCCCCCAACATATACACATGTTTATATGGTGTTGTAGTGTTTCTGATGTTATCTAGTCTTTTGGTCTTATAATTACATTTCCACAGGTTTGAATGATGGTGCAGTATAAAACATTTCCTATGTATTTATGACAGTACTAAGTCAGACTGTTAAGCAAATGACTGCCATCTTTGCTGAACAACAAATACAGACACACAGAATAAATAGTTTAAGACAAAAAAATGTACGTGCATGAAAATCCTAACATTAGAATTTGGCTAATATTAACCTGCCACTATTTCCTCAAGCAGTTCCTAAGTACAATCATGCATGTTCCATAAAACCTAATATAAACATTAGATTTAAAAACTGGGCACTGGAGACTCATCAATGACTGATGTCAATTCACTAACCAACACAAAATCAACTAAAAGAATGGTGTAATCCTCCTCTATAGAATACAATTAGTATCTTCCGATACTGTATCCAATACTATATTAAATGTTTCTGTTATACTGTCATCATCTTATAATACATCAACCACCAATCTAGGTCCTTTTAAAGCTGCCTTAAGGGCCCATATCCTCTCCTCACATCAATGCCAGTGTAATCGGTAACCTGTGGATCCTGCACCATGCTGCTAGGCCACGTACCTGCCCTTGGCCTGGCAGTGGACAGCCCTCACTATTTCTAGCCTACAGGCTCCTCACCTCTCTCAGTTACCATATAGTTGCACTGCACTATGAAT
Source organism: Neoceratodus forsteri (assembly GCA_016271365.2). Taxonomy (NCBI): domain Eukaryota; kingdom Metazoa; phylum Chordata; order Ceratodontiformes; family Ceratodontidae; genus Neoceratodus; species Neoceratodus forsteri. The sequence goes on along the minus strand of CM028129.1, from coordinate 814,938,178 downwards.
GCATTGTATTATGTATAAGACAAGGCCTCCATGAGGCGGCTTACTACCAACTCATATCATGCATTGCTTTAGCTACCAGTTGTATAGGTCTTAACTACTCATTAGGTAAATATGTCAATAGTGCTGCCCTGTTTTAACTACCAAATGTATAGGCATTAACCAGTGCTCATTGTACTTATACTCTGTATTATTGCTCACCCACATTTATTCTATGTATGTACTGTATGACTGTCTATGTTTTATTCTTATGTGGAGCCTTTGGAAATGAGTCTATGACTCAAAGGGTTGTAATTCCGATTTCCTAAATAAATAAATAAATAAATATTATATTCACCATGGAAGCGAGGATCTTATTTTTTAAAATGAAAGATCAGAGTGAGCCATACATGCCTGAGACATATTAATGCACATTAAAATGTATGAATACCTGTACTGATACATGTCACTGTATGCAAGAAAGGAAAACCATGTACAGTCATGCCAGAACCTGTAGTTTAGAAAAGATGTCTTTAAACACAATATTAATAATCATACAAGATCCCTACCGCATGCCTGAGATGAACTTCACCTTCAAACAATGTAATATACATACTAGAGAGTATGTCCTACAGCTAAAAGGACAACTTTTTAAGACTACAGCCAGAAAGCATTTTTTTACTCAGAAGGTGATTGAATCCCGGAACCAGCTACCAGAATATATAGCGATGAGCAATGCCAAAAAAAGAATTCAAGCAGAGAGTGGATAAATACATCATGGAAAACAATTAAGGGGTGCAGTGAGGCATACGAAGGTATTTAAGGGTCTTGGCCTTCTGAGCTTTTAAAATTCCTAGTATGAATCCTAACATGAAGTTTTACTGTGTTCAGCAGCACTAACTGACACTAATGATAAGAAAGTGGACACTTCATGCAGAAGTGCATTTGCTTAGAATGGGGAAAATCTTTGGACATCATATGCATCGTTTATTGTTTCCAGAGCATTAAACTCATGGATCACTGGTTTGGTCAGCTACATCCCTCTAGAGTCAGAGGGAGAAAACATTTTTCAGCTTGTGGTCATGGCTTCTGCTTTCCTGTGGGATACAACTGTGGATAATTTATGGATGTCCATATGCTCCACTTATCATATGGTGGCAGCAATGCTGGGTGTCTGGTTCCGACACTGGGCTGCGGATCAAGCATCCAAGACAAAGCTGTTTAATCTGTCCTTTGCTGGAGGATTATTATTTGGCCCTGACTTGGGATGATATTCTAAAAGACACTGAGGATAAGAAGGGACCACTACCAGTGTCCAAACAGCAACAGAAGCAAGTCCAATATTGAGAAGGCATGGGTTTGCTTGGCAACAGCCAGTGGTGATTTTCAACCCATTCTGAATTTCAGAAACCAGAGGAATAGGGGAACCTATTCCGGATTCAAGGGCAACAGTAACAGAGGATCCTTCAATTACAGATGTACTGAAGGTGCGGGAAGAAAAGGAGGTGCTTCCCAATGAAGGTACACAGGCCCATCTCTGCCTACTTCCCTTGGTGGAAGACCGGATAACTTTTTACTAGTAGTGGACCCATCTAACGTCAGATGCAAAGGCGCTGGAGATCCTGGCTGTAGACTGTGCCACAGAGTTCTCTTTGGTGCCCACAACAGTTCATTTCCTGCAGTCTCTGGTGCATCAGAATCAAGTGAAGAGGCAGGCAGTGAGTCAAGCCTTGGATCACTTGACACAAATCAAGGTAGTTTTCCCAGTCTGCCTGAATGAGGAGGGCCTCACATTCTACTCAGTTTATTTTGTGGTTCCCAAGAAGTCGGGAAGGGGATTTCTGACTGATCTTGGGACCTGAAACATTTAAACAAGTTTGTCCTCCACACAACCTTCAAGATGGAGTCCTTACAATCCATCAGACAGGCAATCTAGCTAGTGGATTATTTAGCGTCCATAGATCCGAAGGATGCCTATCTTCACATCCCCATTCACCACTCATACCAAAAATTCCTCAGGTTTGTGATTCAGAGACAGAATTTCCAGTATCAAATTCTTTCCTTCAGCTTGGCAACAGCACTCAGGGTATTTTTAAAGATCTTGATCATGCTAGTGGTGCAGCAGATATGGTAAAGACATCATGTATACCTCCACCTGTGTGACTTGCTCATCTGAGCTCCAGCTGTGTGGCTGGTAGCAGAGTCAGTGACAAGGACTTTGGTGGTTCTGGAGACACAGGATTAGGTTGTCAATCATGAGGAAAGTTCCCTTACGTAGTCTCAGAGGTTGGAGCACCTGGTAGTGATGTTCCAGATGGACAAGGGGAAAGTGTTCTTTTCCTCATCCAGGAAGGAGACCCTAAGGTGAGAAATTTAGTGTCTGAGAAGCCAGTCAGTTGTCTCTGTTCACAGACTTCTCAGGATTCTAGGTCTGATGACTGCAGCAACAGAGCTAGTGCCATGAGCTTGGTTGCGTATGTGGTCTCTCCAGAAAAGGATGCTGGAGACCTGGTCACTGACCTTCAGAGACTACCAGGCTCTGATTCTGCTATCTTGATTTATTCTGCAGTTGCTGGAATGGTGGAGAACCACAAGAACCTCAGCAATGGATCTCGCTCTCTCTCTCTCTCTCTCTGAAGTCCCAACAGAATTGATTCTGATGACTAACACCAGCTTGTCAGGCTGGGGTGCAGTCCTAGACCAGGTCCCACTTCAGGGGGTCTGAAACTCCCAAGAACAGTGGCTTCAGATAAACGTGTTGGAAATGAGGGCAGAGTTCCTTGGCCTGTTTCATTTCCACAATCAGATGCAAGTCAGGGCCATGAAGGTAAGGTCGGACAATACTGTCACTGTGGACTACATAAACAATCATGGAGGCACAAGAAGCCAGGGCATGCTAGCGGAAGCAACCGAGGTACTACTGTAAGTAGGAAAAAACTCTTATTCCCTCTTGGCAGTTCATCTAGAATGGGAACTGAATGTGCAGTCTAACTGGCCAAGTTGAGAGACAGTTCATCCAGGGAAATAGACTTTGAACTTGGAGTAGTTCAAGCTTCTATGCAGAAGGTTTGGTCAACCTTACATTGACCTCTTTGTGTCAAAGGAAAACACTCAGGTACCAAGGTTCTTTAGCCATTACCAGTGTCCTGAGACAGAGGGGGTGGATGTCCTGTTTCAACAATGAGATTTTCTTAGAGCTTACTTGTCCCCTCCACTCCTGCTAGTTCTCAAGGTAACTCAAAAGATAAGACAGTCAAGAGGAAGCTTCTTCCTGTTAGCTGGTTCCAGCAGAATACACTGACCTGATGGCAAAACACTATGTAGAAACAGGTGTTGTAGAAGATAAGGTTTATTCTCTGGTACACGTACACAATAGCTTACCTAAACAGCTGGGATTTTGGTACCTCTCCGAACACCCGGATGATCATGAAGCAAAACTCAGTGAACAAAGAACTTACATAATGTTATATACTAGTTATAAGAAAGTCCATTACCTAGGTTACAGCTCATCTGCCGAGCCATGCAAGGCTCTTATTGGTGGATTATATGGGCGTTTGGCACCCAAAACTATAACGTTTTGCACATACACATAGATAAGTAATATTTCTGACTAGTACTACTTTTGGGTAACAACAGAGCTTTCCAGTAGGTTATGCTAAGCTTTGCATATCAGCTAATGTCAGTAGGTGGTGCGCTAAAACCACAAATAAAACACTACATCATAATACTGTTTTCTCTTATACTGTGAACAGAAGGCAGTCTCCATGAGGGATACTAGGACAGGCAGGTCTACATAACTCCCCCTTGTTTCCTGAATAAGGTGGCAACAGTGGGCCCTATGCAGTAAATGGTGCATTATACACACATGAGGTGCATACCCTGCCTGTGTACCCACGTGGCCCCAGAGAGGTACAGAGTGCATGGTAGGCACAACTGCAAGCACCCACAGGGTGCCTGTCTGGGGCCATACCCCTTGGGATGCAGGGTCATGTGGGTGGTCGGGTGTGGAGCTGCGGACCTGGGCAAGTATCCAATCAGATGCCCATACTGGGTCCCTCAGTGGAGCCCTTGCACCCATGTAGCAGGTGCACGGTCTTGGAGTGAGCTTGTAAAGCGGCAACATTGGCACGCCTGCCGGGTACTCACCCGGCTGCTGCCTCAACCCTCCCCTGCAGCTTAGTGGCCTGGGGCAGCACTGATATCCATTGCCTGGTGCCGCTATGCCCAGTGGACAAGGAATAAGGGAGCATGTACCAGGTTACGCCTGGTCTTGGCTGGCATACTCAGCACCCCCTGAGCCTGGCACTACTCAGCTTAGTGAATGCTATGTAGTGCAGGCCTGTCCCCCAACATGCCCCCTTCATGGTGTTCCTAGTGTGGCTTTCGTGGTGGGCACATGAGTGCCTTGTGTGCCCTTGGTAAATGCTGCTGGGGGTCCATGGGTCCCCTGCTGTGCGGCATTCACACTTAAGGTTCCCTACATGCCTCAGTTACATGGCACATAGGCAACATTACCGTTCATGCATAGGGCCCAATAAGAATGGTAAGTAAGTTGGCAATATAGTCAGTTACAGTCCAGCTGCACAAGTTCTGTAGAGAAACTTGAGTTGTTCACGATATTGCTTGAGGGTGTGTCTTAAACACCATAATGTAATAATGAGAAGAAATATCAAAAATGCTTGAACAATAACAAAACCTTTAAAAGTAAATTCTAACCAGGCATTGGATAAAGCACAAAAAGGTCACCATCACGGAACAAGGAATTTAAAGAATTACCAGCCTTAGTGATATTGTTACTAATATGTATAAGATGTGAATCCTTTCTATCTAACAGAGTTCTAAGATTTAGGGTGAGCAGGTCGATATGCACATTAAACACTGGTAAATTCTGAGAAATAGCATCTAAATAGTCAGGGTCACTATCAATGTAATCTGGTTCTGGGGTGGGAACAGGGGTGATAACTGTATGGCCAATGACAGTGCCCTGCTGGGCAGCAAAGCAAAAGTTGGGCATGATATTGCAAATCAAAGGGCCATAGGAAAGAGTCTTATGGTTGGTTATGACACAATAGAGTCCATCAGAGTCATATGACACACGAACTTCAGGAAGTCTCCACTTGGTGAGCAGAATGGGGCAAGTAAAGGAAGAGCTGGTGATCTTGCTAGTGATACATTGAATGTCTTCAGGAGAGGTAGCATTGGCAGACTTGGTGTCATCCGGCTTTGATGTGGTTGTCTTGTCTTCAGTAGATGTGGTTGTAGCATTAGCAGTATCACTTGCAAAGAGGTCCATATCAAGGGTATAAGACCAGTCTATAAAACTTGGAGCGTAACCACAAACAGGCTTGATTACATTGAAAACATCACATCTGCACAAGCAAAGGTAGCCCCGTTTTGCACAACTGTCTGCATGTGGGGCAACCTAGGCATCAATTTGAGGATGAAACACCAGCAAAGGGGGCAAGTCCATTCATTCATGGTAGATATTGCCCTCAAAGTGTCCTGCAGAGTGGATGGTTGCCAGCTTGTCAAACATGGATGATTGTGGATCAAAACGTGGTAAAGACACAGTGAAAGTCATATACATAGTCTCTTGTAAAGTACATTGGCGTGTGTCATAACAGAATCCCTGGCTAGGGTGTCAAGTTACATAGACAAGCTTCATATTGTAGCTAGGGAAAAAGAAACAGTTCTGTCAATGCATCAGTTGGTGCATATAAGTGTGCGGCATCCAGGGCAGTACCATTTAGCCATACGTCTATCATGAATCAAATCTGGGATTTTACTTGATTCCAGATCCTGAAAGAGATCTGTAATTGTATTAATAGTAAATTACCATAAGCTGAACACATGATTTCCCTGCCTATGGGATGCTGAGAAGTTTCTTTATTATTCTGAAAAATCAATTAATTCATTTTATTTTTAGACTCATTAAGCAAAAGTGCAATATCATGCACATTGTACACCATAAATCTTTCCTCTTGTGAAATTCCATCTATACCATGTAGCACAGGCTGCATGACATTTTGACCCAAACCATAATTAAATTTTCATGTTTGACTCTTAATTGTAGCCAGATTGTCTTGGTTCCAAATTGACATTCCAGTGCCAAATAAACCTGTAATAGTGCCTGTTGCACTTGTTACATTAGCAAAAGTGGCCTGTTTGGGATGCCGGAACACACCTAAATATTCCATGGTGTGTGGCCTGGCTACAGGGTCTTGTGTACATGCTTGATATGCTGCCATTAGATCTAACAACATTATGGCATGAAACCTAGTTGCATTTGTAGAGGAGCAGTAGCCAAATTTGGCCATATTCCAGTGGGTAAGATTTAACATCACTGGCATGTGCATATACTGCCCATTGTTGATTAGGGTCCCAGGTAATGAAGTTGCTACCAGACCACTAGGTGGGCCCTGTTATTGGACTAGGCATTGCATAAGGTCATCTTGTGATGGTAGAGTACTGTCAGGAAAAGTGCAGCACTTGCCATGGAATGAGTAGAACAAAATTTGTGGGAAGTGTCATTAGGGATCTTTGTGCAAAAGTCTGGATTCATCATAGCTGTGAGATTGTAGATACCTGTGTGCTGCTGTTGGGTTTAGCGAATAGACAAAGTTCCATTAGGGGCAATGGGGGTATTTGCCCAGCCTTGGAAAGTTCCTTTGGAAAGGTGGGCCACAGAAATTTGTTGCCCATTTGGGTTGTCAGTTTTCCACTCTATCTGTATGGTAGATTGGTCAGGTGACACCACCATGGCATTGAGGTAGGCATCGTTGCCTTCTTGGACAGTGACAGCATTTTGGGGAATGTTGATATTCACTGCTGTGGCAGAATCAGGTGATGAAGGCCCATGTGGGACATCATGGGTCAGGAGATGGAGGAGCAAACGTGCTCATGACTGTTCAACATGGGTCAGCTCTCTTGTGTTCGCCAGTGTGATTAGGAGGCAAAAGAAGTACATATTGGTTGCTGAAAAGAGGAGAGAAGAAAACAGAAAACAGTTAACTTAAAAATCCCCCTTCCCTTGATAGGAGGAGGGTGCACAACTCAGAAACAGTTAATAACCTTTGAACAGCTTGAGTTGGCTCGCATGGAACCACTTTTCAGTTGGATTTTTGTGATCTGTCAGTCGTACTTGGTACACTGCTGGGCTGAATTTGTTGGTGATGTCATAGGAGCTCTCCCATTTGTTCTGAAATAGATGGGCTGGGTGGAGAATTTCAATACCATGACTTGATCCCCTACTTGCCAGTCAACTTCTTTAACATTTTTGTCAAGGTTTACCTATGCTGATGCGACAACATTGTTGTCAACATTCGGCTTAGAGACATCCCCGATGTCGACAGACGAAACTTCGACTGTCAGCCATCAGTCTCTTTTTCTATCAGGGGACTGTGCCCCCTTCGTCTCCTTCTAAAGAGAGTTAATATGAGGTGGGGGGACAAGTATTAAGGGGGAAATTTCACCAGTGGGTCCACCACAGCGACATTTTCGAAACTTGTCGAAAATGTCTCTGTGAGGGGATTTCGCTGACGGAATTCACCCTTGTGTCAGTACACCTTTTGTCAAAATACATTTTGGACTGCAGTTGGGCATGGCCTAAGTTCTTGGCTACAAACAAGTGAATATTTACCAAGTTTTCGCTCAGTTGTGCCACATAACTGTCCATTAACACTCTGTCTGTGGTAGGGGTTTTGAGATCAATCCACAGGTGCTCAGGTAGTCTCATTTGCCTACCAGTCATTACCTCAAAAGGGGTATAACAGGTGGCTGCTGTTGGGGTCCCCCTGATTGCCATTAGGAGTATAGGCAACATAGTATCCCAACCTTTGGGGTTTTCATCTGCAAATTTACACGAGTTTGATCTGTCAGTTTGCTCTTTCTACTTGTCCTGATTATTGAGGATGATATGCAGTATGAAACGTCTGACTTACACCTAGTAAACATTCTTTCATCAACTCACCTGTGAAACTGGTTCCTTTGTTGGAGTCCACCTTGAGAGGTAGGCCCCATCTGGTAAAAACATGATCTACCAAGATTTTGGCAGTAGTTTTTGTGGTGTTTGCTGGACATGGAAAGGTCTCTATCTATTTGGAGAAGAAGTCTGCTGGTCACAGGCGCATGCTTGTTGTTCCTGCTGATGAGAGGCAAGGGTCCAATGAAATCGATTTGTATTGCATTCCAGAAACCTGATCACCTCTGTGGTAGTAGTCTGGCATTTTTCTTGCCAGGGATTGGATTATTCTGTGCACAAATTATGCAGTTATCCACATAATGTTGGACATCCACTGTCATCCCTGGCCACCAACCAGCCATTTTCAGTCTCTGCAGGGTTTTGTCTACCTCTTGGTGTCCACCTGTAGGGGTATCATGGACCTCATGTATAAACTCTGGTCTTAGTGTTTTGGGTATAACCCAAAGTTTCTGATTGTCAAATTGGTAAAATACCAGCTTTTGATCTGTAGAGAGATGAAGGTTATCTGCATGTCTTTTGAATGAGTTGTTCATAGACATTTCCTTCTTTGTGTCCTTAGAGAGGTACTCGAATACCTCTTTGATTTCTGGATCAGCTGTCTGTACTGCATTCAAGTCCAGAGGAACCACTTTGGTCCTTTTGTTGGCAGTTACTATGTGGGCCTCATTGGGAGGGGGCATTGTCCATATTCCCCCCCTCGAGCACCATCCTTCGCCACGGTGTCTGCTCAATCATTTTGGTCATGAAAAGGTTCAGCCTTTGAGTGGGCCTTCACTTTGTGAATGTACGGCCTGAAAAGGAATTGCTCAGCAACGCTGACAAGGTAGATGAACAGATCCCTGTATTTCACTGGAGTACCCTTGGAGGAGGCAAAATCATGTGTCCTCCAAAAAGGAAGAAACTCAGTCCAGGACTTACACACCTAAGATGAGTCAGAAAAGGTGATGGTACCCTCTTTTCCCTGTTGAACTACCTCCAAGGCACATGCTACAGCAGCAAGTTCTGTATACTGTGAAGATTGAATGGTATAATTTCTGGATACCTCAATGGTGTCTCCTGCTGTAGTTAGAACCAAGACTCCAAATCCTGCAATTTTTTCTCCCTGGAAGTATGAGAAGGACCCATCTGTGAAGATGTGGCAAAATGTGGGGTCTGTTAAGATCCCTTTGGTGGCTGGCAGGAATGGACCTGGGTCTGGAAGAATGTGTGGCTCTAGACCACACTCATGTGGTTCTGGGTACAAGAGACCATGTGCCAAAATGGATGACATTTTGGCGGGAAGGACAGTGATGTCATCATCTTGCAGCAGTAATGACCAATGAGTGATTCTGGTGTTGGACACATTTCCATATTTGATTCTGTCATTCAGCAGAAAGTTGGTCGGGATGTGGTTAGTGTGCAACATGACAGGGGAGAACCCTATAATGTAGGTAAATGCTTGACAGCCCAATAGGTTGCCAATAGGTTTCTCTCACACAAGGAGTACTTCTGTTCTACAGGGGGAGAGCATCTGTGAGGCATAGGCGATGGGTCTTAGGGTCTCATTGTCCGTTTGTGCCAAAACTGCTGACATGCCCATCTCAGAGGTGGCAGTCTCCAAATGGAATGGAAGGTCTGGGTTTGGATTGACCAAAGTGGGAGCTGAGGCCAATGCCTTTTTTAGAGAAGTGACAGCAGCTGTATGCTCAGGTCCCCAATGCCAGGGGACATTCTTCTTCAGTAGCTCATACAGAGGTGAGGCCAGTTGTGTGAATCTGCAAATAAAATCCCCGGAGTAGTTGACCGTACCCAGGAAGCATCTCAGGGTAGACACACTTTTTGCAAATCTTGGATGCCCTTAACCTTGTCCAGGGCAGGACTGCTGCACTCAGTAGTTATGCGTAGGCCCAGGAAGGAACTTCTGGCTGACATACTGTAACTGTCCTTTGCAAGATTGCATTTGAGGCCTGCTTTTTGCAGGAGTCCTAAGAGCTTGTCTGTGAGTGTCAGATGATTTTCCAAAGTTTTGGTTGCCAGAAGATCATCCACATACTGCAAGAGACATTGTGGTGTTGAGAAGTTCTGATTGGCCTCCCTCATGTGGATGTGGAAGAAGGAGGGGGAGTTGTAGAATCTCTATGGGAGGCAATGCCACATGTACGGTCTTCCCTCAAAGGTGAAGATGAACTTGTATTGGCTTTCAGGGGCCAGTGGAAGAGACCAAAAACCACTGGAGATGTCCAGAGTGCTCAACCACTTGTGTTCAGGCTTTAGAAGCTTGAGAACAGTGGGTGCATAACAGGAGTGACTTGATTAAGCCACCTGTAGTCAACAGTGAGTCTTCAGCTGTTATTGAGCTCCTTCTCTGGCCAGATGGGAGAGCTGATTGTGGACATGCTGGATCTGAGGATCTCTTGTTTCAGGAGGGTGTCTGTGGTTGCCCTCAGGTAGCATATTGCTTCTGCAGGAAATGGATGATGTCTTTGTCTGGGAGGCATATCACCAGCTACTTAGATGAGTGTATTCATTCTCCCACAATCATGTTGGTGTATTGCAAAGGCTGTTTCATGCCTTTCCATAATTGATTTGATTTTGGGGAACAGCTCATGGTGCATGACTATGATGTCATATTCCATGTCAGGTTTCACTGCGACCCCAATGTGTGAGTCAGAAATTTATATCACTGAACACCAGCCTGGCATTAGAAGCAATAGCTGGTTGGCTAGGTCTACCATGCATCAATAGTGTGCAAGGAAGTTGACTCCCAAGATGTTCTGATGGTGATGTAACACCTTTAGGTCAAAGCAGATTTTCACTTTCAAGGTGCCTATGACCACTGGTATTAGGTTGGATCTGTAAGTTGTTATTACAGTTCCCTCAAAGGTTTGGGCTGACGTAGATTTAACTGTTGACCAGGGAGGCAGTTACGGATCATCTTGATGCAACACGGAAACTGTGGTGCCTGTGTCTAGAAGTAATTCAAGCTGGAAGCCCCCAACCAGCGCTTCTACACAGGGACATCCGGAATCTTCAGTTACGAAAGTAGCGACTATTTGGACTGGGGCCTGACACAGTCAGTCTGATCCCACTTGACTTTGATCACCAGTGCGGCACATCTTGTGAAGCATTTGACTTACCTCTGTATAAGGAGATTTTGATTTCTGCTTTTGCCATTCGTCCTCCTCAGGCATTTCTTCTGCCTGAAAGGCTGATGGAATTGAGGCTATGGTTCATGCTAGTAAGATTGCTGCTTCCGATTGAACTTTTGCCATAAATTCCCAGAGCTGGTTGTTTTCTTCAGCTAGCTCCTTGTAGGAAGTGCCGGGTCTTTGCCATTTATACTCCTTCTGACCCTGTTGATTTTGTTTGGGCCGATACTCTTTGTTCTTGTTTTGCCCGCCCCCCTACTGGTTGAAGACCTTATCCTGTTGGAACTCCTTGTATTTTCCTTCCACCACATAGAGGGTGGAGGGTTCAGTGCTAGGCTGCACCGTGGCCACTTAGGCCTTTGAAGTCAGGTCCTGGATGTAAATTTGAAAGGCCCATTCCACCCTTTCCAAAATGTTGTGGAAGCGGTCTCTCTTTGGGAATACTGCTGCTTCCACTTTTTCATGGAGGCTCAGTTGCATGTTTTTCCAAAACAAACTTTTATACTTGATTGAGTCTTGGTCTGATTCCTCCCTGGCCGTGGTCTTGCCAGTTTGGTAGGCCAGCCACAAGCAGTTGTCATACTGGGCTGGCATCTCCTTGGAATATTGCTTGACCAGATGAGCAAGCATTACACCAATGAGGTTGGGGCTGTTCGCTGCCAAGAGGGCGGCTGCGACAATTTCAAATTTAGTTTCATTGTTTGACTGAATCTTTTCATGCAGTTTGGCCTAAAGTGTTGGGTCAACTGTCTGTCTCAGGACCTGAACCCTGTGTTTGGATGGAAGATGAAGCATTTTACTGAGACTTTTCATCTTTTTCAGATGACAACTCAAATTGTCACTTTGGGCCCATGCGTCCCACTTTGTCCACTACTGTTTGAATGGCCTGTGTGGACTACAGAGCATTTGGAGACTGCCCCTCTCACTTTGTTGGCATGGTTTTGAAGACAGCTTCGGCCATGGCTATGGCAATGCCCTGAATAAGGGTTTGTTTCTCCACCTCCTTCTTAAGCATGTTGTTCATGGCCTGCCAGACTGCTGCGGACTGTGCCTCGGAGACCCCGGTTTTGGTGATCACTAAATCGATCATCATTTCTACCTCTTTCTTGTCCTGCTTATTTAAAGTAGCAGCTGGTGGAGGCTGAGGCTTTCATACACCAGAATACAAAGGACCACCATTTTTGATTTCTCTGTCATCACTGTTGTCATCCTCTGATGACATCAGGTCAATGGGCAGAAGGTATAGCATAGCTAGCGCATGACCCTTCAGGATCCTTAGTTAGTGGTGCAACTTCACTATCTTGGCTCGCCATTGCCAGTGATTTACCTTGCCTTTGTACTGTTCCTTACTCACATGCTCTTACAAAACTCTGTACGTGGCTCTCACTTCGTGATTTTCCATAATCTCTCTGTCCAGTGCTTCCTGGCACTTTCCCAATTCATCATACAACTCCTCATTCTCATTTCGCAATGTATCATTCAGACCAATAACAAATCATTCATTTGTAATGCATGCTTTTTATCCTGCATAATCCTTTCACAGTTCTCTCTTTGCTTAACCACTTCTTTCTCTATCCTGTACAGTACAATGCAATTCACTCTGAGTCTCATTGCAGAGCTTCTGAATTTCTTGTTCCAGGCTGCTCTGCAGCTCACTCACAAAATGGGTTTTAGATCCCAGCTCCTTTTTCAAAGCCAAGACCTCCATTTCCACTGCTTGTGAGGCAGCGTACAGGGCAGCTGCCATTAGACCCTTTTAGTCATGCTTTTTAGCCGTAGGTCAGGTTTATGAATACAGGGTGCACACTTACTGTATCGGATGCCTGTGCAACTTTGCCTCCAGCATGAAATTGCACCAGCTCCTATGAGAGACTAGGAAGTTTGAGATGTCTAGTTCCAGCTCTGTGCTGATGGCCATATTGGGAAGAGGTCAGCATTTACCTGCACTAACAGAGAACACAAAGTGCTTTGATCCACTTTGTGTTCCACAGTTAGGCAGTCATGTGACTGGTATACAGAGTCCCTCGGACCCCTTTCCACTGTTGAATGAGGGGGTGTAGTTCTGACCACCTCCATGATCCCAGTCCTGTCTAGGCATGGAAGTGCCTAAAAATTATTCTGTATAATGTTTGAACAAGGGGGCGCAGGTTTGCTCACCTATGTTATCCCATGCCCATTCTTTTGAACACCCTCCACTTGTTCTGGTTCAGTTCTGGCCAATCAGGTCCTATCGAGGTTGCCACTTTGTTAGCTGGTTCCAGCAGAATACTCTGACCTGATGGCAAAACACTACACAGAAACAGGTGCTGCAGAATATAATCAGCTTGGAAATTATTCATTTCCTCAGAATGGTCAGCAGAAACCAACCATCTTTTCATTCCACGGTGCCACTTTGTGACCTGAACTTGGTGTAGAATGATCTGTGTAGGGCACCTTTTTTAACCTCTGTTGTCAGTGCCTTTGGACATCCTGTCCTACAAGTTGTGTTTCATAATTAGAGTCTGTTCAGCTGGCAGGATTGGTAATCTTTAGGTACTGTCTCATGAAGAACCTTGCCTTATAATGTATAAGAAAAAGGTGGTATTGAGGACTATGCAGCCCTTCGTGCCTAAGGTTCATACAGTTTTCCATGTATATCAGGAAATCTGTCTGCCGTCCTTCTGTCCCAAGCCAACAAATCTGAAAGAGAATGAGTTTCACAAGCTATATTTGTGCAGGGGGAGTTAAGACTTATCTTAAAAGAACACAAGAGTTTAGAGAACCAGAGTTTGTTCTCTTTGGAGCAGCAAAGAAAGGTCGTAAGGCTTTTAAGGCCATCTTAGCTATGTGGGTAAGGGCTTGCATTGCTAAAACATATGCAGCTGAGAAGAAGAAAGTCTCTGATCTCATCAAAGCCCACTTTACCTTGCTGCATCCTGGGCTGAGAGAGGAGAGGCATCTGTGTTGGAGCTATGCAAGGCGGCAACGTGGTCATCCATTCACACATTTGCTAAGCACTACCTATTGGATGTCCAAAGTTCCACCGATACAGCCTTCAGATGCAGAATTTTGCATGTAGTGGTTAGCGGATGAATATTATATGTCACCCGTAGAGGTTTTATATGGAACAATGCTGTCCTCTACCCTGGGTCAGAATGGGTGCTGCTTTTTGGAGCCCATATGTATTGACTCCCCATTGACAAGGTGAAGCCAGACAGAAAGGAGAAATTCCTTCATACTTACTGTAATTTCCTTTTCTGTATGCTCCAGCGTTATCAATGGGGACTCTTGCCCCTTATATCTAAGGACTCTGGATTTCATCAAAGAGAGTTTGTATGTGTTTATACCTGGATGTCTGGAACTGTCTTCTAACAATGGACATGTTTATATTTTATTGGACTTGCAAGGAAAACAGTTAGGATTTTTTAGAATTGCGCAGTGCCCATTTCAAGTTAGTGCTTAACTTGTGCTCTTGGTTATATTCATTGTTATTCATGTTCAAACCTGTTTATGTGCAGCCTGCCAACCTGGTCAAAGGATAAGTGGTCTGATGCTTAGGAAACATGACAGTAGAAATGGTCGATGAGACTCCTTCAGCCCAATCTCCAAAACTGTCATCAATTTATCCCTGTCAGAAATTATTTACATGCCAAAAGTTGTTTGGAGGTGGGTTACAGAGAGACTTCATTGATCTTGGTAACATGGATATTATTAGTTTCATAGACTTATAAAGGCACTGCATGGACAAAGGTGACTGAGTAACTGGTGATCTCAGAATTCTCATGTGCCTAAGGTTCTATGCTGATTGACAGGTTTGAGCATTACCGCTGCCCCAGTAGGGGTGTTTACTACCTTATAGGAATCAACTCTGTTTTGTCAATGTTGGAGTTAACAGAAAAGGAAATTGCGAAAATATGAAAGAATTGCTCCTATCAGCATGCGGAAAAGGAAAAAACACTTCAGAAATAAAAAGTAACAACTGGCTACTTTTAAAGATTTGTAACATTTTTCTCTTTGCTATTTTTGGTATTACTGGTTTTAAAAATGCACTGTATCATTCCCCAGTGGATTGCTTTGTCCCCAAATCCCCAGCATTAGTGTTTCATTGTCTTTCCATGCAATTAATGCATCTGTCACATCAACATTTTTATCTGTTTGCATAGTTGTGTATAGTTTGCCTGAATGGCTTAAATCTTCTTAACTTGCTTAATTATTCCTGGGCCTCTCATATGTGAATTGTAATGATCTGGCATAACCCATGTCTTAACCCTGGTTGGAAACTAATATAAAGTTCACTGTAAATGATCTTTATGATACAGGTAAGATGATATTTGCCTCCCTTATGGATCTCCTGTGCCTAGGGAATTTTAGCTATTTAACAGCACAAACACTACCTTTTTGAGACTGTTGGCAGGGGAAATCGACTTTCTTCTGGCCCCCTCATAGATCATACATTTTGGAGGTAGCATCAGTTCGGTCTGTCTTATATTTTTCAATTTTTTGGATGCATGTGGAGTTAGACTCTATACATATTTACATGACCAATATGGTCTAACAAGTAGAGAACATTTTAGACATCTACAAGTCTGTACTTTCCTATTGCATAAGGGTACCCAGCAGAGTCATCTCCCAGAACCTCCCCCCACTTATCCTATCCATAATTCTAGATGCTATAAAAGGAGACATTTGGCAATATATGATTATAAGACACTTCTACAGGGGTCTGCAAGAATTCCTTAGGGACTCAACACATTCCATCTTAGATGCCTGGAATGCAGATGTGTCCTTGAATATTTTCTACAACATTTGGCTTAAACAAACTAGCCCATCCATTGAAGTTTCATCTGCCACTTACTGGCATGAATTTTCATAGAAATGTAGAAATCAGTACTTTAATACTACTGCTGCCTTAACAAAATTTCTTCCAGCACAGTCTGCTCACTGCTGGAGGCATTGTGGGAATACATTAGCCACACATGCAGATGTTTTTTGGGCATGCCCGGTGCTTGCCTATTTTTGGCAGCAGATTGGAGAACATATTTATTTATTTATTTACTTATTTGTTTTTTGGTAACTGAGTAGGTACACTAGACAACCAAGTGCCTATTTTCAGGTAGGATCCGGGAGATTACAACAAGAGAACTTTAGTAGTTGTAGCGCAATACAATAAGAAGGGACAAGCAATATACAACCAGTAGCACAATAATGTCAGGTGGGATACAATCACAGAGAGCTAACATATTCAAAGTACAAGGTCTAGATTCCAGTTGTTAAGAGTATATACTGTACATATGAGACACTTAGGAGCAAGCTGTAGCAAATCCTAGTAATGAGAAACAGTACTATATTAACAAGCAACAAGAAGATTAGAAATCTTATTTAGGTACCAAGGTTGGGAGAAAAAGAGGTAGACTTTTGGTTGGGGATACGATGCAGTGACTAATAAGTGAATGTGGTCGGGGGTTGGAAGGTCAAGGGGGTTGGAAGCAGTTGCAGGTCATGGATTGGAGGAGGTGTGTTTTAAAGGCAGATTTGAAAGAGAAAGTGGAGGTGGAGCAGTGGATGGTTTATGGGAGAGAGTTCCAGTACCTAGGTGCAAAGAAGAAGAACACCTGCTCACCTGTCTTGATTGTCTGTTTGGGTGTGGCAAGCAGTGTAGAATCCTGGGACCTGAGGGAGTAGATGGCACAGGCTGTGGGAATTGGTGGTATGAGTGTGGCAGGGTTGGGGGACTGTAGCTGCTTGCACATGAAGCAGCCAAGGACAAAGGATCATGAAGTGGAGGGGAATAGCCACCCTAAGGAGTTGTAGAGTGTACAATGGTGAGTGAGGCGTGGGGGTGATAGGGCAAAGTGGCATATGTTGTAGTATGTGGTGTTCCACTTGTGCAGGGAATATTGATAGGTTAACTGGAGAAACTGGACTGTTAACACCAGAAATGGTGCTCATGTCCATTCCCCCATTAGGAAGGAGAATCCCTACTAGATCTATAATATATATTCATATTTTGGTGGCTAAAAAGGCAATACACTGGTTGTGGAGACAACTGCAGCCACCCACAGTTACTGCTTGGCATGACATTATACGCAATCTGTATAGAATGGAACTGCTTTTGGCTCAGTGTATGGGCCACATATCCCAATCTGAATTAAAGTGGAGGAGTTGGGTTTTTTACATTACTGAAGAGGATGGGTCATTTGTTCAATGATCTAGAATATACCCAGTAGACTGGAGGGCTAGGTTTAAACAGCAGTTAAGGATCTTGTTTGAGGCAGCTCTGGAGCAGCCTGGACCTTGTGACTTGAAACATTATACAGTATAGTGCAGTTAGACCACTAGATTAGTAAGTCTGCCTTAGGGGGGGTTTCTTCTACTGTTGTGAATTTATCTATATAACATATCCTGCTTGTTTGGGCAGACCGACATCTATTATTCCTGCAGGAGATTGGGGACTTCATCGTCAACATGGTGTTGGAGTTGCCCAGATGGATAATTCTGGGGGACTTCAATGCCTGGGTCGACAACAAACCCTCGCAGTTTGGTCAAAATCTCTTCCAACTAATGACAATGCTGGGCCTTACACAGGTAGTTGCCTCTTCTACCCATATAGAAGGTCACTCATTGGATCTGCTGTTCCTCCTGGGGATGGAGATCACTGACTTAGGGGTGGAACCAGTCAGTTGGTCTGACCATCACACCATAGGGTTCAGTTTTGGGGCCCCCCCAAATAGACCTACCCCTTCGGAAATGGTCCGGTACTGCCCTTTAAGGGGAGTTACCCCAGATGGTCTATCAGTGGTGCTGGACCTATCAGGATTGCTGGGAGAAAGCACAAGTACAGGGGACCTTGTACTAGCCTATAATAAGGCAGTAGGAAATGCCTTAGACATGATTGCTCCTGTTCATGTTTGACCACTCACTCTTTGGCCAAGGTCCCCCTTGGTATGATGGGTCCTTGAAGGAGTTGAGGTGGGTTGGTCGAAGGCTGGAGAGAGCATGGTGGAAGTTCGGCCTCGATGCTGACAGGCTTAGATTGATGGAACATTATAAGGGCTATCAATCAGAAATCACCTGTAAGAAGGCAGAGTTCCTGTCCGGGGAGAGCTCTGCTGTGCAGAATTGACCAGCTCAACTTTTTTGAACTGTCAACAGATTGTGCAATCCAACCTGTCTTCAGTCCAGTCACAAACTGAGTGTGAGGAGCTTGCTCGGTTTTTCACAGATAAGGTTGCCAGCATCAAATCTGGAATCGGCTCCGGCTCTCTTCATGAGGGGTTGCAGAGGTCAATGGGAGGTAGTGAGCACCCAGTCTGTCTGGATGGAATTCAGCTGACCAGAATTCATGGACATTGTGAAGATTGTCCAGACTTCGCACCCAACCTGTTGTAGTTTGGATCCAGGCCTTACCCCCCCTTTGAGTGGGATGTGTAGATGTTATCTGCCTGATCCTAGCTGAAATAGTATGGAGGTCCTTGCAGAGGGGGATCTTTCCAGATTCCCTAAAGGAGGCGGTCATTTGACCACTCCTTAAAAAATCCTCCTTAGATCCCATCGATCCAGCTAACTACTGACCTGTCTCTAACCTTCCCTTTGTGGGGAAGCTTATTAAGAAGGTGGTTGTGTTGCAACTGGATGAACACCTTGTAACTCACAATGTCTATGAAGCTCTCCAATCTGGTTTCAAGAAAAGGCATAGCATGGAGACTGCCCTTGTTCGGGTCCTAATGGTGAGAGATCGAAAGGCTCGTACCATCTTGGTCCTTCTTGATCTCTCAGCTGCCTTTGACACTGTAGACCATGAGGTACTTTTGGAGACCCTGAAGTTCCTTTGTGGACTGTCAGGTACAGTCCTTGAATGGTTTAGATCATTCCTTGCAGGCAGGTCTCAGAAGGTGGTCACTGGAATTTATTCCTCTGACACCCTTCCCCTGTCCTGCATGGTGCCGCAGGGCTCCATATTGGTGCCCATGTTGTTCACAGTGTATATGGTGCCATTGGGAGATATCATCAGGTGATTCAGCTTGATTTTTCACTGCTATGCAGATGATACTCAGCTGTATATGTCCTTTGTGCCCAGACAGGTTGATGTGATCTCTATGCTAAACAACTGCCTCTCTGAGATTAAAGACTAGATGGTCTTGAGTTGGTTGAGACTGAATCCAGATAAGGCTGAGGTGTTGGTTGTGGATCCAGGTCACTCGGGGACAGGTTCTGGGGCTGAGCATGTGTCGGGCCTATGGCTTGATGGTGTCCAGCTCATTACCTCAGATCAGGTGTGTAACCTGGGCGTTATTTTAGACGACAGCTTGACCCTGGAGTCTCAGGTGTCAGCTGTGGTTAAATCCTTATTTTACCATCTGAGGACAATCGCCCAGGTGAAGCATCTGATTCCACTGGGTGACCTTTCAACATTGGTCCATGCCTTCATTACTACCCATCTTGACTACTGCAATGCCCTCTACCTAGGGCTGTCGGGGGTTGACATCCACCAGTTGCAGCTAGTGTAGAATGCTGTGGCCAGGTTGTTGACTGGTACTTCTAGGTCCAGTCACATTACGCCTGTGCTGCGGGAACTGCACTGGCTGCCAGTTCAGTGGAGGATCATCTATAAGGTAGGCTTGCTTACCTTTAAAGCTCTACATGAACAGGGGCCCGACTACCTGAAAGATCTCCTGACTTCCTACTCCCCCAATTACCCTCTCCAATCCACTGACGAGGGATTGCTAGAGATTCCCAGGGTTCATCTTAAAACATCTGGAGCCTGTGCTTTTTCATTTGCAGTGCCAACCCTGTAGAATTCTTTACCTCATTGAAGAATACCTGACCATCAGTAGTTTTAAATCTATGTTGAAAACATATTTATTTTCCTTGGTCTTCCCTGATTGATTGATTGATGATTTTAAATAATTTATTATGTCATTTGTTTTTATATTGTAATTTGTATTATGCACAGCACCTTGATTTTGAAAGGCGCTATATAAATAACGTTTGCTTGCTTACTTGCTATTACAGTATCTTGTAATATTGGATCTAATGATGATAACTTGGTAAATGTGCCATTCTGATTTTGTTGTGGAGATTAAGTCGTGTGCCAGCTCACTGTCTGCTGTATCAGCAAGTGCCAGAGCCACATTCCACCGTACTTTCTTGTACTGTGCTGTATGTGTTTAACAAGCTGCCTGCTTAATGAACAGGGATACTGAGGTATAACCCTTTCTGGCTATACCATCCAATTGTTTTAGAGTATTTTTCAGGGGTTGTGTGGACAGGGAGACTTTTGCTCTCTCACAAGCAACAACCTGGTCTTTACCTTGATGATCAGGGTGACTATACTGTACAGGTATTCCATCATTTAGATACAGCCTTCTGAAGTGATTATGTATGTGGTGTAGCAACTTCCTTGCAGGTGCTCTCCCCATCATATCCATAAATTCAGCATTCCCCTCATCCTCCTCACTTTCTTTTTTTTTATATTAGAAGTGTATTGAGACATGAAAATCATACAGTATAGCAACCAGCAAGGCATCTCACCAGGTGCAGAAGTCTGCATACAGTCACAAGTGTAGTACACCAAAGAACTAGATCAAATCTTAAGCTACATGGTGCAAGGGTAACACTCCTGAAAGTTCATTCAATATTCAAATGGAGTAGTAGCATTATTACAAATCATTTGACTTGGAAAGCCTTTAACATGAGAATCTTCAAGGCACAGAGGAGCTGTCAGTTGCCATGTAGTACTGGATCCAGGATTGTTACTTACAATGCAGTAACTCCTGGTGGCCCTATATAGCAGCAGTGAGACATTCCATATACAACAAAGGAGGCGGCTGCAAAAGCAACAGGATGGAGCCAAACAAAAGAAGAGGTACTCACAAAGCAGAAGGTAAGAATGGCTACACCATCACTGTCCAGGAAATGATTCCAGCATGATGCAGCAGGATAAATCATGTAGATTTTATTTCAATACCAGCAGCAAGATGCAGGTGCCCCTTCCCATAAGAGTAGCCAAATATTTACGTGTGGTAACTGTGCTTTCTCAATGCTAAGGTGATAGCTGGCATTGCACCCTTTTAAAAAAACTATTTCAAGTTACAGTGCAAAAATTATTATATACTGTAAGTTAATAGTGCCAGGTGTTCTTTAAAGTTACAATTAATTAATCACGAACATATGAACATACCAATGTGCCAGCGGAAACAGACCACCCGGTCTATCTAAGTCTGCTTGAATGTGCAGCTATAATTCTAGTGTGAAAAAAATTTTCAGTAAGAGTGCCAAAAGGGGATAAACATGAGAACAATATAAATGATAATAATAAATAATTCCATACCACCAAATTGTAGGTTAAAAACATATTTGCAAATCTTAACATTTGGAATTCTGAAGTTCTAAAGTGGATTCATAATAGCTATAAGCATCAAGAATGTATCATAATAGTATCCAAATTATATCAAAGTATCAAAACAGTATCACAACAGTATCCAGAAGGTGTCAAACACAGAGTTCAAAGGAGTTAAAAAGATAGCTATGGGGAGGAAAAATCATTAGTATTCAGCATGTGATTTTAAGTCCTTATATTCTTTGCTTTTAGCTAAAAAGTTTAAGCAGTTTTAACCTCCCACCATTACCAAAGCTGTATTCTATGCAAGAAAATGATTGTGTGCAAGAAGACTGTTCTATGCAAGAAAAATATTATGCTAAGCCAGCAAGGACATAACTTACTATTTTATAAATACAGAGACAACTGAAAAAAATCATTTAGTCTTGGAGGTAAGTATGATTTCATACAGTATTGCCAGTATGTCTGCCTCTGTCTCAGTTTTCTGTCTAAGTCTCCACCTCTAATGTGATTATTTATTTTTTCTATCATTTGAAACTCAAATGCATGTAAGTTTCCTTCTTTCTTAACATGTTGTGCAAGTGCACTGACTTCATCAAGACGCATAATACTCCTGTTATGCTGACCTGTTTCTGCAATTTAAAAAACTTTCTGTTGATTCTGTTGAGCCTTCATTTATTTGGAAGGGATCGCAATTTGGCCCCAACAAGGTGGCCAATCAATCCCTTCCATGTCCCGATTGATTTCCATGCCCCTGTGCTATGACATCCAGCAAGGATGAATGGGTGGGGTGAGGGGGCACATCCCATTGAAATGAATGGGGCTCGATTTTGTGTCGTATTTAATACCTTACAGTGGTGAATTGGAAATCATTGAAGGCCACCACTCGACTAACATTGGCCTTGTTAGTTGAGCGGTGGTCTTCATAAATTTCCAACTTTCCATTATACGGTATTAAATATGATGTAAAATAGAGCCCCATTCATTTCAGTGGGGTGGCCCCCACTTTCCCTTGCAGGGATGTCATAGCATGGGGGCATGGAAATCAACCAGGAAGTGGAAGGGATTAGCTAGCCACCTTGTTGGAGCTAAATTATGATCCCTTCCAATTAGATGGAGGCTCTAGAGAAAACTTAAAATTGCAGAAACAGACTATCACAGTCATGACCTACCAAAAACTGTAAGTCATGCCTCTTCAAAAGAAAAGATGACAAAATTACTTTAAGGCTCTCAGGCATTGTTGAACCTTTGAAGCAATTTTTGCACTGAGGTTCTTTGTCTTTTAGCTTGTTTTTTGTTTTTTGGGGGGCTCACCATGACCCAAACCCATAAGTTCAACTTAGGGCAGCTGGTTCATTTCCCTGGGGTGTCATACAGATGAAGCACACTGATGAGTCCTAGGTAGATTGTGTGAGAGTCTCTATGGCACCAAGCATTCCTGCTTAAAACTGAACCAGCCTATAATTTCATGGTGATCTGCATATACAGTCCATGATGCTTTGCATTATGGAGGTATGTGTGTTTTGTATTTCTTATGTATATGCGGTTTAAAGGTCAAAGAAGGGTCAAAAATAAGACTAAGGTACTTAAATTCAGTAACAAGTTCCAGGAGGTAGTTTTTCCAAAGGACTGAAAAAGAAGAGTCTGCCAAAAACAATGAGTGCTGAAACCAAAGAGCATTGCTTGAGTCTTCTTGCTGTTTAAAAGTAATAAGTTACTAATAAGTAATGGCTTGCAGTACAGCATAGCAGTTAATGTAATGAACTGTGAATGAGCTTGGTACATCCAGCAGACCTAGGTTTGATTCTCACAGCCTCCACTTTTTCACAGAGAGGGTTGTGGATATATGGAACGGCCTTCTGCAGGAGGTTGTGGAGTTAAAAACAGTGGTGGAATTCAAGCATGCATGGGACAGTCATAAGGCAATTCTAGGGGGAGGGGGTAGGAAGAAGTAGGCTGCTGGTTAACTAGGATCTGCAGCTTATCCATCAGGTAGGGAAATGGGCAGACTGGGTGGGCCAAGTGGTCCTTATCTGCTGTCAAATTCTATGTTTCTATGTTTCCACCTGCATACTGTATGACTCTGAGTAAGTCACTTAACTACCCCAATGCTCCTGGGTTATCCAAGAACCTTTTATAGCCTTTAAAGTGTCTCCCAAATAATTGTTCTCTGATACCAAATCTGCAGGATTTTCTGTGATGATTTGTGAGAGCTGTTGTGTACCACAGCGAGTAAAGAAGTGTCTTTAAGAGGGGAAGTGCTAAATCTCCAAAAAGAAGATTTTGTTTCATTCCTCAGGTTCAATTTAAAAATTAAAGAGCAGTGATCTGAGAGAATCTGGGGAGAAAAAGAAAGAACCTGAGCAGTAGAAAAGTGCTCACAAGATGAAAAAAAATTATCTAAAATCTAAGTGGGTGTAGCTATTATGCTGGGGGAGAACATAGTGTATACTCTGCCCCTCTGGAAAAATCTGCACCAAACATCAGTAAAGCCAAGTTAAGCAAAGTTAGTCTTGAGATACAGTTGTTTCGCTGAAGCTCTGTATTTAGTTGGGTTAGAGATATCAAGGTCGAAAGACTTGGTGAGATTAAAATCACTACCTAAAATAAGCTGGCCAGCCAAAAGATCCAGGAGTTTCCCCAAGAATTTCTGAAAGAACCCCCTATACAGAGTGGGGAGGGAAGTAAACATTTGCCAGAGTAACCTCTGTGTTACAGAGGACACCCTGAAGAATGACAAAGTGGCCATGAGTGTCAATAATGGAAAAGAAAGAATTTTACTGCCTGATCTGGGGCTAGAGGCCAGGGAGGAGGAGAAACTGCATCTGCCCCATGACATTATTAATGTTCTGTTGAGGTCAAATGTGTTTCCTGTAAAAAAATTAAATCCACTGGATGACTACAAAGGCAGTGAAAGTATCTGGCCCATTCAAATGGATTATTTAAACCATTTATGTTTTGGGACAAGACTGATTGAAGTCAAGAACATTAAAACACCTCCAGGGAGCTAAGCTTCAAAGGCCAGATATGCAAACAAGAAGATGGATGTGGGTTCTCCCACTAGAGCAGGTGCTCCACCCATGATACCTGTTCTGTAGGATCCAGCACAGGAGGCTGCCACAAATGAATAGGGCCTACAGCATTAAGGAAGGCACCATATCCAGAATTTAAAATCAGTTTTACCACACATCTTGTAAGATGATGGCTAGAAACAGTGGATTTGATTTTCAAAGAGCCCTTAGATTGCTACAGTTTGTGATGATCTAGGGCTGCAGCAAAATCAGATGGCATCGGGGACCCTGCACCCAATTTAAAAAAATATGCGTCCATGTGCCGAAGACCCAAGAAATACTACAGCTGTAGGGTTGCACCAAACATGTGGTGTACTTGTGGGGTTTAACAAAGGGATCCATTACCTCCCTGCCCAATGTAAGCCTAGATAAGCTGCGGAGGCTGGGAGGATAATCTGGCTGGAAAGCAGGGACTGGGGGCTACTGGAGCAGTGGGGGTTCCATAGGGTACAACAGAAACATGGGGGCACTGACAGAGAGTGGAGGAGGCACCTGGTGGAGGTGCCATACAGAGTACAAGACAACTGCTCAGACTGGGAAGGGGTGGTTAGCATGTTGACACCAGCATGACATGGACCCCAGGTTAAAGCAGCTCTGGCACCTGCGCCACTGGACACACAGTCCCCTACATAGGGTGGATGACAGTGGGTGCAGGTTACAGGGTGCATGCGGTGGATGAATATGTGCCCTGGGCACTGTGACATTCCTCTGGTACACTGCCCCTCCCCCACATGGTGGCTGGTGGATGTCTGACTACACTGTGAGGGACTGTGAGTCTCATGGGGCAGGTGTCTGGGCTGATCTACCTGGTGTCTATGTCAAGATGGTGTCACCATGCCAACCCCCCCACCAAGTCTGAGTAGCTGTCTGCTTTTCCATTTTACACCTCCACAAGGTGCCTCTCCCACTCCCTCTCAGTGCCCCGTCATACCCTATGGCAGTCCCACTGCTTCAGGGGCCCCAGGTCACTAGCTTCCAGGTCCTACACCCCCCCACTCACCACCCTACAAGGCAGTGGCACAGGGCCCTTAGACCAGATCCTGGCTGGTCTAACCTGAGCCCCCTCTTGCAACCATGGCAGGGCTTCTGGAATAGCAAAAAAAAAAGGATATGCAGCCTTGCTGTGGCGCAGCTACCCTTGCAACCTGGCAAACAGGTGCTTCTGCCATAAGAAGATTTGAAAAGAACTACACAGGGTATTTTGTGTTCTGTTTGTATACTGTCTGTAATTCTTAGTAGCAAAGAAAGAGGGCTGCTGTAGTTAGCAGACCATTTTCCAGTATCTTGTTGCTGGGCCAGGACAGTTACAACCTATGAAACAGATGTGTGTTTGGAGGAAGGGCTGAAGCAGGCTTGCAAGAGGAGAAGAGCTTAAAAGGGGATATTGGCTGTGGGTTCCATTAAGAAGAGCTGAAAAGAACTACACAGCAGAGGTGATTTATTTTACTTTTTTCATTTCAAATTTGCAGTGTTTGGGTAAGTGGATCTCTGATTGAAATTGTTCTTTGCGGAGTATATTTTCTGTTAAAGATCATGTGCAACGGTTTTTACATAGTTTTTATAAAAGCTTGAAAAGCTGAAATTCAAGTCCCTGTGTCATGACTAGTGTTTCCTGAAAATTTCATGCTGTTTGGTTTTGTGGTTTTCTGTAAATCAATGTTTGTTAACTTGCTCTACAGTGGCTGAAAACAGTGGAGTTATTTATCTTCTCTCAGTCAAACTTAGTTTCAGATTCCCAATCAGAGCAGTAGTTTGTAGAGTTAATGGTTTGCTGAGCTCTCCAAGTTTCTTACAAACACAGTCTCTGGCTTGTGTTTAGATAGATTAGCTTAAAGTATAAGAACATTATCTTCTCATAAAAAGCTGATTATTTTAATTTCAGTGCTGAATGGAAGTAGTGGAAATCTTTCTCTGCAAGAAATTAGCTTGTCTGTATCATAGCTCTCAGTTCTTTCTAATCAAAACGCAGATAGATTGTTTTTCTAACTATATAACACAGGTCTAGTAAATGAATATAAAATACATCTAAATTTTGTTCATTCACAGAAACAGTTTGTCTTTGATGTAGCCTCCATAATTAGATTTCATGCAAGAACATGTTTTTCCATGTAAGATTGACAAATAGTACATGTGCTTGAAATACTGTAGCAGAATGTGACAGGCACCTGTCAGAACTCACAAATTTCAGTTCTTTGGTGGCTTCTGTGTGAAAATACATTATGTTGGGTATAACTAGGAACATTATGTGGCATTCTGATGCACCATGTCTCTGCCTGACAGCTGAGGGAGCTGCAGTCTACTGCCACCTGACTCTGCCCCACAAACCCCCTTCCTTCTGCTCCACATTTGAGGTTGCTGCATCCTGCTTCCCATCATCTTCTCCCACACAGTCAAGGATTGTGCAACCTGCTGCCTCCATCCTCTGCCTAAAGAATCAGGGCTGCTGTACCCTGTCTCCCCATGCCCAAACAATTGGGGTTGCTGTATCCTGCTGCCCTCTCTCTCCCCCACACTCCACAGTCAGGGCTGTTGTGCTGTGCTAAGCACTAGAGTGCCAGGTTCCCTATCTCCACAGCTGGGACTGCTGTACCATGCTGCCCTAGCCACCAGAGGTGGGGCTTTTGCTACATCTTGCTATTCACTTCCATTGCCCCAAATGGTCAGGGCTGCTGCACCACGTGTACCCCATCTCACAGTCAGGGCTGCTGTACCGAGATGCCTCCTGTGTTCTGCACCACAGTCGAGGCTTCTGCACCATGTTGTTCTCTATCTTCCTGTCACAGAGACAGGGCTGCTGCACTCTGCTCCTTTCTACGCAGTTGGGGTTGCTATGGCCTGCTGTACTTTAGAGCCCATGTCTCTGCAGTTAGGGCTGCTGCACCATGCTGCCACTTGCCACAATACCCAGTACATTTGCTGCACCCTGCTGCATGCTTCCACAGTTGAGGCAGTTCCACCCTGCTGTCCCCCTGCCACCACAGTCAAATCCTTTGCTACACCCTGATCCCCATATCCCTTATCCCAAACAGGCATGGCTGCTGCACCCTGTTCCACAGTTTGGGCTGCTGTATCCTGTTGCAATCCCTATCTTCTGCCTGAACATTCAGGGCCACAGCACCCTGTTGCCCCCTGTTCTTATCTCCACAGCCAGGGCTGCTATGCTGTGCTAGACCCTAGAGTCTCATGTTGCCTGCATCCACAGTTGGGGCTGCTGAACCCTGCTACACACTTCCATTGCCCCAAATGGTCTGGGCTGCTGCACAATGTGTAACCTGTCCTATTGTCAGGGCTGCTGTACCCTGATGCTCACCTGTGTCCTGCCCCACAGTCAGGGCTTCTGCACCATGCTGTCCTTTGTCCCCTGCTACCATTGTGCCCTGTTGCACCACAGAGCCTCTTGCCTCCACAGGCAAGGGACAGGTGCTGCACCCTTCCCGAACAGCTGGGGTTGCTGTGCCCTGCTTCCCTCTCTCTCTCACTCTGACAGTCAGGGACACTGCACATGTTGCTCCCTGTTCCTATCTCAGCAGGGTGTAGCAAAAGATCTGACTCTGGTGGCAGAGACACGGCAGGGTGCAAATGCCTCAACTGTGGAGGCATGCAACAGGGTGCAGCAAATGCCCTGAATCTTATGTCAAGTGGAAGCATGGTGCAGCAGCCCTTACTGCAGAGGCATTTGGCTCTAGGGCACAGCCGCTGCAGCAACACCAACTGCATAGAAAGGAGCAGGGTGCAGCAGCCCTATCAGTGGTGACAGGGGATAGAAGACAGCATGGTGCAGAAGCCTCAACTGTGGGGCAGGACACATGGAGCATCAGGGTACAGCAGCCCTGACTGTGAGATGGGGTACATGTGGTGCAGTAACCCTGATGATTTGGGACAATGGAAGTGGGTAGCAGCGTGCAGCAAAAGCCCCACCTCTGGTATTAGGGCAGTATGGTGCAGCAGCCCCAGCTGTGGAGGCAGGGAACCTGACACTGTAGGCCTTAGCAAAGGACAGCAGCCCTAATGTGGAGGCAGGAACAGGGCAACAGGTGCAGCATCCCTAACTGTGAGGGTGGGGGGGGAGAGAGAGAGGGCAGCAGGGTGCAGTAACCCCAATTGTTTGGGCAGGGGCAGCAGGGTGCAGTAGTCCTAATTTGTTGGGCAGGGGATGGAGGCAGCAGGGTGCACAATCCCTGACTTTGTGGGAGAAGACAGTGGGCAGCAGAGTGCAGCAGCCTCAAATGTGGAGCAGAAGGCAGGGGGCTTGTGGGGCAGGAAACTGGAGGCAGTAGACTGCAGCTGCTTCAACTGTGGGGCAAAGACATGGTGCATCGGGATGCCACATTGTGTTTTTAGTTATACACATACATGATGTATTTTCACACAGAAACCACCAAAGAACTGAAATGTGTGAGTTCTGACAGTATATGTGCTTGAAATACAATAGCAGAGTGTGACAAGCACCTGTTTGTTAATCTGACATGAACAAAAATGTTCTTACATGATTGTATTTATGAAGACTACATCAAAAACAAACTTTCTGTGAATGAACAAAATTTAGATTTATTTTATATTCATTAAACAGCCCTGTGTTGTGTAGTTAGAAAAAAATTGAGGTTTGATTAGAAAGAACAGAGCTATGATACAGACACGCTGGTATCTCACAGAAAAAGATTTCCACTACTTTAATTCAGGATTGAAACTGAAATTATCAGCTTTTTAAAGGAACAGAATGATATATTTTAAGCTGATCTATCTAAACACAAACCAGAGACTGAGTTTGTAAGAAACCTGGAGAGCTCAGCAAACCTTAAACTCTATGGAGTTCTGCTCTGATTGGGAATCTGAAACAGCAAGCTACTCCAAAATGATGTCATCGCACTCTAAGCTTGACTGAGAGGACAGAAATGACTCCACTGTTTTCAGCCACTACAGAGCAAGTTAACAAATGCTGATTTAAAGAAAACCATAAAACCAAACAGTATGAAATTTTCAGAAAACACTAATCATGACACAAGGACTTGAACTGCAACTTTTTAAGCTTTTATTAAAAATATGTAAAAACCATTGCACATGATCTTTAAATTGTTGTGCTGGTTGCCGTGCTGAAAGAAGGAAAGCACTCACCAGGGTGGTGGGTCAAAGCTGTAGATGATTGTTTCTGGAGGGCACAGGCTTGGTCCCACCCAACCTGCCTCTGGCCCCACCCACCCAAGTGCATCGTTTCCTTTATACCAGGGGTTCTGACATCATTTCCCCAAAAGAGCAAAGAACATACACCTATCATATCTTTAACAGCCCAGCACATCGCGTAGGGGGTAAATGCATGCACATGCTAGCACACACTAACAAAAAATAAAAAAAATAAAAAAATGCAAACAGGAAGGGAGAGAGACATGTGGGGAAAGGTGCAATGCACTGGCTGTGTGGTGGCAGTCTTTCAGGAGATGTTCTGGAGGCTGCAATGCTGACCTATTTGCAGGTACCTCTCTGGTCTGAGGGAGGAAGTTGCCTGTCTCCAGGCTGACCTGGTGAGGATTTGGGAAACCTCCTCCTCCACCCAGGGATCAACAGGGCTGCCTCCACCACCTCAGAGGTTGTCAAGAAAGAGGAGCAGTTGAACCACGGTGGGCTCAGGCAGGATGAGGGTGGTGGAACAAAGGTGCATCCCTCCAGTTGTACCTCTCCATAATTCATATGCCATTCTGATGGAGCTTGATTCCTCTATGGAGGTGCCCTCAATAGAGATCAAAGAGGATGCTGGGAACCTCCACAAAAGAGACCCACAGGAGAGTGGCATGGGACCCCTCAGGGGAAGGAAACCACTCCTGGTGGGACACTAAATCATTATGGGATAGAACTAGGGGAAAGAGGGAAGAGGGAGGTAAGGTGCCTGCCTGGCACCATGACTTGGAAGGACAGGAAGTGAATCCTCAGGATCATGGGAGTGGCTGCACAGGAGAGGGAGCTAGACATCATTGTCCACCTAGGGGGCAAATGACCTGGCTGGAAATGGGATCAGAGCAGTGTAGGAGAAGTTTGTGGAGTTGGGGAGGGGCCTTAGACAAGTAGCATGCATGGTAACCTTCTTGGAGTTGCTGCCTGTCTATGGCATGGGTGAGGCTAGGGTACTCTGCACCATGGTATTCAATGAATGGCTGAAAAACTGGTGTGAAGCTCAGGATTTTGGCTTCATCAGGGACAGGGTGTCCACCTGGAGGGATACAGGCCTATATTGGTGCAATGGTCTACATCTGTCCAGGAGGGGAACCAGAATCATAGGTGATAGGTTTAAATGCTTCATTGGCAAGCATTTAAATTAGCCAAGGGGGAGACACTGAAAATGGGCAAGGAAATCCCAGCTCCCCCTCACACAAGACAGGGTAATTAGCAAGGTAAACACCACACTTGCATACTGTGTGACCCTGAGCAAGTCACTTAACTTCCTTGTGCTCCCAGGTCACACCTGTAAACAAGTTTCAGTTTAGTGTGTCTCTCCTGGTAAAAAAAAAAAAAAGTAGAGAAGTCGATAGGGAGCAGGACAATGGTAAATGTAGAAAAAGGCAGTAAGGACAGGGATGGGGCTGAAAGAGGTAAGGTCATCAAAAAATGGAGGGCAATGAGTACCAATGCACATAGTCTGGGTAACAAGCTCCCTGAACTAGTGGTCTTGATGGAAGAGGGATGCCTGGATATCATGGCAGTCACAGGAACATGGTACACAGAAAACCATGCCTGGGATGTCAACATACCAAGGTACACAATCTACAGGAGGGACAGAGAGGGAAAAAGAGGAGGAGTAGCTCTCTATGTAAGGGAAGAGATCAAAGCAATGCAACTAAAGTGTAAACAGGGAAGAGAGGAGGCACTGTGGGTCACCTTGGAGACAGGAAATTGCACCACAATCCACAAGGGGTTGTATATAGACCCCCATCTCAGGGGATGAAATGGACAAGGAAATGATAGAAGGCATCCTTAGAATGGCAGAAAAAGAGGAGGTATTGTTGACGGGGGACCTGAATATGTCAGATGTTAACTGGAGCACCTTTGCTGCAGACACATCCAAGAGCAGAGTCATTCTCTATGCACTACAGGGGGCATGCCTCAGACAGCTAGTTTTGGAACCCACTCAGGGGGGAGCAATCTTAGATCTGTACTCTCAAATGGGGACGGAGAAAGAATCTCAGATTTAGAAGTGGGTAGCCATCCGGGAACAAGCGACCACCAAACAGTGTGGTTCATGATAAACACAGCCATAGAGTCAAGCCATACAAAAGTGAGGGTATAGGATTTTAGGAAGGCTGACTTTGGCAAAATGGGAGATTGCTTCAGGGTCCATGCCTTTGTGACCCCTCGCCTTGACTACTGCAATGCCTTGTACCTAGGGCTACCAGGGGTTGATATCCACCTCTTGCAGCTGGTGCAGAATGCAGCAGCCAGGCTTTTGTCTGGGACATCTAGAAATAGTCATATTATGCCTGTGCTGCGCGGACTGCACTGGCTGCTGGTTCAGTGGCGGATCACCTTTAAGGTCGGGTTACTGACTTATAAAGCCCTACACAAACAGGGACCGTGGTGTCTGCAAGATCTCCTTACTCTCTACTGTCCCTCTTGCTTACTCCGATCCGCCAATGAGGGATTGCTAGAGATTCCCAGGGTTCATTTAAAGACATCTGGGGCACGTGCATTTTCTTACGCTGCCCCCACCCTGTGGAATTCTTTACCTCACTGGATATGAGGCTGCCTGACCGTTAAGAGTTTTAAATCTGAGCTAAAAACCTTTTTGTTTTTAAAAGCATTTAAAGATTGATTTTATTATTAATATTTGTTTATTATTTAATGTAATTACTGTACAGCACTTTGGTTTCTGAAAAGCGCTTATAAATAAACTTTTACTTACTTACTTACTTACTAGAAAAGCACTAGCAAATGGGCAAGAAGGAGGGGTGGAGAAACAATGGGGAAAAATCAAAACTGCCATCACAGAGGCAACAAGTGAAGCAAATAAACAAAACAAAATGAATGAAAAAAACCACTATGGTTCTCAAAAGAGGTGGCGAGGAAGGTTAGGGAGAAAAATATAGCATTCAGGAAGTATAAGGAAACACAGAAGGAGCAGGACAGAGAACAATACCAGTTAAAGCAGAAGAAAGTGGAGAAGGCAGTCAGAATAGCAAAGGCCCAAACTGAGGAAAGGATAGCCAACTCAGTTATGAAGGTGGATAAAACCTTTTATAGGTACATTAGGGAGTGAACAAAGACCAAGGGAGGAATAATGAGGCTTAATAAGGGGGTTGGGGTGAGCAGAGGATGACAATGAAAAAGCAGGGATACTGAATGAACACTTCTGCTCAGTATTCACAAAAGAAGAGGAGGGGGAGGTACCTAATCTAATGAATAGAAGCACTCTGGATAGAGGGGGTGATACCAGTCCTTTCACAGAAGAAAGGGTTCTGAAAGAACTCCTAAAACTGAAGGTGAACAAAGCAGTGGGGCCTGACGGGATTCACCCCAGAATTCTAAAAGAACTAAGGGGAGAACTAGTGACACCACTGACTACCCCTTTTAAGAAATTATGGGAGGATGGTGTGGTACCTGAGGACTGGAGGAGGGTGGATATGATTCCCCTTCACAAAAGTGGGAGTAAGGCAGAGGCAGAAAACTACAGACCTGTTAGTTTGACCTCAGTGGTAGGGAAAATGATGGACTCACTTCTGAAAGAAAGAATTGTTCAGTACCAAGAGGCCAGCGGGACTCAGTACCCAAGGCAGCATGGATTCACAGCAGGAAGGTCATGTCAGATGAATCTAATAGATCTCTTTGACTGGGTGACCAAAGAAGTAGACCAGGGAGGGGCTGTGGACGTGGCCTACCTAGACTTTAACAAGGCATGTGACACAGTCCCACACAAAAGATTAATAAACAAGTTTGCTAGCCTGGGAGTGGGTCCCAGGGTGGTAGCCTGGGTAAAAAATTGTCTGGACAGCAGGACACAGAAGGTAATTGTCAATAGAGTCCAGTCCGAAGAAAGGGGGTTTACTAATGGGGTACTGCAGGGTTCAGTTCTGGGACCAGTCCTCTTTAATGTCTTTATAGGTTACATTACAGAGAGACTGGAAGGAAAAGCATGCCTCTTTGCAGAAGACACAAAGATCTACAACAGGGTTGATACACAAAGGGGGTGGAAAGCATGAGAAGGGTCTTGGCAAGGTTGGAGGAATGGTCAAAAGTATGGCAGCTTAGATTCAATGCAAAGACATGCAGAGTAATGCACCTGGGAAACAAAATCCCAGGGGAAGAGTACACAATGTGGGGGGGGGGTACTAACAACAACAAAAATGGAAAGGGACCCAGAGGTAGTCATATCAGATGACCTAAAGGTAGACAAGCAATGTGAGAAGGCAGTAAGAAGCGCTACTGGGATGCATAGGGCGAGAAATCACCAGTAGAAAACAAATGAAGTTGTTATCCCTCTATACAGACAGTTGGTGAGACCCCATCTGAAGTACTGCATGCAGGTCTGGAGACCCCATCTCCACAAGGACATAGACCGGATGGAGGCAGTAAAGAGGAGGGCAACTAAAATTGTGCAGGGTCTGTGCCAGAAGCCATACAAAGTGAGACTGAATGAGCTTAATATGTATACCCTGAAGGAAAGGATGGAGAGGAGGGGCATGATAAAACTTTCAAGTACCTCAAGGGACTCAACAAATTCCAAGAGGGTAGCATCTTTCAGAAAAAGATACGTGCAAAAACAATGGGGCAGATTTTGAAGATAGAGGGGGGATGGCTCTGGGGCAATGTGAGGAAGTATTTTTTCATGGAGAGGGTGGTGGATGCATGGAATGGCCTTCCTGAGGAGGTCATGGGGGTCAAAAACTGTGGGGGAATTCAAGAATGTATGGGACAAATATAAGGCAAGTCTTGTGGGGGGTAGGAGGAAGTAGACTGTTGGTTGACTAGGATCTGCATCTTATCCAATATGTAGGGAAATGGGCAGACTGGATGGGCCAAGCTGTCCTTATCTGCCATCAAAGTCTATGTTTCTATGTTACTAAGAGTGGCTTAGGCTGGCTTAGGCACACAGCATCCCAATTTTGATGCAGTCTGTGTTTGAAAATCAAGATAGCTGCAAACTTTGATGGAAGGTGCCACTTGCATCATACCTGTTTGGCACAAGCACCTTGCGTCAAAGTTTTTGGTCTGAAAAATTGCACCCCATGTGCTGTCATCTCAAACTTTGAAACTTTTTATCACAAATAAAGTATTCCATATAAGAATAAAAAAACAAACCTCAAAACTTAGTAACCATATGCCAAACTATTTCCCATGAGGGTAGAATGCAGCAACATAAAGTTTGCCAGAGTAGTAGGGAGGGAATACTTTACCTGGAGACTGAGGCAAACTTACAACTATGTACTTGTGGTCTTCCAAGGGAAGAGTTGGGTAAAATACCCACCCTTACTATAGTCAGAGAGAAAGTACTGCTGGACTGGCATCTATCACAGAGGAGGAATAGCCAGGAAAAAAGAGATTCTGGGCCTTCAAGGGGATTGAAAAATCCCCAGTTAAATGGAAAAACATGGACCATACTAACAGTCCAATACAGGGGAGGAATATGGCCAGCGCCTTGACAGTCATGAGCGATAAGGAAATAATAACAAAACCTCCATCCCAACCATAGTAGAAGCACAAAAAAAAAAAAAATCAAAACACAGTGCCAGCCCAATTATTATTGGTAAAGGAGGTGACCCAGTGAAAAACCACTGGGGCCAGGCCCTGAGGAATAAAGTAGCAAAAGGAGGAGGGGGAGAAGGGCAGCAAGGGAAATGACAGGGGGTGCTAGGGGTATTTCGGGAGTAAGAGGGGGCAGGTAGAAGCCAGCAGAGACCTCCAACAAATGATAACCAGAAACCAGTGCCTTGACTCCTGGGACAGAAATTCCCTGGATCTGAGCCAGGTGTCTGGCATTCAAGAGATCCAGACCCCTACAGGTCCACTGGGGCTGCTGTGCTGGAGTTCTGCAAATAAAGCACTGAGAAATGAAGACCACACACAGTAGTCCCCTGGACTACTAGATCACCAGGCCCGGATAAGATCACAGGGAGTATGATAAAGTTGATGGCTATCAATTTGATTTGTCCATTTAAAATACTCTTTGAAAACAGCATAAACCATAGTGAAGTTCCATGCGACTGGAAAATAGCACTTGGGACACAGCTATTTAAAAAGGGAGAGAAAATCGTGTTGAAAATTATAGGCCAATAAGCTTAACATCAATTATTGGGAAAATGTTGGAAAGCATTATTAAAGACAGAATTAACTTATTACTAGGCGACATAGATGCTGATCAACATGGTTTTAAAAGTGATAGATCGTGTGTGACTAACCTACTATGTTTTTATGAAAACTTAAGTACTGTAGTAAATTAGATAATAAAATACCTTGCTATATCATATTTTTAGATTTCAGCAAGGCATTTATCTTAGTACCACATTGGGCTGTAGTGAAAAAAAATTAAATGCTTATAATGTTGATGTAACACTCATAGCCTGGATTTCCAAATCTAGAGGAGACCAAGCCCTGTGCTTCAACCCTCAAGAGGGACTTCCTTAGGGGCGGATCCACCCCTAAGGAAGACCTGCTTGAGGGCTGAAGTGCAGGGCTTGGTCTCCTCTGCAATCCTGCCGAAATAAATTTGCACTTGCTTTTCCCCAGAAAAACATTTGTATGCTGAGCTTTTCTTCTTTTTGTTTCAATCTGAGAGTTTACTACTTTGTTCATGCACCACCAATGTTCCTGAGCACACATGAATGCTTGTTGAACAAAACAGGAGGAACTCTGCACTTTAGAAGTTAGGTGACCGCCAACAGGGTTAGGGGAGTAAACCAGTAGGAGCAAAATGAGGAGTCTCAACCCCCAAGGGTGCAGGCTCCTGCAGAACCAGAGTCCTGGCTCTTCAGAAAGGAGACAGAGAAGTAATGTTAATCTCAGTCAATGGAAAAGAAGGGCAGGACCATGGCCCAGCCTCATGGCTAGCTATGAGGATTTACCTTACCTGACAACCGCAATGGAGTTTAGGAGGGAAATAGTAAGGGCTGCACCAGTTAAAGTGTCAAAGGCCTGGAGTACAGCTCCCACCCTACCACCAATGTCCCTATTCTGGGACTGGAAAGAACACCAGTAGAAAGCTTTCAGGAACAGCCATATTAAACATTATCCTGCCTATAATGTAGCTGCTAGTAGAAACACCACTGAAGGGAGTGAGCTGTGGCTCCTGCCACCCCCATACCATAATAGCTGCCAAACTCAGGTCCCTCCATGGTTAAACTGGAAATATTTAGGAGGTAGAACCCTCATTTCTACATTTATAGGAGGTGGAACTCTTGGTCCTAGGAGGTGGAACTCTCCAATAGTATTCAATAAAGAAAGGTGTCAGAGGAAGTGGAACTGAATTCCTGTGAGCTCATGCCCAATTTAATCCTTGGAGTCCTCCCTTTCCTTCCCTGCAGCTCACTTGCAGGTAGCTTGGAAAAAGGATATGCACTCAGGTCATAGATCAGGTAGAAGGCTGTGCTCATTGGCCACTCTAGATGCTGCAGATGTTCTGACATCATGGATTCTGTCTATCAGCTTCTTTGCTTTGCTGCTTGGGGCATCTGTCAGCATGGGGATTGTGGAAATGCTCATGGTGGCTTGCTGGAAACCCCATCCGGTGTAAGCATGCCTCTGGAAAGGTTATCTCACACTGCCAATGCAGAATGGAAAGTTTGCTGACCCCCCTTGAACCGAATCACCAGCTTGGCAGGGTAGAGTGTCCAAATCTTTAGGTGCTGCTTGTGGAAGATCACAAAAAGAGGGAGGCAATCATGGTGGGCATTCATAGTAGCTGGAGTGTAATCATTATCAAAATAAATTTTCATTTGGCCGTAGAATACCAACTTCCTCTGCCATGCCTTCTGAAGTATTGTCTCCTTCACATTGTAGTTCCAGAAACCAATAATGACAAAGTGTGGGTGGGCATCTGGGGAGGTAGACTTCAAATTATGTTGCTTGATGCTACCCCTGTGTATCTATCTCTCTTGTAACACCATTTGTATTTTGCCACAATATTCATCTGGGTTTGTAATGTATTTCTGCATTTTCTACACTGTTAGTCTGCACTCAAATTGTTATCCTGTATTTTTAGTTCAGTTTGACCTTAAATCATTGCAATATATTGTTTTTCATTCTTTATTTTGAACCTTGTTGCTCTGTATTTTATCTTCATGTGCCTTCCTTGCCGGGGTTGTGCCTGAAAATGGTCCACTGGATCAGAGTACTTACCCAGTTATCAAAGCCATAACTAATGAACTAACTAACTAACTAACTAACTAACTAACTAACTAAATCAATAAATCCAGGGCATGGTGAGTGTGTTTGATATCTAATTTAAAATTGAGGGGCAGTTCCTAGGCTGTTTGCAAAAAACTCTCTAAGATATCAACAAGTGTTGAACCCTCAGAGTTTTTGGGCAGTGCATAGACTTGGATATTCGTACTCTGTGATCTATTTTCATAGTCCTCCTGTCTTGTTGTAATCAACACTTGGTACTTGAGTTAGACTTTGACCTGGGC
Source organism: Neoceratodus forsteri (assembly GCA_016271365.2). Lineage (NCBI taxonomy): Eukaryota > Metazoa > Chordata > Ceratodontiformes > Ceratodontidae > Neoceratodus > Neoceratodus forsteri. Next base: position 814,900,103 of record CM028129.1, on the reverse strand, counting down.
CTCCAATGTGTCCACCTAGGTGTCTATTGCTGTTATGTGCTGCTCAGCTGAGTCTGTGCAGTGTTCCACTGAAGCAATGTCTTTTTTAACATCTTTCAGAGTATCCTTAAATTCTGCCTGAAAGTCCTGAATGACCTTGTACATTGAGTCCAGCTTCACCTTTTTTGTAGAGTCCCGTTTGGAGTGTTCTGGTGAGCCCTCACAGGTCCACACCATGCTAGAGGCCTAGAAGAGCTCTGAATCTGAGAGCTCTGGGTGGGGTTCAGCCACATCCTTGTCCTGCTCTATTGATTTCAGCTCAGAAGACTTCATGGCTCTGCAAGACCCCTCGTCACAAGTATTTTCAAAGCAAGTTGTTGAACATGAAGAATTTAAAGAACTACTGATGCCTCAAAGAAAACTTAAAAAAAACACAATAATTAGGTACAATTCTGCTTGCATTCCATTTATATTTTATATATTTCTCCTCCCCATAATTTAATACTAAAGAAATACTGTATGTATGAATATATGATTGTTGTGCCTTGGAGTTCATCTGCCTCTATAGCTTACTCCCTCCTTCAAGTCATAATCCTCTGTTGTGACATCACAGTTTGTTGCCATGGGAGTAACTGTAAGGACACAAACAGTGCTCTATGACTTCAGGTAGGGAGAAGGCAGCAAGAATAGATAAACTCTTCAGAAGCAAATGTCCTGTTTTCATGCAAATGAGCGCACTACTAAATAATGGGGAGAAGGAATACACAACTAATTGAAATACAAGCTGAACTGTGTCTAAACATTAGGTTGTGTTAAAGTTCTCCTGAGTGTGTCACCAGCACTTTAAATTTGGTTTATACTGCGTAGGGTAGAAAGCTATCAAACTACATGACCATCTTGCTTGTGACATCACCTGGAAGCCTCCCATTCTCAGTTTCTTGAGGGGTAATGTTGAGGGTATCAAGCATTTGACTGACAAATGAGGAAGAGGAAGGATAGTCCTCATAATGTTTTGGAGGAGACTCAAAGTCTCACTCAGGTGTGCCCTCTGTTTTCATTGGGTCAGCTTCCTTCTCCTGTACATAGTATTCTCTTTCCTTCTTCTTCTCTACAGACAGATAGGTTGGAGCCTGAGCCTAGGGAATGTGGGTGGCAGTCATATTATTAAAATTTTCCATGGCCTGGCTAGCCTGGAAAATTTGACACATTTTTGATATATCCTCAGATGAGGGCATTTTTTTCAGTGTCATCTGTCTTTTCCTTTCTCCATTCAGGTGGAACAGTAGTGGCATTTTTTTTGAGTTCCCTTTTAGCAGGCACCATTTCCAGTGTCTGCTGAGGTTCTTTCATTTTTATTTTATTTTTCATTTTGTTCTTTTTGCCCATGGGCAATGGCTATGGGGAACCCTCCCTGTGTCAGCTTGGTCCCGTTCTCACTGGGATCTGACATCATGGATCTCGTGACAAGGAATTTTTTCATCTGTGTTCTTCGGGAGACAATTTTTAATTTTGACATCACTGCATTCAGGGTTCCTTCTTTTGGACACCATGGTATCTGATCCATCTTTACTGTGCCTTTCAGATGGGTGAACTGTTTTAGTTTTTTCTTATCGCCTTTTACTGAAGTTGCTACCGCTGTACTTGAGGAGAGAGGCTCTTCTGATGTGTACTTTCTACCATCTTTGGGAACTCCTCAAAGCCTGTTTTATTATTTTTTGGTGACAAAGAAGCAGACTGAAAAGCTATACTTTTTGCTAATCTTTTTTACCCTTTTCTTCAAGGTTCTAGGGTAAAAAAAATAAGACAGGTCTCACAGTTTGTAAAGTCATAGTCTGAACACAGGTACAACAGAGCTTGTGGCAGTCTGCCTTTGCCAGAAGTTGGAAACTATTTTATACAATTTGTTTAGCCTTGGGGTCCCCCAGGCCTTAAAATATTTAAAGCGATTCCCAAAAAACATAGCAGAGTAAGAGTCCAACAGTACAAAATGTCTCTTACCCATAAAAAGTGTGCCAAAGGTCAAGTTACAGTTTCCTATAACATGACTCAATTAATTAAGGTGAAAGGGCACAGACAGAAAGGTAACATGAAAGCACTCTGTTTCCTGCAATGTAAAATGAAGGAAGACAAAAAACATTATTAAAATAAACAGATTAGTGGTTACATTTTTAAATAGTAGCAAGAAAGAAAAGAATGGTAGCTAGTAGGATGGACTCCGGTTCCTAGGAATAAAAATGAGAACCAAAGAGACCAGACTGTAAAATTTTACACCCTAATGCAGAGTTAATTGAGAAACTAACTAGACAGTAATTTAACACATTAATAAACTTAAAATAAATAAACCATCTGGGGACCCAGCGATACCTGAGTTGGCTTCCATGGCAATTACTCTCTTCAGGCAGAGAAATAAATCTGGTTAACTGCCTGAGTGGAACTGCGGAGTTTGAAACCAGTATTCTAAATTCCAAAATTAGAATAGGTTTTATCTCCAGGGGCTTTTGATGCATAGAGTCTAAACATTAAGTAAGGGATTCCAGAGGCTAGGAAATAATTTAAACTACAAGCTGCCATTTTGTGTGGTGTCTGGAAATTCCCGAAGAGCCTATCTCAGGTTGAAGGAAGGCCAGAGCTCTAAAAATAAGAAGCATTAGTAGAATATAAAACTGTTTTTTCCTTAAATGTGACTTGGATGGATGTTAACTTACCTGTGTTTGAAGTGTCTCTGTTGTTATAACAGAATGACAAATGTTCGGTTCCAAAGGTTTTCTTTTGCCTTTCTTCTTAAATATTGTGAAGTGTTGTCTTGCCTTGCATGGATATGATGCCTAAAAGAAAATGCTCTTCTGTTAATGCCATTCTACAATCCAGTAGAATTGTAAGCATTAATTAAGCAATAAGGCATGAAAGGGTGTGCACCATCACTGAATAACATCACACCTAGGGTGGGTCAAAGCACGAGGCTGCAGGCCAAATGCTTCCGACACCCTTGGTGTAATGTTATTCAGGGACGACGCACACCCTGGAGTGCCTTATTGCGATTATAATATGACTATAAAAAATCCGAGAAGACTCTAATGATTAATCAATAAACATAAGAAACACATCAGAAGTTATAACTTTATTATAATTAATTTAGACATAAAATAGAGATAACATAGTCCCTTCAAGAGCTTTACTGCATCCCTCCATATTGCTTACACTAACTTCTTGTAGCTGATTTTATTACTTTGAGCTTATCAATATTTTTTTATGCTCCTGCTTTTATCTCATTTTCGCTTTGTAGAATTGAACACATTAATATTGACAGTCCCATATAGTGTCCTTATAGAGATCAATCGTGCTGCGGCAGAGGCATCCATATGGTTATTTTCTACATAGATACATAGATACATAGACAGTGTCAGCAGATAAGGGCCTTTGGCCCACCCAGTCTGCCCATTTGAGCTTGTAAGTTCAGTTTATGTTTTCCAAGAAGTCTGTTGCCCCTTACCCCTGACCTCCAGAATTCCTTTATATCTATCCCATGCATTCTTAAATCCCGTGATTGTTTCAGCCCTCACCACTTCCTCTGGCAGGGTGTTCCACTTGTCCACCACCCGTTCTGTGAAGAAATTCTTCCTCATGTTTCCTCTGAATCATCCTCCCTCCAACTTCATCCCATGCCCTCTAGTCCTGGAACATCTTTTTGCTTAAAAATAGTGTATTCCTGCACCCTGTTCCTCCCTGTAAGATACTTGTATGTATCTATCATATCCCCTCTCTCCCTCCTCTCCTCCAGGGAGTACATGTTCAGTTTCTTCAACCTGTCCTCATAGGACTTGTGATGCAATCCATGCACCATCTTTGTTGCCCTCCTCTGAACCTTCTCTACCCTGTCTATGTCCTTATGTAGGTAAGGTCTCAGAACTGTACAGTGTACTCTGGGGGGCCTCACTAGTGTCTTGTATAGTGGAATTATGACCTCCTTTCTGCTGGTGATGCCCCTGCCTATGCATCCCAGCATCCTATTTGTTTTACCTGCTGCCTTGTCACACTGTTTCCCTACCTTGAGGTCATCAGAGATAATAACCCCAAGATCCCTTTCCTGCTTGGTGTATGCTATATCATCACCCCCCAACTGATATATATTCTGCCAGGGTTTTTGTGCCCCATATGCATTATCTTGTACTTCTTTGCATTGAATTTCAACTGCCAACCCTCTGACCATTCTTCAAGTTTCTGCAGGTCCCTTCTCATTCTGTCTACACCCTCTGGTGTGTCTACTCTGTTACAGAGCTTTGTGTCATCAGCGAACAGTGAAATTCTGCCTTCTAGGTCCTGCGCAATGTCACTGATGAAGATATTGAATAGGACCGGTCCCAGCACTGATCCCTGTACAATTCCCTGTTTTTTTAACAGGAGTGAACACTGTCCTAACAAGTAGAAAAAAAACAATTAAACAAAAAGACACAACAGGATATGTGTTGTGGTTGGATAGTGGCACACCTCGGGTGTGTCATGAGGCATGAGGTATCACTGAGTGCCTTCACTTCAACCACCCAAGAAGTGGTATTACCCTACCACAGTGTATACCTTGGAGTGTCCTACTGTGAATATAAAATGGGTCCACAATTTTTTTTGGGGGGGGGTGGGGTAAAGAAATGCACAAAATAAAAAAATAAACATTTTTATGGCTTTTTTAAAACAGTCCCAGAACCTCCCCGCACTGACATGCCACCTCAGGTTTAAATATTATGTACAGCAAGATTCATGTATTTTTTATTAACTTTTAAATTCTCTAGTTTTCACCAACCTACCCCCTTTTACACATTTCCTCACCTTTCTTTCTTTTTCTTTATAATATTCCCTCCCTTTTCTCTGTCTTGTTTATTTTCTGTCTTGCCATTATTCAAGAGATGGAATGTTTACTACAGACAGAATGCAATAATTCAAACCTCTGCTCTGTTGTACTGGCAGAATGTTTACTCCTACTAGCACACAACATAGAGGATAATGTATGGGAAGCAGTTAACAAAAGTGTATTTGCATTGAGAGGTTACCATGGTTTGTAAACCTCGAGAGTGCAGCTTGAGAGGTTTATAGCTGCCATGGTAACCTCGAGATGCAAATTCACCTGTGTTATAAACTGCTTCCCATACATTGTCTTAAATAGTGTATGGGAACCAGTACAATATGTGCTTTTTACCCCAAAACAAAGAGGAAATCCCAACTGATTTGGAAGCAACTGAGTGCCTGAATGTAAGTCAAGGATCAAGGGTCAAGGATGGATCAACATGAACTTTGTGCCTTTCGGAAGTGCCATGGGCAAAGTTCATTCGAGGAGGAGGCTCTACTGGAAATACTTCTTAAGCAATAGGTACCTTGTAGGAGAAACAAAAAAAATAAGCAAATATGTGGAGACATTGTTTTTATAGTAGACTGCTGCCACCATCATGAATGCTCATTTTATTTTATTTTTAAAAATCACCGTGATTGAGGAGCTGCCATTTATGTTTGAATGCTGCCGAGTGCTGCTGCGGTAGAATGTTGAATCTCGGCAGCATTCTTTCTTGTTATGATATCGTTCTAAGGTGGTTAACAGCAAGTGAATGTTAGAATGATACCATAACAAGTCTGTATTTACACTGAATTCTGGTGGTAACAACATTCCACCATACACTGTAGAAGACCTCAGATGGAATCAGGGCTTTTGTTTTATCTGTAACAGCTTAAACAACACAGATTTCCCTGGTAAGCAGGTAAGGATAAGAAGGGGATTTTTCATGGTCAGCAAAGAAACACCATAAATTACAATTCTAAGTACTGTAGTACTTAATTTTCTAAGTTATGTACTGTATGTGTGTGTAACAAGAGTATTATGAGGTCAAATAACATTTAATTCTTATGTTTATAAATTTAATACAATATAATAACAGGTCAGCAATTTTTCCTATGGGCTGGACGAGTTGATATTTCCCGTAACAACTGGCTGGTTGTTACGGCATTCACGAGCCATTTAAGTCAAAGTATGCCACTCCCTCATTGGCTCTTGTCTTGCTTGTGGGTGGGCATAACAGTTTAAAAAACATGGCAGCTCTGTCTCTCTCTCTTACCACTGAGCCACCACAACATTAGTTTTCAGCATAGTTTCTTTTATATCCCGTTGATCCAGCCTGAAACAAAATTGCTGCCCAGTGTATTATAAAAAATAAAAGATTGGGGAAGGGGGTGTTATGAAAATTTAATGCACACCATTGTTGTAGAATGCTTTGATAAACCCCTCAGGCTTTGCCTCAGAGTTTATGTAGCATCCCACAACTCGGGTGTGCATTAAATTCTCATAGCACCCCCTTCCTCGTCCTTTATTCTCTATTTTATTTTTAGGGCCTAACTGAAGGTTCATAGTCAGTAAAGGTGACAGCCACATTTGAGATGGCAGTCAGGAATGGCAGGTACAATTTTTTTTATTGTGAATAGGCTACTGGACCTTCTTCCAGTGCTGTCGTCATGGGATATCAGCACTGGGTTCCATGCTCCATAGCCAATCAGATTACTGGATTTTTTTATAGCCATATTATAATATAGAGTGTTGAGGTGCCCCAACATGGTTTGTTAAAACTGTGGCACTTGACAATGACTTTGGTGTACTGTTTGTGGATTTCTCACCACTGAATATAAGGCAAGGCAGCATGCCACTGTGGAATCACAGCAGTCAGCTACTTTGCTTTTACGAGGACTGCACATGCTTGTTTCAGAATACTATTAGACATCAACTAAAATCTGTTGTAGCTTACTCCTGGATGTCAAGTACTACAGGGTTCTCCACCATGGTAGGGGGTTAGCTAGGGGTCTTCTAGGTTTCTTGTGGGACATGAGGTTAGGGGTTCACCTTGAAACACTTTAAATGCAGCACAGTAACTTTATTCTCCACACAAAAGCTTCCAGCCTAATGGTAGTTTATTTGAAAGTGCTGGATGTGCTCCCTGGCTACTCCTAGGCATTGTGCAGACATAGTGAACTAATCCAGTAAGGGAATAAAATTACCCACTCGCCAGCATATAGATTTAATATATAATTTATTGAACCGATGTAAGCTGTTATAGACAGGCTGAATGCTGCGTCATCCCCCATGGCCTCTGCTTTTTCTGCAGGTTTTCTCCCCACTACTTCGGTGCCCAGTGGGTAAAGACTGAAGGGGACACAAGAAAGTGCATATGTCTTGGTCATGAGGCACTCTGCCTCCCCTAGTGGCTCCACTTGTACTACCATCTGGGGCCACCCAGGTTGCAGTATAACAGTGGAGCAAGCTGACCTCCCCCTCTGGAGTAGGAGAGCATCCTACGGGATGCTCAATCCTCCTTCCTCAGCTTACCCCCAAGCAACCCAGGTCCTTTCCTGAACACAGGTCACCAGTGTGGCAGCAAGTGAGGATCCAGGGCCTCAGCCCTCTGTACCTCCAGGCTGGCTATGGGTGTCAGATTTTAGGATATCAGATTACCTGACACCTGATATCCTAAAATTTGAATCCTCATTATGCTAAGCTATGCACTATCATTTTCAAAGCAGCAGTACTGCCTCCACCCTGGTGGCACAGCATAATGCAAATCCCCATACCCCCCACCAAACATACCCACTATCTCCCACCTCCCTCTTCCTCCCCATAACACCCAATACCTTATTAAAGTCTTGTTGGGCAACATATCAAGCATTATTATAACACACCCCCTCTTAAATAATAACTTCCCCACCCAAACCACAATGCTGGACACCACATGTACAATCCAGAAGGCACCCCCAGCAAACATACCCACTAGACCCCACCTCCCTCCTCCTTCCCCATATCACCCAATTCCTTATTAAACTCCTGTCGGGTGACAGCTACAGCAGTGCTAGTGCTCACCACAGGTCCCACAGAGGAATAACTGCCTTGTACTTGTCTTCATTCAGTATGAATGAAGAGGCATCCTTTAATAGCAGTAACACCTGATTGGCCCACTGTGAGCCAATCAGGTGTTACTTCTGTTGGAGAACCTCTTTTCATTCATACAGAATGAAGACAAGCATGAGGCAGCTGTGTCATCGCTGGGCCTGTATTGAGCACCAGTGTTGCTGTGGTTGTCACCTGACAGGAGTTTAATAAGGTATTGGGTCATATGGGCAGAAGGAGTGAGATATTGGCTAGTGGGGGTGTTGGGTGGGGGTTGCTTTCTGATCTATATGTATAGTGGCCAGTATGGTGGCTTGTAGGGAAGGAGAAGGAATTATGATATGGGGGTATATTATTATTATTATTTAGTTTTTGTTAACCGGGTAGGGTGCACTAGGCAGATATCTGCCTATTTTCAGTCATGACTCGGTAGGTTACAGACAAAGAAATATACGACACATAACATAATCATACAATACAGATGTTTACAGAATATTAGATTAGGATGACGGAGATACTAAAGTATATTCCATAAAGTAATACAGTTGCATAACAAATTGCTCAGAGAAAGCCCATGATTATTGGATACAAGCAAATGAAATCTTCAAGACAGCTAACTTATAAGGGCTACCTAATAATCCTGTTTTAAATGTAATGGTAAGGATGAGCTGCCGTGGACTGGAACATACCCTCCACAACATGTGCTAGGAGTCAGGTGATCCTGGAAGGATTGCAAAGTGGGTTCCTGACTCAGGGCATCTCTGAACCAACAAGAGCTGAGGTGATTCTTGATCTGGTGCTCACAAATGGGGAGCATGTACAGGAAATAATTGTCAGGGAGCCACTGGGTGGAAGTGGCCATTGCACATTGTGGTTCCAGTTGGATATGGGCAGGGAAAGCATCCTGACTAAGACCAGAATCTTGGATTTCAGGAGGGAGGACTTCAGGAAAATGGACAAAGTGCTAAGGAGCTATCTGGTGGGCATCAAAGCAGATATGGGGTGGACCAAAGGTGATCCATCATTAAGGAAGGAATACTGGTTGTCATAGATGAGTATGTTAGGCTCAGGGGTAAGAACACAAAGGCCAAAGCGCCCAGCTGGTTCAGTTTTGGGGTTGCCCAGACAGTAAGGGAAAAGATGTTGGCCTATAGAAAACTCGGGAAGACCAAAAGAGAAGTGGATAAGGAAAATTAGCTATGGTTGGCCAATGAGGCAAGTAAGGAAATCCAGCTAGCAAACACACAGAAGGAGCTGCAGATATCTGAAGGAATTAAGAAGGGGGAGAAGGCTTTCTTTCGCTATATAAGTGAGAAAAGGAACAAGAAGGAAGGGATTGTTAGGCTTAAGAAAGGGGCGGAGTGGGTGGAGGATAATAGGGGAAAAGCAGAGGCACAAAATGAATACTTCTGTTCCGTCTTCACCAGAGAGAAGGATGGACCAGTGCCTTCAAAAGGGAAAAGCAGAGCAGGGAAGGAGTGGAACACAGATGTGGTGGTAGAGGAACATAGAGTGAAAGAGGGGCTGCTGGCATTGAAGGTAGACAAACCACCAGGCCTGGACAGAATACATCCAAGGGTACTAAAGGAACTAGCTGGGAGCTGGCAGGGCCACAGGCAGACCTATTTAATAGTTCACTAGAGTCAGGCATGGTACAGCAGGACTGGAGAACAGCACATTTTGTACCCCTCCACAAAAGTGGTCCTAAGGATGACCCAGGGAATTACAGAACAGTCAGTCTGACCTCCATTGTGGGCAAGCTCATGGAGACCATAATAAAGGAAAGGTTGGTGTACTATCTAGAGGAGCATGGCTTCCAGGATGTGAGGCAGTATGGATTCATGGGGGGGGGGGGGATTGTGTCAAATGAATTTGCTTGACTTCTTTGTGTCACTAAGACAGTAGACAGGGGTCAAGTGGTAGACATTCTCTATTCTGATTTCAGCAAGGTCTTTGACTCTATGTCCCACAAAAGATTGATCAGGAAGTTGGTGGATCTTGGGGTTGAGGAAAAGATGGCCAAACAGGAGGAAAACTGGCTGCAGGACAGAACCCAGAGGATGGTTGTGGGGGGGAGGGCAGAGTTATCTGGTACCAGAGAGGTAACCAGTGGGGTTTCACAGAGCTCTGTGCTGGGGCCAGTGTTGTTCAATATCTTCATCAGTGACACTGTGGCTAGCATTAAGAGCAAAATGTGTCTATTCGCAGATGACATCAAGCTCTGTGGGAGGGTGGACACGGCTAAAGAGATACAGGACCTACAGGAACATCTGGAAAAGCTGGGGAGGTAGTCCAGGAGCTGGCAGCTTGGCTTCCATGTCAAGAAATGCAAAGTTATACATGCTGAAGCCAAGAATCCCAGGACAGAATACTACCTGGGTGGAGTCCAAGTATCTGCATCAGAGGAGGAGAAGGACCTGGGAGTGATGATCACTCGTGACCTGAAGCACTCCATGTAGTGCAAGAAAGCAAGAGCAAAGGCAAACAAGATGATGGGTTGCATATCTAGTGGGATCAGTAATAGGAGTGAGGAGGTTATACTGCCCTTGCATAGGTCACTGGTAAGGCCGTATCTAGAGTATGGAGTTCAGTACTGGTGCCCACACCTCAAAAAGGACATTAACCTACAGGAGAGGATCCAGAGGAGGGCTACAAAGATGATAGTGGGTTAGCAGGGTAAAGCATATGAGGAGAGGTTGAGGGCACTGAATATGTACTCCCTGGAAGACAGGAGAGAGAGGGGACATGATTGGAACCTTCAAGTACTTGAAAGAGATAGATAAGGTTGATAAGAAGAGTCTCTTTAAGCTGAGTGGCAACCATAACATGAGGGGCACAGTCTTAAGATGGAGGGTGGGAGGTTTAGGAGAGAGGTCAGGAAGCACTTCTTCACAGAGAGGGTGGTGGGCACTTGGAATGCACTGACGGAAGAAGTCATCTTATTGAAGACAGTGGGCAGCTTTAAGAGAAGCTTGGAAAGGCATAGGGGGAAAGTAAGGTTTATGGGTAGGGAGGATGGGAGGAGTGGAGAAGGAGGGCAGGGACATTAGCTCAAGCTGTGGACCCAGCAATATGAGCAGACTTGATAGACCAAATAGCCTTCTTCTGCTGGCTTCTTTGTATAACCCCTTGCTTCCAGAAGTTACAAGAATCCCATTAGAGTTAGTGGTAGGCAGGGAAGGCAGCTATTGATTTCCAGTAAATGGATTTCACTCTGTCTCTCCCTCTGTTATCAGTCTCAGCTCTGAGAACTGGAGGGGTGATGTCATTTTAGAACTCTCACAGCAGCATAAGCCACTGCCAGCTGTTGTGAGAGAGGGAGATAGAATTTTGTAGTAAGTTGGTGGCTGGAGTCTGCAGAGTATAGTTGCAGATCCAGCAGCAGCTCTGATATAGACCTGTAGTGTTCCTGTTTGTTTTTCTTTCTCACCCTAGTGGAGTACAGCAATCTTCCAGCTTGTGTGAAGTGGTGGAAACCGACTCCATGGGATTTTCTGTGTTTCATCCCAGGAGGGATGGAGCAGACTGCCAGTATGTTAGGGGCAAGCTGCCTTGTGTACATCTTCTGTGAGTACTTTCGGGTGAAACTTCCCAGTGGTACCTGCATTTTCTTGGGTGAATTCTCTGAAAAGGGACCCTGTCATCCTAAACAATTTAAAAGTTGGCTGTCCTCTGTGGAGTCCAGTATGTGACCGTCCAAGTAAACAGAACTTTTATCTTTAACACCCCTCTGGTGTTCTTGAGGATGTTAAGTGTGAAATACATTTCTAGAGAGCATCTTCAATTCTGTTACAGTGTAAGGAATATTTACCAGAGGAATGGCAGAGTATGAACTTGGAAACAAAAGGTGGGAGAACCCCAATCTGGAGTGACCAGTTTAGTACTCCAGGTTCTGAAGGGCACCTTTGTTCTTTTCTGTCAGTGCATGTGGCCAATACCTGAATAAAGTTCTACCCCAGTGAGTGGGTTTTCTCCAGTTTACCCCATGTATGTGGGTTCTGCGAGTGTGGAGTCTGTAGTGCTCTTTGTGGTCTGTGTACCACACCTTATCCTATGCTATATGGGAAGTGACCAAGTACTGGCCGTGTGTGTCATTTTCAGGAAGATATGTGGGTTCTACAGGTGGCTAGTCCACAAGTTCTGCTGTCATCCTATGTACTATGGGAATTTGGTGTTTTGTATCTCAGATGTCTGCATTTACTGTGTGTGTAACCCTTGGGGGTCCATCTTCACTTTGTGTTGTTCCTACTGTGATACTGAATAAAGCCACACTCTAAAATCCCAAACTGGTTTGGACATTTATGTTATTGCTTCCTGTGTGTGTAGAGTTACTTGGGTACCCCATCCAGAAGTGCAAACCTAGCATAGCCCTGAGCAAACGTTTTCTCCCTGGGACCTGGGTTGTGGCAATGGTACTGGTCCCAGCCAGGTGTGTACCAGGTAGCAGCACACTTGGTTTGTGTTTGTTTTTATAATGTCTACTCCATCTGGCATATTCCATCTTGTCTAATGGTGGCAAATCAATGTAATCCCCACTCATCTCTTTTCCTCTAGACTGAGGGAGGTGTGCCTACTGGTTAAATAAGGGGCTGATGGGGGGTTACATTCATATGTTTGTATGTATGTTTGTGGAGTGAAAGCATAACTATTTACAGTATCAGTGGACTTGGTGAAGGAAAGAGAGAGGTTGTGGGTTACCAGATAGCTGGGAGAAGGATTTGTCAACTGGGGGGGCTGAACAGTGTGGTGGGATGTGGGAGTCATATAGGATAGTACAATAGGATTTTAGGATATCCATATCCTAATTCATTGCCATCCAATGCTGGGATTGGATGCTGCATTCAGATATGGGTTATTCTAATATCCGACTATCCTAGCTCAGATAGCATTTTGGTGTATCCAAGCAGCCCTATTCAGGACCCTGGCGGTGGACTTTAGTTAATTCACCACATTTCATTTTTGCTGTTGCATACAGATAAGTAGCTCTCCACACATGGACACGCTACAATCTTGCAGGCTGCATCACATAGTTTAATAAATGTCAATCTGATGAATATTTGGAGAGGCACAGACTTGCCCAGCCTCCATTTGGCAGGGACCGACCTCTGGAGATCAGCCCTCAAGGGGCACTTATTGGTACTTGCACACTCTTCCCTTGATATCTGGCTACATGGATTACATTAAATCCACTGTCGAGGGAACCTGACCAGAGCCTACAAACATGCTCTACCTTAGTTCTTCAGTAGACTCTCATCCTACATTGCCCTGGCCGCTGTCAGATGTTTCTAGTAATATGAATATATTTGTGATGACTATGTGATTATTGTCCAATTTAAAATATGAGATGTCAGTAAGAATAGAAGGCTTAGATCCAATGTAGTTCAAAATAGCTGCTCCTGTAACTGGCCTGGTGGTGCTAAGGATTGAAGCACTGGACACCACACCTCATGCTACACTGGTGACCCACCCGGGATGCCGGGGTTTGGCTGGGGGGAGAGAGGAACTGAATCGAGTCACCAATTCTCAACTATCTCCTCCTGGGGTGGGCCAGGAACTGCACCAACTAGTGGTTGGTGTCAGAAGGAGATGGTGTCATTAGGCAAGTGGCAGAAGCTGTGCCTCACCACAGCTTACTGCTTGGGCACTGGTCCTGTTTACCAGCATCCTCGGGGGCGGGACAAACTAGCTCCATAACAAAAAATTTGGCCCCACGGCTGTGCAGAGCGATCCTCGATTGGAGAAGAAGGAGCCCTGGATGGCAGTATGCTGCCACCGAGCCCTAGCTGGAGCAGGATTAAATATAAAATATAAAAAAAAAGCTGCTGCTGTCATTGAAGCTCCATTACAGTCACTTTACAGTGTGTCCTTCATGCATGGTACTGCACCTGACAAGAATAATATGACCCATATTACCCCATCCTTAAAAGTGGTCAGAAAAATCTAGTCAAAAAGGACCAATCCCCATCTTCAATACTCTGGGTAAAAAACAGTAGAAATTGGTATGTGCTGAAGTGGCTGGGTAAATTGATAGCCATTTGCTCTAATAAATACATAGCATGGCTTCTGCAAGCATCATAGCACTGACTCTGCCCTTGCAATCTTCACCAACAACATCACCTGTGATATGGATATGGGGCAAGTCACATGCGCAGTCTATTTAGACCTTACAAAACTTTTGACTGGTTGACCATGCTATCTTACTCCAAAAACTGTGAAACCTGACCTTAGACAACCACTTAATTTATTGGTGCATTAACTACCTGGAAACCATAGAAACATAGACAGTGATAGCCTATTTTTTTATTTGAAAACTGGTGTAACCACCCAGTCCCTGGGGTTACTAGAATCCTATCAGTATTATTGTTAGGAAGGCAACAGGCAGCTGGTAGGGAGTTCATTAGGGGCTCCTTACGTAATGACATCATTGTTTACTCAGCAAGCCTGAGGGAGTAATGATTAGGTCATTTAGAACTCTTGCAGCAGCATAAGCCACACTGTATGGCTAGCTGCTCTGGGGAGATTAGAATGCTCAGTCTTGAGTGAGTAGAGCTTGAATGAGGAGGTGAGAGTGGCAGAAGGACTGTCAGTGGGCTCTGACAGAGGGCCCAGGATTTCTCACCCTAGTCGAGTGTAATTTCCAGCTTCCAGTTGAAGTGGTGGAGACAAGACTACAGCAGGATTTCCTGATTTCTACTCCCTATGAAGTGGAAGGATCTGCTTGTTCTCTGTGGACTAAGGGGCAATCCTCTGAATGTTTTGTGGTGTTTTCAGATGCCTTGGATAGCACCTGAATTAGACTGTTTGGACTGGCTACCCAGAAGAGTGCTTTTCCTTCTCCTTTTTGGTTGTTCCATGCCCAGTGGATGGAACACATTTCTGTGAGTATTGTCAAGGAGACTAGATCGCCACATGTTCTTAGGGGAGTGGATAGTCTGGGGTGCATGTGCCCATAGATAAGGCTGGATCACACCAGTCAGTGCCCCTAGTCTCACCAGTGTGAGTGAGGAAGTGTCACCCAACTGTTGTGACAAATAAAATACAGGACCTCAAGAATTTCAGTGGGGAATGACGGTTTCAATGGTGTAACCCTGAAGAATGACAGAAACTGTTAGTTGGGGTCAAGGGTGGGAGGTACACCATCTAAGTGCTTATAAGGCAGGGCTTCCTGGTTCGTAAAGGGCACCAGTATTTTTACCTGAACAAGTGGCCAAGCTGCATGTTAAGGTGTGCAGCTGAGTTTCACTTATTGCACCTATGTCCGAGAAGAGTTCTGAGTGTGTGGCTTAGACTCACCAAATAACACTCGTGGGAAGAAAGATGTGCATGTGCATGGCCCAGAGTCCACAAATGCACTTCTGGGAATTTGGGAAGAAGATGTTTCTGTTTTGTTCATGGACTGTACTGCATGCAAGGAGAATTATTGAATTTGTACCTGTCCAGCCTGGACCAACCCCTGGGGGTCCACTTCAGCTTTTACTTGCCATCTGTTGAATAAAGCCATACTGCACAATCCCAGTCACTGTTGTGGACATTCCGATTATTGCTTCTGGCTGTGTGGATTTACTGGGGCCCCCTCAGCATGTTAGATCAAGCGTATGCCTAGCAGCCTCCACCCAGGACCTGGGTTGTGTTATTTACACAAGGTTCAAGTTGCTTGTTTCTGTACCCCCGCCCCTCTCTTCCTCTAGAAAATTAGCCAGGCATACATCCTAATGCCAAAGGTGGTACCTACCTTTTAGCAAAGTAAATTGATATGCCTGTATAAGGGCACCAGTGTTTCCAGATATTTAATGAAGGGTATGCACACTAGTTACATAAGTGGTGTGGGGGTTACACTGGTAACCAGGAAAGGAACACTGAGCCAGAGTTTGTTTTAGGTGTGACCCAGAGGAGGGGGAATGGGATAGTTAATGGCTACAGCCAGTTGGTTTCCCCTCCTCATACTGCACCTGGAAACCAGCTCTGACTTAATGCTCCTTTCTCAGTTATCGATTTTCAAATAAAACAATATGGAACAAGAACCCCAGAACAGAGTACTTGATGAGTGGGGTTAAGCTAGGCACTACCTTTGAGGAACAGGAACTAGGAGTTATCATAAGTGATTCCCATAAACAATCTAGTCAGTGTAACAAGCTCTGTGTGCATCACTTTGCACTTTTTGGTGTTGAATTTCAGCTGCCAAACTTTGAACCACCTCTTCAACCTTTGCAGGTCCATCAGCATCTCCCTTCCCCCTTTCTCACTGTCTATCCTACCACACAGCTTAGCATCATCTGCAAAGAAACACATCTTACCCTTCTTCTGTGTCACAGATGAACATATTAAAGGACTGGACCCAGGACTGATCCCTGTGGTATCTCACTGGTGATCTCCTCCTCATCAGATCTGACTCTATTTACACTACCCTCTACAGTCTCCCTTCCAAACAACTTCCCACCCATGTAACTATGCCCTTTGCTGCACCCAGATCCTCTGGCATTTTCAGGAAACTTCTGTGGGCACCAAGTTGAATAACTTGCTGAATTTGAAATGGAGTAAATCCACTGGATAATTATCCACTGTCCTATTTATCCAGTTAAATAAATATATTCAAGTTGGTCTGACAAGACCTCCCTGCCATAACCACATGGTGTTTATTATCCTGGAGCCTGTTTTTCTCCAGGTAATCCACTAGGTCCACTTTGACAAAATTCTCTATCAATTTACTAACAATGGAGGTAAGATGGACAGGTCTGTAGTTAACTGACTGCTCTTTCTTTCCACCCTTATAGTGCAGAACTACATTTGTTATACTCCAGTCTTTTGGAACCACTCCTATCTGACTACAGCCTTTGAATAGCCCTACTTGGTGTTCAGCTATTGTTGATGCCAGTTCTCTGAGCACCCTTGGATGCACCCCATTCAGCCCCTGGGCCTTATCTATCTTCAGGCCTGCTAACCCTTTTCTGACCCTTTCACTAATAAATACCTCCTGCCTTATTTCCAGGATTCCCCTTTCTGTAGCCTTGAAACCACTCCCTGACAAAGACCTGTTGTCTTCCCTAGTAAATACTGAGCAGAAGTGGCCATTCAGAATGATTGTTTTCTGCCGTACTCCTCTATTACCCTGCCTCCCTCTATTGGCCTAACAAATTTCCCTCCATCTTTTTTCCCTTACATACCTGAAATATTGCTTTTTCCCCCCACTCTTTACCCCCTCTGTGACACAACTCTGTGTCTGCTCTTATGTCTCTGAAAACCCTCTTGGCCTCTCTAGGTCTTACTTGGTACTCCCCCATTCTCTGTCCCCCTGCTTCTCCTTGTACCTGATGGAAGCCTTTCTTTTGGCTGTCACTGTCTCCTTGACCTTTTCAGGGAATCATATTGGTCTCTTGTACCTGTTTCTCTTGGTAAAAATTCTCAAGCTTGACTTTGTTGCCTCAAGAATGGCCCCTTTTATTTGTTCCCATCTTTCCTCCACTTCCTTGATACTGCCCACTCCATTGGTATGCTGCCCCTACAGTGACACCCGCACAGTGAACTCCCCACAGCAAAACCCCCACTGCACCTAAATCGGCAGCGATGGGGGTTTTGCTTTGAGACACTTTAGGGTGACGGTGGGGGGCAAATATTTAACTCACTGTCTGTGTGACATGGATTTAGATATAAATAGTAGGGAGGGTGCAGGGGGCACAGCGTTGCAATGTTGCCAGCTGGTTTGGGGTTGCATCGCAGTTGGGGGTGTTGATGGGTTCCCGGCAATGTAGTGAATGTTGTGGTTGGGGTTGTAGCACCGGCGTCATGGATCCTATTCCAATTAACCTGTCCTGGACTAATTCCTTCATCCAGTTGATGTCTGCACTTCTGAAATCCAGAATCTCAGCCTTTGACAAGGGTTTACTGGTACCAAGGGCCATCTGGAACCATATGGTGTTATGGTCACTGGACCTCAGTGGTTCTCCAATCTCCACTTTGATTACCTTGTTCAAGCTGGTGAGCACTTCATCAAGAATGGCAGTCTGTCTTGTGGGTTCTTTGACCAGCTACACCAACATACAGTCCTGCAGTGTATTTAGCAGTACCTGACATCTGGTGCTCCTAGCTGCTGGAATGTTCCAATCAGTGTTTGTCAGAATGTGATACCCCGTTACTACCATCTTCCCCCTTGTGACTCCCCCTCTGCTTATGTCACTAGTTCCCTATCACTCTCAATGTGTGATGATAATGGGTATCCTGTTATCCCCAAAGAACAACACTGAAGGTGTCCTGCAAGGCTCTATCCTTGGACCCCTTCTTTTTATACTACTCATCAACAACTTGTGTGGCAGTGCTAAACTGTTGGTATATGTAGATGATGCTGTTCTTACCATAGAGCAGCTGATGTAAACATCATAAACAGTCTCCTGCAGAATGTCATAAGTTACAGGAATTGTTCCCAAGAAACAATCTTGTCATAAAAAGCAAAAATACCAAGGCCATGCTGTTTGGCACAAAATGGAAACTGCAGCTATACTGAGACTTTTTCAGAACTGGTAGTAGTATGGGCCCCTCTTCTAGAAATCATTGATAGTTTCAGATATCTAGTACTTCAGTTGAATTCCACCCTGGCATACAGAATGCTCATACTGCAGATGCCATCACAAAATGCTAAACTTGAAACTGGGTATACCATACAGACTTAAACCTATCTAGCTAAGGAATCCCAACTGGCAATTACCAACAGGATCCTTCTCCCCATTCTTACATATGGGGTAACTGGGTTCCATGTCATAACAGCGGTCACTGAATAGTGATCGCTATTATGATGAGTGTACATCACCGAAAAGCAAGACAAGGCAAGGCAAGGCAGATTTTATTTTTAAGGCACCCAGTCCCAAAGGCTCTGGGCGCCGTACACAATATAACAAAATACATACTGTACTGATACACTTAAAAGCATCATGAGATAAAATCAGTACTCAAGATTAATATTTACTTATAATAAAGACAGGGTTGGAGTATGTTATTCAGTAAATGCCTGGCTGAATAGGTGGACCTTATGCCTCTGCTTAAAAACACCAAATGAAGGGGCCTCCCAGATTGCAGGTGGAAGCACATTCCACAGGGATGGCCCAGAGGTGCTGAAAGCTCGATCACCAGAAGTCCTGAGCTGAACCCTGGGAACATTGAGGAGGCCCTTCGAGGAGGGGCAGAGGGAGCGAACAGAGGTTGCAGGTGTCAGGAGCTCCAACAGGTAGCCATGACCCAGTCCATATAGGGCCTTATAGGTGAGCAAGCCCACCTTGAAAAGGACACTCCACCTGACCAACAGCCAGTGCAGAGCACGCAGGACCGGAGTCACAAGACATGACCTCGGTAGGCCCGTCAGTAACTGGGCCACAGCGTTCTGCACCAGCTGCAGCCTGTGGAGGGTCCCTCTTACAACCCTGAAATAAAGAGTATTACAGTAGTTGAGCCTGGAGGTAACAAAGGCATGTACTAGAGTTGGTAGATCCTCAGGCTGAATGAGGGGCTTGATCCTGGCGATGTTCCGTAAGTGGCAAAAAACACTCTTAACAACAGATGACACCTGATCTTCAAAGGTCTGACTGCTGTCCAAGATCACACCTAGATTCTGCACCCTTGTGGAAGCAACCAATGGAGCAGACCCCAGAAAAAGACCTGTGTCTGCTCCAGGCAGTAACCCATCATGCCCGCGACCCAGCTCAACCACCAGCACCTCTGTCTTATCCAGGTTAAGTCTCAACCAGCTGGAAGCCATCCAGTCATTGATTTCAGCCAGACAGATGTTAAGCATATCAATGGCACTGGATGTTCCAGGAGCAAATGACAAATACAGCTGGGTATCATCTGCAAACTCCAGTGAGAGCAAATTGGTAATATACACTTCCAGGTGACCTGACAGCCGGATGGCAGCTGGGTTTCAATGCAAATAAATGCAAAATCATGCACCTAGGGCACAAAAACACGGGGAGGTGTATAAAATAAGAGGATGGTATTGATGGTACAAAGCATGAAAGAGAGCTTGGGGTTATCATATCTGATGACCTCAGGAAGACACGGAAGTGTGAGAAATCAGTAGGCAGGGTCAGGGAGATGCTGGGGTGCATAGGGAGGGGAATCACGAACAGTAGGAGAGAGGTGGTGTTACCACTGTGCTGATCATTGGTGAGACCCCACCTTGAGTACTGTGTCCAGTTCTGGAGACTACATCTCAAGAAGGACATAGACAAGGGAGATGTTGTCCAGAGAAGTGCTACTAAAGTGGTGCAGGGTTGCTTCAAAAGCCTTATAAGGAGAGAATGAGGGCTCTGATTATGTACACCCTGGAAGAGAGGAGGGAGAGGTGGGACATGATAGAGCCTATAAGTATCTCATGGTGTGAACAAGGTTCAGAAGGGAAGTATTTATAACAATTTATGTGGTATGATGGCATTCTGTCCATTAAAAAGTGGACATGTCTATTGTAGTTCCAACTTTTTACTTACTTATGGCCTTTTCCTCAAAAGGTTGAGGAGGCCTTGCACACATGAGATATTGGTGCATTGTGTGTCTGCAGATTCACGGGGCCTACCTCGCTATGCACCTGTAGAAACCTCTGCACATTTGTAGTCCTGGATGCACATTCCCTCTGCCCTCAGTCCAGCTCTGACATGACTTTACAGGTACAGGGTGGTAATATGCATTCTAGTGATTTGTAAAGTATTTTTTGTTTCAGTACACCACCCAGGGGACTGCAGTAATGCTTTGTGCCCTCTGCCAAAGGATCTCCATGCCCTGTGGACACTCTCAGGGCTGTGCTGTACCTCCTGCCACCTTCTCCAAGCCCATCAAACTGTCAGGGAGAGCTGTGGTTTTAACTGCCCATTTTTTCTTTCTGTGAACTGGATATGGCAGTTCTTGGAGGACTGCTGTATCATGAAATTGCCTGCTCTGCATGGTTGCCTGCAGTTCCAGCCCTGCTCCACCCAGTGACCCACCTCTGGCCTCACAGCATTCTGAGCCATGTGTATAGTGGGGGTTTGGGGCTGTGGAACCACTTTGGGTCCCAGTGTAGTATTTGGTGTGGTGTACAGCAGACTACAAGTAGGGGTAATAAAAGCATTGAGGTCAACAATGAATACTATAATTATTACTCTAGCTGCCTTTTGGCATGTGGCATTGGCACACCACTTCTCTAAAGTGCTGTGTTTTTGGTGTTGTGACAATGTACAGCCCAGGAACCTGCCAAAGCCCAATGCTTAGCAATAGTAGTAGTTAATCACTTCTGAGCTATAGGTGTATAACCCTTGCAGTCTCTGCTTTAACTCCATTCTAATTACTACATTCTCACTGGCTCCATAGATTTTAAAATGTAATCATATTACTCGCCCCCTCCCAAAAAAATGCATGCATCCAAAAACATACAATGCCCTCCAAAAGAAAAAGCATCCATCAAGACACATACAAAACAAATGAAATTCAATTTAGGGCATTATATTTGTCTTTACAATATTTTAGCGCAAAGAAATAACCATAGCCAGCGCACTCAAAAGCACCACAAGTGTCTATTACACTAAATTACAAAAGTAAGTGAAGTACCATCATAAAATTGCTTTATTATATTATCTCATAAAAATTTGGTAATATTTTAGGAACATCAATAGCAATTTTTTATTACTATTTTTTTACATATTATTTTATATTAATTGAGCATCTCAGGCTATATGAGAAGGTTGAGGAAGACAGAAAAATAAAGTAACTGTAAACTGACTACTGAGAAACTATGAAGTGTGGTCACATCACATTTTTCACAGTGGAGTATTACTGATGATGGCACCATGTGACACACATTTCTTTTTTAAATCAGTTTGTTAACTGGTAGGGTCACTGACCAAGTGTCTTTTTTCAGACTCCACCAGGGCCGAAGCATTAAACAAACTAGTTGGTGATGACAGTATCATTGTCATAGTATTATTATGAGGACTTGTGGTTGTAATAAGTAGTACTTTGATAGTAATATAATAACAAGATAGTAATATGATTATTTATATTGGTTTCTATTTATATTATTTACATTGATACATTGATATTTCAGAGAAAAATTCATAGAAGAAATGGATGAGGTATATATCGACTGTAGTGTAATAGTTATAGGTAGTAGTTTGAAGGCATACCCAATTAACTAATGATTAAAAAGTTTAATCATATTTTTATTGGTTATTAATACGTTATTACATTGCTACATTTATATTTCATATAGCAATTTACAGATGAGAATGAGGAGGAAGAGGTATATATCTGCTATAGTGTAATTGTGAAAATGAGTATTACTATAATAATATAATTATATGATAATTGCTATTAGTTTTTATTTATTGTTATATTCTGGGAATATGCAAAGCATAATAGAATGTTGTATTTGGGCTTGACTTCTTCAAGAGTTTCCAAAAGTCAGTATCTTCCAGAATGAAGAATGAATAGAGATCATGGGCCATGATCTCACCGATGTGTTTTGCCATTTGCACGGAACTTGGATAATTATGTATATGTATGGAAGGATATTTGTAGAGGAATTTGGCAATAACTGCAACATTGAGGTGGGCACAATGCAATGAAGTTGTTTGGAAGGGGCAGTGGGGGCATCTCTAATGGGGGAGCATGGAGGATGCCCCTTAAATTCTATTTTTTTCATTGAATTGTACCATTGTTCTAGACCAATAATAAATTTTTTTTATGAGTTACGCTTTCTTTACCCTCTAGGTTCTAGAGCATCCCTTGATGGGCAGCAACAGTATGTGATGCAATATTATATAATAAATTACTAACAGGTGGGTGGTGCCTCATGACTGGAGGACTACAAATATGGTGCCCATCTTCAAAAAAAGAAAGTAAGTCTATGGTAACTAACTATAGACCAATCAGTTTAACCTCAGTTGTGGGCAAAATAATAGAATGTCTGGTGAAAAATGTCTCTTTAATTAGGTTGGTAAAGAACTGTGATATGGATAACCTACAACATGGATTCACAAAAGGGAGATAATATGAAGCCAGCCTACTGTGATTTTATGAGAGGGTCTATCAGGAATTAGATGATGGGAGGCCAGTGGATGTTGTCTTCCTTGATTGTAGCAATGCCTTTGGTTACCCAGTATTGGGATAAATAAAGTTTTAAACTGGATAAAACTCTATTTAGATGATAGGACCCAGAGGGTGTGAATAAACGACTTCTTGTCAAAAGAGGCTCCATAGCAAGTGATATTCTGCAAGGTTTAGTCTTAGGGCCGATATTGGTCCAAATATAAGTTAGTGACCTTAATACTGGAATTACCAACCAGCTGAAAAAGTACACATATGATAAAAACTGAAGGGCCTGTACATGAAACAGAGCAAGCAAAGTCAATACAAGAGGGTCTGGATAAAATAAGTGCATGGGGCATGCAATTTAATAAGGGAAAATGTGTAGTAATGAACTTGGGACCAAAAATCACGAGTCTGCATTATTTTAAGGGAACACAGCTTGCGATTACTACTTAAGAAAAATATCTGGGAATAATAACCAATGATCTTAAGTACTCAAAGCAATGTGAAGCAACTGTGACAAGGGCCACTATGGAACTAGCTTGCAATAAAAAAAAAGTATTTATGTCTGTCTGTCTGTCTGTCTGTCTATCTATCTATCTATCTATCTATCTATCTATCTATCTATCTATCTATCTATTTATCTATCTACCTACCTGAATTAAAAAGGTTAGTGGCTCACTCTATAGATTCCCTGGGATACCACACTTGAATTATGCTTCACAGTTCTGGGCTGCACACCTTAAAAGGAGAAAATTCAGAGTAAGGTAGGAAAGCTACTCAGGGGTTTAAGTGAGTTGGAATACCCAGATAAAAAGAGAGAGATTACAAACAACTAAATTGTGTACTCGGTGGGGGATTGAACAGGAAGCAGGAAAAAGGACAGGGCGGAGACCTGTAGTTCTGTATCAGAGCAGCAGAACTACAGAGCCGTCTGAATGCAATAGTTGTTCTTTTGGGGAGCTGAAGTGAACATCTAGCACCTAAATACATTCAGGGGCATGAAATAAACTTGGAACAAAAGCTAATTTAAAAGTTTATTCATGAGGGGATTATGAGGTCGGAGTGACATCACTTCCGGTCGGGGGCTATTTCAATCGGCTCCAGAGCGAGCACCATGAGCTCAGTGAGCACAAATAGCGGTGTAGGGGGACATGCCCAGACAAAGAGGAAAAGGGGCACCCCTAAACAATGTGTCACAACCACACCAAATAACCGGGGGACACAGGAGCAGACAAAGGGTAAGAATGCTAACAGGGGCCAAGGTAATCCACAAATATGGAGGTAATAGAGGGTCTGTTAAAAGTACTATTAGAAAAAAAGAAACTTAGTAAATGTAGTACATGTGGGATGTATGTCGCTTGGGAGGAAAATGCAGACAGTGTGCGATATACATGTAACAAATGTAAAGAACTGGGGACCCAGAGAAAGAGTAGCTACCCTTGAGAACAAATTAGCACAACCAAAGAAAGAAAGAGAAAGCACATCAGTGATGCCCCTACAGACAGCCACTGGAGCTGCAAAACCCCAAACAATAACAGGGCCTAGGGAGGAAGGCAATATGGAACAGGAAGACACCAGTTGGGCCACTGTAATGCAAATCCCAACACATAAAAGTAAAAGAAGAGCTTTAGGAAGTCACAAAATCTCGTTACATAATAAATATGCACTATTGGATATAGAGGGACAGGAGCAAACCATGGAAAATACCTCACAAGATGCAATATTATCAGGCTTTCAGCAGACTGGCAGAGAAGGGCGACAGAAACAGGTTCTGGTCATAGGAGACTCAATTTTGAAGAAAACAGATTCAGCAATATGTAAACACAATAAAACAAACACTATAGTCAATTGTTTACCTGGTGCAAAGATTATGGGCATTAAGAAAAGACTCCCAAAACTATTACAGGACAAAACAGGAACATAAATTGTAATGCTTCATGTTGGCATTTGGAATGGACCACGAAAAGGATGTGGTGGAGGAAATATGGGAATGTGCTAACATTATTAGCCAAAAGGGACAAACCCCCATAACCTCTGGGCTGCTCCCCAAACTAAAGGTGGATATTGAAATAAACCATACTATTCAGAGGATCAATGCTAGAATATTAATTAAATGTAAAACTGACAATGTAAGCTTCTTACAAACATGGGACACCTTCTTCCAGAAGGAGAAACTATGCAGAGGATGGGCTGCACCTCAGTCTGCTTAGAACAGCAACCCTAGCAAGGCATATAGCCACAGAGGTTGAGAAGTCTTTAAACTAGCTAGGGGGTGGGGAGGGCGAGTCAGCACAGAAAATAATAAAAAACTCAGTAGGGGAAATAAGGTAGAAAAAGTGCACAAAAGGGATGGAAAAAACAAACTGAGATGCTTACTGACGAATCTAAGAAGCATAATAGAAAAAAAGATGAACTAGAGATCATGATGCACAACAAAGAGGACTTAGTGGAAGTGACTAAAAATTGGTGGACACCTCATGACACATGGGGTAGGGAGATAAGGAGACATACATTATACTATCTGGATAGGAAAGAGAAAAAGGGGGGGTGGCAGCATATATATCAAACTCCTTAAAATCTATGGATATTTCTAGGGAGATTAAATAAACAGCTGGGGAAGTAGAAACTATATGGATATGAATAGAAACTGGAACAAACTCCTTTATAATTCTGGGGATTTGCTACAGACCTCCAGGATCAAAACAGAAGGAAATCACCACTGTCCTAGATGAAATTCAAAGTGCCTGTGCCAAGGGACAAGTAGTACTGATAGGAGATTTCAACCTGCCAGATCTAAAGTGGGACAGGATGGAAGAGAACACAGTATTACTTACTTGGTATTACTTGATATGAAAGAACAGAAGAAGGCCAGAGCCCATCGAGACTGTTCCCCACACTATGTGGGACATTATTTATCTATTATCCCTCAACCAAACATCTAATTTGTTTTTAAAGACAGTGGCACTAGTTGCCTCTACCAATTCTTGTGGCAGGGTGTTCCATATAATGGATGCCCTTACTGGAAACAAGTTTCCCCTTTTGCTGGTTTTATAAGTTTTTACTTCAAGCTGTTTATTATGCAGTCTCGGAACATGTCTCCTTTTGGAGACTGTTAGACCACATTTTTCTATTAGATTTGGTGAATTTATTAAATTAAAAACCATAAGCATATCACCTCTTAATCTTCTAGTTTGAAGAGAGAAGAGACCAGTAGCTTTGAATCTGTTCTGATAATCCAAGTTTGTTAATCTTGGAATCATTCTAGTTACTCTCCTTTGAACCTGTTCAAGATTTGCTATGTCTTTTTTTTTGGTTTGGATTCCTGAAAGAGGAGCCATAGTCTAGATATGGTCTAATGTATGCCCTATACAATGGAATAAGGCATTGTTCAGAGCGATTAATAAAAGTGTGTTTAATTTGCCTCAAAAGTCTGTTGATCATGCAAGCAGTTCTAACACAGTGATCATTTGATGTAAGTTTATTATTAACATATATCCCTAAATCTTTTTCACAATTTGATGAGTGAAGTGGTAGTCCGTTTATATGATATATCATTTTTGGATTATTTACACCGAAATGCAGTACTAAACATTTGTCTTGACTAAACTGCATATGATTTTCATTTGCCCAAGGTGTTAGTTTTTCCAAATCCTTCTTTAATGCAAAAATATTTTCTTGATTATTAACCTTGCCCCCCAATTTAGTATCATCTGCAAGTTTAACTATTAAGTTATTTGGCACTGTTTGTAAATCTGATAAAGAGGTTAAACAATGTTGGCCCCAAGACTGACCCCTGTGGTACATCACTTGTCACACTACCCGAATCAGACAAGATATCATTAATACTGACTCTCTGAGAATGATTAGTCAACCAGTTTAAAGTCCAGTTGACAATATCAGGTGACAAACTTAGATTGTGCAGTTTAGTAGTTAGTAAAATGTTATTGGATACAGTAAACCAAATTGGCATGACCCAATATGTGAACACCCCTACCAGGGGAGAAACCATAGAAACATAGAATTTGATGGCAGATAAGGACCGCTTGGCCCACCCAGTCTGCCCATTTTCCTACCTAATCATTAAGCTGCAGATCCCAGTTAACCAGCAGCCTACTTCTTTCTACCCCCAACCCCTAGAATTGCCTTATGACTGTCCCATGCATGCTTGAATTCAACCACTGTTTTTGACTCCACAACCTCGTCCGGAAGGCCGTTCCATGCATCCACAACCCTCTCTATGAAAAAATAGTTCCTTACATTACCTCTGAGCCACCTCCCCAATATCTTCAAATTGTACCCCCTTGTTCTTGCACACCTCTTTTTTTGAAAGATGCTACCCTCTTGGACTTTGTTGATTCCCTTGAGGTACTTGAACGTTTCTATCATGTCCCCCCTCTCCCTCCTTTCCTTGAGGCTATACATAATAAGCTCCTTTAGTCTCTCTTCATATGTCTTCCAGTGCAGACCCTGCACCATTTTAGTTGCCCTCCTCTGGACAGCTTCCATCTTGTCTAGGTCCTTGCGGCGACTGGGACTCCAGAACTGCACACAGTACTCCAGATGGTGTCTCACCAGCTGTCTGTACAGAGGGATAACAACTTCCTGTTTTCTACTGGTGATGCCTCTCCCTATGCATCCCAGTATTCCCTCAGCCCTCCTTACTGCCCTCTCACATTGTTGCCCACCTTTAAGTCATCTGATATGACTACCCCCAGATTCCTTTCCATTTTTGTTGTTGTTAGTATCTCACCCACCATTGTGCACTCTTCCCCTGGGTTTTTGTTTCCCAGGTGCATTACCTTGCACTTCTTAGCACTGAATCTAAGCTGCCATAAATTTGACCATTCCTCTAACCTTGCCAAGTCTCTTCTCATCCTATCCACCCCACCTTGTGCATCAACTCTGTTACAGATTTTGTGTCATCTGCAAAGAGACATAATTTTCCTTCCAGTCCCTCTGCAATGTCATTTATAAAGACATTGAAGAGTATCGGTCCTAATATTGAACCCTGCAGTACCCCACTAGTAACCCCCCCCTTTCTTCAGAGTGGACTCCATTTACTATTACCCTCTGTGTCCTATTCTCCAGCCAATTCTTTACCCAGGCTATCATCTTGGGTCCCACTCCCAGGCTGGCTAACTTGTATATTAATCTTTTGTGTGGGACTGAGTCAAATGCCTTGCTAAAGTCTCGGTAGGCCATGTCCACAGCCCCTCCCTAATCTACTACATAGGTCATCCAGTCAAAGAAATCTATTAGATTCATCTGGCATGACCTTCCCACTGTGAATCCATGCTGCCTTGGGTCCTGTGCCCCTCTGGCATCTAGGTACTCGACAATTCTTTCCTTCAGAAGTGATTCCATCATTTTCCCTATCACTGAGGTTAAACTAACAGGTCTGTAGTTTCCTGCTTCTGCCCTGCTCCCACTTTTGTAAAGGGGAATCACATCTGTCCTCCTCCAGTCCTCAGGTACCACCCCATCCTCCCATGATTTGTTAAAGAGGGTAGTCAGTGGTGTCACTAGTTCTACCCTTAGTTCTTTTAGAATTCTGGGATGAATCCTTCAGCTTTAGGAGCTCTTTCAGAACTCTTTCTTCTATAAATGGGCTAGTATCAACTTCTGTATCCAGAGTGTTTCTATTGTTTGTTTTAGGTACCTCCCCCTCTTCATTTGTAAATACCGAGCAAAAATATTTGTTTAGTATCTCTGCCTTTTCACCGTCACCCTCTGCCCACTCCCCTTCCCTTTATTAAGCCATACTATCCCTCCCTTGGTCTTCCTTCACTCCCTGATGTACCTAAAAAAGGTTTTATCCCTCTTCTTAACTGAGTTGGCTATCTTTTCCTCGGTTTGGGCCTTTGCTGTTCTGACTGCCTTCCAGCTTCTTTTGCTTTAACTGATACAATTCTCTGTCCTGCTCCTTCTGTGATTCCTTGTACTTTCTGAATGCTTTATTTTCTCTTGAACCTTCACTGCCACTTCCTTTGAGAACCATAGTGGTTTCTTATCATTTGTTTTGTTTGTTTGCTTCACACAAAGGCTTGTTACCTCTGTGATGGCAGTTTTATTATTCCCACTGTTCTTCCACCTCTCCTTCCTGCCCATTTGCTAGTGCATTCCTTAGGCACTCACCCATTTTGGCAAAGTCAGCCCTCCTGAAGTCCAGTACTTTTGCCTTTGTATGGCTTGACTCTATTGCTGTGTTTATTGTGAACCATACTGTTCGATGGTCGCTAGTTCCAAGATAGCTACCCACTTCTACATCTGTGATCCTCTCTCCATCTCCGTGTGAGAGAACCAGGTATACGATTGTTCCCTCTCGAGTGGGTTCCAATACTAGTTGTCTAAGGCATGCCCCCTGTAGGGCATCTAGAATAACCCCACTCTTAGAAGTGGCTGCTGCAACTGCACTCCTGTTAACATCTGGCATATTCAGATCACCCATCAGCAATATCTCCCCTTTATCTGCCATTCTAAGTATACTTTCTATCATTTTCTTGTCCATTTCCTCCCCCTGAGAGGGGGGTCTGTATACAACCCCTGTGCAGATTATGGTGCCATTCCCTGCCTCCAAGTTGACCCACAGTGCTGCATCTCCTCCCTGTTTACCCTTTTGTTCTGTTGCTTTGATTTCTTCCCTTATGTACAGAGGTACTTCTCCTCCTCTTGTACCCTCCCTGTCCCTCCTGTAGATAGTGTATCCTGGTATGTTTAGGTCCCAGACATGGTTCTGTGTGTACCATGTTTCTGTGACTGCCATGATCTCCAGATGTTCCTCCTTCATCAAGGCCACTAATTCAAGAAGCTTGTTACCCAGGCTACAGGCATTGGTACTCATTGCTCTCCATTTTTTGATGACTTTACCATCTGTAGCAGCATCCCCCACTGACCTTTCTACCTTGGTCTTTTTCTCATTTAGTACCCTGTTTTGTAGGGGGAGGCTGGGATTTTCCTGATGCTTATCAGTGCCTCCCCCCTTGACTAGTTTAAAAGCTTGCCAATGAAGCATTTAAACCGATTGCCCAAAAGACTTGTTCCCTTCCTGGACAGATGCAGACCATCCTGCCAGTATAGGCTGGTGTTCCTCCAGGTAGAACCCCAGCCCCATTGAAGCCAAATCCCTGTGCTCCACACAATTTTTTTAACCATTCATTAAACTGCATGGTGCAAAGTACCCTCAACTCACCCATGCCACTGACAGGCAGCACCCCTGAGAAGGATACTGTGTGTGCTACTTGTCTTAGGCCCCTCCCCAACTCTACAAAGTCCTTCTGCACTGCTCTAATCTCATGATGAGCCAAGTCATTTGTCCCTAGGTGGACAATGACATCCAGCTCAGATTCCCGTGCAACTGTTCTCATGATCCTAAGGATGCACTTCTTGTCCCTCCAAGCCATGGCACCAGGCAGGCACCTTACTTCAGTTTTCCCTGCTCTCTCCAGTTCTAGCCCCCTAATAATTGAGTCCCCCACCAGGAGCTGCTTCCTTTCCCTGTGGTGCCCTCTGACTCCTTCCTGAGGGCCTCCTTTGTGACTGTTGTCTTCAACCTCCTTAGTCTCCTCTGTGGGTGAATCCATAGGGGAACTATGCTCCCCCAGAATGGTGTATGGATTGTGGAGTGGAACAGCTGACTGGGTGTGCCTCTGTTCCACCATCCTTACCCTCCTGAGCCCACTGTGGACCAACTGCTGTGCTTTCTTTGCAACCTCTGAGGTAGTGGTGGTGGCTCTGGTGCTCCCTGGATGGGGAGGTTCCCTTACTACTGTCCAGTGTGGCCTGAAGATGGGCAACTTCCTCTCTCAGGGCAGAGAGTTGTCTGCAAACAGGGCAGCATCTCAGCCTCCAGAAAGACTCCCGGAAGACTGTTGCCTCACAGCCATTACATTGCACTACTCCCCACATGTCTGTCTACCTTGTTTAGTTTATTTTGTTGTTTTGTTTTGTGTGCGAGTGTGTGTGTGTGTGTGTGTGATTGGTTTGTTATGTAGAAATATATATATTATATAATGTGTATGCTTATATTGTCAGTGCAGTGTGCTAGAGAGGATATGACAGTGATATGCACATTGCCCTCTTGAGGAAATGATGTCAGAACCCCAGATATAAAGGAACTATTTCCATGGTGGGTGGGGTGAGGGGTGGGAAGGATTTGGGCCTAAACTGTGCCCTCACGAGACAATCAGCTAAAAGCTCTGACCTACTGCTGCGATAAGTGCCTTCCTGCCAGCAAGATGCCATGCACAATTTGACAGAGAAAATACCCTGCTATTCAAACAGAGAAAATCCAAACATACAAGTCAGACACAGGTAAACCTCCCCAGCCCTAAAACAGCCTGGTGAATTGTGCTCTGAAAGCAGTTAGCCCCAAAACACATCAACTGTGCACAAGGACAGACACAGTAAACAGTATGCAGTCCCTGTGGGTTTAAACTCTTCCTGCACTGAAAATCTTAATAATTGTAACAAAAGTAAAGCAAGGTCCACCTCCCTCTGTTGATTGAAAGACTGCCTTTTCTGATAATTCTAAGTTCCTTATTTCACCCTTCAGTTAGAAGTATCCTCCACCTGAATATTAACTTTCCTAAGGAATCTGCTTCAAACCAAAGACAATTGTAAATTGTAAGGTTCACCTCCCTCTGTTGTGAGCACAACTCACTTTCTTGCAAATCCTAAATCCAGTGTTGCAGCTTCCAGCTTACATTCTGGATTTGGTCTTTTAGGGAAATAAGGGCCATGGACTGTGTAGTTACCTCACCTATAGGAAACAGTGATCATAACTGTATTACATTTAATATTGATAAATACATCCCTCTTATATAAGGATACAGGGAAACTGACCTCTTTGAAATGGCAAATAGGGAGCAGATGTTGAAAGAAATAAGAGAAGTAGAGTGGGACAATATACTTAAAGATAAGTCAGTAAGTGATATGTGGGATACTGTTAAACAGTATATAATTGCACTGTGCAACAAACATATAAAAAAGGAAAAAACAAATACAGCAATGTAGGAACTAAATTCAAATGGCTAAACAATAAACTTAAACAATTAATTAAGAAAAAAACCAAAAGCTGTTTCAGGAATATAAGGAATGGAATATACCAGGAATATGGGAACATTTCAAAGAACGTAGGAGCAGTGTAAAAGACTCATTAAAGGAAGAAAGCAAAGGATGGAGAAGAATCTAGCTAGAGGGGCAAGAAAACAAAATATCCAACATTTCTATGGTTGTGTAAACTCACTGAGGACTACTAATAAGGGTTTGTGTGCACTAACAGTAAATGGAAACAAAGCAGATGAACCAAAGCAAATGGCTAACATATTTAATGCATATTTTGGTACGGTCTTCTCTCAAAAAACTAAAATGAGCCAACTAGCAGGACCAATGGCCTCCACGTATATGCAGGTAACTAAAAGTAGTACTATTGATAAAATAGAAAACCTAAAAAATACCTTCTCAGCAGGTCCTGACGGTATATCAAACATCATGTTGAAGCTGCTGTCCCCAGAAATACCACCCGTTTATAATTGGTGTTTAGTAAATCCCTGGAGGTAGGGAAGGTCCCTGGGGACTGGCTGATGGCAAATGTGGTGCTGATCCACAAGAAGGGAGATAGAGCAGATTGTGTGAACTGCCGCCCGATTAGTTTGTCGCCGGTGCTGGGTAAAATATTGGAGACGCTACTAAAGGATGAAATTAACACTCATCTCATAAATAGTAAACAAAGGGACCTGGAGCAGCATGGGTTCCAGGCTAGGAGGTCATGTGTTATGAATTTGCTCTGTTTCTATGAGAAAATATCAACTGCTCTGGACAGAAGGGAACCGGCTGATTGTATATATTTGGATTTTGCGAAGGCATTTGATACAGTTCCCCACTCTGATGTCATAAGTAGCTTAATAGACATAGGGCTTAATATCGGGATAATTAGGTGGATACGAGCATGGTTGACGGGGAGGACCCAGAGGGTGTGTGTAAATGGATATTACTCCTCTACAGTACCAGTGAACAGTGGAGTCCCACAGGGGTCAGTCCTTGGACCTGTGCTCCTTAGGGTATTTATAACGAGTATGGGGAAATAAGCAACTAACTGGTTGAGTAAATATGCAGATGATACTAAACTGGCAGAAATTTCCTCAGAGGAGAGGTATAGGGAATCAGTACAAAGAGATCTTGATAAAATAAGTACTGTAGCTGGACCACTCTGAGGGGTATGAGTTTTAACACAGAGAAAGTTGAATTACACATCTGGGTAAACACAACAAAATGATAGATTGTACCCTAAATGGTAAACAGTTCAGACGCTCAGAAGAAGAAAGGGATTTAGGTATAATAATCGATAATAAGTTGATGTACATAGCACAATATATAAACTAAGTAGGCAAAGCTAATAAATTACTGTGGTTACTGAAAAGGAACTTCAAAAGTAGGAGTAGGGAGGTCATCATGCTGCTGTATAGGGCATACTTGAGACCACTGCTGGACTATGGAAGCCACCACTGCTGGACTATGGAAGCCAGATGTGGGAACCAGTTTCGAGGGATGGTGCAGATATGGTGGAGGTAGCGCAGACGAGAGCCACAAAGATGATTTATGACTTAAGATATAGGTCTTATGATGACAGGCTTTGGGAACTGAACCTGATGTCCCTGGAGACAAGAAGAATAAGGGGGACCTCTTAATGTGTTATGATATCATGCAGGATAATTACTTGCTGAATGAATTGAATTTAGAATTTAAAAATAATTTGATCAACACCAGGGGCATCCCTTGCAATTGCAACCAAAGAGCTTTAACTCAAATAAAGGGAAGGCTTTCCGCACACAGAGGGTGGTGACCCCCTGGAATGCATTGCTGCTGGAAATAATACTAACTAATAATATAGAAATATTCAAACAAAGATTGAATAAACATATAATGAATGGCAACACTATTCAGTATTATGGGTAATGTGGACAGGTGCATCTGAAGGGCTCCCAGCCTCCTTAGCTCCTAAGCACCTTAGTATGAACCTTAGTATAAAAATAAACACTATGAACCTGGAGAGTACAAGGACTGGGGGAGAGATTATTGCTACTATGTGACATAGGAACAGACAGTTGTCCCACAGTTCTGTTACTCTATCCTTGGCTAGCATAAATATCTCCAGCCTCCTTCCAAAACTTGATAACCTCACCACCTGGATCTCTCAGCATAACTCCAACATAATATCAGTCCTTGAGACATGGCTGACCCCCAAGATACCTGGTTCTGCTGTTGCCATTCCCGGATGGACAGTCTTTAGACAAGACAGGCTTACTAAGAAAGGTGGAGGCTGCACTCTTACCTAAAGGAGTCGCTCATGGTCCAAGTACTGTCCTTACCTAACTCTGGAAATGATATCCAGATACTTGCCACCAAGGTGCTGCTTGGTGCTCATAATAAGGTTCTGACCATTGCTTCAGTATATATATTCCATCAAAACTGGATAATCAGGATCTTCCCTCCCTCCCTCCCTCCTCAATTATATCAACCTCCTAGGTCACAACTCATAAGTTATTATGCTAGGGGACTTTAATGTCAATTGGTTGGCTCTGTGTGTGAATAACTATAAGGACACCTTGGCAGCAGCTAACCTAGCACAAATGGTCCAGTCACCCACCAGGATGAACTACAGGATGGGGTCCTCCACTCTTCTAGACTGGGTTCTCACCAATCTACCTGAACACATCTTGAAAACAGAAGTACTCCTGGACATCATAAGTGACCATTCACCTGTAGTATCACTGTGGTCTAACAAATTCAACAACCCCCCACCTAAAGCTATTGTCAGCAGAATATTACCATCTGGTCACTTAGGTCCTCTTAAAAACTCACCTGTGATCATTTGACTGGTCTCCAATTGACGCTGCCCAGGATGTGGATTCAGCCCTTGAATACTTTATTATTACCTTTAACTTGGCATGTGATGCCTATGCTCCCTTCAAGAAGTGTAAGATTGGGGTAATATTAACCTGTTGGTGACCCTCGACCTCCTCAAACTAATGAAATCCTGTGACCAGCTCTGGTACTGTGCAAAGGTGACTAATACTCTAGCTAACACTCAGGCCTACAAATCAGCATGGAACGCCTACACAAGAACTATACACCAAGCAAATGCAACAACTTTAGGAACGCCCTTACTAACACTTGGAATGATGGGAGAAAATTCTGGGGCAACCTCACCGAGGTAACTGGGAAAACCCTAAAATTGCACCCACAATGCTCAACATTGATGGTTCTATCACCTTGGATAAAGCAACCATAGCCAAAGCATTCAACACCACCTTTTCAGACCTTAGTCACAAGCTCCACCCTAATTGTTTTGATCAAACACCTGCTGCAACCCAGCCTGACATCTCGTGAGCCACTCAGCAGCACTCACCTTTTTATTTTAAGGCTATCTTGGAAGGTCTAGCCAGAAAACACCTACTCAAAGTACTGGGGAAAACTAGGCACAGTGGGAACTCCCTTGACTTGAAACTCATTGCTCTCACCATTGATGAAGTCCTACCCCTCCTTGCTAAAATCCTTAACCGCTCCCTTATGTTCTCAAAATTCCCCCAAAAATGGAAGTCCCCTGTGGTGACCCCATCCACAAAAGTGGTAACAAGACACTAGCAAGCAGCTACAGACCTATCTCCATCTCCCCCCCAAGCCTAGGAATAGATACTGTAGTTACTGATCAGCTTGTTGATTATCTGGAAAAATATAACCTCCAATGTCCACAGTGACACAGATTTTGTAAAGGGCACAGCACCACCACTGCATGCCTCGATTTTACCATATATTTCCACCATGCCCTAGATCACATCCAATTGGTCGGTGCTGCCTTTATTGACCTGACCATGGTATTTGACACTGTCAGCCACTCTCTGCTGTCTGGACAACTATCACACCTTTGTCTCTCACCTGACGCCATCTGCTGGTTTCAGAGCTACCTATGTGACTGCTCCCAGCAAGTCAGAATCAGAGAATCCCTTTCAACCTCCTTCCAGTCCTGTTGGTGTCCCTCAAGACTCTCTCATTGGCCCCTTACTATTTATCATGTTTGTGAACGACCTCCCTGCCTCGTGTCATGACAAAATTCTCCTATATGTGAATGACACAGTCATTTTCACAAGTCACTGTGACCCCTCCCTCCTTCAATTAGAACTGCAGTGAAATTTTGCAGAAGTTGAAACCTGGTTCAGATCACACAAGCTCATCCTTAATTACTCAAAAACCCAAACAATACTGTTCCATGGTACCCACTACATACACAAAGATAAACAACTTCTAATCAACAATAATAAAGGCTCTGAATTGGAACAGTTTGACCATTTCAAATATCTGGGTGTAACCCTCGACAGCTCTCTGTTGTACACCATGCATATTCATAACAAGGTGGTGAACACCCGTATAGGGCTGCTCTACAGGCATAGGCACAGCCTGATGATCGAAGCCTTAAAATTTGCAATCCAGAGCTCAGTTACCTCTTTAATTGACTATGGTAGTTTATGGATATGCCTCTGACACTGCCCTCCATGTAGGCTCCTCACCCCAGCCACTTGTCTCACACACACTTGTGATATTTACCAACAGGCTAACTGTCTGCAGTGATCTGGCAGACTAAAATATCAGACCTGCATCCTTGCAAAGAAGACCTTGCTGGGCCTCCTGCCTCTGGGTGTTCAGTCCATACTGACCCCTCACTGTGCCACCTGCACAACCAGAAGTTCAGAAGGACTAGCTTTCTCTGTTCCCTGTGACCGGACCACACAAGGACAATGCTCCTACAAAGTAAGGGCCTCAAACTGGCTCAACTCCCTTCCTGTGGAAATCACCACCTCCTCAAATCTCAGCTCCTTTAAGTGCAAACTTCAGCAGCATCTGGTGGCCAGTGCCTACTGCGACTGCCCCACTTAAACTGCTCTGCTTGCTCACCTGGCCTCCCCTCACACTTATGCACTCTCCCCATTCCCCTCTCACCTCCTGTTATCTCTTTCTTCACCCATAATACTATTCTTCTCTCTCCTCTCTCCTCCTTATCCTACCTGTTTTCCTGTCCTCTTCCCCCGGCCTTCCCATCACTTTCCTCTTTCTCTCAACTTCACACCTAATTCCTACCCCCCTCTCATTCTCCCAACCTCCTCCCTCTGTCCCCTCCTGATCCTTACAGTGTTTTCCTGTCTCCAATTTCACACCCAAAGCTACCTTCGCCCCTCTCATTGCACTTGCAAGATTCTCTACCTTCTCAGGTATCAGCCCAGACTTACTGTGTATGACTATTGTTGCTTTGTTGCAACTGCATCTCTTACTTATTTCATATTTTTGCTCCATGACAATGGCTTTGGTAGCTCCCTGGTTTGTAACCATACTGTAATTTTTTTTGCTGTTAATCTGCCTGTTCTTGTCTTAAATTGTGCAGTGCCCATGATGTGGACTCTTTGTAAAAGAGCCTAGTTGCTCAAAGGTGTTATCCAAAATTTCAATAAATAAATAAATAAAATCTGATGGGGAAGCTAAGGACACATGTCGGCTTCAGACCAATTCCTTTAGAACAGACAAAAGAATGTTTCTTATTCACAGAAGGTATAGATAGTTTGAAAGAACATCCACTATATATTGTTGACTGTAGGAAAAAACATCACAAAGCTATTCTTTAAGAATCGCCAGACTAGATTATTGATAAATGGTAGTTTACAGAGGTACAGTACTACCACTGAGAAGTGGGTGAGCAGTTCACCACCACTGCCTGCTTCTGATCTTCTGGCTTTAGTATAATCGATAATATGATGTTAATATACTTGGTTCCCTAACCCAATCTGGCAACCCACTGAGCACTGCTGACAATATCTATTATGTTATATACATAATCAGTACTGACATTTAGGGTGCTGGCACCTTCTGTATAACAGTAAGTTACCAGGGACATAATTGTGATTATTGCCAACATTATTACTATGCTTATTATGGAAATGCATAAGTAACATGCTGAGAATACATTTCTGTGTTCTTTGTATATTCTTCTGCGAAGTCATTGTATAGCCTACACTGCCATCACGTGGATTTATGTAACATCACACTTATTTTCCTGTATTTTGTATGAGTTCTTTGTTCTCTTGTTATCTGATTTTACACTTTTTGTATATCTCTAGATACACTGGAGTCACCTAACTTTTGGCCAATAGGGCTTGTTTTATGTATCTAACTCCTGTAAAAAGTAATAGTTGCTATGGTAATTATCATAGTATAGAAGCTACTGTATTATGTATTCTCTCTGAGACTGTCTTCATACCCTGGGGTATTGGGAAACTCTGGCTCCCAGTGTCTATTTGGTAAGACCTGTTTTTAAGGCAGAAGTCTACTTTTGTGTAATAAACAAGTTTATTCCCACATATGACACTTGTTTGTTGTTTCTTCTGCTGGTTTATTACCACCAAGGACCTGAGAAGGGCTAAGATCCCTGACATTATTGGCGACCGTGTGCAGATGGTCTAAACTAGGAAAGATTCACTGCTTGCTGGCTTTTCTCTAGTGGGTAGTAAGTAGGCGTACACACCCGTATCACCTCGCCCATGTGTTTCACTCCATAGCATCATGTAAAGTCTGGCTGCTTACTGGGCAAGGTTGATGCCATCTGACCTTGTACAATGGCAGTTTTGAGTTGCAGGATTGTGTGAGTGCAGACACCCAACCGTCTGGTTCAACCACTGTGGATTGATGCACAGCAGGGTAACAACTGACAGGTCTATTTGGATTTCCCAACCTTTCTGCCATGTCCAATAGTTGTGCAGATCTGAGAGTTGATGTCTCTAACTTTCTTGCTTCCCATGGAGGCTGGAGCGACTTTGCGCTGGACGTGAAAAACTCTGATAACCCTGTACTGGGGATTTCAACCCAGTACTCAGAGGTGAGACAAACAGCCAAAAAGCATGATTCTAAAGGGCTGTTGGTCATGGCTCTCTATCCTGCTATGGAAGCCTTTGAGGTGAGATTTTGTTCCCTCAAACTGCAACACTCAACTTTTAAGAAAGAGATGGGCTTACAGGCATCTCAATGTCTTGGGAAAGAGCAGAGGCTGGAAGAGGAACTTCAGTTCCTGCGTAGTAAGAATGAGACTCTTTTGCATTGTACCATACAGAATACAGATCGAGAGCTATGCATATTGAGAGGGGATTGTGATAGGTTGAAGCAGGATAAGAGGCAGGTTTTGCAAATGAATGATTTGTTGAGTGAAATGAATGAGTCTTTGCTTGAGGAGAATGAGGAGTTGAGAGATGATCCAAAATGGGTAAGTGATGAGTTGGACAGAGAACTTAGGAACAACTGTGAATTGAGCGCTGCATATAGAGTGTTACAGAAAGAGGTTTCAAAAGGTGTTGGGCAGGACAATGCAATGTATGTTAGTCACATACAGTGCAGAGCTAAGATGATGAAACTGCACCGTCAGCGAGAGGTACTGGCTAGTCACGTCAAAGCGATGGGAAAATTCCATTATACATCCATGGACCTTACGTCATCTGGAGATGATGATTCTGGTGATGACAGCAGCCAAGATGGTGCCCAGCCACACCCTCAATATTGCACTTCCCCCAACCGCCACTCACATGATGGTGGATCCCTACACTGTAACAGCGCCGCGACCCTACATCATGAGAAATATGGTGACTCTCATGTGTGATGCCAAGATGGTGACCCCCATGATGGGGGGGGGAGGTTGAGGCCTAGCCTCTTCGATTGCCATCCAGAAAAAGGAAGACAATACATAGATCGATCAGATGATCGAGGGAGCCCTCACTAGGAAACAGATCACTGAGGAGCAAAGACAGGTCTTCTGGGAACACATGGAAAGCATGTTGAAGGAAGCCACTGCTCAGCAGTCACTTGTCCATGCTGTGGCTGATGCAGCAGCGGAGGTTGCCCTTCATGGCACACAATGCCACAACCCTTTTCCTGATCTGTGTCATGTAGGTCTGAACAATCCCCTTCATGCAGTTCACTCTGCACAGCATATCAGTGACAGCATCGGTTGCATGACCCCCACTGACAATCTCAGCTGTCATTTGGAGAAAGTTTGTTCCAAATGCGAGATGCTCAGTCTACCAGTGGGCTACCAAGTACAGATCCTCTGGCAGACCGTAGACCCTGACCTTTGGGCAGAACTCTCAGAGGATGTTCACCAAGCCATGGATGTGATCTTTGATGACATCACTGTGGACATCACTGTGCTGCACACACCACAGGCATGGTTGACTCAATGTTAGCCCATCCTGTCAAACACTATGCCAAGGAAAGTCCCAATGTCATACCATCAGAGGTTATGGTTGGCCTACTGTACTGGCAAGGTGCTCTCACAAGAGATAGCAGACAGAGACCAAATTGAATACAAGGCCTTGTTTATTTGGAACATGATTTTAGCCATGCGTGGCAAAGTCAAGCCCGCAGTTTCCCCAGGACTGATTATTTTTTGGATATTCTTGCAAGGATGGAGCATGTCTTCCAGTTCTACCTCAGAGATTTGAATTCTGGCTCAAAAGCCAAGATGGCCACAGTACAATCTACCAGCGAGCCCACAACCTACTAAACAGTGGAGGGCAAGGCCCAGGATAACAAGGCTGTGTCTTCTGATGACAAACAGACCTATAAAATGGGGGGAACCGCAACAGAAATAGAAAAAAAACAAAGAAATTGGAATAACCCTAATTCTGATCAGAATGACAACCAGGGCAATCAAAAATATATACAAGGCCCTTCCTACCATGTTGTAGTAGTGGAGAATAATAACCTCCACACACTCCTTTGGAAAGTCCATTCAGTGGCCGAGGCCATCCCAAGGCAGACTGATGCAGCATTAGCTCCGTAACCAAGTCTCTACTAGGCCAAGGAGATAATGGAACATCCTCTGGCCAGGCTGCAGTGGGTCCAAATCCTGAGGCCTTGTTTATTGCAGCTACCAGTACCCAAGCTTCCCTGTCTCCTATGCAGGACCTGGAAGATGCTGGGCAAGATCCTGCTGGCATGCGTTTTCAGGATCCACCTGAATGCACCAGTAATAGTTGACAATTACAGGCCCCAGTCCATATTGTGAACAAAATTATTATTAACACAAACAGATGGCCTTGTACTAAGGCCATGGTCGGAGGCTGTATTGTTGTATTGCTTGATACAGATGTGGCTGTTTCTGTACTACATGATGAGAATCCAGCTAATTCCTCTTGGTCCGCTGGATGGAGAACCAATGCCCAGGGTGTGGATGGCACTAGGCTGCCTACCTACAGCTCTATTGTACTCTCTGTGGTGTTGGGTACCCTCCACACGAATTACACTTTTGACCTCATGGTATTACATCCTCACCCCAGTATCCTAGGAATTGATTTCCTAGCACTACATAGCTGTGTAGTAGATCTGGCCAATCGGCTCTTGATCCAGATCAGAAGACAATACCATATGGTCATGATTCCTGATTCCCACGTGGTTGTCGCCATTTCAGTCAGTGACAAGGAATATGATGTCATAGCTCTATTCCAGACACATGAATTCTTCAAAGAGCTGTTACTCATTCTGCAGAAGCACCTTGATGTTTTTGCCACACACGCACATCACTGTGGGAGAATGCAAGCCATCACTGAAGTTCCAGGCCCTGAATACAACAAACAAAGGCAATAACCGTTTACTGCAGAGGCCTTACCATCACTCAGAGAGACCATTCAGTCACTTCTTCAGCAAGGTATGATCAGGCCTTGTGTCTCAACTCTCAGCTCGCCCATCTGACCAGTGAAAAAACTCAATGGATCTTGAAGACTCACTATTGACTATAGGAGGCTTAATCAAGTCACTCCTAGCTGCTGCCCTACAGTAGCTTGCCTCAGCACCAGATGTGCTCAAATTGCTAACACCATATTGTAAGTGGTTTAGCACCCTTGATATCTCCAGTGCATTTTGGTCACTGCCACTTGCTCAGGAAAGCCAATACAAGTTTGCTTTCACCTTTGAGGGTCGTCAGAACACCTGGACCTGCCTACCACAGGGCTTCCACAATAGCCCTTCCCTCTTCCATCTACACATGATGGACACCTTGCAGGGTTTTTCTGCCTCACAATGCCTTCTGCAGTATGTGAATGACTTACTCCTGGCAGCTGCCACTAAGGAGCAACACTTTGACCTCCTTGATAAGTTACTGGCTCTCCTACAGACAGCAGGCCTCAAGTGCAATCCTGCAAAAGCACAGTTATGCCAGAAAGAGGTTATTTTCCTTTGTCTGTGTATCACAGAACAATGCAGAATCCCGACCTGGAAGAAGATCCAAGGCCTACAAGATTTGTCACTTCCTACCAGTGTGGCAACACTCAGACATTTCCTGGCAATGAGCAACTATTCCAGGGACTTCATTTGTGACTTTGCACAAAAGGCCAGCGCTCTGTATGAGCCTTTCAAAAAGGATGTCCCCTGAACTTGTGGTTCCAATCACATCAGTGCTGTGACCCTTCTGAAACAGGCATTGGCCTCTGCTCCAGCACTGGTTAACCCCAATCCAACTTTACCCTTCCATTTGGAATCTGCTACTTCAGACATTGCCATGTCTGCAGTACTTGCTCAAAAGGTTAATGGCACTCTGAGACCTATTGCCTATGCTTCCCAAATGTTGTCCCCAGCAGAACAGAAATACAGTCTTTTTGAAAGACACCTTCTGTCTACCTACTGGGCTGTTAAGCATTTCCTGTGCATTATTGGGTATTCACCTATCATTTTGCACACTAAACACACCCCCATGAACTTCCTACTGTCAATCAAAGTGAAGGATGGCTCTGTATCTAATACCAGATTGATTCACTGGTCTCTTCTTCTTCAGAACCATGACATACAGGTCCACACTGCCAAAATGCCCTTAATTTTAGCCCATGGTCATCTGCCCCAAGGAGCCCCACATAATTGTACACTCCACCCTCCTTATTTGCCTGATCCAGGACCCTTTCTTCCCACTACTCCAAAACTCCTTGCTGACACTACCCTGTGCCATATCTTTACTGATGGCTCTTCCTCATACTACCAAGGAGAACAGATAGCTGGATTCAGAGTGATCATCATGTACCCTAATGGCAGTACTGTCCATACGTCCAGACACTGCAGTGTTGCATCTTCTCAGTAAGCAGAATTAGCAGCTGTGGTCTGTGCTCTTGAAATGATACACCATGGTACCACAGGTACCATCATCCTCATAGACTCTAACAGGGTCTGTTGCTCTCTAACTGATTTTTTACTGTTCTGGGAGAAGAACTCCTTCACATCTTCTGAACCCCTGTGAAATACAAAGCACTCTTTGTATACATTCACAATCTGACTCAACAGTTTAAACACAAGCTGTTCATGCACAAGGTGAAGGCCCATTTTACATCTGATCCATACCATGATTTCAACAACTGAGCAGACACTCTTGCAAAAGGGGGTGCTCAAGGGAGGGACACAGATATGGCTCACCCTCTAGCTCTGGCAGCTATGCACATAGCTGGCACAAAAAAGAAGAAAACTGAATCTTTCGTACCACTGGACTTGTCCACAGCACAAACATCTGACACTGAGCCGAAAGAAATGTTCAGATTCCTAGACAAAGGGACCGAACAAGAATTACTGACCAACAACCCTTACAAAAGACATGCAGACAAACTGCATCTATCACATGACAGCAAGTTGATATGGTATCAGCCTGACAACCTGAGTCACAGGTTGTGGATAGTCCCCAAATCATTGTGGTCTGAGTTCATCCATCAGGTCCATGACATCCCAACTGATGGACACCAGGGGGTGGAAAATACAATCCAGAGGCTGAAATCTGTGAGTTGGTGGCCTGGCATCACTAGGGATGTTAAACATTACATCCACAACTGTTTAGTCTGTGTGCAGAACAATCCTGCCCCAACCAAAAGAAATTCTAAATTACTTCCCCCAAAGACAATCTGGTCCCTGGCAGCAATTCAAATTGATTTCATTGGCCCTCTGACCACCACCAGCAGGAACAACAAGTACGCCCTTGTGGTTACTAATCTATTCTCCAGATCGGTCAAGGCTTTTCCCACTCGACAATGCACAGTGAAGGCAACTGCAAGAGTCCTGGTAGAGCAATTGTTTTCCAGCTGGGGCCTACCTCTTAAGGTAGGCTCTGATCAAGGAACCAGCTTTACAGGTGAGTTGATGCAAGAAACACTCCAACTTCTTGATGTACACCAGAAGTTTCACATTCCCTGAGGCCAGCCCGGTGGTGCTGAGGGTTGAGGCACTGGACGCCATGCCTCACGATATGCCGGTGACCCGTGTTCAGGAACAGGCATGGGTTGCTGGGGGTCAGCTGGGAGGAGGAGGATCAAGCATCCCAGGGACAGCTCTCCTCCTCTGGGGAGGGTGGGGGGTACAAACACTGAGGTGCTGGCTCCTAGCAGCAGCTGGGGGCTGTGCAGCTTTGGGGCCAACAGCAAGGGATGGCATTGGTGGTGTCCAACGTGTAATGTACAGAAGCATGCATTGCAGCGTCACTGACACCATTGCACACTAGCACTGAGGGGGGCTACCTATAAGAAAAAAGTCCTTGGCAGCATGATGGCTGTCCCAATGGCACTGCCACAGTCATGCCAAAGTCAGCTCCCTCCTGGGCCCACCCTCCTGGTCTCCACAGTGGTTGGGTAAGTACCCACTGCAATGCGGTCTGGGAAGGACTATGGTGGGGAGGTGAAGCTCTGGCTGTGACT
This sequence comes from Neoceratodus forsteri, assembly GCA_016271365.2. NCBI lineage: Eukaryota > Metazoa > Chordata > Ceratodontiformes > Ceratodontidae > Neoceratodus > Neoceratodus forsteri. The sequence continues at coordinate 814,855,433 of CM028129.1, read as the reverse complement.
GGGGCATTGGCCATGAAGGCTGGCTGGAAGGGGGGAACCAAAGGCACAACCCTCCCAGATGAGGACACAAAGAAATTAATTAAAAGAAAAAGTTTCACATTCCCTATCACCCACAATCTTCAGGTCAGGTAGAAAGAGTCAACAGACAGATAAAGCAAATGCTATCCAAATTCATTGAGGACAATCCCAAGGACTGGGATTCCCTTTTGCCTTTACTCCTTATGGCAATTAGGGGTACTCCTTCAGCCACTACCCAGTGCACACCCTTTGAGATGATGACTGGTAGAACCATAAGATTACCTGAGCACATGTTGATTGATCTGAACACACCCCCACTGCAGGCAGAGTGCCCGTGGACACAAATGTCACAAAACTGAGAGATTCAATTCAATTCAATTCAATTCAATCTTTATTTATATAAGGCACCTTTCTGAAGCCAAGGCACCTGTACAATACATAACAAAACAATAAATAATTAAAACAATATTAAAATTAAGCTAAACAGCAATATTCAAAATTCATTATATGCTTTGATAAAAAGATAGGTTTTTAAGACTTCCTTAAAGCTTTGGACAGTTGGGCAGTCTCGCACCTGATGAGGTAGAGAATTCCACAGGGTTGGGGCCATAAAACTAAAAGATCTGGCCCCTGAAGTTTTTAAACGAACCCTGGGAATCTCTAGCAATCCCTCATCAGTGGATCAGAGAGAGTGGGGGGGACAGTAAGGACAAAGGAGATCTTTCAGGTAAGCAGGTCCCTGATCGTGTAGGGCCTTATAGGTCAACAAACCGACCCTGAAGGTGATTCGCCAGCAAATTGGCAGCCAGTGCAGTCCACGTAGCACAAGCATTATATGACTGGACCTAGAAGAACCAGTCAATAGCCTGTCTGCTGCATTCTGCACTAGCTGCAGGCAGCGAATCTCAACCCCTGGTAGCCCAGGGTAAAGGGCATTGAAGTAGTCAAGGCGGGAGGTAACGAAAGCGTGGACCAAAGTAGGAAGATCGTCTGGAGGAACCAGGTGCTTCACCCTGGTGATGTTCCTCAGATGGTAGAAAGAGGTTTTGACAACTGCCAACACCTGAGATTTAAATGTCAAACAGTCGTCAAACACAATGCCCAGGTTCCGCACCCGGTCTGAGGTAGTTAGCTGGACACCCCCAAGCCATAGACCCGAGGGTAATCCAAACAACAAACCCACCTCCAGGTGATCCTGGTCCACAACCAACACCTCAGTTTTATCTGGTTTCAACCGCAGCAAACTCACATTCATCCAGTCCTGGATTTTGGCAAGACAGTTGTTAAAGACCGAAAAGGCAGCATCTTGGCCATGCACAAAGGACATGTACAGCTGAGTATCATCTGCATAGCAGTGAAAACCCAGACTGTACTGCCTAATAATCGCTCCTAATGGCAGCATGTACACCGCAAACAACATGGGCACCAAAATGGAGCCCTGCGGTACCCCACAGGATAGGGAGAATGATGCCGAGGAAAAAATCCCAGACACTACCTTCTGAGTCCTACCCTCTAGGAAAAATCAAAACCAACTGAGGACTATACCAGACAGCACACAGATAGACCACAAGCGTTCCAATAGCACACCATGGTCCACAGTGTCAAATGCTACAGAGAGATCGAAAAGGACCAAGATGGAACGAGTCCTTCAGTCTGGCTATTAGGAGGTCATTTAGTACCTGGACAAGAGCTGTCTCGGTACTATGCCTTTTTCTAAATCCAGACTGGAGAGAGTCATAGACATTGTGGCTGGTCAAATGATCATCCAGCTGTGATGCGACCACCTTCTCAATAACTTTACCCACAAAGGGTAAGTTAGAGACAGGCCTGTAATTGTAAAAATGACCACCTCTCCAGGTGATCACTGCCTCCAGTTGGGTCCACAGCAACGGCCCCCAGCACAGAATCCACTCACCATTTTTGACATTATCAAAACCCACTTGTATGCTGGATGTCATATGGCCAAAGTCCAAGAGTAATCTAAGATTCACTTTGACAAACAAGCACAAGAGGCGGATTGGCAAGTCGGAGATCAGGTAACTTACCAGGTCAGTATCTCGTTTGCTCTTCTGTGCATGTCAAAACCACGCAACACAAACAGCGTGGTCGGGAAGAGCGAGAGGGTGTAAAACTGCAAAAGGGTGTATGCATGGTAGTGCATGCTCTCACTGTTCCCAGGCAGAAGATAAGACCTCTGCTGGGGGAACGGGCTGGCAAGCAGCTGCCATGGCTCAACGGGATGAGCCACAAGCAGCAAGGGAAGCAGTGCATTTGTGGAACGGGTTTCGATTCATGGTCCCAGACACATGACTTTTTTTTGTACTTTGTGTGATTTTCAGTGTCCCCGGGAGTTGATTATTTAAGTTAGGGCAGTTCAAGGGATGGAATCCCCCACAAGACATGCAGTAATCAAGTTGGCAATATACCGCTCTGTATTGGCAGCGTGGTATATTGCTGCACTGTAATGTCTTGAGACATTACGACCCCGTGCCACAGGTAATGGTACTCAGATTTGCACACCCTACTCATTCCTTCTCCAATACATGGGAAGGACCCTATCCCATCATTAACAAACTCAGTCCCACAGTCTAACAAGTTAGACATCCACCAGAAAAGACTTACTGATAAATGTCTGCGTGCTAATTAGTTCAAATTGTACAAAGGAGAATAATTACTTTTCTTAACCCCATTGGGGAGAATAGTACCTACTGACCTTTTCTTTCTTCCTTACAGGTACCCACACAAGATGGCTATCTTGCATTTGATCCTCTTTCTAGGAGCGCCCCGTCCATGGCAAGGATATGAAAAGTATATCTGCCTACAACCAACGTCTAAGGTGACGCCTTCCACTTCTTGACCATCCAGAGGGAAGATATCACACCCCACAAAACAAACCCACCACCATCCCCAAAGGAGTCAGCATAGATGTTACCAACAAATTAATCACTGTTTAGGAAGGCACAGATGCCTACCTGACCACCATGGTTGTGGCACCTGACAAATCGACCCTCCAAATTGAATGGCAAACTGACAATCATGGACAGACACTTCCTGTTACCTGCCTTTACAAAAGCATCTTCCAAGGCTGGCTTAATACCAGAATCTAACCAAATGGCACCCTGTCTATTCATCAAGCTAATTACAGACATTCTGATCTATACAATCTTGCTGCTTTGATGGATCCCAACTTTTGTGATAAATACCCAGAAGACTCTACAAGAGACTTTTGTGTTCACAATTACATGGCTACAGCAGCTATGTTTCTGTCTGTAGTATCCCTACTGAAGCAAAAATACTGTCCCACACAGGATAGTCTGACTGTCACCTCACTTCCAGGTACACTTGTGAACAATGTGCAATTTATGCATGTTCCTGTAATTTTTAATCTCACACATTGGAATATGGCCGAATTGGGTATGTGTTCTAAAACTAACACTTGTAGATTTTTCAGCACCATGTTATTAGATAGTCTCACTACATACCAGACATGCACACAAGACCCTATGGGTGGTCCATATACTTCTGAGCACTTAGGATTATTTAGGTCTAGACCTAACCTCGATAACAAGAAAACTTCCTCATCATGCAGGATGCGTGCTACTGCTGATGTCACTGGTGCAACTGGCACCACATCTGGACTCTTTGTATCGAACATGTCCCTCTGGAACTGGCCAGACATTGCTGCTATTAAAAGCCAAACATTTAAATTCCAGACTGGTATGAAGAAGGATTTTTTACCATCCTTATTGAATGGTCTAGATGGGCTTAGGAAGAGCGATACACAGTGTACAACATGCATGGCATTATTAAAAGTTTTATTGGCACTATGAATAAAATCAATGAACTTGTTTTCCAAAATAACAAGGAGGTAGACAAGCAATATATTGTGAGGGAACCTTTATGCTCTGCTTATGGCTCTTATATCATAACTACTATCAATAATCTCTTCCAGGATTTGGAATCTGGATGTGTTCCAGATATTATCCATGATAGGAGACTTGCTAAATTGTACTGTCCACATTGCAGATCCACTGCTTGTATTACAATGTGTATGTCTAAATCTGTTGCTATACCAATGTCTACCACTAAAAATCTAGGTTATGTCACATGCCAGGGCCCATGTTACACTGCCAGCTGCTGCATCATCCATGACACCACGTTTGGTACCTTCACTGTTTCCTTGCCATGCTTTGATCTGGAGATTGCCATTTCTGACAGACTGGCCTCCATTCACTCCATTGGGCATCTCGATGAGGACGTCTACTGAGAGAGGATTGACCTTCTACCTCTTCTGATCTTCTGTCCCACCCTGGAAACTTGGATGGCGCCTCATACAGACTGTTGTGCCGAAAAGGAATACCATTACTTATGTCGCTGTGATATATTTGATGTCATCAAGTCAGTTTCTGGATACTCACCGGTCAACGTTGACTGGTCTTTTACTTTGGACTTGGACATTTCTTCAAATAATACTGGTATCCCTAGGGCAACAGGGCAACACTGGACATCTCTACCAAAGCTATGCAGGAGAAGTTCATCGCTTCACTACAAGACTCGCAAATCAATCTTTCACCTGCCCAATTCATCTGCACAAGTGGAGGATTCTTACATTGTGAGTGCCCTATAATTCTGATCGTCAGAATTGTGTGGTTACTAATCATAAATCTTTCTCCTATGGGTCTAAAACTTGTGACATACAGTTTCCTAATTTCTGTTTTATTCCTCATCAAACTACTGTGATTGGTCATACAGTGATTGCTTCTGTTCCCATCCCAGAACCTGATGTTATTGATATTGATCCTGAATATTTACTTGCTCTGTCTCAATATTTACCTATTTTTAATGCCCATACTGATCACTTGACTTTGTCACTTAAGACGCTTTTAGATAGAAAAGATACATATCTACATCAGCAATAACATCTCCAAAGATGGAGAAACCCTTAACACCCTTATCCATTATGATGATTTAAGTACTGCACTCTCCAATACCTGGTTAGAATTAACTTTTTTAAGTTTTTGCTATTATACGACTGTTTTAAATTATCTTTTTGATACTAACTCTTTGCTGTCTACGGCGCACTTTAAAACAACACCGTAAACAACTCAGATTCCTTTACAAGGCTTGTGCGTTGGGTCTGTAAACGATGGATATTGCACCCACTACTTATCCACTAGTGTTGTTGCCTTTTCAGTAAGGCAACAAGGAGGAAAATGTTACACTTGGTCCCCTCACCCATATTGGCAACTCACTGTGCACTACTGACAATATCTATAATGTTACATACATAATTAGTATTAACATCTAGGGTGTTGGCACTTACTGTATAAGAATAAGTTACTAGGGACATAATTATGATTATTGCCAATATTATTACTATGCTTATTATGGAAATGCATAAGTAATGTGCCGAGAATATATTTCTGCATTCTTTGTATATTCTTCTGAGAAGTCATTGTATAGCCTGCACTGCCATCATGATAATTTATTTTCCTGTATTTTGTATGAGTTCTTTGTTCTCATTTTAGCTGATTTTACACTTTTTGTATATATGTAGATACACTGTGGAACCACCTAACTTTTGGCCAATAGGACTTGTTTTATGTATCTAACTCCTGTAACAAAGTAATAGTTGCTATGGTGATTAGCATAGTATAAAAGTTACTGTATTACATATTCTGTCTGAGACCGTCTTCATACCTTGGGGTATTGGGAAACTCTGGCTCCCAGTGTCTATTTGGTAAGATCTGTTTCTAGGGCATACGTCTGCTTTTGTGTAACAAACAAGTTTATTACCACATATGCCACTTGTCTATTGTTTCTTCTGCTGGTTTAATACCACCATGAACCTGAGAAGGGCTAAGATCCCTGACAGTGTCTAGGCTGATGAAGGAACTGAGGCTTGGCATTAGATTTCCCTTGCTAATATACCTTATTTATTGCTTATCTCTTGTTCATTCTTTTCTAATTTTGTCATCTGTTGTGATGGCCTTCATTCCTCATTACTGCACTCATTGCCACTAGGTGGGTTGTAACTTGTTGCGTTGGTTTCAGGCTAACAAACTTCAAGTCAGCACTAAGAAAACAATGTCCCTAACCATTGGATCCAGGCAGAAACTGGCCAGGCTTGCTTTCCTTCCTTCACCACCCTGGATGGTTCTCCTCTTGAAGCGGTTTATTCCTTCAAGTACCTCAGTGTGTGGCTTGACAGCAGGCTTAATTACTTTGCCCACATTGATGCCATCCACACCAACTCCACCCCAAGCTTGGTTCCCTATTCCATAATAAAGATTACCTGACCCCACATGTCTGCTTGGAGCTGGTCACCAAAATGATGCTGCCAGTCTTTTACTATGCATATGTGGTATATGGTACCGCTCCCTCCACTGCCCTTGCCAGACTGAAACCCTCCATAACATCTACTGTCATTTTTCCACTAGCACTTTAAGAAGAGGAACCCACAATGTGCTTCTGGTTTTCTCAGGGTGGTGTCATCAACATTATCATCATCATCATGTGATGCACTGGAAGACCTGGGAAGAGTGTTAGGATGAGTGGGAGTGGTATCAGTGGACATACAGTATGTGAACTACTAAACCCAGGTTTCTTTGGCTGAACAATCATATGCACCTCCCTAGTCTTAACTGCCCCATGAATCCCTGTCCCATCTCACTATAACCATCTCCACCCCCACCAGCTGCAGATGTTGTACTTGACAATGGAATGGTGGGACCTTTATCTGGACTGTTTTTGGCCCTGTATCTCTTTCTCCTCCTGTTTTTTTCTTCTTCATGTTTTCTACATAAAAGATGACACTATGATGCAGCAGCAGGACATGGTACAAATTATGGTCACAATGTATATTTTCAAGATTAGACAACTATGTGATGTCACGCAACACAACTGTCAAGGCACAAAAGGCAGATGAGAGAGATTTTTTCTTTTTGTTTTTACATGACCATTGATATTATAATGAAGCAGCAGGACATGGTGCATACCACAAACTATGATGATTGTAATAAATGTTCTGAAGATTAGGCAGCATGGCATGGTTACATGCTATGACTTGTGAGGTGCTAGAGGGAGACAATCGGCAAGAATGAGACTACTCCCTGACAACACTGATAGACCTACTGAGAGATTCTGACTCAAGATACCTAACACACTGTCAGTTCTCACACTGAAGCTTACTTCACTTTTCTTCACTGCACACTTTATGAACTGACTGACTGTCTCACTCACACGAAGGCCAAAAAACTAGACAGATGGATTCTGCACCATGTAGCACCAGCAATGAATAAAAAATAATTAAATGCATAATAAATCCTGTAATCCTCCCCATCCTGGTCTCCTACTGGGCTGATCCTAAATCCCTGCCTTGCTGTATGTTTCAGCTGCAGCAAGCACCCTCTGTGTGCACGCCTCTCTGCCAGTGATGTGTTGGAGCCAGCTTGTTATTTATCTAAAGTTGTTTTACCTGTTTGTGCGAGGTGGCAGTTAAAGAAACTTCACCCTTTTTGTGCTATAGTCCTCCATCCCTTTCTGACTTCACTGGGGGGGGGTTAGCAATGAACAAACAAACTTATTCTCTAACTCTTTTCATTTCTGTTCACCTGTTGGCCACCCTGCCATCATTTCTACTCACCCTCTTTGAACGATACACTCTGAACTCATGTTGTTGTCAGTCTCTGTGTGACACTGAATGTCCACTTTGCTACCAGGTCACTGGCCAATTGTAGCAGCCACACAGTCATGGATCTATCCCAATTGACCAATCCTCTAACAGAGTGGCTCCGTAGGAGTACATGACTATTAGCCATTCTAAATGCTGAGGTGAGGAGGAGGAGCAAGTGAGTGTGACCAAGACTACGAAGTTGAGGTATGTAACTACTCTAGTAATTAATGCTGAAAAGTGTCTCAGTGCGTCATTGAAAGTAGGATGATCAGGGTCAGTATACTTAGGGGTCATGGCTCATGGAGGAGACAGGAGTAAGTCCTGTCCTTACAGAAGTGTCAGCTGCAGGGGAGCTGGTGAACCAGCCCAGAGGTGTTACCAGTGGACAGGGATTCTCAGTCCCTGGGGGAGGAGCAGCAGAGTAGGCTCAGAACACTGTGGTGAGTTGCAGAGCAGACCCAGTCTGAGCTGCTGGACAACAGAAAGTTACCATGTTACATGCAGATGGATAAGTACTGCTGGGTTCTGGCAAGGCAGGTAAGTGTCCTAATTAGCTATGTTATTAGTCGTACTTTGTCCGGTGCATGCAGTTATTGTGAAGACTTGGTTTGTTTTAGATGGAGTTTTTAAAGGGGATTCAGACAAAGGCATGCCCCCACAGTGTGTGGCAGCTGAATAGTTTGGTTCATTCTTGCACAGAAAGTTGTGGCACATTTTTAAAACTGATGAATTATTTTACAAGTCGAGAAGTCTATCATGGGGGGGCAATTAGTCATTTGATAATTGCTGTCTGGGATGACTGAGCAGCTAAGTGGAGACAGGCAAGATCCACTCACTGCTGCTGTTGTTGGGGTCAGTCAGGGTACAGGACTGGGAGGAGGGCAGCAGATGGGAGGAGTGGGGCATGTGGTAAGAAGTGGAGTTGGGGCAGAGCTAGGGAAGGGGCAGAGCTGAGGGACAAGGATGGAAGGTTGGTTGGCAGCACATCACTGCTCTCTGCAGCAACACACTACTCATTACTGGCCTGCCTTGCACAGAAACTACAGTTAACTAGTTAACTATAATAATAATTAATGATTCTCTGATGTTTTCAAAGTCCTTCTGATCAAGAACAGCTGTTTAAAAAAATAGTTTTGCCTGTCAGTACACACAGACATCCTTCTCTGCTGAGAGAAAGCTAGAAATAGTACTAATTTATGCACAGCATGAGGAAATCATGGGCTTCAGCATCGTTGAGTGACTGCTACAGGTCACGTGGCTTGCACAAGCTGTGTGTTTGATCCCTGTAAAAAAGTACTACAGTATATTATGCCATTGAAAAGCCAATGGGAAGCTAGAAAACTTCAGATCCCCCACACACACACAGTCAAAAGTTCTGGTTTTCATTGGGTCCACAGAACTCAATATCAGCATCAGCTCACTCTAACATTAATGCATATCTGGGCAATCTTTGTGAACTTAGCCCTTATTCTCTAAATGAGTCTCAACATAAAACGCTAAATATTTTCTGTACAAAATAATTATTTGGGGGAACTTGAAAAACAAATATCTTCAGTGTGTATTCATTTGATTTCTGAGAGTGTTATAATAATTTTATAATGTTTTTTCTGTGTTTTTATTGTTTTTAATTAACTCTATCTGCTGTGAGAACAAAGATGTCCTCGGGAAAATGAGATTGAAATTGTTGCCACAGACAAAAGCAGCTGCCCATGAGAAGTAATTACAATCCATTTGTCTTGTAACAATGAGATCTCCTGGTTAGTTAATTAGGGAGCTCCAATATAGTCAAGATCTTTCATGTCCTGGCTATGCAGCCACCCCTGCTGGGGTAGGCAGTGCTCAGAACAATGAGAAAGTCTCTGAGCCTACAAAAATCCAAGATTCTGGTTTACATCAACTCTCCAGAGAGATGGTACTGTCCATAGACAAAAAAACATATCAAATCAATGTTGTCAGTTTGTCATATTTGATTACGTGTCATGGGAGGCATGCAGCTGAAAGTTTTTGAGGACTTGTCAGACCCTAGCAAGGGAGTTAGGCAGAGATTCCATGCACTTAACATCTAAGGCTCAAGTTTGCCCAGATTCACCAAGGTGTCATGTGTGGTAAGCTATTCTACTTTGCTTAATAGAGAGAGAAGAGTGAGACTGTTCCTTTATGTGTGCTACCTACTGTTCAAAACATTTTCTTTTTATCTCTGTAGAATTGCTGTTCCCCTTAGTCTTAATGTAGTGCCATGTAGTATATGTGTAAACATCTTGAAGTATTAAATATTATTTTTTATATATATATACTTCAAGTTTCTGTGACTGAGTCCTGTGAGGTACAGATAACTGGGTTAAAACTGACAAAAATGGACAGTCCCATGGGTTAATCTTATCATTGTTTTACTATCCCAAACCCTTGTGCAAATTGACCAGGGCTAGTGCAGCTAACTTTCTACTTGTCCATCTTGACTAGTGCAGGTTGTCATGGCTGTTAATGAAGTTAAAAAAGTCTCTACTTTAGCAGACTCTAGTCCTCATGCTAATCTCTCTCAATGTTCCAGGTGGCCTGATGTGATTAACAGCTCATTAAGAGATGCAATTATCTAGCAGTTCAAAAAGGTGCTCCCACAAAAGACTCAATGTGAGTCATTATCACTCCACTGTTAGGACTTTTAGCTAATGTCCCTGGTGTGATCAAGGGTAGAGTGCTGTAAAGTCACTAGCTTCCAGTTTTCTGAATGTGTCTCTGTACAACAATGTGTCCCATATTATTAAGACCAGTGCCTCTCCTTTCCCTACATTTTGAGTGTCTGTAGCCAACATTTCAGTGACAAAATGCGAGGAGGTATACAGGGTCGGCCTTGCAGGTGGTGGGTTTTCTCCCAGCCTCACCATAACTTCCCTGTCCCCTCCAAATCTCTTAACTATTTTCTTTCCCTGGACACCACTGCAGCTCATACTCTGAAATGACCATCCATAGATCCATAACTGCCATTACTGGCAAGTGTAGGGGTCTCCAGGTCTTCTAAATGGACCATGCCAGCCATCACCATCCATACAGTCCCACCCTCATCCTACCCATCATGTCCTTTCATCCTAAAAACAAAGCTCTGGATCATGTATGGTACAAAAATAAACCTTAATAAAATGCATACTTTGAAACCTTAAAATAGGCATTCCTGGAGTACACAGATCATCCTATACAGAAATAGAGATAGTACAGCATTATGCCTGTGTACTGTTTCCCCTTGGCTGATCTGATGAAAGGACAAAGTTAAAGAAAAATCTGTTTTTGGGGCAGAGCATATTGAAATCAATGCTTTTAAAAATAAAAATGTCATAGTATTCTATTTCCCAAGCCTCTTAGGTTTGTGTGGCCCCACCCCAAAGAAATCTTGGATGTGCTCCTGGCTTAATTGAGACTGTACAAAAACTTCCAGAAGTGCAGATCTCCATTTGACTATAGGGTGGGGGCTGAGAGTGTCTTTATCTGCCTGACTCATACCTCTCAACCTCCTGCCTCATAAATCAGGGACAAAGTGCCAAAATCAGTGACACATCCTCAAAAGTGGTGATATCCACTCAGGAAGTTGGTAGAATAAGGGACTTACTATAAAATGCATTTTCTGAAGAAGAACAAGTATGTAACTTTAATGCCAGGCATTATTTTGTGCTTACAGTGCCCACTGTTAAGTTACAAAAATACAAATTTTAGGAGGGACAGAGTAAAATTTTGAGGCAAAATCAGGGATGTCCCTGAAAATCAGGGACAGTTGAGAGGTACAGTATCCATTGCCTGTGGGTGGTGGTGACAGTGTGGTGAGATGCATGATGATGTCAGCTATTGTGTGTGCAGAGCTAGGACTGCTTGATTAAACATTTGCTGTTGTGATGTCCTTTGGTTTGGTGGTGGGGGGGATAGAAAGAGGAAGAGAGGAGGCCATGGTACAAAACAATGGGGGGGGTGCTCACTGTGTGTGATAGCATTGCAGTCTTTTTTTTTTTGCTGGGGAGCAGGAAGCAATGTGAGAGCAGAAGAAATGTGCAATAATTAGAGCATTTCTTGGCTTCCATTGTTTTCTGTACAAATGATCAACATTTACCATTATAATCAAGGGCTAGTGCAACCAACTGCAGGCTGGTGCAATTTTGAATCAACTTGCTCTGTTGGCTAGTGCAAAAAAAGGTTAATGTTGGCCTCTGGAAAGTCCATTTCTGAAGAGAAAGCTACAGTTACCATATTAAAAGCAAAGTATTTCTTGGCTGTGCAGTAGGGGTGGGTTGCTTGCCCTTTTTGGTTGGGCACTGTACTGTGTGAGCAGTGGCTCTGGTGGAATTCAGACCTAGAGATACCCTGAGTGAGTCTGCAGCTGAGTGGTGGCGGCATACCAAGGTGTCCCTTTCAGCCATCTTAAGGATTGAGAAAGCTGGTAACAGTCGCAGGTTGAATCTGGAAGAGACCAGCCTGTCACAAACTGGAGGCAGTGGGTGTAATCTGAAACAGTTTTGTCAATATAAAGGTTATCTGTCCAGTCACAGAACAGGACATACAAAAGGAGACTGAATATTCTACAAGATTTATTTTGTTATAAGCAAGTGTAGGTAGATAGAAGACACTATGTCTCAGCCATATGAGAAATACGCACTACTAAACCCACAGGAGTAATGCAGAAGGAGAGAACCAGGCTATGAGGGAGGTCAAACATGGATGGAACTCAGACATGCTTGAAAAAAGTAACAAAAGAAGTGATGTAAAAGTGGTCGCAGCTAGCCAAAGTCAGGAGACGGAAGCTAGGGAGAATGCAGAGGTGCCAAAGCCTTTGACTAGGGCAGCTGCACAAGCAAACCAGGTACAAATATTGGAGCAGGAGCTTGCCCTGGTTAAAGTGAAGGTGGAAATTAAAAGGCAAAAGGCCAGAGCCAGCCTTACAGTTTTAGGGTCCCCCAGTGAACTGTTGGCTCTTCATTTATGGAGAACTATGGTATGCCCCGATACACACACACAATTATCTGTATTGACTCAGTAACACCTGACAAACAAAGTTAGAGCAAGGAAAGACATCTTAGAAAATGTAGTATATACAAAATACCACACATTATTAAGAACAGACTGCAGTGCATTATTAATTCATACATGGGTAGCAAGAAAGGCACATCAAGCCTTGGTTTGTTTCTCAATAGTGTAGTGCCCCATAATAGTGCACTACAGTGTCATTATTAAATAGAAGCCTAAGTTCCTGGTGTGGGACTAGAACTAATGTCCTATCTTCTAGCTCCAGAAGCAAGCATACCGACTGAATTGCTAACATATTTTCTTTGTTGAATCAACACTCAGTCAGTAGTGAAGTAAGGCTTTGATATGTTTTCATAGCCATTTTTCAACTAGGATGGCCATTCAAAACTACTCCCCAAACTCCAGCTCATCCCATATCCAGACATGGAAGAGCAAGCTTTTTTTTTTTTTTTTTATTTATATTATACCGTTTTTTCCCCCCTTTTTCGCCTTACTGTCCCGGGACCCCAGCACATTGCAGTGTATGTGTGTGTGCATGTGTGGAGGCACACATGTGCTCCGTGGTGCCAGTTCCAGCCCCTTCCGCCCCTCCTGGCAATCACTGGGCTCCCCGTATCCTGACACTACCATCCGACCTCCAATGGGTGGCAGTCAAGGGCCGGGGAACCCCTCATCCCTCCCCAGGAAAGGAACTTTGTGGCAGCTCAATCCTGCTCCTTGCCCTCCCCTCCTGCTGACCCCTGACAATACAGGCTCATTCCCAAACCTGGGTCATTGGCATGGCGCAAGGTGTGGTGTCCTGCGCCTCAACCCTCAGTGCCACTGGGCCGACTCTGACCAAGCTTTTTAAAACTGGAAAGGCTTATATTTTTCAATCCATGTTACTGCGTGCACCCAAAACACAGTTTCTATATTAATGTTTTTCTATTAGACAGTGCTTTTTTTAGGCATATAACACAACAACAAATTCCACATGAAACAAATAACTAAGCACAATAATACTAGTTGGGCCTCAGTTTTCCTACAAAAGATCACCAAACTCTGCAACCACAGTTACCCCATAATGCTTTTATAAATATTTTTATAGTATAAAAATCACACAAAATTATCCATGCAGAAAACAAGTGATGAACTGCATGATGTTACTAAAGAATATATTGTATGACAATCCCTGTGCCAACTGATGCTGCCTGTGATGGAATTTTCATTTCCACATTAATACTGTATATCCATTATTGTTCTTTTGGGCTTAAAGAAAAACTACAGGAGTACGATAATAGCCATCCTCTACCAACTTACTTCCTCAATCTGACCATTTCTACTACTTTTCCAGCTATTAACCCTTGCGGGTGACGTTGAGCCAAATCCTGGACCCTCCATACTTTCGTCGGCCCCCAACCCTCCGATATCATCATATCAAATGCTGAAAGGGCTAAAAATTGCTTATTTAAACATACGTTCTCTCAGACCTAAGATGTCTGAGCTAGAAGCCTGAATTAATCAATACACTCCTGACATCCTGGGCATCTCTGAGACCTGGCTGAAACCATGCATCAAACAACATGCGGTTGCTGTGCCTGGATACAAATGTCTCAGAAATGATAGACTGGGAAAAAGGGGTGGTGGTGTCATCATGTATGCCAGGGAGCATTTAGACACTGTTGAAATACCTGTGTCTAAATCTGGACCTTCTGCTGTCAAATCTATCTTCCTTTCCCTCACCCTTGGCAACGCAAAAAAACTCATAGTAGGTTGTGTATACATGCTTCCTAAGGTAGCAGTCCCTGGCCTCCCCTCCTCCATAACCTCACTTGCTAACCTCCTGCAGTATGACCTCATACTTGGAGGTGACTTCAACATTGATTGGCTACATTCTAACTCTTCCAAACTGACTGCCATCCTGGCTGACTCAAATCTGGTTCAAATGATTGGTGACCCTACTCGTATTAATAGAAAGACGGGTAACCATACTTTACTTGACTGGGTGGTCACATACTGTGCCCCAAAGATAAAATCAGCAGAGTTCCTCTCAGATGGTATAAGCGACCACTCGCCGACACTCTGCATATGGTGTAACAACTTCCCTAACTCCCCTGCTAAGATCATCACTATGCGGGACATGACACCAACAACTTTGTGGATACCATCCGGGAAACTGATTGGGATCCAGTTACTACCTTGCCGGATGTTAACTTGCCACTAGACTATTTCATGACAAAATTCACTAACACTGTTGACCAACAAGCCACTTTAAAGAGTTGCCGGGTTAAAGGTATTAAAGCACCATGGCTCACCAAGGAATTAAGGCAGCTCATTTTCACTAGCGATAAGGCATGGAGGACTTATAAGGATAGTGGGCTACCTACTAACTGGCAAACATATAGGAAACTAAGGAACAGCTGCAAGAACTCAATTCAAAAAGCAAAACACCTCCACTTCAAGAGGCTCCAGACTGAGCTTCGTAGTAATCTGAAAGAATCCTAGTGACAGGTTAACTCCCTTTTAAAGGGTAACACCTCTGATACCCCAGTTCCCTTGATGCCCAGGGGGTCTCTCTCACTGACCCCCCCATCACCTCTGACTTCAAAGAGTTCTTCACCAATCTGGATAGGTATACATCACTATTTTCTAGTTCATCCACCCCCCCTCAACCTGACTCCCTACCATCAGTCGACTCTATGGACCGCCCTGCATTTCAGCTAAAGCTCGCAACCCTCATGGAGGTTCGCCATCTCCTCATGAATCTAAAGGCTGACAGCCCACCTGGCCATGACACCCTAGAGCCTAAATTCCTTAAGTTGGAAGCTGATGCCCTAGCCCGCCCTGTTCGAGACTTATTTAATTGATCCTTCCATACTTGCACTGTCCCTGAAAAATGGAAAGTAGCGGTGGTTGTCCCCATCCACATGGGAGGTCCCAACTTGACAGTGAAAAATGTCCAGCCTGTTTCAATACTTTGCCCCCTAGCAAAAATACAAGAGCGGATAATCTATGACCACCTACAGAATTACCTTGACCTCCACCATCTGCTCTCAACCTCTCAGCTTGGGTTTAGGAAAAACTACAGTACACTTACAGCTCTGATTAGAGTCACCTCTGACATAGACCATGGCTGTGCCACTGGAGCAATTTTCATAGACCTGACCAAGGCTTTTGACTTGGTCAACCATGGCCTTCTATTACAACTACATGTCCTTGGCCTTGATGCCACTGCCCTGACCTGGACCCAAAGTTACCTTTACAGTCATATCCAAAAAGTAAAATGGGCAGGCCTGAGGCCCATTACCCATGGTGTCCCCCAGGGCTCCATATTGGGTCCATTACTTTTTTCTCTGTATATTAATGACCTCCCTAATAATTGTGGTGAGGCCTTTGTTCACCTATATGCAGATGATGCTATCATATACCGTTCTTCTCCTGATATTGGTTCAACACTGTCCTCCGACTTCCACACCCTTGAGGACCGGTTCCTTCAGAAGCAGCTTGTCCTTAATACTAAAAAACAAAGAGCATGTTATTCTCCAACTCATCTGCACCAACCCTCCCCTCTCTGGCTGTACTCTCATGTACCGGAGATGCACTTGAATCAGTCAGGTCCTTCAAATACTTGAGAGTCACCTTAGATCCCTCACGTACCCTGGATGTGCATGTTATAGCCATCACCAAAACTATAAACCAAAAAATCAGTGTCATCTATCGCATCTGTCCCTTCCTTACATTGACCTCCTGCTGCAAGATTGTAGATGCCACACTCCTGCACCTCCTCATGTATGGTGCTCTATTACTACTCTCTGCTACCGCATCCATACTACCTCGCCTATCACAGGCCTACCATTGAGTTCGCAGGTTTGCTTTAGGGGACAGTGCTTGGCACTATCACTGCAATGTCCTATCTGTCCTGGGATGGCTACTCTATGAATTAAAATTATGTTATGCCACACTAAGCTTTATACATAAGCTTGTCCATCAATTCACTCCTCTTTGCCTTGCTGATATTGTTCAATGTCATGTCCTCCGACATACCCTCATATCTACCTCCTTGTCCCTTCTCTCAATGCCAAACTTACGACTCTCCATGGCTTGGAGATTGCTTGCATTTTCTGCTGTGTCCTGCTGGAACTCTCTACTTCCTTCTATATTGACCTGCACCTTCCTCTCTCAATTTCAAAGTTCGATGTTATCTCACCTAACCGCTCCACCTTGCTCCTGCTTCCGCTGACTCCTAACCACTGTTCACTCCCTGCATGATTCTCCTAGCATAACTTTTCACTCTCTCTATCTCCTGACCTCTGAGAAAAACAAATACTGTAAATGATGCCTGTACATAAGGTTTTGTTGACTGTGCTTTACATTGCTTATTTTGCATAACTGAATGTAACTGATGTACTCTGTTCCTGTATGACTACTTCTTGTCTAAATTCTTGTGTCAATGAATGCACTATCAATGTACTGCACTTCGAGGGTTGCCCCGGAAAAAGAGACTGTCTTGTCTCAGATGGCCTACTCGGTTACCAAAATTCAATAAATAAAATAAATAAAACTCCTGTTCCTTGAAGAGCATTTTTAATCCATAAATTTATTTTGTGACATACTTTACCATGTTTCATGAATCGAAGCACCACACCAGTTTTACACTTTCCTCAAAACACAACAAAGGTAGGCAGGACCTGCCAAGGTCAGGATGACATTTTTGCAGCTGTTTCTTCAAGGTAGTAGCATATTCATGTTGGTTCAGCCGAGTTATGCAGGGTGCCCTAAACAGTGGGATTTCATATGTAAAGAGGGCTCCTTGATTGCATCATAACTGTTAATGATAATGATCTGAGAACTCATAAGCAAACTGAGTCGGGGTAGGGGGCAACTATGCCTGAAAGTGTAAATATGTGAGTGACAGAACAAGTGCGGGGGTGAAGGGGACACAATTAATTTATGACAAGTGAATTAAGTGACAAATGGGTGCAGAGGTGATACACTGCAGGCTTAGCCTACAACTGAGAAGTAATGCAACTGGAGAATTTGTGCTTTGATTGCCAACCATAGCAAGAAAATTGGAACATATGCTTGTACATAAAGTTACAACCGCAGTGTGAGGCCCTCTGTAACTAGGGGGTCCCCTGCAGTCTGTGAGAACTACGGGTCCCTAATACTGGCTCTGCAAAAGGCAAATACAGATCTGCAGAGGAGAAAGCTAGAAGCTGAGGAGCAAGAAAATCAGTGCCAGCATGAGGTCCAGCTGAGACAGGTGTGAGAGAAAGAGCGTGATAACCTTCTCTGTACATCCGAGCATACTGCTAGCCATTTCTACTGCCCTGCCACACTGTTTAGCTACCTTCAGGTCATCAGAAATGATAACTTCCAGGTTTCTTTCCTGTTTTATGACTGCTAATACTCCCCAGTTGGTATGTTGCTCCCAGGTTTTTGTGCCCCAGTGTGATTTTGCACTTTATTGCATTGAAGCTTAGCTGCCAAACTTGTAAGAATATTTCTAACTTGTTTAGGTCCTCCCTCATTCTTTGAACCCCCCCCCCGCGTGTCTACTCTATTGCAGATTTTTGTGTCATCTGCAAATAGGCAAACCTTTCCATCCAGTCCTTCTGCAATGTCACTAATAAAAACATTGAAGAGAACCGAGCCTAATACTGACCCCTGCTGCACCCTGCTAGTCACCTTGCCCTCCCCAGAGTACACACCATTTACCACCACTCTTTGGCTCCTATCACTGTGCCAACTCTCCACCCATTTTACTATTTTAGGACATACTCTTAGGCTACTCAGTGTGTTTACCAGCCTTCTATGTGGAGCGGTGTCGAAGAACTTGCTGAACTCTAGATAGGCCTCATCAACTGCCCCTCCCCGGTCCACTTCCGTTGTTACCAAGTCAAAGAACTTGATCAGCTTTGTCTGATAGGACCTCCACCCTGGTAATTCCATGTTGCCTCAGATCTTGTAAACCTCTGGTAACAAGGTATTCCCCAATCCTTTCCTTCAGTAGCAATTCCATTACTTTGCCCACTACTGAAGTCAGGCTGACCACCTGTAATTTCCCAACTCCTCCCTATTCCACTTTTGTGGAGTGGGACTACTGTACAAATGCCTTCCTCTGGCTCCCCGGTACCTCCCCTGTCCCTAGAGACCAGTTAAACAGAACTGACAGAGGTGCAGCCAGCTCCTCCCTGAGCTCCCTCAGCAGCCTGGGGTACACTGCATCTGGCCCCTTTGCCTTGTCGACATTTAACTTTGAGAACTCCTTTAGGACTCTTTTCACTGTGAAAGTGCTAGTGTCCACCTCCAGACCCTTTCTGCCTTTGCCTTGTAACAAAGGCCTGTTTCCTACCCCTCCTCTTTGACTACTGAACAGAAGTGTTACTTAAATATGTCTGCTTTTTGGTGGTCCTCTTCAACAAAAAAAAAAAAACCTTCCCCTTTCAGTCTTACTATCCCTCCCTTTGGGCTTCCTCTTTTCACTAATGTATGTAAAAAATGTTTTATCTACCTTTTTTACTGATTTGGCTATATTTTCCTCTGTTTTCACTTTTGCCTTCTTAACTGCCTGCCCTGCCTCCCTCTTAGTAACTCTCCCTATCCTCCACCGTCTGTGTTCTTTTGTATTTTCTGAAGGCTAGTTTTTTTGCTCTTACTTTTTACGCTACCTCTCTACAGAACCATAGCAGTCTCTTTTTTTCTCTTGCCCTTGCCAACCTGTTTGACACAGAGCTTAGTAGCTTTTTCAGTTCCCTCTCTTATTGTAGCCCACTGTTCTTCTATTACCCCTAGTTTCCTTATCTCTGCCAGGGTGCCCCTGAGACATTCTCCTATTTTCTTAAAATTGGCCCTCCTAAAGTCCAGGACCATTGTCCTCATGCAGTTTGCTTCTGGCCCTGTTTATACATTAAACCACTATGTCCAGTGATCACTGGTCCCCAGGTGGTCCCCTACTGTGACTTCAGCAATGCTGTACCCGTTTGTCAGTACTAGGTCCTGCAATGCCCCCTTATGAGTGGGTTTCATAACCAGTTGCCTGAGGAACTCCCCCTGCAGGGAGTTGCAGATATTCTTACTCCTGGTCATTCCTTCAGTGGGGAGGCTCCAATCCAAGTCTGGCAGACTGAAGTCTCCTACTAGTTACGCCTCTCCCTTGTGAGCCATCTCATGGATTGCTTCCAACATTTTCTTATCCACCACCCCCCATGATGAAGGCCTGTAGATCACCCCTGTGTGAAGAACTGCCCCTTTCATCTTTTCCAGGGTAACCCACAGCACTTCTGCACCTTCCTTCCCTCCTGTATTCCTGTAGACTTTATATTGTTTCTTACATGAAGGGCCACTCCTCCCCTCTTCTTTCTACCCTGTCTTTCCTAAACAGATTATATCCTGGTATAGCAATATCCCAGCTCTGTTTTTTTTATTGAACCAGCTTTCTGTAATGGCTGCTAAGTCCAGGTCAGCTTCGGACATGGTTGCCTCTAAGTTTGTAATTTTGCTGCCAGGCTGTAAGTGTGGCACGCTTGGTTCTTCAGATGGTGTTATCACTTGCTTTCCTTTTTGCCCTTTGCCCTCATTTTTCATGCTCCCCCCATTTTCTCCACTTAACATTTTTCCTCTACTTCTTGGATTACATTTTTATTTGATTCCTTCTGGGGTTTCACTTCCTTTGGAATTCTGTAGTTAGCCTCGGAACGTGTGTGTGTGTGTGTGTGTGTGTGTGTGTGTGTGTGTGTGTGTGTGTGTGTGTGTGTGTGTGTGTGTGTGTGTGTGTATGTGTGTGTGGTAGTTAACTGGGTGGGTTTCCCCCAGGAGATTCTGTTGGACCAGGGCACCAACTTCATGTCTGATCTGATAGTTAGACTTTGGAAGAATTGTGCAGTAAGGCAGCTCAGTGACTCAAAATACCACCCCCATACTAATGGTCTGGTTGAGCGATTCTGTGGGTCTCTTAAACCCATGTTAAGGGCATTCACCAATCAGAATGCAAGGGAGTGGGACAAGTACTTACCCCATCTCTTATTTGCTATTGGGAAATCCTTCAGGAGTCAACAGGGTCCTCATCCTTTGAGTTCCTGTTTGGTCATAGGGTAAGGAGTCCCCTTGATTTAGTAAGGGATGAGTAAGATGGTGAGCTTGCTCCCCAAAAAGTATCTGTTGTGGTGTATGTCTTGAATTTCAGGTCATGGCTTAAGGAGCTCATGGGGTTTGCAGAGGTAGAAGACATGATATGACCATGGGGCCAGAACTTGTGAGTATGAAGTCTGGCAACTAGCGATGTTGCTCATCCCTTCTGGCAGAACAAATTACAGTTAGCTTGGGAGGGGCCTTACTTGGTGGTCAGGAGGGAGAATGACATTAATTATGTGGTGGAGTTACCAGACAGAGGCTCAAATAATGAGTCTACCATGTAAACATGATGAAACCCTACAATGACTGGGAGGAGAAGGTACTGGCTGTGTGCAGCTAATCAGAGAAGGAGGCTGAAGCAGGCTCACTTGTGGATCTCCTGGTTGAGATTAAGGTAGAATCCTCAATAGATGCTATCACCATCTTGGAGTAGCTGACACTGACCCAAGCTTCTGAAATGCAGGGAGTACTGCATACATCTGGTGAAATGTTCATAGAAAAGGCAGGGTACCCCACTCTGGAACAGCACCACTTGAATACAGGGTCCCAAGCCCCACAGAGACAGCCAGCTTACAGAGTCCCAGAAGGAGTAAGACATGCTGCAGAGTGGGTGATCAAGAAGATGCTGGCTCATAGAAACATAAAAATAATTTGCTGGCAGATAAGCACTGCTTGGCCCATATAACCCGCCCATTTCTCCCTACCTACATTATTACCACAGACCGTGCCCGGTCTACAGTTCTTTCTGTCTCCTCTGTTCCTCTCCAATATGATTCCCTTGTGCTTATCCCATACGTTCTTTAACCCCACCAGTGTTTTTGCCCACCACCAGCTCTGCTGGAAAGCTGTTCCAGGAATCCACTACTCTTTCTGTGAAAAAATACTTTCTCATGTCTCTCCTGAATCTACCCCTCTGCACTTCCTAGCATGTTCCCTTGTTCTTAAGCACCTTTTCTTATGAAAAATACTTTCTTCCCATACCTTATTTAACCCCATGAGATACAGTGGTGTCCTCCAGGATGAAACCCAATTCTGCAACATTTTGCAGCACTCTATAGAATGCTGCTGCAGATGTAATGAATAAAGCAATATAATTTCAATGGCAATTAGTCCCTGTCATCATTCAGGAAAATGTGACACTGTCAGGATGAAATGAATGCCAGTTTCCTGCATGACAAAGGGGACTAATTTCCACTGAAACTACATTGCTTTATTCAGAAGGTCTGCTACAGCATACTGCAGAGTGCCTTAAAACTGGGTTTCATCCTTGGGGACGCCACTGTATTTAAAGTTCTCTGTCATATCCTCCTCTCCCTCTTCTGTTCCAGGGTGTATCTATTGAGGTCCTTTAGTCTGTCCTCATAGGGCTTTTGAAGCAAACCGTACACCATTGTAGCTGCCTTCCTCTGGACTGCCTCTGCTCTGTCTATGTCCTTCTGGAGATGTGGTCTCTAGAATTGAACATTTTATTTTATTTAAACATTTGCTAACCAGGAAAGGCACGCTGAGCCGAGGCTCGATTCCAGGTGTGACCAGGGGAAAGGGGAGTGGGGAGATTATAATACATAACAACAACAGTAGCTGAGACAAATAATACAGTGTGCTGCAAATAACATGAGGTGGAGACGTAGTTACATAGCAGTAGGATTAAAGCACATGGAACAGTTATTTTTACAACTAGCATTAGTGCTGAGGTTGGCAAACTGAGGAGGTGCAGCGACGAGAGCTGCTTAGTAAGTGCTTTTGAGGCAGAGGTCAAGTAGTCCAGCAAGGCAGAATAGGACTAGGTCATATGTGGAAGAGACAGAGTGTGGGAGGGAGGAGGCACAGTTGCTTCTTGACAGCTGTATGAGAGGGGGAGTTTCTGATGGGGGGGGGGGAGTTTGTTCCAAAGGCTGGGTAGATGAAAGGAGAAAGCGGCTTTGCCAGCCAGTGAAGATGGATGGGGCAGAGAGAAGGATTATCCATTTCTATGCCTGAGTTTGTGGTGGAAGTGAGGGTCAGCAGTGAGAGTATCCATGAGGTAGGAGGGAAGCATGTTAAACCAGAATTTAGAGATGAAGCTAAGGGAGTGTACGTAGCATCTGTGGGACAGTTGGGATAGTCCAAGAAGGGAGTAAAAATTACAGTAGTGAGTGTGAAGGGGGAGTTTGTCACAAAACAGCAGAAGGAGTTGAGTTAGGTGTCTAGTCTAGACACTGTGGTTGCGGTGGCGGAGCTGTAGATGACATCTGCATATTCGAAAATGGGGAAGATCATTTTGGACAGGATTTCACGGGGATCCGTACTACTTCCCGACAAACAAGTTCCCGAAAATTGTTGTACTGACACCAAATTCCTGAAACACACATTTCCCGTACCTTCATACTCCCGACATACCATTTCCCGACAATGAAGCAAAATGAAGCAGCATTACAAAACGGGAGCTTGACTTGACCAGAAGACAGTTTACAGTTTACAACCCTGGGGGGGGGGGGCGTGGAATGGAGCTTGCTTACAAAACTTGTAATACAAAATGAAGCATTACAAATTGGAGCTTGCATTTTAAAACATACTCACAAAAAGAAGCAGCATTACAAAACAGGAGCTTGACTTGACCGGAAGACAGTTTATAGTTTACAACCGGGCGTGGAATGGAGCTTGCTTACAAAACTTGAAGCATTACAAAACTGGAGCTTGCATTTTTAAAACATACTCACCAAAAAGAAGCAGCATTGGGTACGTTGGGTCACATAATTAAAATCCGTTTCCACAGCTGATATTTGAGCAGTATTGGTCAGAAAATAAAAAATAAAAATCCTTCTGTTCTCTTTATTTAAAACCAGTAAAAGACTGACACGACTGGAAGACAGTTTACAACCTGCCACCTAAACGGGGGGAGAGCATGGAATGAGGGCAAGAGTCATAAAAGACCAACACTGGACACAGCAGATGATCGCTTATTAACTCAAGTGTGTGCAGATACTTAGCCATATATTTTGTACAATGTGTCGGTGACTTGACAGTCGGGAAAAAGTACTGTCGATTACAAGCTCAGTCGGGAGATCGATTACCGGAAGTTTATTTTCGGGACAATGTGAGACGAGAAAGCGTACCTATTCCATTTCATGGTGTGCTGGTAGTGGTAGAGAGTCTCTGTGATGGTACAGTGTGCCAAGTTTGTGGCGTAGTTTGGAGGTAATGGCACCGATGTGTGCCAAGAAGGATAAGTTGGGGTCAAGCCAAACACCCAGGTATTTGTATCTGGTAACTTAACCTAGTGGGGAACAGTTGAGCGAAGTGATAGGGATAGGGAGGGATGATCTGCGCAGTTTCAGAGTTGTAGCGAAAACCATGGATACAGTTTTGGAGGTATTTACTTTAAGTTGGTTTTGATTGAACCAGTGCTGTAAATTGTAGAAACTGGTTTGGAGGGTGGCCTGAGCTTTGAGAATATTAGGACTGGAGGAGAATAGAATGATGCATACAGTACATGTGTCTATTTGAGTTGGTGCAGGAGATGGGGAGGTTGTTAATGAAGATGGAGAAGAGGATGGGATTGAGGACTGAACCTTGGGCACACCAGTGGTGATAGGGAGAGAGGGGAAATTACATTAGCGATTTTGATGGCCTGGAGCCTATTGGAGAGATATGATTTAAACCAGTGAATGGTGATGGGGGCAAGCCCTGCTGCTTCAAATTTAAGTAGGGGGAGAGGGTGGGAAACAGAGTCGAAGGCCTTGGCCAAGTCGATAAACACTGCGGCAGTTAGGTGGCCTTAGTCGAAGGCCGTGAGTATGTGATTTGTGACTCACAGAAGGGAAGAGGTGGTAGATTGTTGTTTTCTGAAGCCAGACTGATGGGGAGAGAGGAGATTGTTTGAGGAGAGATGATCTGACAGTCTAGAGTGGGCCAGGGATTCCAGAAACTTGGATAAGGTTGGGAGGAGGGAGATAGGTCTGTAGTTACCAGGCTTGGAGGGGTTTCCCCCTTTGTGTAGGGGGATAATATAAGCTGTTTTCCAGGCCCGAGGGACAAAACCGATGGAGAAGGAGAAGGTGAAAATATGAGTGAGGGGTTTGAGGATAGCAAGAGCAGAGATCTGGAGGATCTTGGAGTGGATCCCATCAGGGCTAGATTTGGCAGGATTCAGTGAGTGGAAGGTTTTTAGGACTTGATGTATGAAGATGGGGGAACTGGAAGTTGTTGTGAAGGGGAGATGGAGTAGAGGAGATAGAAGGAGGGGGCCTGGTTGGGGTGGCACAGGAGGTAAAGAATTTGTTCATGGTGTCAGCTGAGTGACTGGGGTCAGAATCTGGGAGGCTGTTATTTAGGAAGGTAGGGGCATTAGACTGGGCTGGTGGGTCTAGCAGTGAGTGCACAACTTGCCAGAATTTGGAGGGGTGGCCGTGGGAGAGTTTTGACCTGAAATAGTCAGCTTTGGCTTGCCTGATGGCTTTGGTGCAAGCATTTCGTAGGGTGTTGTAGGTTTGCCTGTTTGACGGGTTGGTGGGATTTAAATGTAGACCAGGCTTTGCCCCTGTCTTTACATTTGGCTAGGATGGGTGCTGAGATCCAGTTGTGGTGGCACTTCTTGACCCTAGACTTTTTCAGCAGGGCATAGAAGTCCCAGATTTTGGTGAATATGTTTAGGAACCAGGAAAGGGTGTGGGCGACATTATGTGCTGTGTATTCCTGTTCCCAATCTGCATGTCTAAGGCTGTAGAGGAGAGAATTTGTATCTATGGCTGTTAGTGGGTGAGAGTCAATGTACTTGGGGGCAGATTTGGGCATGTGGGTTTTTCTGATGCAGTAAGTAATGCAATGATCACTTAGTGCATTAGCTAGCGTGCTGAAGGAGGTTACTCTGTGAGGGTGGGAGGTGAGAATCTAGTCAATCAGTGAATGGTTTTGAGAATGAGGATTGTAGCCAAGTGGCTTCACTTGGCAGCTGGGTAAGGTTGAGGAACTTGATTTTTAAGATGTGGGCCTTGGAGGAGGGCGCTAACCAGTCAAAGTTGAAGTCACCCAGGAGGACCAGTTCCCCTTTTGAGACTTTGTCGGGTAGGGTAGCTATGGTTGAGACAAGAGAGTTACTAGGTAGATGTGGGGTGGCATAGAGCACCCCTATAAATAGAGGGAGTGAGGTTTGTAGGGTGAGTTGAGCCAGGAGTATTTTGTGGGAGCTAGGGCTAGCTTCTTTGAAGGTGACCGAGCAGGAGAGGGGGTACTAAGTGTATATGGCTACTCCCTCGCCCCTTTTGCCATGATTCTGCCTGTGAAGTGAGTAGTTAGGAAGAGTGAGGGAGAAGTCAGGTGTGGGCAGTTCTGAAGACCCAGTCTCTGCAAAGACATAGACAGAATGGAAGCTGTCCAGAGGGGGCAGCTAAAATGGTGCAGGGTCTGCACCGGAAGACATATAAAGAGAGACTTAAGGAGCTTAATATGTATAGCCTCGAGGAAAGGAGGGAGAGGGGGGACATGATAGAAACTTTCAAGTACCTCAAGGGAATCAACAAAGTGCAAGAGGGTGGCATCTTTCAGAAAAAGAGACATGCAAGAACAAGTGGACACAATTTGAAGATAGAGGGGGGGGCGGCTCAGAGGTAATTTAAGGAAGTGTTTTTTCACAGAGAGGGTTGTGGATGCATGGAGTGGCCTTCTGGAGGAGGTTGTGGAGTCAAAAACAGTGGTGGAATTCAAGCATGCATGGGACAGTCATAAGGCAATTCTAGGGGGTGGGGGCAGGAAGAAGTACAGTGGCGTGAAAAAGTATTTGCCCCCTTCCTGATTTTCTCTATTATTGCATATTTGTCACACTGGATGTTTTCAGGTCTTTAGAGAAAATGTAATATTAGATAAAGGGAACCTGAGTGAACAAATAACACTTGTTTTTTTTTTAATTTCACTTATTTAATGAAAAAGTTAACCAACACCAACTGGCACTGTGTGAAAAGTAATTGCCCCTTACACTTAATAACTGGTTTATACACATTTAGCTGCAATGACTGCAACCAAACATATAATTCAATATCAGTCTTTCACATCGCTGTGGAGGAATTTTAACCCACTCTTCCTCGCAGAACTGCTTTAATTCAGTAACATTTGGTAGGTTTTCGAGCATGAACTGCTGCTTCAGGTCCTGCCACAGCATCTCTATTAGGTTTCAGTCTGGACTTTGACTAGACCACTCCAAAACTTTAATTTTACTTCTTTTAGCCATTCTGATGTGGACTTGCTTTTGTGTTTTGGATCATTGTCTTGCTGCATGACCCAACTACGCTTCAGCTTCAGCTGACGGAAGGATGACTGGACATTCTCCTAGAATTTTCTGGTACAGAGCAGAATTCATGGTTCCTTTAATTATGGCAAGTCATCCAGGTCCTTGGCAGCAAAGCATCCCACACCATCACACTACCACCACCATGTTTGACTGTTGGTATGGTGTTCTTACTGTGGAATGCTGTGTTTGCTTTCGAGACATTATGGGATCCATGTTGTCCAAAAGTTCCACTTTGGACTCATCTGTCCATAGAACATTTTCCCAAAAGGCTTGTGGATCATCCAGGTGCTTCTTGGCAAATGAGAGACGAGCATTTATGTTCTTCTTGGTTAGCAGTGGTTTCCGCCTTGCTACTCTCACATGAAGCCCATTTTTGCCCAGTCTCTTTCTGATTGTGGAGTCATGAACACTGACCTTAGCTGAGACAAGAGTAGCCTGCAGTTCTTTGGATGTTGTTTTAGGATCCTTTGAGACTTCTTGGATGATTTTACACTGTGCCCTTGGAGTAATTTTGGCAGGCCGCCCACTCCTGGGAAGGTTCACTACTGTTCCAAGTGTTCTCCATTTGGAGATTATGGCTCTCACTGTGGTTCGATGGAGTCCCAGAGCCTTAGAAATATCTTTGTAACCCTTTCCAGACTGATAGAGGGCAACAAATTTTTCTGATCTTTTCAGGAACTTCCTTTGATCATGGCATAATGTGCTTGTTGAATCTTTGTGCTGGCAGCGTGACTCTGATGGTAAGGCCAAAATAAGTGAGGTTTATATTGAGCAGGGCTGGCTGTAATCAAGCCTGGCTGTGTTCAATCAGCTGACTCTAATTATCCCTTTAATTGGGTTGATTTAACTAGGGGGCAATTACTTTTCACACAGTGCCAGTTGGTGTTGGTTAACTTTTTTCATTAAATAAATGAAATAAGTAAAAAAAAAAAGTGTTATTTGTTCACTCAGGTTCCCTTTATCTAATATTATATTTTGTCTAAAGACCTGAAAACATTCAGTGTGACAAATATGCAATAATAGAGAAAATCAGGAAGGGGGCAAATACTTTTTCACGCCACTGTAGACTGCTGGTTAACTAGGATCTGCAGCTTATCCATTAAGTAGGGAAATGGGCAGACTGGGTGGGCCAAGCGGTCCTTATCTACCATCAAATTCTATGTTTCTATATCTTGGCAGAGAGCCACGTTTCAGTCAGGCAGAGAATATCTGGGGAGTGTTCGTTTACCCAGCAGGTTAGGAGGTCTGGGTTGGATAGGAAGCTTCTGATATTGACGTGGGCGATAGAAAGGCCTTTATAGGAAGGGTGTATGTGATAACGATTGAGCGGCTAAGCGATCGCTGTTATCATTGAGAATCAAGTACCCGAACACATTTCGACACTCGGCAACCCTGGCCCTTACCAACACAATGGTGCCAGGACATATTTTACTACTTTCTGTGGGGGACTGTGCCCATATCTCCCTCTCATGGGGATTTTCCCCCACCCCCACATAAGGATTCTCAACTCTGGGGTGCATGTCGGGGTGAAAGTAGTAAAATAAAAGGTTGCCAGGCGCAATAAAATCGCACCAGCCTGGACCCGACCCCAGTACCTCAGCCACCCAGCCATTGCCCAATTCCCAAAGGCATACCACAGCTCGACTGAAGACCTGAGCCACTCCTACATCTTCTCCCACCCCTCCCAGCCACGCTCGCAGTCTTGTCCCACCACCCCAGCGTGATGTATAGTGACATCTTGTCACCTAGTTTGCCCACCCCCTCATTCGGTCGCCCTACTTGTCGGTCGCCATGAGTGGACTGCATGAGGAAGGTGTCACCATAATGGACAGCACCCTTCCTCATGCGCCCACTTCATGGGTTACCTTATAGGAGCTTGGGGGGAGCACCCTGAGGGCCAGAGTTTGGTTCAGTGTCGCCAGATAGGAGGAGGATGAGGTGCAGAAAGAGTAAGTGGCTTGGAGCTTGAATTTCCTAGTATAAAGGAAGGAAGGGCATAGTACTCTAGATGGGGTCTTACCAGCTATCTATACAGAGGCAGAACCACCTCCCTCTTTCTGCTGGTAATAATGCCTCCCTGTGCTCCTCAGCATCCCACTTATCCTCCCAACTGTCTTGTCACACTGCCTGACCACCTTTAGGTAATCTGATATGATTACCCCCAGGTCTTTTTCCTGCTTGGTGGTCATCAATACCAGTCCACCCATTTTGTACTCCGCTCCTGAGTTTCTGTACCCTATGAGCATTATTTTGCACTTTTTCACATTGAAACCAAGCTGCCATACCCTTGACCAGTCCTTTAATTTTCTCAGATCTCTGCTCATCTTTTCCACCCCCATGGAGTGTCCACCCTATTGCAGATTTTGGTGTCATCTGCAAAGAGTTAGACCTTCCCTTCCAGCTCCTCTGCAATGTCACTTATGAAGACATTCAATGGCCTACGCAGCCAGTATAGTGTTATGCTTGTGTAACTGTGTTACTTAGGTTTTGGCCGTTTGCAATCTCTATTCCAGAGGACTTACCACCCTGTAGGGTACCAAAGACAAGGATCCTCTAGAGTGTTCCACCCCTAGAAGTGCCATGGGATGATTCCCTTGGCTAAAGGTACCTTAGGAAGGATCCTCCAAAAAGAAAGCAACAGTATGAAGCATATAAGCAATCAGCAGTTGTGAGACACAGTACTAGATAAAGCATCACGCAGCTTGATAATGTAATGGGAAGCACAGGCTAACAATGACATGGGTTGGTGGGTTGAAAGAGAGAGTGAGGGGACCTCCTAAGGAGAGAAAGAATGGCAAAAGGGACACGATCCCCCTCCATCCAATAGCAGATCCTGCCTATGGAACTAGGGAACACTATGCTAACAGTTATAAGCTGAGACATGGAGGAGAGAAAAAAAACCCTTTGAGGAGGAAATCTCTGGGGATCCAAGGTCTAGGTCACTTTCCTTCCAGGCTTGGGATATTTTATTTAGTGAGGGCTCAGCTGCTGCAATTTGGAAACCCAATTAAAGGGAGGTGGAACATATTCCAATTTGGAGGAATGGTCTCACTCAGTCCCTCTAATTTGAATGCCTTGTAAGGTTACGAGTGCCACTCTACAACAATGGACAACCAAGGCAGGAGAAGGAAAGCAATGAATGCTGAGACACTCACCTGGCCTACTGATCTACCTTCAAACCAGGTGAACCAGAGGCAGTCATGGGGAGAATAGCTTGAAGGGTGCCTCCTCGCTGGGCACTAAAGGGGCCCCTGGAAGCAAACCCAGCAATTCATAGCTGAGTCTTAATTTCTACAACTTGAGGTGCAGTTGATATGGTTGACAACTGAAGGTCCTCCTGGAACGAGGACATTCCTATATATGGGCCAGGTGAGAAGGACCCAGCCCCAAACTTTGCATGCTGAAGCTGCAGAGTCAGGTGCAGAGCGAGACCATCTGCTGCAAGGGAAAACCTGTGCCAGAATGAAATGGCTGGCATGCCCAAGGGACTGATGAGGCTGAATGGGCATGAGTACTGAGAACTTAAAGGGCAAATGGCAGGAAGCATTGAACAAAGGTGGCATGAGCAAGAGTGGATCTGGACATAGTTCAGTAAGGTAGGGTAATGCAGTGGGGCAGGGTAACAGTAGTTGGACCAGCACATAGGTCAGTAAGCAGTAGGAGTAGACAGACTGGCACATTGGTCTGTAAAACATAGTAGCAATGATGGGACCTGAATGTAAGTGGGGCAACAGAATGATAGTAGGGCAAGCCAGAAAGTCATTCAAAAAGCCAAATTAAGGTGACAGATACTCTGAAGATTTTAGCGGTGGAGGCAAGATTTAGAACAGAAGTAATTAGCCACATCGGGCCACGACCCCACAACACCTCCCAGTCCCCGCTGTAGGAAAAATGAGAAAGTGATGGAAGGGTCAAGAACCACATGCAGATATTAAAACTAATTTACAGCATCAGCAGTAGCTTAGCTGACCTCAGAGTAGAACAGCAGTGTACAAAACAAGGAATAGCATCAGCTATGAGTGGTAGTATTCTATAATCATGGAAGGAAGGAAGGAAGCACAATGCTGTGAAAACAGCTATGACCACAGGGGAGATAGATTAAGCAGGGAAAACATGATTACGCTGCATAGCAAGGGTTTAGAGGGAGCCTGGGTTCAGAGGGAGCTTGACTCAGGTAAGAACAATTAGGCTTGATAGCATAGGGAACAATTAGGCCTGTAGCATAGGAAGGAGCTCTGGTTTGTGTAAAAACACAGGTATTGGTTACAATAGCAATGGGAGTAACTAAAAGCAAGTAGCTGAAGCTGTAAGAGTCAAATAAAAGAAAACAAAAATAAAACAAAAGTAAGGTACAAACATAGAAGAAACAGGGCAGGAACAAAAAGAAGCACACAGCTGGAGGCAAAATACAAACCAGAAGCAGAAGAAAAATGCAGAGTCCAGCAGAAAGAAGCAGCAAGGTGGGTGGGGAGGCCCAGCCAGCTGAAGACAGCAAACAGACAGAGCCTCCGGCTGGCTAAGAAAATGTGCTTCAGAAGGAGGCTGAGGGGAGCTGCTTATATAGCTCAGGAAGTAGGAGTGGCTCACAGCTTGTCCACTGAACCATAGGTGGAGTCTTCCAATTAAGAGGACTGGTCCCAGTACTGATCCCTGAGGCTCCCTGGGTGATCCAGGAGTCCTGAAGTCCCTGGGTCTCCCCAGTGGTACTGATCCCTAAAAAGTATGGCATCATGAGGTTGCGTTGACTACTGTAAGCTCAACAGCTCCACTGAGTCTGATGCATACCCCATGCCCAGGACAGATGATGTCCTAGAGAGGTTAAGGGGAGCCCTTTACCTGTCCACCATAGACCTGACAAAAGGGCTAAAGGCTGGTACCCCTGACCCCTGAAGGCAGATAGAGTGTTGCCTTTGCCACTCCATTTGAATTATTGGAATTCAGGGTGTAATCCCCCTACAAATGGGGGTTCCTGAAAGTCTTCCTTGGGTGTGCTTAAATGCCCACTGCCAGGCTGGTATCCTGTGTCTTAGCATTTTCAGAGTGTTTGTATGAGAGTGCCTTAATGCCTCTGTGCTCTGTCTCTTTAAGAGCTGCCTATTTGTGGTGTAAAACTAATCTGGGTAGGGGCTGAGCAGTTTCAGGCTCGAGTCCCACCTGGACTGCCAGATAATCACTCCATTCTGCCATCGCTATTTGTGCAGAGGGAGCTCTGCTAGAAGCTGTACATATTTGCTGATTATCTATTAGGATAGTAATGATATTGTAGTTTGTCTAATCTGCCTTCTTTGCAGCATGGACGGTTCTGTTTATCACCACCATCTGGGTCACAGACTGCTTATTTGACCAATCAGTACCTTTGGGGGCCCTAAAATGGAGTCTGTCCCCAGGGGTCTTTTTCTGTAGGAACTGTAGTTTTGAGACTTTGGCACCTAAATGGACCTGGAGAGGGAGCCCTTGCTTCAATAGACTGATGGATCCACCAACTAGGACCCTTTGGACAGAAGAGAAATTCTGACACTACCAGCTGCAGTGAATCAGTCTGGAGTTAGAGTTTGGAGAGCAAACAGCTCGTGATTCGAACAGCAGCTCCTGCATAGTTCGCACGGGAGATTGGTTGAAAGGCTGAGTTTGGCCTGTCTGCCTGCTGTCCCTCGAGAGGGAATCTTTTGAAAGGCTTAGCAATCGGACTGTATCCTAATTGGAGTGTGATAAAGCCACTGAAGAGTGACCAGATTTAAACCTGAAGAAGACCAAAGATTTGCTGTACACGATTGGCCTGTCAGGACATCCATTTACCACAGAATTCCTGGGTTTGCTCAGAGACACTGATATTGTGGCCGTACTGTGACCCACATTGTGGTATGGTGAATGCTTTACTATAAATGTGCTGTTTGTTATTAGTGGGTCATGATTTGGTTCCCCACTGTGTAAATGTGCCACACTTGTTGGAAGCTGCATCCAGCACTACTGGACTCGAAACCTGAACTGTTCCACCCAGCCTGGGCCTTGCTACCTGGCCCAGCCAGCTTCTTCAGGCACAGAAACCATCATCGAAGAGAGACTCGCCCAGGGATCAGCCCCCTGCTCAACCATCTCAAACAGGAATGACACCTCGGTGATTCGTGTGGGCCCTGCTTCTCTTGGCAAACCAGTCATCAACCTGCAGTCTACATTTCATCTAGCGTGTGTCTTATATTGGGTAGCATGAGTAACAATCAGGGTAGCTCCCTGCAACAACAGCTAAATCTCAAGTGTTGTCAACTGATTGCATTGTTGTTATTCCTTTTATGAACTGAGCCTTCTTCAGGCTCTGGATTACAAATTGTGTGTGGTTGTGCATGCCTTTTCTTTTCATCACAGGGCCCCAACCAGCTGCGATGCCGGCCTACCCCAGGCAACATTCCAGGCTAGCCCACTTTAATTCCAACTGGGTACCCAGAGCGTGTGACTGTGTAGGGACTAAAAGTGCATGCCTAATTGCCTGACTAGATCAGTTTTCAAATCAATCAACCTGATTACGCCCTTCCTCTGAATAAATCAGATCTAACTCTTTTTGCATTTAATCTGACTGTGGTTCCAGTTTGTACCAAAAGCACTGTACTGTTGTTATTTGCTGTGCCTAATCTTGCTTTACAGGAGGTTTCCAGGGTCAAACTGGTGGAATCAGCCCTGGTGGTACATGCAAACAGTGTGGGGATTTGTATGCTGAATAGGGGCTACTGTGAAACTGTTTGTTGCATATTGTCTAGGCCACTAGAAAGGAAAAAGGGGGGGGTTACAGTGTCCTGGAAGGCTGTACCCAGGTTAGCCTTGTTACTAACAACCCTGTCCTCCGGGTGGAGGCACCTGTTTCAGTACCCAGGCCTCTTAACCTGCAACTAGCCATGCAGGCAGGGGTAGTAGCCCTTGGGATAGAGCTACCTAGGGGTTACAAGTGTAACGCCATTTGAGATGAAGAATGTGCCAGCTGCCATCCTACTGCACGTTGACCACATTCTCAGCTCTGGCATACATGGATGACATTGCCATCAATAGCTATATTTGGGAGGATCACATCAGCCATGTGACTGAGGTGTTCTGCCAACTGAAGGCTGCTGGGCTTACAGTCAAGGTGAAGAACTGCCAGATAGGAATGGCAGAAGTGTCATACCTTGAGTACAGGGTTCAGAGTGGATATATCTGGCCTGAGCCAGTGAAAATTGGGGCCATACAGGGATGGGCCATACCCATACCCATACGAACATATGAAAAACACCAGCAGATACAGGCCCTTAGGTCTATTGAGTCTGGTCAAATGTGCAGCTATCTGAGTTTACTCCTTAGCTGCACCCCCTTCTAATTCCCTAGTTCCTCTCCTAGTTCCCCTCCTTCTGATCCTATCACACCCCCTCTTAAAACTGTTCACAGATTTCAGTGACGCCACCACTTCGGGAAGTGTGTTCCATCCTGCTACCACCCTCTCTGTGAAGTAGTGTCTTCTCTGCTCCCTCTTGAACTTGCCCCCCCGTCTCAATTTGTGCCCCCTTGTGGCCCTCCCTCCCTTTAGTCTAAACACCTCCTCTGTGCTGACCCTGTTTATGCCCTTCATATATATTTTTTTTGCATTATTTTGTTTATCCCCTCCGTGCTCCTGGTGACCCCCACTCCTTCAGGCCCCATTTCCAAGTCCTCACTGACCCCACCGGCCTTGTCCGAGCTCCCTCATCTAACAATGCAGCCGGTCCCTGGGATATCTCAGATGTAACCCTTCACTGGGCGGGTCCCCTTCCTCTGAGGGGGAAGGCACCGGGGGGAGTCCAGCGCACTCTTCTACATTAGGGCCCAGGGAAGCTGCTGAGAGAGGGAAGCCCATCGAAGGCACCAGAGGAATCAGGGGATGGAGAGCTGTCATCCGGCAGCCACCAGCGAGTGGTATTTCCATTTTTTCTAGGTTCCCTCATTGCGCCACTCTGCAGTGTCTCCAGTCTCCACTGGGGGCCACTGCTTGAGCGAGGCAGTCCCAATCCCACCCCAGGATAGGAGACCTTCATATATTTGAAGGTCTCTATCATATCCCCTCTATCTTCCAGGGAGTACATATTGAATTCTCTCAGTCTTTTCTTGTAGGGTTTCTTCTTCATTCCTGCTATCATTCTGATTGCTCTGTGTTGGACTCCCTCCAGCAGTCTAATGTCTTTCTTTAGGAAGGGAAGCCAGAACTGCACACAGTACTCCAGGTTTGGTCTGACCAGTGACCTATACAGTGGCAGGATAACCTCCTTCCTCCTTGAGGTGATTCCCCTGGCAATACACCCCAGAATCTTGTTAGCTTTCACTGTTGCCTTCCTGCACTGTGCTGAATGGTTCATTTGCCCTGTTACGAGTACCCCAAGATCCTTCTCCTCCTCTGTAGTGCCCAACTGTATTACCCCCATTCTGTGGCTAAACTTACTGGTCCTGACACCCAAGTGCATAACTTTGTACTTTTTTGCATTGAAACCCAGCTGTCATGTGTCTGACCATTGTACGAGTTTATCCAGGTCTTCCTGAAGCCCAAGCCAGCCCTCTGAGTTGATCATCACCGCACCTATCTTTGTGTAATCTGCAAACAGGCTGATCTTATTGTTTACTCATCTGATATGTCAGCAATGAATATGCCAAACAGCAGTGGGCTCAGCACCAAGCCCTGCAGGACCCTGCTCATGGCAGCCCTTGGTGATGAGCGCTTCCCCTGAATGACAGCTCTCTGCTGCCGATCTCTCAGACAGTTTTTGACCCACTTCACTAACCTTTCTCCCGCCCTCAGGTTCCCCAACTTGCCTATCAACCTCCCATGTGGCACTGAATCAAAGGCCTTGCTGAAGTCCAGGTACAGGATGCCCACTGCTTGACCCTTATCCAGTACTCTTGTTACCCAGTTATAGAAATCCAGCATGTTTGTCTGACATGATCTACCAGAGACAAATCAGTGTTGTCTGAGGTCCTGAAGCCCATTCTCCTCCAGGAATGCTACAATCCTCTCCTTGATGATGGACTCCATGAGCTTCCACTTGATGGAGGTTAGGCTGATTGCCCTATAATTCACTTGCTCATCCATGGGCCCACTTTTATGGATGGGTACCACATGTGCCATTCTCCAGTCCTGGGGTACGCATCCAGTCTCCAGCTAGGTGTTGAATAGGTTTTGCAGAGGTCCTGCCAGCACCTCTGCCATCTCCTTTAGCACTCTGGGGTGTATGCCATCCAGGCCCGGTGCCTTGTCCTCCCTCAGGGGTCTCAGACCTTCCAGAACCCTGTTCTCTTGGATTACCCCCTCTACATTCTCCACCCCTCTTATACTCTCTGCTGCCTTCCCCTGAGGGATTGGTCCGTGAACAGAGAATAGAAGTACTTGTTGAGTGCTTCTGCCTGTCCCCGCCCCCTTTTCAGCCCATTCCCCATCCACCTTGATTCTAACAATCTGATCCTAGCACTTTTTTCTCTCCCTTATGTAATGGAAGAAATCTATCTCACCTTCTGCTATCCTCTGTGTTAGCCTAAGCTCTTTTGCTGCCTTGGCTACCCTGACTAATCTGCTTACCTTCCTCGATATCTTCACATACTCCTCCCTGTCTTCCTCCCATTTGGTTCTCATGTATTTCTTGAAAGTGGCTCTTTTTTCCTTGCTCTTCCCAAGCATCTCCCTGGATAACCAGCTTGTTCTCCTGGCCCAGGACTTTTCCCTCAGAGGTTTGAACAGGAGTGTGTGGCCTCAGTTAGGCCAAGCTTGATAATCTCTCACTTCTGGTTGGTATCCATATGCTGTTGGATTCTGGCAAGGTGCTCTCCCAATATGACCCTCATTCTCCCAAAGTCTTCCCGCCCGAAGTCAATCACCCTCATCCTTGTATTGGCTGTCTCCCTACTTGTACTAAGGGATAACCACACTGTGTGGTGGTCGCTTCCTGCCAGGGGGTCCTCCACCCTTACCTCCTTAACTCCATCTCTGTTTGAGAGCACTAAGTCTAGTATGTTCCCCCCTCTGGTAGGCTACCCCACCAGTTGTACTAGGAAGCTGTCCTGGAAGGCATCCAGGATGACCTGTTCACTGGTATTTGTGATAGCTGGGGTACTCCACTTCACCCCTGGCATGTTGAAGTCCCCAACTATCACTGTGTGTCCTTTTGCACAGACTTTTCTTCTCTGCTCCCCTAACTCTCTGTTTACCTCTTCACTTTGGGATGGTGGCCTATACACCATTCTGAGCCTTGTCCTCCTTCCCTTTGGGTCTTGTATCAGCATCATAAGGCTTCCACGCTGCCCTCCTCTCCCTCTTTCCTGCTACAGGGAGTTCCCTCCCTTATGTAAATAGCCACACCTCCCCCCTTCCCCCTTACACTATCCTTCTGGAACAACTTGTATCCTGGGACCACTAGGTCCTAGTTTTGGTATTGGGTGGCTTATGTCTCAGAGATGGCAGCTATGTCCACCTCTTCTTCTGCCATCAGTGCCTGCAGGTCAGCAGTTTTGTTTCTCAAGCTTTTTACATTTATGGAGACCACCCTCCAGTCCCCCCTCCCCATCTGTGCCTATCTCTTGTTCTCTCCTGCTTCTCTCCCACTTTGAGCTTGGATTCTGCATTCTTCCTTTCCTACTGGCCGGGTGGTGGGGGGAGCCTGGTAGCCTCCCTTTCCTGGTGACTCATGATTCAGCCTACTGCCCCCACCTAGTTTAACGGTATCCTGGTTGCCATATACTCCCCCAGTCTCTGCTTCAAGACTGATGTGCCTTGCCTACTCAAGTGGATCTGATCTGGGGCATAGAGATTCTTGTTCTGCCATGTATCACCCCCCCCAATGACCCATACCCCTTTGACTGACACCACTGCCCCAACCAGATGTTGAACTCCTCTATCCTCTGTTTTCTGACTATGCTAGCCCTGGTCACCGGCAAAACTTCTGAAAAGGCAACTGTGCTCCCTGCCAACTCGCATAATCTACCCACCTCCCTAAACCTTTCTTGGACCTCAATGATTGTGTCTACTGCCGGGTCATTTGTGCCCAGGTGCACTACAATGTGAGGTTTACTCTGTTCCTTCCTGATAACCTTAATCAGAAATTGCCCTACTCTCCCTGCCATCATTCCTGGCATGCACTCCACCCGTATACATCCCCTCCTGGTATTCTTGCCTCCCCATTTCACACATTTCAGTCAATTTTCTATTGACTGCATGGTTCGCTCCCCCAGGTGCCTTTCTGCCACAGCCTGCTAGTCACTAAAGGAGGATACATGACTTGAGTGCCCCCTTGTTGCATAAATAAAATAAGCAGTAGAACATTACAGTACAACACCATGACTAAGAGAAAAGTATGGACCATCCTAGGGATGGAGGGCACTACTGTCTGTGCCAAATTTCAAACACATGGCCACACCCCTGTCTGATCTGAGCAGGAAAAAAATACTGGTGAAGGTTCAGTGGATGGAAACTTACAATACTATGTTCCACCAGCTGAAGGGGGCATTGTGTCAGGCACCTGTGCTTGCCAGCGTGGACTATTCTCTGAGGTTTATTGTGCATGTAGATGCATCTGATCATAGGTTAGGTGTGGTTCTGAGTCATGTTATGCACTCGGGAGAGGAGCACCCAATCAGGTACCCGAACAGAAAGCTGCTGCTTAGAAAGGAGGCCAGTGCCACAATCAAGGAGTGTCTAGGTATTGTCTGGGCTTTGCAGAAGTTGCAGTCTTATTTATATGGAAGATGTTCACCCACAACTCCTTTACATGGCTACATAGGACCAGTAGACAGAACCCAAAATTGCTATGGTGGAGCCTGGTGCTGCAGTCGTATAATAGGGACATTAGGCATGACAGTGGGCCACAGCATGGCAAAATGGATGGGTTGTCTAGACAATAGTTAGTGCCCCTTTTTAAGTAAGAAAGGCACTGTGACAAACTAGTGTGGGGTTCACACAGAGAGTGAACTGAGTCCATAGCAAGTGGAGTCAGTGGGCTCACTTTAAAAAAGCAAGCATCCATTAAGGGTGCTAACAGAATGTGTTATTTTTAAAAAAAACATCAGGTTGTAATGATAATTCTGTAAGCACAGTGAAGAAACAATTGAAAAAGCGCTGATTTTTGTTACATTGTACTGCTGCTTTAATAGAGAGAGAAGAGTGAGATCATGTTTTTCTGTGTGCTACCTACTGTTCAAAACATTTTCTTTTTATCTCTGTAGAATTACCGTTCCCCCTAGGCTTAGTGTAATATCCTGCATTATCGACCCTATGCATGAAGGTGCGGAGTGGGTATGTGCTGCATAACCCTGGTGCGTAGCCCATGCCACACCTGCCTGGGCCCACTGTGCCCCCTGCATGGCATTCGCAACTGGCCAGACACCCCCTCTGCGCTGGATCCCCTGTGGTGTGTGGACCCACAAGTAGGGAGCAGACTGGGGGAGGCACAGGGGGTGTGCCAGCACCCTGCGGGATGCACAAAAATGCCGATTGCTGGGCGCTTGTGTTGGCACCTCCATCACATTGGGGCAGCCATAAAGGTGGGGGGCCAATTATGTGGCCCCCAGGAGAGACAGCCTTGGGCTGCAGCTGTGAGGTCCGGTCATGTACACACCCATTGAGGAAGTCCCAGCATGTGGGGCACACCGGGGAAACCTGTGGGTGGTCATCCAGGCACCAGCCCCTCACACTGCATGTGGTGCTGTACACACCGGCTCCTTGCCTGTTGCACATGGGTGCAGGTGATCCACTGTGGGGTCTGAGTCAGGTGGCTGATTGGCGGCATGTCCAGATCTGCAGCTCCGCAGCCTACCACCCCGTGGGCCTACGCACCGGGGGGCAAGGCCATGTATGAGTTTCCCACAGTGGTCACTGTTCATGAATGTGGCCACCCCCAGATTTCCCGTGGGTGCAGAGCTGCGTGGGTGGGGTACATGCCTCAGGCCCATATTACCCACCCCTTCATGCATAGGGGCCAATATGTGTAAATATGTTGAAGTATTAAATATTATTTTTTTACATATTTACTGTAAACCAGATAATTGAAACACAATATATACAGTATATAGTGAGCTTGTCCCCTTAAATCTGATTACTCAAATCTAACTTCATGCTCCAAGCCATTAGCTGTTCTGCTTTCTTAATACATTGAATTGACATGGCTGTAACAGTCTGTAAAGCAATTAGCTAAAGTATTCAGATGTCCATTTCAGACTGTGAGATGAATTAAGCAGGTATGGCTGTCAGTGATCAGCTAATTATAGGTCCCACTACTGTATTGTCAATGTTTGGTCAGCTGCACAGCACTTTTACATTGAAATTTGACATTTGTAGGTGTCAGAGGTTCCTGGGGTGCCAGAACAGACGGGTCTTACAGAGACCAAAACTGACTCACAAATCAAGACTGTATAGGTCTGTATCTCACTCTATTTCAACTTCTGTTTTTTAAGTAAAACACATAAAACAAACAAGCTCATGTTTTCTTTTCTCTTGCAGGTGCAGTTGTTGCCAGTGGTGGTTCAGAGAAAAAGAGCACTGCTACATCAACTGTTTTTAATTGAATTCACTGTGTGTTTTGCTTAAAATAAAGTTTGCACTAAATAAAAAAAATGGAAATCGATCTTTACTGTCTACTTAAGTTTGAGGGACTGACTCATCCACGAACATAGTGAGAGTTAATGTGCAGGTATTTTAGCCTGTCTACAGTACTTCATGTTTCTGTGACTGAGTCCTTTGAGGTACAGATAACTGGGTTATAACTGTCAAGAACTGGTGGACCATCTCTGAAGAGAAGGCTACTGTTACCAAATTAAAAGCAAAGTTTTTCTGCTGTGCAGCGGTGGTGGTGGTGGTGGTGGGGGGGGGGATTGCTTGCCCTTTTGGTGGAGCACTGTGCTGTGTGACCAGTGACTCTGGTTTGATTTGGACTTAGAGATACCCTGAGTGAAACTGTGGCTGAATGGTGGTGGCATACCAAGGTGACCCTTTCAGGCATTTGAAGAATTGTGAAAGCTGGTAACAGTTGCAGACTGAGTCTGGGAGAGACCAATCTATTACAGAGAGGTTACTAAGCATGTCACTATAATTTTTATTCATAGAAAGCATTTCTCTAGGAAAGGCATACTAAGCTAAAACAGCATGTTCAGAAATATGTTTTGGAATGTCACCTAGTTGTGTTCTATAGAAACATAAACACAGAAGCATAGAATGTGACGGCAGAAAAAGACCATTAAGCCTTTACAGTCTGCCCAGCCTTACCTAATACCTGAGTCATGGCCCTATTGACCATACCTAACACTTGAGTCTTGGCCCTGTTGACCATACCTAATACTTGAGTCATGGCCCTGTTGACCATACCTAATATCTGAGTCATGGCCCTGTTGCTGGGACCACCGATTGGTTCCGGAGTTACCTCTCCGGGCGCTTCTAGTCAGTGTGCATTGGTACTACCATCTCTCCACCCTTGCTGGTCTCTATGGGAGTTCCCCAGGGCTCCATCCTGGGTCCCTTGCTCTTCTCTCTATTTGTAAACTCTCTCCCTGCAGACAGCTTTACCTGTCAGTCCCTTCTATATGCAGATGACCTTGTAATTTATTATAGTGACAAATCTGTCTTGAGTATCTCTTCTGTTCTCATCCAAAACTACTGTTCTGCCTATAACTTGTTTTCCTCTAATCTGTTGTTAGTCAGTTCTAGGAAAATGAAGGCCATGTTGTTTGGGTCAAAACCGTTCCTTAATAAAATCGAAAGTGCCAACTCCTTACTCCTCATCCACCCCCCTAATGGCCTCACCCTTGAAAGCATTTCCTCTTTCAAGTACCTAGGGGTAATGCTTGACCCTTCTGTCTCTTTCAATGACCACATAAATCAATTAGTCCACTGGGTAAATATGAAGCTGGGAGCAGCCTACCGCCTTAAGCCCTTCCTAACAAAGGAGGCTTGCCTGGCCATCATCATGGGTAATCTGCTCCTAATCTTTGATTATTGTTCCCCAATCTACTCGAGAGTCTCTACCACCCTACTGACTAGATTCTCAGTAGCTTACAACAACACCTGCCTCTTCACCCTTGCTGCCCCTTATTCCACACACCACTGTGACCTCTATCACTCCCTTGGTTGGCTCCCCCTACAGGGACACTTTGACTTCTTGCTTGGCTGCCTATTGGATGCCACTCTGAGAAGTGGAAACATGTCCCCTCTCTCAACCCTTTTCAAGACCAGAACACCAGTGAGACATCTTCGCTCCTCCACTTCCCCCACCCTCGAGGTACCTAGGACCACCACCAATATGAGTGGGAAGGCTCTCTCGGTGGCGGCCTCCTCTCTGTGGAAAGAGCTACCCCCACCCTACAAATTTCTAACAGCAATCTTAATTTTAAACTGAGCCTAAAAACATGGCTTCTGGATAAGAATCATTGCAGCTGCCTCACTCACTAACACCTCAAGCACACATGTGCCTTCCACTTCTCTACCTGCACATCTCACATCTTAAAGCTCTGGTTGGGTATGTTGTTCTCTTGTTTATCCTCTGATCAGTGGTGTCTCCCCTATTTGTAGCCACCAGGATGTGGTATCCCTGTATCACTCAATGTAATCGAAACTGTTAGCCATATCTTGCACTTGTTCCTCTCGCTGGAGAGTTTTACTGATGCCATGTTTCTAACTATATGCAATAATTTGTTATGTAACACATGTCATATGTAACTTTGTAAATAGCTGTACTACTGTATTATCTCTACCTCTGCCTTGTGGCCCGGGTCATGCTTGAAAATGGTCTGCTGGACCAATGCATCTACCCGATTATCAAAGTCATAAATAAAATAAATAAATAAATATTGACCATCCATCCTTTTCAAAAATAGTATCCTTATTATTTACTGATCTTGTTAGATCACTGTGCCTGTCCCACCCCAGTTTGTATCTCCTCACTGTTGTGGCACATACAGTACTATCTGTTCTGAGAATTTGTTCTGAGCTGTAAAAACTCCTCATTTCATTGAAAATAAACCACAGATACCCATAGTTAATGCTGCTACATTAAAAGCAACCATACTGTTATTCAAAAAGTTAAGGGTGGTTACATTTATGATGAAGGAAAATATTAAAAAAATAGAAGCAAACTTGACTGCCCTACCACTGATTTACATGGGAAGGACATTATTATGAACTCCAGTACACAAATGATACAATGCAATGAGGCATACTTACTAGAGGAACTCAAGTAAGGTGGAAATTACGATTATAAAATAATGGTTAGAAATAGAGCATTCTGAATGCCTGACTGCATTCTAATAGGCTTATGTTAATGACTGGAAATCCTCATGTGCAATAAAACAATTAGAATTAAAGAGTTAAAAATAATAATTAAAACATTTGTTTAATAACAACATTAAGACATTCTCTAGATTACCTTTGGAAAGCTAACCTTAAGGCATAAGGCACTCAGCTTTACTTTGTACATCATGACTCCTCCAAAGGTTTATATTACCTGATGGTAACCCAACCCCTGATCATGCTTTAATGCTTTAATAACCTGTTTGGGGCAGTTATGTATGAATGATCCATGCCTTCCCTCAGATTCTTTCCCAGTTTATTAATTTGTATTTTACCTGTCCTTGAAAGCAGTATTTCTTTGAACAGACAGTGATAATTCAGCTATTTGAATTTTCTTGCAGTGATTGTTTTGTGACTTTTCATATGTTAATTATATTTAGGCTTACCAGGATTAGATTTAAATTGGTAAATGTCAATAAATATACACACACACAAACAGATGAAAACATATTTCCATCGATAATAATCTAAATTTACAGATAGACAAAACAAGTTATATTGCTGTTTTGACACATGATGATAATTTGTGTTTTCATTAGTTTTTCAATCCTAAGTGTTTACTGTCATTAACAGCAACTGTGAAAATTAAATCTATATAAATTAAAATAGATGCTTGAAAATCCATAATTTCGTGCAACTATGAAAATTTAAATAGATAAAGCTTAGGGAAAAAGGTTAAAAAATAAAAATCGATATATTCCATCTAAATTATAAAAAAAAAATCTAATTTAGGCATCCCTAGTTATATTATGCTTTTTAAAATAAATATAAAGAAGGAAGCGCTAATTGCAGGTGAAGCAAATATTTACCTTTCGTAGTCTAGCTGGTGGGCTTATAACTGAAATTCGTCTTGATGTGCGCCGTGATCTCAACACCACATTTTTACCAATTATCCTTTTGGTTTCGGCATCCACCACATCAACATCTAACTGTATAGTTGCTGTTGAAAAAGAAAAGACTTAGGTAAGAGTACATGTTGATTTTAGTGTGTGTACATGTAAAAACTTGATCATAAATGAACCTCAGTTATTGCTAGTCTTTCAGTCATATTCTGCATGTACTTTCTACACAAAAACAGTATGAAACAGAAATAAAGGAATTAGCTGAACAAGATATTGGTCAAGACATGGGACACAGAATCATTGCTGAAGGAGCAGATTATGCTTAATGAACATTTACACTTATTTGTCTGCCCGACTGTGAGCAGTGCACAATGGCTGCTCCATTACCACTTTCTTAATTAAAGGCTCATTCACACAACAAGTTCTGCACCGCTGTGTGTGGTGCAGAGCTATTACAGCATTATCGCCTCACTCATGTGAATGCAATCCACACCACAGTATTTGCATGCATTGTGTTTCACTGCAATCCCTCTTTTCTTAGGATCACATAGTGGTGTTGGTGTTTTGCATTGCCATGTGAACAGCTGGCACCACTCACAATGGTGGCAGGTAATTTCCTATGCTGCACATAAGTAAATTTCCTGCCCTACCGGAAGATTACTCACAATGCAGGAAGCTATCCTGCAACACATAAAAACCCTGTCCCTATAAACGCTC
This sequence comes from Neoceratodus forsteri, assembly GCA_016271365.2. Lineage (NCBI taxonomy): Eukaryota > Metazoa > Chordata > Ceratodontiformes > Ceratodontidae > Neoceratodus > Neoceratodus forsteri. The sequence goes on along the minus strand of CM028129.1, from coordinate 814,810,500 downwards.
ATCGAGAGTGTTTCACAAACATAAAGCAGAACCGAGCAGGACGGGAGTGATGAAGTTGCATGCCGTGTAAATAAGGTGATAGATACTTCTAGAACTGATTTCTTTTGGCTTAATTGAGTGGCTGTCGCAGTAGGGAGCTTAAAATCTGCAAGTGTTATCTATCCTTGTGTGGATGATCCCCTCCAACTGCAGTATTCTGGGTCAGAGGAGGGATCCAGCAGAGGCAGGGAGGTTTTAAATTAAAAAGGGAACACTGGGACCCAGATTGGAGTTGGGGAAGAAAGCCAACAGAGGAAGGGATATTTCATCAAGATCAGGGTTAGGGGACAGAACTAGCAGACAGAGGGAGGTTTTAAAATTAAGAAAGAGACTGAGGTTGGGGAAGAGGAATAGCAGAGGGAGGAAGGTTTAAAAAAATGACATTGTGGGAGGGAACTAGGTTGCCTGCAGCGATACGCAACTCCTATGTGTAAATGTGGCCAAAATAATTTCATTGCAACACTCCACAAATGGAACCTGAAAATTTTAAGCACTGTGAAAATGTATCTTTTGTGCTAACACACTTTTAGACAAACAGAGAAGATGGAGTAGTATTGAACAGCTGTGGCAAAGGAGACAGAAGTGGCAGCAAAAAAGCTTAATTGTAGGAGGTTGTTTTCTGTGATAAAGACAGCAAACAAAAAGAGTAGGGACACTAATCAGAACAGAGTGCAGATTAATAACTCCAGATAAAAAAAGATGCACAAGAGTATCAAATAGTAGAGTGAACACTTGTGACACTTTTCTGAATGGAGAAAAACTACATGAGAAACATGAAATACAAAAGGAGATTAAGAAGCTGATGCAAGCATTAAGGCATAAGTAGCCCTCAACAATGTGAAGGAGTCTGCTAAATGATGGGGAAAAAAAGCCTGAAGTGGACAATTTACCAAGATAAATCATCTCTAGAGAAGAGGAATGCATTAGATGGTTGTGGAAAGCAATCCATCCAAGTGTGAAGAGAAGATCAGAGGACTGGAGAAAGATAAAATGTCCCTGTGCAAGGAGAGCTTTTAAATATGAGAATGTAATAGTATTAAAGTAAAAGAATATGCTTATTGACTATAGCAGACATTGTATTTACCAGAGTATTGCTGAATCAATAACCAGAGCATTGGGAAGGTTTATGGTCTGGGATTCTATGATCAGGTGAGTAGAGAGGGTAGGGGTGGTCAGGTGCCTTTCTGGGGCATCAGCCATCTTAGACATAGTTAGAATAGGGAGGATGGGGGGGCTGGTACACTTGAGTGCCAATGATTTGGCAAATCAGACTGTAGAGCAAGTAAAGCAGAACTTTCAGAGGCTAGGAGACATATTGCAGGCACACTTAGTGTCCCTGGCCTTTTTCAAGGTCCTCATTGTGTGGAGTAGGGGGGAGGGAAAGATAGAATAAGAAGGGACTTGGTTGAGGAGTTAAGTGGGTGGTTAAATGGATGTGTCTGGAGAAAAGGTACAATACTGTGGGAGACTGGGGGACTTCTGAGACAAGAGGCTCTTCAAAGGTGGTGTCCTTCACCTGACAAGAGAAGAGACCAGTGTGCAGGAGCAGAAGTTTCATGGTTACATTGAACAGCTAAACTGACTGCAAGGGAGAGTGAGGCTATGGGAACCACAGTAAAGGGATTAAGGGAGGGGAACGTAGCTAGTGTTCCCCTTATACTGGGTACTGGTAGCAGTAAGCTAGGAACACATGGGGTTGAGGTTAATAAAGAGTAGTGGTAGAGGCTAAGGGAGAAGGATCTCAAAGTCTGCAAGCAACAGGAAAAATCAGAAATGAATGGAAAGAATGCAGGAGTAGAAGTAGAATCCCAAAAACAGTAAAAGGGAGTCTGGAGCTAGTTGGAAGTGGGTCTGCCTTAATGCCAGGAGTCTGGGTAGTAAAATCAGTAAGCTCCAGACATTGGTGGCAGATACTGAGGCGGACCTAGTAGCCATCTCATAAACATGGGCCACATAGAATAATGAGTGGGACTTGTCAGTCCAAGGTTATACAATGTTTAGATAGGCTGGAGAAAGGCAAAGGAGGGGATGTAGCCTTATATGTCATGGAGGGCAGAGAGGCTGTGGAGGACAGACATCTCAGGGGAACCAAAGGAAAAACTGAGTTGTTGTGGGTTCACTCATGGCACCCTCAGGCAAGAAAATACAGGTGGTTGTGATCTATTGACTACATGACAAGGGGAAGACAGAAACAGGAGCCTCAGGGAAGAGCTGGCAAAGGAAGTGAAGAAAGGGGAAGGGGCAGTGGTGGGTGATCTGAACCTGCTAGATATTGACTGGGACATTACAGTGGTCTGGTGCACCAGAAGTCAGGCCGTGTTGGATACATTGCAGAACTGCCAGCTGGTGCAGCTGGTTAAGGAACACACTAGACAGACAGACATTCTGAATGTGGTACTCACTAACTCAGAGGGGGATGGGTGGAGTGAGGGTAAGGGAACCACTGGAGTTCAGTGACCATAACTCCATCTGGTTCAGGCTGGCTCTCAGGAATCAGATTGTTCCTATAAAAAACTGAAGCCCTAGATTTCAGAAGGGGATCCATACGGTTGCCCGGCATAAGTTTGCCTGACATGAAGTTTACCGACACCGCTTTCCCATCATTTGTTTTCCCCCACTAAATAATTTCTTGGGTGACAGTTTCCTGACCAGAGCAGTACCGGTGCACCATCGGGAGAGTGGGGCAGCAAGAGAAACTGGAGCAGGGGGAAGCAATGAACACAGCGGTGATGGATCAATCAAGTTGTGCCAGGATCTCTTCACTTGGGTGTTTACAATGCAAGCAGTGTCAGCCGGTCTATTTTTTTGTATTTGTTTTGTTACACAGGGACTGGCATTGCTTAACCCCTGCCAAAAATCTGAATAATCGTTAAACACTGTAGGTACTTTATACTTCACCTTCTGATAAAACTACGGCAAGGCAAAGCTACATACCCACCACCATCGAGAGAGTCATACGGCCGCTTCTGCTGGGTGGCCATGTAATGCAATTGCTTGTCTCTTGTGTGTCTCTCCCTGCCCCCCACCCCCAATCCAAATACATGATTCGGGAGCTCAGTTACTGGATTTCGTTAGATTAATTGAGACTGAAATGAAATCTGACTGTGTTTGAACAAAATCTGTGGGTCCTGATTTTGTAATTATTGTATGAAGTTTGTCCAGCTGACAGACAGCAATGAGCTGTTGGAATATCTGCTCAGAGTTAATTGAGGTATTGTTTTTAATTTGAAAGCTTAGCAAAGTTGTAAGTATAAAACAGGTCAATTTGAAAATAATTCTAGGTATTATGGATACTGAAGAAGACATTTTTAGAATGCTTTAGCCAGTTTTTCTGTACTCCTGCCAAACTAACTTACAAATGCTATATACCAGCATGAAGTAAAACATGGAACAGGCGCCAAGATGTGTGCCACAGCTTACATCTGACATCTGAGAGTCAGATCATGGAGCTAAGCCTGAGCCTGAGTTTCATTCATGCACTGGAAAACATTGATTTAATTAGCAATTACAAGAAGAGGGACATACAGCTCCTGGAGAGGGTACAGAGGAGGGCAACTAAGATGATACGAGGGCTAGGGGATTTGACGTATGAGGACAGACTTGAGGAGCTCTGCCTGTTTTCATTGGAAGAGAGGAGAGACAGGGGGGACATGGTTGAGGTCTTCAAGTACCTCAAGGGAATAAATAGGGTAAACATGGAGGGGATCTTTAGACTAAAGCAGGGAGGTATCACCAGAGGGCATGGTTTGAAGTTGGAAGGTGGAAGGGTGGGAGGGGGAAGAGAGGAGAAGGTTTTTCACTGAGAGGGTGGTGGACCCTTGGAATGCACTGCCTGGCGAGCTGGTTCAGAGATCCACAGTGGAGGGCTTTAAGAGAGGGTGGGACAGACACAGAAAGTGGACGTATCAGATGATGGCCTGTCCAAGGGGGGTTGGGATGGATGATAGGGGTTTCTGGAACACAAGGGAAGGGAGGGCCTCGGCACCCAACTAAGGATCTGAGGTTCGAGCAGACTCTATAGACCATAAGGCCTAATCTGCTGACAAACAGTATGTTAGTAAGTTGCCTCTCACAGGGGATCGAGCAACAGAACTATAGTACTATACACTGGGATGGCTCATTCAGATTACAATTTCGAGCAAACAATGTTAGAGAAAACATCGCGTTGGCAAACTCAATTACGGGAAATAGATTTTGGGCAATACTGAGTTGGGAAAAGGAATGACGAGCAACCATACTAGACCCTTCAGAAGAGCAGACTCAACCAGATGAGGGAGCTGTTCTGGGACACATTGACCAGAGTGAACAGCATCAGAGGTGTAGAGGAATGATGGGGGCTATCAAGGGGACCATTCTTCAAGCAACAAAGCCATGCACGAGAATTGTTACAAAACAAAACAGATACAAGAGACCAACACAGTTCTCGGAAAGGGTCAGGGAAGCAGTGACAGCCAAGAAAAAGGCTTTCACCAGGTATAAGGAAAAGCACGGTGAGGAGGAATGGGGAGAGTACCAAATAAGAACTAGGGATTTTAAGAGGATGATAAGGGAGGCAAAAGCAGACATGGAGCTGCGTATTGTGCAGCGTGTCAAGGGTGGAAACAAACAATTCTTCAGCTACATTAAAGAAACAAGGAAGCAGTGAGGGAGTATTGTTAGGCTTCAAGAAGGGGAAAGGTTATTGAGGAAGATGAACAAAAAGCGGCCATCCTTAACAATTGTTTCTGCTCTGTCTTTGCAAGGGAAGTCGGCAGGCCCCTGGCTGAAAGTGGCATCAAGGTGGCTGTTGGGCATTCCTGAAATCAGGTAGCCAGTTTTTACCAGAAAAGGGGTCCAGAAGGGGATAGAAGCCCTAGGCCTCAGGGCCAGATGGGATGCATCCAAGCGTGCTCAAGGAATTGGCAGTGGAACTGATTAAACCCATAGTAGGGCTTTTCAATAGCTCAATTCAGACAGGGGTAGTTCTGAAAGATTGGAGGGTTGCAGATGAAGTTCTGCTACACAAGGGCAGGGACAATGAGCAACTGGGGAAGTACAGAACTCTCAGTCTTACCTATGTCTTGGGTAAACTGATGGAGTCACTGATCAAAGAGGACCTTGTGGACTATCTAGAGATCAGTGGTCTACAGGATAGTAAACAGCATGGATTTATGGCAGGGAGGTCCTCTCAGACCAGCCTGATAGTCTTCTTTGACTGGATAATAAAAGTGGTAGATAAGGGCCATGCTGTGAATTTACTCTACTTTGATTTCAGCAAGGCTTTTGACTTGATGCCACAGAGGATTGCTGAGGAAGCTGAAGGAAATGGGCATGGCTAGGGACACAGATGGGTGGGGAAAACTGGTAGAAAGAGAGACAATGGAGGGTGGTAAATTAAGTCAAATCAAAAGAGAGGGAGGATATGAGTGGGGGGGGGGCACAGGGCTCTGTCCTGGGGCCTGTCTACTTCAATATGTTCATCAGGGACACTGAAGAGGGCATTCAGGGCTAGTTGTGTCTCTTCACAGATGATATGATGCTCTGTGGTAGGGTATATAGCAACAAGGGGATCAATGAGATGCTGAGGGATATACAAAGGCTAGAGAGGTTTGACAGCTGAAATTCAATACCAAAAAGTGCAAAGTTATGCATCTAAGGAACAAAAACCCCAGGTTAAGGTATTGGATGGGAGGGGTACAGCTGAGCACTACAGCAGAAGAAAGAGACATGGGAGTCATAATTAGTGACTCCCTCAAACAATCAAGTCAATGTAATTAGGTAGTAAGGCAAAAAAGACATTGGGGTGTATTGGTTAGGGTATTGACAACAGGAAAAAGGCAGTATAGCACCTTTATGTAGGTCACTGGTGAGGCCACACCTAGAATACTGTGCTCAGTTCTTGAGTCCTTACCTAAAGAGGGACCGGGACATAGGCTGTAGTTGGTGCATTTCAGGGTGACCAAGATTACTCAGGGCCAGCAGGACAGATCTTATGAGGATTGATCAAGTTACTGAACATATTCTTACTGCAGACCATGCGACAATGGGAGCAGATCTTATGAGGATCAGTCAAGCTGTTGAACATATTCTTGCTGCAGACCAAGCGATAGAGGGGGGATATGATAGATACCTTCAAGTTATTAAAGGGAATAAGCAAGGTGAACTGCAGGGAACTATTTAGCAGGAGTAAAGATTCAAGAGCCTGAGATCACAGGTAGAAACTGCAGGGGGAAGGTTTAAGAGGGATGCGAGGAAGTTCTTTTTTATAGAAAAGGTGGTGGAGCAGTCTACCAGTGGTTGTGGTGGGTGCTAAGACTATAAATGATTTTATGCATGGCAGGGACAGAGTGAAGAATGTGATGGTTACTTCAATCAGTAACAGTAGGGAGGGGAGCAGGGAGATAGACTGGGAGTGATAGAACCCCATATGGACAATAGGTCCTGGGGCAGATTGGGAACTACTGGCAAACTAGATGGACCCTTGGTCTTTTTCTGCCATCATTGGTTATGTTTCTATATAGAAGAAAAAACTGTTGTTGCAGATCAGAAAGGATGTACTGACCAGATCTCCACACATTTTCAGCTAGTGGTGAAGAACAATCAATCCTCAAAAAATTGACATATCAGATTCATCAATTACAGTATAACTTCTTGTATCAAACACATTATGCCCGCTAGAGTCACCATCTAATTAATGCCAGTGTCAGTCCATTCTGTCCAAAGTGTCAGGACATTGAGGGTACAGTTTAGAACCTGCTGATACTGTGAGTGAGGGGGCCCCCTTAAAACTATTTTACAAAACAAACAAGCAGAATAAAAAGACCACTATATTGGTTTTTGTGAGACTGAAGTCAACATATGACTCCAAGATGCTAGGGACTGTGCACATTTTTAGGAAACATTTGATTCTTAGTAAATGTGGTATAATGGAACAGCTATACCAAAACCATATAGTATGCATGTGTACAAACTGGGGGTGAAATGCTGATTTATTTATTTGATATCCAGGTAGGTTCTTGGATCTAAAGAGTCCATTTTCAGAAACAACCCAGGCAGACATAAAGCAAAAATAAATAAAATTAAATTAAAAAAAAACACGTAATGGTAGGAACATAACAAGGTATTTGCTGTCCTACCAATTCCATTGCAGGAGATAGTTCACAAGATCAGAGGGTAAATAAGATGAGAACACATATTAACGCTAAATAGTGCAAGAGAATAAACACACAATAAAATAGAGAAACATTTTTCTTTATGTACATTAGCACTTAGGCTTTTGCAAACATTATCATAGTTTGAGGTAAAGAAAGGTGTGACAGAAAGTGCATCTTTAATAATGATTGCATCTTCTGCATTGTGGACAAATGTTGAACAAGCTGGGGGTACATATATTGTGAGGGTACATATACTGTAGGTGACTGTACAAGTGTCTGTGACATGAAATATTCTAATGGTGCAGCCTTCAAGATTCTGTACTAGCCTGGTTTCTTTGGTTGATGGTACTGACAAAACAGCCAAAATGTATTAATAGCCAGTTTTTGTTTTAAATTTGCATTATTTGCCCAAATGTTAGCATTTTCTTTATTTTACTTGTATGATACTAAAACTCTTTAGTGATTTATGGGTGCTACAGTACTCTTTTTCAGTGCAAGGTGTAAATGTGAGGGAAAAATGTTACCATCTCTGGATAATCTCTGTATTAGTCCTGGTTTGTAAGAACATCACACCGGAATATATTTTTTAGGAATACAGAACACATCCAATGTGTCTTTTATTTTAGAAGCTTCTTAAATACTGCTTCAAATAATTGACTATTTTCTTTTCAGCAGGGTTTCCATAATCACAGTGGAGCACCAGTTTGCTGGTATAGGACAGATAATTCATGTTAAATTAAGGGTGCTAGTCTGCTCACGTGGAAGAGCCATTCTTGTTAAATTAGGGTTCAAGACTGGTATTGTGACATCTGGAACAGAGTGACAGAAAAAACGGAGGGAGGTAAAAATTTCAAGTGATCCAAGCACCAATGAACCAGCATTTAAACTACTAGACTTCACACATTATTTTAAGCAGAAAACATGTATAACTGGAGGGCTATTTCTGTATGTCTCTAAGCATGGTACAATTTTTACAAATGTGTATACTGATGTGGACTTAAAGACATCTGAGTCTGCATTCGGTTAGTTTTTTTTTTTGCAATCCTAGTACAGTGGATTTGTAAGATTCTGAGACCCAGTTGCTGTAATCACATTTTACAAACAACTGCGGCCAGGATGCACTCAAACCTGTTGTAGAGGGGCAGAGGTTTAGTTATTGACACAAGCAGTGACTTGCTGGGTCTCATCAAGTCAATCAGGGAGATAGGAGTGGTCCTCCCAAACACACACAGTTGCCACAGAATAGACAAGGATGATTCATGGCGAAGTAGCACAAATGCCTCTGAAATTCTGCTTAGCCTTGTAGAGACTTTACTTGGAGACATGTAGTTGGAGCTGCCCAGCTCTACTATCATTAAAAAATGTTGCAATGGCCACTGACTAGTGTAGCTTCATAATAAAAAAGTGACTCAAAAGAATAACTAGGGCACTGTGATGTGAAACTGTAATAATTTTTATTTAATAATTGGGTCATTGGATGTATGAATGGTAGAAGGTGGCATGGGGTATCTTTCTGCCAGAAAGTGGTTTCAGATAGTATTGGGAAAATTTTTCAATATGTTAAATTATTGACTCATTTTAATAGCCTGACTTTAAATGAATGGTACAGAGTAAAACACTGCATGTTGAGCACTGAAAGAGGAAGACATTATCCAGTATGCACACAGTTGGTCTTTTTCTCAAAAAAAAAATAAAACACTAGTCCATATTGCATGAGCAAACCTTAATAATTGGGTGGATTGGTATCCTAGTTGTACAAGCAACATTAATAAGCTTGCAAGTGCTGAGGGTTGGTGGGGGGGGGGGGCTTGCACACAAGGAGCAGTTTTACACCCTCCCACACCCACTAGACTACCATGGCAATGTATAATTAATAGAAAGATGGGAATTTGTAACCTACAACAAAACTAGAGATGTTGGGACTTTGGGGTTCATCAGTGCCAGCCTAACTGAACCAGTGCTGAAAAGGCTATTGATGACAGTGTTCAGCTGGCTGATGGGTGTAAAGTTTGTGTAGTTCAAAGGATGCAGTCATGTCAATCACACTGGTTTCCACCCATTAGCCTGCTAACAGACAGCATCATCAGGCTTCGAAGATTAACATCAAATCTTACAGTCTCTGGTTGTGTGTGTGTTTGACATAAATGAAAGCCACCTCTCAACTGACAGGACCCCTGTCAGTTGAGCAGTGGCTTTTATTAATATCATACATTGATTAAACATAAAAAAACATGTCTTTAAACTGCCGCTCATAGACTACAATAGGGTGTGTCCCCTTGCTCTCCCTGGTTAGATGTCGTAAAATGTCTGAACACGGGGCAGGAAGGGTGAACAGAGAAAGGAACCGGGTGGCCATCTGTTCAGAAACAGGCATGATCCCTTCCCTTCCTTAAGACAAAATATATATTTTTTTTGCATAGACTGACTATCACAGCCATTATATAATGGGCTATAAAGTCCATAAGCTAATATTAAAATGTTATAAATTTACTAGGTAGTGGCACCAGAAAACAGATCCCCTAGTCCCAGGCTGGGCTGACTCACATAACCAGGTGGCCAATGGCCACTTAAAGAGTTGTTTGGCTACAAGATTCAGACATTTACAGACTATCTGGTTACCTGTCCATAAAGTGATTTTTGAGCCATTAATACTGCTGGTCATTAAAAATATTGATTTGGCTACAGATTTTGAAAACTAGTGGCTAAAGCTTACCACCAGCTCCCAAGCATGATTTGTCCCACCATGCTTAGAACATCCAGTTCTAGTCACACACAGCTGGTTCAGAAGCTGGGATGATGAAAAGGCAGAGACAGCCTCAGGTAAGGCATTCCCTTCCTCTTACATTCATTCTCACTCAGATATCTCCCTGCTAGGGTGGAAAGGGCATCTAGAGAACAGAGATGCCAGTGGTGTTTGGAGTGTAAAAGAAAGCATGGAGCATATAAACCTGTTAGTGTTCTGAGCTATCCTACTGTTAGTGCAGTTGTTCTCAACCCAACAAACTGTCCAGATCAAGACAGACAACACAACAACAATGTATTACATACACAAATAGGGAGATTCCTGATCCACAAAGCTCTGCGCAGTGTTCAGAATCCAGCAACAAGGAAAACTTATTCCACAAAGTGGAAAAGATTTTTCCTTTGGTGGTATACTATACAAAATGTATCACCCTTATAGATTAACTTGTATTCAGTTCAGACTACTTGGCGCTCTTGCAAACTCTCAGGATCAGATCCTCAACCCTGGAGGTGCACTTGCCATCTGTCTCAGACTATAAATCACCAGGTAGGGAAAAATCCCTTGCATCACAGTCTGTGTTCAAAAGATTTTTCAAAGGCCTAAACCACCTGTTTTGCCCAGTGAATGAACCTGTCCTTCCATGGAACCTGAACATATGCTTGGCACAGTGGGTGGAGTCTCCATAAAAATGTTACTTGAAAAACACTGCTCCTTATAGCAGTGAATTTTGCAAGGAGGGCTAGCTAACTGCAAACCTCTGTACAGAACATAACTAAATTATCTCATATAGAGATAAAGCATTACTTAGAACACATAGAAAATTCCTACCTACTTACTATTACCAGTCTGTTTCCCTTCCTGTCCTTTTCTCAAACTGCTCAAGCACAGGGAAACAGAAGTTATATTGCCTGGATGTTAAAAGAGCAGCGAGCTACTATCTAGATAGAACTAAATACATCATAAATGACAGCACTGGTTTGAAGCCTCATGCTGACAAGAAAAAAAAACTTAATGCATATAATGAATTTAGCAAAACATCAACCAAGTAGAGCCAATTTCAACCTACTAACTAAAACTAGGAAAACTTGCAAAGATTTCTTAAAGATGAAAAAACTGAATTTAAGAACAAACAATGGACTAAGATGCTACAGATTATAGAAAGTAAAGATCAGAAAGCTTTTTGGCACATAGTTACCAAAGGCTCTGGGCCTTCTTAACTGGCCTTATTATCTCTGATTTTTAAGGAAGCATAGATTGCACATTACCAGGCCCTATTTAACTGTCAACCCACTTCTTATTCTCAGTATAACTTAACTCCTCCTCTGTCCAGGGAACTTTCTCACTTAACCACTGACCCCTCTGAAGTAGCAGAAGTTATCTCTAGCCTACCTAGTAACAAGGCCCCTGGGCCTGATACTATCCCTGCTGAAATCTATAAGCAAAGTCATGAATTTTGGATCCCTTTGCTTACTAAATATTTTAATATTTGCCTATTTAAATAACACATTTCAAACTCCTGGAAGGAGAATATAATTGTTCTGCTGCCCCAAAACGGTTCACCACTTGACCCTCATAATTACTGCCCTGTCTCCTCGATACTGTTTCTAAAATATTTACAAAAATAATCCTTAACAAACTGACAGTGTGAGCCAATAATGGGAGCCTAATTTCTCATCTTCAGGCAGGCTTGAGATGTAATTTCCAACAACAGACAATATTTTTTTGCTTAGCCCATATGTTTAAAAAATACATTCAAATTAAGGAAAGTGAAACTCTATGTTTTATTCATTGAGTTTACTTTTGTGTTCGACTCCATCAATCATAGTATCGTATATTATGGGATACTCTAAGACATAAGGGATTGGATGATTCCATTCTTAACACAATTCAACTCCATTATACAGACACTTACTACAGAGTAAGATATGACATAGAAGGTAATACAGCAGAGTAATTTCCCTCTACTAGAGGAGTGAAGCAAGAATGCTTACTTGCTCCAATCCTTTTTAACCTCTACGTAAACAATCTTTTGGACTTCGGCGATGGCAAGTTGCATGATCCACCTAAAATTAATGGGTCATCTTGCCACACACTGGCATTTGCTGATGACATTATTCTATTTTCTTTGACCAAAAAAGGCTTCAAAAGAAAATTGATGCTTTCAACAAAGAATGCAAAGAATTAGAACTTAAACAAAACAAAGATGATAATCTTTGGCTCAGTTGGCACTAACATCCCCTTTTTTCTATATAATCAGAGAATTGAAATAATGAAGGAATACCCATATTTGCGGATCAAAGCTATATCAAATACAAATTGGACCCAGCAACACAAATCACAAATTACAAAGCCAAACAACTGGCTGAGGCACTATTAAAATGTAACTACAAATTTGGAGGATTTTCTATAAGTGCAGCACTGCAAGCTGCTGAATCAAAAATTAACCTAGTCCTGCTCTATGGAGCTGATGTTTGGTGTACCAACCACTTTCCCTCAATGGAGTCCCCCCTTTTATAGTTTTACAAAACACTTTTGATGGTCCCCTTACCAACTTCCTCCACAATGATTAGGGCTGAGTTATGAAAAATCCCAGTTAGCGCTATTGTTGAGCTTAAGCACATCTCTTACTGGCTGAAAGTAATCAACAACAAACACAATACCCTTCCTCTTGCTTGTTTGCAAGAGAAAATGAAATTACTTCAGATGGGTCTAAGATCAAAATGGCTTTCTTCCCTTCTGTCCATATTTAATAAATCCAATCTCCTCCACTTTTGGAATGATTTCCAAAGGGCTATTTCCATCTCTCCTCAATATAAATCTCTTATGAAGAAAATACTATACTATTGCACAAAAAGGGACAGAGAGACAATTAGAGTACAGAAATGTGCCACCTGGTTTAGAATCAACAAAATAGCTCACAATATGTAAAATTACCTTATTATACCTTTATCTCTCATCTATAAAATAATACCTCACCTGGGTAAGATTTGGCATAATAAATTCCAAATACTCCTATTTTAATAAGAGAGATACAGTAGGAACTGTCCCTAAGGAACTTAACTGCTTGTGCAACCCTGACACGCCAGAAACTATTCCCCATTTGATTGTTTACTGTCCAATGTACTGTGATCTTCGGTCAAAATACCTGAAGGATATTTTAACATGTTACAACAAATCCAACTATGATGTCATATTTATTTTTCTTCACCCATTTACTCATAAAGATTCAAAATCAATAGCCTCTTTTTTTCTTCAGTGGTTAAATGGAAAAAAATGTTTTTTATAAAATGACCCCCAAAACTACAGATTAAAAATAACTATTATGACATTTTCTTCTCTCACTTTCTCTTCACATATCTTTTCCAAGCTCCAGAATAACACCAAGGAATTATCAACTACCTCTACATAAAATTGCATTTTTCCTTTTTAACTTATTATTATATGGTCTGTATCATAAATGGAATGGTTTTTAAATGTTATTTTTGAACTATTGAAAATCCGTATCCATTTGTAATACCCTTAGAATTTACCTGCCTTGGCTGATCAAATAAACTTATTAATTCACTTCCAGACAGCACTCAAATGTTTGTCACTCATGGAGAGATGGGTAAAGATAAGCCAGCAGCTAAGAAGACTGTCTCTCAGTGGATAGGCTCCTTCAGACAGTCATGCTATGAGAAGCTGGCAAAGAACCACCCAGAGGCCTAAGGGCACACTCTACTGGGGTACTTTAGCCTCAGTGGGAGAACAAAGCAGTGCACACATTCCAAAAATTTGTAAAGCAACTAACTGATCTATAGTTCACACCTTAACAAGGCATTATTGTCTGGAATGTACAGTACAGTACAGTACAGTCAGCATTAAACTTTAATTGAAATGAGCTGTTAGCATATTTGAGTACAAGTTGATCATCAATTGGCCAATGGTTTTTACTGCAGGTTGTCTGATAAATGAGTTAAGTTTAATCAGTTGTTAACCAGTTTTCCCTGTTTCTGATATTAATAATAGCCTCACAGAGCTGACAATTGGTTTGCACTTCATTGCATACTAGCAAAGAAATTTCAACATTTAGGGTTAGCAGCTCATTGAATGTGGATTTATAAAACCAAATAACTTAGTATCAATAAGTTCATTTTAAAGTTTAGTGCTGACTGTACTGTACTCTAGAAGGAATATAAGATTTGGGACTGCAGTCTTACAGAACCTTTTTTTTTCTAAATTGGTTCTAGAAGTCACAGCCTCCCAAGGTACTACTACAAAGTCTGCAACCTGTTTGACACCACTATCGGACTCCTGTTGTTTGCAGAAAAAAAAATTCACTGTAGTAATAATGTTTCTTCTAAGTGGTCCAATTACAAACTCCTCCCTACCCCCTTCCAGACCCTAAGTAAAAATGATATGTTAAGAATCAGTTAACTTACTTACTGCTTAAGAATTTAATGTTTTTAAAGCTTTTACATTTTATATAATATTCAAAAGTGTTTTTGATTATTAGTATCATAGTACTGTAGCTTAGATAGGTGGACACTGCTCCCTTTTTAGCTCTTCAGCAGCCTATCTAACCAGTAGAGGAAGCACTCCACTAATGCAGGGTTTGACATTTGATTCTAGTTTTGAATCTTAACTTTGTTTTATTTGTTTTACCAGGAAGAAGCTCAATTAAGCAGTGCACATTTGCAAGGAGGTCTTTGTTAGGACAGGTAAACAGTATGGAAGTCAACAGCATAATCAGTTACAAAGTTGAATATAAACCTTACAATCAACAGGTACACTAGAATGTGCAAAAGTGCTGTGCAGCAGAAACAATAAATGTAAAAGTAAATAATGGTAACTGAAAAATTATGAATAAAACCAAGCTGTGGAAATACAGCAAACAGAGTACAATAAAGACAAAAAGTGTCCTAAATTCTAATCTGTGAAGCAACATCTCAAACTGGAGATGATGCAAGTTTAAGACTCACTATTGGACCCCTTAGAAGAAACATCACTACTATGGTGAATATTTTCAGGGGTATGCTGACCATGACATTTAATACTTCAGATCAAAAGCACATTATGCAAACTGAAAACAGCCACATGACAAATCACCATCCCATTCTACAGAGTGCAGTGTCCAACTTCACACAAAAAATACAACTTTATCCATGTAAAATACATTGACCAACAGACATCACACACATGTGCACACATACATGCACACACGTGCACGCGCACACACACCGCATGGAAAACAGAAAAATAACAGCTAAAATGTTCCATTACTCGCAATGTCCAACTTCACACAAATATACCACTTTAAAGTAAAGCACATAGACCTCCCTCCCTACCCTACCCTACAGAGAAAAGAAAACTAGTTAAAGCATTCGATTACATGACATGACATGGTCAAATTCACGTAGAAATGTACCTTCAAGCACACAGAACACCCACATGCAAACACTGCAAATCAACTGAAGCTGAAGAAACAATCAAAAATATACCTAAGTGACTGCTCCCCTTTACACTGCAGAATTAGACTGATTCAAAGGCTAAACTTTTCTAAATTTAAATTAGTGATGTCAGCTGATCCAGGCTGCTGTTGATAAGCTCATGCATATGTAACAAATCATAAATATTCAGCAGAACGCTCTTCAAAGCACAGTAGCACTACAAAGCAAAGCCTGGAGACTGACTGAAAAAGCATTAACATGCTCTAATTTATCATTACAGACCATTCTATAAGAGAATTAAAACAACTCCAGTGTGTGTGTGTGTGTGTGTGTGTGTATGGGGGGTTATATCTAGCCAGCATACCTTGTGGCAGTTGAAAACACTAGTTCACAGCCTTATGCATGGAACACTAACCATTCGGTATCATTTACCTTTTGATCCTCAGGGGCTCTAAATTATATGCTGTCTTAATGCATTTGTTAATTTTATACAAACCTGTTTCTTGAGCTTGATTATTAAATTTCAATATTTTATTCTCTGCAATATGAGTCAAATGTTTGGATCCTGCTTTGTTTTCTCTTTTAGATTCTGGTCTGGTATCTTTCAGTTTGTTAGAGCTCGGCTTCTCATCCCAAGAATGCTTTTGTGGCTTGGGTTTCGTTGTGAACAGCTTTGGAGATGGCAGTTCCTTAACACTCTTCAAAATAGCATTGTGTTTGCTAGCTAGCACTTGATTTTTATTTCTGGCAGGTTTCTCAGTGGTTTCCTTTTTGCAATAATTTACTTTTCCATGCTGCCAATAGTGTGGCACTAGTTTTCCTAAAGTAATCCTCATTTTTGTAATTGCACTCTCTTTTTTGTTCTCTGTGTTTTCAGTTATTTCAGTATCACTCTCACTGGATGGTTCATACTGTGGAATCAGAAAACTTTGCTCCATTAAGTTGGTGGATCCAGCTCCATGCCACCTATACATTGAACACAGAAAACAGAATAATCTTTATAGTTTCATTAAGGTTAGACAAACAGCAAAGGACTAATTATGAGAGGAACATATGCTACTGAAATCTTTCAGGTGCAAATTGTAAACATAATATGATTATATGCATATTTATTAGCGTTCGCTAGCTTAAATACAAATCTATTTTAACTTTTTTCTGCTATAAATTTACTTATACAGACACTGTGATCTATTTTTTTTTAAAGGAAAACTCTTTCATGTGTAATGTAAGAATTAGGGGCCATAGTTGCCCCTTTTTCCAATTAAATAGTGTGGAGTGATAGTAAAGAAAATCCCTGCAGAAGTGTGCAGTTGCAAGGATAGGCCATGTAGATTCTTGTGGCTGTGGTTTCCAACACTGAAACCACTGTAGACATTCTAATAATGTTTTACATATAATTAAAGAATGTCGTAACAATGAAAACAAGTATCTTGTCACTTGGGAAAGACAGGTAAGGAAAGGAATTTGATTTTTTGTAATGTGTTTCTTACAAACTGTATCACAAAGGGCTTTACAGTCCATGAAGAGGTGACAGCAGCCATTGTTTTTTTATTTTTTTTTTATTTTACCTCTTTTATGCCCCTGCCCTTCCGTCGTTGGTCTGCTCTGGTCACGGACCCTGGAGCCCCGACCACCGGACATTGCCGAATCCCCCAGGTCATCCCTGGCTTACCCCCCAGAGAGCGGGGCCACGGTACCGACCCCCATTATCGGCCGCGGAACTGTATCTGGTTAGGGGGAATGGCTCTGGTGGCCAATCAGGGCAGTCCAGGGCAGAGCGCCATGTAGACGCAAGGCAGGGATTTTATCCTTATGTTTCCCCACCCGAGGAGGGATGTGCAATGATGCCAGCGTCCGCCCCCACCTACCTTTGCCCTCCTGACCTCAGGCCGTAGCGTGAGTTCTCCCAGCCTCCACTAGGAGCCCTCATCGCGCGGATACTGGTGGGACCCTCCCCGGAGAAGGAGAGCTGCTGGCGTCAATCCCTTCTCCCCGTCATCCTCCGGACGACCCGGATCCGTTCTGAACCCGGGTCGCCGGCGTCGCAAGCGGAAATCCAACCGCTGAGCCGCCGGGCCGGCCCAGACAGCAGCCATTGTTAAGGAAAGGTCAGGGTGTTAAGGACAAAGGGAGAAGGATATTGTACTCACAAAGTAAGTGACAACTGTGAGATTAAACCCAAGGTCATCTTGGGTCTACTGGTTCACAGATCTGTGCTCTAATCACTAGACTATATTGCCTCCATGTGAATAGTTCTAGGCAATACGGTCCAGCCCAAAGTTCTTGGGGTGCTGTTGACCCAGGAGGGTGATTAACAGAGGTAATAAACCCCCTGGAGTGTTATGCTACTGCACAAATGTTTTCTGTATTTTGTTTTTATTGTGTTCGGCGCCCAGAGCCTCAGGGATTGGGTGCCTTAGAAATAAAATTGCCTTGCCTCATTACTATTATCAAACCATAAAATGTGACATATTTTAAATAACAAATATACATAAACTACATCTGCTTAGCAGACTAGTGACCCTGGTTCATGCCCCCCAACCGGGATGACTGGAACTTAGGCTGGTGGTGAGTGTGAGGAGCAGCCACATGGATTCTCTCCTCACTGGTAGGGAGAGCTTGGCTTGCCCTTGTTCTAGGGTGGCTTCTGGTGGTGCCCTAGCAGAGATGCAGTAAGTTGATGATCACATGCTGCAGTGAGCCCTCTCCCCAGGACATTGCAGCTTACATGCTGTTGTGGGAGGCTGATGGAATGACGAAAAAGATAGGAAAGTTCCCACTTGTAGCTGTGGTCAGATAGGCCTATATCCTTTATTAATGTTCCTATTCTATGTGCTGTAATGTACTTTAGAGTTAAGACACTGACTCTTTAAAAGGCTTTTAAGAGTTAAAACAGCCAGAATTTCTGTAAAAGTTAGGTTGGGTCTGGTCCTTCTCCAGATAAGGGACTGGCAGGTTTATGACCAACAAAGTCATTAGCTATCAGATAAAACTAGGCATGTAGTTTCCAATAACAGGAAAGAGGTCAGGGGTTCAATTCAAATGCATAGACCAGATGTTACAGGGGTTTGACATGGAACCATAGTGACACCTGCAGGAAAAGGTAAATTGTTGCACCCAATATCTGTCTTAGCTGAAAATAGTGACCCCATCCCAGAGGAGAGAGGAAGTGGGTGTGTGTTAAAAATGACCAGACTGTATTTATCAGAAACACATTTTAAACAGCAATTGAGCAGTTTTAGCTTGGAGGCAGGAGCCTGAGTGAGCACTTGGAGAATCTCAGAGCTAACCAAGCTGATATATACTTTTAAACCAGAACGTATACAGTATGTTTAGGCCTGAAAAAACCTCTGAAACCAGACCTGAGTCTGTGGAAAATAGACTTTTCACATACTGAACAGAAAATTCTGATTTGAAGTCAGAATTCTGGAAACCAAGACTTTTCACCAAGGAAGCACCTGGAGTCTTTTTAAAAGGAGCTTCAGAGAACTGACTAATCACAAACTTGCTACAAACTCTGTTGCTTAATTAATTTTCACCTACTGGGAGATAACTTTCATCTCCACGGGGGCATTTAAATCTTTCTGGACTCTAACATCAGAATAAGGTATAGTTTAGAACAACAGTATTTAGTGTTTTCTGTAAACCATCCAGTGTTATTTTTGGTATTGTCTACAGTTCAAAGATCTTACAAAATTATAGAACTTACTGTCTTATTTTTTTATTCAAGTAAACTTTTATCAACTCTGCTTGGGGTCTGATTGTGTGATCTAACATTTTAACAGAAGAGTTTTGCAAAGACTGTGTGCCTTGATAATGAAGATAGTGACTGCTCAGCTATCCTACAAAACTACCTAGGCAAGAGGCTACCAGTGGCAGTGGTGGGATTCAAACCCTGAATGTACTGCAGAGTCAAGGGAACTCAAAACTACAGTTTCCACTCTCCCACTGGGAAAAGGAAGGTTGGTGATTCTTTCTGAATCCTACAACTGCTCATGAGTTCTGTAAAAAGGGGGATCCTTTCTGCAAACAGGAAGTCCTACTGTGCCTTGGGGGCTGGGGCTCATGACAGAGTTGATGGTAGCGGTGGGATTTTGAATGGTCTTACAAACCATCACACAATCAAGGGCAGAATTTTGAAAGGGGAGCAAGAAATTAGCTTCCAGACAATAGACCCTATCCCATTTTAATTTTTTTTTAGCAGAGTAGTGTAGTACAGAAGAATGTCTTCCCAGTATGGCACTATGACTCTGGAACAACTGAGGAAGATCTGTGAGGAGAAGGGCATTCCTAGAGAAAACAAAAATAAAAAGCAACTCACAGAAGCCCTTATGGCAGCTGAGATGGAGTAAGTGCCCTTCCCCACTTAGAGCCACAGACAGTGACTCCAAATGCCCAGAGCTCAGAGGAGAAGGAGACGTCTACAGACAAAAAGCTGGAGCTAAGGAGGCTGTGGGTGCAGGAGAAACAGCTTGAAAATGAGCAAAAAAGGTCTGAGATGCAGCAAAAATGGTTCGAGATGGAACTCTGGGAAAGGCAGCAACAGAGAGAGGTGGAGGCCAAAGAACGACATCAACAGAGAGAGTTCAAGTTGAAAATGCTGACGCTCCAACAGACAACAACCCAAACAACACCAGAGCAGGTAAGTGGTGGTTTTGGGTTTGAAACTCCAAGACTGGAGTACAAGCTCAATTCAAAATTAATGGCTGAGTTTAAAGAGGGGGAGGATATGGACATGTTTTTGAATTCATTTGAAAAGGTCTGTATCCAGGCCAATCTGCACAAAGAGACCTGGAGTTTTCACCTGTCTCCACTGCTTATAGGCAAGTGAAGGGAATCATTGGGACAGATGGACAATGTTGACAGTAAAGATTTTGATAAGTTAAAAACTGCTTTATTAAAAAAATATGATCTGAACCCTGATACATACAGAGCAAAGTTCAGGAAACTCCAAAAGGGGCCGGAAATGAGCTTTGAGGAATTAGCCACTAAACAGTATCAATATTTATAGCATTGGTGGGAGGAGGTGAAAGCAGATTCTGTTGAAGTTATTGAAGGGGTGGTACTGCTTGAACAGTTTTACTGGATTTGCTCACCTGACATAAAGCTTTGGCTAGAGAACTGACATCCTAAGACTGCCAAAGAGGCTGCAGAACTGGCAGATCACTATACTCGAAACAGGGCTGCTCCCAAGGGGAATTCAGGGGAGAAAAGGAAAAGTGGGCATTTTGGACAACCAAAAACCACAGGGCCCCTGAAAAAAGAAGGGAACCCCCAGGTGCCCAAAAGGGAGTTTTGGGACAAGAAAAATGATGAATGCTGGTATTGTAATCAGCCAGGCCATCTTTCTAGGCAGTGTCCTAAGAAAGCCCAAAAGGTGAAAGCGCCTGTGCAAACTAAGACAATTGCCCACTGTATCTCTGACTCTATCTCTGACAATATGAGGGGGAACATTCACCCAGTCATGGTGAATGGGGTACAGACTAGAGGGCTAAGGGACACAGGAGCATCTCTTACCCTGGTGAAAGGGGATTTAGTGGGAGCTGAATAAATACTGCCAAATCAGTTTGTCTCTGTGAGGGATTACACAAGGGAAAAGAAAACCTACCCACTAATCAGTGTTACCCTGGATTGGGGAGATGTAGGAGAAGGGGTAAGAAAGGTGGCTGTAGCTGAAAAACTCATTATGGATGTTATTGTGGGGAATGATGTTCCACAGTAGGTGATTTGTGCTGTGACCTGGAGCCAAACAAATAGGGTCTCCTGTGACCTTTGGGACCCCACAGAAATTCAGACAGGAGAGGTTGGGAGACAGGCCAACTCACCTGTGGATCTTGTAAAAGAAGGTGATAACAGGGGGATGGAATTTCCCCTAGTGGAAGTTAACCCAACTGCTACTGAAGAATGCTCTCAGGAGGGAGGGAGGGGTGACACATAGGCCGGGGGAAGGGGAAGGTTGTGATACTGAGTCCATACTGCCATGGCTATGGACCTCAGCCTGGGAACTGATGGGGACATGCCCCATGCTTTGGGTAAGTTGGAAGGCTTAGCAGCACAAGGGAAAGACCCTAGCTTAGAGAAGCTGAGGGCCTGTGCAGAGTCTGCTGGGACACAGGGAGGTGACAGAAAGCATAGGGTATATTGAGACAATGAACTGTTATACACATAGGATGTCAGAACAGAGGGAGGGGTGATAGACAGGCAGCTTGTTGTTCCCCAGGAGTATCGTGGGTTATTGCTCAAGGTAGCTCATGATATTCCCATGTCTGGACATTTGGGCATTGTCCGCACCATGCAGTGCTTAGCCCATGATTTCTATTGGCCAAATATTACCAAGCAGGTGAAGGAATACTGCAAATCCTGTCACTGGTGTCAGAAAATAGGGAAGGCCGGAAGCAAAGCCAAGGCTGCCCTGATGCCCTTAGCACTTGTGGAGGAGCCATGTCAGAAAGTTGGAATGGATACTGTGGGTCCTTTGAATACCCCAAGTTCCTCTGGAAAAAGGTATATATATTGACAGTTGTTGATTTACTACCTGCTACCCTGAAGCCATCGCAATGTCCTCCACTAAGGCGGACAAAGTGGCAGATGCTTTGCTGTTTTTTCTTTTCCCATGTTGGGTTTCTGTAGGTGGTTATCTCTGATCAAGGGGGTAACTTCATATTGGACTTAATGAAGTGTTTGTGGGAAAAGTGTGGTGTCATACAGAGGTGCACAATGCCTTACCACCCACAAGCCAATGGTGTCTTAGAGAGATTTAATGGGATCCTAAAATCCATGCTTATGGCATTTGCAGAACAACATGGGTGGGACTGGGAGAAATGCCACCAAGATCTGCAACAGAGTAGATGATCCAGATGGGGTGGGCAGAATGAGAAGATATCTGTATAAACTAGCAAAATGGTCAGAAGAGTGGCAACTGGGATTTAATGCAAATAAGTGCAAGATCATGCACATAGGGAAGAAAAACCCTGAAGCCGCCTATAGGCTGGGAGGGGAGTTCCTGGCAATCACAAAGGAAGAAAGAGATTTGAGCATCATCATCACCGATGACCTGAAATCATCCAAGCAGACCACTAAAGCAGTAGATAAGGTTAGGGGGATGTTAGGGTGTATTAGTAGGGTATCACAAGTCATAAGAGGGAGGTAATAATCCCTCTTTACAAGACACTGGTCAGGCCCCATCTGGAGTACTGCATGCAGTACTGGAGGCCACACCTTCACAAGGACATTAACCAAATTGAGGCAGTCCAGAGAAGGGCAACCAAAATGGTGCAGGGACTGCATCAGGAGACATATGAGGACAGATTAATGGAGCTCAATATGTATACTCTTGAGCAAAGGAGGGAGAGAGGTGATATGATCAAACATTCAAACATCTTAAGGGCATTAACAAGGTGAAAGAGTCTAACATGTTTACATATAAGAAAAATAGCAGGACAAGAGGACACAGCATGAGATTAGAGGGAGGCTGATTAAGGGGGAATGTGAGAAAATTCTTTTTCACAGAAAGAGTGGTGGATGCATGGAATGGCCTACCTCAGGAAATGGTGGCTATGAATACAGTGCAGGGCTTCAAACAGGCATGGAATAGGCATAAGGGAGCAATACAGATGAGTATGAATAGATAGGCCTCTGACAGAGCAAAGGCCAGTGGTACATTTATAAGGTAGAAAAAGAAATGGGCAGACTGGATGGGCCTTGTGGTCCTTATTTGCTGTCGAAAAAAAAATAAAACAATGCCAGCCCCACCTGCTGTTTGTCTGCAGGGAAGTGCCACAAGAGTTGATTGGGTAGTCACCCTTTGAGCTCTTGTATGGATGTAGGGTGAGGGGACCACTAGATTTAATATGAGATGACTGGGAAGGTATGCATGCCACCCAGGGGACTCCCATAGTGGAGTGTGTGTTAAAATTCAGGGAGATACTGAAGGAGCTTATGGGTGTGGCCCAGAGCAACCTGGCAGCTGCCCATCAAAATCAAAAGACCTGGTGTGATCATGGATCCAGAGCTCGCTCGTACAGGATAGGACAGGAGGTAATGGTTCTAATCCTGGTCCAGAAGGACAAGCTGCAAACTGAATGGGGGGCCATACAAGTTAGTCTGGCAGATAAACAATGTATATTACATTGTAGAGTTACCTGACTGAAAACACACTCACAGGATGTTTCTTGTGAGCATGATGAAGCCATATTTTAATAGGGCTTATATGGTACTTGTGGTTTGTAGTCCTGGGGAGGAGCTAGGTGGGGGAAGACCCCTTTCTTGACTTGTTAGCTGAGAGAAAGCAGGCATTATCTGTGGAGACCATCACACTGTCACCCCAGTTAACACCTAGACAGACCCAAGAATTGAGGACCGTATTGCGAGACTTTGCCCTTTTATTTATGGCAAAGCCTGGATGGACACCACTAGTGGTACATGACGTAGACATGGGGACCCAAGCACCCATATGTAGGACAGCTTATTGGGTGTTAGAGACAGTCTTCAAGGGCATTAGGAGGAAGGTGGGGGAGATGCTGGATCTAGGGGTGATCCAGAAATCCCACAGCCCCTTGGGCCTCACCTGTAGTCCTTGTACCAAAACCAGATGGGACTACACAGTTCTGCATAGATTATCATTGGCTTAATGCCATTACAAAATCTGATACTCACCCAATGCCATACAAAGATGAACTGCTTGACAAACTGGGATGGGTGACATGCTTGACTACAGTAGACCTGACAAGGGGGTACTGGCAGGTGGAACTGACCAACAGGGCAAGGGAAAGGTCAGGATTCATCACCCCAGTCGGCCTGTTCAAGTTCAAGGCCATGACCTTTGGGAAGAAGAATGCCCCTGCTACATTTCAGCAATTAGTAAATCAGGTGTTACAGGATACGGAGGACTTTGCAGTTACCTACTGTACCTGGATGATATTGCTATCTTCAACAATAGCTGGGAGAAACACCTAATACACCTGAAGGAGGTGTTTGGCCAAATACAGGCCGCAGATCTGACTATTAATGCATAAAAGTGCCAGGTGGCCATGGCAGAGGTTGCTTATTTGGGACATGTGGTGGAGTGAGGCCAACTCCACCCAAAACAAGCAAAAATAGAGTTGATTGCATCATGGCCCATGCCTGAAACCCAGAGATAAGTGAGGAGCTTTCTTGGGACAGCAGAGTATTATAGAAAATGTGTTCCCAACTACAGCTCCCTGGCTGCCCCTTCATCTGGGTTGCTGACAAAGAATAAGCCTAGGAGGGTAAAATGGGACACAGACTGTGAGAAGGCCTTCATACAGCTGAAAACCTTGCTGTGTAGGGCCCCAGTGCTGGCTAGCCTAGACTACAACAGGCCATTTGTGGTACAAATGAATGCCTCAGATGTGGGAATTGGGGCAGTCCTCAGCTAAGTATCCAATCAGGGGAGAGAGCACCACACTGTATCCTTAAGAAAGAAGCTGCTTCCACAGGAACAAGCCTATGCAACAGTAGAAAAGAAATGTCTTACCTTAGTTTGGGCATAAAAAACTGGAACCGTATCTTTATGGGAGGCATTTTATGGTCCAAACAGACCACAGCCTGTTAGTATGGTAGGGTCAAATGGGGAAACCAAATGGAAAACTTCTGAGACAGAGTATTGCCTTACAAGCTTATGATATTTTGCATATGTCTGGGTCTAAGAATGGGAATGCAGACAGCATATCTTACATACTGGATCTATAACAGAACTGGGAAAACTGCCTCCGATAGGGGGTGTTCTCCCCAGGTTCTGTTTTAGGAGGGAAGGATGCTGCAAGATAGGCCTATATACTTTATTAATGTTCTTATTGTATTTGCTGTAATGTAATTTAGAGTCAAGACACTGTCTTTTTTAAAGGCTTTTAAGAGCTAAACAAAACAGCCAGAATTTCTGTAAAAGCTAGGTTGGGTCTGGTCCTTCTCCAGATAAGGAACTGACAGGTTTATGACCCAAAAAGTCATTAACTATTAGATAAAACTAGGCATGTAGTTTCCACTAACAAGAAAGAGGTCAGGGGATGACCTAACAGTCGGGGGCTCAAATCAAATGCATAGACCAGATGTTACAGGGGTTTGACATGGAACCACAGTGACACCTGCAGGAAAAGAGAAACTGTTGCACCACAATATCTGTCTTAGATGACAATAGTGACCCCCATCTCAGAGGAGAGAGGAAGTGGGTGTGTCATAAAAATGACCAGGCTGTATTTATCAGACACACATTTTGAACAGTAGTTGAGCAGTTTTAACTTGGAGTCAGCAGCCTGAGTGAGCACTTGGAGAATTTCATAGCTAACCAAGCTGGTATATACTTTTAAACCAGAAAGTGTATGTGTAGACCTGGAAAAAACCTTTGAAACCAGACCCGAGTGTGTGGAAATTAGACTTTTCACATATCGAACAGACGATTCTGATTTAAAGTCAGAATTTTGGAAACCAAGACTTTTCACCAAGGAAGCACCTGGAGTTTTTCAAAAGGACCTACAGAGAACTGACTGATCACAAACTTGGTACAAACTCTGTTGCTTAATGAACTTTTACCTACAGGGAGAAAACCTTCATCTTCACAGGGACATTTAAATCTTTCTAGACTCTAACATCAGAATAAGGTATAGTTTAGAACAACAGTATCTAGTGTTTTCGGTAAACCATCCAGTGTTATTTTTGGTATTATTTGGAGTTCAAAGAGCTTCCAAAATTGTACTACTTACTGTCTTGTTTTTTTATTCAAGTAAACTTTTATGATTTTCTTATCAGCTCTGCTTGTGTAATCTAACATTTTAGCAGAAAGGTTTTGCAAAGACTGTGTGCCTTGATAATAATGATAGTGACCACTCGGCTATCCTACAAAACTACTTAGGCAAGAGGCTGCCAGTGGCAGTGGTGGGATTCAAATCCTGAACATAGTACAGAGTCAAGGGAACTCGAAGCTACAGTTTCCACCCTCCCACTGGGAAAAGAAAGGTTGGTGATTCTTCCAGAACCCTACAGTTGCTCATGAGTTCTGTAAAAAGGGGATCCTGTCTGCAAACAGGAGGTCCTACTGTGTTTTTGGGGCTGGGGCTGATGACAGTAGCATGCCAGATGAGAGTCCTCCATGTCCCTCCTCGTTATGCCATGTGACCCGTCAGTGCCCTACCTCCACATCAGGCTTTCCTCCTGCAATCAGAGGTACTTCCTCTCATGTGGCAACAAGGCGACTCGGCAGTGAGAAGTAAGAACTGAAAGGAGGGATGGAAACAATAGGAAGCCTGGATGTGGGGATGGCAGATAGTATTGTGTCCAGTTGGCAGAAGGGAATGCCTATAGGGCCCAAAGAAAAGTGGCACCAAGGCATGCCAGGGGACATGAGAGGCTACAAAAAGTGTCCATGAACTGCATACTGCATGCCACAAGAAATGGTGTCCTACTTGAGGGTTTCCAGTAGTTCAGGTAACCATCTTAGAATGTGCTCAGCCAATGAGATAATAGGATTTATAGCAATAATTTGTAATTAAATTGATTATGTCATAGCTTTTTTTAATTAAGGTTTTTTTTAGCAATGGCTCACTTGACAGCTCCTGCCCTCCAGCCCCAGGGATCTAGGACTGGTTGTCGACAAAAATATTGTTGAATGACTGTACAGTGAAACCTTTATGTAGACCACATTTGCAGCTGGCATAAAGTTTGTCACTGCCTACCAAGTTTTCTTTGGGGGTTTTGACTTAATCCCCTGCTGGGGTTGCGCCCCCACACTTCTAAATATAATCAACTTGAGTCAGAGATGATTAGGGATGGAGTGCAAGACCCCTAGAAAACAGTGCCAGGGTCCAGAACTGGCACTACAGTGACCTGGTGCTGTAGTGTCAGTCGATGTCGAAATGTCGCCGTCGGGGTCATATACCCAGCCCTGGCAACTTTCTCATGGATGTACCAAGTTTTCACCTCTTGTCTAGGACCACAATATTGGTGTGCACCCTGCCAAGTCAGTCACACAGAGACAGACTACAGCCTTTTCCTTCAGCTCCTGGTTTTCTCTGAAGGGTGCAGGCATGCAGTGATGTGTACGAACGCGGGCTGTGGCATGCATGCATTTCATCAGCACCTGAAGGCTGCCCCTTCCCTCTGTTATGATCCTGTTGTGCTATCTCCTGGCCTCTGCTGCATCTCTCAAGATGCTTGGGTGCATAGCTAGGGGTATCAGTAGTAGGAGAGAAGAGGTTGTACTGCCCATGCACAGGTCACTGGTGAGTCCACATCTAGAGTATGGAGTTCAGTATTGATGTCTACATCTCAAAAAGGACATTAACCTGCTGGAGAAGGTCCAGAAGAGAGCTACAAAGATGATAGTGGGTCAGCAGGGTAAGACATATGAGGAGAGGTTGAGGGCACTGAACAGGTACTCCCTGGAGGACAGGAGAGAGAGATTGGGGACATGTTTGAGACCTTCAGATACCTGAAATGGATAAATAAGGTGGATAAGGAGAATCTCTTTAAGCTAAGTGGCAACCATAACACAAATGGGCATGCTCTTAAGCTCAGGCGGGATTAGGAGGGAGGTCAGGAGGCATCTCTTCATGTAGAGGGTGGTGGACACTTGGAATGTGCTGCCAAAAGAAGTGGTCTCATTGAAGATGGTGAGGCTGGGATGGTATACCATCAAATGGGTGACTGCAAATGAATGATTGAGTTTTGCATGACTCATTTGTAGCGCCCAGGAAGACAGCGAGCATGGAGGGTTTGTGAACGGGGTTTGTGCAAACGTTGGAGGCACACAACAGTGAGTAAGGGATGGTGCAATTGTGGGTGGGCATGATGTAGAGAAGAATATGGGAGGAAGTGTGGGCAGTGCTGTCAAGCTGCTTGCTTGGTGTGATGGATCACACCAATAGCTTCAGCGCAGGAGGTACGGGGTTCAGGGCTGGGAGAGCTTGGTAAAATTGTTATGATTTTGGTAGTGTGGGACTTTAGTTTCCTTTTTTTTGGGTGTCCTGTTCCCATGTCCCATGTCCTATTCCTGATCCCCCTGGACATGTGCCCCAGTCTGCAGTCTCCCCCCGAATAGCCCCCTCCTGAGGGTTTGCCAGTACCTTAGTGTCAGGCCCCCTACTTGGAGTTGATTATATGAAGAAAGGGGTGTGTAGGGGCAATGCAACCCACATGGGGGTGTTGGAGGTGTAGCCCCCTGAATAAAACATTACATTTGGGATCTCATAGAGTGTCACGGCTATGGTTGTTGGTGTAGTGCACAGTCACCATATCTATTTTCTGCAATGTGTACTCGCCGATATGTTATTCACTATTCAGAAATCACTCTTATGACATGGAACTGGCTGGGATAGGCATGGGGGAAGTAAGGATTATGGGTAGGGAGGACGGAAAGGATGGGAGTAGTGGGGGCAGGGTCAGTAGCTCAAGCTATGGACCCTGCAATATGAGCAGACTAGATAGACCAAATGGCCTTCTTCTGCGGGCTTCTTTGTATGTTCCTATAATGCTGTGTCCCCCTCCCTAAGGGAAGAGAGGATATCTGTTGTTGGAACACTTGATCCTCCCTTTTCTGTCCAGTCTCCAAGTGACCTGAGTCCATTCCCCTAACCTGGGTTGCTGGCATAGCGAGTAGTAGCACTACTGCTGCTCTAATGGACAAGCTCCAAACTTCATAGTTTTGACTAAGTTTAAATAATTAGGAACGGCTGTACTCTTTTTGCTGTCTAAGTCATCAATGAGCACATTCCTGGTGCCTATGTGCTAACTTGCAGTATAATTCTCTCTTTGAGATCACTACTCTTTAATATTCTAACTTTTTGCAAGTTCCCACTTTACCTACATTATTGATAGCATTTGTGAGAACACTTCTTGCAAACTGGACTTTTTCCTTACAAATGTGCAGGATACTGTCTCAAGGTAAGTTCCAAGAAGTGGACAAGATACATTTCAGAATCATAATGAAGCTTAAGGAACTGGGGGTGGGGAGTGGGGGGTGCCACTTGCAATAATCTGTCAGGAGTCTGTCTGGAAAGCTGTTGTGCCAGAATACTGGAAAGTGTACAGTGTTATCCCCATCTTCAAGAAGGGGACAAGGTGAGACCTGAGAAACTACAGGCTGGTCAACCTGACAGTGCTGGGCAATATTCTGCAGGTTGTTATTAAGAATAGAATAATGGAGCACTTAATTGAAGCCAAAGCTCTTGTTCCCTGTCAGCGTGGCTTTATAAGTGGCACATCATGCCAAATCAACCTGATTAACTTCTTCAAGGGGGTGACAAGGGAGATTGATAGAGGCAGAGTTATAGATGTATTCTATCTGAACCTTAGCAAGGCCTTTGATACCGTGGCAAATAACAAGCTTCTGGCCAAAGTGAACTAGTGTGATATACATGAATCATACACAAGGTGAACTGCTGATTGCCTTGGGGCAGGAATTATAGGGCAGTGGTGGATATGCACTACTCCAAGTGAAGAGTAGCACTCAGTGGCATCCCCTTGAGATCAATGATTGAACCACTACTCTCCAACATCTTCTTCAACAACCTGGAAGTCAGGGTCTCTGGCAAGCGGCTTATGTGTGTGGATGACATTAAGCTAGCCAGGGTTGTGGATTCCCTTAAGGAAGATGATAAAGTTCAGGAGGACCTAAATAAGCTTGGCAATTGGTTGTTCTTCTGGAGCCACAAATTCAGTGTAGCCAAATGCAAGATGTTACACTTGGGGAGGAAAAACAGAGGTAGGACCTACACATGGTGTGAGCCTCCTTCTGCTGCACTGGAGGAACAGATGGACCTGGGAGTCATAATAGACCAAGAGTGAAGTAGGAAATGCAGCATGTGGCTGCTGTAAAGAGGGCCAACAGAATGCAATTGCGCATCAAAAGAACGGTGACCAGAAGAGCCAGGGAAGTAGTCCTGCCACTGCACACTTCTGTGGCCCCACCTGGAGCACTGCATGCTGTTTTGGTCTCCTTAACACAAAAAGGACATTGAGGTAGATGAGAGGGTGCAACACAGGGCCACCAAAATGATCAGCCATATGGGGGGGGGGCAAAAGCTACAAGAAGAGCATGTGCTCCCAGAAGAAAAGGAAGCTGAAAGGGGTCATGATCTCTCTTTTGCATACTTACAGTAGGTGTATCAACAAGAGTGAACAGTCAGAGATGTTTGATGTGGTGCCCTGCAAAGGGATGCAGGAACATGCCATAAAGTTCAGGGGTAGTAAATTCATGGGTATTGTGAGGAGGTACTTTTTCTTCCTGGCCGAAAGCTATGAAACTGCCAGAAGAGGTTACAGTGGACATGAAGACAGAACAGGCCTTCAAGGTAAACTTGAAGAAATTCTGTTTGCCAAGAGAATCACTGGTACCCTGGACAGCAGAGTGGCTAGGGAAGCCCTATAAATTGGCATGTGTTTGCGCAACATACTTATTTCATTTTTGCTTGTGAAGCAGTGGAGGGGCAGAGATAATGGCCTTAGAGTCCCTTAAAACCTCAAATTACTGTGTTACTGCTCACAGCCTTTTGAAAATCAAGCACCGCTTACAGTCACTCATATACTGTAATTCTGTTACACCACAAGCCACCATTGTATTTAATTTCTCTTGTGTGGGAAACAAGGGCATGGACCCATGACAGCTTAATCCAGTTATACTCCTGCAGTATCCGATTCTATGAACACACAGGGTCTTTGTTAACACTACACTGTCAGCCAACCCACTCATATTAATGAATATTTTTAGGAGGCACATAAGTGCCTACAGGGCTTGTTTTTGCCCCAATAAATGAGAGGTCACAGAGTGGGAACAGTGCAAGCCCTGACTGGACTTGTTCCCCCACAAAAATGAGCTTTGAAAATGATTCCATTCATATCAAAGGGCCAGGTCCATCAGGTCTAAAACATCCCCAACCCCTTCCCTCTGCCTACCTCACATACTTTCCCTATTTGTTTAAAAATGCCCTTGCCTGTTTTATATTAAACTTTACTCAGTGTTCTAATAGTAGTGAATGGGGTTGTAGAAATATCCACCATGAGCATGTGTGCATATATTTCCTCATACCTGCAACATAACACTGGACTGTGTCTCCATTTCAAGGGGTATCATATCCCTCACCATTACCTCCTGCACAAGGGGGCTGAAATTACACATTTTAAATGTGAGTTATTGGTGCGGTTAGATAATCAGAGCAGAGAACCCAGGTTCAGCACCCACCAGAGCCAGTTATTTGCTGTTTGACTCAAAGCAGTTCACTTTGCCTTCCTGTGCTTTAGTTTGCCCTCTTGTAATGATAGGTCAAAGCAGGACTCACTGGAAACAAGTTACTGAATGTCAACTGAGCTATCCTTGGTAAATCAATTGTAAAACAAAATACTGTATATCATATTGCATTAATGTTTCATTGCACCATCCTTGTAAGCAATTTAAAGAGTCTTATGACATACAGTCTACAGCAATGGAGTGGAAGCAAAACCTTGGATTTTGTTTTTGCCCTACTCAAAATCAAAATTAATATTTACTTCTAGCTCTCCTCCCAGTTT
This sequence comes from Neoceratodus forsteri, assembly GCA_016271365.2. Taxonomy (NCBI): domain Eukaryota; kingdom Metazoa; phylum Chordata; order Ceratodontiformes; family Ceratodontidae; genus Neoceratodus; species Neoceratodus forsteri. The sequence continues at coordinate 814,778,641 of CM028129.1, read as the reverse complement.
CATTGCCCATGTTATATTTATTTATATATTCCCTATGTTTATTTAATGATACATAGTACTATGCATATTTTGTTTTATCAGTCTTGAACTGTCAATCTGCACTATATTATACCTACTTGCACTATTTTTGTCTGTATTTTCTTCAGCTATCTGTATTTGACCTCCTATACCCTTCCCCTCGGTTGCACCTGGAAACAAGCTTTGGCTCACTGTGCCTTTGATAATCCAGAAAATAACTCACATAGTCTCAACTCACCTTATGAAATTATTTTACATGTTTGCCATTATATATTTATTTATCAATTTCCAAGATTTTGTGATTTATAAATCAGTTCTGCAGGGAAAGTAACTATAAAATTAAAATATAGACATCAATGACTTAAAATAAATTCAATATGTATATATTAACAAACGTGTAAAGTAATTTGAGTGGTTAAAACTTATACCTAAACACAGTTCTTATAGAGGGTGCTTAATCTCTCTGAAGCCATCAGTTTGATGGAACAAAAGTCTTTTAGTTTCATTTAGTTTTTTATTTCACATAAAACCCTATAGGCAGTGCCTATTTTCAAAAGATTTAGAGTCAGGTAGGACAAAAGTTACACAGGTGAGGTAAAACAGAGTTATGTAATACAAAATACATTGTAACTATTGATATACTGTGGTAACAACAACATATAGTGACAGACAGAAAATCATAGCAAGTCAAGCAGTACCAGTACAATATTTCACACTACATGGGTATAATATTTACTTTACATTATGAATAAAGTGCAGTGTACCCAACATGCATTTGAGGAGAAAACAGTTGGTCAGTGATAGCAGCTACATGTTCCTAATGGAGTGAGTGAGCTTAAGAGCTTGGACTTAAACAATTCAGCAGAGCTTATTGGTTTTTAGCATGTCAGGCAGGTCATTCCAATGTTTTGTGAAATAGTAAGAAAAACAGTATTGACCAAGGGAGGTTTGTCTGTGGGGAAGCGGTAAGGTGTGACATGCCATGCCCCTAGTACCGTGTTTATTGTCAAAATAATTAAACATAGACTATAAGCCAACGGACAGCAGGCCTCAAAGTGCTTTGTAGCCTGTGAGCAAAGTGTGGCTGAGTAACCTCAAATCAAGGTTTAGCCAATTCAGGCTGCTGTACAGAATGCAGATGTGGGTGTCACTTTTGAGGCCTAGTGCAAAGTGGCAGGCCCTATTGAGTCACTTGACCCTGGACATCACACTGTCATTAGTGGAGCCATATACCACAAGTCCATAGTCAATAGTGCTTGTGATGAAGCACTGTACAAGGAGTATTTTGATCTCTGGCAGGAAATTCCTCCTATGCCTGTAGAGAAGCCCTAGCCTCAAGTGGACAGGCTTAACTAGGCTTTAATAAAATAAACCAAAAAGTACATTCATTTTTAACTTGTTTGGCAATAATAAAGTACTACAATCATGCGGTAGCGTGATAATCACTGTGCCGTTCCCAGGCACCCAATTTAAATAAACAAATACATAAATGAATGATATAAAGGTGATGTTCATTCGTTTAAATACCTAGTATATTCACTGAGCTATTAACTAGAACTCAAGTGAAAGATACATACACAATAGCTAATTACATAAAATGCACTCCAGTATATTATAAATTCTATGGAAGAGTTTGGTTGGATTGGCACCTTGAGTTCTCAAGTCATGTTAATGCACACATACTAAACTCCTGCCCAGACATGGAACACTGTATCAGAACAAGGCTTTCATCCCTGTCCATGCCCACTGGAGATTGAACTTACAGTAAATTGGTCCTCTCAGCATTTGACTATGGATATGTACAGTAGGTGTTGTTTCCCAAGTACACCCTAGCCATGCAAGATTCTCTCTGTCACTCATTCTGTCTTTTAGCCTCACTCTGTCCTCTCCATCACGTCTCCTTTTACTCTCACAAGTATATGAGCTCCAAAGGGTAAGGGTTGCTCTGCATACTGTATTATATATAATTGAATATTATAGACAATTGTTTTTATAGCATGAATACACTTTTATTTTCATAAAAGTATCTTCATGTACTTCCATATGAAAGTGTGGGACATCAACCAGCAACACTAGTACAAGATTGCATAGTAGCCTACTGGATTTCAAAGGGCACTGGACTGCTGGTAGTCTTTAATAATTGTTTCCTGTGGTGCTGTGGTATTGATTTTATTTTCATTTTGGATAATTTAGTCAAGATGATCTATAATATGTTTATAGACACATTTAGTGTCTCTTATGGGTATCAGTGTGGACTCTTGAATTCCTAAAACATCAAAAACCACTCAGCTTCACCACTTAGTTCTCCTGTTCTATGAGTACTTGAGGTGACACTCCTTAGAAATATAAAAAGACAGAGCAGTAGCTGGTGAGGAGAGTGGACTTCTATGTAGATATGAGGTCACCTCAAAGCTAGATTATGTATTCATCAAAAATTGACCAAAACATATCAGAATACATACCCAACATGGAAAAGAATATGAACATGCAATTGAGCCCTTTAAGACTATCCCAGCCAGCTTGAAGCCTGGCACTGGTGTTAACACTGACAACCATGATAGGCAAGCTATCTACTTATTCACCACTTTCTGTGTGAAGAACTTTCTCAAGTCCTTTTTGAATTTCCCCCAACAAATTTAGGGTTATTGCCCCCATGGTCAAATTCTTATTCACTAGAAAAAGTTCTGAGTCATCTACCTGATTGTATCTTTGCAAAAACTTTAAGGTCTCCATCATATCCACCCCCTCCTTTCTTGCATCCAGAGAGTACATATTAACTCTCTACAGTCATTCTTCATATGATGTTTACTGTTGTCCGTGGATCATTTTAGTGACCCTACACTGGATGGTCTCCAGCCTCTCTCCCTGTCCTGTTTTAGGTGCAGACTCCAGAACCAAACATTATGCTTGAGGAGAGGCTTCTCCAGAGACCTATTAACTGGTAAAATCACCTCCTTCTTTTGACTGGTCCCCAAGTTCCTATCTTCCCTTGATTACTCCACTTTTACACTATTGATCCATTAATCCATTTTTATATTCTTGCTGCCAGTGTGTATGACCTTGCACTTCTTGGCATTGAATGTCAGTTGAAATATGCTAGACCATTTTTTCTGACCTCTCTAAATCCCCCTTTATAGTCTTTACACACTCTGCACTATATCCCTCTGCAGCAAAGTTTGGTGTTGCCTGCAAAAAAACAAACAAAAAAAAAAAAGCCTTGCCTTGTAACCCTTCTCCTGTGTTGTTGATGTATATGTTGAAGAAGGTGGGACCTAGAACAGACACCTGTGGTATGCCACCGGTAACCTCCCTTATCCCAGATAACTTAATATTTAGGACCATACTCTGAGTCCTGTCCTTCAATTTGTTCCTTATGCACCTAGTTTATTTATCTTATAGCCCCAAATCTCTCCCCCCTTTTCACCAAACTTTTGTGTGGAACATAATTGGAGGCCTTACTGAATCCATATAGAGGATACCTACTGGCTAGCCCCTGTCCATTGTTTGTGTCACTGAATTGAGGAAATCAATCTGATTCACCTGACAAGACTTTCGTAAATCTATCCTGCCTCATGTTCTGGAATCCATTTGCTTCCAGTAAATCCCCATGAGCACCTTGACAAAACGTTTTCATTACTCTCCACTATTGAAGTTAGGCTCACTGGTCTGTAGTTCCCCAGGTCCTCCCTATTCACATATCCTATTTTTTTTCAATTCAATTCATGTTTATTTTTAAAGCGCCTTTCAAAATCAAGGCGCTGTACAAATTAAATAAAACAGGGAAATCCAACACTAAACAATCATAACTATAAAGAATAAGCCAAAGTAAAAAGATATGTTTTTAGAGCAATTTTAAAACTGTCAATGGTCAGGCATTCTCTTAACCAGTGAGGTAGAGAATTCCACAGGGTAGGAGCTGAAAAGGCAAAGGCACGAGATCCCGACAACTTCAAACGAACCCTGGGAATCTCTAGCAATCCCTCACTGGCCGAGCGGAGAGGGCGGAGGGGACAATAGGGAACCAGAAGATCTTTCAGGTAACCGGGTCCCTGATCGTGTAGGGCTTTGAAGGTTAGTAAACCAACCTTAAAGGTGATCCGCCACCGAACAGGCAGCCAGTGCAGTTCGTGAAGCACAGGCGTAATATGACTGGTTCTAAGAGTCCCAGTCAAAAGCCTGGCTGCAGCGTTCTGCACCAGCTGAAGGCGGCGGATATCAACCCCTGGTAGCCCTAGGTAGAGGGAATTACAGTAGTCCAGCCGAGTGGTAACAAAGGCGTGGACCAAAGTTGGAAGGTCCTCCCGGGGAATCAGATGTTTCACCCGGGTGATATTCCTCAGATGGTAAAAAGAGGATTTGACAACAGCTGACACTTGTGATTTCAGGGTCAGACCATCATCAAAAATAACGCCCAGATTTCGCACCTGTTGAGAGCTAGAGAGTGGTACACCACCAAGTAATAAACCCTATTGTGAAATGGCAACACATCTTTCATTTTTTTTTTTTATACTTGTAAGCAAGATGAGCACTACCACCCATTTTCACAAGTGACAAGTTTTACATAAAAACACATTTACAGATACACATTACAATACATACGTTAACTTTAAACACAAAATCATTGATTACTGACAATGGAGGGCACTCTCATAATGTGCAAAAAAGCAGCCTTTTAATAAATATGTGCAATATTGGTGCAAAACAAACTACAAAAGCCCATAGCATACTGTGCTGTTGTGGGGGCCTGCAAAGCTACTGCAAAGATACAGCTCTACCATTGCCCAAAGGCATAAGGCATGAATACAGAAGTGCTGACCACACTTCTTTCCAGACATAGAAGTCACAATACACACTGCAGAGCTCAAAAATGCATAACAATTCCAAGGATTACTCACTCAGCACCACCGAAGTGTACACAAATAGGTAGCCAGGGATAGAGTTAAAAAGCATCACAGTGGACAAACTTTCAGCAGCGGCCCCCATGCAGCATGCTACTTCCTGGTAACGCTTACATTTCGAGTGAGTAATCCTTGGAATTGTTATGCATTTTTGAGCTCTGCAGTATATATTGTGACTTCTAAGTCTGGAAAGAAGTGTGGTCAGCACTTCTGTATTCATGCCTTATGCCTTTGGGCAATGGTAGAGCTGTATCTCTGCAGTAGCTTTGCAGGCCCCCACAACAGCACAGTATGCTATGGGCTTTTGTAGCTTGTTTTGCACCTATATTGCACATATTTATTAAAGGCTGCTTTTTGCACATAATGAGAGTGCCCTCCGTTGTCAGTAATTACTGATTTATGTGTCCTCCATGGAGTTTGAGCACCCGTGAAGGTTGTAGTTTCTCCCCCCTATTTGGCTGTACACACATTAACTTCTCAACAGCTAATAAAATACATTAATAAAAAACACACTTGATTAAGGCTTACATTTAAGTTAAATTACAGGTACAGTCATTACTGGTATCAAGCCATGATTTCAACCTATTTTTGAATGTTAGAACAGATGAACAACTGGAAATGACAGATGGTAGGGAATTGAAAAAAAGAGGAGCCCTGTATTGCAAAGATGTCTGTTCTATCACTTTTTTACAGAACAGAAGTCTGAAAACAAATTTGCTTTGGGATCGAGTCCCTATAGCATTAATGCATCTTGGAAATAATGCCTGAATATAAATTGGAAGAAACCATTAATTACTTTACAGAGCAGTATGCCCATCTTAATGTTAACCCTGTTATCCAATGAAGGACATTTAGATGTTTTTAAAAGATCACAATGATGTGTTCTAAAGGGTGGATCACTCATAAACCCAAGGGTGCAGTTGTATGTAACCTTAACTTTTATAAAATTATATCATTAGTAGCAGTGTAGATTGTTAGGCCATAATCTAAAACACTGAAAAGAAAACTGTTAGTAAGTATTTTTTTTAATCAGGAGATAAAAATGGCTTAACTTTATACAATGCTCACAATCTTTGATGAATAGTTTTAATTAAATTATTTATTTGAAGTTCAAAGGTGAGACTGGAGTTCAGTATTATCCCCAAATATCTAAGACTGTCAACCAATTCAACTGTCTCACCATTTAGATTAACAATTTGCTACCGTCCAGTCTCTTAGAACATCCCCTGTTTCTAAAACCATGTTTACACGGTCGCATTTGCACTGGAGTAACATGAGCACTTGGGTTGCTCCAGCACAAGTGTGGCCATGTAGACAGACTTGATCATGGCAAGCCACTCGCTAACATGCTCCCGGATTCACTAACAAGCTGAGAATATGGAGCGTAGCGAGCAGCTTACAGTGGCTTCCACTGCCATGTGGACTGTGTGCGCCGCTGCAACCTGTTCCATGGCTCATGAGTCCTTGAGCTGCCATCTGGCTCCCGATGCATGGCCCCTTACTAGCACAAATTGGAGCAATTCAGAGAGGGGCCATGTAGACGGGCAAAGTATTGAGTCACGGGTGGTTGGGACCACGCTGTCGCGTTTGGAATTGAAGACACTGCTGCTGTGTAAACATGGTTTAAAAAACTGTTAAACAGTTCTGCTAGAGGTGCTGCCAAAGCTTGTCTAGTTTCTTTTGGCATCTTTGAGTGAATAATATCCAGTCCAGGGAATATGTTTATTTTTAGATTTTTTAAGCTCTTTGCACACCCTTTCCACAGAAATTGCCCCCTCTCTACCTTAGTTCTGAGGGAGCCCTGAATTTTTCACTGCTTTCAGGTACAGGGCCTGGGTCCTCTTCCATGAACACAGAACTGAAAACATTCTTAAGGCTATCTGCCATGTTTCATCATGATCCATGCTCACCCTGTCCTTCCTCATCCTTGTAATGTCCTCCTTCACCTGTCTTTTTCCCCTGATGTATCTGGAAAATGGTTTGTTATTCTCCTTAACCCCTTCTGCAGTTCTCAGTTCTGTTTTAGAGTTTGCCTCCTTCACTATTTTTCTTTTTGCCATATCGAGTTTCCCCCGTAATCCTCCTAATTAGCTTCAGTCTTGTCTCTCGTATCCTTATATGTCCTAAAAGCCTTTTTTTTTGTTTTACCAATTTGCTGTCCTTACCTGGTCACTGAAGCAAATGGGCCTTTTCTGTGTCTTGTCATTTATAACATACCTGACACACCTGTGTGGCCCTTGATGCCACATTTTTGATTACTGCTCATTTGTTCTCAGCTCCTGTTGTTTCTTTTATTCCCTTTAGCCTGTCCTCCTATATCTCTTCTTCTCTCATCTCAGCTGAATCTGCTGCCTTTTTTTTTTTTAAAGATTTTTGTGTGTGTGTGAATTTAGTGCTTGTGAAAGGTGCTGAATTGACAGCACTGAAACCTGAAGTTGGCTGCTTATCCACTTGACTGGTACTGCACAGGCAATAACAATGGAAAGGGAACTGAGCCAGGGGGACCCAGGCATATGGTCACTGAGTCGGGGGAACCAAGGCCAGAAGACAGAAGACAGCAGGAAGAAGAAAGAAGGAAATGGGGAGTGGGGGTGGTGACAGACAAGGAGAAAGGAGGGGGGGATCAGGACAGCAGGAGGAAGGAGGTAGTAGGTGAAGGATAAAGGATATGCAGAAAAGCATGCCGTAGTGCTAGAGGGAAGGGTGTCAGAGAGAAAGGATGGGATTGGAGGAGTAACTGAAGGGTGTCAGGATGAAATAAGTATAGAGGGGAGCACGGCTGAGGGAAATACAATTGGGGCAGATGGAGGAAACAAGGTGCTTCAGGATGAAGGGGCAAGTGGAGGGAGGGGATGGGAGGTTGGGAAGGAAGCAGACAAGAAACAGGGTGGAGTCTTGGTACTTGGGGACTCAGTACTAATTGGTGTCAGGTGGGGTAGTAAGGGAGAGAGGCAGAGTCATGTTTGGGTGGAGACTATGCCGGGAATGAAAGTGGAAAGGGTGGGGCAACCTATTCTGAAGTATGCTAGAAGGGGCAGAGAGAAACCTCACCTAATTCTGTGCTTAGGGACAAATGACCTAGCTGAAGGAATGGTAGATATAGTGAAGAAGAGGTTTGATGAACTAGGACCAATTTGTAAGGGGGCAGGAAGATCAGTAACCTGCTCGGAGGTACTTCCAGTTCCCAGAGCAAGCACAGTCAGAAAACTGAGAATACAGAAGGGGTAGGGATGTGGGGTGTGACCTGGGAGGACAGCAGGCTTTATGCTAAAGATAGACTGCACTTGAATGAAGAGGGCAAGAAAGTGGTGAAACAGAGGATTGGGGAGTACATAGAAAAAAAGGGAATTTAAACTAGGAGTGGGGGGGTAGCAAGAGGGTTAGAGGTATGCAGAGGCTTCAGCTTCAGGATGGGAAACCATATTGGCTTACCCCCTGTAACAGTGAAGAAGGACTAGGTGCAAGTACTGGAGGGAGTGCCAGAAAGGGAGGGCGAGGGGGGGAGAAAAATAAGGGGATAGAAGGTGGCCTCCTTAAATGTTGGAAGCTTGGGGAATAAAATAGCAGAACTACAGACTCTCATGGTGATGGGTGAGGTGGACATGGCAGCCATCACTGAAACTAGGGCTACCCAATTCCATGAATGGGATCTAGCAATCCTAGGATACAGGATATTCCACAGTTAATAGAAAGGGGGTTGGGGTAGCGCTGTATGTGAGAGAGGGGCTGAAGTGTGTAAGGGAGCAGGGGGAAAAGGGCGAAATTGAGTCACTGTGGGTGCAAATCCAAGACACCAGGAATAGGACACTGAAGTTGGGAGTGGTGTATGGGCTGCCCTCCCAAACAGAGGAGTTGGATAAGGAATTAGCAGGGCAGATCTGGAGGACCTGTGGGAAGCGGGTGGTGGTGATAGTGGTGGACTTCAACCTGCTGGGAGCGGATTAGAGTACCCTTGCCACCAATAATAGAAGAGAGCAGGTAGTGCTGGATGCCTTCCAGGATAACTTCCTGATGCAGTTGGTTGGTGAACCAACCAGTAAAGGGAACATTCTTGACCTCATGCTGACTAATGAGGGGGGTGTGTGAGGGAAATGAGGGTGGAAGAACCACTGGCAGGGAGTGACCACTGGACAATATGATTCCAGTTGAACATGGGTAAGGAAGGTGTGGGATCTGACACAAAGGTGCTGGACTTTGGGAAGGCTGATTTCAAGAGCATGGTTGAGGTGTTACAGGGGTTCCTGGCCAGAATTCATTCTAATATGGACACAAAACAGAGGTGGGTGCTCATAAAGCTAGAGATAGTGGTGGCAACCAAATCCTGCACCAAGGCCCAGAATAAAAAGGCTAGGGCTAAGAAACCTAGCTGGGTAAGCAGGGGAGTCATGGACAGGGCAAGAAAGGAAAGAGCAGCCTTTAGGAGATACAAGAAAACTGGGAGGGGGAGGACAGGGAGCAGTACCTGAATGAAGCAAAGGAGGGGACTAGGGCAGTAAAGGCAGCCGGGGTGGCCAAGGAACTCAGGTTGGTGCAGGGCATTAAAGAGGGGGAGAAGGACATCTTCAGGTACATCAGGGAGAAAAGGAGTTGTATGGACCAGATAGTAAGGGATTAAGAAGGGGAGGATGGTGGGTGGATAAGGGGGGCCAAAAGGCAGAAGCACTTAACAACTACTTCTGCTCAGTATTTATCAAGGACGGGGGGGGGATACCTGATGTGGGAGGGAGGATAGGAATGGGTGTGTGTGTGTGTGTGACAGATGGGGAAATTACAGATGGTAGCGCGTTTGAGGCTTTAAGAGCACTAAGGGTGAACAAGGCACCAAGGCCAGATGGCATTCACCCAAGGATAGTAAAGGAGCTAGCAGAGGTCCTGGCAGGGTCCTTAGTAGGCCTATTTAATGCCTCACTGGACTCCGGATGTGTACCTCAGGACTGGAGGATGGCTCACATGGTCCCACTCAATAAAAGCAGCCCCAAGGATGAACCAGGGAACTATAGACCAATGAGTCTCATGTCCATCGTAGGAAAAGTAATGAAGACACTCCTGAAGGAGAGGCTAGTGACCCTGCTGGAGTCCAATGGGCTGCAGGACAGTAGACAGCGTGGCTTTGTCATGGGCAGATCCTGCCAGACCAGCCTGGTAGAATACTATGACTGGGTGACTAGGCAAATGGACAAGGGTCATGCGGTGGATGTCCTGTACCTGGACTTCAGTAACGCATTTGACTCAGTGCCACCTGGGAGACTTGGAAATAAACTAGAAAGCACAGGGGTTGGTGCAAAAATGGTGGGATGGGTGGCGAACTTATTGCAGGGAAGACAGGAGAGAGTGGTGGTTGGAGGGGGACTCTCATTCCCAAGGGCAGTGATAAACAGAGGTCTGCAGGGCTCGGTGTTGGGGCCAGTGTTATTTGGGATATTTATTGTAAACATTTCTGAGGGCATCAACAGTACGATCAGTCTATTTGCTGATGACACCAAGATGGGAGGCAGTGGTGGATGACCTAAGGGGGTGGCAGGGTTTGCAAGAGGATCTGAAAAAGCTGGAGACCTCGTCAGATACCTGACAACTGGGGTTCAATGCCAAGAAATGCAAGGTACTGCATTTTGGGGTCAAAAATTCAAGGAGAAGCTACCAGCTGGGGGAGTGCAGCTAGACGAGACTGAGGAAGAGAAAGATCTGGGGGTGCTCATTATGGGATCAATGAACAACTCTGCACAGTGTAGGAAGGCAGCAGTAAGTGCCAACAAAATGCTGGGTTGTATTGCGAGGAGTATAACCTCAAGAAACATAGAAACATAGAAACATAGACTTTGACGGCAGATAAGGACCGCTAGGCCCATCTAGTCTGCCCATTTCCCTACCTACAGGATAGGCCGCAGATCCTAGTTAACCAACAGCCTTTATCTTCCTGCCCCCCACTAGAATTGCCTTATGTCTGTCCCATGCATTCTTGAATTCTCCCACAGTTTTAGACCCCACAACTTCTCAGGAAGGCTGTTCCATGCATCCACTACCTTCTCTGTGAAATAATACTTCCTCACATTGCCCTGAACCGCCCTCCTTCTATCTTTAAATTGTGTCCCCTTGTTCTTGCAAGTCTCTTTTTCTGAAAGATGCTACCCTCTTGGACTTTGTTGATTCCCTTGAGGTACTTGAAAGTTTCTATCATGTCCCCCCTCTCCCTTCTTTCCTCAAGGGTATACATATTAAGCTCCTTTAGTCTCTCCTCATACGGCTTCTCTTGCAGACCCTGCACCATTTTAGTTGCCCTCCTCTGGACTGCCTCTATCCTGTCTATGTCCTTGCGGAGATGGGGTCTCCAGAACTGGACCAGTATTCCAGATGGGTCTCACCAACTGTCTGTACAGAGGGATAACAACTTCCTGTTTTCTGATGCTGATGCCTCCCTATACATCCCAGTATACCCCCGGCCCTCCCTACTGCCTTCTCACATTGCTTGCTAACCTTAAGGTCATCTGATATGATTACCCCCAGGTCCCTTTCCTGTTTTGTTGTTCTTACTACCTCCCCACCCATTGTGTATTCTTCCCCTGGGTTCTTGTTTCCCAGGTGCATTATTTTGCACTTTTTTGCATTGAATCCTAGCTGCCATACGTCTGACCGTTCCTCCAACCTTGCCAAGTCCCTTTTCATCCTTTCCACGCCTCCTTGTGTATCAACCCTGTTGCAGATCTTTGTGTCATCTGCAAAAAGGCATACTTTTCCTTCCAGTCCCTCTGCAATGTCACTGATGAAGACATTAAAAAGGACTGGACCCAATACTGAACCCTGCGGTACCCCACTAGTAACCGCCATTTCTTCAGAGTGGACTCCATTTACAATTACCTTCTGTGTCCTGTTGTCCAGCCAATGTTTTACCCAGGCTACCACCCTGGGACCCACTCCCAGGCTGGTTAATTTGACTATCAATCTTTGTGTGGACTGTGTCAAATGCCTTGCTAAAGTCTAGGTAGGCCATGTCCACAGCCTCCCTGGTTCTACTACTTGGTCACCCAGTCAAAGAAATCTATTAGATTTGTCTGACATGACCTTCCCACTGTGAACCCATGCTGCCTTGGATCCTGTTCTCCACTGACCTCTAGGTACTCAACTATTCTTTCCTTCAGAAGTGACTCCATCACTTTCCCTACCACAGAGGTCAGACTGACAGGTCTGTAGTTTCCTGCCTCTGTCTTGGTCCCACTTTTGTGAAGGGGAATCACATCTGCCTTCCTCCAGTCCTCGGGTACCACACCATCCTCCCATGATTTATTAAAAAGAGCAGCCAGTGGTTTCACTAGTTCCTTTCTTAATTCTTCTAGAATTCTGGGGTGAATTCCATCAGGACCCATTGCTTTGTCCACCTTCAGTTTTAGGAGTTCTTGCAGAACCCTTTCTTCTGTGAAAGGACTGGGATCGACCCCCCTATCAAGAGTGCTTCTGTTAATTGGATTAGGCACTTCCCCCTCCTCTTTTGTGAATACTGAGCAGAAATATTTGTTCAGTATTCCTGCTTTTTCACTGTCCCCTCTGCCCGCCCACCGCTCATTCTATTCAGCCTCACTATCCTCCTCTTTGTCTTTTCTACACTCGCTGATGTACCTATAAAAGGTTTTATCCCCTTCTTAACTGAGTTGGCTATCTTTTCCTCAGTTTGGGCCTTGCCATTCTGACTTCCCTCCCTGCTTCTTTCTGCCTTACCTGGTACAGCTCTGTCCTGCTCCTTCTGTGTTTCCTTATACTCCGAATACTATCTTTTCTTCCTGACTTTCACAGCCACCCTCTTGAGAACCATAGTGGCTTTTTCTTTCATTTTGATTTGTTTATTTGCTTCACACAAAGGCTTGTTGCGTCTGTGATGGCAGTTTTGATAATTCCCCATTGTTGCTCCACACTCCTTCTAGCCTGTTTGCTAGTGCTTTTCTGAGGCACTCTCCCATCTTGCCAAAGTCAGCCCTCCTAAAGTCCAGTACCCTCACTTTTGTATGGCTTGACTCTGTAGCTGAGTTTAACGTGAACCACACTGTTTGATGGTCACTTGTCCCCAGATGGCAACCTACTTCTAGATCTGAGATCCTCTCACTGCCCCCGTTTAGAGTACGAGGTCTAAGATTGCTCCCTCACGAGTGGGTTCCGAACTAGCTGTCTAATGCCTGCTACCTGTAGGCGCCAAGAATGGCCCTGCTCTTGGATGTGGCTGCAGCAATGTGCTCCAGTTAACATCTGGCATATTCAGGTCTCCCATCAACAGTATCTCCCTTTCCTGCCATTCTAAGAATGCTTTCCATCATATCCTTGTCCATTCCTTCCCCTGACATGGGGGTCTGTACACAACCCCTGTGCAGATTGTGGTGCCCTTTCCAGTCTCCAAGGTGACCCACAGTGCCTCCTCTCCTCCCTGTTTACTCTTTTGTTCAGTTGCTTTTATCCCTTCCTTTACATAGAGAGCTACTCCTCCCCCTCTTCTCCCCTGCCTGTCTCTCCTGTAGGTTATGTACCCTAGTATGTTAACATCCCAGTCATGGTTCTCTGTGTACCATGTTTCTGTGACTGCCACGATATCCAGGTATCCTCTTCCATTAAGGCCACCAGCTCAGGGAGCTTGTTGCCCAGACTCACGGGCATTGGTACTCATTACCTCCATTTTCTGATGGCCTTACCCCCTTGCCCCATCCCTGTCCTTCTTGCCTTTGTCACTTTCTCCATTTACCCCTGCCCTTCTCCCTATCGACACCTCCATGTTGGTGTTTGCCACACTTACTACCGTGATTGTTTGGGGGCTAGGATTTTCCTGCTCCTTTCCAGTGCCTCCCCCCTTGGCTAGTTTAAAAGCTTGCCAATGAAGCATTTAAACCTATCACCTAGGATCCTGGTTCCCCTCCCAGACAGATGTAGCCCATCATGCCAGTATAAGCTTGCATCACTCCAGGTGGACCCCCAGTCCCCAATAAAGCCAAATCCTGAGTCCACACCAGTTTTTCAACCACTGATTGAATCCCATGGTACGGAACACCCTAGCTCTCTCCTATGCCATAGATGGGTAGCACCTCCAGAAGGTTACCGTATGCAGTACTTGACTAAGGCCCCTCCCAATTCCACAAACTCTTCCTGCACTTCTCTAATCCCTTTTCTAGCCAGGTCATTTGTCCCTAGGTGGACAATGACATCCAGCTCCTCCCTGTGCAGCTGCTCCGCAATCCTGAGGATTTGCTCCTGTCCCTCAAGCCATGGCGCCAGGCAGGCACCTTACCTCCCTCTCCCTTCCTTGCCCAGTTCTACCTTCCTAACATGGAGTCCCCACCAGGAGTTGTTTCCTTCCCTGCAGGGTCCTCTGCCACCCTCCTGTGGGTCTCCTTGTGGAGGTTCCAGCATCCTCCTTGGTCTCCACTGTAGGTGCCTCCAGAGGAACCACACTTTGCCAGAATGGCATAGGAATTGTGGAGAGGTACAACTGGAGGAATGTGCCTCCGTTCCACCACCCTCACCCTCCCTGAGCCCACTGTGGTCCAACCGCTCCTCTTTCTTGGCAACCTCTGAGGCAACGGCAGTCCTGTATTACTTTTTATTTCTGAAATGTTTTTCTTTTTCTGTGCTCATTAGATGGTTTTCTACATAACAGTGTTGGGTGTTATAGGAAAAGCAATGCTTTACCTCAAAGTGGATACACAAAGTACCATAGAGTAGAGTGACATTTTATTAATGTTAATTAATATGAAAAAAGCATAAACATGGGTAAAAATCCCAGTTGAGCAACAAGACTCATTTACAATGGATACCTTATATAGTGCAATCTCATAAGTTACAACCTAGACAATAGTTACCATACAAAGCAGACAAACTTTGCTACACATAATAAATAATTTACACATCTTACATTGCACAAGACACTAACATTATGGAGTAATATATAACCATACACTGATATACACCCAGATAGGTTATTCCAGTTAAAAATCAGGACATCTCAAGGGTTGATGCATATCTTTTAGCAGCCAGTTCTTTATTTTGCCAACTTTTATTGGATTTACATTACTTCTTAAGTGTAATGGAACAGAATTCCATGTATTTGGGCCTCTATAATTAAAATATTCCTTTTCCTACACTAGACATTTTCAAATTGCTACAAAATTTAACCCCCTCATATGCCGTTAGATTTAATATACCTTTCTTAACTTGCATTGTCTCTAAAATATAATTTGGCACCTTCTCCTTAAGTACTTTATGTATAATTTCTATTGTATGCATTTTCTGATAGACCCCCAAACCAGGCCAGTTTAGTTCCCTATACAGCAGACAATGATGTGTTTTCTAATGAGCATTTAATGCAAATCGAGCAAATCTATTATATAATACCTCCAGTTTATGTAATGTGGATTCCATAGCACTACCATTAATAACATCCCCATAATGAATAAAGGGCAGTATGGCAGCCTCAATAATCCTACATCTCACTTTTATGGGTAAATCCCTTTCTACATGGTGTATGGCACCAAGTTTTTTATGCAGGCTACTCACAATCTGATTTATATGCTCACGCCACTTTAAGCCATCATCTATCCAAAGTCCCAGATATTTATATACTGAGACTTGTTCAAGTTTATCTCCCACATAGGTGACAATTTTCAAGTTCCCCATACATCGACTGCTTGTCATGTCCACTAAAAAGCATCAGTTTGGACTTCTTAGCATTTAAGACTAACTTATGATGATAGAAGAAGTCCTGCAGACCATTAAAGGATGACTGCAGGGCCTCCTGAATCTGACTCACAGAGCTCCATGTGCTGTAAAGAATTGTATCATCTGCATAGAGATGATAACTAGCAAGCTGGCATGGGATATGTAGCGAATTAATGTAAACATTAAATAACAAAGGACCTAATATTGATCCCTGGGGGCTCCAATGTCTGTTTATAGGCACTCAGACAAATACCCATTTAATGAAACCAGTTTAAATCTGTTTCAAAGATAACTTCCAAGCCACCCCACCGCTGACTCAGAGAACCCCAGGGATGATAATTCTTCCAGTAATATACTATGATCGAGTGTATCAAACGCTTTTGTTAAATTAATGAAAACTGTCCCTACCAACAGTTTTTTATTTAATAATTCTTGAATATCCCCTACCACTTTCAGAAGTGCAGTTGTACTGTTCCCCTTCTAAATTCTGATTGCTGAGGGCACATCAAGTTATTATTCACCAAGTACAAGGCTAATTGCCCTCCCACCAATTTCTCAAAAATTTTAGAGATTATATATAATAGTTATATTCCTCCCACTACATCACCGGAAAGTGATCTCACTTGTTCTTACATCGCATGCCTGCTGCCTGACTGGTAACATATTTCACAAATTACCAATCACGCAGCAGGATGACTGGCTCTTCTTGGTTACTAGTGATGTAACAGTCAGTGAGGTCATAGTACTAATGATGTAGAGGAAGGAACAGAACTGACTACGTCGGCCTTCAGGAAGAGTGCTGTTAGACACATCATACCTTGTACTGTAAGGCAGAAAATCTTCTGATTAGCAAAACAGAAAATAGAAAAATACTTCAGATACTTCAAAAAGTTACTATTAACTCCAGGCAGTACACTAACTCTGTAATCCATTGCTGAAGTCCTGTGTTTGTGACATCACAATTTGCTGCTGTGGAAATAATTAAGATGCAACAAAAACTATTAGACTTCAGCAAAGGATTAAATTGCAAGAATAGATCACTTGTAGGATGCAAGAATCCAATTTCCATTTAAATGATCCTAGTGATAAAGAATAAAAGGAATAAACATTTGGGCAATCTATCAAATATAAGATGAATTATATCTGAATATTATGTTTTTCAAAGTTTTTACAAAATAACTAACTCATTTAAAGTATCATGAGTAGAGAATGCTTGCTTATTTGTAAATTGCTCAACACAAAAACATTGAATTTTATTCCAGTTATGATTTGATTGGTGTATTATGTTAAATATTTAAAGAGGGAGACCAGCAAAAAGTGTTACATTTCAAAATTTGAATTAGCATACCCCAAATAAATCTCATTCCATACATTAAGGTTTCTACATTACTTCATTTTAAAGTTATGAGCTATTTTGTAACAGTGATTTCACTACCTGTTCAATAAATCCAGTTCCAGTGAAGCCAGTGATGATGTCATAACCTGTACTCACACAGTCTAGTCCTTCCTGTCAACAAGCTTATAGGACCTGTTTCTCCAAAGGTTAAGGATAATGTGCAATGGTTTTCACAAGTAAAACAGGCAGCACCATTCAATAAACATTGCTATAAAAACTATGTGTGTTTCAAATTGTATACCAAAGTTGACAAATTCATATTTTTGTGCTCTGTTGCTACTGTGGTACAACAGCATAGAATCCCATGGCTATTAAGATTCCTCATGCTTAACTTTACTGCAGATTCCTTATATAGAAGATATCAGCAAGATTGAAAACACCCCAAGTTAACTATTTTGTTAAAAGATAAACTGACAGATAACACAACTCATGTCTGTATGTGTAAACCCTTTTCCATTCTCACCCTACTGCCTTTCTCTTCCTTTTTGTTTTCCCCATTCCCCCTCATTACTTTCCCGCACCCCTCTCTTTCCTCCCTACAACTTCCTTCTCTGCCCCCTCTACAGCTGCTAGCCCCTTGGTGAGGCCCCTTCCCTGTGTGAACCTATCACCCTTGTAACAGTTGTTTCTGTATACATGTATAGCTCAGCTGTTTACTTGTTTTGTACAGTCATGCACGCATCATATTCATGTTATTAATTGTACTTTTGCTCTGTTTCCAACTCTCTTTTCCTAGGATGCATTTAGAAATCAGTTGTTGTTTAGCCTCAGTGTTTCCTCCGAGCCAAATATTTCAAACAAATCAAATCAGTTAATCGATCAATTAAATCAACCAGTACAGAGAATAGTGGCTGGGCAACCATGCGCAACCCTGTGTTTAGCACACAGAGGTTCTGATTACATCACTGACCTCAAGAGTGACGCTCAAGAGGTCTGATGTAATCAGAACCCTGAGGTGCTAATAGTTGCCCAGCCACTATTTTTATAGGGCATAGTTTTTTTTCATAAGAGAAAAATTTCGGCCTGCTCTACTGTGAGTGAGCAAAAGTGAAAACAGCAGTGGCACAACTGAAATTGGAGATCATATCAGCTGAAGGAGTGGGAAAAATCAGTAGCAGCAACTAATTAAACATGACTCTAAAAATGAAACACGTTTATAGTGGACTTATCTATTGGATGTTGTAATCCTGTTTAGAGGTAGCAATCTGCATCACCAAAAATGAAAGTTATTGCACATTTGTGAGCTGAGCACCCCCCCCCCACTGCTGCATCACTTTTCAGTTAAAGTGAATTGTATGTGTGACAGTTCTGAAAAGAGAACAAAAGTAGCATGAAAATTTCCAATCAGCTGGAATGTTGTACCACAGAAGGGTACAATTACATTCCATGATCTTTGAACTGTGGTAAAACAACATTTCAGCTGTGATGAGAATCTGTACAGACCAAGGGCCAGCTATACACTATAAAGTATGTACAGGAAAAGTGTACTGAAATATGTACAGTCTCATTTCCAAGTACATCCAGGATAGGGGACTGATGGCATCAGTGTATACACCAGAAAAACCAAAGCTATATAATTACAATAACTTCAACAGTTGCATTCATGTGTCAAATACAACCTCAAGTTATTTTTAAAGCCATAATAGAAGTTAACCTCTTTAATGGAGCCTGCAGTATTACTCTACATTTTGGGACTCTATGTTTAAAAGCAACTTAATTGGATATCTCTATAAATTTAGAAATATATATGCTACTGTTGGACTGCAAATCATATGTCACATTACTAAAAGTGGGCAGCAAATTAGTTTAACCAGATTGCTCAAAACATGCCTGGAATCAGACTTTAAAATGCATAAACTTTCTGGTAGTGAATTGGGGGGGGGGGCATCCTAACTGAGCATACATTAAGCAGTGGTGACTATGATATCTACATTGAAAGACAAAAATGATGGCTATCTATTTATTTTAGTCAAGCAGATAGGCAGAATGATAGCTAACATCACCATTACTGACACTGGAAAGGAACAGTTAATACACAATGTGTTTCTTGATATTTAATGCTGAACTAATATTGGTCTTGTAAAAAAAGTGCACCCAGCTTATTGTGAATTTAATTGTTTATACAGCATTTCTGGAGTACCATCACCAGTATTGTATTTGGCAATTCGTAGTTGCTGGCAAATATTTCAGAGGTAGTTTTAACTTCATTTAAGAACTGCCCACTGGCATATAACAATAATTGCAGATTCTGAAAGTCTGGTTGAGGTTTTGATACAAGGTTAGGTATATATGACATCAAACATACAATATAAATCAGTATCATTCATACAGTTGAATCTGAGAAAATGTGCAACCAGGGCAAATTACTTATAAAAACAGAGAACAGAAGGGACTGAAGTTCAAGTCCTGATGCCCAGCATGGTATATGGGCAAAATCTGAGATTTACATTTAGAAATCTGTGGGTATTGAGTCTAATCAGTTAAGTACACAATGAACCAGAAGAGTGAGCAACCCCTGACTAATTATGATAGCAATAAACTCTGATCAATAGTGCTGAATACTTTTTCAAGTTCACAGAAATGGATCCTGTTAGCAAACCCATTTTAATATAGTAGAATTATATTCTATGTACCCATAACCTACCTTGCAATGCCTTTCTTCTTGAATTCAAAATTTGCCTTTGCAACATTCCTTAAGGTGTAATGCTTTTTGTCTTGTTTACAAGGTCCAGAGGAAGGTGTTTGATTCTTGTACATAGCCATTGCATTAAGTAGCTCATATGTTTTTAGTCCAAACTTTAGCACTTTAGGAATCTCTGTTATATTCACTGACCGAAAGAGCCACTTTATTGCTTCTTGTTTGTTTTGAACCAAGAGGTAAGTATTTGACAGGATTCCATATTCATTTGCTTGTAGTTGTTAAGTTTCTCATTAGGTGGCCTGGCATGTTTGAAATTGCTATTAGCAGAACATAGGAAATCTAGCAAAGATGTGAGAGATTCCATGAAGCCCTGTTGTACTGATGTTCTGTATGCTTCCATTATTAGACCATTTATGAGTATGAGCATTGTTGATACCAGATCCCTAGAGAAAGGCACAATCTTCATAACAGAAAATGAACATACTGACATTTGACATTTCTTAACACACAGTTATAACACTGTTCTTCTAACTGATAAAAAATGCCACAACATTTTCTCAGTAGAACATAAAAAATAGAAATAAGCCAATATTCCTTCCAATGCAAACTATGAACCTTTTGTGGATGTGCATGAATAAACTAAAGACAATTTTCATTTCTCCAGTTTGAGAGTAATGCATTTTTTACTGCTTTCATGATTTATCAAATCAATCAAATCAAACTTTATTTTTAAGAAGGCACTTTTCTTAAAACCAAAGCGCCTGTACAATTCAATAGAACAATAAATAAACGAATCTAAAACTATTATAAATCAATAAAAGCTATGTTAAAAAGATGGGTCTTCAAGGCTCCTTTAAAACTCAGGACAGTCGGACTATTTCTCACCTGACGAGGTAGAGAATTCCACAGGGTCGGGGCCATAAAACTAAATGATCTAGCCCCAGACGTTTCAAACGGACCTGAATCTCCAGCAATCCCTTGTCAGTGGATTGAGGCGGGAGGGACAGTAGGGGCAAAGGAGCTCTTTCAGGTAAGTAGGTCCCTGGTCATGTAGGGCTTTATAGGTCAGCAAACCGACCTTGAAGGCGATTTGCCAAAATACTGGCAGCCAGTGCAGTCCGCGGAGCACAGGCATTATATGACTGGATCTAGAAGAACCAGTCAATAACCTGGCTGCTGCAATCTGCACTAGCTGAAGACGACGAAGCTCAACCCCCGATAGCCCTAGGTACAGGGAGTTGCAATAGTCAAGGCGAGAGGTAACGAAGGCGTGGATCAATGTTGGAAGATCTTCTGGAGAAACCAGATGCTTCACCCTGGCAATATTCCTCAGATGGAAAAAGGAAGTTTTGACCACCGCTGACACCTGAGCTTTAAGTGTCAAGTGGTCATCAATTATTACGCCAAGATTCCGCACCTGATCTGAGGTCGTCAGATGAACGCCTGCAAGCCTTAAGCCTGAGTGCGATCCAGCCGGCCAACCCGCCTCACAGCGACCTTTATCCACGACCAGCACCTCAGTTTTCTCCAGGTTTAACCTCAACCAACTCCCATTCATCCAATCTTGGATTTCTGCAAGGCAGTTATTAAATACCGACAAGGCAGCATCCTAGCCAATGAAAAGACATATACAGCTGGGTATCATCGGCATAGCAATGGAAGCCCAGACCGTATCATCTTATAATCGCTCTAACGGCAGCATATACACATAAATAACATAGGCACTAGAATGAGAGCCCTGCGGTACCCACGAGATAGGAGACTGATGCCGGGAAAAATTCCTGACACCACCCTCTGAGTCCTACCTTCAAGGTAAGATATAAACCACCTAAGGACCATACCAGATAATCCACAGATGGACCGCAGATGCTCTAACAGCACACCATGATCAACAGTGTCAAATGCTGCTGAGAGATCAAGAAGTACCAAAATAGAACAGGTCTTACGATCTCTCGCTATTAGGAGGTCATTTAGTACCCAAACAAGTGCTGTCTCGGTACTATGCCTCTTCCTAAATCCAGATTGGAGAGAATCGTAGATATTGTTGTTGGTCAAATGATCCTCCAATTGCCTTGCAATCACCTTCTCAATAACCTTACCCACAAAGGGTAGGTTAGAGACTGGTCTGTAATTTGCTAGACAATCTGGGTCTAAGGTGGATTTCTTTAAAAGAGGCTTAACTATAGCCTCCTTAAGGGGATCTGGAAAGATCCCCTCTCCAAAGACTTCCAGACTATCAAAGCCAGGACTAGGCGATTTTATCCACACATTCCACTAAAAGGCGTGAAATAGGGTCCAAATCACAGCTGTTTGGTCACAATGCTCGGATGATCATCACAATATCATCGATTTTGGGAGGCTGAAGTCAGACCATACCAACTGGGTGTTCGACATCTCCAGCCGACCATCACTGCTCCCATTGGAGAGGGAAGAACGGACGTCTGATCTGATTTTGGCAACCTTATCTGCAAAGAAGAGAGCAAACTCCTCACACTGTTCTGTGGAAAAGGCCCTTCTGGGCTGAAGACAGACTGGATTGCACAGTCTGTCCACAGTCCGAAAGAGCTTAGCTGGTCTATTCTGTGCAGCCGCTATCTCCCTGGACAGGAACTCTGCCTTCTTACGAGAGATTGAGGATTGATAAACCATATAATGGTCCATCAATCTAAGTCTGTCATCATCCAGACCTGACTTCCACCAACACCTCTCCAGCCTTCATCCAACCCTCCTCAACTCCCTCATGGTCTCATCAAACCATAGAGACCTGGGCCAAAGAGTGAGAGGACGAACACGAACAGGTGCAATGGAATCCAAGGCCCCCGTAACTGCCCTGTTATAGGCCTGTACTAGGTCACCAGGATCCAAGCAATCTATCAGAAGGTCTGATAGGTCCAGCACCGCCATCAGGTCATCCGGGGACACTTCCCTTAATGGGCGATACCGGACCATCTCCAAAGGGGCTGACCTAATAGGGGCGGCCTCAAAATTGAACCTGATGGAGTGATGGTCAGACCATCTGACCGGCTCCACCACCAAATCAGATATCCCCATCCCCAGAAGGAACAGCAGATCCAATGAGTGCCCACCAATATGGGTCGAGGAGGAAACTACCTGTGTGAAGCCCAGTGATAACATCAACTGGAGGAAGTCTTGACCAAAGCGTGAGAGTTCATCGTTGACCCAAGCATTGAAGTCCCCCAGAACCAACCATCTGGGGGATCCCAACGTCAGGTCGACAATGAAATCTGCAACTTCCTGCAGGAAAACATTCTCGTCACCTGGTGGATGGTATACGAGTAGTATCCTGCACCCCACACCCTCGCCTAAAACACACTCAAAGGATCTGGTGACTCCCACCGGTACCTCCACCAGGCTCAATTCTGATTTAAAACAAATGGCAACACCCCCACCCCTACGATCCTGCCTTGGGCGGTGTATCACCGAGTACCCGGACGGAACTGCTGCGGCTAACATCGGCCCAGCATTTCCATCCAGCCAAGTCTCGGTGATGCATGCTAGGTCAGTTGACCCAACAAGATTGGCTTTAATGGCTGTCTTGTTTTTAATAGACCTAGCATTGCACAACACCACCCGAGCAGGATGAACCTCCGATGATGACCGCCTTACCTGCTGATGACCAGAACCCTTGGGTATGGGCACAAGACAGGAAGAACCCCTCTCCTGTGCCCATTTCGCCCCAGGGCGTCTCCTTGACCGCACTATCCCTATCCGCCTATTTATGCAAAAGGTAGGAATTTTAAGGATATCTATCCTTCAAATATCAAGAAATGGTTAAAAGAACATGCCTCGAGAGCACTGTTAAAATGAACAACTCCAGCTATTTATTTACTATCTTATTGCATTTTTGTACTGTTTCTTCATAATTAAAAATAATAAACCTGTTGCTTGTTTGAATTCCTCATTTCTGAATCTGCATGAAATTCCCCCTAATGCAGTACACCACGTGTCAAAGGAACAAGAGCACTCCATATGCATTGTGGTATCCATATGGTAAAGTGCACCTGTTTATTGCTTGTTGTCATACTGAAATCCATCAGTGATGTACAGTAAAGCTGTAACTATCTTGTGTATTAGAGTCTAACAGGGTCCATAATGCATTGGCCCTTCAACTTGGAACTCTTTTCCATTTAATGTCAGGTGGTCTAAAACCAAACAGTTACCTGTTGAACTTGTCTAAATGTGCCTGTTTGTTTTAGCAAGCTTATTGAAATTTTCAAAATGTAACATGCAACATACGTGACAAGACAGTGTCAGATAATACAGTTCCCCTGAAACACACTACTGTTACTTCTGTTAAGTTGAACCTCTGAGAATTATACACATCAGGGAATACTAGGTTACAAACAACACAGCAGTAAAAGGAACAAGCATTTGTCAATGCTGAACGTTTGTTGCTTGTTAAACAATTATTTTTTGTTTTTATTGATTTGACCCCAACTTTTGAACTTTTGTTTTAAGATTTGCCTTATAGACATGACATGTACCATTTATAGTATATTGGGTGAAATGTCATTTCTCACCAGAGGTACAAAAACACATCTCATGCAGGATTTTAAAAATGACGTAATGTTTATGAGGTGATGTGCAAAAATTGCTATGTTGAAAGTTTGGGGTTAAAATATTGAAAATGACCAAAATTATGAGCCTGTGTTCATAAATTCCAACATAGGCTCATAATGATTTTGTTTTTTAACATTTTTGTCACAAATTTTCAACATAGCCTTCTTTTAACCCCACTTCATGAACAAGTGCAGAGAAAATTTTCAACTCCTGCCTGAAAGGTGATTTTGCAGGATGTGATAACACAATTTGGCCAGGATTTGAAAAATGACAGCTGTCTCATTCACAAGATGCTGTGAAGAAATGGCTATGTTGAAAATTTGGGGTCAAAATATTGAAAATTACTAAAGTTATGAGCCTGCATTTGTGAACTTCAACATAGGCTCATAACTTTGTTGTTTTTGAATATTTTGTTTGCCAAATTTTAAATATAGCCTTCTTATGACCCCACCTCATGAACAATAGTGGGAACATTTTTCAACTCCTGCCCAAAAGGTGATTTCACACAGTGACTGCAAAACCACCTTCCAGGATGTGAAAACAAATTTTGGCCAGGATTTGAAAAATGACAACTGTCACATTCATGAGGTGTTGTGAAGAAATGGTTATGTTGAAAATGTAGGGGCAAAATATTGAATATTACCAAAGTTACGAGCTTGCGTTTATGAACTTCAACATAGGCTCATAACTTAGTTTTTTTTTTTTTATATTTTTATGCCAAATTTTCAAAATAGCTTTCTTATTTATTTATTTATTTAAGAGATTTACCAGGAAGACATGCTGAGCAGAGTACCGCTCGATTCCAGATGCGCCCTGGGGGTAGGGAGTTTACAATGGTACAATAATAGAAGAAACAACAATACATAAGGGGCCAGATATTCAAAACTTTGCACTGGGCAAAAACCATTTGCGCAGGTTTAGCGCGGGATTAGCGCGGGTCTGCCATATTCAAAAGGCCAAATAGCGCGGGCAAACTGCATTAGCACCGGGCAAAATTATAATGTATGCAAGGGGCAAACTGACATGAATGAGCGCAATGCTATATTCAGCGACTAAGCGCGCGCTAAAGTGGTTTCGTGACTTAGCGACACTTAGTCTCGGTGCACATTCCCGCCAGGAAAAGCTGGTCTTAATCCTGGGCAATCAGCTTTTGCGCGACATTATGGCTTTTCGTGGCTTATGCCGGGTTTAGCGCGGTTTTATGCGGACCCTAACAAATAAATATGACATAGATAAAGCCAAACATAGAGGAAGCATGCTGCTAACTGATGGCATCACAATGATGCTATCATCTGTCACCAGTCCCAGCCATGCCAGGCAGTAAGTGGTGACCCTGCCACCAGTGAACAGCACGGCAGTGTGGCCGTACAGCACACAACTGTGGACCACAGTTCCGTGGACACCAACAGATGCCAGCACACACATGCAGCACTGTGGGCATGGAGGATGTTGAGGGGAGCATATATGGGTGGCGAGGCTGTGCTACAGATCAGGTGTGGCCACAAGGCTGGGACACATCATGCAGTGTACATGGGTCAGTATTGGGAATACCCCAACACCAGTGTGCCTTTGGATAATATATGCCCCCCCAGCCACATACCTCACAGCTGTACAACTGCCATAGCACACAAAGCCAGAAATGTACATGTCACTGTGAGCATCCATGCCACAGGTGCAGCATCTGTGGGTCACACAACAGCGTAACAGTAATGTCCAGTGTCAGAAAACATCCGCAGGTTGGGTCGCCACTGTGTATAGTGCAGTCATCATCACTGCCCTACACACCATAGGCATTGCTGTGTCCACGCACTACTGGCCCCTTGCTACTGTAGTTTCTGCTGTGCACTGTAGCATGCCCTACAATGTGACAGTTGCATGCAGCACCACCACCACCTGTGCCTATGGTGTCCTGTCCCCTGGGGTATAATATGCTATGCTATGCTGTACTGTTTACATGTAGCCTGCAGCTATCATCATGCACTGCCAGACTGACCTACAGGTGGAGCTGCGGTTGGACCTGGTCAGCCCCTGTACTTCCAGACTGACCTACAGGTGGCTCTGTGGGACTCTGCAGTAACGCTGGGCAAACTGCATGCAAATCAGGGTATAATGAGATACTAATCCGGTTGTTTGCCCAGAGACTATGTAAGTAGGCTCATTTGCATGGCACTTTTGAATATGGCACATTTTAGCCCCGGGCAAACGTGTTTGCTCCGGGCTAACTGCTTAGCTCCACGCTAATGCCGCGTTAATGTGTTAGCGCGGCGCTAACGGTATGGGGAATATTATACAGTTTTGATCACTGTTCTTTCTCATCTGCTGCTTCCTGCAGCTGTACTGAGTCCATGCATTTGCTGGCACACATTGGCCACGTGAGTTCGCCTGTACCTGCCCTCATGTTGCTGTGTACTGTGTTGTTGTTGTGGGTTGCACTTCCTGGTTGCTTTATTCAGTGCTGTCTTATTCCAGGGCTATTTTTGCCCTGCACTCCCAACCCAGTTTGCATGGCCTCATTACCATGCCATATTCGGAAGTTGTTTGCCCTGGGCTATTCCTTTTGAATATAGCGTGCTCTGTGCTCCGGGCTAAGTTTGCCCGCTGGCCAGTGCTAATTTTGCCCCAGGGCAAAGTTTTGAATATCTGGCCCAATGTGTTTGGGACAAGCAATGGAAGGCAGTCATTAAACATTAGAGTATGTACATTGTCAGTAGTATTATAATAACTTGGTGCAGACAAAAAATGGCGTAACCAGACTGGTGATACCAGCTGGTAGTTAAGTATTGAGATGGGTTCAAAGGGGGGGAAAGCAGGAGCAATTGGTAGAGAAGTGTGTTTTAAGAAGTGCATTTCGTTGGGGAGTACTTGTGGTGTGTCTCATATCGGCAGCCAGGGAGTTCCATAATTTGGGCAACCTGTAGCTGAAAGCAGCCTGGCCAGACCGGGTGGATCTGAGTGGAATGTGCAGAAGCCTGGAGTCTATGTTTCTGAGAGCGTAGGCAGGTGGGGAGAGGGCGTTTAGGGAGTATGACAGGTAGGAAGGGAGCTTCTTTGACCAGAACTTGGCAGAGGTTCTAGCACAGTGAAGTAAACGTCGGTTGTGTAGAGAGGGGAGGACCAAGGATTGGTAGAGGTCACAGTGATGGGTATTAGGAGGGCAGTCCAAAGAGAACTGGCAGAAGGAGTTGTAAAGGGGATCAAGTCTGGCTAAGGAAGTTTGGGGAGTGGCACAGTATACTACATCGCCGTAATCCATAATAGGGAGGATCATTTTTTGGACTATTGCTCGTCTGGTTGGTAGAGGGATGCAAGTCTTGTTCCTGTATAGGGCTCCCAGCATGGGGTACAATTTTTTGTGTATAGCGTCTATATGCGCTGAAAAGTCAAGGTACTGATCTAGCCAGACACCGAGATAGCGCTATGATGTGCATGCCTCTAATGGTGAGCTGTCCAGAGTGTAGAATGTAGGTGGTGCAGTAAGCCGGGTTAGTTTGGCCCGAGAGCCGAAGGTGAGGGAGACTGTTTTTTTAGGGTTTAAGAATAGTTGGTTATAGAGGAACCAACGTTGGATGGAGTTGAAGTCCTTCTGTAGGCGGGTTGTCACAGCGCTTGTGGATGGCCCAGAGGCAAACAGCACCGTATCGTCTGTGAACATATGGATAGCCGTTTGTGGGCAGGCAGTAGGCAGGTCGTTTAGAAAGATAGAGAACAGCAGTGGGCCGAGTACAGATCCTTGTGGGACTCCACTGGTGACAGGAAGTGAGGTGTAGCTAGCCGAGCCAATGCGGACTGATTGGGACCTACCTGACAGGTATGAAAGGAACCAGTTATTTGTGTTCACAGACAGACCTGCTTGGGCGAGTTTAGCCAGCAACAGGGGATGAGAGACCGTGTCGAAGGCTTTCACCAGGTCAATAAATATGGCTGCTGTTATTTCTCCATTGTCCATACCCGTAAGGATGGTGTTGGTGAGGCGAAGGAGGGAGGTGGTGGTGGAATTTTTTTTTCTGAAGCTGGCTTGGTATGGGGTGAAAAATGATATGGTATCCAGATAGTGGTGGAGCTGGGATAGTACAAGGCACTCTTGAATTTTGGCTAGGATGGGGAGCAGAGATATGGGGTGGTAGTTGGAGGGGGAGGAGAGGTCCCCTCCTTTAGCTAGGGGAATGACTGTGGCTTGTTTCCATGTTTTGGGGACTGCCCCGAGTTTAAAAGACAGGTTGTGGAGCAGGGTTAGAGGGTGGGCTATAGCCGGTGCTGAGAGTAGGAGCATTTTGGAATCCAGGCCCGATGGACATCTACCTTTGGAAGGGTTGAGTGACTGCAGTATTTTTAGCACCTGGCCAGCTGAGACTGGGCGGAGTGAGAAGGAGGCCGGGGAAGGTGCATTAGCGGTAACAAAAGGCAGGGGATGGGGAAGGGAGGAGAGAAGGGAAGAAGTAGTGGTGGAGAAATAAGAATTGAACTCAGAAGCAACCAAGCAAGGATCCTCAATGATTCTTCCTTCGAGGTTGAGAGTGGGAGTGGGGGGTTGGGCCAGTGGGGAGAGCAGGGATTTTATAGACTTCCAGAATTTAGCAGGGTGTGTGAAGTCGTTGTTGAACACGGTTTTAAAGTAGTTGGATTTGGCCTGATGTATGAGTCTTGTACAGGCGTTTCTTAGTGACTGGTAGTGTTGCTGAGCTGTTTGAGCACCTGTGGCCTTGAAGGATTTCCAGGCACGGTCTCTGGCTCTTAGGTGTTCCATGAGGTTAGTTGTTACCCATGGTAGGTGGGATCCTCTTACCCGGGATCTCCTGAGCGGAGCATGGAGGTCCCAGATGGTGAGGAAGTTGGTGGAGAAATATTTCAGGGCCTCATCCATGGAGGTGGCCCTGGGGATGAGGGACCAGTCAATGCTGGTGAGATCGTTTAGGAGAGCGGTCAGATTAAGAGATTTGTAAACTCTGGTGTAAAGAGTGCGGGGTGGAAGGGCCGTTGGTCGGAAGATTTTACGCACCATATATATCACGTGATGGTCACTAAGGGAGTCTGGTAGGAGGCTAGCTTTAAATATCTGATGGGGGTGGGTAGTGAGTGCCCAATCCAGCAGTGTGTGTTTATTGGATTTGTGGTTTAGACGAGTGGGTTCCTCTATTTGCTGGTGCAAGTTTAATGCATTTATTTGGCATCGCGATTTGGTGGCTGCGCTGCCTAGCCAATTGTGGTTGAAATCACCAAGGACATGGAGTTCACCGCCTTCTGTAAGGGACCTCAGGTTACCAAGGTGGTCAAGAATGCTACCCAGAGGTGTATCTGGTGAGCAGTATGATCCTGCTATGAATACTGGGATAGAGTGTGGCAGGGGGATTTTGATTAGGAGGGAATCTATAGATTGTATGGGTGCTGTCTGTGTGATTACAGAAAACTGGAGATTAGAGGAGATATACATGGCAATGCTGCCGCCCTTCTTTTTACCCTGTCGGTCTTGGCGGATTAAGGAGAACCCGGGTATTGAGAATTCTTCATGCCGGTTATGGGGCTTCAGCCAGGATTCAGTTATGATTACAATATCAGGGCAATAGGCTAGGACAGTGGTTTGTAGGGCAGCTATTTTGTTTACTATGCTGCATATGTTTAGATGGACAATTTTAAAACCTTTAGGGAGGTGCGTAGCTGGTGCGGGGGGTTGGCCAGCTATGGGTGCCGGTGGTCCCGGGTTATGTTCTACATCCCCGGCTACAAGAAGAAGGAGAGCCAGGGAGTGCCTCAATAGGCGCTTGGTCTTTTGAGATGAGCCCTGTCAATTGGGATGGCTGGGAGTTAGCAAGTTAGACTTAGGGTTTGAGTAGAGAGGGATATATAGGGCAGGTTGCTCAGCATGGAAAGAGGGAGGGAGGATAGAGGACCCCAGGGGCCAATGATGCCAATGGTGCCGGTTGTGGTCCACTGGTGTGGAGGAGGAGTGAGGGGGTGGCTTAGCGACTGGAGAGAGAAGTGGCAATGGGCTGGGTAGAGTAAGATGGGAAGAGGGTGGAAGGGAAGATAAGGATAGGCAAAGCATAGTAATGGATACTGTAAGAAACTGCATTTCCTAATTCCTTATATTTTTGGGTACAATAAAACTGCTCAGCAGTGGCCACTAGTGGCAGAAGAATATAAGGAGCTAATGAGAAAGTGGGCTGATTGGTTACAGCTCACAAGGTCACCACTATATAATTGGTTACAGCTCACAAGGTCACCACTATATAAGGAAGAGCTCACCAAGGGTGGTGGCGGGGGTGGTGGGGAGCCTGCGCATAGCGCAGGCGGGGCTAGAGCGTTATAACTTCTCTGCTCCACCAGCACAAAGTCAAATTCACAGTCTGTCTTTGTGTGACAAAAAAGCGCCAAATTCATTTCTGAGGTGCAGCTCCCTGAAGCAGCAGCAAGCTGGGATGGCTACCTGGCGCTCCGTTGTCCACGGGGGTGATTTCGGTGGCTGTGGGGAGGGCTGAAGTCAAACTTGCCCTCGCGACCGCACACTGCAGGAAGGGATAAAAAAGGCAGCAATAAATACAGGTAGGATGGGAGGAGCTATTACATTAAGGCATTTCATCATGCAGCAATAAGGACTTTTAGCTACACAATTACAGCATTGAATTACTGGCTGTGAGTTTAAGCAGATTTATGACCCCAACTAATGAACAATGGTGGAAAAAAGTTTCAGCTCCTGCCTGAAAGGTGATTTCATGCATAAACCACAAAATCACCTTTCAGGACAGATTTACCTAACGTCACTTGCATTGTTCATGAGGAGGTGTCCCAAAAAAAAGTCATATTCCTGAGGTGCTGTGATGAAATGGCTATGTTGAACATTTGGGATAAAAATATTGAAAATTACCAAAGTTACGAGCCTGTGTTCGTGAATTACAACATAGGCTAATTACTTGAATGTTTTTAAACATTTTTGCCCCACATTTTCAACATTGCCTTCTTATAACCCCACCTCATGAACAATAGTGTAGAAAATTTTCAAATCCTGCCTGAAAGGTGATTTCACGCAGTGACTGAGAAATCACCTTTCAGGATGCAAAAACACGTTTTGTCCAGGATTTGAAAAATGACAGCTATCACATTCATGAGGTGCCGTGAAGAAATAACTGTTTTGAAAGGTTGGGGGCAAAATATTGAAAATTACCAAAGTTACGAGCCTGCATTTGCAAACTTCAGTGTAGGCTCATAACTTTGTTGTTTCTTTTATATTTTTATGCTAAATTTTCAACACAGCCTTCTTATGACCCCATCTCATGAACAATGGTGGAAAAAAGTTTTAACTCCTGCCTGAAAGGTGATTTTGCGCATCAACCATGAAATCACCTTTTGGGACAGATTTACCTAGCATCACTTGCATTGTTCATGAGGTGGTGTCCCAAAAAAGGCATGTTGAAAATTTGGGCCAAAAATATCAAAAAATGGCCTAGTTACTGTATGTCACCAAGTTCAAAATCCCATTGAAATACATAGAACTGCATCCCGGATTTCCTCAGTTCACAGTCCATCTTTGAAGAGTGAAGACGTATCTGTGGTCCAGAGAAGATTACGGTGTTGGACCACTGGTAAGTAAGGGCTTGGGAGTGTGCGGGTGGTGGGTGCTGAGTGGGAGGGTTGGTGGGGTGAAGTAAAGGCACAACAGACATTGATGGACAGTTTTCTTTTTTACAGGGTTTAAAACCAAACAAAACAAAACATTGAGGGATGGACTGCATTCTGACACTGGGATTGGTCACCCTATTATCAGGCTTCTTATAGAGCAGTGGTGTATGACCGGGGGGGGGAGGGTCAAGAGAAGTGGTAGTAGGGGTGGGCACCTCACTATGCTTACATTAAACAGACTGCATTCAGACACTGGGATTGGGCACCTCAGTGTCAGGCTTCTTACAGAGCAGTGGTGCGCAACCGGGGGTGTGTGTCAAGAGAAGTGGTAGTGGGGATGGGCTCCCTGCTCTGCTTACATTAAACAGACTGCATTCCAACACTGAAATTGGGCACCCCAGTGTTGGGCTTCTTACAGAGTGGTAGTGCTTGACCGGGGGGGGAGGGTGTCAGGAGAAGTGGTTATGAGGGTGAGCACCCTGCTCCACTTATATTAGAAATATGCAAAACAGCAGACCAACAGGAGTAAGGGGGGGTGGGGGTGTACAGACAAGGAGCAAACTGCAGAAAAATGCTGAATGGAGCGGAGGAAATTATCATGAGCTGCGGAGAGGCCACACAGGAAGAGAGAGAAATGCACAACAAATAAAAGGATGGCAAACACAGAATGGGGGAATGGAAGGGAGAAGAAAGCAAGCAAAGGGGAAGAGGAGGAGAGAGGAGGTAGGAGGTAGGAGGTACAGATGGGAGAAACAGAGCAAGAAGGAGGAGAAAGCCAGCCACAAGGACCGCTCAGCTGTGTCAGTGTTCCTGATGTTGAAAGCCGATCAGTTGCTTGCTGACCGGCTTCATGCAACTCAAAGGACTGAAGCCATCTCTAATTGGAGTGGCTTCGGCCCTTTGAAATACACAAAGTTGCCACCCAGCAAGCTGCCAGTAATGTCACTACTGCAGTGCCTGGTCATTGATCTAGACTGCTGAATCTATGCTATTTTTATCTGCAATGGGCTCGGCAGTGACCCCTCCCCCGAAATTCCCTTTCACTGGAGCAAAATGTTTGATGCGCATGTGCGCATCAAATGTAAAAATGGCAAATAAACTAGACAAACAGCAGGAGAGGGTTGATCAGTACATGTTGATTACATCAGTTAAAATCAGTACCTTTATTTTTTCTTCAAGAGGTATCTACTGTTGTATCCTTACAAAGGGTAAGGCACATAGGGCCCTAAATCACTATTTTCTTTTTTGCTTTACACTGTGGAATAGCTTATTTAACAAGAAGGGATATGAATCACAGACCTTCAGGGGTTGTCCGCTAAGACCTCTAGAATGTCTCTACCTTCCCTTGCTGCCTAGAATTCCTGGAATGGCAGCCAGCGCCCACTGTGTTTGTTCAGAGTGCATTGGAGTAGGGTTGTGACCCTCTCCATTTCTTGTATACATCTGCAGTTCTCAGGCCAATCCTTTAGCGTAGGTGGGGAGGTTACCAGCCATTTATGTGCAATGGCCTTTGCAGTAGCTGTGGTAAGAGTAACAAGCAGGTACAGTTTGCTTTTCCCTTTAAGCCCTGGTGGTGCCAGGCCCATGACCCAGTATTTGTGGAAAGTGGGAAGGGGGGATGCTTAGAATTTGGGTATTTGCAACATTTACCTCTTTCCAGAAGTAACCCAGAATCAGGTAGCTCCAGAATATGTGAGGGTGAGAGCCCACCTGTCCACAGTTTCTCCAACATTTCTCAGTTTTATGTGTCCATAATGTTTAGTGATAACTGGTGTTTTAAAGTTATCTAACAGGTAACTGCCATTTAAACTCCATTTAATTAGGGGAAGCCGCGTGGTCTTATGGACCTGTTGCCAGATTTTGCCCCATTCTTTCTCAGTGCACTCTATCTGTTCTTCCTCCCTCCACTTTGTTTTCACTGTAATAATGAGGTCCTGTTGCAGATTCTTAAAGGATATGTATAGATGTGAGATAAGCTTCTTAGTTTTCTGTTGTTCAGCCATGTTATTCAAAGTTGCTCTCAGAGGGGTTTGCCCTGTTTCAGTCTGTCCGCTTCCTTCTTTGAGGTTAGGAAGTGCCCGACTTGCAGGTATCTGGAAAGATCTTTCTGCAGCAGACCATATTCCCTCCATGATTGTCTAAAGGATTTTACTGTCCTTCCTTAAAAGAGCTGTCCTATCCTAAACAGGCCATAATTGTTCTACTGTCTGCATCTAGCATCCAAGTGAACTGGGTTGGAATTCTATACAGACCTGTAGTGGGGTGAGGGTATGATATCCAGAGTGAAGTTTCCATTTCCAAAAGGTTTGTTGCCAGACTTGTACCATCAGCCATGCTCAGGGGCTGGCGACTTACTTGGGGCTAAGCTTGGTATAATCTGTGAAGGGAATGTCTTCCATCTTGACTTGGCTATGACTATGTTGCTCTAATGGTACCCACAATGGACAGTCTATCTGTTTAGCAATAAAATATTGTAGCTGTGAGACCAAATAATACATTTTGAGGTCTGGAATCCCCAATCCCCCTCATATTTAGGTGCTGTCATCGTGCCCCATTTTAATCTGAGATGTTTTTCTGCCCAGACAAGCTTCATAAGCATGATCTGTAGCTGTTTCCAGGTCTTAGGGGGAATTTGAACTGGGACAGAGCAGAATAAAACATTTAGTCTAGGGAAAATATTCATCCGGACTGTTTCATCTTTCCCCCACTACTGAAAGTGATAATTCCTTTCACTACGAACATTCTTCCTGAATTTCTTTGAGGAGCTTAAGGTAATTAATGGCATACAATTTGGAAATGGCAGGGTAATCCAGACCCCGCCCCCCCCCGGGACCTAAATCCTTTACGCGCCCACTTTTTGCAGCATTCCCTGTGCTGTGGTGTGACCTGTTCTCCCAACAGTTGAATCTTGGACTTGTCTTCATTTATTTTGAATCCAGATGCCTCACTGAGCCTATTAATAATTTCCAACACTCTGGGGATATTAACCAAGAGATCTGACACATATAATAAAATGTCATCCATGATGACATCAAGGGACATCAAGGAACAGAACCCTGGCAACTGGTGAAAGACAAGAGGCTGCGACCCTGGAACGGACTGAAGAGAAGAATCCCTTCATCAACCTCACCAAGGAGCTACAGCAGGAACTGGGGCTCATGCCAATAATCACTGGACTCATGGACACCTTCATGCAAAGGCTGAACAGCTTTCCCATAACTGGACCAGGAGCTCGGAATCAGGACACAGATTGACATATGACATATGGCCAGCCACCATCAAATGGAGAAGCCATGGAAACAGATCCCATGTATTTAATGCATCCAGAAGATGACATCTCCTTTTGCACAAGTAGGGCATCAATCATAAAGAAAGGACCAAGCAGGCAGCAACTCATTTCAAACTTGACTTTGCCAGGTATCTTGCCTAAGACGGCCCCAGCCCACTGAACATTTGATTCCACAAATGGACAGTGCCACAGTAAGTATTACTTCTGTCAGTGGGCAGAGTTCCCTGAGGTGAATAAATTAGACATTGGGCAACAGCAATAGGAATAATGGGGGGAAGGGAGCTGAAGAGCTGGGGTGAAAAATTACTGGTATTTACTGTTAAATGACTATAGGTATAGAGTTATATAGAACGTGGGTATGAGATAGCTAATGAAGCACCAGAGTAGGTGGGGGAAACTTGCCCCCACCCCACCACCACCCTAGCTCCAATCCAAATTACCTGTCAGAAGGTGGTCCTGCCTTTAATTATTTTTAATGTTTTTATTGCTTTTTTCTTCTTTAATTTACTTTTAAACCTGGTAGAATGTAATTAGGGCAGGTTAAACCCATCTCACTCTCCTCTCCCCCTTACAGCAGCACTAGGTATTAGCCTCTTAAGCTACAGACAACCCCTTGCAGAGAGTGGGAACTTACACAGAGTCAGTGGCAGCTCGAGCATTCCCTTTCTCCTGGTTAGGTGTTTGCATGTTTAAGAGGGAGTCACTGAGAATGTTCGCTGCTGTCCCTCTCAAAGGTTGTCAGCCTGAAGTGATGTGAGGAAAACTCATCTCACTGCAGTACCCATATGTCACACTGCCCCCGAATAAGCAACCACACAAAAAACTCATCCTTGGAATACAAGAGAAATAGTCAGAGAGAGAGGAATGTGGGTAAAACAAGGGCTTAAAATGTTCTGCTGTAACCTATTCCTATTATGCTGAATGATACTGAACCTGACATATGAGGAACTTTTTAGCGATATGGATGATAACCCCCCCCCGCTCTTTCCAAGTATCTAGATAAGTGATAAAAACCAAAATTATATTAAGCGGGTGCTAAAGTCAAAAATGACATGATTGTACATCCCTGCAACATTAAAGAAGCAATGGTCCAATTTTGCCCCTCTACATAGCTGGCTATTTTCAGGGCAGAAAATGTCCTCTCCCAACAGCCTCTGATACAGATGTGACATACACACATGCATAGGACCCACCACAGTTATGTGGTCTACCACCCTCAGCCATACTGGATCATAGCTAACTTTATACAGAGGGTGGGAGACAAAAACAGAGCAGGTAACAGCGCGAGTTTTTCATGTGGTTGTGAGAACATTCACACAGTCATGAAGGAACTGCTGCAATGGTTCGCAGCCCTCTCACCCAGTGGTAATCAGCGTGAACTGTTTGGTACACACTGAAGGATAGTAACTACCATTATGCAGAATTTCACTGCCCTTCACAAAGAACAAAACAGGGAGAATAGATAACTCTTCACCTCACCTCCACCTCTCCTGTCACTAGGTAGGGTCGATAATTCTACCTGAGCAAACGAGCACCAACTCACTGGCTTCTCACTTAGTCTGGAAAGTGCCCACCCCAACACCTCTGAGGGAGAGATTGTCATGGGCAGAGCAGCACACTGCCACAGAGGCTCCAGGGCCACTGGTGAGTCAGGAGCACCTGAGATATATTGTAAGGCTTGCCAGGGTGAGTTTGGCATCCCTCCATCCTGACACCAGCTACCTGTAGCAAAGAGAGGGAGATGTGGAAAGATGCTGGTATACTCAAAACTCATCTGAGCTCCCATTGACGATGGAGCCCAAATATGTCTATCATTACTACAACTGACATCAGTGGTTAGGAGGATGGGGAGCTGCCCTAAACTTCAGTACGTGTCAGAATGCTGCTAACAAGTACAGCACATTAAGTCCAACAAGGTGGAAACTGAGCATTGAATAGATTAACAAGACAGCAACAGGGCCATCCACAGGGT
Source organism: Neoceratodus forsteri (assembly GCA_016271365.2). Taxonomy (NCBI): domain Eukaryota; kingdom Metazoa; phylum Chordata; order Ceratodontiformes; family Ceratodontidae; genus Neoceratodus; species Neoceratodus forsteri. The sequence continues at coordinate 814,741,552 of CM028129.1, read as the reverse complement.
CCCTGGGATTTACATAGCACCCATCCACATGACCCTCTGAAGGGATGTGACCTTTTACCCACTTCTGAACTATGGTGAGGTTTTGACCATCAGAATTAACAATAGCTGTTGTGCAGATAATGATAACCTCCTCAGTTAAAAAATGCCACCTTTGACACAACCAAAGCCAGTCACTTCACTTCCTGCTTAACTGCTATTACACCCCAGATAGGAGCATAAATGGAAATAATTTTAATCACTTGCACCAGTCCTTATGGGAAGAGCTCAAAGCCATCAGGATTTACAGGAGTCACTGCAATAATGCTGCCATGATGACTGTAGGACAACCAGAAAAGGAAGGCTGCCTAGGTGCGCAGGGTGCACCAGCTATGCTATACAGTACCTCCTCTCCCTGGTCCATCAAGGGAATATATTAGATAGCTGCAGATGTAGGATGCAACTCAGCTTCTTCTTCTCACAGATTGTGAGACACTTTCCACTACTACAGGTTCAAATGACCAAAGCGAAACCTAACAGAACAGATGCCCAAATGTTGTACCTTAAGATGTGTTATGTGCTACAATGTATGTTGAACAAAGAGTGTAGTTATAAACTAACAAAGTATTTGCTTCTCCCCTGTCAGCTTGGGTCAGCCCAGATAGTATACTATCAACACAGCACTGTGCTTACAGTGCCACATCAATACAGTGTCAGATTTTGGGTATTGTCATTTACAGTGACCCCTCTGTGCCCCCTCCCCAAGGTCCACCCCCCAGAGGTGGTATATTTAATAAGGGTGCATGTGTGTGTGTGGGGGGTGGGTGTGGGAGAGGGCCGGGGGTGCAACCTCGTAAAGAGAAGGTCTGTAATGACAGTCGCCAAAATCTGGCTCTCTGACATGACACTAATAATGCTACTGCTATGATGCTGTGGACCCAACCCAGATGAACTTGCACACACTGGGGAGTTTGGGATGAATTATTTATTACACCTGTCAAGTGGTACAGGTAAGAGTTCATCTATCTATTTTCAATGCATGCAACCAGCACAGTGCACAGAACATTATGGCTCAGCTTAAAATAATTTATTGGAATGTCCAAACTGTTAACCACTCAATCATTATGACATTGCCTTGATCCAAGAAACACACCTCCTTAGGAAGGAAGCAGAGAAACTAAGAAGGGCCTGGGTGGGAATGGAGTGCACCAGTTGTTACTCCACCAAGAGGAGGGGAGTTTCCAGTTTGATTAGGAAAGGAAGCCTCTTACAGTAGGAGACTACAGTAATGGATAAGAATGGTAGATGGCTCTCTGTAAGTCCAAAATAGACCAATAATATCTGCCAATATCTATGCCCCTAACGATAACAGCTCAGACTTCTTTCTGGACCTCATGCAACAGCTAGACTTAATGTTGCAGGGGACACTCATGTGCATCAGCAGGGAAATTAACCTGGTCCTGGACCCTGTCCTTGACAGAATCCCAGTAGAGAGGCACTCCCTTTCATGCTAAGGCACAGCTCAGACACAAAGGGCAACCCTAAGAGGCATACACCAAGTGAGGTTCAGGCCCTAGCCTTACTGCCTGCTGAACTTCACTGATCTTCATCAACTGGGAGAGAGACCACTCACAGAGGGAAGGCAGACTCTGACAGGTGCAGAAGCAGGGATTCCTTGACAGCAGTTCTACCTGAATCCTCCTTGGAGTGCACAGTCCGAGCTCCTTTCTCCACTGAGGCAGCTTAAATCCTTGATTGCTCTGCTCAGACCCAGCCAGCAGCTGCTCTCAGCATAAGGAGCTGTTGGAACACTTACCCAGAATTCCTGACTGTGGTATGTAAATCAGCTATACCCACTACTGAAATAGTGCTCAGCTAATAGAAAGCTCTCAGCCAGAAGCAACAGCTCAGACACAATGGGCACCCCTAGGAGGCATACGCTAAGAGCGGTCCAGCCCCTAGCCCTACTGTCTACTGATCTTCATCGATTGCTGTACCCACTACTGAAATAGTGGTCAGCTAATAGAAAGCTCTCAGCCAGAAACAACCTGCAGCAACAGCTCAGACACAAAGGGCAACCCTAGGAGGCATATGCCAAGTGCAGTTCAGCTCCTAGCCTTACTGTCTACTGAGCTTCACTGATCTTCACTACCTCACAGAGCTGATCAGATGACCATACTGCAGTAACATAAATAAATTGGACACAATCTTTGCTGACATTTTGCTTTCTGTCTGCTTTTCTGAAACAATCTTACCTGACATTCTGCCTTCCGTCTGTTTTCTGACAAGTAACTAATCTTATTTTCAACCACTGTCCCTCCCACTCCTGGGAATGAATATTACTTTATTGCCAACAAATCTGAGGTCACAATGGACATCATTAACTGCAACAGCTGTGGAACACTCTTTGCAAGGGCATTTATTCACAGGGTGGGGCACTGTCCTACTTGCTTTACAATAAGGAACCTAACATCTCAGCTAAGTGCAGCATAGCCTGAGATACACCACCTCTGACACACGCTCTTTCAGTTTTCTAGAAACAATAACACTGCAACAGCAACCTGCCATCCCCTCAAGCAGACACCTGTGCCACAAAGAAGGCTGGCAAAGGGCTGGAAAATGTGGTATAAAACCAAATCATGGAACAAACATTGGAATACCTCCTACATACACATCAGATAAATGTGCAATGCTGTCTTCAATGCAACTGGAAAACAAGGAGGACATAGAGCAGGTCAGGAAACCTGTACCACACAAAGTTGTGTGCACTACCAAGGAAAAGACAAACAAAACATCTGAAAAACAGTACTCATAATCAGAGACTCTATGATTAGGAAGGTAAAGTCTCAACTTTTGCATTATGATCAGAAGAGGATTGAGGTTAAGTGCCTCCTTGGGACATGGGCATGGCGGGACACAGACCGCATAGAAAATATTTTGTGCAATAGGGAACCTGACACTAAGGTCATTCTCCACATAGGAACAAATGACCTAGCCAGTAAGTCAGTGGAGGAAACAAAATCTAATGAAACTTGGAACAAGATGGCTTCCCTTTCATTCAGTGTATCTTTCTCTGAGATTCTGCCTGTCTGGGGGGGGGGTAGCAGGCAGAAGATCAGAGAGAAAGACATAACCGAAATTAACAACTGACTAAAAATCTGGTGTAAAGAAAAAGGACATCACTATGAAGGGAACTGACACACCTTCTGGTAGAGGGAGTTTTTTGCCTTCGATGGCCTACACCTCACAAGGTGGGGAACTCGAGCACTTGGTTAGTAGTTCACGTTCATATCTCTCAGTTAAACTAACAGAGGGGGAGGAAGCAAAGGTGCCCATAACATCAGAGAAAGCATCATCTACCCCATCTCCATTCTCAGCACCATAACCTTATATCAGAAGGATGATCCACCGAGGAAAAGCAGTGGGAGTATGAAACACAATCATTGTAAATTGAAACTGCATAACCAGACCTTATAAAGGCAGACCCAGGGATGGCAGGCAATGTGCATTAACACTTGTAGCCTATGAAACAAGATGTCAGAGCTCACAGCCATGTTGGCAGAGACACAACAAGACTGGATTGCAGTCACAGAAATGTGGTTCACCACAAACCACACCTGGGATGTAGTCATACCAGGTTACATGCTCTTCAGGAGGGACCACGAGGGAAAGAAATGAGGGGGTGGCTCTGTATGTAAGGGATGGGATCAATGCAACAGAGATCCAGGGAAAACACAGGAACACAGAGGCCCTGTGGGTTACCCTTTGAGCTGGGGACAAGGACCCCATCAGAGTGGGGGTTATACACAGACCCCTAACCAAGGAACTAGAAATTGACAAGGAGCTCCTATAAGCCATCTCAATGATGGCTGACAAAGGTGAGCTGTTAATAGTTGGGGACTTCAATCTACCTGATGTAGATTGGACCTCATACACAGCATCCTCTGAAAAGAGTAGGGAGCTTCTGCTCACACTGAAAGGGGCAGGGCTCAACCAACTAGTGAACTCACCCACTAGAGACCATGCTACCCTTGACCTAGTGCTCACAAACAGCTCAAGGGTTTCAAATGTTCAGGTGGGCATAAACCTAGGGTCCAGTGACCACTGGTCAGTCTGGCTAATAATCAATGAGGCAGAAGAAATATGTCACACAAAAATCAAGATCCTAGATTTCCATAGGCTAAACTTTCCAGAGATGAGATCAAAAATCAAATCATTACTAGCTAGGGGAAGCACGGGGGAAGTGAAATATGACTGGGAGCATTTTAAGAAGGCCATAGTAACAGTTACTGAACAATGTATAAGTCAGATCAGTAAATCAAAAAGAAGGAGAAAACCACTCTGGTTCACCAGAGACTTAGCAGCAATAATAAGGGATAAGAAGAAGGCCTTTAAGCAATTCAAGGTATCACAGAAGAAGCAAACATGGACAACTACAGGAACAAGCTCAGGGAGGCAGGAAGAGCCATTCAAAGAGCCAAAGCACAAAAACAGGAAAAAATAGCACAGGGAGTTAAGAAGGGAGATAAAACCTTCTATAGGTACATGAGAGAAAAATGGAAGAGTAAGTGAGAATAGTCAGACTAATAGCACAAGAAGGCTGGATGGCAGAGGATAACAATCACAAAACTGAGGTGATAAACAAGTTATTCTGTTCCATTTTCATAATAGAGGACAGTGGAAAAGGTCCTCCACCAAAGCAGATGGAACACAATAACAAGGAGGCAGACATGAGCCCCTTCACAAGGGAAGGAGTCCTAGAAGAGCTAATCAGACTTAGAGATGATAAAGCAATGGGGCCAGATGTAATTCACCCGAGGGTGTTGAAGGAACTATGGGAAGAAATTGCAGCACCACTAGCAGAATTATTCAGTAGATCACTGGAGAGCGACACAGTACCTCAGGACTGGAGAACAGCCACAGTGGTACTCCTGCACAAGGGAGGAAGTAAGGAGGATACTGGGAACTATCGCCCAGTCAGTCTAACCTCAATAGTGGGAAAAATGATGGTGGCACTACTAAAGGAGAGAATAGTGGCATACCTGAGGGAAAATAGAAAACTAGACCCCCAGACAACATGGTTTCATGGCAGAAAGATCATGTCAGACAAACATGACACATTTCTTTGATTGGATTACCAAAACAATGGACCAGGGCAGCTTGGTGGACATAGTGTACCTAGACTTCAATAAAGCCTTTGACACTGTCCCTCACAGGAGGCTGGGAAATATACTGAAGCACACAGGGTTAGGGCACAAGATAGTCAGCTGGGTTAGGAATTAGCTATAGAATTGAAAACAGAGTCTTGGTAAACGGGACTATGTTACAGGAAGGGGAGGTGACCAGCGGTGTGCCACAGGGGTCAGTGCTAGGTCCAATACTCTTCAACATATTCATCAGTGATATTGCAGAGGAACTGGAGGGAAAGGTATGCCTGTTTGCAGATGATACAAAGCTCTGCAACAGGGTGGACACACAGGAGGGTGCCACAAGCATGGTGGCTGACCTCAGGAAACTAGAGGAGTGGTCAAAACTATGGCAGTTAAAGTTTAACGCAAAGAAATGCAAGGTCATGCACCTAGGAAAGCGAAACCCAGAAGTAAAGTACACACTGGATGGGCACCAATTGGAGGTAACAAAGATGGAAAGGGACCTGGGTGTACTCATCACCAATGACTTATAAGTCACACAAAATGGCACAGAGGGCAAGCAGCATCCTAGGATGTATAGGTAGGGGCATTACAAGCAGAAAGCAAGAGGTAATCATGCCACTGTACAGATCCTTAGTGAGGCCGCACCTGGAGTACTGTGTCCAGTTCTGGAGGCCACACCTGAAAGAGGTCAAAGACAGATTAGAGACAGTGCAGAGAAGGGCCACTAAAATGGTGCAGGGGCTGCACTATAATACATACACTACCGGTCAAAAGTTTTAGAACACCTCCATTTTTCCAGTTTTTATTGAAATTTACGCAGGTTAATGTCTCAATGTACTCTGAAATTAAAGCATAGAACAAATAAACAATTGGAGATAAAAAAGAAATCATAGAATCATTTTGTTTAACAAAATTTAATCTAAATTTTTTGACTCATCAAAGTAGCCACCTTTTGCAGATATACTGTAACCACCGAACACACTCGTGGCATTCTTCCTACAATGGACAACAAATATTGTTCGGGAAGTTCTTCCCAACACTGTTGCAGAAGTTCCCACAAATGTGTTGCACTTGTAGGTTGCTTTGCTTTCACTCTTCTGTCCAGTTCATCCCAAACCAGCTCGATGGGGTTTAAGTCTGGAGACTGTGCTGGCCATTCCATGATTTGAAGCCTACCATCTTGTTCTTTTCCTCGAAGGTAGTTCTGACATAGCCTGGAGGTATGTTTTGGTCATTATCTTGCTGTGGGATGAACCCCTGACCAACTAGGCGTGAACCAGAGGGTATTGCATGGCGCTGCAAAATGCTGTGGTAGCCACTTTGGTTCAGGGTGCCAGTCACTCTGTGCTGTTGTCCTGTGAGACGCCTATCATGCAAGCTGTTGACTCTCAGAAACTTGTCTTCTGATTCTGTTGTGGCTTTGGGTCTGCCAGACCTCTTCCTGTCAGAGTTCCTCCAGTTTCCAAGTGCCTTTGATGGTGTAGGAAACTGTACTCACTGACACCTTGGCTTTCTTTGCAATTTCTCTACAGCAGTTTTTGCTAACCTAAACTTTTTTTTTAACCTCTAGCAGTTTACTGCTTACCTTTGTACCATTTCAGGTTATTCACTGGACTTGAATTGCTTAACTTTCAATAAAAACTGGAAAAATGGGGGTGTTCTAAAACTTTTGACCGGTAGTGTATGAAACTAGGCTCAAGGAACTGAAGTTGTACTCACTAGAACAGAGAAGAAACAGAGGTGACATGATAGAAATGTTCAAATATGTCAAGGGAATAAATAAGATGGAGAACCTCTTCCAAGAAAACAAGGGAACTCGGACAAGAGGGCACAACTTGCATCTGGTGGGAGGCAAATTCAGGAGCAACTATAGAAAGTATTTCTTCATGGAGAGGGTGATAGAGCCATGGAACTACCTGCCAGCACAGGTGGTGGCAGCTAAAACAGTGAGAGAATTTAAGCTAGCGTGGGACAGACAGTGTGGACAGCTTGGCTGGAACAATTAAAGGGGAGGGGGATAACCACCGTGGGCAGACTAGATGGATCAAGTGGTCTCTATCTGCCAACACCATTCTTATGTTCTTAAGGCAAGAGAAGCCCTAATACGGATGTGCACAGAGCTCCAACTCACAGACATTTGGAGACTCTGTCATCCTACAGACAAAGATTTCACATTTTTGTCCACAAGGTTCCAAACATGCAGTAGACTAGATTACTTCATGTGCAGCATGCAATGCTCACGTTAAATTGTCAACACCAGCATTTTCCCAATAACTATATCCGATCATGCACCAGTGTCTCTTGCAGTGGTTCTGCAGCAGATGCTTGTATAGACACCCAGATGGCACTTCAACCATCCCTTCTGCATTCAACTGAATAAAACCAGCTCTGGCAGAGCCACTACAACTGTGAATGCATTAACTAGATAAGGGTGTTTCATGTGCTTAAAAACAAATATTTATTTATTTAAAAAATATCAGATTTACAAACCTTTGAGTCAGAGACTCATTTACAAAGGCACCTCATTGAAACTAATACAAAGACAGCACAGTTAACAAGTTAAAAAACAATGGCTTGGAAAGCAGACAGTTATAACAATCATTCATTGGAGATACATGGGTAGCAGTAGATAAACAGATTACATAGTTTACGCACACAGGCACCACATCAAGAAGACCAAAGCAGTTCAAACAATATGTAATAGCTAAAACAAATAGACATCATGGGCTGGATATTCAAACTGTGCCATTCTGTGGTGCAAGCCCTTGCGCTGCACAAAATAGTTGCGCAGGGGTGTGGCCGGGGTGATATTCAATGGAGTTGCGCTATTGAGCAACTCCTTTGAATATCACCCCCCGGCCACAGCCATTGTGCTATTATGCAGTGGAACTTGTGCCACCGCAAGTGGTCAGAGTGAGCATCTTAAGTTACGGTGTCTAAGTACCATTGCCATGTGCATTTAACATATTTAGGTGACATGCAATGGGGGCATAATTCATGCAAGGCATGGGGGGCATTTGTATCTATTTATGGCCCCATTTGCATGCCATTAGCATGCAGGTGTGTGATCCCGAGGACTTGTGCCTGGTGCTCTGCCAGGCAGCAGCCATCAGGGACCGACACCCCCTGCAGCCCGATCTCAGGCAAAAGTGTAAAATCCTCCTCCCCTGACTGACGGTCACGGGCATAAGGTTAAATAAACCCCACCTCCACTAGCCCGATCAAGGGCATAAGTATAAAAACCCCCACCAGCCCGATCATGGGCATAAGTAAAACAAACCCCACCACCCACTAGCCCAATTGCGGCATAAGTGTAAACAAAGCCTACCACCCACCAGCCCGATCGAGGCATAAGTATGAATAAACCCCCCCACCACCAGCCTGATCGTGGGCATAAGTGTAAAATAAACCCTCACCAGCCCGGTCGCGGGCAGCACAGAGTCCAACCCCCCAGAGCATATCCCTGGTGGTCCAGTGGACCTCAAAGCGTGTTGATCGCTGGTTGCAAATTGTTCAAACCCCGCAAGGACCACCTACCCTGGTGATGTAGTGGCCCCCACCCACCCATCTTTAATGAAGCCCTCACCACCCGCCTTCACATGGCGGTAGAGTCCACCCACCTGTCACATCTTTACTGATTGCTCGGTTGTGAGCTTGTCTCGCATTTGCGTAGAGCAAGAGCCAATGGGCGTAGTTTGTCCGATAGGCAGTTCAGATGGCGTGAATGAATTATTCACATATCTGACTGTTTAGGGTGGGCTGCGTGTCCATTGGCCTTGCCTGCAATCAATGGGGCGGCAGCCCTACCAGGCAGTCAGTTGGATGGCAGCGGGTGGCAGGCGGGTGGGATGCTGGCCTGGTCAAGCTTCGAGGCTTCAGGTTCGAGGTCCACTGGACCACCAGGGATATGTTCTGGGGGTTGACTCTGTGCTGCCCACGATCGGGCTGGGTGGGGGGGTATTACTACTTATGCCCGTGATCGGGCTGGTGGTGGTGGGGGTTTATTCATACTTGCGACTCGCTGACCGGGTGGTGGGGTTTGTTTTACACTTATGCCCGTGATCGGGCTGGTGAGAGGGTTTATTTATACTTATGCCCATGATCGGGCTAGTGGGGGTGGGGTCTATTTAACCTTATGCCCACCGAACAGCCAGTCGTGGTGGGGGATTTTTTACACTTTGCCCGCAATCGGGCCAGTCAGGGGTGGAGGGTTGCCATATGCCCGCGATTGGGCTGCAGGGGGATGGTGAGTTTTGAGGCCACCCACAGGTGGCAGCTGCTGTGTTGCACCCTGCAATGTGGCAGCTCACCTGTGGGTGGCCCTTGACTTACTCCTTTTTAGCTCAAAGTTGTGCAGGCGCAGGCTGGGGGTTGTGCCTGCACAACTTTGCACAGCCTGCTGAATATCGGGCTGTGCAGTTTATGCATGGTTCCTCCCCCTCCAGTTCAGCATGCCTTCATTAGCATTGCGCTGTTGCTCAGCTTGACTTGGAGGGTGCAACTGCCTCCTGCTGAATATGGCAGAATGACACAATTTCGGACTTGCGCATGGTGCAACCCTTTTGAATATCCAGCCCCAGGAGTCAAAGAGAAGCCCAGAGTGTTCACATGAAGGCTATTGCATACACTAACTGAATCAATGTATAGTATATTGAGAAAGGGCATATTTAAGCAATAAGGCATGCCAGGGTGTGAGTTATCATGTAATAATGTCACTCCTGGGGTGGGTTGAAGCACGAGGCGAAGCTGAGTATTTTATTTATTTGCATGTATTTATTTGATCCACTGGATCAGCAATATTTGCACAAGCTGTGCCCAGTGCAGATTTCACAGCACTGGTCCTGGTCTGGTGATCTGGGTTTTACCCAGATGGCTGCAGAGCCTAACCCATTGAAGGTTGAAGTTTCAGAAAACCATTATGCTACAAATACCAAGACTCACTCCCTCTCTCACCCCCCAAGTCACAATTAATCCTCTACCAAAGTCATGCTTAAATACTGGTGCCTCTACATCCATGCCACTAAGATTTTAATGCCAACATGCTTCTTCTGCTGCTGTGAATTAAACTCTTTATTTAAAAACATTCTGTTGAGAAATTTTTGTTTCAGTATATCCATGGTCAGGAAAAATGAATTTGTAAAAGAAACCAAAATCTCCATTTATCAGTTCATTAAATCACAATACAGCATGTTATGAATTTTTCAGATTCTAGGTGTAACCTACAGTAAGTCAAACAGAAATTAGACACAAATGCCTACCTATCTGCAAGTGAAGCAACTGTGATTATTATCATTCAGTTGTAAACACCTATAGTCACAGCCAGGTTTCACATTGCTAGACTCTGGGTAAGTATGACAAGTTTTCTAAATACTCCAATTGTGTTCTGTTTGGTGTGTGTGTGTGTGTGTGTGTGTGTTTAAACATGTAACTTTCTATAGTATATTGTATAGCACTGTGAATCCTGGCTGCAGTGTTCTTTCTCTGCTGTGGCTAAGCAAGACACTGTAACAAGACCTGGCCTGCTGTAGGAGCTATTAGACATCAAACCAAAGGGTACTCTGTGAAGACTAACTTGGAGAAGATGCAATAAAACAAACTTGAATGACAGCCCCCAGACGTCATAAAACACCCAGGGAAAATTAGAAAAAAAATCCTCTCACAGCCTAGGCAGAAACAAAACACTGGATTGAAGTGATAACTCAAAACTGGTAGTAATACATATATTCTTGATGTTAACATGCAGTTTTCCTTTAAGAAGATTCAGTAGAATATAAACAGTAGCCCAGAACTGCCTGCCTGAGAATGAAGTTGGTATATTATTTGGAAAAAGGCAAGGCTGGCTCTCTTGCTATGCAATGTCCTGCAAAGTAACACACTGACTGCTCTTAGGATGGTGGCGTCAAATGCTGTGAGGTGCCTTGGGAAACTTGTTATGCAGAAAGTTCCCGGAAGTGTTTAACCCATTCAACTTCTAATAGCTTTCTATGATGTCTGTACTATCAATTTGTGCAAGTCAACTCCACTTCTCAGACTTAAAAAGAAAAATACACTTCATCACATACTGTGTCTACCAAGTACTGTGTCCATGATTAAAATAATTTGAACCCCATCCCCTCAAAAATTTTGCACCTTAACATGCATGCAAAGATACTAGCAAAAGTTAAGGCAAATCAGTTGGAGCAAGCCCTTCCTCACCTTATTCACAAATCGCAAACAGGGTTTATGAAGAGAAAACATGGAGCAGACAATATGAAAACTGTCACTGATCTCATACACACTGCACAGAAGGCAAAGACCTCAGCTACACAAATGTTTATCAATGCAGAAAAAAGCATTTCACTCAGTGGAGTAGGAATACATCTGCTATACCCTGAACTCCTTAGGCATTGGCTCCAAGTTCATACCTGGATCAAAACAATGTATTTCACCCCAGTAGCTCAGGTTCTCAAAAACGGTTTGCTCTTAGACCCATTCATACTCTACCGAGGCATTTATCAAGGCTGCCCGCTAAGCCCCCTGATTTTCCTTCTTGCCATGGAACCACTGAATGCAGCCCTCAGGCAACATCCAAGCATCACAGGGCTCAGGGCCAGGCATAGGTTATACAGCACACTGTTGTAGGTTGATGATCTTCTCCTCATGCTATTGAATGCAGACACTTCCTTCTCATTGACATGGCAAATATTAGACAAGTTCAGGACTATATCAGGCCTCAGCATGAACTAGGGCAAAACAAACATACTTCTCATTAAGGGAGAAGACCATCTTTGGCCCATTTAGAGCACTACTCGATCACATGGACCCCTGAAGATATTACATACCAGGGAATGGCAATCACATCTGAGTACAAGCTCTCATAGGGGAAAATGTCCATCAAACTTTAATTCTACTTGCTGTGGGGAGAGGTTAGAGGGGAGTTTGAATATAAGATGAGTTTGTCTCTGTGAGAGTTTATTTATCTCTGAGGTTTTTTTTGTAAGTTTTGCTGGTGGGTTTTGAATTTAGATTAAATCTTTAACAGTTGTTGTCTCATCTGGGTACTGTGGGTGGATGGATTGAAAAAGCCTCCCCACCCACCCCCTCTACCAGCCCTTCTTAAATACTGAAAAGTCACTGCTGGTTGGGCTTAAGGCTTTGAGGGAGGAGTTTGGGGAGCTGCAAACTTCCCATATGAGCTAACTCTTAAAGCTAATAGGTGGTGAAAAGTTCAGACATTGAAGCTTTTACTAGTCGAATTTTAAGGTTTAAATGTTTAAAGTTGTAAGTTTGAAAGTCAAACTGACAAGTTTGGGTTAAGGAGGGGTAACTGCATGCTTAAAGTTGAAAGTTTAAAGTAAAAATTGACAAGGTCATGTATAAATGTGTTAGCTGGAGTTACTGAGCTAGAAAGCTAGGGACCAATGGGGTAAAGAAGGACTCAGAAGCAAGCTAGTAGGGTCACATATGGTATCCAGCTATTGCTGTACAGACTGTGTTATAAGAAATTGAGGTTATGTTTAAGTTATGTGTGAATAATGGAGGGAAGAAAAATGGGGCATTATGGGGGGAATCACACTGGGGGGTGGAGGGGAATGAATTGGGATGGCTGAAGACATCAGAATAGTGGATGGAATGGGGGGCACCATGGAGTGAGAGTGGCAGGCACAGGGAGGATAGTGGGGTGCAGTGGTTGTGGGACAGCTGTTTGGATGAATATACTATGAAAACTGAGGGGTTGTCCAATTTGTTACAGGCTGAGCAGATTGGAAGAGGAGGTGTAGCAGTTCTGGAGGGAGCTGGAGAGGGTGAGGGGGGACTGGGGCAGGAGGGACTCCAGAGAGGAGTAGCTGGGAGAAGCAGAGAGGAACAGCAGGACTAATTCCCATGAGGATGTATGGAAGGGGGGGATGGGGCAGTAAGTGGAAGGAAAGCTCAGGGCAGGGGGAAGGAGGAGATGGGCACCACTGTGGGGGTAGCAAGTAATAGGATTGCAGTGTTGGCATCGGAGGTGGTAGGGGAGGTGTTGGAGATCATTGGGGGGGAGAAGGGTAGTGAAGGCCAAGGAGTCAGAGTCAGGCTGGGAAAGAAAGAAAGAAGGGAGGGAAGAGTAGGGTAGGCAGGGAAGAGGTGGAAACAGGGGGAAGATGGTGAGCCGCAAATGGTGCGGATAGGAGGTAATAAGGAGCAGGCAGTATGGACTCTTGGAAATATGGACAGTGAAAACAGGAGGGGGTGTGGGACAAGGAGATGGGGTATTAGTGCTGGGGGATTCTATACTGAAAGGGCCAGATGGGGTGGAAGGGAGAAAGGCACAGTCTTATCTGGATATAGGCTATTCCGGGGTTGACTGAGAGCAGGGTGGGGCAGGCATTTCTCAAGTGCGCATGGAAGGGGAGGAAGAAGACTCACATAGTGATGCACGTGGGTACAAATGACTTGGGGGGGAGATGGTAGAGGTGATAAAGGGGAGGTTCGAGGATTTGGGTAGGCAGTGTGAGGAGGTGGTGGGTGGGGTCGGTGGTGTTCTCTGAGGTACTCCTGGTACCATGTGTGAGTACAGTGAGGAAAAAAAGGATAGAGGAGTTCAATGAGTGGCTAAGGGATTGGTACCATATCAGGGAGTACAGATTAGTGTCAGACTGGGACAGGACCTGGGGCAATAGTGACCTATATGCAGGAGACAGATTACATTTGAGCAGGGAATGGAAGGGAGTACTAAAACAGGGAATAGAAGGGTATATATCAACAAGGGTGGATTTAAACTAGGATGAGGGTGGCAAGGCGACCCTGATGGGAAAAAGGTCCAGAAAGGGGAGCCTAGTGAGCTCACCCCCCTAGTTATGGGTAAAGGCAGTGGGGAAGCGGCACAGGGAGGGATAAGGGGGGAAGAATAGGGTAGGGAAAGGGAGAAGACAGGCTGGAGGGTGGTCTCACTGAATACAAGAAGCCTAAGGACTAGAACAGCGGAGTTACAGGCTCTCATGGTGGTGGAGGAGGTGGATATTGTGGCCATCACGGAAATGTGGGCCACCCAATACCAGGACTGAGATATGATGATCCCAGGGTTCAGGTTATTTAGAAAGGATAGGGCTAAGGGGGTTGGGAGGGAGTGGCAATCTACATAAGGGAGGGGAGAAAGTGTGAAAGGGAGGAAGGGGGGAGGAGGGGAGGATAGAAGCAATATGGATGCAGTTCCAAGATGCAAAGAATAGAACACTGAGGATGGGGGTGGTGTAGAGGCCACCAGTTCAGGTGAGTGACCTGGACAGGGAATTAGCTGAATAAATTAGAAAGGTCTGCAGGAAGGGGAGCACAGTAGTGGTGGGGGATTTCAACCTACCGGGGGTGGAATGGGGACACAGCATCCACCACGAGTGCAAGGGAGTGGGTCCTGTTAGAAGCATTTCAAGACAGCTTTCTGACCACAGCTGGTCCAGGGTCTGACTTGGTTAGAAAGGACTCTGGACCTTGTACTGGATAATGGGAAAGCTGTAAGGAATCTGGAAGTGGAGGAAACACTAGATGGGAGTCAACACTATTCGGTGTGGTTCAAGCTCAACAAGGGGAGGGAAACAGGGCACTGGTACAAGGGTGATTGAGTTCAGGGGGGGTGGACTTTAAGAAGATGGGGGAAATTTGGGGCAGCCACTTGGCAGGTATGCAACCACACATGGATGCAGACCAGAAATGGAACACCATAAAGGAAGGGCTGGCGGAGGCTATGGAGTCTTACAGTAAGAAGAAAAACAAAAAGAGAAGGGTAAAGAAACCCAGTTGGCTGACACAGGAGATTATGGAAGGAGTGAGGGCCAAGAGAGCAACATTTTTAAAGTACAGGAAATCAGGGAGAGGTGAAGATTAGGATATGTGCATGAGGAAGTCCAGGGAGGTTACCAGACTGGTCAGGTAGGCCAAAGCATCCAGGGAACTGAGACTGGCACAGGGAATCAAAAGTGGAGAAAAAGACTTCTTCCTCTACATCGGAGAGAGAGAGAAGAAGGAGCAAGGATCAGCTCGTTAGGATTAAGAAGGACAGGGGGTGGAGAAAGGGGCAGAGCAGGCAGAGGCACTGAACAAATATTTCTGCTCTGTATTCACGCAGGAGAAGGGCAGATACTCCAGGTGAGGGGTGGTGGGTGGGGGAGGGACAGATGTAGGGATTACAGAGCAGGGTACTAGATGTGTTGAGGGCATTAAGGGTGGACAAAGTACCTGGACCTGATGGCATTCACACTAGGGTACTAAGCGAGTTAGCAGATGTCCTGGCGTGGCCACTGGCCGACCTGTTCAATACCTCCCTGTACATGAGATGTGTACCACAGGACTGGAGAATGGCCCATGTGGTCACCATCCACAAAAGTAGCCCAAAGGATGAACCAGGAAACTATAGGCCAGTGAGCCTCACATCAATCATGAGAAAGCTCATGGAGACCATCCTAAAAGAGAGGCTAGTGAGCTTCTTGGAGGAACACGGTCTCCAGGATGATCAACAGCATGGGTTTGTAGAAGGCAGATCCTAACAGACAAACCTTGTAGAGTACTATAACTAGGTGACACAGGAACTGAACAAGGGCCATGCAGTGGATGTCCTGAATTTAGACCTCAGCAAGGCCTTTGATTCAGTGCCGCATGGGAGGTTGGGGGGGAAATGGAATATAAGGGGGCGGGACCAATAATGGTGAAATGGATCACAAACTGGCTAGAGGGAAGGCAGCAAAGGCTGGTGGTGGTGGTGGGGGACTTCTTGTCACCGAGATCATTGACGAGTAGGGTACCACAGGGATTGGTACTGGGATCAGTGCTGTTTGGGATTTTTATTGCCGATATCTCTCACGTGAGCCAGAGCAGGCTCAGTCTATTCACAGACAATACCAAGATGGGAGTTGTGGTGATGAAACGGAGGGATGGAAGGGGTTGCAGCAGGACCTGACTAAGTTGCAGGAGTGGGCGGAAACATGGCAGCTGGAGTTCAATGCCAAGAAGTGCAAGGTTCTGCACTTTGGAGCCAGGGACCAGGAGAGGGATTATCACTAGAAAGGGGAACAGTTGGGGAGCTCCACAGAGGAGAAGGACCTAGGAGTGATCATTATGGGGAGCATGAACAACTCTGCTCAGTACAGAAAGACAGCAACAAAAGCCAACAAAATGCTGGGGTGTATTGCAAGAAGGCTCTCCTCCAGAAGGAGGGAGGTTATCCTGCCCATGTACAGGTCATTGGTCAGGCCCAACCTGGAGTACTGCATGCAGTACTGGTGACCATTCCTGAAGAAGTATATCAGATTGTTGGAGGGGGTGCAGTGAAGAGCCACAAAGATGATCCAGGGATTAGAGAACAAGCCCTTTGAGGACAGGCTGGGAGAGTTGAATACGTATTCACTGAAAGAGAGGAGGGATGGGGGGCATATGATCAAGACCTTCAAGTATTTGAAGGGAATAAACAAGACCAACACAGAAGGGATTTTCCAGATGAGAAGGGGGAATGACATGAGAGGGCATAGACCGAGATTGGATGGGTGAAGGTTCAAGAGGGAGATGACAAGACATGTTTTCACTGAAAGAGTGGTGGACAAATGGAACCCCTTACCAGATAACATAGTGTCTTGTAAGATGGTGGGCAGTATCAAGAGGGTTGGGACAGGGTAAGGGTAAGGGATACTGGGAAGAGGGGGCGGGAGGGGCAAGGCAAATTTTATTTTTCTGGTGCTCAATCCCAGAGGCTCTGCGCACCGTACAAACACACAAGAATTTAAAAAGATATCATCTCACAATATAATAAATAGTCACATGTCAGAATAGGCAATGTCCTGGATGTAAATAATCACCCTATTTACTTTAAAAAGGATGTTATAATCTATGATCTCATCCAGCATCTGAGAAAGCCTGTCTGAATAGATAACACTTAAGGCAGGCTTTAAATACCTCCACAGAAGGGGCCTCCCACACCAGAGGCGGAAGCAAATTCCACAGGATGGGCCGGAGATACTAAAAGCTCTGTTGCCAGTAGTTTTCAACTTCATCCTGGGAATCGCCAGGAGGCCCCTCGAGGAGGATCGTAGGGAGCGGACCGAGGCAGTGGGTGTAAGAAGGTCCACCAGGTAGCAAAGGCCCAGTCTATGTAGGGCCTTAAAAGTGAGCAAGCCCACCTTAAAAAGTACCCTCCATCGAACTGGCAGCCAGTGCAATTCCCGCAGTGACGTGACAGTATTTTGACTGTCCAGTCAACAGCCTGGCAGCTGCATTCTGCACCAGCTGCAGTCGATGAAGAGTGCTTCCAGAGACCCCGAGATAGAGTGCATTACATAGTCAAGCCTAGATGTTACAAATGCATGCACCATGGTGGGGAGGTCCAGAGGTGGAATCAGGTGCCTAATCCTGGCAATGTTTCTCAGATGAAAAAAACTAACCTTGACAACGGATGACACTTGATGTTCCATTGTCAAACCGCCATTTAGAACCATGCCAAGATTACGCACCTTAGGAGAGGCCATCAATGGGACAGAGCCTAGAACTAGTCCCGTATCTGCCCCAGAGGCCATCCTATCATGCCTCCTGTTCGACTCCACTACCAGCACCTCTGTCTTATTGGGGTTTAGTCGCAACCAGCTAGAGGCCATCCAATCATTGATCTCGGCCAGACAGTTGTTTAATACTTCCACCGAATTGGATGTCCCAGGGGCAAAGGATAAGTACAGCTGAGTATCATCAGCATAACAATGAAACCCCAAGCTATACTTCCTAATGATCTCACCCAGGGGTAGCATATACACAGCAAACAACATCGGTGACAAAACCAAATCCTGAAGTACCCCACATGACAGAAGGTTTGGGGAGGAGGAGAAATTCCCCATCACCACTCTTTGCCTTCTGTTTGTCAAAAAGGACTCAAACCAGCCGATGACAATGCCAGTGAGTCCACAAAAGTCCCTCAGGCGGTTGAGTAACATGCGATGGTCCACTGTGTCAAAAGCTGAGGAGAGATAGAGTAGAATGAGAATTGTCTCCTCACCTCGATCCCTCGCTCTGAGGAGATCATTATGCACCCAAACTAATGCGGTTTCTGTTGAATGTCCTGCATGAAAACCCAACCGGAGCAGCTTGTAGATATCAAATGCCACAAGGTGTTCTCCCAACTGTTGCGCCACAATCTTCTCCACAACCCTTTCCAGAAATGGGAAGTTGGAGACTGGTTGGTAGTTCACCTTGATGTCAGGGTCCAATGATGGCTTCTTCAGAAGGGGCCTCACCAGCACCTCCTTCAAGGCATCCGGGAAGACCCCCTCTGACAAGGAACACTGGACAATCAAGGTGAACACCGGGCCAACAGTGTTGACACATCCCATTAAGAAATTGGTTGGCACCAGATCCAGCTCACAATATGTGTGCTTCAGTTTTGAGGCCACCTCAATGACATTGGCCACCTCCACTGGTTTAAACTCTCCTCAACCAGGTGGAGTGCCCTGTCAACAATCCAGGTGACCACTGTCAGCTATAACACGGCTCACTGGCAGAATTCCCGGACTGATGGCATACACCCTGTCCAAGAAAATACAAGCAAACTCATTGCACAAAGCCTCAGAAACTGCTTTTCTTGGCTGTAGGCAGGCTGGATGTAATAGTGTGTCCACAGTCTGAAAAAGCATGGCTAGTTGTTTTCTCCCAGCAGCAATCTCCCTGGACAGGAACTCTTCCTTCTTACAGTTGATTGTCCCCTGGTACACACTATAGTGTGTACGCAGGGCCAGTTTGTTCGCCTCCAACATGGTCCTCCACTAGCAGTGCTCTAACCTCCGACCCTTGATCTTCAATGCCTTGAGCTCCCCATCAAAGCATGGGGACCTCAAGTGAGAAGATCTGGGTCATGCACGGATGGGTGCAAGGGAGTCGAGTGCCTCAGTCATCGACCTATTATAGATGGCAACTGCTTCACCCACACCTCCCCTGCCTGCACTGTCCACGCTAGATAGATCTACTACAGCCAGAAAACCCTCCGGGGTCAAACCCCTCAAAAGGCAGTAGTTTACCATCTCTGCAGGGGGAAGGATCTCGGGGGGGCCCTGAGCAAAAAAAACACCATGCAGTGATCAGACCAAATGACCCGATCAATCTTGAGATTCTCAATCTCAAGCCCCAGCGAGAAGACCAGGTCCAACATATGGCCACCCTGGTGGGTCGTGGTAGTAACTGCTTGCAACAGACCCAGAGATGTCATCATCTGAAGGAAGTGATAACCCAACCTAGATGACTCGTCGTCGGCCTAAACATTGAAGCCCCACAGAACCAAACACCTGGGGGACTCCAATGTTTCACCGATGATGAAGTCACCTACTTCCTGCAGGAACTCTCCTGCCATCCCAGGAGGACAGTAAATCAGAAGAATCCTGCACCCTGTGCCCGGACCCCTATGAATGGCCACACATTCGAAGGAACCCGGTGTTCCCACTGGGTGCATGGTGAAGCTTAGCTCAGCTCTAAAACAGATAGCCACTCCCCTGCCCTGCATTCCACTCTTGGGCAGTGCACAATGGAATACCCAGGGGGGGATGGCCCAGCATCATCCCTCAACCAGGTTTCCATAACGCAAGCCAGGTCGACCGAAGAAATCAGATCCACAATAATTGCAGTCTTATTATTGATCGACTTGGCATTGCATAGCACCATCCTCAAGCCCTTCTAGCTGCCTGCCCACTTGGTCTCATGGGAACTCTGGGGACCAGAACTAAACATGTCTGGCATCTCTCCAAGCCCCGTTGAATCCCAGAGCACCTTCTGCACCCAACCACCTCTATCCTGCTCTCCTTGACTGTGCAAGGGCAGCTGTGAGATGAGCTGCCAGCTGCACACTTGAGCAGACTCGATAGACTGTGAGGCCTGTTTCTGCTGGCAATTTTGTATGTTCATAAACAATGAATGGCAGTCATCTCCAAATTAAAAGATCCCATATGGGAAAATGTACCTAATTTATTAGAGTCCATCAAACAAGACATGTATAGGTGGAAATAACTACATCTTTCTTTGACAGGTAAAATAGTAGCCTTCAAAATTATAATCATGCCAAGACTTATATACTGTCTCAACAACCTCACCATCTGCTTGCCCCCGTAAAACTTCAAAATAAATTTATGCCCTTATTGCTAGCTTTATTTGGGAGATCCAGCACCCAAAAATTTTGTAAGCAGATCCTCAGAGCAACCCCTTGTGCTGGAGGATGGAACTTACAATGGCTGTGGGCGTAGCTTCTCAGCAATGGGGCTAGACAAGGCCTGACATGGCTAGAATGGGATTCTCCACATTCCCAGAAAGTGGAGCAGGACATGATGGGAGACACACACTTCAGTACCTTGCTGACTGACAGTCACTACCTGCAAACCTGACCCCTCCAATGCTGTACATAGTCAAAGCATGGCAACAACTCTAACGCCTTGATCGCTGACAGCCCTCCACACTAGGGTACTTACAGTCACTGTGGAACAATCAGCGACTGTGCATTGCAGGTACTCCTTTGAAGTGGAACTCATGGGAGAGAAAAGGCATCACAGCACTATACCATGTACTGGATCAGACTGCTGGTATCCTAAAAAGCTTTGCACAGCTTGAAGTGCAATTTAGTTTACCAAAAGGGGACAAGTAGAAGTTTCTTCAGCTGCACCACACTCTACAAATGTGGCTGACATCGGAGTACTCGCTTCTGCAAAATGCCATGGTGGACACCATCAGCAAATGACTAAAATTACCAAGAGGCAAAGCAGGCCTAATTTATAAAAACATTCAGTCCCAACATCTCCCAGAGTGGCAGCCACACATGACTAAGTGGGCAGCAGAACATAACTGTTGGAGGGAAGCACACACCACAACACCAGATCCCAAGCACCAATTAATACAAAAAAAGTGTTAAGCAGAGCATAGAACTCCAGATAAACTCACCCACATGGGTGTCAGGGTTAAAAATGAGTGCTGGCAGAGTAAGGAGTCAAGGACTCACCAGGTACAATGTCACACATCCTATGGGCCTGTACAAAAATACAGCCATTGTGGGAAGCCATTTTTATAAAAAACTAGAGCAATCCACATTACTTCGGCTTGCTAATCAGTATTCCATATCCTAGGAGACCAAGAAGCAATCCCAGCACATGGCAGACCATATAAATATTTTCTTATGACAGCGTCATGGAGACTAAGAGGTGAATTCTCATGCACTGGAGGCAGAAGGAAAGTTCAACTCTAGCTGAATGGGAATTTGGCATGGCCAGAATGGCTTCTTTTTTATGAGTGCTGCACAGGTACAGAGGCATCTTGAATAAATTTAGAATAGCCTGGACCCCCTGACTGTGTCAGGTAGGATTGGGACAGTGAAATTATGCATCCAAGTTCCCCCCAACATACCCTGTAAATTAGATGACAAGGTTAGAGAGCAAGAATCCAGGAACAAGGGTATAGAGCTGGGGAGCAGGGGTTGCATGCTAATGGCTTGGGGGACCCAGATATACTATAGTAGCATGAACAAGGCTCAGAATATGCATTATAAGCTAACTCTTTCTAATTGGGCAAGTACCCACTTAGCAGGAAAGGGACATTAAAGCATCAGCACACTATGTATGCCTACACCAACAACCACATGCCTTATTATCATTTACCCCTGCACAACTTAAATAGCAGATAAGAGGTAGGTCGGTGGGTGCGGTGTTCATGGACATTTCCAAGGCCTTCGACACCATCGATCATGGCCTGCTGTGTAACAGACTTGTGGAAGCAGCCCTGTCAACAGAAGTAGTGGGATGGTTTTCATCCTATCTACAGGACCGCTTTCAGCAAGTCAGTGTGGATGGTCTCTTCTCTGACAGTGTTTCTGTTCAAAGGGGTGTACCCCAAGGGTCAATTTTGGGGCCAACTTTATTTTTGATATACATAAATGGAGTAGTGGAAGTTGCAAACAATTCTAAACTTAGGCTTTATGCCGATGACACCATTTTGGTTGCAAATGGCTTGAATTTGGAACAAATGGAAAGAAATCTTCAAAGGGATTTTCTAGCACTCTGTACTTGAATTAAGGAATCGGGTTTGGTTATGAATTATAAATGTAACCCCCCTGTCACCCAGGGGTACAAGACTCAGTCTTAGATCTCATGGCAGACAGGGAAAGGCAGCTTGAGAGACACCAGTTAAATGGGTTTCACACTGTCTCACTCTGTCCTCAGTCTCAGCTGAGCTGGAGGGATGACATCATATAGAATTCTTGCAGCTGCATAAGCCACATTGGAATGCTGTAGCAAGGGGTTAGCTTAGAATGCTGGGGATTTTTTAGTCAGTCTTGGGCAGTGAACTGTGGAAGAAGGAGGTGTGCTGCATGTGGCAGGGCCTCAGAGCCTAGCTCTGACATAGAGCTACCCAGAGATAGAGGGTGTGTGTTCTCGCCCTAGAGAAGGACACAGAAGAAACCTGACATGGTGGTAGAGACCGCTCCCCAGCTTGTTCCAGTGCACCATCCCTGGAGGGATGGGGGAAGAGACTAGCAATTTCAGAGGCAATCCCCTGGCTCTGCTGAAGGAGGGAAAGCTGCCTGATGATTTGTAGAGCAAGTACTGAGGTACCAAGATGTGTTTTTTCATTGCTAGAAGCCCTGGGGCACCTGCAGATCAGCTGGTGAGTCTGCTCTGCTATAGAGCCCATGTTTTCACCGAGACAGTGTGTAAAGTATCTGCTACTGTGGGGTCAGGGAAGTACAGCCAAGTACAGTACTTGAAGTTTATGTATAACTTAAAATGCATCTAAACAGTGGGGGTCTACAGCGATGGACAGAGCCACTTAAAGAACATTACAAGTCAGGACATCAGTTCACGAAGAGCTGAGTATTAAATGTGATATACATTTTGAGATAGCATTCTACAACCAGAGAGGTTCACAAGGAATGGTGTTGATTCCAAATGAATGGCTGGGTATGGATTTGGGACTGATAGGTGGGAGACCCCCCCATCTGGAGTTACCAGATTTACCTCCACGGGTTTACTTTGGGCACCTATAGCTTTTTTCCGGGCACTTGGCCAGTGTCTGCAGAAAGTATCCAGACATGGGATTGAGGATGATGTTTTCCCTTTGGAGATAGGAAGTGCTCCTGGGTGGTAGAGGGAGCCACCAATAAATATCCATGCCACATGGAGAAATGTCCCAGCACTGGCTGAGGTGCCATGCCAGAGAATCCAAGGGAAGACTACCAGTTCGGACTGAGAGTCCAGTGTGTTCAGAACTTGAGGGTTACAGTGTTGTGAAGAGTATGTGTTCTAGTCTCTGTTAATCTGCATTACCAGGAAGTGTAGCCCCATGGGGTCCATCTATGCTTTATTATTCTGTTGTTGTGAATAAAAGCCACACTCTAGAATCCCACTCCTGGTGTGAACATTTCAGTTATTGCTTTCTGTGTCCAGATTACTTGGGTGCCCCTGTGCAGAAGTTTCAAACCTAGCCAAAATGCAGAGCAACAGTTTTCTCCCCGAACCCAGGCAGCCACGAGGTGGGTTACAAAAATGGAGGCACCGTGCATAAAAACCAAAAAAAATAACATCAGCTTGACCCCTGGTTTACAAATTGTAGGCTACCGCTGGGATTTGGCTTGCAATTTAGGGAGAAAAGCAAGAAAGATTGCTCAGATGGTGGCTAGCGTTTTGGCTGTCTGGCAGTAGGTAGCCCAAAAATCAGAAGCATTGCCAACTAAATGTGCCACTGTGTGCTGCTGTTTATGTGCTGCTGTAATTGTGCCAACTGTTTACCAAGGAGCAGTAAAGCCCTAGAGTGTATGCCCTTGTCCTGCATCATAATTACAACGTTTGCCAGCTTTTAAAGTGTTGTGTGGCAGAAAAAAGTGTGGAAAACTGTGGGAGACAAAGATAGATTTGTGCCCTAGAAGTTGGAAGTGCTTGTGGTATGGACTAAGAGAGTCTTTGAGTAAAACAGCATGAAAAATGGTTGAAATGGAGCTCCTGCCGAGGAGTAACAGTTGAAAAAAAAAGTGTGGTTTGTAGTTTCAATTTTGCCTGCTCGACAATCGCCATGGAGAAGAAGAGCACGAGAAGAGAGAGGCTCATTTGCATGGCGTCAAGTGATTGGTGGGACTGCAATCAGTCCCACCCCCAAGCCAGCTCTAGAGTGACTGCACAGTGTTCGCGAGAGAGAGAGACAGGAATGTGTGAACTGGCTTGCCAGGAGAAACGTCGCGGTGACTGAAAATGTTGTAAAACTAGTAAAATCAGACTTTTCGGTTTAAAATCGGGCTCAACACACATATCGATCATCTGGAAAGAAAGCGTGATGTTCAGAGCGACAATCGACAGGACTGCCAGCCCCCTTCCATCCAGAGACCTCAAAGACCGGCTGTAGGCCGCATATTCCATAGCAATAACAAGCTACTGATTAAGTGAGTACCATCCTGAGAAACAGCTCAAACTGTGTGTAATTTTAATCTAAAGCCAGCTGAATCTGTGTGTAACAGTGTGATTGTTTGTCAAAGAAGGACTGTGTCAAGTTAATCAGCTAAAACAAGAATTCTGAGCATTAGACTGTGAACATAATTATAGGTTCAGCAACAGTATAATTTTCAAAGCCAAGTGAGAGACTGTGAGTGTATGACAGATGGAACACGTTTACAGGCAATCCTGTGCAATGAAATACTGTGGCTTTAGGGGACTTTAAGCTAGACCAGTGATTTGAAGCGAATGAAAAGTCCAGCAGAAATCATATGTAACCCCCCTACAAATGGGGGTTCCCAAAAAGTCTTCCTTGTGCTTGCCTACATGCTCACTGCCAGGCTGGTGTCCTGCGTTTTAGCAGTTTAAATGTGATTACCAGAGCCTGTAAAGCCTCTGTGTACTGTCTCTTTAAGAGCTGGCTGTTTGCAGCTTAAGTAACCTGAGATGGAGCTCTGTTGAAAGTTGTAACTATTTACTGAAAATCATTTAGAGTGATAATGATAATGTAGTTTGTCTAACCTGCTTTCTTTGTAGCAAAGACTGTTTTGTTTGTCTCCAATATCTTGGTCCTGGACTGCAAATTGGACCAATCAGTACTGGTGGGACCTAAAATGAAGCCGAACTACAGGAGCTGTCTGAATTCAAAATCTGTAGGAACTGTAGTTTGAACTTTTTGTGCCTTTTTGGCAAATGAAGGGGGAGCTCTTGCTTTGACTGATGGCCAAATCAGCCAACCAAATCTTTTGGATCTTGGGGAAGCCCCGGGCTGCTTGCAGTTTTCAGTTAGATCAAAGCTGGAAGCTGAACAAGAAGGAGCTGAAGTGATTCTGAGCAGCAATCTTGAGTGGATTCTCATGGAAGAACTCTGAAAAGGCTAAGTTTTTGGCCTGCATGTCAGTGTGCTGCTCCTATAGGGACAGAAGAAAATTAGTTTGGACTAAATCCAAGTTTGTGTGACTAAAGTAAGCTAGTGAAGTGGGCCAGGCTCAACCTGAAGAAGACCGAAGATTTTGCTGAATGCGATCAGCCTGTCAGGAGTTCCACCTACCCCTAAGCTCCCGGTGTGTGCAGAGACTTTGTGATTGTGACTGGGGAGTGCTTTGTCTGGTACAGTAGAATTCCCGTACATGTAAATGTGCTATGAGCTGCTAGTGGGTTGTGAGTTAGTTCCCCACTGTGTGAACTGTGTTCTGCTTGCTAGAAGCTGTATCCAGCACAAAACAGACAGCATCCGAATTTGTCTCCATGAGGTCTGGGCCTTGCCAGACTGGCCCAGCCAGACTACCCACTGCACAGAGAAGCCATCGACGAGAGACCTGCCTGGGGATCAGCCCCCTGCTCCACGCTTGAACAGGAATGACACCTCTGTGACTTGTGTGGGCCCTGCTTCTCCTGGCATTCCAGGTCAACCACCTGCAGTCTCAATTTTTGTCCAGCCTGTGTCCAGTTCTGGGTATCGTGAGTAAATACCAGGGTAGCTCCCTGCAACAACAGCTTAATCTGAGTGTGTCATCTGATTGTCTTATTGTTTCGTTTCCTTTACGAACTGAGCCCTCTGGCTCTGGATTACAAATATTGTGTACTGTGCACGTTGTGTTTTCCATCACAGGGCCCCAACCAGCTGCAACCCCGGGCAACGGTCCTGGCTAGCTCATCTCTTCTCCACCTGGGTACCCAGAGGTGGACTGTGTGGGAGGGGGGACTCAAAGCACATGAATAACTGCTTGATTGATATAACCTTTAAGCTAATTAACCTGATTTTGCCCCTCCCTTGTTCAAGTCCCCTGAATAAATCAGATCTAACTTTTTCTGCATGTAATCTGACTGTGGTTCCAGTTTGTGCTCAAAGTACTGTACTGTTGCTATTTACTGTGCATAACCTTGTTTTACATGGGTCCCCAGGGTCAAGCCAGAGGAACCAGCCCTGGTGGTAAGTGCAAACAGTGTGGTATACCAGGTGTATTGTGAAAGTGATTGTTTTACAGAGTTCAGGCCACTAGAGGGGAAAGAGGGGGGGTTACAATGTCCCGGGGGGCTGTGCCCAGGTTAGCTTGACCACTACCAACCCTGATCTCCAGGTGGAGGCACCTGCTTCAGAACTCAGGCCACTTAACCTGCTACTAGCCAAGCAGGCAGGGGTAGTAGCCGTTGGTATAGCGCCACCTAGGGGTTACACATATAAATGCGCTGAGAGAGCAACCAGTATAGTTTATGCAGTTTGAGTGAATTTTATCAGTAGAGTGTATAAATCAGATGCACAGTTGCTTGAGTCAGAAACAGAACGTTGATGTGCAGAAGTGCTGCCACCACCATTACAGAGTGGGGTAGTAAAGTAAACACAGCAGCAGTGCAGCCATTTTGTAAAAACTTTTCCAACAAAGTGGGACTTGAAATTACAGTGAGTGTTTGTTTTTCTCTGCAGTCATGGCTTCGGGACCAGGCCGTTACCCGGATCATGCCCGGGCTATAATAGTAGAAGAAGTTATCAAGTTGAGAGACATTGAGAGATGTTACTATGGGGGATGTTTGCCTCCTCATATGGCAATTCCTGGATATCCAGTTAGAGTGAGTGTAATGTGCTTAAAGGCTGGAATGGATGTCTTCATGGTTCCTCGCTGTTCTGGGTGCCTAGAGAAATATGGCTTGACTAAAGCACCCACGATTCGCTTGGCTCCCACATGGACAAAGATTCAAGAATCTGCAGTTGGCAGCACACAGCAGCAGGTGGAGCCTGATGGAGGAAGCACAGCAGAGTGTGGCATAAAGCAGGAGGGTGCAGATATACAGGCAGAGCAAAGTACTGATGTCTCCGAGTTTGGGTCACAGAGAGACACTGTGGAAGGAGCATCAGCAGACCCTTGGAGAGAGGGGCCTAGCCCAAGTCTCATAGGAGAAGATGAGATGAGGGAGACCCTTGAATGGGAGGTGTTGACCTCCGCACCCAGCGAAAAGTGGACAGTCTCAGGAGTGAGGATGACTGCTCACTCCTGGGCACAGATCCTTAGTGAGGAAGAAGATGAGGGGGAACCCATGTGGCCTTATGAAGAAGGTGCAGATCCACAGCCTCAAGCTCTTGACTCAGAGGAGCAGAAAGTAGGAGAGAGTAGTGACTCCACAGCCCCGTCCACACAAGGAGGAGCCAAAGATCCGTTTTACATTGCATTGAGTATGCGTAGCTGGCAGAACCAGGACTGGCTGCCCCCAAGCCAGGCCAGAGGTCTCAAGCTGACCAAGTGTAGTGAAGAGGAAAGACTGGTTCGCAGGAAGGTGAATGAGATCTCTGGGATATCCTTTCCTACCTTTCCTCAGAGAATCTGGGAGGAGATTGAAAGAAACAGGAAACCCTGGATAGTAGAAGAGGCAACAAAACATGTGCATCCTGATGCAAGCAGATATGTCAGAAACAGAGTGTTACAAGTAAAATTCAGACAGTGGAAAGTGGGCAGGACACTTTATAGACACTTCGAATCGTGGATGGAGAGGGCAATGAAACCTTTCACAATGTGAATTATGAGTGCCCAGACAGGATAATAATTCTGGCACCTGATCCATTGTGGTATTTTTCGCAATGCAGAGACCCTCCTGTGAATGTGCCCATGCCCATTGTTGAGTAAGTTACTTTTTCTATTACTTTCTATTACTTTTGGAAACTTGTTCCAGAAAACTCTGTGCAGTCACTAGCAAGGATGGAGATGTACTAGATTAAGTAATACACCTTACAGTTACAATTACTTCTGTCTTTTTATACAAAAGAAATTCGTAACTATAACTGATTACATTTATTTGAAAGTAACTAGTAACTAACCTATTACTTTCAAAAAATGTAATCTGTTGTAGTTATTGATCACTTTTGTATTGTTTTTGTATAAAAAGAAATAAGTAACTATACTTGTAAGGTGTATTACTTTTTCTAGAACTTCTCCATCCTTGCTAGTGACTGCACTGAGCTTCCTGGAACAAGTTCCCAAATGTAATAGAAAGTAATAGAAAAAGTAACTTACCCAACACTGCCCATGCCTACCAAATGGGGAGCAGAGCAATGGTAGCCAGTGCTGACATCCAGCCATTGCTGTACCTATGTTGTTCCGCCAGTCTGGCATTCCAGGAACCAGGTACCCCACATTCATCAGCCTTGCAGTGTACTGGCTTTCCAGATTCCATCGACTGGCCTACCAGATGACTTCATATCCAGAGGAGTCATCAGCCCTGCTGTATCCTGATTCATCGCCCTGGATTTTGGATGACTTCAGACCAGCTGTTTTTCTGTTCCTGTTCCAAGGTTCCATGTCCTAGATGACATCAACCCAGCAGTTTCCAGATGTGCCATCCTGTCGTTTTCTGGAAGATGCCCGCCCAGCTGTATCTGAAGAATGCTGCCAGGGAGAGTCTTCAGCGGGAACCAGGTGCTGTATTGTTTTCACTCTATAAGGGACTGGTAAGTCCAGACTTTTCTAGTCTAATGACATTGCAGTACACACCCTACATTAGCAAACCCCAGCTGTTTGAACTGTCCTCAAAGTCTCTCCCCTTTGGGATTCCAGGTTGCTTGAACTATGCTTCACCGGGCTCGGCCCAGGAGAGACTCTTTATTAGACTTGCCTTTGGACACTGTTGTCACTAGAAGGGACTTTTAGGGCCTTCTCTCCCCATAATGTATATTGTAAATAATGTTGTTGTTTTCTACTGTTTTTTACTGTTTCTACTGTTTTTCTACTTTTCTAAAAAATATTTTTGGGATTCTCCAGTGTTTTGATGGTAGGGGTTAGATAGTACTGTGTTTACAGATTAGGGATGTTTTGTCTTTCTTTTTCTTGCAGGTGTTCCTGAAGAAGACAAGAAGAGGAAGAGGAACTCAGCGGAGTTTCTCATAGTATTTTAATGTAGTAGTGATTAAAGTACAGTGTTGTTGTTGTTACTGTGTGTAACTTTTCCTTCCACAGGTATGGTTGTGGGGGAGTGTGGGAGTAATGTATAGAGTGTTTGGTTGCAGGTGTCTAGGGTTGGGGGGAGGTTCCCCTGTTTGTTTGTTTTTGGGTAATTTCAGTTAGAGTCAGATAGGTTTTCCCTAGAGGACTTGGGGGATAGACAGGCTGTGGTCTTGACCTGCCAAAGGGGCCGCAGTACTGATCTATTAGGGCTATGCTCTGGACAATTCTACCAGGGCCACTAGGTATCCATAGCAACATCATAGAGTAGAGGCTGATGTGTCACCCGAAGGCCTCTGGTCCCTTAGTGTTGTCTGCCTGTGCTGGCACATGGTAGGGAAGAACTCAGCGCTACTTCCTCGTAGTCAACACATAGGGTTATGAGGTACACAGCTGCATGGCAAACTGTGATACTTTAAACTGAAGGCACGGAAGGCTCGTTCTCGATCCTTTGATCGGCATTCAGCTGCTGTCATATTTTAAGTGTCTGCTGAATGATGAACTCAGGAAAGTATTTGTTTATTAAAAACAAGGGCTACAACTTATAGAAATCTGACCCGAAAAGTAGAGCGGTGATTCTGCACATGCACCCATGGATGAGCACGTGCCCAGTATCGTTACTCTGCTTTTCGGCTCTGACGTTAATAAGTTGTAGCCCTCATTTTTAATACACAAAGAGTTTCCTACGCTCAACATTCATCACACACTTAAAATACATTAGTAGGAGTATGGGGACCAAATGTGCAAAAGCGAGCTTCCGGGGGTTAACTCAGTCACGCTTTTAGCGGGGAATTAAATGGTGGCATTTTCGTCTTTAATTTTGGGGTCGGATTGATTTTAGGCACATACGGCTGACTGATACCTTTTTGCATGAGTTATAACAGGATTTACTCAGGCTTCACAGTACCAATCAGCCAGTCAGATCCATTAATTTTACTTTGCCATTGTATAATATAATAATAATAGCAGAAGCCAGCTGAACAAGGGTGAGAGTTCTGGATTTCAGAAGGGCTAACTTTGCAAAGATAGGGGAATGCCTCCCAGTGGGGACCTGGCCGGGGGGGGATGTCAAGGGGGGGGGGTGGAAGGCAAAAGGACCAGATTAAAAGAGAGAATAGTAAAGGTAACAAACTTGTATGTCAGGTAAATGAACAAAAGCAGAAGGAGGAGAAGACAATTATGGTTCTTGAGGGAAGTGTCAGATAGGTAAGTGCAAAAACTGTGGCATTCAGAAGGTATAAGGTGACCCAGAGAAAGGAGGACAGAGAAGTGTATCTGGGGAAACAGAGGGAGGCAGGAAAGGCAGTAAGGAGCACAAAAGTGCAAGCTGAAGAAAGAATAGCTCAGACAGTATCAAAGGGGGACAAGACATTTTTCAGGTATATATCAGCAAGGAAGACCAAGGGAGGGATAGCACAGCTAAAAAAAGATGGAGGGCCTGTACTTAGGAGGACCAAGAAAAGGCAAACATCTTAAACAAAGATTTCTTTTTTTTCCTTTTTGAAATTAAATCCAAGCTTTATGTAAGCAATAAGACACTCCAGGGGTGTGCATTGAACATATTTTACTGCAAACCCAAGGGTGTTGTGAGGCACAAGGCCACAGGCGGAGTGCCTTCAGCCCTTGGAAGTGCAGTAAAATCCATTCCATGCACACCCCTGGAGTGTCTTATTGTGCTTATAAAATGAGCTACATTTTGTTTACTTTTTACAGTCAGAAAAATAATGTTTTTATGTAGAATAAAAAAGATTTGCTTATGTAAATTTATGATAAAATAGTCCTTCTGCCTACTAGATAATGACATCATTTTGCACATCAAAGGCAGTATCAGACTTCTTCAGAAAAACACATACATAAATCCCATTATTCTGCCAGTTGCCTGAGTGGATAAAACCAATTTTGGTATTGTGTCCTTTTTTTTTTTAAAGCCTTGTTTGGATTGTAATAAAAATATGAACTGAAACTGTAAATAAAGCAATAGTTTTAACTCTGTCATTAACAATGTTTGGAATAATCCCAGTAAACAATTAACTGGATGAACATCAACAGAGATTCATAACCATTTCTTCAGTCATAGCTAAGAAATGTATACTCCTCAAATGGAAGTACAAACACACCACCAGTCTATGAACTATAGCTGAACTTGATGATAGACGTATTGAAACTGGACCAAATATTTTATATAAAAAATAACCAAAAATATATATTTGAAAAAATCTGGGTACCACTCTGTGTTGTAATATGGCAGGGCCAGATTTAAAAGCTCTATCTAGGCAGAAAGAACTAAAGACAGAAATAATTTCCTGAACCCCTGGTTATGATGATGAATATGACCAGAATTTTGAAAGTAACTTTGGATGATACACTGGTCTCAAGTATTTATCAGAACCATAAAATAAAATAAAATAAAATAAAATAAAAAGCATTGTCTGTGCTGTCTCTGATATATAAAGCTGATTAAGAAGGCTGGGATGAAAATCTTTGAGCGCTAAGCAGCATGACTATGAATCAAGCTACAAAGTCAAGGCACAAAATAACCACTTTTTTTTAAATTATAAAAACATACAGTATTTCAGGTAAGCTTAAACATCAGCTTAAACAGCAACGTCCTGCAG
Source organism: Neoceratodus forsteri (assembly GCA_016271365.2). Classification (NCBI taxonomy): domain Eukaryota; kingdom Metazoa; phylum Chordata; order Ceratodontiformes; family Ceratodontidae; genus Neoceratodus; species Neoceratodus forsteri. The sequence continues at coordinate 814,709,450 of CM028129.1, read as the reverse complement.
CACCAGCTCAAAGTGGCCAGAAATAACCAATTTTACAGAAAGCGTACCTCTCTCACCAGGTCAGAGAACAGACTTTATCTTCACGTAAGTGGCTGAGAAGGTGAACCAGTGAGCATTGGCACTTTGAACTGGCAAGACATGCAAACACAGAGCTTGCCAACAGAAAAACTATATTTTATAGTGTCTAGGTCTAAAGTACACTGAAATGTTGTTTGTGATCTGGTGTGCTATGCAGCAACTGAGCAGGCAGCTAGCAGGAAAGCCATGGATCTGGTTCCACAGCATAAGGACATGTGGAAAAGCCATGGAGCTGCAGTCCAGTCAGCAATTGATTTCCAATGCACGGGCCAGGTGTAGGAGTCTGGGACTGATCAATCTAAGTTGACAGTTTGGAGGTATTTAAGGTTTACTTAGGCAGAACAACTGGTTCTTACTAATTAAAAAGAAACCTGCTACGTGACATGTATTTGATGTTTAAATTTAACAGCTGAGAGCCTGTGGGGACTTCAGCAGGTGTGGGCGGGAACTTGGGGAAGTGGCAGCTCGATGTGAGCAGAAACAGTTTTCATTTCTCTGCTGTTTAATTAAAGATGTAACTTGAAGGATTTACACTCTGTTTATTTAACTTTCTAGTGTAGGAATGTTAACAAGCATGCTTAGTCAGATTTTTTTTTGCAGTTATGTTTTCCTTGCCAAAATAGAAAAAAAAATGATGGCATTTAAAAAATGAACGTTCTAACGACACACCAATCTTTTTTTATTTTTGCGCCGTGGTCCTGCTTTTAGGTACTTGTTTTTACCTGTGCATGGAATGGATTTCATGCATAGGTAGTAACCAGTCAGAAAGTTGGATTTTCTCTCCCCATTTCATAATGTATAACTTCAGACTTCATACAATGCATATTCCAGGGTAAAAAAGAGTAGGTATAACACAGCAGCAACAAGTAGTAGCAGGGCAGAAGAACAGGAAAACAGTCAATGCACCACCTACACAGTTGTCAGTGATAATGAAACAGGCTCCAAGCAGGTAAATAAAAGTAAGTAAGTAACATTTTACATAGAAACATAGAATTTGACGGCAGATAAGGACTGCTTGGCCCACGTAGTCTGCCCATTTCCCTACCTAACGGATAAGCTGCAGATCCTAGTTAACCAACAGCCTACTTCCTCCTACCCCCCACTAGAATTGCCTTATGTCTGTCCCATGCATTCTTGAATTCCCACACTGTTTTTGACTCCACAACCTCCTCAGGAAGGCTGTTCCATGTATCCACAACCCTCTCTGTGAAGAAATACTTCCTCACATTACCTCTGAGCCGTCCCCCCATTATCTTCAAATTGTGCCCCCTTGTTTTTGCACATCTCTTTTTCTGAAAGATGCTACTCTCTTGGACTTTGTTGATTCCCTTGAAGTATTTGAAAGTTTCTATCATGTCCCCCCTCTCCCTCCTTTCCTCGAGGCTATACATCTTTAGGTCCTTTAGTCTTTCTTCATATGTCTTCTGATACAGACCCTGCATCATTTTGGTTGCCCTCCTCTGGACAGCCTCCACCCTGTCTATGTCTTTGTGGAGATGGGGTCTCCAGAACTGTACACAGTAATCCAGATGTGGTCTTAGCAACTGTCTGTACAGAGGGCCAACAACTTCCTGTTTTCTACTGGTGATGCCTCTCCCAATGCATCCCAGTATCCCCCCAGATCTCCATACTGCCTTCTCACATTGCTGGCCCACCTTTAGGTCATCTGATATGACTACCCCCAGGTCCCTTTCCATTTTTGTTGTTGTCAGTATCTCACCCCTCATTGTGTACTCTTCCCCTTGGTTTTTGTTTCCCAGGTGCATTACTTTGCACTTTTTGCATTGAATCTAAGCTGCCATACATTTGACCATTCCTCCAACCTTGCCAAGTCCCTTTTCATCCTTTCCACCCCACCTTGTGTATCAATCTTGTTGCAGATCTTTGTGTCATCTGCAAAGAGACATACTTTCCCTTCCAGTCCCTCTGCAACGTCACTTATAAAGACATTAAAAAAGGACCGGCCCCAGTACTGAACCCTGTGGTACCCCACTAGTAACCCTCCTTTCTTCACTTTGGACTCCATTTACTATTACCTGCTGTGTCCTGTTGTCCAACCAGTGTTTTACCCAGGCTACCACCCTAGGACCCACTCCCAGGCTGGCTAATTTGTTTATTAATTTTTTTGTGCGGGACTGTGTCAAATGCCTTGCTAAAGTCTAGGTAGGCCATGTCCACAGCCCCTCCATGGTCTACAAGCCCCTCCCTAGTCTACTAGCCCCTCCCTGGTCTACTATTTTATTTGTTTAGTGCATAATCCCAGGGGCTTTGGACGCTTTACATAGAGGTGCAAACCTTTACAGCATAAAATCAGTCATAACAATAATTTAAGTCAGAGTCATTGCAATTAAAATCACTTAATAAATAGTAAAATAGAACTCAAACTCACAGACTATCTTTAGACTATCCCTAATCATGCCAGTCACAGACCTAGGAATTCTGCAATACAATGCTCCCTCAAAGAAATGTTAAAATAGGAAAATATCAACCAGACTCCATGCATTGTCAAGGGATAAAGTCTGGGTTATCATCCATCTGGTAGACCACCCATGTCCTCCAGAATTCCTCAGCTCTTAAATAAATATTTCTGCTCAGTGTTCACAGTGGGGGAGGGAGGATCCCAAATCAATCAATCAATCAAAATCTTCCTTTATCCAGGTGAACATCATTGAGCAAGCTTATTTACAAGATGGACCTGGTTAGCTCTGGGTCAAATGGTACAATGCATATAGAGATATTTACAATCGAGCCAAATAACATAAGTAAAAAACAAGTAATGCAATTAATGCAAGTAAGTACTCAATGTTACATCAGTCATATCAGTTCAGAGTGCTTCTGTGCTATTTAAGGAGGACATAAGATGAGGCTTAGTAGGAACTTCAGTCGGGAGAAGTGATCGGCTGCTCGTGAAGGGAGCTGATGCAAGCACAGAATTTCAAAAGTAGTGTAATCACACAGTATCTCTAAATATAACACTCTAAACAGAAGGATGAGGGTCTTAACAGTCAATGAGAAAAGTAATTGCAGCTCTTTTTTGGCAAATTTTGGCATGGAAATCAGATTTATGCTTGGTTTAGAATGGACACAGAAGCCGACTGCAGGAACCAATCGGAAGCCAACAACGAAGAGCGCTCACGTTCAGATTGGATGGCTGCTAATGCCATGCTTTGCTAATGGAGAGTCCGAGCTTATGTTCTCAGGTGGTGGTAGAGTCAGCACCGACCGCCCAGTGCCCGGGTTTCCCATGCCTACGGGCAGGGAGCCCGTGGAGAGTATATCCTTGGCAGGGGATGGAGGAAGGGATCAGTATTAAGTACTGGCCACAGACGATGAAACATCTGAACCAGCAGGAGGACCAAAACAGCAGGACAACAGAATTGGGTATTCCTTGATGCCTAAAGACTGGCCCAACCACATAAATTCAGAAAGAAGTGTAATCAGACAGAGTCCCAACTCTTGACACTCTAAAGAGGAAAAAATAGAGGCCATAACTGTTAGGCAATAAGTAAGTACAGCTTTTTTTTGTGCAAGTTTTAGACAGAAAATCAAACTTTAGCTTAGTTTTGAGGGAGACACAGGAGCAGACTGCAGGAGCCAGTCAGACGCCAGAGCAGAAAAGTGCTCGCATTCTGATTGGGTATCAGCAAAGCTGCACCTCGCTAGTAAGGAGTCCAGTCTAGGTGTCTCAGGCAGCAGCTATGGAAGCAACAACCACCCAGTATCCACATTTCTCCCACCTGAGAGGCAGGGAGCCCCTGAGGGGCTAGTCTAAGGCAGGGAAGAGAGTTAGGGGACAGAGGAAAGAGACAGTAAGAGTGGAATGCAATGGAAAGGGAATATGAAGATGAAATAGGGCAGTTAAATGATACAGGGTAGGGGAATAAGAGCCACAGATTAAGCAATATGTAAAAGACAGCAGGGCGAGTAAGGTGTAGCAGCTGCGAAAGCCATGAAGAGATAATAACCTTACAGGTATTTCTAGAGGAAAAAACATTTAAGGCATAAGACGCTCACAGAGTTAAGATCACCAAAGGTTACAAGCGATCATAAATTCAACTATGCTCAGAGGGCAGCAGCCTGATGCTTTGGACTAAAATTAGGGACTGGGGTAGCAATTGCATGGCTCACACACATACCGAGCATATAGAGATTTAAAGGCATTCATACTGCAGAGGCAGCTTAATTTCAATAATTTTTGTACTTTGTTCCACAATGTTGGCAACAGGAAACCAATGGCCACTCTGTCATAGCGAGAGGAAGCCTTGGGGAATACATAATGTGACGTAGGATGTGCTTCTTAGGGCATACGTTCCTGGCTCACTTAGTGGGAGACAATCTATTATATATTGTGGAAGCTGCTTCAAGAGGACTCTATAAGTCCAAAGGATTGCATTTCTATTACGCTTAAACATAAGAGAGGACCACCCTATGGCTTTGTACAAGGAACAATGATGGGTAGAGATGGGGAGACAAGTAATAAACTGGATGGTCCTGTGGTAAAGCGTATCCAACTTTGCAAGTGAGGCTTTGGGACATTGACTATAAAGGAAATCTGCATAATCGATCAGCGAAAGAAATGTAGTTTGTACAAGGTGCACTTTTGCATCTCTAGTAAGAAACAGGTTAATTCTAAAGAATAGCCCCAGCCTTTCTCTCACTATGGCAGAGTGGCCATTAGTTTCCTGTTGCCAACATTGTGGAACAAAGTACAAGGGAGGCAGTATAGCACAGTGGTTTAAGGCTCTGAGCTGCAAATCTGAAGACCTGGGTTTGAATCCCACAGCCCCCACTTGCATACTGTGCGACCCTGAACAACTCACTTTACTTCCCTGTGCTCCCAGGTCACACCTGTAAACAAACTTTCAGCTTAGTGTGCCACTCCTGGTTAAAAAAAAAAAAAAAGCCTCTGTCTTAACTTCTTTACAAAGTCCTCGATGTGCTCAATGAATGATAGCTTATGGTCTAACCACACACCTAGGTATTTAAACTTTGAGACAAACTCCAGTTTCTCTCCAAGAATTGTGATAATCTGAGGTAGTGCTCCAGAGCTGGCTGGATTCATCCCACTGCTGTAGGGTGAGAACAACATTGCTTTTGGTTTTTTAGCATTTAGAAGAAGTTTTTTATGGAGGAACTGGTTCTGGAGCTGGTTAAATTCCTCCTGGAGGTCAGCACAAGTGGCTTCAGGTGTCGGATGACTTATATATACAACTGTGTCATCAGCAAACAGGTGTATGTTGGCCTTGTTAATACGCTCATCAATGTTATTAACTTAGATAGCGAATAGTAAGGGACCAAGTATGGATCCTTGTGGTACTCCCCTCAGTAGAGGTTTGAGTGGGGATAGCTCACCCTCAGCCTTAATTTGTTGATGCCATCCTACAAGGAACTCAGTAAACCAATGCAAAGAAACTGAGTCCAGGCCTATACTCTTCAGAAAAGAGAGAAGCAGGCTATGATCCCTGTATCAAAAGCCTTACTAAGGTCTAGAAATACAGCACAGACAAAGTTTCTGCTGTCCAGTTCTCAGTACCAATCATTTGTTACTTTGGCAAGGGCCGAAATAGTGCTGTGTTTAGTTCTAAAGCTAGATTGCATAGGGTTTAGTAGGTTATTGGATTCAAGGTAGTCCCTTAGTTGGTTGCTGACAATCTTTTCCAGAAGTTTCGATAAAGTTGGGAGGAGGGAAATTGGTCTATAATTGTTAAGGTCGCAGGGCTCCCCTGATTTAAACAAGGGAATGACATGAGCAATTTTCCAGATCTGGGGAGTAAGCCCTTGGGACAATGATAAGTTAAATAAGTGGGTGGTAGGAACAGTTAGGACATGATAGGCAATTTTAAGGAAATAAAGATCCAAAGAATCAGCACCGGCACTTTTCGTAATATCCAATTGGAACATGAGGTCTTCAACCTCTTTCAGAGAAACTGGGTGGAATGAGAAGCCAGGTACTGGGGCAGGAGAGTCTGAGCATGGAACACTTAATTGGGAGCAGACCAGGGATACAGGGGAACTGTCGAAAGCTAGACCAGCTGTGGCAAAATGATTGTTAAATGCATCTAGAATTCCCAGTTTATCATTGATAGTAGTACTCCCAGTTGTAATCTTAGGTGGCAAGGAAATACCAGGTGTATATCCAGACATGTCTTTGATTGTTCTCCAGAATTTGGAGGAGCACTTTGCTGTAGAATCCAGTTCAGTCAGATAAAATGCTGCCTTAGCATCCCTGACTATTTTCGCATAAATAAGCACCAATAGATTGGAGGGGAGAGAAGTGGACACCAGTCCTTTATTTGAAGAGGGGTTCAAGAAAGCACTGACTCATCTGAGGGTGGACAAAGCCATGGGACCAGATGAGGTGCATCCAAGAGTGTTAAGGGAACTCAGGGACGTGCTAGCTGCACCCTTGAGAGACTTGTTTAGCAGTTCACTGGAGACTGATGTGGTCCCAGAGGACTGGAGAAGGGAGGATGTAGTCCCACTTCACAAAGATGGTAACAGTGAGGAGGTGGGAAATTACAGGCCAGTCAATCTGACATCTGTAGTAGGGAAATTGATGGAAATACTATTAAAGGAAAGAATCGTGGAACACCAGGAATCCAGCAGACTGCAGGACCCAATGCGATATGGCTTTACAGAAGGGAGGTCATGCCAAACAAATCTGATAGATTTTTTTGACTGGGTAACCAAGCTGTTGGATCAGGGAGGGACAGTGGATGTGGCCTACCTGGACTTCAGCAAGGCCTTTGACAATGTTCCGCATAGGAGGCTGGTAAACAAGTTGGGTAGCATGGGGGGTGGGCAAAAAGGTGGTAACCTTGGTAAAAAACTGGTTAGCAGGTAGGAGGCAGAGGGTTGTGGTAAACAGAGCTTGCTCTGAGGTGGGGGAGAAAGACCAGTGGGATTCCTCAGGGGTCAGTACTGGAACCAGTTCTCTTTAATGTCTTCATTAATGGCATAGCAGAAGAAATGGATCGGAAGGTCTGCCTCTTTGCAGATGACACCAAGATCTGCAACACAGTGGACACTCTTGAGGGGTGCAAAGGATTCAAAGGGATTTAAAATGACTGGAGGAATTGTCAAAAATTTGGCAGCTAAGGTTTAATGCAAACAAAATGCAGAATAATGCACTTTAGTCACAGAAACCCGTGTATGCATTACAAAATGGGGGGAAAGATGCTAGCAATGATCAAGCAGGAAAGGGACCTGTGGGTAATCATATCAGATGACCTGAAGATGGCCAGACAATGCAGCAAGGTGGTTGGGAGAGCTAGTGGGATGCTGGGGGGCATAGCTAGGGGTATTACCAGCAGGAAAAGGGAAGTGGTGCTGCCACTATATTGGTCTTTGGGAAGACCACACTTTGAGTACTGTGTTTAATTTTGGAGGCCACGTCTCAGGATTGACATTGACATGACATTGTCACATTGACAGGGTGGAGGCCATCTGAAGAAGGGCTACCATGATGGTTCAAGGTCTACATCAGAAGTCCTACGAGGAGAGGCTAAAGGAAGTAAACAAGTACACCCTGGAGGAGAGGTGGGAGAAAGGGGATGTGTTTGAGACCTTTAAATACCTCAAGAAGGCAAACAAAGTACAACTGGGAGATATATTTTGGAGGAAAGGGTAGGGACCACAACATGAAGCTGGGGGGGAGGTTCAGGAGGGTTGGCAGGAAATACTTCTTCATGGAAAGAGTGGTGGATGCCTGGAATAGTCTTCCAGTGGAGGTGGTGGGGGCAAAAACAGTGGAGGGATTCAAAAACACCTGGGATAAGCACAAGAGAATCATAAGGATAGGTAAAGAAGGGGAGAGAAAGTGCCGTAGACCTTGAAGGGTCTACGGCAGAAGCAATGCAACTAAAAAGGTCAGACTGGACGGGTCAAGCAGCCCCTATCTGACATCAGTTTCCATGTTTGTATGTTTCTCTGCTTGTTGCCCTCCCTTTTTCCTTTTTGCCCTCCCTGCTTCCCTACTCTCTTTTTAATGCTCAGGTTCCTTTCCACCTTTATCTCTAATAGTCTGCTTTCTTTATTAACTTGCACCCTTGGGGATTCCTCTCCCCTCAGGTTTTCCTTATTCTCTACTTCAGGCTGTGTGCATGTTGGGGGAGGCAGTTTCTGACTCTCTGATTCCTTCCACTACTCCCCTTGGCTAGTTTAAATGTGTATCGAAGTAACATTTAAGCTGTCCAATGTTGACTGTGGCTCCCCCTTCTGGATGGATGCAGACCATTACCCCTGTATAGGCCCTTATCCTCCTAGGTGGGTCCCTAGTCCCCAGTGTAGCCGAATCCTCCCTATCTGCACAATTCCTTCACCCATGAGATGAAGCTCCTGGTGCGGAGATCCCTCTCTTGTCCTCTGTCATAGACAGGAAACAATGCAGCAAAACCCACTGAGTGAGCTACCCTTTTAAGACCAATCCCCAGCTCCCTAAACTCCTGCACTATCTCAGCCACATCCCTAGCCAGGTCATTAGTCCTGAGGTGGACAATGACATCCAGCTCTCCCTCCCATCCTGCTGCCCTAGTGACCCTCAGGATCCACTTCCATCCCTCACATTTAGCTAGATTCTGGTATTTGTATATAAATGGGACCTATTTAACTAGATTCTAGGTGTTCTTTTAATTAGGCCTGGAAGTATGTTTTCTGAGCACCCCCAAAATCCTGGGTGCCCAGCCTTGTGAGAGGAGACATTTTTCAGGTTGTGACTTGAGCATTCCCCTGTCACACACAAAGTGGTGTGACAGGGGGAATTTATTTTTCAGCTTGCACCCAAAAAACTCACATTTACATGCCCCCACAGCTCAGTCAGCCCTCCCTTGTCATTCCTTATGCTTGATTCTTCTAACTATAGTCCCTAGTCTCTCCCCCAGAGGTGTGTGAAGTAAAAATAAAGCATACTGAAGCAGATTTTTCAGTGGTGTTCATCCAATCATTTCTGGCATTCTGGAGCTAGTCCCTCCCTCATCCAGCTCAGCCAGCCAGCCCTCCCTCGTTCTTCCCAATTTTGTTTCATTTTGCTTGTTTCTGCTGGCACATTCATATGTTCGTATATTCATATTATAGTCCTCCCCTTCCCATCTCAGCCAGCCCTCCCTTGTCCTTTGCAAATTGCTGTATTGTATAGATGTATAAGTGGACTGGGATGCCCACTCTGGTATCATGTCACCACCCCTCTTTCCTCCAGATCACCTGCCCCTTGTCCTTCCTGAATGTTGTATTTTATGGATGTATAAGTGGACCAGGGCTCCCCCAGTAATACTTCACTACACCCTCTTCCCTACAGATAGCCCCCAGTACATAGATGGTGACACCAGGTGCTCACTCCTAGTGCCGCTGAACAGTAAATGCCAACACTGGGGTGCCAAATCCCCAGTGTCGGCTATGGTCTCCCTGTAAGAAAAGAAAACAATCCCTCATTTTTTTTGTTGATTCCTTTTAATTTTAAACCTGGAAAGAATAAAATGGTCCTGTGCTGATTTTTTTTAAAGCTGCGAAAAAGAAAATGGTCCCTAACTGATCTCAGCCCCGCATACCTTCACCCCACCTCAATCCCCCACTCAGCACCCACCACACCCACCACTTAACCCCCACACTCTCATTCCCCAACGGTGGTCCCACATCATAGAGCCACTCTCTGATTGGAAATGAGTCCTCCTCCTGGAACCACGACCGCGATATGAGAACATAAGTGAAGTATGGTTAATGTATTTCAATGCATTTTGAACTTTTACTCATAACATTGTTATTTTTAAATATTTTCCCACCAAATTTTCACCATGGCTTTTTTTGGGACCACAGCTCATGAACGAGACAGGTGATTTTTTTAAAATCCACCCAAAAAGTGATTTTGCAGTTGTTCTGCAAAATCACCTTTTGGTCAAGATTTGAAAATTTTCACCTACTGGGTTCATGAGGTGGAGTCATGACCATGTTGAACATTTGGTGGAAAAATATGATAACATGACCATAGAATGAGTGAATGTTGAAATATTTCATTGTTCATGTATAACTTTGCTAATTTTCAATATTTTTCTACCAGACTTTCAACCTGGCCCTTTTGGGACCCCACCTCATGATCAAGGTAGGTGAAAGTTTTCAAGTCCATGCTGAAAGATGATTTCACAGTTGCTCTGTGAAATCACATTTTGGATGGAATATGAACATTTTCCCCCTAGGGTCATAAGAAGACTGTGTTAAAATGTTTGGGTCAAAATATTTTAAAAAAACAAAGATATAAACTTAAGTTGAAATGTTTCTATGCTTGCTCATAACTTGGGTAATTTTCAATATTTTCACTCCAAACTTTTGACATTACGATTTTTTTCACACCACTGTATAAATGTGACAGGTGTCATTTTTTAAAACCTGGCTGAAATGTGTTTTCACACTTGTGGTGTGAAATTATGTTTTATCCAGTATTCTATAAATGCCAAATGTAATGTTTAGAAGAGGGAGTTAAAAAATGACTATGTTGAAAATTTGGGATCAAAATAAAAAAAAAATGAACCAATACTGTGTGCAGTGCCAACTTTTGGCCCACTGGGTAGTGCTTTGTGATCCGTGCTGTTGAGCTGAGTTCAAGAGTGAGCTCAGTGAGATAGCTGGATGGACTGAGGCTGAAGAGATGGTGCTGTCCTGTGGCACCACCCACCAGCTGGGGAAGGGAAGTTGCAGGGTTGCCCACATAGGGCTAAGTATGATATAGTGAAGAGAACTCTTCTCTTGGCATAGGTTCCTACACCTCTGTACCCATGACTGACAGAGGGCCCTACACTTTGGCTGACAGATGCACTCTTTGCCCTCTGTGTCTGTATCTGTAGCCACATGGAAGTGCAGAGCTCTCCTTCCACAGCCTAGGAGACAGCCCCACAGCCCCACAAATTCTTGACATCCATTGCCATATGGAGGTGCAGGGCCCAGAAGGCCCTGCATCTCTGCATCTGTTCGTGCAGGTCCCAAAGGGGCATGTGTAAATGAGGATACGATTTCACTGACTTACCTGTGTAAATGAGGATACGGTTCCACTGTCTCAAAAAGAAAAAACATTCTTTACAAAAACTTGTGTTAATTCACCAGTTAGAGTTCAACTTACTGCTACTAAAGTATGGAAATGTTTCCTACACTAACTCACCTCTGAGCAGAAAAAGGAAAGCTTGACTTAATTAGTGGGGAAGTTGATGGAGACCATTCTAAATGAGAGGTTGATAACCTTTCTCGATAGTAATGGTCTACAGGAGGAGAGACAGCATGGGTTTGTCTCAGGAAGATCATACCAAACTAACCTGATTGACTTCTTTGACTGGGTCACTTGGACGGTTGACGAAGGCCACGCTTTGGATGTCCTGCACCTGGACTTCAGCAAGACTTTTCACTCGATGCCCCACAGGAGGTTAATGAGCAAGCTGAGGGACATGGGGGTGGGGAAGAAACTGGTGGGGTGGGTTGAGAGCTGGTTGCAGGGCAGACAACAGAGGGTAGTTGTAAGAGGGGAGACATCTACACCAAGGCCAGTGACAAGTGGGGTACTGCAGGGTTCAGTGCTGGGTGCTGTTTTGTTCAGTGTCTTCACTGGAGACATTGCAGAGGGGGTCAAGAGTAAGATCAGCCTGTTCACAGATGACACTAAGATTTGTGCAAAAGTGGACAATGAGGAAGGGAGACAGGCACTCAGGGAGGATTCAGTGAAACTCAAACACTGGTCTAGGGAGTGGCAGTTGGGATTTAATGCTAAGAAGTGCAAGGTCCTGCACCTCGGAGCAATAAATCCCAGGACCAGCTACTGGCTGGGGGGAGTGCAGGTAACAGCTTCAGAGGAGGAAATAGACCTCGGGGTAATAGAAACAGGGGATATGAAGGTATCAGCACAGTGTAGGAGGGTGGCAGCAAGGGCAAACAGGATGCTGGGGTGCATTGCCAGAGGGATCACCTCTAGAAAGGAGGAGGTCATCCTGCCTGTGTATAGATCAATGGTGAGGCCACACTTGGAGTACTGTGTACAGTACTGGTGCCCATACCTCAAAAAGGATGCAAGATTACTGGAGAGGGTGCAGTGCAGGGCTACAAAAATGATCATGGGACTAGGGGAGTTGCCATATGAGGAAAGATTAAGGGAGCTTAACATGTATTTTCTGGAAGAGAGAAGGGAAAGAGGGGACATGATAGAGACCTTTAAATACTTGAAAGGCATAAACAAAGTCAGAGAGGGAGGATTGTTCCACTTAAGGGGGGAAGGGTCACTAGGGGGCACAGTTTGAATTTGGAAAGGGGAACATTCAGGAGGGAGATGAGGAGACACTACTTTACAGAAAGAGTGGTGACAACATGGAACGCACTGCTGGAGGAATTAATTGAACTGAGGACAGTGGATAGCTTTAAATGGGGTTGGGATAGAGTCAAGGACAGGATTAGTACAGACAAGAACACAAAAGGGGGGAAAAGTCCAGGAAAGGGAAGGAAGGGAGGGAGGGGTTTGGGTGGGGCTGGGGCAGCTGTAGTAATATGACACTAGGAACTGCACAATTGGGCAGACTTGGTAGATCTATGTGCCTTTTTTGGCAGGCAATTTTGTATGTTCGTATATTCATATAAGACCACACAAGCAACCACAGACAGCCATTGTCAGGTAAGACAAACAACATACAACTATTTCCAGATGACATAAATGCAGTAGCACTGATGTGCTACCTTCATGGATTTGCTTCTGCAGCCAAAACTGTGTGTGTTTGTCTTACAGTGTGCATGAATACCTGTGGCTAGAAGTACTGTTGTAATGTGGGTATTATCATTCTCTATATGCAGGTGCATAAATGCAGACCTCACAGGGGCCTGCACTTCTGCAGCCACAAGTTGGAATATATGTCTTACACTTGTGGCTGAAAAGACACAGACCCCACAGGGGCCTGTGCTTCTGCAAGCAGAAGTACTGTTGCAATTTTGGTATCAAGGATTTTGTGATGCCTGCACTTCTGCAGCCAGAGGTCGGTGTGTATGTTTTACACCTGTGACTGCCCTACATTTATGCAGACAGAATTGTGTGTATGTCTTACAATGTGGCTGAGTACCTTTGGCTACAGAAGTGCTGGCCTCATACGGACCTGTGTTTTTGCAGACAAAAGAACTCTTGCAGTGTGAGTATCATGGATTTATTTTTGTGGCTTCAGGAGCCATTGCTTCTGTGCACAAAAGCAGTATTGTGATTTTAGTATTGTGAGTTTCTGTCTGCAGTCACAAGTAAGTATGTATGTCTTGTGGTGTGCATATCACAGACACAAATCCACAAAGGTAGCACATTAGTGCTACTGCAGCTGTGTCATATGGAAACAGATGTATGTTGTTTGTCTTTTTACAGACTGTGAGGTGGTTCAGGATACACCAACTGGAGCCAAAGTAGAAAACTGGCGGCTCACACAGACATAGGAAACAATTGTCTACTCACAGGACATGATAAAAACTGGTGTTTATTTATAAAAAACACAGTAAAAAAGACAAAAATTGTCTAGGTACTATAGAGTGGCAGCAACCCCCCCCCCAACACACATCAATGTTTTACGTCTTACTCGATGCTTTATCAAGGCATCAGCAGCTTGCCATAACTATCTTTTTATAGCCCATTTGTATCAATTAAACAATAAAACAATTTAAACCATCAGTCAAACAGTATTAGTGAACTCTGCCTACATAATACATGTCCACACTCACTATCACCTTAAACACACATATCTAATCTATGTATCTAACAACTATACAATTCATTACATGAGTAGATGCTGTGCAAACCTCACCTGAAATATCAAAATTATCTGTAAATACACACATAAATATTGAAAAATATGACACTAAGCCTAGAAAAAAATCACTAGGCATGAGAAAAAGTTCACACATAAATTAAGGACTAACAATTCATTGCACGGATGAAATTACAATTTACCATTTTAGACATATTGAACAGTTCTTTTTTTTTTTTATTTCTTTTTCTCCCCTCCTACATCCCTGCCAGAGCCACCCCTTCAGGAGTCGCCAATGAAACCCATCCCTGCCACCGACTTAACTGCTGCTTGTGGTCCCTCATCCTGCTGCGGATTGTCCCCCAGGCGGGGTTCAGGGTGGGGCAAACCCCTGTACCTTAATTTCTTCTTCAGTCCTTGAGACAGCAGCAGTCAGTGGCACATCAGGACTGGGTTCAACGCTCTGTCTACCCGGCTCTGGAGGGTGATTTTCCCTATTCTGGGAGGACGTTGCTGGCCCTGACATCAAGGCATGAGCGCCGATGTCTGCAACATCCTTCCCCCTTGATGGTGCAGCCCCTAGAGGTGATTGGTCCACACTCCTCTGCCCATGACCAATCGAACCCCCAAGGTGCCGACGAGCTCTCGTGCCCCCAGCCTCTGCCAGAGGGCACCGCTCGCCAGGATGGATCACCCACCTTCACCCTGGAGAAGGCGAGCTGTTGTTGGATGCTCAGCCTTCCTCCCCCTGGCCAACCCCCGGCGACCTGAGTCTGCTCCCGAACCTGGGACGCCGGCGTGGTGCGAGGTGTGGCGTCCAGTGCCTCAACCCTCAGCGCCACCGGGCCAGCTCGACATATTGAACAGTTCTATTAAGGTGCATGTACTTTATTGGTGTCTTTTAAGGAAAGGTGCAAGCTGGAATTGATCACTGAGATCTGGAAATACCCCTGCCTTTAGTTTATATTGCCAAAAGGCTTCCTGGCAGAGTAACTTGTTATCCAGGTCTCCCCCTCTAGGGCCAATAGTTACATGCTCTTGCCCTGTATATTTAAAGAAATGTCCTGGACCAGCTTGCTTCACATGTTGTGCTAATGCATTTTCCAGTTTGTTTGCCCTGACACATACCAAATGTTCCAAGATTCTCTGTTTAAATTTCCTGCCTGTTTTGCCCATATAGCATGTATTACAAGTACAAGTTGCCACATAAATTACAACTTCTGTTATGCAGGAAATAAAAGAGTTTATCTTTTACACTTCGTCAGTACTTGGTATGATAAAAGATGGTCCCACCTGTATGTGGCTACATGCTGAACGGTTACGCATTTGAAGTTCTCAAGAGGTAATCTCAGTCCTTTGTTCTGTTCAGTGGTGGGGGAATTGTGCACAAGTAAATCAGACACATTTTTTCCCCTTCAATAAGTAAATCTTGGACTTTGTTGTACCAGTTCCTGCAATTTGGGTTCCACGTTCAATATGTGCCAGTGTTTCTTCACTATAGCTTCAAGATGGGGTACCTGCATACTAAAAGTAATCAAATTAGGAGTCATGCAGTATCTCCTTTTTTTGTTTTTGTTGACATTTTTATTTTCAAGCATTTCTGACCTATTTCTTTTTTTATTTATTTATTGAAAGAATCGGAATTACAACCTTTGAGTCAAGGACTCCTTTGCAAAGGCTCCATGTCAAAAATGAAATAACATAACAGCGTACAAGAAAGACAAGAACAGAGCAATACTACAATGTTGAAAAGAGCACAAGTAACAAAATTCAAGGGCAGAGAGGTCCAGCTTGAGTCAGACAGCGAGCAGTAAACAACAATAGTTACAGTATCAAAAGACAGTGATCAATAAACTACAGTCTGGTGACAATTTCTGCAGGGTCAAGCAGTAGGGGCAGACCCCAGGTCAAAGGGGAAGTGGGGGAGAGTGGTGGGTGACTTGTGTCTGCATTGCGGAGAGGGACTAGGCACAGTCGCAGCAGGAGTGGAAGAGAATTTCTGAGTGGAATCGGGATTTAAATGGGCCTAGATGCTGCACCAGAGAGACAGCAGGAGGTAGTTCATTAAACCAGAGGGGGGCCCTGTGAAAAAAGGAGCACTGGCCCAGGGAAGTCCTGCAATGGGGTACTAAGAGGGGGCAGACAGAGAGCTTCGAGTTATCTGGGGCTGGGTAGAGTGCTGCACAAGATGGTGAAGCCCCAGGGGGAGGAGCAGAGTGAGAGCTTTCTGGCAAGGAGACAGGTCTGGTATCTGAGCCGTCCATCAAAGTTAAGCCAGTTGGTGCAACGGTAGAGCTCATAGGCATGGGTCCACCGGTCACATCTTGTGACAAATCTGCAGGTTTTATTTAGGGAGACCTTAATACAACATAGGGTGGTGGGGTCAGCAGAGCCATAGATGACAATCCCATAGTCTATAAGTGAGAGCACCGAAGATGTCACGGCAAGGTTTAGGGTGTTTGAGGGCAGGCAACCCTTATGCCTATATAAGAGCCTTATTCTAGCATTGAGAGCGGAGCAGAGGCTATTAATGTGTTCATGGAAAGTGAGAGAGGAGTCAAGGGTGATGCCTAGGTATTTAAAGGTGGGTACCAGATCAAGTGCGGAGCCCTTGGAGTTGAGGACAGTGAGGGTAAAGTTTTTGTTTGTTGGGTGAAGATCATGGCCTTGGTCTTTTTGTAGTTCATGACAGGGCAGTGATCTGAGAACCAGGTTTCAGCCTCAGTGAAGGAGCACTGCAAGGAGACTTGAAGAGAAAGGGGGTCAGGGTGACTGTCGAATATGGCCGCATCACTGGCGTAGAGAAGTAGCTGACCTGAGCAGGCCTTGGGGAGGGTGTTCAAGAACATGCTAAACAGGAGGGTGCCCAAAATAGAGCCTTGGGGGACCCAAGAGTGAACCGGTTTACTGGGTGAGAGTGTGGTATTTAACTTGACTCTCTGGGTTCTATTGTTCAGATAGCTTTTAAATCAGGTGGTGGCTTCCAGTGATAGCTCCAAGAGGAGCAGGGATTGTAAAAGAAGCGTATGGCTAACAGAGTCGAAAGTCTTTATTAACACAAGTAGAGACAGCCAAGTGTCCTTGGTCAAGGGCTTTGTTGATTAAGGTGGTGTATTCAAGAAGGGCAGTAGCAGTAATGTGTCCCCTCCTGAAGCCATGTTGTTCAGGACAGAGCAGGTCATATCTGGTGAGATAGTCGGTGAGTTGGTCTGACATTATATTTTCCAAAGCCTTGGAGATGGGGGGGAGAACTGAAATGGGGCGGTAGTTGCCAGGGTAGGTACAGTCCCCATCTTTAAGGATTGGGGTGATGATGGCTGATTTCCAGCATGTTGGGAATTGTCCAAGCCAAAGAAACCAATTGAGGATGTCTTTGAGGGGGTGATTATAGTGTTTAGGGTGAGCAGGACAAGTTTGAGGTCCAGTGAGTCACTACTAAAGCATGATTTGCCCAGGGCTTTGGTTAGGTAAGGCCTTGCCTCATGTGCAGAGATTGTATGGAGCCTGAAGGTGGGGATGGTTGTAGGATGGGGGCAGCTCAGGGCTTGGTCAAAAATATTGGGGGAGGACACCACTGGGGACTGAAAAGGCAGAGTTAAGGGTATCCGCAATTAGAAAGGGGTCTTGGGATAGGGAGCCATTTACCAGCAGTTGGGCTGGGGGGTGGGGGTTGGAGATGTTTTTTCCACTAAGTTCTTTAATGTTATTCCAGAACTTATGCCCCAAGCCCCAGGTGGAGGAGAATGACTCCTGGTAGTGGGAGGCTTTGGCTTTCTGAATTTCCCACGTATGTTTGTTCCTGAGTTCCCTGTATAATTGCAGGTTGTGTGGTTTGCCTGATTCATTAGTTAAGTGCCACTGGTTGTCCCACCACTTCATGAGGTCAAGTCGGGTGTGGAAGAGCCAGTGGGTATCATAATTTTTAATCAGTTGCTTGGAGACTAGGGCATAGCGGTAGCAGGCCGAGGTAAATGTAGTGATAAAGTGGTCAAGGGTGAGGTCTATGATGGGTGCAAATTTGATGGGGAACCAGTCACAATGCAGCAGGTACTGCTTAAGCTGGGGGAGGGAGTCCTTTTTTAAGTGACAGTGAGAAGTAAATTTTGGTGGTTGTTTTGGAGATGTTTTTGAGGTCCATTTGCAGAGAACTGGCGAGTGGTAGCTCAAAGCATCCGGGAGTACTGAAACCTCAGAAAGGTGAGCAGGCCTGTTCATGAGGATGAGGTCAATGAGAGTGGAGGTGCTTGTTTTATGACTGAGTCTTGTGGGGGACTGGACAACTTATGTGAGGTCAAGGGCAGCAATGGAATCCTTGTAGGGGCAGAGGAGGCAGCGAGCCATATGACATTAACGTCGCCCAAGGTAATGATTTCAGTGGAGGAGGGCAGCCGGGCAAGGCAGTTCAGTATCGAGTCGAACGCAAGCTTTTGGTTCGGGAGCGGGGAGATATATAATATAACTATGTGGAGAGCGTTTCCTGAGGCATCAGGTTGCATGCTGATGGTGAGGGCTTGGGACACCCATGGGACGGGGTAGGGGAGTCAGGGACTACAGAGGGTTGAAGGGGATAATGGTAGTATAAGGCACAACCCCCTTCCCTTTGGACCAGTCTGTCAATTCTGAGGATAGAGTATCCAGGTATATGGATGGCAAAGTCTGGTGTGCCAGGGCCAAGCCAGGTCTCAGTTACTGCTAGTATATCAGGGGAGATAAGTGTCATCCAGCCTTGTAGGACATCATGCTTTTTCTGGAGACTACAAATATTGATGGTGGCTATGAGTAGACCACAGGACGGCCCATTGGAGGAACTGAGAGATGGGATTTGGGTGCACGTTGCCAGATATTAAGAGAAGGAGGAGGAGAGCATGGTGAAGGAGAGCAAGTCTGAGCAATCTATTATTTACGAGCTTGGGATTCTGCGGCTGAGAGTTGGGGGAGTTGGTGGATTCAGGTATGGGGGGGTGGATATGTGAGTGGCCACCCAGAGGGCTGGGGATGTAAGGGGGACCAGATTCCGGTTTTCCGGGCAATGGGAAATTATATGCATGGCAGGTTGGGCATAGCTGGCTGTCCCACACGTGGGGGTGTAATGTAGGGCTCCTGCATTTGCTGGGGGGAGGGGGGAGGGAACACAAGTACAAGCAGCACTCCAATGAAAAGGAAGGAGGACATAGTGAAACAGAGATGAGCTAAGGTGAAGTAACCACAAGAGGGCAGTGTGACCTTCAGGCCACAGGGACTCAAGAATAGCAGTGTGCCTTCCTGAGTGATCCTTGTCAGATGGAGTAGTGGTAGGGTTGCTGCTTTCAATGCAAAGGATATAGGATTCAAGGCTGGGAGAGGGGAAGCAAGAGAAAGGAAGGAAGGGCCAGAGAGGCAATAACTGAACAGAAGGAGGGCAGATGATAAAAGTAAAGAGGGGGGGTGCTGGGAGGTAGAGAGCAAGTTTAGAAGGCAGCTAGGGGTGGGAAGCACAGTACTGACCCCTGGTGACCATCTGTGATAACCTGCTAAGGAGGAAACTTAGGAAATGACAGGATAAATTAAGGGTCAGCCTTGGATGGCTGGGGCGCGTGGGGAGTTGATGCAAAGAATCGATAAGTAAACACCCTTCCAGTGGTACCTCTGCAGGTAGAAGAGCAGTGATTACCATTAGAGCCTGCCCAGCCTTCTGCTTCCAGTGCTGGGTGTGTGTGTAATGGAGGGTCATGGCTGAGGCCTAGTGAGGGAAGAGACACAAGGAATTGGCATAGGGTGCCTGAACTGAGCATGTGCCGCTTTCCTGCTGGGGTGAGGGGTAGGGAAGGCCTCACAGAGCTCAGAATTACAGAGTTCTAAATAACAGAAACAGTAAGTACAAAGCTGGATAAAATTAATGGGTCTCCCCTTTTTGCTATAGAGAGACCATGGCATAATTTGCCATTATAAAGGAGCGTTTATAACGGCAAACACACACACGGTTCTCCTCCTTCTGTACATGTGTCCGCTGTAGTGTTTCCCTTTCTGGCTCGCCACTTTCTGCTCGACCACAACCTAGCCACCAAAGAATCAAGGTGGTAAGTTACATTTAAAAAAACTGTTATTTTCTACAGGATACAGGTTTTATTATTAAAAAAAACACACGTGAAACCTCCGAAAACCTAATCGTAAGGACGGCGAAAACTGAACTGGAGCGCGACTGCACTGAATCTGTTATTTTATATAATTGCTGTGGCCAAAGGAGACAACAATTATATAAAAAATAAATATGGTGGTGTGTGGAAATCGGTTTATTGTTCCCTTCAAGCTAGATTTCAGGCAACCCCTCGAGCTTCACTCTCAGGATTTATGCAGCATCAAACCCCTCGGGTGTGTGTAAACTTCTCATTACACACACCACCCCATACTTTATTCTATATATCATGCACACATTTCAGGATTGCTATGCAAAGACAACAGGCTAAATCACATGGAATGCAGGATTCTAATCTTAGCCCAATAGCCCACAAACAGTACCACAGATAGCAAGCATGATCCCCTTAGAATCCCAGTTAAAGTAGCATGGTGAAACCATCTCAAATACAGCAAAAATGTCCAGGAAGCTCCTGAAATAATCTATCACCCACTCTATTCACTTTAGCTACTGCATTTTCCAGACATCCATCACTGTACCCCCTTTGTTGAAATTTCTGTATCAAAGTGTCTGCACCCCTCTTGTATTCATCCTCTGTGCTGCAATTACGTTTTATACACATATATTGCCCCACAGGGATATTCTTAGCTACGTGTGTGGGGTGACAGCTATTAAACTGTAATATTGCATTTTTGTCTGTACTCTTTCTATATGTACTGGTAGATAGACCACTCTCTTCATTTTTATAAATCAAGAGATCCAGAAGTGCCACCTTCTCCTGCATGACCACCATTGTAAATCTCAAGTTGGGATTTGAATCTTCTAAACATTTTACTAAATTCTCCAATCCTTCCCTGTCACCCATCCAAATCAAAAAAATGTCCTCAATAAAATGCCTATAAAAATCCATCTTGTCGTAAAAAGGATTTTTCTCTTCATCGTTCACATACCCGTTCTCCCATTCAGACAAATAAATGTTGGCATGATTGTGGGCCATAGTGGCCATGTTGTTTGTCTTACCTGATGTTGGCTGTCGGTGATTGCTTGTGTGGTCTTGTCCTTTTGCTTGTTGGGGTGGAAAGTAGGGAGTTAAGGCTGGAAGCCCTAACACCACATTTCCCTTTTTTAGTGACAGTAAGCTGAACCCTAACTGGTGTATTAATCTCTCTCTCTCTCTCTCTCTCTCTCTCTCTCTCTATATATATATATATATATATATGTATATATATATATACAATAGTACCACGGTAGTAGCATTACAGTTAGGGTTGAGTAACCACTTTACTGCAAAACCTCAAATTTTGCACCTTAATAACTTTGCCACTGTACAACAGATTTGCTTGACAGTTTGCAAACTTGGTTTGGTGCCATAGATCTCTGGCTCTACCAAGTTACGTTATGGTCAGATGTACGGTTGAGGAGCTACAGAACGCAAAAAAACGCAAAAAAAAACAGGCCTTTTGTGCATTTCTTTGCTCACACCCACAGCCCGCACAATTTGTCCATTCAGTCCAAAAACCTCAGGAAAGATGCAGCCTTGGTCACCGATGTGCCTTTCGAAGATTTGGTGAAAAAATATTAAACCGTTCAAAAGTTATTCAAAAAACAAATTTCCCATTATAGTCAATGGGGAAACTTAACAAAAATCACAAAACTTTCGTGAGAGGCTCTTTTTACTGTTGCAAATGGTCCTTTTACTTTTGTGAGTCAGCCATCTTGTTTGCAGTTAGTGATGCAGAAAAATGCTTGGCGTTTAAAATTGGGACCCTCTAGGTAAACACTGATTGCTGTGTTTATCTAGTCGGGTCCTGAGGATGCTAGCTATATCTTTTTTTTATGGGGGGTTAAACCCCCCAGGAAAATGTTTTTAAACTTTTTCCAAAAAATACATTCGCAAAATACTTTTGCAAATGCTAAAGTTTCGTGATTTATTTTGTGAAACTTTCGTGATTTGCGAAACTATTTTGTGAAAGTATGCTCAAAATAACTGCAAATCTTTGCCAGCCTCCTGCAACCGAACGGTGGGGTCTTTGGGACAGAAATTTGCAGGGTAGCAAACCCTGGTCTGACAGATGTGCCTGTTGGTGGTTTGGTGCCAGAACATTCAAGGGGTCCAAAGTTACTGTGTTCCAAAGTTGAACAATTTCCCATAAGCTGACATTGTGGCGCCCATCACACCTTTTGGTGCCCGTATCTTGAAAAAGAAGCATGAAACGGAGTTTTCGCTACTGGCAGCTTAGTTCACCTTTAAGTGAACTAATCTGCTGGAACAAGTTTGGAAATAGTAGATGACACCTGCATTGGAATTTTTTTCCTACTTGCTATAGTTACAGCAATATTGGCAAAAACATCTTCCAAGGGTGGCTTTCCACTGCTTTTCGGTGCCCCTAGCTCATAAATGATGTGAGATACAGGTTCAGTTTATTATGGTCATGTGAAGTGCTGGTTGTCATGATTACAGGGACGTTTTAATTTTTTTGGTAGCTCCTATGGTTCCTGAGACATTGGCAGCTTTGTGTTACAAGGGTTCCTTGCCCTATATGACTGTTGTATGGCTCTGTTGTGAAGTGTGAGTGAGAGCACAGGGCCCAGAGTGCCCACAATCACACATATGCATCTCATTATGCAAAAAATGGACAATGTGGAGGAAGCGCAGTGCCCAGAGGGCCCAAGCTCCCACTAACACATACCATTTACCACTTACATAACCCTTTCTCAAAAAGAAGGGAAATTCATTGCAAAAAAATCCATTAATGCATCAGTTAGGGTTGTTTCCACAGCAACAAAAGTGTAGAAATTTGGTGTTAGAGTTGCCACCACTTCACCCCCCACCTTCCGGACACCAACAGGCATCAGGGTGTGCGTTGGAGTGGTCGTGCCTAACTCTCACCCCATTCCATGTGTAAAGAATCTGTGTTGGTGCAGTATAGGAGAATGGGGTGAGTGTTATGCATGACCACTCCAATGCACACCTCGATGCCTGGTGGTGTCTGGAGGGTGGGGGGGGTGGTGATGGGGTGGAGTGGTGGTAACTCTAACACCAAATTTTCACACTGTTGTCACTGTGGAAACAACCCTAACTGATGCATTAATGGAGTTTTTTGCAATGAATATATATGTGTGTGTGTGTGTATATATATATATATATATATATATATAGGATATGCGGAGGGCGCCTGTGGGATAACAAAGTTATTTGTACAGTTCCCTGTGACCTTGAGTAACCTCACAAGTGGCAAAGCCATGAGTGAGGGTTATGAGTGGTCACTTGCAACTATAGAAATAACTTTGTTATTCCACAGGCACCCCATGCATATTTGATTTAAGCAACAGGATTTTTTGGGTTCAGTTTTGTTATATTTTATTTTTTTCTTAGGTTCCTTTCCATGTTTTTTCTCTGAGCCTGGTTGCTGTGTTTGGTTTGCAGGGTTGTTGTGCTAAGAAAGAGGAGCAAATTGCTTTTTTTTTCTTAAGGGTGTTTTCATTTAAACATGTGGTTCTGTTTTTTTTTTGGGGGGGAGGTTGGTTAGGGTATGCATTTTGCGAGTCTTTGGGACTGTGATAGCTTGGGTTGTAAAGAGCACTGTGAGAAAGTGAAAGTGAAACTGGCAGGCAGTACTGCTGAACAGGCAGCACAGGTGGTGGTGGTTAGTGATGTAGTCACTGTGTGGATTAATGGGTGATGATGTAATCACTATGTGGATAACTTGAAGTTATCCACATAGTGATTACATCACCGCCCATTTATCCACACAGTGACTCAGCTAACTTAAGTTATGTGTCAGTTTTCATCCTGACACCTGTTGCATAAATACAGATATACAACATCCCCTCCACCAGATTCACAATCCTGCTTTGCACTTTCCCCTAACCTACCCAGTTACACCATCCTCCTCATCCCTAACTACACAGCCTCTCCCTCCTCCCTCCTCTCCTGTCTGGCCCTATCCTGGCCCCTAGGACTCTTCCTACCTCTGCCCACATGTTCTAATCGAATCCTCTTCCCCCTCTTCCCACTATCTCTTTCCTTGCTCCCCCCCTTCCCACCAGCTCCTTCCTGTGGCCATAGAAAATGCCTTCCTCTTGGCTGCTACACAACTTATTATATTTTTCTTCTTCTTCTTTCTTTTGCACATCACACTCTGTCTTGTACTCAGGTTGTGCTTGTTCTGCATGTTTTGATTCCCCTGAATTTTGATTTACTGAAATGGTAACCTTTAGCTTGTTGATATGTTTTCTTTGTACCTTTTGTGCCTCTGTATTAAGGAACAAAATATGTACTGTCTGTGTACTGTCTGCCTGTCTTGACATAGAACCTTTGAAAAAGAACACATTGCTCAAAGATTATTTCTGAAAGCTGAAATCAATCAATCAATAAATAAAAAAATATACATTATGGTAGCACTGTAGTGCTACCATAGTTAGGGTTGAGGAGCCATTTACATGTTAAACCCAACATTTTGCACCTTAATAACTTTGCAACCGTTCAATGGATTTGCCTGAAATTTAGAATACAGAATCAAGACCCATACACCTTGGGATCTGCCAAGCTTTGTACTGGTAAGATATATGGCTGTGGACTTATTAAGCGTGATCTGCTGCGTGCGTTTACGATTTTTTTGGAATTCTACGGTTGCACCTACAGGTCACACGGTTTGCGTGACCAGTTCAAAATCTTCAGGGAGTGTGCAACTGGGGTCCCCAATGTGCCTTTTGAAGATTTCATGAAAAAATATTAAACGGTTCAAAAGTTATTCAAAAAACAAGTTCCCATTATAAGTCAATGGGAAAAGTTAAAAAGTTCAACACTTTCGCAAATGCATTTTTACTGTCGCAAATGGCCCTTTTACTGTTGCAAATCTGCCATTTTGTTTTCAGTTAGTGATCAGAAAAATGCTTGGCATTTAAAATTGAGACCCTCTAGCAACCTAATTTTTTTTGTATTCACCTAGTCGGGCCCTGAGGATGATAGCCATGTCTTTATTTTGGGGTAAAACACCCCAGAAATATGTTTTTCAGACTTCTGGAAAAAGTAATTTCACAAAGTAGTGTCGCACTCATGAAAGTGTTGCAAATTTTTGCGAAAGCTTTCGCAAATTGCGACAGTACTTTTCTAGGCTGTGGGAAAATGACAGCAATTCTTTGCCACCCTGCTGCAAAAGAACGGTCTGGTGCTTTGGCATGAAATTTGGACAGAACACAGCTGACATCTCACAGATGTGCCTTTCAGTATTGCATTGAAAAAATATTACATGGCGGCAAAGTTATGGCACTCCAAAGCTGACACTTTTTCCCATAGGATAACATTACGGCATCCAACGCATTGCAGCAATCCTTTGGCGCCCTGCTGCAAAATAACGGCTTGGTCTTTTGGGCTGAAATTTGGAGGGAAGACAGCCAGCATCCCACAGATGTGCCTTTCAGTGGTTTGGTTAAAAAATATTACATGGAGCCAAAGTTATGCCACTCCGAACTTCTCTTTTTTTCCCATAGGATAACATTACGGCGTTCACCGCACCTTTCAGGGACCGTATCTCGGAAATGGTGCGAGATATGGACTTTTTGTCAGAAAAATGCTTAGCCCCCTAACAGGGGCTAAGTATAAAACAACCAGGAAAGTCTTAAATCATATGACTTTTACATTTTTTCCTCATTCGTACGGTTCCTGAGATATAAGCAATTTAGTATTCCAACTCCTCATTTTCTGCTCCGAGACACATTATTATGCATACATTCTTTGTACTCACTGTCTTTCTCTATGCAGCTTTTGAGGAAAACCAGCCTGTGCACTTACATAACTGTTACCGTTGCCCTTTCCGCTTGCGGTTCCGTACCCGTTTCACTTACCGTTCACATCTACGCCACCATGTGCTTTATCCTTTGCGTTTCCATTTGCTCTTGCGTTTCCACTATTTTTTTCCATTTGTGTCTACAGTACTATTTCTCTTTCTGTTTTGCTTTGCGTCACCATGCCCATTTCCATTTCCGTTTGCGGGCACCATCTTACTATGTGACAAGACATCACGTGGCGGACCGTTCCCGTCCACGCCATTGTGTGCGTTACCCTTTCTGTTCTTATTTGCGCTTGCATTGCCATGTGCGCCACTGTTAACGCTGTTTGTGTTGCTGTTCCTGTTACTATGTCACAAGACATCACGTGGCTGGAGCGTGTGCCCAAAGGACCCCATGCTTCCGCCGCTGCATTACATTCAGTATTTCTCATTATCATTCTCAAAAAGAAGGGAAATTAGAGGCAAAAAAATCCATTTAATGCATCAGTTAGGGTTGTTCCACAGTGAAAAAAGTGAGGAAATTTGGTGTTAGGGTTGAAAACCCCCCTTGGACCCCGCCGCCCACCCTCCAACGGCATTGGGTGCGATTGGGGTGTTCGGTCCTAACCTTACCCCATTCTCTTATACTTCTGCTTCTTTACACATGTGATGGGGTGAGAGTTAGGGCCAGCGGCTCCAATGCTCACCCCAATGACCAAAGGAAATGGGCTAGCAGAGGGTAATCCAAGGGTGTTTTCAACCCTAGCACCGACTTCTACTTTTTGTCGCTGTGGAACAAACTCCTAACTGACGATTAAACAGACTTTTGCCTCTAATATGCTATATATATATATATATATATATGTATATATATATATACACACACATTCACATATATCACGTAGCAGATAATTTGCTACAGGCATGCGGTCATGATTTGATGTATGCATACCTTGGTGTGCGTGTGTGTGTGTTTAACACCCAACGCATGTGTATAGCAAAGCATGACTGTGCACCTTGTAGAGGATTATCTGCCTTATAAAATGGCAAAACAATTTTTTTGAGTGAAAATAGAAAAAATTGCAGGACGGCAGTTGTTGTGTGTAATGCATAGTCACGTGGTATTTCCTCTTATTAGAAGATAGCATTTTTATGGATTTTTCTCACCTTTTATATTTGTATTTAGATCTGAATCTATATCTATATCTCTATCTATCTATCTATCTATCTATCTATCTATCTATCTATCTATCTATGTATATGCATACAGTAGTGCCAATCAGGATGCAACACAAAACTGCAGCATACTGCAGCAGTGTTACTGCAGTGAACAAGGCAATTTCAATGGCAGTAAATGTCTTTTGTCATGCAGTGTCACAGGATACTGCACTGCATCCTGTCCAGCTTCTCTTTATATATAGGAAGTAACAAGTTATTTTTTCCTGTCTCCTGCGAGTAAGCAGTGATTCTGCAACATGAGCTGCATGGGGCTTGAAAAAGGCAGGAGCTGCAAAACTGAAAGTGTGATTGTTTTCTGTGATTCTAAGGGGGCAAAGCAGTGATTAGTAGTGACAGCAATTGCCAGGAAGAATTGCTGGCTGAATGGGTAAATAACTCCTGCTGGGGGGTGGTAGTACTTGCTGGTAAATTGGCACTGTCACTGGTGCAGCTCAAGCTGATGGTAAAACTGATTCAGTTTGTGAATCATGCTTACTGTTGGGTATATACGAACATAAGAACATATGAAGAAGCCAGCAGAAGAAGGCCATTTGGTCTATCAAGTCTGTTCGTATTGCAGGGTCCACAGCTTGAGCTAATGTCCCTGCCCTCCTCCCCACTCTTCCCATCCTCCCTACCCTTGATCCTTACCTTCCCCCATGCCTATCCCAGCCTCTCTTAAAGCTGCCCACTGTCTTCAACGAGATGACCTCTTCTGGCAGTGGTTTCAAGCGTCCACCACCTTCTCTGTGAAGAAGTGCTTCCTGACCTCCCTCCTAAACCTCCCACCCTCCAGCTTAAGACTGGGCATGGGGGTCATAATGTTGCATGACAGAATGCCGTGCGGCACAATCGTGTTCTGCAATTTCTTTATTTGTTGTTGTTGAGGTGGGGGCTCGACTCACACCCCAGTTAAGGGGCTGTGCCACCAGACCTCCCCACTACAGATTCCAACTCTGTGGAGGGTACAACTCGGAGAGCGCACAGGTCCAGGTTTCGCCATAATGCCATATGCTATTAAGCGTACAACATTAAGACCCGGTGCGTTAAGACTGTGACCCCTCATGTTATGGTTGCCACTCAGCTTGAAGAGACTCTCCTTATCAACCTTATTTATCCCTTTCAAGTACCTGAAGGTCCCAGTCATGTCCCCTCTCTCTTTTCTCTCTTCCAGGGAGTACATGTTCAGTGTCCTCAACCTCTCCTCGTTTGCCTTATCCTGCTAACCTGCTAACAACTTTGTAGCCCTCCTCTGGACCTTCTCCAGCAAGTTAATGTCCTTTTTGAGGTGTGAGCACCAGTACTGAACTCCATATTCTAGATGCGGCCTAATTAGTGACCTGTATAAAGGCAGTATAACCTCCTCTCTCCTACTACTGATCCCCCTAGATATGCATCCCAGCATCTTGTTTGCCTTTGCTGCTGCTTTCTTGCACTGCGTAGAGTGCTTCAGGTCACTAGTGATCACCACTCCCAGGTCCTTCTCCTCCTATAATGCAGATACTCGAACTCCACGTAGGTAGTATTCTGTTCTGGTATTCTAGGCTCCAATATGCATAACTTTGCATTTCTTGGCATTGAAGCCAAGCTGCCAGATCCTGAACCACCTCCTCAGCGTTTCCAGATCTTCTTGTAGGTCCTGTATCCTTTCAACTGTGTCCGCTCTCCTGCAGAGCTCGATGTCATCCTTGAATAGGCACGTTTTGCCCTTAATGCCATCTCCAATGTCATTGATCAAGACATTGAACAAAACCAGAGCCAAGCCCTGCGGGACCCCAACTGGTCTGTAATTCCCTGGGTCACCCTTGGGACCGCTTTTGTGGAGGGGCACTACATGTGCTGTTCTCCAGTCCTGCAGTACCACGCCTGAATCTAATGAACTATTAAATAGATCTGCCAGTGGCCCTGCCAGCTCCTTAGCCAGTTTCTTTAGTACCCTTGGATGTACTCTGTCTGGGCCTGGTGATTTGTCCACCTTCAATGCCAGCAGCCCCTCCCTCACTCTATCCTCCTCTATCACTACATCTGTGTCCCCTCCCCACCTGCTTCTCTTTTCCCTCCTGAAGGTACTAGTCCATCCTTCTCCCTGGTGAAGATGGAACAGAAATATTCATTTAGTATCTCTGCTGTTTCCCCCATTATCTTCTACCCACTCCACCCCTTTCTTAAGCCTAGCAGTCTCTTCCTTCTTTTCCATTTTCTCACTTATATAGTGAAAGAAAGCCTTCTCCCTCTTCTTAATTCCTTCAGCTATCTGCAGTTCTTTCTGTGCCTTTGCTCACTGGACTTCCTTACTTGCCTCACTAGCCAACCTTAGTTAATTTTCCCTATCCACCTCTCTCTTGATCTTCCTGAATTTTCTAGGCCAGCCTCTTTTCCCTTACTGCCTGGGCAACCCCAGAACTGATCAAGCTGGGTACTGTGGCCCTTGTGTTCTTCCCCCTGAGCCTAGCACACTCATCTGTGGCAACCAGTATTCCTTTCTTAATGATGGACCACCTTTGGTCCACCCCCAAATCTGCTCTGATGCCCACTAGATGGCACCTTAGCACTTTGTCCATTTTCCTAAAGTCCACCCTCCTGAAATCCAAGATTTTGGTCTTAGTTGTGATGCTTCCCTGCCCATATCCAACTGGAACCACACTGTGGAATGGTCACTTCCACCCAGTGACTCCTTAACCATTATTTCCTGTACATGTTCCCCATTTTTGAACACCAGATCAAGAATTGCCTCTGCTCTTGTTAATTCAGTGATGCCCTGAGTCAGGAACCCACTCTGCAGTCCTTTCAGGATCACCTGACTCCTAGCACATGTTGGTGGAGGGTGTGCTTCAGTCCACATTGGGCAGGTTGAAGTCCCCCACAATTACCACCTCTCCTTTTCCCACAGCTTCCAATATTTGTGAGCTCAGTTTCCTGTCCCTCTACTCATCCTGATTGGGTGGTCTGTAAACCACCCCAATCTCACCTTTCTCCCTCTATTGGACCTTAACTGAACCTGTAATGCCTCTACCTCCCCTTCCTCCGACTTTTCCCTTGTGCAAGTTATTCCCTTCCTGATATATACTGCCACCCCTCTCCCCTTCCCGACTACCCTGTCCCTCCTGTATAGTTTATATCCAGGGATCGCAAGGTCCAGTCATGGTGTAATGTTGCCCAAGTCTCAGTTACTGCAGCTATGTCCACCCTCCTGTCTGCTAATAGTGCCTGCAGATCACCCATCTTGTTTTCAAAACTTTGTGCATTTAGAGACACCACCCTCCACCTGTCATCTGACGGTTTTTCTCTTCTCTCTATTCTTCTATTCACATTTATTCCCTCTGTATGCTCCCTGCCGAGCACCCTTGTTATGTGTTCCTCACCCCTCCACCCTTTGCTAACTGTGTTATCACCCCTTCCACCTCCTCCCTCCAGACCTCTTCCATCACTGGGGGAGGTGGCGGTTCAGTGACCTCCTCCTCTTGGAGTCTGTGGGCCTGCACGCCCCCAGCCCCCTCAGTAGTTTAAATTAAGTGTACTGGTTACGTATTCACCCAGTGTGTCCCTGAGTACCCTCAAACCCTCCCTACAATATCAGAGATTTCATTATAGAGAGGTTCAGTACAGTGTGGGTGGGAACACTATATATCTATATGGGATACACTATGGCCTGTCCAAGAATATGACATTTATCTTCCCTAGTGAGGGAGCAAGACAATAGCTCACAAGTAACTGAGCCACAAGTGAGCTATATAAGTCCTGCCCCCTCATAAGTGACGACAAGTGGCATATTCTGAACCAGGCTATGGTATGTCCAGTTTATACAATATAGTTTAAAATGTAATGCTTTTAAATTAGTTATTCTTATGAAGCTTCAACTGTTTCTGTTTGATTTCACTGCTCTGTTTTGAGTGTAGCAAAGGCCATTTGTGATGTCCATCAGACATCAGCCACTCTCCTCTTGATCAAATGTTCCTTTGCATATATATTAATACAATGACATTGCAATGAAAAGCCACAAATAGCAAGGTTACTTTTGCTTGTCAGGAACCTACAGTGAGAATATTATGATATTCTTGTTCTAGGTGGATGCCAAAACAAATATTAGGGGGTATCAATTACAAGTGACCTGAAACCAGCAATGTAATGCAAAAAGGTGGCAGGGATGTTGAAGAGGATGCTTGGTTGCATATGAAGGGGGTTCTTGGAGAAAATAAATCATTCTGCCCCATACAAGTCCATGGTGCATCTGCAGCTGGAGTACTGGGTGCAGTACTGGAGCCATAAACCAGATGGAGCCAGTGCAAAGGAAGGCTACCAAGCTGATTCAGGAGCAGCAGGATTTCCCATGTGAACAGAGGCTGGTGAACTTTATCATGTACTTTCTGGAGGAGAGAAGAGAGAGTGGGGACATGATTGAGACCTTCAAATACCTTAAAGACATCAACAAGGTGACATAGGGGATTTTTTTTTGCAAACGTGAGAACAAAAACACCAAAGGGCACAATTACATATTAGTTTCGGGGGGGGGGGGGAGTACAGGAAGGGGCCAGAAGGCACTTCTTCACTGAAAGGGTGGTGGATGGCTGGAATGCCCTGTCACGGGGGTAGTAAATCACAGTGCAGTTGGTGGTTTAAAAGAGGGTGAGACAGATTCAAGGGAAAGTTTAGGGTGACAGGGGAAGGGATGGAGCAACAGAAATAGATTCAAGTGAAAGGTTAGGGTGACAGGGGAGGGGCGGAGCAACATGTAGCATACGTGCATGAGTTCTGCATCGAGCAGACTCGTTGGACCTTTAGGCCTTCTTCTGCTGGCTTTTCGTATGTTTGTGTAAATATAATATTCTTACTGTAGGTCATTCAGGATAGAAGCCTGACAATGTTTCTTTCTGTGCCTTGATTGTTTTTCAGTAAGTTTTATTTGTAGACATTTAACTGTAATTTCCTTGAGACAGCAGCACATCCAACCATTTTGCTACATGATCCCATGTTGTTGCATTAATCAAAAATGGCACAGGCCCAATAATAACCATGCCTGATGTTTTGATCGTATATTGGGTAAGGGCAAGAAAGGGCTGGCTGCACTGGGGTGGGGGGAGAGGGAAGGAATTAAAAATAAAACAGAGGTAGAAAGATAGATAGATATACAGGTAGCTAGATAATGGAGAGAGGACAGAGATGTCGAGCAATTGAAGGCTCACTACTGGCACTCAATCCAGCAGCAGCATGCCACTTGCGGCTGCAGAAATCAGGAAAGTCACACTGTTCTCATACAGAGAACATGGGTGAACAGCTTTTCCTACTTAGCAGGGCATCCAGGATTTTCTGTGCCCAGAAACCTTATTTCCAGCATTATATTAAAAAAAGCACCAGAATCTATCTAAATGGGTCCCATTTAGCTAAGCATAGATGCTTTTTTTTAAAGCATATCATTTTTAGCCTGTACAAATAAAAATGTTTTACTACTACTAGGTTTGTGACGCATTTTTTTTAGTTAAAACAACAAAAATAAGATGGTGACCATAATGAACTGAAAAATACTTCAGTTCGTGAGAGCCATTTTTTGTTTGTGGCAACTTAGTGATGCGACCCAAATATGCTCTTGTGAACCAAAAATGTATAGTTCATGTCAGGGTTAACTCAAAACCTTACTGAGCATGCTCAGAAAAAAAATTTAAATACCTACAACTCTGGAACTGTTTAATATTTTTTCATGAAACCTTCAAAAGGTAGTACCTTGGCACAGGCCATGTCTGCCCTGAAACATTTGTGAAAAAATTCCATACCATCTAGTTTGTATGTGACAGCAAAAAAATAAATAAATAAATAAAAGTGTTATTAACTATAGGAAAAAATGCACTTCATTAAACATTAACATTCTGTATCTTAGAAACCTTACAAGATGCTGTCACCAAATGTTTCATGTCTTGAGACCCTACAAGCCAGACCATGCATGCCAAATTTTGGGCTATTTCATCAAATGCTGTCAAAGTTCTTAGGGTGCAAAAATTGGGGTTTAACATTAAACACCTTACTCAACCCAATGGGGAGGGAGAGGTAGTAACAAAAGCAAAAAAGGAAAGGGACCTGGGGGTAATCATATCAGATGACCTTAAGGTTAGCAAGCAATGTGAGAAGGCAGTAGGGAGGGCTGGGGGTATACTGGGATGCATAGGGAGAGGCATCACCAGCAGAAAACAGGAAGTTGTTATCCCTCTGTACAGACAGTTGGTGAGACCTCATCTGGAGTACTGCGTCCAGTTCTGGAGACCCCATCTCTGCAAGGACATAGACAGGATAGAGGCAGTCCAGAGGAGGGCAACTAGAATGGTGCAGGGTCTGCAAGAGAAGCCATATAAGGAGAGACTAAAAGAGCTTAATATGTATACCCTTGAGGAAAGGAGGGAGGGGGGACAATATAGAAACATTTAAGTACCTCAGTGGAATCAATAAAGTCCAAGAGGGTAGCATCTTTCAGAAAAAGAGACATGCAAGAACAAGGGGACACAATTTAAAGATGGGGGGGGTGCAGTTCAGGGGCAATGTGAGGAGGTATTTTTTCACAGAGAGGGTGGTGGATGCATGGAACAGCCTTCCTGAGGAGGTTGTGGTGTCTAAAACTGTGGGAGAATTCAAGAATACATGGAACAGACATAAGGCAATTCTTGTGGGGGGGGTAGGAAGAAATAGGCTGTTGGTTAACTATTATCTGTGGCTTATCCTGTAGATAGGGAAATGGGCAGACTAGTGGGCCAAGCGGTCCTTATCTGCCGTCAAAGTCTATGTTTCTATGTAACCCTAACTATACTGGCACTACTGTTTCAGTGTAATATATCAGCAATAACACATGACAGGGTGTGTGTTTATTGTATAATAACCTCATGCCCCAGGTGAGTTGTGAGGCATGAGGTAGTAGCTCAGTGTGCGCAACCATTTGGAAAGTACAGTTATCATACAATAATAGCACATCCTGGAATGTGTTGTGCTGAAAATATAAAATGTTTTGAAATGTGACTTTCCTCTAAAGAAATTATGTTTAGAAAAGGTAAAAATGAAGGCATTGTCTTGAAATATATATCTATTTTAACATGGAAGACACACAAAATAGTCCCCATGCTAGTATGGGGGGTTACTTAAACAATTAAATCCAATGAAAATTTGTTTAAGACTGAATTTTCATAAAAATCCCACTAACTACCTAATTAACATTTGAAATAATTTCAAGTAATATTCACAGAGTGGTTAACAAATTTGAAAGTATTGGACCCTTCAGGCTGGAGGGAGGGGTGGTGTAGATGTCTTATTAAATGATTCAGCCTCTCCAAGTTCCAATAAGAACTGGTTTGTACATTGTTTTTAGTTAAATTAGTTTTGGTTTGCATCTCATAGAAACATAGAAGTTGATGGCAGAAAAGGACCACAAGGCCTATCCGGTCTGCCCATTTCATCTACGTTATGAATGTACCATAGGCCTTTACTTTGTCAGTGGCCTATCTATTTATACTAATCTGTATTGCTCCCTTATGCCTATTCTGTGCCTGTCTGAAGCCCTGCACTGTATTCATATCCACCACTTCCTGAGGTAGGCTGTTCCATGCATCCACCACCCTTTCCATGAAAAATAACTTCCTCACATTACCCCTTAATCAGCCTCCCTCTAATCTCATGCTGTGTCCTCTTGTCTTACTATTTTTTTTATATTGAAACATGTTAGAATCTTTCACCTTGTTAATGCCCTTAAGATGTTTCAATGTTTCAATCACATCACCTCTCTCCCTCCTTTGCTCTAGGTATACATATTGAGCTCCGTTAATCTGTCCTTATATGTTTTCTGATGCAGTCCCTGCACCATTTTGGTTGCCCTTCTCTGGACTGCCTCCATTTTGTTAATGTCCTTGTGCAGGTGTGGCCTCCAGTACTGTACGCAGTACTCCAGATGGGGCCTAACCAGTGTCTTGTAAAGTGGGATTATTACCTCCCTCTTATGACTTGTGATACCCCTACTGATACACCCCAACATCCCTCTAGCCTTACCTACTGCTTTAGTGATCTGCTTAGATGATTTCAGGTCATCTGTGATGATGATGCTGTCACAACCCCACTCAGCAGGTCAGCCCTCTACTCCCAAAGTGCCAACCTCTGAGCATAGCATTGTGAACAGTTAACAGAACAGGGTAACCCTCCTGTCTGTTTTGTGGGTTCATAGAAACATAGACTTTGACAGCAGATAAGGACCACTTGGCCCACCCAGTCTGCCCATTTCCCTACCTACTGGGTAAGCTGCAGATTTTAGTTAACCAACAGCCTACCTCCTGCCACCCCCCGCTATAATTGCCTTATGTCTGTCCCATGCATGTTTGAATTCCTCCACTGATTTAGACCCCACAGCCTCTCCAGGAAGGCGGTTCCATGCGTCCACCACTCTCTCCGTGAAAATAAATTTCCTCACATTACCCCTGAACCGTCCCCCCTCTATCTTTAAATTGTGCCCCCTTGTTCTTACACATCTCTTTTTCTGAAAGATGCTACCCTCCTGGACTTTGTTGATTCCCTTGAGGTACTTGAATGTTTCTATCATGTCCCCCCTGTCCCTCCTTTCATCAAGGGTATACATATTAAGCTCTCTCAGTCACTCTTCATATGGTTTCTGATGCAGACCCTGCACTATTTTAGTTGCCCTCCTCTGGACTGCTTCCATCCTGTCTATGTCCTTGTGTAGATGAAGTCTCCAAAACTGCACACAGTACTCCAGATGGGGTCTCACCAACTGTCTGTACAGAGGGATAACCACTTCCCTTTTTCTACTTGTGATGCCCCTTCCTATGCATCCCAGCATCCCCCTGGCTCTCCTTACTGACTTCTCACATTGCTTACCCACCTTTAGATCATCTGATATGACTACCCCCAGGTCCCTTTCCATTTTTGTTGTTGTTAGTACCTCCCCTGCTATGTGTGCTCTTCTCCTGGGTTTTTGTTTCTCAGGTGCATTACTTCGCACTTCTTTGCATTGAATCTAAGCTGCCATATGTCTGAC
This sequence comes from Neoceratodus forsteri, assembly GCA_016271365.2. NCBI lineage: Eukaryota > Metazoa > Chordata > Ceratodontiformes > Ceratodontidae > Neoceratodus > Neoceratodus forsteri. The sequence goes on along the minus strand of CM028129.1, from coordinate 814,673,525 downwards.
CATTCCTCCAACCTTGCCAAGTACCTTCTCATCCTTTCTACCCCCCCTTGTGTATCAACTCTGTTACAGATCTTTGTGTCTCCTGCAAAGAGGCATACCTTTCCCTCCAGACCCTCTGCAATGTCACCTATAAAGATGTTAAAGAGGACTGGACCTAGTACTGAGCCCTGAGGTACTCCACTAGTGACCCCCCTTTCTTTGGAATGTGTTCCATTCACTATTACCTTCTGTGTCCTGTGTGTAGCCAGTTTGCTACCAGGCTACCACCCTGGGACCTACTCCCAGGCTGGCTAACTTGATTATCAATCTTTGTGCGGGACTGTGTCAAATGCCTTGCTAAAGTCTAGGTAGGCCATATCCACAGCCCTCCCTGGTCTATTACTTTGGTCACCCAGTCAAAAGAAATTGATTTGACGTCTGACATTACCTTCCTGCTGTAAATCCATGCTGCTTTTGGTCCTGTGCCCTGCTGGCCTCTAGGTACTCAACAATTCTTTCTTTCAAAGTGATTCCATCATTTTCCCTACCACTGAGTTCAAACTTACAGGTCTGTAGTTTCCTGCTTCTGCCTTGCTCCCACTTTTGTGAAGGGGAATCACATCTGCCCTCCTCCAGCCCTCAGGTACCACCCCATCCTCCCATGATTTTTTAAAAAGTGTGGTAAGTGGTGTCACTAGGTCCTCCCTTAGTTCTTTTAGGATTCTGGGGTGAATCCTGTCAGGTTCCATTGCTTTGTCCACCTTGAGTTTTAGGAGTTCTTTCAAGACTCTTTCTTCTGTAAATGGACTGGTGTCAACCCCCTTACCCAGAGTGCTTCTATTGTCTGGTTTAGGTAACTCCTCCTCATCTTCTTTTGTGAATACTGAGCAAAGATATCCATTCAGTAACTCTGCCTTTTCAATGTCTCCCTCTGCCCACCTCCCCTCTCCCTTATTAATCTTCACTATTCCTCCCTTAACCTTTCTATGCTCCCTAATGTACCTATAAAAGGTTTTATCCCCCTTCTTAACTGAATTGGCTATTTTTTCCTCGGTTTGGGCTTCTGCTATTCTGACTGCCTTCTCCACTTCTTTCTGCTTTAATTGATACAGTTCCCTGTTGTGCTCCTTCTGTGATTCCTTATACTTTTTGAATGCAGCCTTTTTCTCCTTAACCTTCCCTGCCACCTCTTTTGAGAACCATAGTGTTTTTTTACTCCTCTTTGTTTTCTTTATCTGTTTCACACAAAGGCTTGTTGCCTCAATGATGGCAGTTTTGATTTTTCTCCATTGTTCTTCCACCCCTCCTTTTTGGCCATTTGCTAGTGTATTCCTCAGGTATTCACCCATTTTGCCAAAGTCAGCCCTTCTAAAGTCCAGTATGCTTATTTTTGTATGGCTCGTGTCCATGGTTGTGCTTATTGTGAAGCACACTATGCAGTGGTCGCTTGTTCCCAGATGTCTACTGACTTCTAAATTTGTGATCCTCTCTCCATTTGAGAGTACCAGGTCTAATGTTGCTCCCTCTGGTGGGTTTCAACATTAGGTGTCTAAGCCTGCCCCTACAGGGTGGAGAATAGCCCTGCTCTTGGATGTGGCTGCAGTACATGTCATCCAGTTAACATCTGGCATATTCAGGTCCCCCATCAACAGTATCACCCCTTTTTCAGCCATTTTGAGAAAGTTCTCTATCATTTTCTTGTCCATTTCCTCCCCTTGAGATGGGGGTCTGCATACAACCCCTGTGCAGATTGTGATGCCATTCCCTGTCTCCAAGTTACCTTTTGTCCCAAATTCTGGAGGGATTCAAACTGTTAACCTCCTGCTAGCGTACCCAATTGTCAGGCTCAGATAATCTGCTCTTTGGGGAAATGCCAGATATCTTTTGCCACGGGCACCCAACCAGGTATTACAAAATGAACCCTTAAAACTCTATGCAAGACCTCAGAGAACTCTTACCTGTTTCCCAATTTGGCAAGCCAATAAGCTTATGCACAGGGTCAACATTAACCATTTAATCTTCACTTAAAAAGAAGTTTCAAGGCACACCAGGCAGTTTCTGTTTTTAAAACATATATCTTTACTTTAAAATAGATAACAATAGGTAAACAGTAAATACAGAACAAAATATCCCAACGTATGCAATCTTAAAAACAAAACAGGTTTAAAAGGGCAAAATTCCCATCAACCATTAGACTTATTTATCTAAGGTATTTCTTATAATCTTTCAGTGCTCTCAGATGTTCCTTTTCTCAGTCCAAGTATATGAATGTATGTCTCTAAAGGTCAACTACAGCATACTTAAAAATAGTCTTGAGCCGGCCTTCTCTCTGAGGTCACCTAGCTCCTCCTCAGTGTATTAAAATTTATATTTACAGCACAGGATGTCCTAATAAAGTATTTTAAAAATAGGTGACATCAGCGAACCTCCTCTCTTCATATGACTTTCCAATCTAATCTGTGATCTGCTAGCATCGTCTTTCATCCAGGAGCAGTTCATGCTTCACAAAGGCATGAAAGACTCTTTGATGAATTAACTGGCTTCCTCTGAAGATGCCCAAACAAATGCATATGCCAATTCCTTATGACACCAGGTGTCATCAAAGGACTTTTTCCTGAGGAGACACCCAAACAAATGCATATGCCCCTTCCTCATGACACCAAGTGCAATCAAAGGATTTTCCTGAGGGCATTATAAAATGCATAGTTTAGGTACTGATTTCAAAGCAACTGACAAGTTAATTGCATTCCAGATATCTGTAGTTTAACCTAGGTCCTGTCCTTTGAAATTATACCTAAGGGGGTTTTGATGTGTCATTTCAGCAAGACAGTATTTTCTGCTGACAGACAATCCCACTACATATTTCATATTGCAAAAATCATAGTGTAATCAGAACCATCTGTCCAAGTGTCACAATCCTCCCCACCTAGGCTGAATTTGGGGGCTCTGTCCCCTGCATGGGGTGAGCTTTCCAAGTCAGTTCATTCCTCGTAGACACAAGACAGCCCATCTGAGTTCTGGTTCTTGGCTCCGGCCCTATGTACAATTGTCATGTCATGCCCTTGCAAAGTATAAGACTCCATCTCAGTAATCTCCCATTATTTCTGCTCATCTGCATCAGCCAAACCAGGGGGTTGTGGTCAGTCTGTACTACAAAATGATGCCCATATAAGTATGGCTCTAATTTCTTTAGGACCCGCACTATGGCAAGACACTCTTTTTCCACAGTAGAGTATGCCTGCTCCCTGGGAAGTAACTTCTTAATCAGATACGCTGCAGGGTGATCCTTTTCTTGGTTGGATGTCTGACTCAGTACTGTCCCAATACCCACATCTGAGGAGTCAGTCTGAACTATAAAGGGTTTTCTGTAGTCAGGACTTGTCAATACCAGAGCACTGCACAGTACCTCCTTCAGACTGGTAAAGGCTTTCTCACAGGCTGGTTCCCATGTAATTTTCATTGGCATCCTTTTCTTTACCAGGTCAGATAGGGGAGTAGCCAGGGCACTGTAATTGGGTACAACTTTCCTATAGTACCCTGCTGTCCCTAGAAAACTCATGACCTGCTTCTGTGTTTCTGGTCTGGGCCACACCTGGATTACCTCTATTTTTATTTGGTTAGGATGGAGCTGTCCCTGGCCTACCACATGCCTGAGGTATGCCACTTCTCCCATGGCCACCTGGCACTTCTCGGCTTTGACAGTGAGCCGGCCCTCTATATCCTGCCCATCACTTCCTTAAGGTGGGATAGGCGTTCCTCTCAGCTGTCACTAAAGATGGCAATGTCATCCAGGAACGCCACAGCATACTCCTCAGCACCATTTAACATCTGGTTCACCAACCTTTGGAAAGTGGCCGGGGTGTTCTTCATTCCGGAAGGCATTACTTTAAATTCAAATAAGCCTATCGGAGTGATGAAGGCTGACCTCTCCCTAGCTCTGTCTGTCAACTCTACCTGCCAATACCCCTTTGTCAGGTCAATGGTCATAAGGTAGGTCACCCCTCCCAACTTCTCCAGGAGTTCATCTGTCTGGGGCATCTGTGGGCATCTGACTTCATGACTGCATTCAGTCCATGATAGTCCACACAGAAATGAGTAGAGCCATCTGGCTTGGGTACAAGAACTATGGGTGAGGCCCAGGGGCTGTGGGATCTCTGGATAACCCCTAAATCCAGCATCTCCTACACTTCCCTCCTAATGTCCTTTGGACAGCCTCTGACACCAATATGCTCACCATGTATAGGCGTCTGTGTCCCTGTCTCCACATTGGCAGGTAAGCTGAGGGTTAGTCCAGGCTTGACACTAAACAAGGGGACAAAGTCTACTAGAACCTCTCTTACTTCCTGAATCTCATTGGGGCCAGCTGGGGAGACAATTTTACTGCCTCCACAGAGGACTTCTGCTTGCTTTCTTCCAGCAAGTCCAGAGGGGGGTCTCCTTCATCCGTCCCCTCCACGGGACTACACACTGCAAACACCATATCAGCCCTATTTGCATATGGCTTCATCATGTTGACATGGTACATCCTTTCTGTCTGTCTTTGGTCGGGTAACTCTACAATATAATTCACGTCATTTACAGTACCTTCCTAACCACTTGGTACGGTTCTGCCCACTCAGCCTGCAGCTTGTCTTTCTGGACCGGAATAAGGACCATGACTTCCTGACCCACCATGTTCGAGTGAGCTCTGGCTCTGCAGTTGTACCACACTTTTGTTTCTGTTGGGCAGCTGCCAGGTTGCTCTGAGCTGTCCCCATGAGCTCCTTCAGCCTTTCCCTAAACCTAAGGACGTAACCCACAATGGGAGTTCCCTGGGTGGCGTGCCTGTCTTCTCAGTCCTCCCGGATCAAGTCTAGGGGTCCACATACCCGGTGTCCATATAAGAGTTCAAATAGGGAAAATCCTGTTGACTCTTGGGGCACCTAACTGTATACAAACAACAGGTGGGGAAGGTATTTCTCCCAGTCCCTCCCATGCTGTTCAGCAAACACCTAGAGCATTGACTTCAGGGTACCATTAAATCTTTCAGTATTGTGCATCTCTGCACCACACCACACTTCTCCCATAAACATTTCATCAGGTCCAACATGTAGGAACCCTCTGGATCAGTGATAACCTCCTGCAGAAACCCAACATGGGAGAAAATCCCAAGTAAGGCATCTGCCACTTTGTCTGTCCTCAGTGAGGATAGAGCAACTGCCTGTGGGTGCCAGGTGGCATAATTCACCACAGTCAGGATGAATCTCTTCCCTGAGGAGCTGGGGGTAGTTAAAGGCCCCACAATATCCATTACCACCCCCTGGAATGGCTCCTCCACTATGGGCAATGAAATCAGGGCAGCTTGGGTTTTCTTGCTCGCCTTCCCTATTTCTTGGCACCAGTGACAAGACTTGCAATACTCCTTCACCTGCTGGGTAAAGTTAGGCTAATAGAAATTCTGGGCTAACCGCTGCATAGTGCATGCGATTCTCAGATGACCAGACAAGGAATATCATGTGCAATCTTGAGCAACTGCTCACGATACCCCTGGGGAATGAGAAGCTGCCTGCCTAGCATCCCTCCCTCTGTCTGCACAGCCTGAGTATACATAAGTCCATTTTCCCAATAAACCTTATGTTTGCCATCATCTCCCTGTGCCCTGTCAGAGTCTGATCAAGCCCTCAGCTTCCCTAGACTAGGGTCACTTCACTGAGCAGCTGCAAACCCCTCACACATTCCCAAGGCATGGCGCAGGTCCCCTTCAGTCACTAAACTAGGGTCCCTAGCACTAGAGTAAGGGAACTCAGGATCACTGTCAATCCCAATGCTCTGACAATAGGTCGCCCCTCCCTCTTCAGAGTAACTCTCTGTAGCTGTGTGGTTACTTTCTACTAGGGAATTTTCTACCCCCTCTTCATTAGTCCCCATTCCAAAAGACACAGGCTGGGGAACCAGCCTCCCAGTTGTCTTAACAATTGTTCCCATGGGTTTCAGGGAACTACCATTTTCCCTTGCTGTTTGGCTACAGGTAACTGCACATACCATCCCCTGTTTGAGGTTATTACTCAGGATCACATCCACTGCTAAGATTTTGGCTACAGCCACCTGTTGCACAGTTCCCCCTGTTTCACCCCAGTCTAGGAGAACACTAGCGAGGTGCAATGTTTTTGCCTCTCCAGTAGAGTCCTGTACAGTGATGTATTTATTGAGTATAAGCTAACCAGGCTCTACTAGATCCCCTTTTACCAACGTCAGGGATGCCCTTGCATCCCTTAACATGTGCGTCTGTACATCATTCACCATGACTGGGTGCATGTGTTCCCTCATGTTCACAGACATGCTTTCAGGGACGCATAAACAACCCGCTTCTTTTCTGGTGCCATTCTGCATATTATTGCTCACTCTTTTGGGACACTGTCTGGCAATATGCCCAGTTTCTTTGCATAACCAACATTCACTTCTCTTTTCAGAGAAATCTTTTCTCTGAAACCTGTGGTTAACTGGTTTTGGTGGAGGCAGTGAGGGTTTAGCTGCCCTGTAGGCGTGCTTTTCCCTTTCTGCACTGCCACACCCACCCCAATTGCTCTCAGAGCAGGTCTGCTCTTGGCATAGCGGTCCGAGAGTTTAGCAGCCTCTTGCACTGTTTTGGGATCTCAGTCCTCCAGCCAGGTTTTCAGCTCTGTTGTGCATGCCCAATAAAACTGTTCTAACAAAATCACATTTTCAATTTTATCAACAGAGTTTGCTTCAATTCCTTCCCACCAACATTTTAAAAACTGATGTTGCTTTGCGGCTAGCTCCTCATAGTTCATGTCAGGGCTTCTCCTGAGCTTACGGAATTTAGCTCTGTATGATTCAGCAGTTAATTAAAATTTCTTTAACACTGCAGCTTTAAGTTTGCTGTAATCATCACTGTCCTCATTGTCCATTTGACCCAATGTATCCTGAGCATTCCCGGTAAGTAGTGGGGATAGCTGGAAGCTCCAGGACTCTCTAGGAATTTTAGCCTGAATACAAACTTTTTCAAAAGAATTTAAAAAGTCATCCATATCCTCCCCCTCTTTAAATTCAACTATCAATTTGGAATTCAATTTGTAACCCAGTCCTGCAGCCCCAGTTAAACAAGTCACTTACCTGCTCTGGTGCTGGTGGTTGCAGTCATAGCTTCTCCAGTTCATGATGCCTCTGGTGCTCATGCTCCTCACGGTCTGCATCTTGGCATTCTCGCTCCCTCTTCTCCTGTGCAGCTCACTGGTGCTCACGCTCCTCATGGTCTGCCTCCTGCTGGTCACGATCCCTCTCCCTCTGGAACTCCAGCTCCATTCTGCACAACTCAATTTGCAGCCTGAGTACTTCTGGATCCAGGATACTGGTGACCTTCCCCTGCTGCTGTGGCCCTTCACTGACAGTGGCCATGTTGCCCACCTCATTGGATCTGGACACTGCACTGGCCACTAGCCCTGCCACACTCAAGGTTTGGTCCTTTTCAGTCACTGTCTGTGACTCAATGCTCTGGGTATCTGCTACCATCAGGGGATCCACGAGGTTCTGTTTGCTGGCTTTCACCTTAAACGGGACTCCTCTGTCCCCACACAACTGCTTTAAGTAGTCTACAGTGTGCCTGCTGTAGTTGGAAGCCATCTTCTTCCCTAACTATGGCTACTCTGACTGGCACTTTTGAAAAAAAAAAAGTAAGAACTTGACTGTATGCCAAGGGACATAGTTCTGTTTCCTTTTTAAAATAAAACACTGCCTTTCTTTTTTTTTTTCCAAGTGAGCTGAACAGTCTCAAGCTGACACACTGAACAATAAAGCTTATAATACCAAAATTATCTCACCGCTGCCAACCAATCTGTCACAACCCCAGTCAGCAGGTCAGCCCTCTACTCCTAAAGTGCCAACCTCTGAGCATAGTATTGTGAACAGTTAACAGAACAGGGTAACCCTCCTGTCTGTTTTGTGGATTCGAGTCACCTTTTGTCCCAAGTTCTGGAGGGATTCAAACTGTTAACCTCTTGCTAGCGTACCCAATTGTCAGGCTCAGATAATCTGCTCTTTAGGGAAATGCCAGATATCTTTTGCCATGGGCACCCAACCAGGTATTACAAAATGAACCCTTTAAACTCTATGCAAGATCTCAGAGAACTCTTACCTGTTTCCCAATTTGGTATCCCAATAAGTTATGCACAGTGCCAACTTTAACCATTTAATCTTCACTTATAAAAAAAAAAGAAGTTTCAAGGCACACCAGGCAGTTTCTGTTTTTAAAACATATATCTTTACTTTAAAATAGATAAAAATAGGTAAACAGTAAATATAGAACAAGATATCCCAATGCATGCAATCTTAAAAAAAAAACAGGTTTAAAAGTGCAAAATTCCTACCAACCATTAGACTTATTTATCTAAGGTATTTCTTATAATCTTTCAGTGCTGTCAGATGTTCCTTTTCTTAGTCCAAGTATAGGAATGTATGTCTCTAAAGGTCAGCTACAGCATACTTAAAAACAGTCTTGAGCCGCCCTTCTCTCTGAGGTCACCTAGTTCCTCCTCGGTGTATTAAAATTTATATTTACAGCACAGGATGTCCTAATAAGATATTTTAAAAATAGATGACATCAGCAAACCTCCTCTCTTCATATGACTTCCCAATCTAGTTTGTGATCTGCTAACATTTTTCATCCAGGAGCAGTTCCTGCTTCACAAGGGCAGGAAAGACTCTTTGATGAATTAACTGGCTTCCTCTGAAGATGCCCAAACAAATGCATATACCCCTTCCTCATGACACCAAGTGCAATCAAAGGATTTTCCTGAGTACATTATAAAATGCATAGTTTAGCTACTGATTTCAAAGCAACTGACAAGTTAATTGCATTCCAGATATCTGTAGTTTAACCTATACCCTATCCTTTGAAATTATACCGTGGGGGGGGGGGGTTGATGTGTCATTTCAGCAAGACAGTATTTTCTCCTGACAGACAATCCCACTACATATTTCATATTGCAAAAATCATAGTGTAATCAGAACCATCTGTCCAAGTGTCACAATGATGCCCAAGACTCTTTCTTCCCTTGTGATTGCCAGCAACTCCCCTTCCAACCTGTATCTAGCTTCAGGGTGTCTCTTCCCTATGTGCATGATCTTGCACTTCTTTGTGTTAATCCCCAGTTGCCACTCTTTTGACCATTTTGCTAGTTTTTCCAGATCTCTTCTCATTCTGCCCACCCCATCTGGATCATCTACTCTGTTACAGATCTTGGTGTCATCTGCAAACAGGCAAACCATACCCTCCAATCCATCTACAATGTCACTGATGAAGATATTGAAGAGGATTGACCCCAGGACTGATTCCTGAGGTATCCCGCATGTGACTTGCATCTCTTCTGACTGTATACCATTTACGACCACTCTCTGTTTTCTGACCACCAACCAGTTTGCCACCCAGATGACCAACTTCTGACCTACCCCGAGCCTACCCAGCTTATAAATCAATCTTCTGTGTGGAATAACACTGAAAGCTTTGCTGAAGTCAAGGTAGGCGTCATCAGCTGCACCCCCTTAGTCCACCACTCTGGCTACCCAGTTAAAGAAATCTATGAGATTAGTTTGACAGGACCTTCCTGTTGTAAACCCATGCTGTCTTGGATCCTGGGCTCCTATGGATTCCAGGTGTTGCATTATCCTTTCCTTAAGGAGTGCCTCCATAATCTTGCCCACTACTGAGGCAAGACTGACTGGTCTGTAGTTCCCTGCCTCCTCTCTACTGCCACTCTTGTGGAGCGGGATCACATGAGCCCTTCTCCAATCTTCTGGGACCTATCCTGTACTCAGAGACTCACTAAACAGTTCTGCTAATGGCTCTGCTAGTTTCACCCTTAGCTCCTTTAGTACCCAGGGATGTATGCCATCATGTCCCATTGCCGTGTCCACCCTGAGCTTAGCAAGCTCTTGTAGGACCCTTTCTTTCGTGAAAGGACTTGTGCACACTGCCCTCCCCCTGTGTCCATGGTGCTGAGCTGTAGGCCCTGCCCTACCTTCTCGTTAGTAAATACTGAGCAGAAGTATCTATTTAGGATAGATGCTTTTCCTTTCACTAATGTATCTATAGAAAGTCTTGTCCTCTTCTTTTACTGTTCGTGCTAGTGTTTCCTTGATTTGGGCCTTTGCCTGCCTTATTGCCTTCCCTGCTTCCCTTAGGGAAGTTTGGCATGCCTCCCTATCTTCATCCCGCTGTGTTCCCTTATATTTCCTGAAGGCCAACCTTTTGGCTGTGATCTTTTCTGCTACTGTTTTTGAGAACCAAAGTGGTTTGCTCCTTCTTTTGATCTTGCTTTTCTCCCTAACACAATGGGATGTTGGTTCAAGTATTGCATCCTTAATGCTTGCCCACTTTGCCTGTACCCCTTCACCTGTATTTTGCCTTGCCAGGGCTAGCTTTATTCTGTTGGCCATCTTATCAAAGTCAGCTCCTCTGAAGCCCCATATTTTTGCCTTGGAATGGGATTTAGATTTAGTTTTAGTTGCCAATTACCCCCCATCTCCCTCATCTTTCCCCATTATTACTTATATTATTTCCTTCCTTCTTTCCCTACACAGTTTTTTTTCTTTCTTTCCCCATCCATCCATCCACACGTAATGTACTGTTTACCGTGGAATACAGGTATTTAAAATTCTTCACAGTTCTACTGACAGAATATTCAGTACCTTACAATGCACGTAAGGCATGTGATTATTAACTTCTTCCAACACACACACACACACACACACACACACACACACACACACACACACACACACACACTCTTCATTTGTAGCCAGACTTCTGTTTCATCTTTGACAAGGTAAGCAGCAGAATTTCCTCTGGTAAACAGGTAAGGACAGCAGGGAGATTTTTAATGGTCAGCAAGAAAACAGTGGTAACTGAAACTGTAATTACTGCTTTTTTTTAAATGTGCCTGTGTGTAAGGAAAGGAACCTGAGGGAATGAACATTTATTTGTTTTATTATTTTTTTAATGCGTGTGAGTTTTACTGTTAGGACCTATCTGAAGGGTTTTAGTGAGGAAAGCTGACAGCTATAGTATGTCTGTGATGGCAATCAGGGTTAACTGAAATGACCTATAAAATGTCTTTGTAAGTTGTCCAGCTTAGTAACAAGCCATTTTTCAGTCCATATGGTTATGGTCTGACAGCTCATAGGTCAATAGGGATAAGTTAAATAAATGATTTATCTGCACAAGAGCAATATGACCTCGGGAAACCTCACAAGTGGTGTAAGCCTTGAGTGAGGTGTCTGAGATCAAACTGTTTGAGTGCAGATATATCATTTATTTAATAAGCCTCTCAATGTATATTTCATTTATGCAGTATGGACATACTTTTTTGGAGTATTTTTTATTAATTTTATTTATTTATTTTTTTATCAAAGTCTGTTTTTTTTGTGATATGCTGTGTGTTACTGTGCAGCTCAGGGCTGGTTGCTGGGATAAGTGGCATAGCTGTTATGGACACAACATTCTTACGTCGTCGGCTCCTCCAGAGGGGTGAGGGAGACCTAGTGTCGCAGGTCCTCTCCCCTCGTTACTGACTATCGCTCCACCTTGATTCCTGCCTTTGCCCATGAAAAGCCAACTCCTTGGGGGTTTGAGGCACCCGCGTGCAGCTTTTAGCCGGTGGACCTCCCCCGAAGCCACAGAGAACGCATTGCTTGGGACACAAAGACGCCAGCTCCATACACCTAACTCTGAGCGCCAAACTTTGAATTAGAACTACAGCACCTTATTGGTCCCCACTGCTGCAATGCCTGCTCAGACTACCTTTTAAGAGGAGGGACTGAGCCTTCCAGCTCTTCACAGATCGGCGGCTCCTCCAGAGGGGTGAAGGAGACCTAGTGTCGCAGGTCCCCTCCCCTCGCTACGGACTATTGCTTCACCTCAATTCCTGCCTTTGCCCATGAAAAGCTGACTCCTTGGGGTTTGAGGCACCGGCATGCAGCTTTTTGCTGGTGGACCTCCCCCGAATCCACAGAGAATGCAATTTCCCGACTACCCACCCCGTTCACTCCACCCATTAAATGGACTTAAATCCCTCCCACAAGCTTCAGGGAACCAATTGCCAGAGACTACTGCAGTTGCAGACATATGCTGCTGCTGTAATGAATCACAGACATATAGACTAATCGGTGCATGTCTAAATGTCCGATCTAAACGCTGTTCATCACGCTATTGAAATTCCACCTAACATTGAGACCTAAATGACTCCCAGATTCAGATATTTGCTGCTGCTGTGAAGAGTTGCAGCCATATGGACCAACTGCTGACATTTAAACACTCAATCTAAACACTGTTACTCATGTTATTGAAATTTTACTAACATTGAGATCTAACAGGCTCCCACCTAACAGCTATCCACAGACCATCCAAGTCATAACTGCATGGCACAGTAGTCTATGAAACAATTTAAGGTATAGCTGTATAACATAGTCTGCCACTAACAACTCCCGGGGCACTGTCTGTGGATCAATTAAGTTAGACTGCATAGCATAGGGTGCTGTCTGTGGAATAGTGAAGTTAGACTGCATAGTATCGGGTGCTGTCTGTGGAATAGTTAAGTTAAAACTGCATAGTACTATGATTGCTAGATCCCCAGTCTGCTAGTTGTCCTAACCTAGCCTGCTAAGCCTCCAGAACTACCTGAACTACCCTAACCTACCCTATTTCCTCTGACTACCAACCTATCTAGTCCATGTCTCACCTTAGAACAGCCTATACAGCCTCCAATCAGGGGGTCCATCTGCCCTAGCTTAACCCATGTAGCCTCCAGCCACTAGGGTTAATCGTTTGCAAGGACACCTCAGGAAAGGCCTCACTGGAATTCCACTGAGCAAGGTAATGTTGGGATGCCCTAAAATGGGGAAGGGGGATGGTCAGATGGATTGAAAACTGGCTAGCTGGATGCACCCAGAGTGTAGTGGTCGGTGGGGAGCTCTCAAACCCTAGAGAGGTCGGTAGTGGGGTACCGCAGGGCTCGGTCCTGGGTCCGATCCTGTTTAATGCATACATATCGTACATCAGGGATGGTATAGGGTGTGAAATGAATCTCTTCACTGATGACTCCAAAACAGGAGCAGTAGTTGAGGGGGAAGAGGGGAAGTTGGCCCTGCAAGGAGACCTGGACAGCCTGGAAAGCTGAGCTCACTCATGGAAATTAAATTTCAATATCACCAAATGCAAGGTGTTACATATTGGGTGGGGAAACCCTAAACACAGGTACATCCTACTAGGGGAGGCACTGGAGGCCTCAACAGGGGAAAAAGACCTAGGGGTCATTGTGGATGCATGTATGAATAACTCTGAGCACTGCAGGAGAGTGGCTAGTAAGGCAAACAGGATGTTGGGATGCATCGTAAGGGGGATCACCTCTAGGAGCAAGGAAGTGATTCTGCTGCTGTACAATGGACTGGTTAGACCACACCTTGAGTACTGTGTACAGTACTGGAGACCACACTTGAAAAGGGACATACAGCTCCTGGAGAGGATACAGAGGAGGGCAACTAAGATGATAAAAGGACTAGGGATTTGGCGTGAGGACAGGCTTGAGGAGCTCTGCCTGTTTTCATTGGAGAGAGGAGAAGCAGGAACATAATTGAGGTCTTCAGTACCTCAAGGAATAAATAAGGTAAACATGGAGGGGATCTTTAGACTAAAGCAGGGAGGTATCACCAGTGGGCATGGTTTGAAGTTGGAAGGTGAAAAGGTGAGGGGGGGGAAGAGGAGGAGGTTTTTCACTGAGAGGGTGGTGGACCCTTGGAATGCAATGCCTGGCGAGCTGGTTCAGAGATCCACAGTGAAGGGCTTCAAGACAGCATGGGACAGACACAGAAACCAGATGTATCAGATGACGGCCTGGCCCAAAGGGGTGGGGATGGATGATAGGGGTTTCTGGAACATGGGGGGGAGGGCCTCGGCACCCAACTAGGGATCTGAGGTTCGAGCAGACTCGATAGACCATAAGACCTAATCTGCTGGCAATTAGTATGTTAGTATGTAAGCCAGGTTACTGCTGGGAGCCCTTTATGTACTGATAATAGCCCTAGCTGATCATGTTGGGATAGGTCAGGGCAGGCATTATACAGTTGGGGATGGTCGGGATGGGGGTCACTTTACCCCAGGGTGCCACCACCCATGCTTCAGGATCAGTACAATGACCATATACATACTGAACAAAAGGGGGTTCTTCCTGGGCACACTAGCATATATAAGGGCCTACAAGAACAAAAAGCACCCTACTCCAACACAGGCATGTGCTCAGACAATCTTCCAGGGCCTCCGGCTCCTAATGGGAGGGTGACATAGAGCCAAACCCTGGTCCCCCAAGGATTACCATTCCATACCTAACACCCAGTATGCTGGAATGGGCAAATGCCAAGGGGCTGAGGGTGGTGCACATGAATATCAACAGTCTAAGGCCCAAAATGCAGGAACTAGAGGCCTGGAAAAGCCTGTTCTCCCCTGACATAATCTTCATCTCCGAAACATGGCTGAAGCCAAATGTACTCCCTCATGAGGTTGAACTACAAGGCTTCAATACTTTCAGGAAAGACAGGAAGGGGAAGAAGTGTGGGGGAGTCTTTATATATGTCAGGTCTCAAATCGACGCTGCTGCGATTTATACCCTGGATCTAGAAGAAGAAGGGTGCGAGGTACTGTTTGTCAAAATTCTCCTTGGAGGGTTCAAGCCACTCCTCATCAGGTGCACCTATAATACACTGAAAAAGGCCATGGAAGCCTTGAAAGTGCTGACAAACACTGTGCCCTCCCTGCCCAACTGCGAAAAGATTATACTTGGGGATGTCAACCTAAATTGGGGGGATAAACTAGCTGGTGAGGTCAAAAACAGCCTTCTGGGAGCTAATCTCACACAGTTGATGCATGAACCCACACGCATAAACCAAAAAACTGGGAAACATACCACACTAGACTGGATACTAGTGTCGAACCCAGAAAGGGCCAAATTGGTAGGGATGGGCGCAGACTCACTCAGCGACCACTCACCTACCTTTCTGGGGGGGAGGAACAATTTTCCTAAGCTACCCCCCAGAACCTTCTGGACCAGAAATTACTCAGCACTTAATGAAGGTGCCTTCCTCCAAGTCCTGTCTGAAGTGGACTGGGCTCAGGCCCTAGATACCACCACAATAGATGCAGCTCTTGAAGGCTTCACCAGTCACTTTCTGTCTGTAGCCAACAGACACGCTCCCCAAAAGAAGATCAGGGATAAGGGTCAGGATGCCAGATGGCTTAACCCTGATATCAGGAGGAGGTTGAAGGACAGAGACAAACTATGGGCAAACTACAAACACTCAAACCTTCAACAGGACTGGGTGAGGTACCGCAAAGCCAGAAACGGGTGCAAAAGGGAACTCAAAAATGCAAAAAAGAGTTACCTGCTTGCACTGCAAACCAAGAATCTGTCGGACCCTAAGAGATTCTGGGGGCACATAAACACGTTGCACAAGGGGAAGAAGAGTAAGGTGACCGGGCTAATAAAACCAAACGGAACCCCACTCTCCACCCCTAAAGATACGGCCAATGCCTTCAATGACTTCTTCCTGGACATACAGAGGTTTAGAACTGTCAGTCTCGACAAAGACACAGGAAGCCAAGGAAACCCAGGGTATCTTCCCCAGGGCAATCAAGCAAACTCGGGGGACCCGCACTGGGGCCCTGAATTTCACCTTAAACTGGTGTCAGCAGGGGAAGTCATGAAACTGCTCACAGGCCTGAAACCAGACTGCGCCGTAGGGCACAACAACCTGGAACCCAAGCTGCTGAGCATTGGGGCCCCTGTAATCACCAGACCAATAGCCCAGCTTTTTAATAGGTCCCTGGTGGAAGGGAAAATACCGGCTTTGTGGAAGGTTGGACTGGTTACCCCAATCCCAAAAAGTGGGCCACATGAAGACATGGCAGACTTTAGGCCTATCTCCATCCTCTGCGCCCTCAACAAGCTACTGGAGAAGGTGGTATACCAGCAGTTTTTTTTTTAGTTTTTGTTGACCGGGGTAAATGCACTAGACAAATCCTACCTATTTTCAGGCACGACCCAGGGGAGGGGATACAGATGAATGCCAACTGACCTTGAACCAGATTAAGCTGTTGGTGGTAAATAAACAGCTACCTGGAACTGCACCACCTACAGGCTGACCAACAGCATGGTTTTAGAAAAAAACACAAGACCAAAACGGCACTAATAAGCTTCACCACGGAAATGTACGAGGCCTTGGACCAGAACAAAATGTTAGGGGCAGTGTTCATTGACCTGACCAAAGCATTTGATCTGGTCAACCACCAGCTATTCATTGAATGACTAAGGGGCCTGGGTCTGGATGCAATAGCCCTGAAATGGTTCATAGACTACCGCAGTGGAAGGTCACAAATGATTCGGTGGAATGGAACTAAGTCAGACGAGCGCCCAGTACCCGCAGGTGTCCCACAAGGGTCAATCCTAGGCCCCATGCTCTTCTCCCTGTTTACCAACAACCTCCCCCAACACTGTGAAGGGGCAAAAGTTACACTCTATGCCAACGATGCAGTGCTGTACAGGACAGGTAAGGATATAGGGTCCTGAAATCAGGAATTGATGCAGGACTTCGCTGCCCTTGAAACCTGGTGCCAGGTCAACAGGCTGGCCCTGAACAGCAAAAAAATGAAGGCTATGCTCTTTGGCCCCAAAAAACTGGGACCACAGAGATCCAACTTTCTATCCCTCTCCACCCGTGATGGTGTAGGGATAGAAGTAGTGGACAGCATAAAGCACCTAGGTATGTACCTTGACCAGAAGGTTTCCTTTAAGAACCACATGGACCACCTCACAAAGGCGGTCAACCAGAAGCAGGGCCTCCTATACAGACTGAACCCATTTCTAACCAAGAAAACAAGAATGGCAATCGGTAATGGAACAATCCTCCCCACCCTATTCTATGGAGCAACCCTGCTTCAGTGACTGAGGGCTATGGAAAGGCAGCGACTAGGTGTACTCTATCACAGGGTCAGCCGGTTTACAGCCAAAGCAGAAAGACCAGACCATCACTCCCAGGTGCTACAGGCCCTGGGATGGCCATCCCTGGAAGCCAGATTAGCCTACCCCCCCCGTGCATGGCTTTTAAGCTACTGCAACCTGGGGCCCCTCCTGGACTGCAGAATCTGTTGGTCCACAAGATGAATACATGTGAACTCTGATCCACCAATCTAATCCCCAGGGCCAGGTCATCCTTAGGGCAGCGATCGGCCAGAGTTGCCCTCCCTAAACTCTGGAATGACCTTCCGAGAGAGATAGAGGACAGTTCCACTACTGTGGTGTTCAAGAAGAGGCTAAAAATACACCTTGGGAAGGTGTCCCCATGCCAAAGCTCCACCTAAGGTCCCCCCAAAGGGATCCAAGTTAGAGCCCTATCTCAGCTGAAACACAAAAGACATAGGAAAATGGACAGAACTTGTCCAATAGATGGGTGGTAGAACCCACTTCTGCACTTACACAAGTGTGTTATTCCGTCCAATGGTCTGTTCTTAACAAATGTATTGACTAGTATCTGTCCCTGCACTGTATTATGCATCTATTTCACTCAATGTGTGTTATTCCAATCAATGGTCTGTTCTTAACAAGTGTATCGACTAGTATCTGTCCCTGCACTGTATTATGCATTTATTGCACTCAGTGTAAACCTGCGGTACTGTACATATAAAAAGCATTGGTTTTTCCCTCCCTCTAGGTACATGTAACTAATCCCGGGTCGCATACTGAAAAAGGGACCGTGAGGTTCCAGTGGGCCTACCCGGTCACCAAAATTTAAATAAATAAAATAAATAAATAAATAAATAAATAAACATTTATAACATGCATTTGTATTGGTTGGCAACTGCATTTGGCAGGGAATCTCAAAAAGACAAAACAAAAACAAAACATGACGGTTATATTTCTTGCTTTGCAAAGAGCCGCTTTGGCAGGAGCTGTAACGAAGTTTTTAAATTACGTATATTTTCTGGTTTATCCTGCATTCAGAGGATAAATAGAATAATGTGGCTCTAAGTGAAAGCATCTTCTTGAATGGTTGTGGTTGTCTTATGGTAGAAAAACTTTGCTTGCAGGCATTGTTTTTACATCATTAGGTCATTTAGAGCCTGGAGGAGGATTTGTGTTTTTCTGCTGTAATTGTTGTCAGCACCAGGTTCGGGTGCTTTGTGCTCACTGGCAGGTAGGCAGTTACGTGGGGGATCCAATGCATGGAGAATAAGGGGAACTGTTAACTCAGTGCTGAAAGAAAAAAAAAAACTCCTACATGGATTTTGGAGTTTGAAGGTACTTTTCAGTTTCTTTTTTAGGGCTCCATACAGACTGGTGTGGTATTAGAGCTGTTATATATGCAAGGTGAGGAGAGGTAGAGGTTGCCAGAGGACGTAAAGTGTTAGCTGGCATTTAAAAACAAGAACAACACATATATCTATATATATTATATATATATATAAATATAACACAAAAATCTACTTTTATGGGAAGGTGATGGTGGGCAGTTTAGCGTGAGACAGGCAGTTGGTGTTGAGAGAAAGAGGAGCTGGAAACAAGGAGCAGTTCTGTTAGCAGTGTGGTTCCTGAGCTGCTTGAAGTGAGAGCTCTCCTGTACATTTATGTGCAACTGTAAGCTAGGAAGTATTACCAGCTGGAGGGTCTGACTGACAGGGTTTATACAACATATGTGCGATGCATTTTGGTTTCTAAAATTTATCACATATATGTGAAAATACATGGATTTATACAGTGGCTTTTGTACCCATGCCTATTGCATAAATATATATTGATATATGGCTTATCTCCAGTGTGCTTCATTGCTTCTACCTCAGACTTTCAGTCTCAGAAAATCTGGTGCAGAAATTTTCCGAAAAAGTAATATGATTCATTGGACAATGAATGTATTCCAAAAATATCCCTTTCAGTATATTTTTCAGAATCAAAACACTTCTTTCTGTTCCTTTGCTTTACATGAGCATCATCTAGTGGTGAAAGTCAGCAGCAGCCCTCTCAAGAATAATGTGTGCTAGAACTTCTTTAACAGTAATAGCTGCTGCACTTTGCATTCCTCAGTTCTTCCTAACAGTATCTTTTGTATACTGTCACTCTGAAATGTTAATTGCAAAATCCTCAACAGTAATATCCTTGCTGCTGCTGTTTAACTCTGTACTGTCATTGCTCCTTCTCTCCCACCATGTACCCCCTTTCCCCTGGGTTGTACCTGAAAACAAGCCTTGGCTCAGTGTACCTCTCCCAGTTACCACTTACTGTATCAATAATCAATCAACCAACCAATCAATCTTTCAATAACAGAGGAACATAAAGGCCATATCATATGATCTAAAATATTCATGCTATAATCAATTTGCTGAACATATCTATGAAGCAGAGGGCACAGATGGCTTTAACAACTGCAAGTTACATATTACATTTTGCTATTAGGAGAGATTTCTTGCCAATTTATCCTCTCTCCAAAAAAGATCATTGCACTAAGGAGAAAAGAGAAGAGATGATAAATGAGGGTGTAATGCTCAAAAGGGTCTTGCTTATTAACATTTTGGTATCTTAGAGCCTTGTTCTCAAAGAAAGCTAGTCTGTAGGGACCCAGAACAAAATTGTCCCAATTAGGCATATAGCCTTACATCACTGTTTGGAATCCACAGCATCCCCCCCTTCCCCTCAAAAAAACCCAACAACAAATAAACAAAAAAATTAAAAAAACTGTGGCACCGGAAGGCCTAAGGAACTGGGGCAGAGGCATGCTTGGAATGGAGCAAGACCTGTTCGCAGGCTTCTAATCAGCAGTCCCTGATCTAGCCAAAGGAGATTTCTATTACCCATGGAGACGGTGCACTGAGTATGCACCAATGTATTGCAGGTATTAACAGAAAATGTTCCATTAACTAGAAAAGTGCATATTGCATTTCTTGAAATTTCACAATCCAAACTTCATGTGAAAGGGTGTTGATACCCTTGCAGAATAAAGAGGTCCATCTGAGCTCATGTCTCATATTTCATATCCTGGGCAAGTAATTCTTGACTCCTGCAGAAAAGAGTAGACAATGACTACCTAGCTTGTTACAGCTTAGAGTAAATCATAACATTGCTGAATTTTACCATGATCTTGTAGTGGTGCTGTTAGGTTGGCTACCTTGCGGACCTCGCTGGTGTACAGTACTTAGTGCCTGTATAGGGACTGCATGAGCAGGAGTGTTCTGGTATTGTTGATCTTAAAGTTGCTTCTGTTATGGTATTGCAACCCCAGTTTCCAATAAAGCATTTGATGATTATTTCTCTGTGTCCACTGAAACTGAGTTTTGGGGTCAGCAAAAGAGCAAGACATTTAGAAGTTGGAAATTTTTCGGGATAGTACCATTTGGCAGAGAGATTTGTAACTTATAAGAAGGGTATGATTTGCATGGGAAGCATATAACTTTAGTCTTCAAGCTATTGAGTAAGAGTAACAGTGGTGATAAGGATCTGATGAGTTGCCATAAAAAGGGGGAGTTGTATTGTACGTGAGAAAAATTATTTTGTACAGAGTGTATGTATGAAGTCAAAAGAGCACTCTTACCTCTCATCTATGGGACTTTCCCTGTAGGTGAATGGTTAAAGCTATCACCTTTGGGACTCAAGGCACCAGGTTTAATTCCTAGCAAGGGATGGAGCTTCGTCTATCTAAGTAAAGGGATGAGAAAACAGAGGACTACTAAGATGAATTGATGTTTAGAGGGAATGAACTATGTGGACAAATGAGCTATGCATGTCTGTACTTGATAGGAGAAGGCTATAGGATAAAAAAGCAAACTATAGTTTGTTCGAAATTATTCAGGATAAGCACTTCAAGGAGAATAAGCACAAGTTTAAGCAGGTTCAATAGGGATCTGAGCAAATTATACTTTTCTCCAAGGGTAGAAAGGTTGTAGAATAGCTTTCCATATCCTGCAGTCCATACTGGGCCTGGACTTATTTCTGACTGAATATGAAAATTCCACAGACACCTGATGAGTTGACGGGGAAGAACCTGATGGGCTGCATGACCCTTCTCCACCCCGAACATGTGTACATTCATATAACAAGGCCATAAAGTCCTGAAAATGTTTCATCCTTATTTCAGATTAAAAAGTACCATGGATCTCAAAATGTAGTGTGGCTCTCTAGTTCACAGTTTTGAAAATATATATTTGTATGAGCAGTAGGGATGGGATTGCAGAAACACACTTTCTCATACATTCACATCGGAGGTCCAGGAATGTCCTCTGTTCAATATAGAAAGGCTTTCTCATTCTCCATAGCTATCCAACTTACTAGTATCATTGCAGACATTTCCTAATTTCTGCTTCTGCTCTGGTCTCTGTTGGTAAGAACTGTTCATCTACTATGCCTGACTTGTCAGTATGTACCACCTCCACTTAAATGCTGATTCTAATGTATTGTATGTCCCTTCTAGATAGCCCGGGTCATTCCTGGAAATGGTCTCTCGCACCAGTGTACCTACCTGGTTATCAAATAAATAAATAAATACCATCATAAGTGGGACATTCATATGTATGCTACTGGATCTCCGTTTACTAGTACCCACCTCAGTGTTCAAGTAGTCAAAAATAGGTACTACATAATGTTGTTGTTATGAGTCAAGATATTGTTATGTGTATGTGGACCTCTGGATGTTCAAAATTGCAAAAAATTGTGCATTAGGTCAAACCAACACAAGTTCAAGTTATTAGCACACAGCCACCCTGATCTGACCTTGAAATATTTAAGCTATTTTATGTGTTAAGTGACATTTTGCCACAATGTTAACAAGTAATGGCAATTGAGTACTCACAACAACACCACCAAAGGATGTAGCCATCACATGGCAGGACACTTAACAGTTCAAAAAAGTTACTGGACCTGACTGGAAGAGAGGCAACAGTCATTTAAGAGTCAAAGAGCCTTCTTCTACCCATATGAGATATGAGATATGAGACGTGAAGTCAAATGGGCCTCCTTATTTCA
This sequence comes from Neoceratodus forsteri, assembly GCA_016271365.2. NCBI lineage: Eukaryota > Metazoa > Chordata > Ceratodontiformes > Ceratodontidae > Neoceratodus > Neoceratodus forsteri. The sequence goes on along the minus strand of CM028129.1, from coordinate 814,651,503 downwards.
CATGTGCATCCTCACCCTTGTGTCCAGAGGCAGTCCAGAGAAAGGCAACAAAATGATGAAAGGATTGCACCAAAAAACATATTAGGAAAGACTGAAAGACCTCAATATGTATACCTTGGAGGAAAAGAGGGAGAGGAGGTATATGATAGAGACATTTAAGAACCTCAGGGGAGTTAACAAGTTCCAGAAGGGCAGCATCTTTCAAAAAAAGAGATGTGCAACAACAAGGGGTCTCAATATGAGGCTGGTGGGGAGGTGGGGACTCGGGGCAATGTGAGTAAGTATTTTTTCACAGAAAGGGTGGTGGATGCATGGAATAGCCATCCAGTGGAGGTTGTACAGGTTAAAATAATCAGTGAGTTCAAGAATGCATGGGATAGACAGAAGGGGAAGCATTATGTTTTGTCGACAGTAAATCTGCTGACATCCATGACTGCAATGGCACAATGCTGACACTTGATACTGTGTCGTCAGTAACTAATGTGTTTTTTGCGGGGCCCCCTGCACCCCCACATGGGGGGCTGTGCCCCCATACCCTCCCACATTTCAATATAATCAATTCCAGGTCGAAGTTATTTTGGGGAGAAGTTGTGTCGGGGAACCACAGTCCTATACAGTGACTTTCGCTGCAATGGTCTTTTTTCGGGTTTCAGAATTTTGGTGCTGCTGTACTGTGGGCCACCTGACAGAAGGCAACCCTAGTGGCAGGAAGAGGGTAAGCTGCTCATCATTTAGGATCAGAAGTTAAGCAGACAGGGAACTGGGCAGACTAGGTGGGCTAGGCAGTCCTTATCTGCCATCAAAATCTATGTTTCTATGTTTGTGTCTGAAGTTAGGAAACTTTCTTTCTTGCAGCAGACCATATGGGGCAGACTGACAATGATTCCAAAAATGATGTATGGATGTGCATAAAAAAAAAGAGCAGTAAGGTCCTAGTCTTGACAACAGTAATGCAGAACAGGATACTACTAGTTCAGAAAAAATATATATGTCCTTGTACCTACGGAGCTTGCTTTGCAATAGAAAACATTTTCAACCCACCTTTTTGGGCATACAAGGCAAGGGCAAGGCAAAGCATGGCAAATTTATTTCTAAGGTGCCCAATTCTGGAGGCTTTGGGCACCGCACATGATAAAACAGAATACAGTAACAACATAGAAGTGTTGCTACAGAAGGGATTTTGGATCCATATTGTCTGCTCCCCGAGACACACAAAACACAGCAATGATTATACCCAGTTTGACTATAAGCACACTTCCAAACTTAGCAACTGGAATACTATGTTTACTCTTGCCATGTAACTCTCAATGACAGCATCCATAAGGAATCTGTCTTATCCTGCTTTGAAAGCTTGATCTGCGCTAATGTCTAGAACCTCTCCAGATAGGCTATTTCATATATTAATCACTCTGTGTGACATAATGCTTTTAATGTATTCCTTTATACTGTCCCACCCTACTGAGTGCATATTCTTTTGTTGGACACACTAGTTCAAAAATCTGTGTCTGCTCCACCTTCTATATACTGTACCCTTTAATATTCAGAACACCGTGGTTGTGTCCCCATTCAGTCTTCTTTTTCAAGGCTAAACTGAGTATGCCCAATCTCTCTTCATAGCTCTTGCCCCTGAAAAACTAGTCCACTTGTTTGCCCTATGCTGGACCCTCAGAATCTCTGAAATGTCCTTTTGGAACTGCAGTGAACAGACTACAGGTGTGGTCTAACTAAGCTCTTGCACAGGGAGAGGATTGCCTCCCTTGACTTGCTCCTTCATCTTTTCTAATGTATGTCTGAACACTGTGGTTTTGTGGTTGACTTTGGCAGTGTATTGCCTGCCCCTGCCAGGTTTCAATTTACTGTCCACAATCACTCCTAGATTAATGACCTAGAGGAGGGGGTCAGCAGCAAACTACTGAATTTGTTAATGACAGTAAATTGGTGTGTCAAATAGCCAGCAGAGGGAGGGATGCACTACAAGGACACCTGCACACATTAGTTGTGTGGGCTGAGAAGTGGGGGCTTAGATTTAATATGGGGCTATGCAAGGTACTATACATATAAGTTTATGGGTGAACACCACAGTGTAGTTTTATCCTTATTTTCTGTGCTATATCTGAGTCTTACAGCTACACCCTATCTGGGTGAGTACTAAAACCCACATTAATAGTTTGTTTAGTACAGGTATATGGCAATGGGGATCAGAGGGTAGGCAGTCAATTGCGGTGGCTATGGGGCACTCATCTCTAGTGACATGCTCTGGAAGAGATGCACTGCTCCAGCTGCAGGACCTTGGCAGAGCTCTGTGCTTAGCTGGTGGTAGCAAGGCTAGAAATATCTCAGCAGCTTTATCAACTGAGCTGGAGTCCATCCCCCACACCTCCACTCTGCTAGGGGATCCACTAGTCCAGTGAGGTGGAGAGTGGTGAAGAGGGTGAGGGGAGGGGTAGCCATAAGGAGCTTGTTCAGTCCCTCACCATCAAAGACAGTGACTCGCTCCGCACCCCTAGAGGAGGTTCAGTCAGCTGACTCCACTGAGGGGTGGACTCTGAGTCAATCAATGGGAAATGGCAGGACAATGTGATGGCACCCAAGGGGAGCAAGTTTACTAGGAGAGTCTTAGAGGTCAGGGATTCAAAGATTAGGGGGATAAAGACGGTGGAGGAGTGGGATGGACAGTCCTTTTACAAGTATAAAGGAAAGCAGGTGGAGGAAGAGTAGGGAGAATATTCACTGAAAAATAAGGAGGCAAAGAGAGTGGTTAGGGAGGCAAAAGCCGACTCACAGCTGTGAATTGAACAGGTGGTTAAGAGCAAAGAAAAACAGTTCTTTAGATATGTTAGGGAAAAAAGGAAGAAAGGAGGCGAAATCCAAAGGCTAGCTGGGGGGAGTATGTGTAGTCAATGGGGTTAAATCAGAAGAGAGGGGGGTCACCAGCAGGGTACCACATAGATCTGTCCTGGGTCTAGTCCTCTTCAGCATGTTCATCAGTGGCATTGGTGAGGGAATCCGGGGCAAGTTGAGTCTCTTCACAGATGACGCTAAGGTCTGTGGGAGGGTGTATACTAATGAGGAAAATAGAGGAAATGCAGAGAGATGTATGAAAGCTAGAGGAGTGGTCTAGAGTTTGGCAGTTGAAATTCAATGCCAAAAAGTGCTAGGTAATGCACCTAGGGAACAAGAACCCCAGGAAGGAATACTGGATGGAAGGGGTGAGACTTAAAACTACAGCTAAGGAACAAAACCCTGGGGTTACCATTAGTGACTGCCTAAAGCACTCAAATCAGTGCAACAAGGCACATAACTTGCAACAAGGCATATAACATGCAAAAAGGCATATAACATGCAACAAGGCATATAACAAGGCAAGCTGGATGCTGGGATGTATCGGGAGATGTACTGATAGCAGAAAGGGAGATTAATACTTCCTCTACATCCTTGGTGAGGCCACACCTGAGGTATTGTGCTCAATTCTGGAGTCCCCATCTCAGGAAGAATAGGGATAGGCTGGAGACAGTGCAGCGCAGGGTAACAAAAATGATTCAGGGTCAACAGGGCGGGTCCAGTGAGGAGTACTTCAAGGCACTGAACATGTACTCACTGGAGATCAAAAGGGAGAGAGGAGATATGATAGAGACCTTTAAGTTCCTAATAGGAGTTAACAAGGTGAACTGTAGGGAACTATTTAGCTTGGATACTAGCTCATGTCCATGTGGACATGAGTGTATGCTAACAGGAGGGAGATTCAGGAGGGACATGAGGAAGTTCTATATTACAGATAGGGTGGTGGAGCTGTGGAACAGTCTGCCAGCCAAGTTGATGGGTGAGAAAACTATTAGTGGGTACAAGCATGGTTGGGACAGATTACAGGTTATAGTGGTTGCTTGAAATAGCAGAATCAGGGTGGAGAAAGGGGGGGGGGATTGAGAGTGTAGACTCTGGCAGGACAGTAGGTCCCAGGGCTAAATAAGGTACTTGGGCAGACCAAATGGAACACTGGTCTTTTTCTGCTGTCACTGTCAATGTTTCTATGTGAGTAATCTGGGTCACACATACACCCAGCATGGTGTTACAATAGACAGCACAACCACAAAAATGGCTATGTTTAGATTTTTATAATAGCACCTTACTAAGACTTAGAGCCCATTACAGAAGCAACAAATAGCATCAAACACAATAAATATGTACAGTAAATATATACTGGAACAGTACTTCATAAGCAAGGGAGTGAACACAGACAAAACAGAGAAAAAGGCTCATGTGAAAGGGTCGTGGTAGGCTTGAGCAAATAGCCAGTTGTATATCACATCCTAAAGTACCTCTCAGACGTAACAAAGTGGACATGGAGGGTATTCCAATGGATCAGGGTCATTACTGAAAATGCCCTGTCCATTTAATCTGGAGTGGAGATGTCCAGCAACCCCAGGTCCCTGGATAGGAGGGAACTACTTGGGTGGTTAGGGGTCAGCAGTTAATGGAAATAGGTGGAATTCACTTCATTTAGGGCTGAAAGTGTCAGAAGAATTTCCTTATAGTTCATTCTCTGCCTAATAGGGAGCCAGTACAGCTCAGGTAGCAAACATGTGACAATTTATAGGGATTTCCTACACATTCTACTACACAGAGGACACTGTGATTCCCCTGATAAGCAGAAATCTGTCCAGACTTACTCTGAAGGCCTGTACTGTCTTCATATGCACTGTCTCCATTGGTAGGCTGTACTATAGGATCCTCTTTGATGGTATCTCCATAAAAAACCTCAATACATTGGGCTGCAAGCCATCAGTGTCAGGACCTCGAAGCTTTTACAATGATGGTGCCGCCTACGTCATCATGCCTATGTGCAAGTCAGCAGCACATGGCATCGTCTATATAATGTGAGCTGGTCCCCCGGTGGTGGCACTCTCTGTAAAATGTAGCCATGCTCGTCTGCACATTTTAGAAATGACCCATTTCCTTGTTTTTTTTCTGAAGAAAATGGACCCCTTCAATACAAAAACAAGGAGTCAGTTACGGCCTCCAACCCCAGCCCCCCTTTTTTGCTTCAAGTGAGAACCAACCATGAGATCCAACGTGGTAATCCTGGTGGTAATGGGTTTGCATCACATGTACACGTAATGTTGTTAAACAGTGATAACTGTATGTAAAACTTCTTTGCATGTTTAGAATGTGTAAAAAAGGGTGCTGTCCCCAGCTGCACAGTAGTGCCCATGTCTTTTGAGTTAAAAATGTAGTTATTTATTTAGTTATTCTAAATATTTTACCAGGACACTGAGCTGCAAAGAGATTGTTTACAGGTTTGTTCCGGTGGGGTGCCATTATGGGATGCTTGTAAACATGGCAATAATAACTAGAGTACCACCATGGTACCATTATTAAAATATAAAAGCAATTTATCCTTGTAGTGCAAGAAAAGAAAAAGACACAGAATCATTTCCCAAAAGTATAGGTTTCCACAATATTCTGACATGGGACGCTATGTTTTTCAGCTCATAGTGCCTTCCTAATTAAAGAGTGTAAATAAATAGTGGTCTTTTTGCCATAAATACATACATTTGCTTCACAATATTTACAGTTTGCAACCACAGTGCATGACAGGTACAAAGAAAGCTTCACATATTTCTGTAGCAACCAGGGGAAGCTCAAGAAAGTCTTGAAAAAGTATTATATTTCAATTTAGAATGTTATAGATTTTGTGTGAAGGGATAAGGAAAACTGAAAGAGGATAATAGTAGGTGGATTTATGTACTGTATTTATTCACAAGTCAGTGACCAGGGAAGGTGCTGTACACTGAGCCATGGCTTATTTCAGGTGTAATCAGGGAAGGATAGTGAGAGAATGCAATTCAGAATATAACTTCAAAACACTCAGTTAATACAAAATGAATAAAAGTGCAAACAAATTAAGAACAACAAACTAACAATGCGAGGAAAAATTGATCAATTAGACTGGCAGCAGAACTGTCCAAATACAAGAGTCAACCATATAGGTACTAGAAATAAGAGCAGGAGGGAGCAAAATGATCCCTGAGAAGTTGCTTAAGAGCAGGGTGAGAGGGGAGAGGCAGAGGTCATCAGGAAGATTATTCCAGTTAGAGGGGAAACAGAAAAAGCAGTCTGACCCATGAAAGTTCGGCAGTAAAGGGTAACAGTGGTTCGCGAGTCAAACTGTTGGAGCAAGTAGGTTGTCCTGTTGGGGGGGGTTACAATAAGTTTAATAACATGACAGCCAGCTATGCAGAGGTTTCAATTTATTCCTGATGTACTCTGAAAAGTAGGCTATTTTTCTATGGGGAGACCCAAAAATATTTCAGTATTTTGGGGGAGGCTCAAGATCTTTTCCACGGCTTAGGGGAGACTCACTATGACAAAGTTTGAGAACTGTTGCTGTAGATGTTTTGAAATTATATGGTTCGATTGAAAAAAAACATTATTAGTACAGCATAACAGCAGGTGCTGTAATAGACATGATTGTGCTGTATACTGTACATAAAGAGAACGCTATACAGCATTTGTTGTCCATATACTTTGTTTAATGAATTACAGTACTCATCCAGCATGTGAGCAAGGGATTACAAACAATATTCATGGCATTATTTACATATTAAAAAGATAACACTCTCAGTAGAAGAGAATAACTTTATGAAATAAAACAGAATTTCATGCCGGTCATATGAGGCAGCACCCCACACAACTCTGTATGCGCTATGAAAGAAATGCATTTTATGAATTAGTGTACACTACAAAACTTTGGCTTTTGGACTTATTTTAGTGTAAGGATTGGCAGCAACCACTACAAATGCTGGTCTAGAGGGCAGAAAACAGACATGAAGCCGGGGAAATACCGCTTCCTTTATCTGTTCTCCTCCATGTTGTGTTTTCTGGTTGCTTAGCAACCACCAGCTGGGTCCCAGGGGGTGGACTCCCTTCAGATAACTGCTATCATTTGACATGGTGGGATGATGGGGGCTATTGATTCCTGACTGGTCCTGCCCTCAAGCCCACCAGCATAAAATGTTCCACTACAGCAGTGTGTAGCACAGTTCACCACGCATGCTGCTGAGAAAATGATGACCCAGTGAGGCAAGAGAAAAAATCAGCAGTGAGCTGTGGAGGCAAAAGAGGTCTGTAATGAATGTTTTCATTAAACCAAGCTACTTCATTACATGTTAAAACTGAGAAAACCATGTAGGGACACAAATCATTGTGCATATCACCTTGTGCTTGCAGGCAAAATGAAATTATGACTTTAGAAGCCATAGGAAAATTAAGGAGAATTGTATTTGAATAGTATGAACGGTAGGTTCAAGTTTCAAGTTTATTGATTTGGAAACAACCTTTGAGCAGGAAGCTCATCTACAAAGGTTCCACATCTAGACAGGACATGCAATACAGAAAAATAGCAATGTCACTAGAATCAACTACAAGTTCACTTGGCAGGGTTCTAAACAAATGTTTCACTCAGTTACAGACTTTAGAGTTGTTTATACATTCTAGTGTAAAGAGCAGAGACATAATACATATAGGCCTGGATATTCAAACTGCGCTCAAAACTGGCGCAACAGCAGGAGCAAGCGCAAACCAGTTGCGCAAATGCGCAACAGGTGCGATACTCAAACATGGAGCAGAGCAAATTGCGCCAAGCAACCAACGTCTTAATATACGCATACTTGCGCTTAGCAACCAGGAAGGAGAAGGAGGCTAAAATGTCATGCTTATGGCCAACCAGGGAAGCTCAGCTGAGCAGTCCAGAGCTGCCATAGCGCAAGCACAGCCCCCAGAGCAATGGAACTGCACATCCAGGGAGGCAGGCTGGGGCCCACCGCCAGCCATGCCACACATGGCACAGGAACACACTGCAGAACCCACACCACACCTGCACACCCCAAGAACAGCATCACTGGGGTGGGACGGAAGATCCACGTGCCCATGGGGACAAGCCAACAAAGCATAGCAGAGCCATGACACCCCAGCACAACCACTGGCAGGCGGAGGTGCACACACACAGGGTTGACAGCCACAGTCACATCAGCCCCCGTCGCACAGCACACCCCTGCACCGTGACCCCAAGACACCGCTCATGTGCAGTGACTGGCACTGCAGGAAACACCATGCATCCCCCTGCCACACGTCAACCCCATGCTGCAGAGAAGCATACCAGCCAGACCCACCCTGTGCACCCAGCAGTGGGTGGCAGCAGACGGCAAGACCAACAGAAAGTCAATGCCATGCTGGTGATACCTCCCCATGGACACACACACACACACACACACACACACACAATATATACCCAGGACCATACCAGCCCAGATGGCATGTACACCCCTGCAACGGAGCACCCATAGCCAGTTGCAAATCAGAGACCAACACAGCAGTCGTATCAAAATAGAAATGTATATTTAAAAGATTAACATATAAACAGGTGAAACTATGTACAAGTGGGGGGGGACGGGTAAAAGGCAGGGGTGTTCAAGGGGGAAGGAATAAAAACCTGGAGAGGGAAGGCAGGGTGATAGGGATGGGAGAAGTGGGAAGGGAATGTGGCCTATGGCTCAGCTGGCTGCCGGTCTTCCCCCTGCTGGTGTCCCGTCCTGTGCCTCCGCCTCCTGGAACCATGGCGCTGTGTGGCCTGCAGTATCGCCTGGTTCTCCACTGAAATCTGGGTGAGGTGCCGAATATCCCTCGAAATCCTCCTGAGTACCTCGAGGGCCTAGGAAAATGGAACACAGTCAATGGCTGAGACTGACCACAACCCTGAACACCACCCAGCCTGCAAGCCATATAGCCCAATGTCCTGCACCTGTGATGGCATGCACCCACCCACAGTGAACATGCATATGGCCATCACAAACAGGCAGCACCAGCTATGCGCACCACTGCACACACACACTGCCCATGCCCATCACAGCACAAACAAGGCTGCAAGTGATGTGGCAACGTGGTGTGATGCCAGTTACACAGCTATGTGCCCAGTGCATGCCTGGACCACCAGTGACGCATACACAGACGTGCTGTGATACTGCACAGTGATGCATGTCACCTGTGTCGTGCCTGCATACATAAATACATAGACAGTGTCGGCAGATAAGGGCCTATGGGCCACCCAGTCTGCCCATTTGACCTTGTAAGTTCACTCTGTTTTCCTATAAGTCTGTTGCACCTTACCCCTGACCTCCAGAATTCCTGTATGGCTATCCCATGCATTCTTAAATCCCGTGACCAAGTCAGCCCCCACCACTTCCTCTGGCAGGGTGTTCCACTTGTCCACCACCCGGTCTGTGAAGAAATTCATTCTCATGTTTCCTCCGAATCGTCCCCCTCCAACATCATCCCATGCTCTCTAGTCCTGGAACATCTTTACGCTGAAAATAGTGTTGTCATGCACTCTGTTCGCCCTGTAAGATACTTGTATGTCCCCATCATATCCCCTCTCCTCCCTCCTCCAGGGAGTACATGTTCAGTTCCTTCAACCTGTCTTCATCGGACTTGTGCTGCAATCCATGCACCATCCGTGTTGCCCTCCTCTGAACCCTCTCTACCCAGTCCATGTCCATCGTAGGTATGGTCTCCTGAACTGTACACTGTACTCCAGTGTGGGACCTCACTAGTGTCTTGTATAGTGGAATTATGACCTCCCCTTTGGTTGTGTTGTGCATGGCTGGTGGTCTTGCCCCCCCAGCATGCAATAGCATCCATGAAGTAATGATACTCACACTGCTCCAGCAGCTGGGTCTGCCGCTGCTGCTGCTGCTGCTGTGGTTGGGGCACAACACCCCCTGGCACCGGGGCCCTGGCACGGCCCACCTCACCCTCACCGGCGTCCTCAAAATCCACCCTGTGGGAGACATATGTTGAGACAAACATCAGTGTGACTCAAAAGCAGAGTGCCCCCTGCCCCAGTGAGAGTGCCTGCCCACACAGCCATAACCATCCATCGCACAGCTGCACACACTGACACAGCCAACGTGTCCGAGCGGCACCTATGCACAGCCACCAAGCACACACACACACTACAGAGAATATAGCTGCATAGATGGTACACTCACCTGGCCTGGGGACTACGCCTGCCTGCGGACGCAGCACCGCAGCCACGTTAAAAGGTCCGGCTCCCTCCGGCGGAGGTCACTGTACCGGTGCAGGCACTGCTCAGCTGACCGGCCCCGGCCAGTGACCTCCACCAGGTCAGTGGCCACTTGCTGCCACACGTGTGTCCTAGGCATGGTGAGGGGGGCCTCACCATACAGTGCCTCACAGTGGGGCTCCACCAGGGCCACCAGGTTGGCCACCTCCAGCTGGCTCCAGGACACTGCCCTTCTCCGTGCCATGGCACCAACTTTACAGGCAATATAGCGCCCGCTGCGCCATGTACTTGGGTTGTTTAGCAATAGACCACCACAGGCTCAATCGCTGTTCGAGCAGCGCCCCGTCACTGTACATGGCGCTGTCACTGGACAGCGCAATAGAGTTATACACATGGCGAACAGCGCCTAGGGTCGAGGCCATACACAAGGTCACGGCAATGACGCAAGGCTACGCACAGCACCACCGGACGATAGGCATCCTGCGACTGCAGAGATACGCACCAGCCACAGTGGACTATCGGCGCGAGTAGTGCCACCACGCTCCATAGTGCCCAGTGCTGTGGCGCCACTGGCACAATGGTGGCCATGGCCTGAATCGCCTATCCTCAGCAGGTCTGCAGCACGAGTAGACGCACGCGTAAGCTGTCTGGGCACGCGCGCACGGTGTGGCACGCAGCCACAAACCCGCGCCATTGGCTCAGCCGGACCTTCCGTGTTAAAGCGCCGACTGGCGATATTCAACCGACATATACCGTCATCCGATCAGCCATTCAAAGGCGCGGTGGCGCGATTAGCATGTCATTAAAGTTGAGCACACCTCATTTGCATGTGTTGCGCTATAAAAATGCGACAGTGGGTTGTGCTGGCCAGATTTGGTTACTGCAGGTGAGAAGTGAGTTACATGCTGTGTGATGCTCAGGACAATGCTCATGGGTGGAGGATGATAAAGGCTGAGGGCTGAGCATGAAAGAGGCACAGAAAGGGACAAGGGCACCCTTTCTATCAGTATCTGCCATGCGGAGGAGAACGGGGGGCTTCCGCACCCCGGGCCGGCAACTATGCTCCGCGGGTAATGCTGTTGACTGCACAGTGACAGGCGTCCACTTCCACCCATACAGATCACCATGACTGACCAGAGCCAAGCTGAGGGTGTGGACGGCGGGCGTAGGAGGAGGCCGAACTTCACCACGGCAGAGACAGAAGCCCTCTTCCAGGCCTACCTGGAGGATGAGCCACTATTGAGTGGATGGAGGGGCACCCCTCAGGAGCGTGCAGCTGCATGGGAGGGGTAGCTCGGGCCGTCAACCTGCACAAAGCCACCAGCGCTCCGTGCAGGAATGCAGGAAGAAGATGGGGACTGACCGCGGGGCTGAAGGAGAAGGTGGCAGCCTTCAGGCGTGCACGTGCTGGCACTGGTGGGGGCCCACCAGTGGTACAGCTGACCCTACAGAGGAGACACTGGTCGCGGCCATGCAGCCGAGTGCCATTAGGCGTACCTGGCAGAGGATTCCAGACAGGTGGAAGCCCATCACTGCACGGTATGACATGGTGGTGTTGTTGGGGGCTGTTGTTCACATGCACTCACATGTACTCTCTTTCTGTTACAGATCCTGTTCGTCTGCAGGAGACGGTGGTGGTGGTGGGTCCAGACAGTGAGGCAGACCTGCTGGATGTGGAGGAGGGACCATCCACCTCCGCCACCAGCCTGCAGGCACTGCAGCAGCATGCAGGCTGGGCCGACAACTCCGGTGTCAGTGATACGGGTGCAGGGGGTGCACAGCCTGTGTCACAGCAGTCTGGCATGCAGGTATGCCAGCATGCTGTGCCTATACGTGTGCGCACCTGCACCATTGATGATAGCAGGCCTGCAATGGGCAGTGATAGGTGTGTGTCCCATGACGGACACATGGCAGGCCAGCACGTGCCCCTGGGCCTTCCTGGTTCACACCTGTGTACCAGCATGCCGGCACAGTCCCAGGCTGTGCCTGTCAGCACCGGTGGGGCAGCACCGGTGGCTGTGCAGGTGTCTGGAACTGTTGTCAGCATGGAGGTGGAACAGGTGGACCTGGGGGCTCAGCAGTTGGAGGGGCGGCAGCAGCAGTCGCACACCAGGTCTGGGGGTACAGTGTCAAGCAGTGGCACATGTCCACCGCCCTTTGATCCGCCCATACCTGGTCCTGGCGAACAGCGCCCACCCTCAAGGGGTGCTGTGCAGCAGGACCGTCCACACCCTGGGGGTCACGATGCCATTGGGGCACAGTACCCATTGGCCGCGCACCCGCCTGCTGCAGGAGTCAGTACAGCTGCAGGGGGTGGGTTGCAAGGTCGCTGGAGGCACTGTCTGTGTCCGTGGAGCGGCATAGCAGGAGTGTGCTCGACCAAGCCGAGCTGGTCCTTATGCGGACGGATGTGACCGCTGCCATTGACAGAGCTGACCCAGGCAGTGTGCTCTGTCGGCAGACGCAGTGGCCACACTGTCAGGTGCCCCTGTACCACACACCCCACACAGTGCACTCTCCACTCCCCATTCTCGGCGTCGTGCGACATCAGGCCTGTCGATGCCGGGTTCTGCTGTGGGCATCCCGAGCACCCCTGGTGCAAGTTTGTTTGGCAGGATGCAGACCCCTGTGAGGGCAAGGTCGCGTTCGCACAGTGGGACCCCTGGTGGTACACCAGCGCCACCCGATGTGGCCCCTGCTCAGCCTGCCAGTGCTGCTGGGCCACGGCGGGCCGTCCCACACATCCGTGGTGGCCGTGGGACAGTGCTACCTGACTGAGCTGTCTCCCAGTGCAGGCCCTGTCTGGTGCTGCCCTGTGTGCAATGTGTGTCATGGTGGGCAGTGCACTGCTGGGTGCTCTGCTCACCAAGCTGACACACGGACCACCTGCACACTCTCCCAACTGCTGTCCACAGGTGCGTGTGCATGATGATGCCTGCATTGCACTGTACACCAAGGTGCAAGGGTGCCCAGGTCCTGACACACGTACGTGGACAGTCCAGGTGGTGGGGGTGGTAGGTGGTGCTGTGTGTTGGCAATGTCATTTCCGCAGTGCTGTGCTGCTGCCCATGTATGCTGCCTGGTGTGTGTGTGTGTCTCCATATGTGTGCTCACCCCTCTCTGCTGGTGTGTTGGTATGCCTGGAACCTTCACCTCCCCTGACCTTCATGCACGGTGTGTTCCCCTGTGTGCCTGTGGTTTGCGCATGGACAGTGTTGCCTGCACATGTCCCCTTGCCTTACCTGTGTTGGGCATAGTGCTCTTCTGCAATGGTGTCCGTGCAGCTGGGCCTGCAGGATCAGTCGAGGTCCCTCCATCCTAGGGGGCTGCTCATCACCCACATCACCAGCGCCACTGGCGTCCCCATCGCTGTCCCCTCTCTGGACCTGTCGCGGCTATCCCATGGTCTTTAGCCATGTTGTGCAGGATGCAACAGGCCAGGAATATCCCACAGGCCTTTTGGGGGCTGTACTGTAGGACTCCGCGGCAGGTGTCCAGGCATCGGAGCGTGCCTTGAGCATCCCAAACACCCGCTCTATGATGTTACGTGTTGCGGCATGTGCCTCATTGAAACATAGCTGCGCTGGGGTGGTGGGGCACCGGTGCAGTGTGAGCAGCCAGGGACCGGGTGGGTATCCGCAGTCACCTGTGTGGAGATAGTGGAGATCAGTGTCATGTCAGGTCCATATGCCCATATCCTTGTGTGCCACTACCACGGCACCTGTGTCATCCCACCCTTGCCCAGGGGTTTGCATTCCATACATGTGTACTCACCCACTAGATGACCCGTGGGATGTTCCCACTCTCGAATCAATGGCACAGTGCAGACTGGTGCCATATGAAGGCATCATGTGCTCCGCCAGGGTGTGTGGCACAGACATTGATAATGCACCCAGTGGCATCACACACCACCTTGCAGTTGACACTGGAAAAGCCCTTTCAGTTCCGATAAGCCTGGCCGTTGGGGCCATGTGGCATGCGAATGGACACATGGGTGCAGTCTATGGCCCCTAGCATGCCAGGCATACGTGCTACCCTGTGGAACTCCTGCATGTTTGCTGTACGCTCTGCCGTGGTGGTGGGGAAATGGATGTACTCCGCAGCATGAGGCAGCAGTGTGCTGAGGAATTGGGTGAGGATGCATGACGTGGCCGACTGTGTAATGCCTGTGGTGTCCCCTGTTGGCCTCTGGAAGGTGCCCGTGGCGAGCAGGCACATGCAGGCTGTCACCTTGGTCTCCATGGACAGAGCATGACTCCGTCATGAGGGTGCCTGCATCACATCACTGCACAGCTCGCAGAGCCGTCTCAGTATTGCCCTGTTCAGGCGGTACTGGGCCACAATCTCGACGTCTGTGTACAGCTCGAAGCTGATGCGGGCACGATACCGCCTGTCGGGGGCATACCGCCGACGGGCCCCTCCGCGCCACGTCCCCTGCAGCATGGTGTCTCACCCCCTCATTACAGCTTCCATGTGAAGCTGACACTATCCATCTCCTGGCTTCTGCCCCCGGCTGCTGTTCCTGTGTTACCCCGCTGCCCCACTGCTGCTTCCACTGCACGGCACCCCACTGGCTCTCTGTCCTCCTGGACCCACTGTCCCTCTCTGCCCTTCCAGCTCCTGTCTCTCTCTCTCTCTCTCTGTCTCCTCCCCAGTTTGCGGCCTGCTAGGGTTCTTGCGCAGCTTCCTTGAACCTTTTATTTTGGCTCAAATCGGTCTTTCTGCTTGCCGGCTTCGGCTGAGCCACTCTTGCGCATTGCTGAGTGTTCGGATATCGCATTACGCACTTTATGCATGGACCGCCCCTTTGGTTGCATGCCTTCATTTCATTGCACTGTTGCTCAGCATGTTTTCGGTGGCGCAACTGGCCCCTTCTGAATATTGCAGAATGGCGCATTTTTGGAGTTGAGCATGCGCAACCCTGTTGCGCATGGCGCAAACCTTTTGAATATCTTGGCCATAGAATTTAGACTATTATATGATCTTAATTAAAGGACAATGGGAAATAATAGAAAGGATTATAGAGATGGAAAGAGAAATCCTGTGCCACCAGAGGAAGGCTTTGTCAGAGCTTAGTTATTGATATTGCTACGTGGGATGGGGGAAGGGGAGTCAACAGTGTGATGGGAGGGGAAGTATCCAGGGAAAAGTGGGGTGAATTGGAGGGAAAGGGTAGTGGGAGGAGCAGCCTCACAGACATAGGTGGTGAGGCTCTAGGCTGTACTATGGGGGTCCTCAGATACATGAAGGGGTGAGGTGGAGGATTAGAGACGCACAAGGCAAGTGCTGTGAGTAAGAGTTGTTTCTATACAGTAGGTAGGGGTGGCCAGGGTGAGATGCTAAGTGCTACTACAAAGTAAAGGGATGGTTCTCCCATAGGGAAGTAGGTATTACTTGAAGCAATTGCAAGTAGATATGTTGGTGAGGTACTGTTTAAGTTCTGTTTCAACAATCTTCAGGCTCTGTAAGCCAGTTGTATGGACTGGGAGATCATTTAACCTTTGCAGAGCCTTGAAGGAGAAGGAGCGTTGCCCCAGGGATGTTCTTCTGAAAGGTACCTTGAAAGTGCATCATGAAGTTCCACGGGTATTGTGCTGGGAACTAGCTGTCTGGAACCTTTGTTGGATGCAAGGTAGTACAAGAGCTAGCAGTGCTTTTTTGCCTAGGATGCAGGTCTGGAATTTTATCCTGGCCCTAAAGTTGAGCCAGTTTGTGTGATTATATAGCAGTCATGAGTACAGTTGACTGTCAGCCACTAGGAACTGCAGACCTTATTTAGCACAGTGGAGCTCCTTTTTAAGGCAGTGTCAGAGGCTGTGCTGTATACCACTAGGCCATAATCAACCACTGACAGTACAGAACTCATGACCGATAGTCACAGGGCATCAGGCGTGAGGTATTTTCTGAGTCTATACAGGATTCCAAGCTTAGTGTTGATGCTTTTTACCACATCATCAATGTGATAGGAGAAGGTGAATGATTCGTCGATGTGAATGTAATCCCCTTGTTCCCAGGGGTTACTAGAATCCCATTTAGAACCAGTGGCAGGCAGGGGAAAGGCAGCTTGTGAGATGCCAGTTAAATGGGTTTCACACTGTCTCACTCTGTTCTCAGTTTCAGCTGAGCTGGAGTGATGATGTCACCATAGAATTCTCGCAGCAGCATAAGCCACAATGGAATGCTAGCTGCAGGGGGTTAGCAGTAGAATGTTGGGAGATTCAAGTTAGTCTTCAGAGAGGAGTCTGAGTGGAGACTCGAGAGAGTGAGGAGTGCTGCAGTGTGCAGCTCCTCAGAGCCTAGCTCTGATATAGAGCTACCATAGAAAGAAAGGGTTGTGTGTTCTCACCCTCGAGAGGAACACAGAAGAGACCAGAGTAAAGTGGTAGAGACCGTTCCTGGAGTTGTTCCAGTGCCCCATCCCCGGAGAGATGGGGAGGAATTCCAGGAATTCAGGGGCAATCCCCTGTGCCAACCTGGACAGGGAGAAGCTGCCTGAGAATCGAGTTGTTCAGTGAGTACCAGAGAATACGTTGTAGCACAGAAGCCCTGAGCACCTGCATACCCTGGTGAGTTTACTCTGAAATAGAGACAATGTTCACCAAGACAGAGTTTAGAGTAAGCGTGTCTGTCTACTGTGGGGTCAAAGAAAGACTTGACAAGTACAGAACTTTTAGTTTGTGTATGGCTTAGAAGCACGTGCAGCAGTGGGGATCTAGGGTAAAGACATAGCCACTTACAGAACTTTTAAAGTCAGGACACCTCCAGAGTGAAATGTAGAATGTTAAATGTGATAAACATTTCGAGAGAGCATCTACAACCAGTAGTTTGAAGAAAGGTGTTGTAAACAAATGAATGGCCAAGTATAGATTTGGGAGCAAGAGGTGGGAGACCCCCCATCTGGAGTAACCAGGTTTACCTTTCCAGGTTCAGTTTGGGCACCTTTGGTTTTCTCTCAGGCACTTGGCCAGTGTCTGAGGAAAGCACCCAGGTGTGGGAATGTGGATTTTCCCTGAGAGCTAGAAAGTGCTCATGGGTAGTTTAGGGAGCCACCATCAACCTCCATGCCATATGGAAAAGTGTCCTAGTACTGGCCAGGGGTGCTATGTCAAGGAATAGAAGAGAAGTGTACCAGTTCGGGCCATGTGTGCCCAGATCCATTTAGAACCTGAGGGTTCGTAGTGAAAAAGTGTGCTCTGTACCTATTCTGCATTACCAGTGAGTGTAGCCCTGTGGGGGTCAATCTTTGCTTTGTAATTCTCTGTGTTATGTGACTAAAAACCATACTCTAGAATACCATCCTGGTTTGGACATTTAAGTTATTGCTTCCAGTGTCCGGATTTACTTGGGTGCTCCTGACCAGAAGCACACACCTAGCACAATGCTGAGTAAATGTTTTCTACCAGGGACCCAGGTTGATGGCCATGCAAAATGGTCCCCCCAGGTGTGAGCCAGGTAGTTGTCACAATTGGTTTGCCTGTCTGAAGGATGGCAGGCTCAGAAGTAGAAGTAATGGGTCCACAGAGTTTCTGCAAAAGAATCATTTGTAGTGACTACCCACACCCCTCTCGGTGGTGCCTAGATGTGAGAGGAGCAGCTCTGCTGACAGAGAAAAAAGGGGGGCCAGTGGAGGGAAGTTACATGAATGCCCAGGTATTTTAATAGTTGTCGCTCCAAACAGTAGCACCCTTCCAAAGAACAGATGGAGATGCAGCCAGCATTTATCAACCAATGTTGAATTTATTGTCACCTCTTGTGGGAGCCCCTAGCGCCTCGGCAGAGTGCCTTCAAGGGGGCATGATGCAAAAACCATAACAGCATTCCTTTAAATACAGTTCAGGTGTGACATCATACTAATCTTTAACCAATCAAGATCAATCATAGTGAATACATTAATAGCCAAAAGGAAAAAATAATTTGAATGAGAAGGGGAGGGGGAAGGGGGGAGAAGAAACCAAAATGTAATAGGAAAGTGGAGAGGGGAGAGAGGGGTTTTAATTATGAAAAAGAAAAAGGAACGGGGCAAAATGGAATATTCCTTAATTCCTATTGCAGTCCGGATTACAATAAATATATACAGTTGTAGATACATGTTGCACTTGATCATAATATACCAATAGAAATCTTATCTTTATATTTTTTCAAGGGGTTCTCCTAGAACACAAGGGCTACACCAAATTTATAAATAAAGATCGTATTTTCAACTAGGATTAATGACTGTGCTTAAAAATCTATTTCTAAATGTATCTCATATTTCTAAATATTTTAGTACTTGAGTCTAATTTTAGAATGCATTATTGAGATGAGATTTTTTGCTGTATCCAAAACAATATATAAAATCACTTACAGTTTTAGATTGTTCTTTCACAAGACTATCTTACAGTTGTAGAGGGAGAGATAGATACAGAGGAACTGTGGTAGACCCATCTATGCCAGAAAGACTGCAAGAGATCCAACTGTACCGGAAGGAAGATTTTTTTCACATATAGTGCAACCTGTAGAAATTGTAAAAAATACAATAATAGTCATTATGAAATATGAATTTGCATTGTATAGACTTAAAAACTAAACCTTTAATATATTAAGGATTCAATAAGTTCTTTGTATACAAAAAGCATCGTCTCCACATGCACAACTTTGGATCTACTAACTAAATAATCTATGTTTTTAAAAAAGGTTTAAGGTCCCATCTTTCATTCAATCCAAAGGGAACAACTGTATTAGTTTTAAAAATCCAAGCACTTTCTTTTTGCAGTAATTTATTTGGCCTACCCCCCCTCCAGGATTTCCTTTCACATGTTCCAATCCCATAAATTTGAAATGTGACACATTATTATTATGTGTAGTAGTGAAATGTCTTCCTATGGGCATGTCCTTTTTCTGATTAATAATGGACCTTACATGTTCCTGAATACATTCTTTCAGGGGTCTAATAGTCTTACCTATATAATATAGGTCACAAGTACACCATAACATGTATACCACAAAAGATGTTTTACAAGTGATGAATTCTCTGACCTCGGGTTCAACATTATTAGTTAAAACCAAAGCATTGCCCATGTGCATATACTTACATATGTTGCAATTACCACATCTATAATTTTCCATTGGCTGACGTATTTAAATAATTGTACCTGCTCTGGTGGGACATTCTTGTTGTTGGTGATGGTCAATGTGGGATTATTTTTCCTTAGATGGGAGCTGGTTAGTAACATCACCTTGTTTTTTAATTTTATAGTTGAGGAGAAGTTTGTAGTTTGTAAACCAGTCCTCCAACAGGTTGATGGTAATTTTCAGTTTACTTGCCAGTTCACTTATATTTGGGCTTCAGCTAAGAATTACTGTGTCATCGGTATTATGGATAACTCTACTGGGGCATGAAGTGGTAAGTCTGTTTATGAAGAGACTAAACAGTATAGGGCCTAGGATGGATCCCTGAGGGACGCCTCGGGAGACCTCTCTGGCAGTAGATAACACTACTCTGATTCAATGTGGAGCTCATGTTGAGGAACACTTGTTCTTTCTTTTTAAATGTGTAACCAGAGATTATGTTTAGTTAGAACACCCATCTATATGTTATAATTAACAGATGCAATTTTTGAAGAACAATAATAACTGTAACTTCAAGAAAGATAATTGAAAAATACTAGAAATGTATATCTTAACATTGCAAAAATTTAATTTGCATATACTGTAGATACTCAGAAAGCTCATGAATTTGAAACAATGTATTCTGAGATATGTACAGTATGAGAGCACTTAGTGCACAGGTACAGGCATATTTTATGCTCTGTGTATACATTTTTCCCTTAAGCACACAGTAACGCATCAAGACCTTGACTAGAACATTTCATTTTTCATTTTCATGTTATATTTGTTATACTTGAGAATATGATGAGCATTACAGGCTGTTTTCTAGCGTCAAGTGTGAAATGTGTTAATTGAATGCTGAAACTGAAGAAAGCTTCAGGGTGGCGATGGTCATAATATGCATGAGCAGTATGCCGCATATGAAATGCGCTGTAATACAGTGCAATTTATGCCATGAGCATCTTTGATCTTTTCTCAACTCCCATTACAGCCCGCCCCAGACCCCCACTAAAGATTCTCAATTCCATGGGGTCCACCTCAGGAAGGCACAAGTAGGCAAAAAATAAAATGTTTCTGGGACCAGGAATCAAACCCAGTCCCAGACACAGCACCTGGGTTCCTACTACTATGGCTCAGTCCTGTGAGCCACAGCAGTTGCTCATCAGAACCTGCTCCCAGCAGAGGTCTTATCCTCTGCC
The DNA here is from genome assembly GCA_016271365.2 of Neoceratodus forsteri. NCBI lineage: Eukaryota > Metazoa > Chordata > Ceratodontiformes > Ceratodontidae > Neoceratodus > Neoceratodus forsteri. The sequence goes on along the minus strand of CM028129.1, from coordinate 814,631,139 downwards.
TGGGAAAGTGCTACTGGTGTAATACTGTGTACAGCAGTACCAGTAGTGGTAGCATACTGCACTGTACTGGGTTAGCCATAATGTTGCATGCTATTAAGCGTGTGACATTATGACCCGGTAGGCTTCAGGGTTTCTGGATATAGAAAAAATGGGATATAATGTCACATTTCGTCTTTTTCATTTCTTTAACACAGAAAGTATATTTGAATTGATCAAGAACTGCAAAGAGCAAACTTAAGCATCACAATACAACCCAGGTATGGGTGGCATATCATAATTTTACTTGGAAATACTGTGATTGTCTTGGCTCCTTAGGATAGGCAGTTACGGATGAATGGAATTTTTATCAATCTGTTAATAATGTTAAAATCTTGTGGATACAGATATGGAGATAATGGATAGACAATACATGAGTGTGATGAGTAGTGTAAATTCTAAAAAAAAATATTTTTGTAAAAATTGTTTTTTTCCAAAAACGTATATATGAATATTAATTTAATAAATCTTGTACATTTATGTATAGATCCTAGCCCCTGAGGAAGCCCACATAGGGTGAAACATTGGTCATAATCAAGGGATCGATTGTGAAACAAATGAAACAAGAAAAACTGATTATTCATCTTCGAGTGTGGCTGGTTCCTTTTGAACTGTGTACTTGTTGGAAGTTGAAATAATCAAATGGATAGGTGTGTGGTGAATTCAGCTAGGAATTCAATATATGTCTAGATCTAGCCTGGAGCAATGTGGTGAGGTCATATCCCCAGTTGTGCTGAAACACTTTTCAAAAGCAACTTATGCTGGGGGAAATCCTAGAGAGTACAAAGCTAGTTTAGCCAGTGCAGGCCAAATAACTTTTCCATCCTGCCAGAATTTGATGGCTTTGTTGAGTTGTTGTGGAAGATGTCATATAACATTATGTGTGATGTTCAAGTAGACTCAACCTTAGGCAGGACCATACTAAAGGTAGCAGATTCAGCAGACAAATCTTTTGTCACACAGAGAACCATGACTGGGATGTCAACATACCAGTGTACACAGTCTACAGGAGGGACAGGGAGGGTAGAAGAGGAGGAAGAGGAGTAGTATCTCTCTATGTAAGGAAAGGGATCAAAGCAACAGAACAAAATGGTAAACAAGGAGGGGAGGAGGCACTGTGGGGCACCCTGGTGACTGGAAATGGTACCACAATCCACACAGGGGTTGTATACAGATCCCCGTCTCAGGGGGAGGAAATTGACAATGAAATGATAGAAGGCATCCTTAGGATGGCAGAGAAAGGGGAGATATTGTTGATGGGGCACCTGAATATACCAGATGTTAATGGGAGCACCTTTGCTGCAGCCACATCCAAGAGCAGAGCCATTTTTAATGCCCTACGGCGGCGGGGGGATGCCTCAGACAGCTATTGCTGGAACCCACTTGGGAGGGAGCAGTCTTAGACCTGGTTTTCTCAAATGGGGATGGAGAGAGGATCTGAGATCTAGAAGTGGGTAGCCATCTGGGGACCAGTGACCACCAGCAGTGTGGTTCATGATAAACTCAGTTGCAGAGTCAAGCCATACAAAAGTGAGGGTACTGGACTTCAAGAGGGCTGATTTTGTCAAAATGGGAGAGTGCCTCAGAAAAGCACTAGCAAACAGACAAGAAGGAGGGGTGGAGCAACAATGAGCAAACATCAGAACTGCCATCACAGAGGCAGAAAGCCTTTGTGCGAATCAAATAAACAAATCAAAATGAAAGAAAAAAAACACTATGGTTCTTAAAAGAGGGGGTGGGGAAGGTTGGGGAAAAAAAGATAACATTTAGGAAGTATAAGGAAACACAGAAGGAGCATACAGTGAACTATACCAGTTAAAGCAGAAGGAAGTGGGGAAGGCAGTCAGAATAACAACGGCCCAAACTGAGGAAAAGATAGCCAACTCAGTTAAGAAGGGGGATAAAACCTTTTATAGGTATATTAGGGAGCGAAGAAAGACAAAGGGAGGGATAGCGAGGCTGAATAAAGGGACAGTGGTGGGCAGGGAGGGACAGTGAAAAAGGAGGGATACTGAATGAATACTTCTGATCAGTATTCACAAAAGAAGAGATGGGGAGGTACCTAATCCAATCAATAGAAGCACTCTGGATAGGGGAGTTGATCCTAGTCCTTTCACAGAAGAAAGGGATCTGAATGAACTCCTAAAGCTGAAGGTGGACAAAGCAATTGGGCCTGACAGGATTCACCTCAGAATTCTGAAAGAACTGAGGGGAGAACTAGTGACACCACTGACTACCCTTTTTAACAAATCATGGGAGGATGATGTGATACCTGAGGACTGGAGGAGGAGGGTGGATGTGTTCCCCCTTCACAAAAGTGGGAGCAAGACAGTGGCAGGAAGCTACAGAACTGTCAGTTTGACCTCAGTGGTAGGAAAATGATGGAATCACTTCTGAAGAAAAGAATTGTTGAGTACCTAGAGGCCAGTGGGGCACAGAACCCAAGGCAGCATGGATTCACAGTGGGAAGGTCATGTCAGATGAATCTAATCGATTTCTTTGACTGGGTGACCAAAGTAGTAGACCAGGGATGGGCTGTGGACATGGCCTACCTAGACTTTATCAAGGCATTTGACACAGTTCCAGACAAAAGATTAATAAACAAATTAGCCAGTCTGGGAGTGGGTCCCAAGGTAGTGGCCTGGGTAAAAAATTGACTGGACAACAGGACACAGAAGGTAATAGTAAACAGAGCCCACTCTGAAGAAAGGGGGGTTACTAGTGGGGTACCACAGAGTTCACTACTGGGTTCTGTCCTTTTTAATTCACTATAAGTGATATTGCAGAGGTACTGGAAGGAAAAGTATGCCTCTTTGCAGGGGAGGTGGAAAGGATGAGAAGGGACTTGGCAAGGTTGGAGGAATGGTCAGAGGTATGGCAGCTTGGATTCAATGCAAAGAAGTGCAAAGTAATGCACCTGGGAAACAAAAACCCAGGGGTAGAGTACACAATGGGGAGGAGGTAGTAACAACAATAAAAATGAGGGACCTGGCAGTAATCATATCAGATGACCTAAAGGTTAGCAAAAAATGTGAGAAGGCAGTAGGGATGACTGAGGGATACTGGGATATATAGGGAGAGGATCACCAGTAGAAAACAGGAAGTTGTTATCCCTCTGCATAGACAGTTGGTGAGACCCCATCTGGAGTACTGTGTGCAGTTCTGGAGACCCCATCTCCTCAAGGACATAGACAGGATGGAGGCAGTCCAGAAGAGGGCAACTAAAATGGTGCAGAGTCTGCAACAGAAGTCAAACAAAGAGAGACTAAAGGAGCTTAATATGTATACCCTTGAGGAAAGGAGGGAGGGGGGGGACATGATAGAAACGTTTAAGTACCTCAAAGAAATCAACAAAGTCCAAGAGGGTTGCATCTTTCAGAAAAAGAGATGTGCAAGAACAAGCGGACACAATTTGAAGATTGGGGGGTTGGGGGTGGCTCAGAGGCAATATGAGGAAGTATTTTTTCACAGAAAGGGTGGTGGATGCATGGAAGGGCCTTCATGAGGAAGTTGTGGGGTCAAAAATGGGGGGTGAAGAATTCAAGAATGCATGGGACAGACATAAGGCAATTCTTGTTGGGGGTAGGAAGAAATAGGCTGTTGGTTAACTAGGATCTGCAGCTTATCCAGTAGGTAGGGAAATGGGCAGACTAGGTGGGCCAAGTGGTCCTCATCTGCCATCAAATTCTATGTTTCTCTGTTTCTATGTTTTGTGGCCTGTTGATAAGGTCTCAGAAGGAGAAACAGCCTTCGCAGCACACAACACTGCACCCGGGACAGATATCCCCCCAAGGTACATCATCAAATTCCACAGCCTGGAACACAACTTTCCATTCCACCAGTCTTTCCATCATGTAAAAGACAACAGGACATTGTGCTTCTGTTGGTAATGATGGAAATATCTGGTAATGTCCTGAGCAGTTCCAGTATCTCTTTTAACTTTGCATATTTTTCAAGCACATAACTAACCACTAGATTCAATGCATATGCAAAGCAAGGTGTGTGGCAGAAACACCCATCATTCATGGCCTTCAGCTTGTTACTCCCACTGTCTGTCACAGACATTCCCACCTTCAGGTTGTGATGGTACTGTATATTCAGATGTCCAGCAGTGATTGTATGAAGTGCAGAATGTTCTCCCCACTGTCTTACTCCTTCATGACTGACACATTAAGTAAGGCACCCCTTATAGCGCTTTTCTTCTGTGAGACTGTCTACTTCACGAAAACTCCTGCAGAGGCTGGTGTCAGTATTGGAGGTGGGGCAGCAGTGGTGCTTCTTGTGCTTGACACAAACCAATGAGCAGTAAGACTCAGGTAACGTTGTTTTGCAGTACTACTCCAGATGTGACTGATGAAATGCACATATCCTCCTTGCCTGTTTCAGAAGGGTCACCATCTGCGTACATACAGCCTCATACATTGCAGGAAGAACATGCAGAGAAAACATGAAGCATGATAGAATACTGTATTTGGGTTTCAGCTTATAGAAATATAGAAGCTGTCAGCAGAAAAGGACCTCTTTGCTCATCTAGTCTGCCCTAAAGTCCCTACCTACTGTGCTACTGTAGACCCTAATTGATCTCCAGCCTTACACCCCCCCCAGCCCTGTTGCTAAGCTCTACCCATGTCTATCTCATTCATGTTTGAAACCTGCTGCCATTTCAGTACCCATCATCTCTGCTGGGAGGCTGTTCCAGGCATCCATCACCCTTTCCATGAAGAAATATTTTCTTACTTACCCTCTAAGTCTCCACCCTTCCAGCTTCATATCATGCCCTCTCGACCTTGAGCATCTCTTTTTGTGCAATATGCCACCCTCCTGTACCTTATTGATACCCCTGAGGTATATGAATGTTTCTATCATGTCTCCCCTTTCTCTCCAGTTTTTAAAAGCCAGCGTCTTCCACCATGGAGAATGACTGAAGATCAAATGCCATCATCTCACCAATCAATTGAGTGATTCACACAGCAGCTGGATGATTAGGTGGCATTTTTGTGTGGGCATATGATGACTCCTGGAGTGTGTTTTGTTTGGTGGCAATAAATTCTGGACAGCACTGGTGCTGCTATTGCAACCACTACCACTATTATCCCTGTCTAGGGGTGGTGGTGGTGGTAGTAGCAGTTATGTTGGTTGGAGTGGTCTTTTGGAAGGTACACCAATAGTGGCAATGGACTTTGACTGCTGCCGCCATGGGGGCTGCATAATTTGAACAAACCATCTGATCCCACCACCCTTACCTGGCTGCTGCTGAGTCTGACCTGCGTATGGATTGGGAAGGGATGTGACTGTTAGCAAGGTGCCATGTTCATACTTTAGATGGTCAGCCAGAACACTGGTTCCCAAAGTCCATGTGGATTGACCCTGACTTATCTTTTTCTCACACATATTGCAACATGCTCTCAGTGGATTTGTGGGGTCATCCCTAAAATACTCCCATATTACTGAAGATCTCTTGGCTTTCTTAGATATATGACCACCAGACTGAGGGATTGGTGGGGGGCCCTAGAAGAAATAGGATTACCATGGCAAGATTTTTTTTCCCTGGCCATGGAGGAGGAACGGTGTGGCTACATCACACGATCAGCAGAAGTAGCAGCAGAAGCAGTAGTATGAGATTTATCAGGTGGGACTGGGAACTTGGACTGGGATTTGGATTTCCCTGCTTCATCAAGTTGCTTTTGTTCTATTCTCTTCTTCACTGTTTTTTTTTTACTTTGCCACTTTTTGACCTCAGAACTGGTGGTGGTGGTGGCCTCCACTCCTCAAAATCATAGCCCTCATCAGAGGAGTTTGTTGTATGGCTGACAGCATACTTTCAGTCTCCACTTTCTCTTCTCCTTTTCCTGCTTCCTCTTAAAATGCTCCCTGCTTCTGTTCCGCAACCTTCTCCTTCCACACGTCTCCACCTTGCTCTCACCTGTTGCATCACCCTTCCCATGACCTTTTCCTGCTGTCTCATCCTTTTCCTGTGCATCTACTTCCCCATTCTCTATCAAAAGCACCTCTGTCTCCTCTGGCACTTCCACTTCCATATCCTCTTGCTGTGTGTCAGTCTCTTCTACTGCAACCAGTTGTGCTGGTGGTGGACATGCTACTAACTTGCTTTTATAAAACAGAGGGGTTGGCATACTGTAAACAGCACCTCGCCTATGTACACTAAACAATTATTTGTCCTCAGGTGACAGGATAACAGTAGTATCAGCCAAAGACTCACTTCCTGATTTGGGGCCTGTGGGTGCACTCTGAGAAGGAGCATCATATAGTGCATGACATGGGCAGTGGTGGACAGAAAATTGCCCAGAGTGCTTACTCTGGTGTGGGTGTACAGAGTGCTGAATTGGCGCCCCATCTGGCACTGAGAGCTGCTGTTGTGCTTTGTGCAAGACCATTTACCCCCCTCGGAGCGACATTTCACCAGCGAGGTCCCCCACAGCGACTACAGCGCCTAGCCCCGGTGGGAGACCCACTGGAACCCGGTACTGCCTGTCAGGGTCCTGCACCCCCCCCACAATCAGCTCTAACTGGAGTTGAGAATCTTTAAGTGGGGAGGAGTGGGGGGCACAGCCCCCTGCGTGGGGGGTTCGGGGTGCAAAGCCCCCCAAAGAAAACGATAGCGAACCAGCAGCTGACTGCAGAATGCAGTCGACCTGCCAATGTCGCTGACAGGGCGTTCAACAGAAATACTGTCGGACTCCTGTCGTGTTCTGCACAAGATATACTGGCAGTGGGCTTGCCTGGACATGTTGGGAATGGGACGGAGGATCCCTCCCTGAGCATTAGATAACCACCATAGGTAGTACATGACAGCAGGGTACATGGAGGTAGAGGAGGAGGAGGAGGATCACAAATAGTGGAAGACCTGTGTGTTTCTGCTTTGCTCCAGCTAGATTCAGCACCCCCAGATGCACCATTAGACATTGACTGTGACTGACTGGGAAAGCTGCTGCTTACAATGGGCGTTACAACCAGTTAAGTTAAGTGGACTAACAAATCTCCATGGTTTCTTTGGACACACTATTATATGCCTGCCCTAGCATGCCTGTCAAGTCTCGCACCCACCACTGCAACCAGCACCACCAACACCACTCTCTGGGATCAATTGAGGAAGCACCCTTAGATTGACTCAAATGGCATCAAAGAACCACCTTGCATCAAATTCCTGTGTGCCAAATACTGTGCACTGTATTCAGAAAGAAGAGCAGTCTCTGTGGCAAAGTCTACCAAACTGATGCAAGAGGTTTGCTGTGTCAAACATATGATGCACGTGGAGAGATTGGCGCAAGTCGAGGCTCAACATCATGGGGTGCAAATGCCTCCAAGTGAGCCACAAAGGCTATGCAGGAGGGGCATAAATGCCCACCCTGAGGCACCATGAGGATGCGGGGATGGGAATGCTCCAAGATGGGTGAAAACTGAGGAGGGAGGCATAGAGTGCGAAGTGATGCAAGCTGCATCAAAAATGATGTGGTGGACGAGAACTGATGCAAGCTGCAGCAAAAAATGCTGCATGGGGTGAAACCTGTGAAAAGCCATACGGAGGATGAAATGGCCTTGGTAATGACATGTGCAGCCCCCATACCATCCCACAGGGGTGTCGAGGCTGTATCACTCTCCCTGTCTGCAGCTGGATCCAGTTAATTCTGTGAGCCACTGTCTGTTAGACCAGCTCCACCCTGGTCTAATGGATGCCTGCCATCACTGCCACAGAGTTAGGGCTCCCACCTTTGTGAATTCCAAAAAGGGAACGTTGCATTAGCTTTGTGACGTAAGCTCCGTTATGACATGGCACACCCGGGTTTTGGACATAAGCATGGCGCAAGCCACTTTGGCAAAAACTGCCCCGGTTTTGACACAAGTTGCTTTCTTGAATCACGATTGACGTAAAGTTTGTCACAGGCTGCATTTTGCATCAAATCTTATGGTGCAAGCTACTTGTGCCATTCCCAGAGATTTCTGAATCAAGCTCCCTGTCTCTGTCCTTCTCACTTTAACATCCACACCATAGAAACATAGAAGTTGACAGCAGATAAGGAGCGCAAGGCCCATCCAGTCTGCTCAATTTTTCTACCTTATGAATGTGTGCCATAGGCCTTTACTCTGCCAATGGCCTATCTATTCATATTCATCTGTATTGCTCCCTTATGTCTATCCCATGCCTGTTTGAAGCCCTGCACTGTATTCATATCCACCACTTCCTGAGGTAGGTCATTCCATGCATCCACCACCCTTTCTGTGAAAAAGAACATCCTCACATTACCCGTTAATCGGCCTCCCTTTAATCTCATGCTGTGTCCTCTTGTCCTGCTATTTTTCTTATATTGAAACATGTTAGACTCTTTCACCTTGTTAATGCCTTAAAGATGTTTGAATGTTTCGATCATATCACCTTTCTCCGTCCTTTGCTCTAGGGTATACATATCGAGCTCTGTTAATCTGTCCTCATATATTTTCTGATGCAGTCCCTGCAGCATTTTGGTTGCCCTTCTCTGGACTGCCTCCATTTTGTTAATGTCCTTGTGTAGGTGCGGCCTCTAGTACTACTCTCAGTACTCCAGATGGGGCCTAACCAGTGTCTTGTAAAGAGGGATTATTACCTCCCTGTTACGACTTGTGATACTCCTACTAATACACCCAAACATCCCTAGCCTTACCTACTGCTTTAGTGGTCTGCTTGGATGATTTCAGGTCATCTGTGATGATGATGTCCAAGTCTCTTTCTTCCCTTGTGACTGCCAACACCTCCCAACCTATAGGTGGCTTCAGGGTTTCTCTTCCCTATGTGCATGATCTTGCACTTCTTTGCATTTAACCCCAGTTGTCACTCTTCTGACCATTTTGCCAGTTTATCCAGATCACTTCTCATTCTGCCCATCCCATCTGGATCATCTACTTTGTTGCAGATCTTGGTGTCATCTGCAAACAGACACACCTTACCCTCCAGTCCATCTGCAATGTCACTGATGAAGATATTGAAGAGGATTGGTCCCAGAACTGATCCCTGAGGTACCCCACTTGTGACTTGCATCTCTTCTGACTATACTATTTACCACCACTCTCTGTGTTCTGCCTGCCAACCAGTTTGCCAGCCAGTTGTTCAACTTCTGACCCACCCCTAGCCTACCCAGCTTATTAATCAATTTTCTATGTGGAACAGTATCGAAAGCTTTGCTAAAGTCAAGGTAGACGACGTTAACAGCACCCCTTTGGTCCACCACTCTGGTTACCCAGTCAGAGAAATCTATGAGATTAGTTTGACAGGACCTTCCTGTTGTAAACCCATGCTCTCTTGGATCATGTGCTCCTATGGATTCCAGGTGTTGCACTGTCCTTTCCTTAAGGAGTACCTCCATAATCTTGCCCACTACTGAGGTAAGACTGACTGGACTGTAGTTCCCTGCCTCATCCTTGCTACCACTCTTGTGGAGCAGGATCACAAGAGCCCTTCTCCAGTCTTCTGGGACCTCTCCTATGCTCAGAGACTCACTAAACAGTTCTGATAATGGCTCTTCTAGTTCCACCCTTAGCTCCTTTAGTACCCTTGGATGTATGCCATCTGGTCCCACTGCCTTGTCCACCCTGAGCTTAGTGAGCTCTTGTAGGACCCTTTGTTTTGTGAAGGGACTTGTACCCCCCCGTGTCCATGGTGCTGAGCTATGGGCCCTGTCCTTCCTTCTCCTCAGTAAATACTGAGCAGAAGTATGTATTTAGGATAGATGTTTTTCCTTGGTCCTCCTCCACACACTCCCCCTTATCCCCTTTGATCTTAGCAATACCCCCTCTGAACCTTCTCCTTTCACTAATGTATCTATAAAAAGTCTTGTCCCCTTGTTTTACTGTTTGTGCTAGTGTTTTCTTGGTTTGGGCCTTTGCATGCCTTACTGCCTTCCCAGCTTCCCTTAAGGAAGTTTGCATGCCTCCCTATCTTCGTCTGGCTACGTTCCCTTATATTTCCTGAATGACAACCTTTTCTGCTACTGTTTCTGAGAACCAAAGTGGTTTCCTCCTTCTTTTGCTCTTGCTTTTCTCCCTAACACAATGAGATGTTGCTTCAAGTATTGCATCCTTAATGCTTGCCGACTTTGCCTGTACCCCATCACCTGTATTTTTTCTTGCCAGGGCTAGCTTAACTCTGATGGCCACCTTATCAAAGTCAGCTCCTCTGAAGTCCCATATTTTTGCCATGGAATGGAATGATTTAGTTCTAGTGGCCAAATTAAACCATACCTTGTGATGGTCACTGGCTCCCAGGTGACCTTCCATCTGGAGATCTATGATTCTTTCCCCTTTAGTCAGTACTAGATCTAGGATAGCCCTGTCTCTTGTGGGTTGTTATACCAGTTGTTTGAGGCTCTCCCCTGCAGAGAATCCACTATGGATCTAGTTCTGGTGGATGTTCCTGCTGGTGTTGACCAATCTGTATCTGGCATGTTGAAGTCTCCCATTATCAGAACTTCCCCTTTAGCTGTCATGTTTTGTATGTCTTCTAACAGTAATGTGTCTATGTCCTCCCCCTGGTCTGGAGGCCAGTAGGCAATCCCAGTTTGTATGGTTGTCCTATTTCCTGTTTCCAGGGTGACCCACAGTTCTTCTGGCTTCTTATGTGCATTCTGAATTTCTGTAGCTTTGATATTTTCATTGACATAAACGGCTACCCCTTTGCACCTCTGTCTCTTCTGAACAGTTCATAGACGGGTACTGAAGCCTCCCAAGTGTGGTTACTGGTGAATCATGTCTCGTTAATGGCTACTATGTCCAATTTAGCCTCTGTCATTGTTGCCTGCAGGTCTGGGATCTCGTTTCCATGACTGCAGTCATTTGTGTACATGATTTTCCATTGGCCAGATTTTTGGTGCGTTAGTTTTTTGGCGAGATCCGGCGTTTCCCCTGTGCATTGCATGGGGAGCCAGACCTCTTTCCTTACCTGGTGATGCAAATGAACTACAAACATGCTGAACTCCTGTTTGATCACTAGCTGAGGGGGGAGGGGTGTGCTTCTCATTCGATGTGTCAGGTGCTGCACCCCTCTCCCTATTGGCTAGTTTAAATATTTTGCAAAGATGTCAAACTTCAACCCCAATGCACTGACTCCCTCCTTAGTCAGATGTAGTTCATCAAATTTAAAGAACTTTCACTCCCAAAACTGTTGCCAGTTACCTACGAATTTGTGTCATTTTTCCTGGCACCAGCCCTTGAACCACATGTTTAGCTCCCCTATCTCCCCTTCTCTGACCTTCCGTCCATCTGCTCCCCTCTCCCAGACTGGCAGGATCTCAGAGAAGGAGATGCTGGACGAAATGGATGACAGTTTGTCTCCCAACCTGGTCAGGTGTTCCTTGGTCTCCACAACTGACCGGCTGGCGAGATCGTTAGTCCCTATGTGTACCAGGACATTGATGTTTTCTCCTGCTTCCTGCATGATTTTAGCAATGCGATCAGTGTCTGTCCATGCTGATGTACCTGGGAGACATCTGACCATTACCCCTGGCTGGAGGTAGGTATCAACTCCCCAAATCATGGAGTCTCCTATGATCAGAAGTGTTTTGGAATTCCTTTTTGCTATTTTTTCATTTTGGTCCCTGTTTTGGGTGAGTTTTGTAGCACTAGCTCCTGTGCAGCAGTATCCTGCTTTGCAGTGTCCTCTATCCCTTTGTTTGATTTTGGAGATAGAGGCAGATACCTCTTTGTAGTTTTTATATGGTTTGTGGAGGTGATATGTTGGAGATCACTGAGTGATGGGGCACTCGATTTACTCCTCCTAACCACCTGCCCACCTCCCAGACCAACTACCCTCTGCGGTCAAGGTGCTTCAGTTGGATGTTGGGGAAATGGCAGGAGGTTCTTGTAATATATTTCCTCCTGAATATGCGATTTGAGGCATGCAGTCTCTGCCCATGCTGCCTGGAGCTGAACCCTTAGATCTCCAAGTTCCAACATGTAGGACAGCGTCCTAAATCCTGTATAACTACCCTTTTGAAAAGTGTCCCGCAGTGCCTGCCTGTTAATAATATCCATTTTAGTTGAGTTGTCAAGTTTATAACCAGGTCTGAGTAATTAGAAGGAGGAAAATGAAAGCAAACTTTTTTTGTTGTTTTTTTTTTTGTTTTGTTTAACTTGTTATTACAAGTTAAATTACTTGTGCCCCTGTAAGTGAGGTCACTGTGTTGATACCCCTCTGATCCTCTCCTTCCTGTTTTGCTACAGGAAATGTAATGACTGTGCTACTCTATCAAAGGAATATAGCATGGGGTGGTTGAGGATGGGGGTGGGTGGCTGGCCCTTCCCCTACTGAAAAGGAAGAACCACAGGTGAAAGAAACAAGGAGGTAAGAGCAGAAATAATCAACCAACAACAAATGCAGTAGCCCTGAAAGCTTAGCCTAATGATAGATAAAACTGTAAACCCTTTAAGCACCACCTGTAACAATTTCACATAAGATATACCCTGCAAAAAACACTTTGCTACAGAGAAAAATAAAGCAGTAACAGAAGATATACCTTGCAAAAACAATTTGAGTCAGAGAAGACAACAGCAGTAATCTGTAAGCACAAAACATTAACAAACCTGTAGTCACACCCTGTAATAATGCAGCAGAAAGTATACCCTGCAACAGCAATTTGAATCACCATGTGCATCACCCCCACCACGGGCCACATGGCTACCACTGATGCTTGTAGGACTGGTACTTTCTGTAGGGATAGGTACCATACTGCTTGCAGCTGGCTGCAGTCAAATACAGCTTTTAACAAAAGGGGCTCACAGGCATCCACTGCCACCCAGCAAAACTACACTGCAATTGGATAAAGTGTTTCACAAGATTTGGTGTTGGGGGGGGTGAAGCAGGCACCCACACGGACACCCACCATAACTACACTGCAGTTGGATAGTGTTTCACAAGATTTTTTTTTTTGGCGAGGGGGGGGGCTCAGCCAAGCCAGGCTCCCACTATATTGCAATTGGATAAAGTGTTTCACAAGATTTGGTGGGGGGGAGGTTCAGGTAGGCATCCACACTGACACCCACCAAAACTACACTGCAGTTGATAGTGTTTCACAGGAATTGTTTTGGAGTGGGGGAGAGGCTCAGGCAAGTCAGGCACTCACTGCCAACCACCAAGACTACATTTCAATTGGATAAAGCATTTTACAAGATTTGGAGGGGCTCAGACAGGCACCCACTGCCACCTACCAAAACTACACTGCAACTAGCTAAAATATTTCACAAGATTTGGGGGAAGGATCAGGCAAGCTGGTACCAGTCACACACTATCACCAAAGCTAAACTACATTTTGATAAAGTTATTGACAAGATTATGGGCTTAGGCTCCCACTGTTGAGAAAACTACACCACAATTAGATGAAACTTTTGAAAATATTTGAGTACAACAGCACAACTTAGCATTGCAATTCAGGCCCCTCTCCCCTTCCCCTGCTCGCCAAAAAAATAAATATATAACTGCTATTTTCCTTCTCTTTCCCTGCCTACCTTAGAAAACAAAAATAACTCTAGAACTGGCAGCTTGCAAACAACTGCTCTCTTTCTTCAAATGGCAACCTTTGAAATGTCTTTCTTTCTGATAAATTTTTCATTGGATAAGAGCACTGGCATATACTGCACTTGGGAGAGATAGAGGGGGAGTTATTTGAGTTTGTAAAAAGACTTCCTGGTTGCTGATTGCAACACCAGAAAGGAATGTATGTGTGATTTACATGGGAAAACTCAGGGGCCTTAATTGGGTCAACTCTCATAGTTCAGTTGATTAAGAGCTAAAGCATTGATTGTTGAGATCCTGGGTTCAAATCCCAATGAGAGTCACACTTTTCCTTTCAAATCTAAAATTGGATTTCTGAATTTGCCTCACAGTGGCATATACTGCACTTGGGAGAGATAGAGGAGGAGTTATTTGAGTCTGTAAAAAGATTTCATGGTTGCTCATCTCAACACCAGAAAGGAATGGATGTATGATTCATATGGGACAACTCAGGGACCTTAATTGGCTGAACTCTCATAGCTCAGTTGGTTAAGAGCTAAAACACGGATTGCTGATGTCCTTGGTTCAAATTCCCATGGGAGTCACACTTTTCCTTTCATTTCTACAATTGGATTTCTAAGTTTGCCTTGAAGTGGCATATACTGCACTTGGGAGAGATAGAGGAGGAGTTATTTGAATCTATGAAAATACTTCCTGATTGCTCATTGCAACACCAGAAAGGAATGTATGTGTGATTCACATGGGAAAACTCAGGGGCCTTATTTGGCTGAACTCTCATAACTCAGTTAGTTAAGAGCTAAAGCACAGATAACTGAGGTCCTGGGTTTAAATCCCAGTGAGAGTCACACTTTTTACAGTATTTCATTTCTACAATTGGGTTTCTAAGAAAAATGCACACAGCACAGCAAAGAAGTCCCTTCTCCTCTAAAACCAGAGCTGCAATGGCATACAGAGCTACAGAATGCTCAGTTATGTTGGATTCCATGTCCCTGATTGGTTGCTGACTGTAAGATGGCTGATAGAAAGTTGTACATGCAAAGTGTATGCTCTTTAAGAAAAAACACTACATTATGCCAGATGAGCCAAAGACACTAATCTTCTGACCAGCTTTGGCTGGCCAAACATTTCCATAGTTTGGTGTTTCACTAAAAGTACCCTCAGCTTCTCACTCACCCCTAGGGCATGAACACCCCAGACTACGATACATGTGGTCTGAAAGTAGGTTAATATTATCAACAGCAGAAGATCTTGTGAGGGGGATCAGTCAATATTGTGCAGAAAGGACAGGTTGAGTGGCCTGAATTACTAAATCTGGATGATTGGGGGGGGGATTTGCGGCAATGATTCTTGCATATGACGTAGACCATATAGTGGTCACTGAGCATGCCTGGGGGTGTACCAGCTTTCATGTTATGGTTAGGTAGGAAGAGAGAAGTCAGTCAGGGAGTAGCGTGAGGTAGATCCAGGTAGTATTAGTGTCTCCCAATGCAAGGAGGTCACCTGAGTAGGCAAGGCAGAAGATTTATTTTAATATTTGCCCAGGAAGTCAGGAGATGACAGAGAGAATGTTAAGAAACATGTGTGATCCAATACCAGCAATAGGCACCTGCAACAAAAATGGGGAGAGAACAGGGGATGCAGATCTTGCCAATTAGAAGCTCGTGGTAGGAGGGGGAAGAGGAGCCATGTATTATTATTAAACAGTGATCAGGGGAACAATGATCTTGGGGGAAAACCAAGACTCAGTCACAACACTCACATTAGGTTTGAATTGGAGGTCCACAGCCCAAGATGGTCAGTTTTGTGTAGAGCACCATGGGCACTGAGATGGCAAACCTCATTTGCTACTGTAACCTACCTTAAGGTGGGGAGCCACCATCAGGCTGGATTTCTGACCATGTTTATCCCTTTGCAGAGGAAGTAAAAAGGGAGCTAATTGTTTAAGGGGCTTGGACATAAAGTTCGGGGAGAGAGGGGAAAACTCTCCAGAGGGAGCGAGTCAGTTACAGTTGCATGTTCAGGCACAGTCACCCTAACTGTAATTGGCTGTGCTGCTGGGGTCTGCCACCAGGAGTGGGTATGGATCTCTGGGGAAGCAGCAGGCTCCAAGGCAATTGCTTCAATGCCACATCAGCTAACTGGTCATCAGGCCACAGCCTCTGCTTGTTGCAAATACGAACATACGAACATACAAAATTTGCCAGCAGATAAAGGCCTAGAGGTCTATCAAGTCTGCTCGAATATGCAGCTAGCACCCCTTATTGTGAAGCTGCCCCTTCCTTCCACCCTTCCCCTTCATTAACCCTCCCCCTTGTCCTGCCCCATCCCCTTTTGAAGCAGTCCACTGTTCTACTGCATACCACTTCAGCAAGTAACGCATTCCACCCAGCCACCACCTCTCTGTAAAAAGTGTCTCCTCATCTCCTCCTGAACCTTCCTCCTCCAGTCTCATATTATGGCCCCTGGTGTCCCTCCCTCCCTTACTTTGAACAGCCCTCTGTACCCATCTTGTTTATTCCTTTCATGTATTTAAAGGTTTCAATCATGTCACCCCTGTCCTCCTCTCCTCCAGTGAGTACATGTTCAACTCCTTCAACCTCCTCTCGTATGATAGTCCCCAGCCCCTTGATCATCTTTTTGTCACCCTCGCTGCAGCCTCCAGTAACAATATTCCCTCTTCGAATCACAGGCACCAGTACTGCACGCAGTACTCCAGGTGTGGTCTAACTAATGACCTATACAGTGGCAGAATCACCTCCTCCCTCCTCGAGGACATACCCCTTGCAATACAACCCAGCATTTTGTTGGCCTTTGCAGCTGCCTTCCTACATTGTGCCGAGTTGTTCATTGACCCTGTAATGAGCACACCCAGATCCTTCTCCTCCTCTGTCTGGGCTAGCTGCACTCCCCCCAGCTGGTAACTCCTCCTTGGGTTCTTCATCCCAAAATGCAGCACCTTGCACTTTTTGGCATTAAACCCCAGTTGCCAGGTGTCTGACCAGGTTTCAAGCTTTGCCAGATCATCCTGCAACCCCTGCCATCCCCCTAGGTCATCCACCACTGCACCTACCTTGGTATCATCAGCAAACAGACTGATCATGCTCTTGATGTCCCATGACATGTCTGCAATGAATATCCCAAACAACACTGGTCCCAACACTGAGCCCTGTGGAACACCGCTCATCACTGCCCTTGGGTGTGAGAGCTCCCCACCCACCACCACCCTCTGTTGCCTTCCCTGAAGCCAGTTTCCTACCCATCTCATCAGCTTTGCACCCACTCCTGTGCCTACTAACCTCCTTCCCAGCCTTCCATGCGGCACCGAGTCGAATGCCTTACTGAAGTCCAGATACAAGACATCCACTGCATGGCCCCAGTCCAGTTGCCTAGTTACCCATTCGTAGAACTCCACCAGGTTGGGTTGGCAGGATCTGTCATGTATGAAGCCATGCTGTCTGCTGTCCTGTAGTCCTTTGGCCTCTAGGAGGGCCACCAGCCTTTCCTTCAGGATAGTCTCCATTAGCTTACCCACGATGGATGTGAGGCTCACTGGTCTGTAGTTTCCCGGTTCATCCTTGGGGCCACTCTTGTGGAGGGGCACCACATGAGCCATCCTCCAGTCCTGAGGTGCACATCCCGAATGTAGTGAGGCATTAACTAGGTCTGCCAAGGTCCTGCAAGGACCTCTGCCAGCTCCTTCAGTACCCTGGGTGGATGCCGCCTGGGCCTTGCGCCTTGTCCACCCTCAGTGCCTTCAAACCTCTCTCGAACTCTGCCTCCAAGATTTCCCATCTGTCACCCCTTCCCCTCATTTCTGCCATTTCTCCCACCTTGGGTGTCACCCTCTTCTTTAGTAAATACTGAGCAGAAGTACTCATTTAGTGCGCCTGCCTTATCGCACCCTGCTTCCACCCAACCCCTCCTTCCTAATCCTTACTATGTGGTCCTTACAGCTCCTTTTCTCCTGATGTACTTAAAGAGTTCTTCTCCCCTTCTTAATGCCTTGTGCCAGCCTGAGTTCCGTAGATGCTTTGGCTCCCTTACTGCCCTTGTCACCTCCTTCGATTCTGTCAAGTACTCCTTCCTGTCCTTCCCCCTCCCTGTTTTCTTGTACTTCCTAAAGGCAGATCTTTTCCTCCTTACCTTTTCCATGACCTCCTAGCTCAACCAGCTCATTTTTTTAGCCCTAGCCTTCTTGCTCTGGGCTTTGCAGCAGGTTTTGGTTGCCTCCACTATCCCCAGCTTTATGAGCTCCCACCTCTGGATAGTGTCCATACTAGATTGAATTCTGGCCAGGTACCCTTTTACCACTTCCCCCATCCTCCCAAAGTTGGCCCTCCTGAAGTCCAGCACCTTGTGCCAGATTCCTCTCCTTCTTGCCCATATCCAATGTGAGCCATACTGAGTGGTGGTCACTCCTGACAGCGGTTCCTCCACTGTAAGTTCTCTACAAAGTCCCCATTTGCCAGCACAAGGTTAAGGGTATTCCTAACCTGGTTGGTTCACTGACCATTTGCAGCAGGAAGCTGTCCTGAAGGCATCCAGCAGTACCTGCTCCCTTCTGTTCCTGGTTGTTGGGGTACTCAGTCCACTCCTGGCATGTTGAAGCCCCCGCAATCACCACACTACCTTTCTCATGGGTCCTCCTGATCTGTCCCGCAAGTTCCTGTCTAACTCCTCCGTCTGAGATGGTGGCTTGTACACCACTCCCATTCTAAGAATCCTATTCTTGGAATCCTGGATTTGCATCCAAAGTGACTTGCACTACCCTCCCCCTTCCTCCCTTACACACTTCAGTCCTTCCTTCACATGTAGTGCCACCCCCCTCCTTTCCCAATCACTCTGTCCCTACGAAATAACCTGTACCCTGGTACAGACAGGTCCCAGTCATTGTATTGGGTGGCCTATGTTTCTGTGATGGCTGCAATGTCCACCTCTCCCCTCTGCCATGAGCACCTGTAACTCTGCAGTTTTCCTCCCAAGGCTTCTAGCATTAAGGGTAACCACCTTCCACCCTTCCCCCTCCATCCTGCCCCCCTTCCCTAGCATCACCAATAGTACTTGCCATTTGTCCTTTGTCACTGTTATGGGGGGTAAGCTCATAAGGTTTCCCAACCTGTGGTCTCTGCATATCTCTTCCCCAATTGCCACCCCCCCACTCCTAGTTTAAATTCCCAACTTCCTCTATGTACTCCTCCATCCTCTGTTTCAACACTTTCTTTCCCTCCTCACTCAAGTGTAGTCTGTCCATGGCATAGAGACTACTGTCCTCCCAGGTCCAGATACATACATCTCCACACCTACCAGGTGACTGCCTGGGGATCAGAAACAAATGCCTCACCCATGAGTGTGGATGGTGTTGAATTCATTGATCACTATTCTAAGGTGAAGGTTTCAAAGTACTAAAAATGAAATCAGTATGTAATCCCTCCAAGTGTGTGAGAGCTTAGCTGGCTCCCCAGAGTCCCATTCTTGTGCTGTGTTGCTCTCCAGTCCCCACGTCTACCAATGTGAAGAAGAGTGCTACAGTACCATCTTCACTACTGATTGCACCATTCAGCTATAGATCCAGCCACACATCAAAGGCAGGGACCTGCTGCTGATGAAGGAGCACATCAGCACTCATGACCAGGCTAGGAGTTCCATAATTGCAGTTCCAGCCAAACTGGACACATAAGTGGGACTGCACTTGACAATATGTGGGCACAAAATTATGTTAATAAGGGCAGGAGCCCTTCAAAATAGAGACTTTGATCTGAGTGCCCTTGGACTAATTCTGCAGATCCACCTCTGATGCCTGTTGATGGTCTTTGCTTTATCATTGTTGTGGATGTTAAGTATTCACATAGAAACATAGAATCTGTCATCTGAAAAAGGCCCATTGGCCCATCATGTCTGCCCATTCCTACCTTACTAATGTTGAATGAGTGAGCCCTAGAGGCTCTTCAGTCTCTCTTTTGACCCTCCCTGTCTGGTGTGGTCTTTACAAAGTCCTTGTATGTGTCCCATCTTTATTGGAATTCCCACTGATTTTGCATGGACCAGCTCAAACAGCAGCCTATTCCACCCCTCCACCACCTTCTATGAGACAAAGTACTTCCTGGCACCGCTCTCTAAAGCCTGCCTCCACCAGCATCATGGAGTTGCCCCTGGTGTATGCGTTCCTACTCAGTCTAAGCAATACCCTACTATCCCCTTTATTTATCCAGTGGAGGTATTTGTATGTTTTAATTATGTATGTTTCAATAATGTCCCCATTCTCACTTCTTACCTCAAGTGTGCACATGTTCATATCTGCCAGCCTCTCCTTGTACATTATTTCCTGCTGTCCCTAGAGCATAAAAACATTGAAACATAGAATTTGTTGGCAGTAAAGGAGCACTTGGCCCTCCCAATTTACTCAGATGTTCCCTGCCTAATCTGTTTCCGTAGACACTAACTGGTCTCTGATGACACCCCCCTCCCACCTCACTGGCTATTTCCAACATACCCCTGTGCTTTTCCCATGCATGCTTGATGCTTCTCACTGTTTTTGCCCCCACCTCTTCTGCTGGCATCTAAAGCATCTTGTTTATACACTTCTGCACTGCCTCCACTTTGCCTCTGGCCTTCTTTAGAAAAGGACTCCAAAACTGCACATAGTACTCCAGATGCAGATATGCTAGTGACTTATACAGTGGTAGCAGCACTTCCTTTTCCCTCTGGTAATCCCCCTCCCATTTCAACCCAACATCTGGTTTGCCCTACCCACCACCCCATTGCATCATGCTCATGCCTTTAGCCTGTCTGAAGTTATTACTCCCAAGTCCTTCTCCTCTGTGGTGCTTTCCACTGTATATTCCGTGTCAGTATTTCTGCCCCATGAGCATCACCATTCATGTCTTGGTGTTAAGTTTTAATTGCTAAACTTTGGACCATGTTTCCAGTTTATCCAGGCCCTCTTTCATCATTTTGATACCCTATTCATTATCCATCTGGCCACAGATCTTAGTATCCTCTACAAAAAGGCATGCCTTGCCCTGAATCCCTACCCCTATGTCACAAGTAAAGATGTTCAAGAGAACCAGTCCCAAGACTGATCCCTGTGACACCCTACTTATGATCCCCTGATCCATGAGAACTCATCAATTATTACCACCTTCTGGGTTCTGTCACTTAACCAATTTTCCACTCACCATTAATCTGTCCACTATTTTGAGGTTCTGTATCTTCTTAACCATCAATTCACGTGGGATGGAATTGAAGTCTTTACTGAAGTCAAGATGCAGAATGTCCATCGCCTGACCCTTGTCCACCACTTTAGCCACTTAATCAATCAGGTTTGTCTGACCCCCCTGAACCCTTGTTGTCTTTTGTCCTGCAGTCCATTTGCCTCTAAGAAAGTTACTGTTCTTACACTTTTTATAGTCTTTAGCAGTTTACCTATGATAGACTTTATGCTGACAAGTTTGAAGATCCCCAGATCATCCCTGCTCTGGCTCTTGTGGAGGAACTATATTTGCCATCCTTCAGTCCCTTGTCACGATCCCTGTCTCCAGTGAGCTATTGCATAGCTCAGCCACCAGGTCAACTAGGACCTGCCCCATCTCCTTAAGCACATGAAGATGTGACCCATCCAGGCCCATGGATTTGTCCTCTTTAAGTGTGCTTAAGCCCTCAGTACTCATTTTTTACATCAGTATTTTATCTCCTGTTGTCACCTGGCCTACTCCCTTCTGCACTGGTCCCCCCAGCCCCATCACTTAGCCTTTCTGGGACTTACCTTATGCTTCAATTGCCCTCTGCCACAGGACCTGGAGGTGTCCAGTCACACATGTGGGGCCTGCAGGTGGCTGGGCCTCATCCAGCCACAGTTGGGATTTTTCCACCATTTTCTCACATTGTGTATATTCTGCCTCTACAGAGATGCCCCTGGTATCCTGCGGATGGTACTCCTTTCCCCCTACATCCCACTGCACTGCCACCCAGATTCCTCCAGGTGGTAGCCACCTAGAGGGGCATGGGTACACCCCTCCCCAAGTCAGGAGAGCTGTCTGGGAATGCTCAGTCCTATCTCCCCTGTCCAGCCCCCAAGTGACTGGCATCTGTTCCTGAACATGGGTCACTGATGGGGTAGGTGGTGCGGCAGCCACTCCGGCACCTGTTTTACTTGCATGGGATACACACTGACCCCTTTTCCCCCTGCCCTGATGGCACAGTAAGGCATTTTCCCTTTCATCCTCCACTGTGAACACTGAGTAGAAATATCTGTTCAGGATGTCAGCCTTACCTTTATCTGTCTCTTCCCTCTCCTCTCCTTGCTTCAGCCTGTCTATTGCTTACAATGTCTTCCTCTTCTCCCATATATAATGAAAGCAGGTCTTATCTCCCCCTCTTTTTACTGTACCTTCTGCAGTTCTCACTTCCATGTCAGCCTTAATCTTCCTCACTATCCTGTTGACCTCTTTCATCCTGCTGTGGAACTCCACTCTGTCCTTCTCTGCTTGGCTTGTTCTGTATTCTTTTTATTCTGAAACTTCTTTTTTTGGCATTTTCAGCATTAAAAGGGACACTATACACTTCATTACAAACATCAAACATAGCCTGTTGCATTGATGTGCAAGACAATTGTCAGTATACTGTATGTAAACAATAAGACTAATGGATCTTCTCTGCTTATTAATACATAATGCACTTATTGTGATTGTACACCAGGATTACATTACACACAACTAGCATTAAAACCATTACATGGTGGTCAGCTCAACCGGAGCGTGACCTGTTAGAGAACAACAAACAACTCTATAATACTTGTCATTTATATTCCAATAAAGGCATGCTTTAAATTTCATCAGTGTCTCTTGTGTCTTTCATTAATCAGTGACTAATGGCATATTAATTAGAGTCATTTACTTGAATCCACTCTTAATAGCATTGCTTTCTGTGGGGGTCATGAGTTTATATAAGGTTCCCATTGCCTTTCAAATTCTGCACCCCAGCCTTTCATGTCATAAGTCAGCTTTTCCAGAGGTAGTGTTTTCAGAATCAGAAAGTGCCACATCTCTAATATGGGCTGCAGTTTTGACTACCCCATGTTTTGTATACACTTCCTAGCCATTACCAACAATATTCTTATTACTCTCAGGTACGGGTCCCAGTCCTCCCCTGTCATGTCCTGAATCCTTAGGAGCATTGATGTAAACTATCTTATGGGGACACCAGTGATCTGGGTGATTTCCCTTCCTACCTCTGACCAGAAATGGTGCAGTGTCTTATATGTCCAGAAATAATGCAAATATGTGCCCCTTTCTTCATTACATCTGCCACATATTGGGGAGACCCCAGCATTAAACTTGTTTACCATGCTTGGGGGGATGTACAGCCTATTGATGAACTTGTATTGTGCCTTCTTGTACAACTTGCACATTGTCAGTTTCATGTAAGTCTCACATTTCATGCCCCATGCCTTGTCTAGAATCTTGGCTTGTATGTCCCTTTCCCACTTTTGTTTTGTTTTTAGAGACCAATCAGGAGATTTGTATCTAAGGTTGGAGAACACCTTTGCCAGCAGACTCCTGGGGCCTGTTCTTGATGCCATTATAAGTTGCTCCATATCTGCTAGTCAGGATTCCAGAGAAACCTCCCTCCTTAACTTCAGTATGGCCCTCCTTACTTGCAGATACCTGAACAAGTGTGCTTCTGGGATGCCTATTTCATCCTTAAGGGGCTGAAAGGATTTCAGTGAGCTCCCACAGAACTTATCACTCATACATTGTACCCCTTTTCTTGCCATAACAGGAAACCCTTATCCTCCATTCCAGATCAGACTTCTGGGTTAGCACGGAATGGCACAAGCAGGAAAATGGCCTTCTTAGTGCCCAAATTGACACGTACATCTTCCAAGGCCTTAAGTGTTTGAGTTGTCGGTGCCTGTGCTCCCCTTACATTTTTTATGCCCTGAGGTCTCCCTGGTTTAGATAGGAGAAGAAAGCTAGCCCGCCCACATTGGTCTCTAGTGATACCCAGCTAGCCCCCCTCTGTCCCAGTACCCATTCCTGTATGTATCTTAGTTGTGCAGTTAGTTGGTATGTCACAATAGCAGGGAAATTAAGACCTCCCTTCACAACCATTCCTTTCAGTCTCAGAAGGCTGGCCCTAGGTCTTCTGAGATTCCATAGAAAGACTGAACACTGCCTCTCCAGCCTCTGTGCATCCTTTTTCGCTAAGCTCATTGGTAGCATTTGGATTGGGTGTAAGACCTTCAGTAGATTGTCATCTTTATTAAACAGATTCTGGCAAGCCAAGATGTAGGGAGGGTAAGCCATCTGGCCAGGTCATCTCCAATAGTTGCCAATATGGGCTTATAATGAAGTTGACAGAGTTTTGATAGGGTGCCTCCCATCTGTATAACCAAATATTTAATGTGAGAGGCAACTCTATCCAGTATTAATTCCAATTTGCAGTCCCCCTCCCACTTGCATCAGTTCTGACTTTCCTTTGTTTATTTTATATCCAGAGAAAGCCTCAAATCATTCTGTTGCTCTTGTCACTGCCAGCATGGATCTCTGTGGCTGCATTAAGAACAGCAGCACATCGTCTGTATAGAGGGCAATTTTGTGTGGCTGCCCCCATGGCCCCATACTCCCACCACTCCTTCGCTGGTCTGGATATGTTCTGTCAGTGGCTCTATAGTCAGTGCAAAAAGTGGGATTGAGAGTGGGCACCCCTGGAGAGTACCTCTGCCTAGTGCAAATTCTTTTGACACCCCTCCTTTCATCAGGATGTTAGCCCTTTGGTCCTTGTGAAATGCAAATATATACTTGAAACTTGAAATTTTCACTGTCAAATAATTTTCACTATTTTTCACTGAAGCAGTAATTTGTACTAACATTAATTTGCGCTAATTAACAGTTTTTCAATTATAGTGAATGTGGTGCTAATGACTTAGCACTAAATGTAATTTATTCTGGCCTGGTGGTGCTGAGGGCTGAGGCGCTGGCCGACAAACCTCACTCCATGCAGGCGACCAGTGTTCGGGGAGAGCACAGGTCACTGGGGGTCGGTTGGGGAGGCAAAGGATCGAGCATCTGAAGGACTGCTCTCCTTCTCCGGGGAGGGGGTCCACGGCAGTCAGTGCGTGGTTGCCTTCTGGCAGAGGCTGGGAGACTGCATGCTTGTTGCTCTCAGGGGTGGAGCTGAGGGCAGACATCTGGAAGGGAGCGCATGGATGCATGTACGCCCCCCTCCAGTGATGTCATTGCATGTCCTCGGTTCCGAGGGGGCAAATAATGGGTGACCAGTTGAGCGGCTTGATGGCCGTCCATGAGCTTCACTCTGTAGTCGGGCACCCAAGCTGGATCTGTGTTCTGTGGGGAGTCTGGGGTGCTCCCTGTGGCCTTGCTGCCGAGGGTACAGCTGCAAGGGCATATGGGTGCCTGGGGCCAACCAGGTAGAGGCGGACAGTGGCCGGAATCCCCAATCAGATGTGGAGACAAGGGGAGCAGACTGAAGGCAGCCAGGAAAAAGTAGAAAAAAGCAGTAACCAAAAAAAAAAAATAAATAAATAATTTATGCAATTATAGTTGCATTTGTGTTTGCGCTAAAATTATTTTGCATGAAAATAACTAGTTTTACAGTACCTCACCTACACCAAACCTTGACAGAACTTTGAATAAGTATGGCCACTCAACTCTGTCAAAGGCTTTTTCAGCAACCAAGGAGTGCACAAAAGCTCTCCCTGGACACCTACTACCCCATTCCACTATGTTCAACAGCCTTCTAACATTGTCGAAGTGCTGCCAGCCCTTTACAAAACCTGTTTGGTTCTCTTGGACTAGCTCCAGGAGTATGTTCTCCAGTTGGGTGGACAGGATCCTCACCATCACGTTAACATTACAGTTCAGCAGTCGAATAGGATGGTAACGTGTGTACTCCCTGGGATCTTTCCATGCCTTATGAATGACCATGATGGTAGCTAGGTTGCACCCTCCAGGTAGTTCCTCAGCCTCCATAATTTCTGTCAGTATTTGGTGTAGCCCTTCTAGGCAAGGCTCCCCTATAGCTCTGTAAAATTCAGCTGGCAGCCTGTCAAGGCCTGCTGCCTTGCCCACTATAAAGCCTGCTACAGTACAGTTGAACTAACCTCCTACAAAGTGATGGGTTTCCCCCAGCAGTTCCACCTGTTCTTCGTTTGACTATGGGAGGCTAAACTGGTCTAGGAAACTGTGCATTGCCTCCACCCCTGCAGCACACTCTCCCTTGTACAATGTGGAATAACAGTTAATGAATGACTGGTGAATTTCCTCTGGCTAGCTAGTAAGTACCCCACCACCACATTTAATGGCTGCAATAGTGTTGGAGTCCCAATGCCCTCTAGCCAATCTAACCGAAAGGGTTCTGGCTTATTCCCCCATTTAAAGAATCTCTGCTTTACAAAGAATAGAGTCCTACTTACTCCCTGCATTAATACTACATTTATAACTTCCCTGGCTGCACTGAGAAGCCTTTGTGTTTCTTCTGATGTGTCTGAATGGGCTTTCTTTTCCAAGTCTTCTACTTTTGCCTCTAACATGGCAAGGATTCTCTCTTCTACCTTCTTTTCCTGACATGCTATAATAGCCCCTCCTAAGGTAAGCCTTCACTGCCTCCCAGAAGATAGCCACAGAAGGAGCAGTATCCCCACTGGTATCCTGGTATAGCTCCCATTGTTCCTTCAGGTACTCCCTGAATGCTTTCTGTTTAAACATATACATTGAGAGGCCAGCCCACTGGCACAGGGACTTGGTGCTGACCTGTTGCTGACCCTATCCGCAGCAAACATAGGTTTGCCATTCCAACAAGGCAATACCACAGCATTAACTCAGAAATGTAGAATTTTGCTTGCAGATAAGGACTACTTGGCCCACCTAGTCTGTCCATCTCTCCCAACCTACAGTATCACTGCAGCGCCTACTTGATTTCCTGCTCATTCTCTCTCTCTCTCTTTCCTTTCCCCTAATGTTCTTTATGCCTATCCCATGCATTCTTGAATCCCACCACTGTTTTCACCTCCGCCACCTTTGCCAGAAGACTTTTCCAGGAATCCACCAGTACTTCTGTGAAGAAGTACATCCTGGCCGGCCTGGTGGTGTGGTGTGGAGTGCTGAGGCATCATGCCTTACTTCCTGCCACACTGGTGACCCATGTTCATGGTGTGTGCGGGTCACTGGGAGTCAGCCGGGATGGGAGAATGAATGTCCGGAGGACCACTCTCTTCTTCTGGAGAGAGAGAGGGAAAGGCGACCAGCATATGTCTGGCACCAAGTGGTGGTTGGGTGTCAGAGCACCAGGGTCCCATATGCAGTGGGTGGAGGTGGAGCATTTAGCTGATGTACTGTGAGTGGAAGTGTGCACAGCTCAGCCATTTCCAACCCTGCATGCTCCTCCTCCAATGGATGTGGAAAACCAGAGGAGAAAACATCCTGGGCAAGTTGGATGACTGCTGACCCCACAGGAGCCACCCTCGACAGTAGCAGGCACCTCCCTGAAACTGGATCCAGTACTGGCAGATTGAGGGATCACTGCCACCCCACCATGGGTATAAGCAAAGGGGGAAGAAGGGAGGTAGCTTTGCATGGTCGGAGAACAGGGCTATGGGGTAGACATGAACGTGGGCCGACCAGGATGGGGGGATAAAGAAATAAAAAAAAAAGGGAAAAAAAAAGAAGCAAGTCCTCACATCTCTCCTGACCCTACACTCTTCCAGCTTCAAAGCATATCCCCTTGTTCTTGAGCATCTTGTTTTCTAAACAAATACTTCCCTCCTGCACCTTGTTTACCCCGAGAGGTATTTAAATGTCTCTATCATATTCCTCTTCTCTTCCAGGGTGTACATATTTAGGTCCTTTAGTCACCTCATAGGGCTTCTGATGCAAACCATGTACCATTTTAGTTGCCTCCTGTAGACCACCTCTACTCTATCTATGTCCTTCCTGAGATGTGTAATCTAGAAATGGAGACAGTACTCTAGGTGGTGCCTTACCAGTGAACTAGACAGAGGCAACAGCACCCCCCTCTTTCTGCTGGTGATACCTTTTCCCTATGCACTCCAGCATCCCACTAGCCCTCTCATCTGCCTTGTTGCACTGCCTGGACACCTTTAGATCATCCGATATGCTCACCCCCAGGTCTCTTTCCTGCTTGGTGGTCATCAATACCACTACGCCCATTTTCTTACTCTGCCCCTGGGTTTCTCTGCTCCAAGTGCACTATTTTGCACTTTTTTTTGCATTGAAACCCAGCTGCCATATTCTTGACAACTCCTCAAGTTTTCTAAGGTCATGGCACATCATTTCTACCCCCTCCCCCGAGGTATCCACCCTGTTATAGTTTGGTGTCATTTGCAAAAAGGCAGACTTTTTCCCTTTCAGCTTCTCTGCAATGACACTTATAAAGGCATAAAAGAAGACCGATCCCAGCACTGATCCCGCAGGCACCCTACTGGTCACTCTCCCATCCTTGGAGTGAACTCCATTTACCACCACCCTCTGCTGCCTATACCCTAACCAATTTCTTAACTAGTTTACTATCTTTGGACCCAGTCCTATGCCACCCAGCTTGCTTACTAGTCTGCTGTGGGGAATGGTGTTGAACGCCTTACTGAAATGTTGGTACTGCAGGCTACATCCACTGTTACACCCTGATCTATTTCCTTGGTAACCCAGACAAAGAAATCTATCAGATTAATTTGACATGATCTCCAACCCCCCCCCCCCCATGTGTTGATGCTGCCTCGGATCTTGTAACCCTTTGGAGTCAAGATATTCCACAATCTTTCTTTCAGCAGTGATTCTATTAATTTTCACACCACTGAAGTCAGGCTGACTGACCTATAATTGGCAGCCTCTTCCCTGCTATCACTTTTGTAAAGTGAGACTACATCTGCTGTCCTTCAGTCCTCAGGGACCACTTCAGTTTCCAATGAGCTGTTAAATAGGGCCATCAGAGGTACAGTCAGTACCTCCCTCAGCTCCCTCAATACACTTGTGTGTACTATGTCTAGCCCCATTGTTTGACCACTTTCAGATTTGCATTTCCCTTCAGACTATCTCCTCCAAAAATGTACTAGCATCCACCTCCCTCCCTCCAATGCTCCTGTTACATTTTTGTGACCCCTCTCCATCTCTTTCATCTGTGAACACTGGACAAAAGTATTTGTTCAGAATGTCTGCCTTTTCCTGTTCCCCTCTAGACAGTCCCCTTTCCCTTTTTAACTTTACAGTCCCAGTCTTAGTCTTCATCTTTTTGCTTACATGCCTAAAAATGTCTTGTATCCTTTTGTTATCACCTTGGCTATTCTCTCTTCAGTTTGCACCATGGCGCTCTGTACTGCTCTCCTTCCTTCCCTCTCATTCCTCTGCTACACCTTCCTATCTTCCTCTCTGTGTGTCTCCTTGTACCTTCTGAATACCACCCTCAGCTGAAGTCACGGCACTCACCCTCCACTTAAAAGATTAGGAGTCCACTCCTTGTTGTGTACAAAACTTCCCAAAAATGTATTCATTGCAGACACAATTAAAATACCACAGCAGAGAGCAAAAATATATTTTAAGTGGATGGTGAGTGCTGTGACTTCAGCTGAACTGTGTTGACATGTTGTCACTGAGCACCCAGTCCCTTTGGCACAGCTCTGTAGAGTTACAGGTGCCTCTTAGATTTTACCTTTTCCACCACCTCTTTTGTGAACGATAATGGTGTCTTTTTTGGGAAGGCTTTAAGCCTGAAGTTCAATGGGTGGAGCAATTATGCCACTTCCCCATCAGGCTTTAAAAGGCCACTCCTCCTGGACTGTTCCAGGATTCATCTCTTTGTTGTGGCCAGAGGTGCCACTCTTCCTGGCTCTTGCCGAATTCCCTGTGTGCCTGTGGTCACCTCCGGCCACCGTCTCATTCTGTGTATCGTTCACTTTTGCGGTTTTATGCTGCTTCTCATTCCTATATCCCTTGCATGCAGTGATTTCCCCTCTGTTTTTCTCCATCAGGGCCTTGACCCTCTTTCAGCTGCCACCTTGCTCTCTCTAGCTCTCTTGGGTGCATATTCACCTGCCTCGCTCCCCTCCTTCGGTGGATTTCTCACTACCTCCTTGCCACAGTATTTCTTGCAGTATGTACAGGATTGGTTTGCAGACTTCCATGCTGTGCTTTTCGCTATAGAGACCTGTTTTTCACCCTCTTTGTATTCAGCACTTCTTGCTAGTTTTTCCACAGCTATCATGATTTGTTTGTGTAGTGGCTCAGGCTCTTGCACATGAGACGCATCCAGAATGCAATAAAATTAGTACAGCAGCCCCAGTTTTGTGAATGAGACATGTATGCAGTTCACTGTCTGTCTGCCTCAGTACAGTGTACCTGTACCTTTTCCTCCCCACCTCGGCTGCTTTGATTCTTCTTCAATATTGTTCATGATGTCCTCCTCTACTACTCGCCCCCCCCCCCCTTTTTTGGCTTGCTTGACCTTTCTGCTCCTTTGTGCAGCTTCAGCTGTCGTATGTCTGGTTTGCTCCTGCGTCCTGAGCAGCTTCCTGACTTACTGTCTTTTTACTGTGACCTGTTAGGCCATCCCTCATCCTGGCCATTCCTTGCCTTGAGTGCTTCACATCCTTTCAGTTGCTGTGTTGTGCTCTATGTTCAGCCAGCTGTAATTCATCGAGGGTTCATTTCTTGTCTTGCCTTGCTATTTTCTTTTTTTTATTATTTCCTCCCTGGTGTGTTCATTTCTTCACTCCAGTTGTCATAGCTTAGCTGCTTTCCCCTCTCCTGACACTGCCCTGCATGCCTTGATCCTTTTTGTTGGGGTTTCTTGCCCTACCACTGCACCAATCTATTGCTCTGCCTCTTCCAGCCCTGGAATCATCATTCTCTGTCAATTTCCACTCGCTCTCACTTCCATTAGTTTTGTCATGATGGGCCTCTTCATGTTGTACTGTGGTTTTTGTCTGACTCTTGTGTGTTCACAACCATGGTACCTGCCTTCTTTTTCTGGATCCTCACCACTATGACCATGTTTATAGTTTTAGTGGTTCACTTTGTCCATTGTCATTCAGCTTTTTTGTCACAGTATGCTAATTTTCTACACTATCTGGGGAGAAGTTAGCCATTACCTTTCTACTTTGCCATCAGGACATTTTGCAATTTTCTTGTTTTTCGCAGGGCACAGCTGCCCCCATCAGAACTGTCTTGATGTCATCTGGTCGGGTGACAACCCTCAGTGTCTCTGATTTTGAATCAGCTCCTCCCATTCCCTATGCCCTCCTCTTCTTCTTTTATCTCACAGTTGCTCATCTACTGTTATTGTTGCCCCTTTCCTCGTTGTTCATCCTCGATGGCTCCTTTGTCCTCCTGTTCCTATTCTTCCCATCTGCCCCTCACAGAATTTCTTGTCTCCTCCTCCTCCCATCCCCTTCACCCTCCGTCCATTCCCACCCTCGATTCCCCTCCTTCTCTGACCTTTGCTCTCTTTCTGGGGTTTCCCTATCATGCTATCACCTTCCCTAATCATATCCTTCTCTTACCCTAGGTCATTTGGAGTCCAGGGCCTGAGTCTGTTCTCCTTCACTTCGTCTGACCCCTACCTGAGTCCTGTTCTTCTTCACCCAGTCAGACCTCAGGATGCACTCATTTACATTGTTTAATCAAGCATACTTCTCATTCGGTCCTTTGCTACCTCTTCAAACTACTGCACTCCACCTTATCAAGCTGCTGCAATCCTGCTGTTATTATCACCATCAGTCTTCTCCTGTCTGCCTCTGGGTATCCCTCGCTTCTCCAACTTCTGTGTGGGTCTACTCCTTCACATCGACTACTTGAGCATAAGCCTCTTGGGTCCATGCTACCTTGACTCGACCTGTTCTCAGCTCGGAGACATGCCCTCACGTCTCATGCCCCTTTGCTAGGGGCTGACAGGCTTCATCTCCATCATCATACATCATTAATTTCATGTCTCACCTTCAGCCATTTAGGTCTTCAAGGCTTCTTTTCATCATTGTGCTTCCTCTCTTGCTTTGAGTGTCTAGTTGCAGACATCACTCGCATCCCTCAACTGCTGTCCATTTAGCAGGACAAAACTGGACTTTTTTCTCCTTCCTCGATCTCTACTTTAAATTGCTGTAGTGGTGCCATCCCTACTCAAATTGTCCTTCAGCCTGGAAGGAAGGTGACCTAGGCCTTGGATCCCCAGAGATTTCCTCCTCAAAGGGTTGTTTTCCTCTCCTCATTGCCAATAGTCACAATATTAGTCATGGTTAGTGCTTTCATAAGTTCCTTAGTTAGGTTCTGCTGTTGGATGGAGTCCGATGGTAGCGCCGGCTGTTCCCTCTCTCCTTAGGAAGTTGCCCTTCTGAATCTTGTCAGATTTCCTTTCATTCATTGTCATCGTCTTTTCTTGTTCTTCACCTGGCCTTCCTATCTATGTCCATTACATTTATTTCTGTTCTAGATATTGTCTGAATTCTCATCTCTTTGATGCTCTACACCCTTTTGGGGTATTCTTTTTTGGCTTCTTCCTAAGCTATCTTTAGCCAAGAGAATCATTCCCGTGACACCTATAAGAGGAAACCCTCCTCTAGGGTTCCTTGTGTCGTACCCCTACAGTGTGGTATATCTCACTGATAGAGAGGTGAATAGTTACAATGTATTGAAGTCAC
Organism: Neoceratodus forsteri; assembly: GCA_016271365.2. Classification (NCBI taxonomy): domain Eukaryota; kingdom Metazoa; phylum Chordata; order Ceratodontiformes; family Ceratodontidae; genus Neoceratodus; species Neoceratodus forsteri. The sequence continues at coordinate 814,598,950 of CM028129.1, read as the reverse complement.
ACAAGTATACATCTCATCAGTACAATTGAATAGGAAGGCTGAGGTTCAATGGGCGGAGCAACTATGCCACTCCTCATCACGCCTTAAAAGGCCACTCCTCCTGGACTGTTCCAGGATTCGACTCTTCGTTGCCCCACTATCAACCCCTCCTCCTCCAGTGTCTTATCTTTCTTACCCATGGGCTTCTTTCTAAGCTACCTTTAGCCAAGGGAATCATTCCCGCAGCACCTATGGGGGGAACTCTCCTCTAGGGTTCCTTGCATCGTACCCCTACAGGGTGGTATATCCCATGGACAGAGAGGCAAATAGCCACAATGTATCAAAGTCACACAAGCACATCTCTCATCCAGTTGTGTAAGCACAATTAAACCTCTTGCTTTTGCTCACTTGCTTGGCGTAGAGGTTTTTGCCTTCACAACAGCCCTTTTTAGTTATTCCCACTGATTCTCCACCCCACCAAGTTCATCGCTGAAGCAGTCAGACCTCTTTCTAAAATCTGCCCCCCTTGAAGTCCAGGACCCTTGCATTTGTGTGGTTCGGATCCACAGCCTTCCTTATACTGAACCACACTGTACAGTGATTGCTGGTGCACAGGTGCCCCCCCACCTTGATGTCTGCAACACTGTCCCTGATGTTGAGTACCAGGTCCAGTATTGCCCCATCACAAGTTGGTTCACAGACTAGTTGTCTGAGAAATGCCTCATGCAGGGAGTCCAGGATGTCCCTTCTTCTAGCTGAAGCTGCAGCTGGGAGGCTCCAATCTACACCTGGCAGATTGAAGTCCCTCACCAGCAGCACTTTCCCCTTTTCTGCCATCTTGCTAGTGGCTTCCACAAGTGTCTTATCTAACTACTTCCCCTGTATTTGAGCTGTATGGATCATGCCAGTTCGAATAGAGACTCCATTCCTCACTTCTAGGGTGACCACAGTATCTCTGCTCCTCGTATTCCCTAAATCTCCATTGCTTTTATGCTCTCCCTCTTATAAAGTACCACTCCACCTCCTTTCCTTCCCACCCTGTCCTTCCTGAGCAGAGCATAGCCTGGTATGGCCATGTCCCAGTCACAATTTTTAGTACACCATGACTTGACAATGGCCACAGTATCTAGGCTGGCCTCTGCCGTGATGGCCTTTAGGTCTGGAATGTTATTTTCTAGACTTCTGGCACTTGCACACATGGCTCTCCAGGTTTTGTTACCACTCCATTTGTTACTCTTCTTTTTTTTACCCTTCTTTTTTCCTTTTTGTCTTCCCTCCTTCCTCCCTTTTTTTTAATGCTCCCACAACCATCCCCTTTACATCTTCCACCCTGCTTCTTGTATTAATTTGCACCCCAGGGGACTCCACTCTTCTCAGGTTCTCCCTACTTTCTGCTTCAGCCTGTTTGTGTGTGTGTGTGGGGGGTATAGTTTCTGTCTCCCTGATCTCTTCCATCACCCCCCTCAGCTAGTTTAAATGTTCATCAAAGCAACATATAAACCATCCACTGCAGTCTATGGTTCTCCTCCAAGATGGATGCAGGCCACCACCCCTGTAGAGGCCCTTATCCTTTCAGGTGGACCTCCACTCCTCAATGCAGCTTTACCCCTTCCCTCTGCACCATTCCCACAACCAGGAGTTGACCATCCTGGTGTCTTGATCCCAGTACTCATTCATGTTGTCGACAGGCAGCACCTCCTCATTACATCTGGATGCCAACCTGTGAGAACCTGGCTTTACTGGTAATAGCTCCATCTTATCTGGATTAAGGCTCAGCCAGCCAAAGGCCATTGAGTCTGTGATCTCCTTGAGGACTTGCTCCAGCACTGAGACTGCTGTCTGCTCATTAGGTGTAAAAGACAGGCACTGCTGAGTGTCATTTGAATAGCAGTGAAAACTCGTACCATGAGGGGATTTAACCAATGCCGTTTTGATAGCACTGGGGAAATAACCCCATGAAAGGGAACACTGGACAATACCAGCAAACACCTGACCCTGGGCCGTGCATCAGTTCACCAATGTTTGCATCAGTCTGGGTTCACTTCACAGCATTTTGGACGCAGGCCTGAGACCACTTCAAGAACATCAGTCTCAGAGACTGGCAAACACTTACTCCAAACAGAAACAGTGCCCAGGCGCCTATCCTCTGGGCCACTGCTGGCCACTCGCAGGCCACCTGGAGCCAATAGCAACCCTACTGGAGGCCATTCTACCCAGGAAGAATTGGCTAAGTTTTCTTGTGGCAGAGCATGTCTGAAATGTAGAAACACTGGATTAATGAGTCTGTCCACAATGCAGAAGAGCTGGACTGGCGTACTCTTCCCTGAGGCAATAACTTGTGACAGGAATTCTGCCTTTTTCAGAATTATTGCCTCTGATAGTCTCAATAATGAAACCACAGAGGCATCCTTTCATCCAAAAAGTCTGAATGATTCCAGGAATCATAGAATCATAGACATGTACAAGCTTGTAGGCCAAAGACCCATTAATAGCTTGCCACTAGGTTTAGTGGAGGTACTCATACTTTTGTGCTGCCATATATAGGAGTCCAATCTGTTTTTAAACACATCCATTGTGGAACTATGTATCACAGACTCCAGCAGGAAGTTCCACCATTTTACAACTCTTTGTGTAAACCATCTGTTTCTTTTGTTAGTTTTATTAATATCTCTTGACGATTTTAAATTATGACTATGTGTAATTTGTAGATCTGCGTAGTCTGTCAGGCTAACAGTTTCCCACATATATCTATCTTTGGTGGCCTTAAACACCAAACATAAATCACCCCCCTAAGCTGTCTGTATTCCAGTAAGTGCATACCCAGATGTCTCAATCTCTCTCCATAATTCTTATATTGAACTTGTGCAACTAACTTAGTTGCCTTACGTTGCACACCCTCAATTAGTAGCTTTTCTCTCTTAGTCCTTGGAATGCAAAAGGGAGCGCAGTGCTCCAACTGTGATCTCACCAAGGCCGTATACAAAGGCAATATCACTTCTGGGTATCTACTCTTAATATTTATTTCAATGTATCCCAGGATCCTATTACCCTGCATCACCTTATGTCTAGTATTTATATCAAAAACTAACTTATTGTCCACTGTCACTCCCAGGTTCTGTTCATTTGATGTAATTTGTAAGTGTTTATCATTTAGATAATACTTGAACTGGTGGTTGTTTCTTCCCAATGCATCACCTTACACTTGTCATAATTGAACTGGAATTTACTATTGTTTGCCCATGTTTCTACAGAGGACAGATTATATTGGAAATCATTCACAGCTTCCCTGTTATTTATAACTGCTCACAGTTTGCTGTTATCAGCAAATGTTCCCATCCAGACACCCAGTTACCTTCATAATGTTCAATTCTCCATCCTCTTGCCTTCATCTGGTGCAGCTTATAATTATACCATGGTGAGCTGCATCAGGAGGACAGAGTACAGATATGGATTGGTGCAGTGGAGTCCAGCACCATAGAAATGGCCAAATTATAGCCACCTATGACCTGTACTGTATTTCAACAACATGCTGCTACCTTGCCTGAGATGTCCAGTATGTCCAGGAGTTTATCTGGATTGTTTAAGTCTCTGTAACTGTGACTGTTTAAGGCACAGTGTACTGAAACTCCAAGGGACTCGGTGCAATGGTCAGTAATTGTACCATTTCAGTTTGCTACTGTCCACGCTGGACACTGTATTCGCCTTAGGAGGGTTTACTCCTCCATAGTTAACCAGTGCTGAGGCACCGAGTACAAGCTGGGGCACACTGGGCTGGGTACACCACAGATTCCATTTTCCTATGCATGACTGTGAGTCAACTACTGACTGACTACCAGAAATTATGCTGCTAGTGCAAATTATTAACGTGTTAAGTAATGATGCTGATAAATCTGTACATGTGGCTAGTTCAGGACTTGTACTGATTGATGATTCTGATTATAACTGGGCCCTTGGTGGGGTTTGGGTTGGGATGCCAGTCAAGTAAACCCTTTTTGCCAATCAGGTGTGTGCATATGCTCTGTGAATAAATTGTTTTGTCTGAAGCAATTCCAATTTCATCTGTCCTGCATCTTATCTTGAAATTACTGCTGGAAGAAAGGGACCAGAGACTATTTAAAAGTATTGGTACTTTTGCAAATAGACTTTAAGTCTTCTCCCTGTGCCATTGCCTATTTTCTTCAGGGATCCACCTATGCTTGACCTGTGTACAATCTAGAGTTACTGCTCCCTTGTTTAGTGGGTTCAGTGCTCGAATGTACTGGGGCACTCTCCGTTGGTATCCCCAGGTGGCAGCACCGTGCTGTTTGTAAACATGTTTTTTCTGTAAACTAAGGACTATTCAAGAACCCAGGCTGGCCCCATCAATGTAAAGCAACACATTGATCCTTGAGGGCCCTGGTAAGGCCACTGACGAACCATGGACACTGCCAATGTTGGAGGTGTGGGCATTGGTGCCCATGACCACTTGAGAGCCTTGGTAACCCAGTACATTGGTTACAGTAGTAAAGACATACTGAAAATTGATAAAATAAGTTGAATTGAGTCTATTATATTTTTTAAAGTTTTGCTGGATACTAAAAAATGCTTTGAAGAGCTAGTGGCACAAAAATAGCAAGCAGAAAATGCAATGAATTTTTAAAAGTAGCAAGTTGTTGCTTTTTATTTCTGAAATATATTTTGCCTATAAGTAAATGTTTTATCTGACAGTATTAGATATGCTGTGATGAGCAGTGCTTTATCTGGAGGCGAGCATATTTAGTTTTGTTACCCTTTATACCTCACCAGCATTGCTCCATCACCTGTTATTACACCACAGCTGATCATCCTGGAAGCAGGTGAGTGGCTTTTCATGGTCAATTAGTTGTGATATCACTGTCAGTGAGATTATAATGCAGACGAGGTATGAGTGGGAATAGAACTACTGTAGATACTGTGTGTCAGCTGCCAGGTAGAGTATTATTCTACATATCATTCCCGCCTTGTCCTGTCAGGTGAAAAATCTTCTAATTAGCAAATGTAATTGCACTTCAGATATACAAAGTAGCAGTTTACCATTCTTAAAAGTAATATTAATTGTCACCACTGTGCTAGCTCTTTAAAATGATCAGATGTAGTTAGACCCACTGGTACTATAAAACAACAAAAAATAAAGTGTAGTGTTTCATTGAACTGGGAGAGCAAACATTTCTTTACTGAGCACACTGTATTGAATACCCGGACTTCCAAGAACTGGTGTATTCCCTTAAGCCATAGCATGATTTCTTCTTTGTTCCCTGTGCTGGTTGCCAGAGGCTTTCCTCTCATTTGTAGATATACAGTACTGAAGAAAAACCTGTCAAGACAGCTGTGGAGCAGTACCAACGTCAAAGAAAAAGTAGGTCACGAAGGTTGTTAGGCTTGGTTTTGAGAATGATTATTTTAATGTTTTTCTCCCATAAGCAAGATTTTTAAAATTCTAACAGATTTCTGAATTCTATTTTATCCATATAAGTACAATATTCTGAAGTAGGAATATATGTAATCTAAAGATCCTTCAGGTTTGGCTATATGTGAATATATGTGAATACTCGAGTGGCTGTCCACAAAAAGGAAAAGATTTAGAATGGCCAATATATGTCTTAATGGTAATCTTTGAACACAGAACCTCATGTTTTGCTGTGGCAGTACCAGGAATTAAGGATAGTCAGGGCACAGTCAAGGTAAAGATAGCTTGTGTCTAGGGACATATAGTAGGTAGTTTGCAACTTGGACTATGTTCCCAGCTACTGTATATATGTATGTATGTATCTATTATTGCTGGGGCAAAGCTTGGGCACAGCAGACTGTTAATGGGGCATGTGCCCCATCTGGTCGTATGTATGTATATATGCATGTATGTATGTATTATTGCAAGGGGCAAAACCTGGGCACAGAAGACTGTTACTGGGGCATGTGCCCTGTCTGGTCACGGCCTGGAGCTACCCATGTTTTTTGGCACTTTCCTCTCAAGATTAGATAATGCTCACTTTGCATTTGGTGAACAGGCCAAGATCTGATGCCTTGCACACCTGTAAAGTGGGTTTGAATCAACTCTGTTTCCGTATAGGACTTTGGCACTTCATCGTCATGATGCAGCCCTTTTCACAGGGAGCACATACTTAGCTTTTCCAAGTAGATGGAAAGCTACCTGACCTGCCACAGACAATCAGCTATACTGGAGAATGAGAACCTCTAGTGCTGCACACATCTCAGTGTCACTTCCAGCTCTCGTACAGGGGAAGACTTAGCTGCTAAAAGGAGCTTTTTCATCTCAAAAAGAGGGACTTTCGATCAGAAAACTTAAGAAATCACTACAGAATCATACATTTGTATTCAGTTAGCTAATTCACTTCATTTTATTGTAGTTACATGCAGGCAGTCTAGTAAAATCATGTTGCAGAGGAGAGGAGGAAGAGTGCATGGTGTGAGGTGAGCTTGCACTGGCAGCTAAAAGCCCTGCAAAAGGAATAGGTTCAGGTGAATTTAACAGCCTGAAGAAGGTGCTGGGAGGATTTTTGAATGGTTTTACTGACAAATACAAATATTTTTTATTGAGTGCTAGTGGTGTAAAGGGCACAGAAAACCATCTTTTTCATTTTATCCCCCACCCCACCCCCGCAGCAGGAACAGTGCTATGTGAATTTAGTTCCTGGGAATGGTGAGGGGGTAGGGTGGATTTTTAAGGATTTACCTGACAAACATTTTTTACTGACTGCTGGTGGTACAGCAGGGTAAATAAATATAAATTTTTTATTTTTCATCTGTGTGTTAGGGGTCACCCACAAAACAGAAAAATAAAACAAAGCGCGGTCGAAAACTGCACGTGATAAACAGCTAAATGGACATTCATGCTATATGAAAATGCCACAAGGCACACATAGTGTGAACTCCAGGGGGGCACAATTTGGGGGAAGAATAAACTCAGGAGGGGGAGGATTAAATATTCCAACTCTGGGGGAGGACACAACTTGGGGTGGGGCTGGGGAAGTCCAGGGGTGGGTGGGAAGATTAATTATTCCTACTCCGAGAGGGATACAACTCAGGGGGCAGATTATTATTCCTACTCTGATGGGGATGCAACTCGGAGGGGAGAAAGTTGGGAGGAGGGATGATTTATTATTCAACTCTGGGGGGGTGCAAATTGGGAGGGTGTGGGTGCGATGGTGGGCGCAACGTGAAAAAAGAGAGGAACCTGTCAGGCTCAAACACAGAATCTGTCAGGCTCAAACTCAAGTCTGCTAACTGCAGCAAGCCCATTCATGGCTCCTGAATCTAACCTCTACCCTACACTGCCAGCACTGTTAGGCAACACATAGTCCCAGAACTACATAGCGTGAGTTAGAACAGCTACATGTACAGCAGTGTTATAATATCCATGCTGTTATTGTCCATGTAGCTGTTTTGACTCACACTATTTTGTCAGCGTGATTTTCAATGCACGGACATTCCAACAACATCTTGAAGGTATACCGTGTGCCAGCCAGTCAATGAAGGAAAAGAAAAGTAGGCTTTTGAGTGAAACACAAGGTCTGTCAGTGGGGTGGGGATTGACTGGTTTTGTTGCTCTTTCTTGTCCCCTCATGAATTATATCGCACTGGGGCACGTGCGACTGCATGTGCCACACCTCTGAGCCACATTGTCTTCTAAGAACCATTGACATCTGTTAGTGTCAGGCCATGGCCACTTTGTATTTTCATCTGCCATGTGTGTGTTGATGGTGGGTACAGAAAAACATAAGGAGTAGGACAGGAGGAGAAAAGGATGCGGGGGGAGGAAAAGTAGATTAATGTTCCAGCATGCCATTTCCATCAAGTACAAGTTCTGCAAGGGGTGGTGGTGGAGAAAGAGCTAGTTATGGTGGGACAGAGATTGGGAGTCACGGCCATGGGTCTGTGAAGACAAGGGCTGGGCACATAATAGCACAGCCAACGAAACCATAGTTCATTAGTTCCCAATCCAGTGGTTCCACTTCCATTGCAGTGCAAGCAGCCTTCCCTGTCAGTCTTTCATTATATATGGTGACAAAAACATCCTGAGAAATCAAAAAGCATACCAATACCCCCCCCCCTTCAAGTGCTTCAGTTTCCATATTCAGGATAGAAGTGATCCATCCCAAAAGATAAAGTCTAGTTCCCAAAAAACATCATGCTACATTGGCTGCCCAATTCCTCAAAACCTGCCTCCCCCCCAAGACTATCGGCTTCTGAAAACAGCAGGAGGGAAGGAAGTCATGTAGCAAGCCCAATCACAACTTCAATTTCATAAGCCATGTTTTCGTAAATAAAAAATATTACATAATAGCAATACATAAAAAATAATTTAAATGATCATATAATGTCATATTGTATATATCTTGTTGTAGTGTATCATATTTTATAAAATGAGCTTCAGAATGCTCTGCAATTCTAGCAACCTTATTGGTTGAAACACATCACATGACCATTCATTAATTAAGCAATAAACCACGACAGGGTGTTGGTGATGCTGGTTTTACCCACGCCTGGCGTGGTTCGGTCTCGAGGCCACAGGTCGAAGTGAGTAAACTCTCAGGCGGGTAAAACCAGCATCACCAACACCCTGGAGTGGTTTATTGCAATTATACATGTGTCCCTTAATTTTTGTTCTAAAAATATGAATAGAAAAATAATTATTTTTGTATTTTTATAGCTTTGTACTGAATTTGTTCTTACACTAAAAATAGGCAGTGTATTTTGTTTAAAAAAAGTGTAGGTTGGTGGAGCCATGGTCCTATTACAAAGCCTGTATCATTAAAACATCCTACGATAACAAAAACGTTGATTTAGTTTCATTCTGTGTTGTAGTGTTATAATCTGCAAATTTCTTCTTTTTCCCAGTTCGTTAAAATTGTTTGTTATCTGCTTTCTCTCAGCATCTCATTTTAGTAAGCCGAATCTGTACAAGACGGTACGATGGCGAGAAAACACCCGTCCTTATGGAGTCAGAACTGGCTGCCGTGAGTAAGAGGCAAATGTTAGTGAAGCACACACATGGTTAGTAGAGTTGGTAAATCAGAGATAAGATCGGATCAGAGTTGTGGTGTACCTGCTACTGGTCTTCAGGGAGGGTTTCAGAAGTTTGGGAGATACAGCGGTGGTGTCAGAACGGTGCAGGTGGCGGGAATTCAGCCTCTTCATGTTGCTCTTTCCATCAGCAGTCAGGATCCCTGCTCTGTAGTGTTATCTGTGGGCACACAGCACTCCGGTTTTTTGTTGTTCTGGTTGGAGAAGTAGAGGCCGAATTGGTGTCAGAATGGTGCCGGTGGCACAGCAATGTTTAGCGAGGAAAACAACATGGCAGCTCGGACTGATTTTTACTTTTTTTTTTTTTGCAGTTAGTGAGATGCGGCTGGCTGGCACTTGTTCCTGTTGGTGACGCTGAATTTTACAACAGGGTAATGGTGCCAGCTGACCAATGACATTTAAGCATTTTAATTGCCATTGTATAATTCCTAATACATGCACCGTTTGTTGCCCACCTAATATTATCAACCTAGCAAACAACAAAACAGCATAACCTCTCACACACACTCACACACTTTTTCCATTAAAAGGCAGTAAGGAGGACTGGGGGATACTGGGATGCATAGGGAGAGGCATCATCAATGGAAAACAGGAAGTTGTTATCCCTTTGTACAGACAGTTGGTGAGACCCCATCTAGAGTACTGTGTGCAGTTCTGGAGACCCCATCTCCGCAAAGACATAGACAGGGAGGAGGCTGTCCAGAGGAGTGCAACCAAAATGGTGCAGGGTCTGCACCAGAAGACATAAGGAGAGAGATTAAAGGAGCTTAATACATATACCCTCGAGGAAAGGAGGGAGAGAGGGTACATGATAGAACCTTTCAAGGACCTCAAGGGAATCAACAAAGTCCAAGAGGGTAGCATCTTTCAGAAAAAGAGATGTGCAAGAACGAGTGGGCATAATTTGAAAATAGAAGGGTGTGGCTCAGAGGTAATGTGAGGAAGTATTGTTTCATGGAGAGGGTTGTGGATGCATGGAACAGCCTTCCTAAGGAGGTCACGGAGTCAAATACAGTGGGGGAATTCAAGAATGCATGGGACAGACATAAGGCAATTCTAGTGGTGGGTAGGAGGAAGTAGGCTGTTGGTTAACTAGGATCTGCAGCTTATCCATTAGGTAGGGAAGTGAGCAGACTAGGTGGGCCAAGCGGTCCTTATTTGCAATCAAATTCTATGTTTCTATGTAAAAAAAAACAAACTTTTACCATTTTATAAGTGCAAAATCCACTTCAGGATGTGTGTTCTTTGATAATTAAGCACTTTCTGGGTGCATTGAAAGGCACTCAGCTTTTGGCCTCATCCCTTCAAATACACCGGGGTATGCATTCATTTTCTAGAAGTGCACGCCCTGTTGTGGGTTATTGCTTACAAGTAATATTCCCATAGATCATAACATGTTATATCAGATATGTTATCTTCTCATATATCATATTACATCTTGTTATCTTCTCATGTCCGATCTGCTGCCCTGCTTACTCTACACAATATCATCCCCAGCCATGCCATTACAGTGGCTGGAAAAAAGAAGCCACCTCACAATTATTGTGAAATTATTAATGTATTTTGGGGGCTGGCAGTACAGCCTACAGGTAAGAGTAATGAGTTGTGAATGAACTTGGTACATCAAGTAGACAGACCTGGGTTTGATTCCCACAACCTCCACTTGCATAATGTGTGTGACTCTAAACAAGTCACTTAACCTCCCCAGTGCTCCCAGGTTGCCCTGAAAACAGGCACCTGTGCCTAGTGGGTCTTACCTGGTTATCAAAGAATAAGAAAAAAAAATGCTTTCCCAATTCCTCCAGAAGCACCCCTGGCCCCCATAACTACAACCGGTTTCTTGTACCTAACAAAAAAACACAAAGGTATCACCTTCAAAGTGTGAGTATTTTACTGATGACACCACAAATGCACTGAAAGTACATTGCAATCAATGTGGTAAAAAGACCATCAGGTATCAGTGACGTCTACTCAAACCATGAGAGCCAGTGTTCTTGCCGATGATTTAAAGCATGAGCCTGGTATCCTCCTAACAGCCATGTCCATTCCCAATCTACACTCAGGCCAGATGAACCAGAAGCAGCAGCTACTCTATGATTGGGTTTGGTATATGAAATGGTGGAACAGGATGGTTTTTTTAAGTTACCTAGCCTCTGTGGCAGCAGCCTAAGCTAACTAGTGCATCCCTTGGTACTGGGATAGCGCTACATCAGAAGGGACCCACCAACCATCAGCCAGAGGCAGGCGCAGCGTACAGCCCAGCAGGTGCTGAATTTATTGTAAAAAAACAATGTACACTGCCTGAATCCTTACATGCCTGCATTAAACTGCTACCCTTTCTTCTTGGTTCTTCAAGTGCTGACAGTTCCAGAAATATCTTGTCACAATTCTAACTTATGAAAACAACACCGTCTCTTCATTCTCCTCATCCTCCCTTCATCATGAATCCAGTAATAGTAGTAATTTAATTACTTTATTGTATGTCTTTTTTGTCTTTTTAACAAGATCTGTCTTTTAAACAAAGTCTCAGATTGTATCTACTGTACAGTATCTTGTTTGACTGTCTGCCACTGTTTTAATTAATTTGTATCCTAAATGACTCAGTATTTGTACAATTGTGAATTTTGTTTTTTCTTGACATTGCCGCCCCATGTTACCCATGAAAATAGGTTGTATACTGTAGCTCACTGTTCCTATGCTGGTAATCCATCAAATCAAATCAAACTAAACATTAAAACCACACACATTGCCTGGTTCTTAAAACAAGACATCTTTATCATTCTCCTACTTTAACAGTATACAGTTAAAGCAAAATGTAAGAATAGTAATAGCTAATTATAATAATTTCATTAAAATAAAAATAACATAGAAGTTGATTGAGTCTGAAAACAACATATCCTCTTCAACATCACACTCCTTCCTACATCAAGAACAACATTTTCTTAGCACAACAATGAAAAAAAAATAATAATAAAAAGTAATAATGTATAGAATAATGGATAGGGAACTGTGCACAACAAGGCTGTGTTTCTATTGAGGGGGTTGATGACATCGTAGACCTCCAGAGCAAAGCTCGAGAGGTCCCTATGATGTCATCAACTACCCGAGATGGAAACACGCAGCTTTGTTGTGCACAGTTCCCTATCTATTATTTTATATAGTATATGGTTGCCCCCCAAAATGTGACCAGTTTAATTTACATTTAAGGATTATGGTACAGTTTTCTACCATCTTGTGTTCACACTGCGCATCCACCCGGTCCTCGCTGCCATGCTGCCCTGAATATCTCCATTCTCACTGTTGTCCTGCTGTGCTACCAACCACGAAGATTAATTGAGGCAGTGTTTAAAAAAAAAACATGAATATTTTGGAACACAGAGCTGAGTATGACAGAGTCTGTGGCCAAACAGTCTTTTTACGCGCTCTCCCAACTGCTGGCTAAGCGGAGTCACCATGTTGACTCATACTTTTTGAAAGTGCATGTTTCAGCCAATTAGGAAACAGTTCATGGATAAAAAGTTGTTGTACCATTGATGTGACATCAGAATGATAGGACAACAACTTTTTGGACCTTTGAACTGTCCTACAACAAGATTTTGAAGCCACGGCTTTCTATTCGTAATAAGCCCTAACCATATACTATTATAATATTGCAGTCAAATTATCATTATAGTGTTATTTTTGTATAATGTCATGGTCACATACCTCATCCACTGATGAATTTAGTTTATTAAATACAATGTCACAGCAATAATTTGCATACACAACCTCCTGGTCATACTGCTCCTTCTCTTTTACTGTCTCCTCATAGTGCCAGTGATAGTCTTGAGCAAGACAATATTAAAGATTTGGATAGTGATGATCCTGAGCCAACAAAGGGCATTTGAGAAATGTTGAATACTGTATGCCGGTGCCACTCAAACAATATTGGAGGAAGACTCAGACTTGCTGCCAAAGTACAAGATGCAGGTTTATCTAGCAAAGTTACCATCTGCAGAACTGGTGATTCAATTACATTCAGGCAAGACAGACAAGTCATTTTTGCCTGCACTAGCTGAACTGCTGTGTATTTCTTTGGAGCCCTCCAACATTGGTCACTTCAGAAAGATGTTTCAGTAGCATTGTGGATATTGCCTCACTGTATCGCTCAAAGCAGAATCCAGATGTAACCCCTAGCCGGTATGCCGTTTGTATCTGACTGCAGTACCAGGTGGGCTGGGTTCGGGAGGAATAGGTCACTCGGCACAAAGGTGAAAACACCTGGCCCTTTTCCAGAGTGAACTCACCCTTTGGTTGCAGGTGCTCCACAGGCATTTCCTCCACAAGGAATCTTCCTCTCAGAGCTTCTGGTGCCTCAGCACAACTTGAACAGGCAGCTTCTTTCCCTTAGCCGGACCCAGGGGGTTTGCCCCTGGAAAACAGGCAAGCACCTTCCCCCCATCCTCTCAGGGATGGGGCTACTGAACCATTGAAATAGGTCTCCACCACTTCAATTACTCAGCCGAAGACTCTCCCTGGCAGCATCCTTCTGATACAGCTGAGTGGACATCTTCCGGGAACGACAGGAGGGCACATCTGGAAACTGCTGGGCTGATGTTATCTCTGGAGAAGGAACCTTGGAACAGGAACAAAAGGGAAAACAGCTGGCCTGAAGTCATCCGATTACCAGGCGATAATCAGGATACAGCTGGGCTGGTGTCCTCTCTAGATCTGAAGTCATCTGGTGGGCCATTCGATGGATTCTGAAGTCAGTACACTGTAGAACTTATGAACGTGGGGCACCTGAGTCCTGGACATCCATACTGGTGGAACAACATAGGCACTGCAATGGCTGGAGTGGCAGCACTGGCTACCACTGCTCTGCTTTCCATTGGGTAGGCATGGGCATATTCGCAGGGAGGTCTTTGCATTGTGGCCAATAGCACAACGGGTCAGGTGCTTGAATTATTACCCCGTTTGGGCGTACATATTCACACTGGGAAAGGTTTCACATCCCTTTCCATCCACAATTCGAACAGTGTCCATGAACAGTGTCTTGCCTCTTTTCCACTGGCAGTATTTTTCGTGAAACATTCTGTTCCTGACATGCTTGTTTGCACCAGGATGCACACATTTCATTGCTTCTGCCCAAATCCAGGACTTCCTGCTGTTCTCAATCTCCTCCCAGACTCTCCGAGGAAAGGTAGGAAAGGACATCCCATAGATTTCATTCACCTTCCTATGAACCAGTCTTTCCTCTTTACTAGCTTTGGTCAACCTGAGACCTCTGGCCTGGCTTGGGGGTGGCCAGTCGTGGTTCTGCCAGCTATGCATTCTCAAAGACACAAAAAATGGATCCCTAGCTTCTTCTTGCACAGCCAGGGCAGTGGCATCACCACTCTCTTCCATGCATTCCTCTGAGGCAAGAGCTTGAGGCTGTGTACCAGTTCCTTTTTCACAAGGCCACATAGGTTCCCCCTCTTCTTCTTCCGCACTGAGAATCTGTGCCCAGGAGTGAGCAGTTGTCCTCACTCCTGAGACTATCCACTCTTGCAAGAAGGTCGAAACCTCCCATTCAAAGGCCTCCCTCATCTCGTCTTCACCTATGTGACTTGGGCTAGGCCCCACTCTCCATGGGTCTACTGATGCTCTTCCTGATATGTCTCTCTGCGACTCAGAATCCGAAATATCAGCACATTGTTCTCTCTGTAAATCTACACCCTCTAGCTTTGTGCCACATTCCCCTGAGGGGACTTCTCCAACAGGCTCTGCCTGGTGCTGTGTGCTGCCAACTGCAGATTCTTGAAATTTTGTCCATGTGGGAGCCAAATGAATCTTGGATGCATTAAATAAACCATATTTCTCTAAGCACCTAGAACAGTGAGGTACCATGAAGACGTCCCTTCCAGCATTTAAGCACATTAAACATACTTGCACCGGATATCCAGGAATCGCCACATGAGGAGGCAGTCATCCTCCGTAGTAACATCTCTCAATGTTCCTTAACTTGTTTACTTCTACTGCTACCACAGCCCGGGCATGATCCGGGTAGCGGGTTGGTCCTGAGGCCATGACTACAGAGAAAAAACAAACAACGCTCACTGTTATTTCAAGTCCCACATCACTGAAAACTTTCTCTCTCTTTCAAAATGGCTTCTCTGCTGCTGTGTTTACATTACTACCCCACCCTGTAATGGCGGCGGCAGCACTCCTACGCATCAACATTCTGTAATTGGGTCAAGCCACTGCGCATCCGATTTACACACTCTACTGATAACTTTGCTCAAACTGCACAAACTTGCACTGTTCTTTTTCCTAGCACATTTATATGATTTACCACAGACTTTTCACTTGCTGAAGACAGCAATTACAGTCCCTTAAAGCCTCAGTATTTCAAGCACAAGATTGCCTGTAACTCTTGCTGCATATCGGATACAACTCACAGTCTCTCTCATGGCTTTGAAACTTATACTGACGCTGAACCTATAATTATGCTCACAGTCAATGGCTAAAAATGCTTGCTTTTGCTGGTAAAACTTAACACAGTCCATTTTTGTAAAGCGATTACACTGCTACACTCAGATTCAGCTGGCTTTTGGCAAAATCACATAGTTTGAGCAATTATTTCTGTTGGTACTCACTGTTATCAGTAGCTGTTTGCTGCAATGGAAAATGGCCTGCAGCCAGTCTTGGAGGCCTCTGGAAAGAAGTGGGTTGGCAGTCCTGCCGATTGTCCCTCTGAACACCACACTCACAGTCCAGTCGATCGAGATGTGGGTTGAGCCCGAATTCAGACAGAAAAGTCAGTTTTTTGAACTTTTTACAGCGCTTTCAGTCACCGTGACGCTCCTCCTGATAAGCCAGTACACACACTCCACTCACACTCCCTCTTGAATGCTGGGCAGTTGCTCTAGAGCTGGCTTGGGGGCAGGACTGATTGCAGTCTCACCAATCACTCGACGCCATGCAAATGAACCTCTTTCCTCTTGAGTGCTCTTCTCCTCACCGCGATCGTCGAGCAGGCAAATTTAAATTGCAAAACCACACTTTTTTTTTTTCTCAACTGACTTCATGGCGGGAGCCCATTTCAACCATTTTTCATGGCCATTAACACAACAAGTCTCTCAGTTCACAAGAAAGCATTTCCAATGTCCAGGGCACAATTTTCCTTTTGCTACCCCAAGTTTTCCACACTTTTCTTTGTCACACCAGTTTTAAAAGTTGGCAAAACGCTGTAATTTTGATGCAGGACAAGGGCATACACTCTCAGGCTTTACTGCTCCTTGGTAAACAGTTGGCATTTTAACAGCAGCACATGGAAAACAGCACACAGCGGCACATTAGTTAACCTTGCTTCAGCTTTTTGGGCTACCCACTGCCAGATAACCAAAACTCTAGCCCCTCACCCAGGTGGCCTTTCTTGCATTCCTCCCTAAATTCCAAACCCAAATCCCAGCAGTGCCTCCATTTTTGTAACCCCTAGCTGGTATGCCATTTGTATCTGACAGCAATACCAGGTGGGCTGGGTTCGAGGAGGAATAGGTCACTCAGCACAAAGGCTAGGTTTGGCTACTCTGCACGGGGGTACCCAAGTAACTCCAAACACAGGAAGCAATAAATGTAATGTCCAATACCAGAAGTGAGATTCTAAAGCGTGGCCTTTATTCACATCCAGACGGAATAAACAAAGCATAGATGGACCCCCACAGGGCTACACTCCTGGTAATGCAGATTAAAAGAGACCAGAACACATCCTCATCACTTTAGCCCTCAGGCTCTACCACACACTGGGCACACAGCCTGGACTTGTACGCTGCTTTGGGTTACACAGCCTGAACTTGTACACTGCTTTGGGTTTTTCCTGGCTCAACTCCCTTGCCAGCCACTTGGACACCTTCCATATTTCATAGAAACATTTTCTGGTGGCTCCCTAAACCACCTAAGAGCACCTGGGTTCCATCAGGGAATACTCCTCTTAATCCCACATCTGGGTATTTTCCTCAGGCACTGGCCAAGTACCTGAGGGAAAGCAAAAGGTGTCTCAGAGCAAATCCAGTAGAGGTGAATTTGGTTACTACTGATGGGGGGTCTCTCACCTTTCACTCCTACAATTCATACCCGGCCATTTCTCTGGACAGAAACACCTCATCCTTTAAAACTTTGCAGTGTAGATTCTTGCTAAATGTATTTCACATTCCATCTACTTGTCTTGCTTCCCATTTGTGCTGGACTTGAACATACTTATACGTGGCTTTGTCCATTACTCTAGACCCCCCACAAAGTTAAGCAGTCCAATCCCCACTTTCTTTCTTTCTTTCCTTTTGTGCTGGCCTTGAACATACTTATAAGTGGCATTGTCCATTACTCTAGACCCCCCACTGAGTTAAGCAGTCCAATCCTCACATCTTCCAACTGTACTTGGCTGTCTTTTCCTGACCCCACAGTAAAAGTCCCTTTAGTTTCCTTCTGTTCAGGTGAAAACACCTGGCCCTTTTTCAGAGCGAACTCACCCTTTGGTTGCAGGTGCTCCACAGGCATTTCCTCCACAAGGAATCTTCCTCTCAGAGCTTCTGGTGCCTCAGCACAACTTGAACAGGCAGCTTCTTTCCCTTAGCCGGACCCAGGGGGTTTGCCCTTGGAAAACAGGCAAGCACCTTCCCCCCATCCTCTCAGGGATGGGGCTACTGAACCATTAACAGAGGTCTCCACCACTTCAATTACCAGTTCCTGTGTTCCTCTTGAGGTGGAAACACACACCTTACACAAAAGTAGCTCTGAAACAGAGCTTAAAGCTTTGAGAGCCTGCACACACTTTGCTGCACCACAGTCTCTCTCTCTGACTTCACACAGATTGGCTTCAAATTCCTCAACATTCTACTCTAACCTCCAACTGCAACATTCCAGTGTGGCTTATGCAGCTGCCACAGTTCTAAAATGATGTCATCCCTCAGTCTCAGCTGAGACTGAGAACAGAGTGAGACAGTGTGAAATCCATTTAACTGGAGTTTCACAAGCTGCCTTCCTTGCCTACCACTAGGTCTTACTGGGATTCTAGTAACCCCGGGTAACAGGGGGGTTACACAGAGAATCCTGAATTCTTAGCTTTTCTTAAACATAACTTACCATGGATAAATGTTTAACTGTCCATTTGATTATTCACATGTCCAACAATTAACAGCCACTACTATTCTCATTACTATTCCCATACCTATTACCTCCTGGTGGCAAGTCTCCCTGGATTCCCACTATAACTCAGTGGCACCACAGTCTAGCTCACAACTCCCAGCAGGAGCAACACAACTCCTTCTCCTCCTGATGCTACTACACCATTTATACTGTGATCACTGACAAGCTCAATATGATCAGGTGTGCTACTGAGTACACAAAGTTGGCATCAGTTAAATAAGACTATCGCCTCACCCACTGTGATTGGGATGGCAAGTGAATGAGTGATCTGACCAGCCATGCACAGGTGTGCATAGTTCTGTAGTATGATGTCATGTAGTCAGTTAACTACTACAGCTTTGGCTGCCAGTGGGCAGTGTCTGTATTTAAACTAAGCTCAATTAATGTGACAAAAACACATAAAAAAAGGTCAAACTAAAATATCCATCAATGGATGGAAAATATTGTAATGCCCTACATTTAATGTCTTTCTTTCCTTTTTTATAATTTTTTGATGCTTAACTTGTTTTTTTTTTTTTTTGGATGGGGGGTGATATTATTACATTACTTGAAAACCAAAGGAGCCAGAGAGAATATAATAATTGGCTAGGAGGTAAAGCAGAGACTATGGGGTGGGAGTATACAACCTGAGGTTAGCAATGAATAGTAACTATTACTGCAGCTCACACTGGGTTATGGCAGTTTTAGTGGATTTTGCAGACCCTGGTACAACACCACAAACAGTAATTCACAGCAGATGCATGCCAACACCATCTGCCACAAGTAAGCTACAGTAATTATACTGATTGCTGACCTCAATTTGTTTACCCCTTATTTGTACTCTGATTTACTCCATGTCAATTACTACACTGGGAGCCAAAGTGGTTTGGCTAAATTCTTGAAGTCAAACTGAATTTGGGGGCTCCAGCTCAAAGCAAAATCAAAGTAACCATGGACCCACTTTTCTCACCTTTACTGTACTGTAATCAACATTTTTTTTATTATGTTTGTATGGTGTACCATTGCTTCAGCAAAACTTTTGCAGTGAAGGTACATTACAGCAACAAATTGACCATGTCACTGTAGTGTACCCGCAGGACCATGGCAGTGCTTTTCATGCACTTGCACCCCCTCCCTGAAAAAACTCTGACTCAGATTTGATTATATCATATACTATACGGGGGTGCGGGGTGTAGTGGTCAAAGCCCCCAACAGAAAAATGATTCCTTTCTGTGATGGCTGTCTGCCAATTGTCGGTGCAGCCAAGAGTGAGGGAGGGGGGTATTGAAACAGGCTGCTGGCACCGGGAATGACGTTCTTCTGTGGGGGATCTGCTGGGCTGCTGCTGCGCTGCTGAGAATGGGAAGAGACTGGAGAAGGCAGTTGGGAGGACGCTGCGAACTAAAGGGAAGTGTTAATTTTTATATTCTTTTTTACTGCCTGGGGTGAGGGTGTTTTCTTTTGTCTGGCAGGGTGGAAAGTAAATACAGGGGTCTGACCAGGGACAGCAGCAGGAGGGGAACGGAGCTTTGAGGGCTGCTTGGGGGGTGAGTTGGTATACAGACTCGGGTGAGGAGTGCAGCTCCATCAGCAATTTATTTAAGCAATATACCCTGACAGGGTGCGGGTATACTGGTGGATTTACCACAGCTGGTGTGGTTCGGTCCCGAGGTGCAGCTGAGGCACTTAACCACACCAGAAGTGGTAAATCCACCAGTATATCCACTCCCTGGAGGGGTATATTGATATTATACAAAGGCCTTGGGATTTTTTTGTAGAGAGAAAAAATATTTAAA
Source organism: Neoceratodus forsteri (assembly GCA_016271365.2). NCBI lineage: Eukaryota > Metazoa > Chordata > Ceratodontiformes > Ceratodontidae > Neoceratodus > Neoceratodus forsteri. The sequence goes on along the minus strand of CM028129.1, from coordinate 814,578,971 downwards.
ACTTTTGTTTGTTTTGAAACTTGCTGCTCATTTATTTTTTTTTTTTAGTGTGGAAGTAGTGCTCTAATTTTTTGTGAGTTGTGTGCTTGTGCATGTGCCGCAGGATTGCTCCTTGCCAGCGCTACTATTATGAATGTTTTCAGCTTCTTTGCTGTTGACAAAATTAACTGCATTTTGTTTCTTTTCTTTTTCTTTGGGGTGCTTCATTTTTTCGGAATGGTACGGCATTTTTTCTGAAGTTTTGAGGCTAGTGACGGAGTATCAGATGTTGGGTTAATGACAACGTAATCTCGCTGTTTGTCCGTGTGTTTGGCAGTGGTGTGTTTGCGATGATCAGAGGAATTTGCCATGAAGTTCCTGATGTGGCTGATTGGTGGCTGGCACCTTTTCCAGTGGGTACACTGAAGGATTTACAACGCTGAAAAGGTGCTAGCCAGCCAATGAAAATGCAGGATCCTGTCCATTTTTTGTGCCCGTTGTATAATTAAGGATTGTGGGTGGTGGCCATGAGAGAAGGACCGAGGGGCTCTGTTGGAAGGAGTTGGTCTGATAGACTCTCGTGAGAGTTGGGGGATGGGCTGAAGACCAATTGGGCTACTGCAAAAGAGCGTAAAGTTCAAACAAAGGGAAGGGGTTCTATTTAACCTGTGGACGCACCTTGCTCAGGTAGTTGGAGCAGAGCCAGGAGTGAGGGAGGGGGGCATTGAAACAGGCTACGGGCTCTGGGAGTGGTGTTCTTCCATGGGGGATCCAATGGGCTGCTGCTTTGCTGCTGAGGATGGGAAGGTACCAGAGAAGGCAGCCGGGGAGAACTCTGTGGACTGAAGGGAAGTGTTAATTTTTATAGATTTTTTTTCTGTCTGGGGTGAGGGTGTTTTCTTTCATCCAGCGGGGTGAAAGGGAGATACAGGAGTCTGAGTGGGGAGAGCAGTGGGAAGGGGAACAGAGCTTTGAGGGCTGCTTGAAGGCTGTGTTGGTGCACAGACTTGGGTGAAGAGTGCAGTTGCAACAGCAATTTATTTAAGGACTGCGGGCGGTGGCTGTGAGAGAAGGGCCGTGGGGCTCTGTTGGAAGGAGCTGGTCTGATAGACTCTTGCAAGAGTTGGGGGATGGGCTGAAGACCAATTGGGCTACTGCAAAAGAGCGCAAAACTCAACCAAAGGGAAGGGGGCCTATTTAACATTGTACCCAATAGCTCTATATGAAGTTCGAACCATACATTTGTTCTCCTAATACAAAATGGCCACCCAGGTATAATGAGTTAACCTGTGAATGCACCTTGCTCAGGTAGCCTGAGTGGAGCTAGGCGTGAGGGAGGGGGGTATTGAAACAGGCCGAGGGCACCAGGAGTGGCATTCTTCCATGGGGGATCCAACAGGCTGCTGCTGTACTGCTGAGGATGGTAAGAGACCGGAGAAAACAGCTGGGGAGGACTCTGTGGACTAAAGGGAAGTGTTAATTTTTATATTCCTTGTTACTGTCTGGGGTGAGGGTGTTTTCTTTTGTCTGGCAAGGTGAAAAGGAGATACAGGGGTCTGACCGGGGAGAGTAGCGGGAGGGGAACGGAGCTTCAAGGGCTACTTGGAAGGTGAGTTGGTGCACAGATTCAGGTGAGGAGTGCAGCTCCATCAGCAGTTTATTTAAGAATTGTAGGTGGTGGCTGTGAGAGAAGGGCCATGGGGCTGTGTTGGAAGGAATTGGTCTGATAGACTCTTGCGAGAGTCAGGGATGGCCCTAAGCCCACCCTCCTCTGTATGCTCCAGATATATTGGGATGTTGCTGCTCTGCTATTGGTAGATGCTACATTATTCTTTGTGTACTATTGGTGGATAGTCATGGAATATACACAAGAACAGAATATATTACACCTTATTTTAAGCAACATAGAAAATGGTATAGCAGACATAAAAACTTTGATGCCACTTGGTGATAGCGATCATCAGATGGTACAAGCAACACTAATACATGATGGTGGACAAACTAAAGGAAAAACAGTCATCCATAACTTTAGAAAAGCTGACTATAAAAAGAAGAGAAATTTTCTGCAAGGCTGGAATTGGGAACATGAACTACGAAATCTAAGCCTAGAAGACAGTTGGGCGAAAATAAAACATAAACTAGATATCTGTATTGCAAACTGGGAACCTGTAATAAAGAAATGTGTAAATAACAGAAGAATTTCACCATGGTGGAATCACAAAATAACAAGAAGTTTAAGGAAAATACAAAGACTATACTCTAGACTCAGAAAGAAGCCAACTGAAAACAGTAAAAGAAAATATAAACAAGTATTACATAAAACAAAAAATATAATTAGATCTACCAAATGAAAACAGGAAATATACTTGGTAACAACTATAAAAGACAATAAAAAACATTTTTTTAATTATATTGTCTCTCTCAAACGTGGACACAAATCTATGGGGCCTATAGAAACAAAGACTAGATAGAACCTTAGTGGGTGAAACACAAATAGCTGAAGAACTAAATAAATATTTTTTATCTGTTTACACTACCAAGAAGCAAGCTGTGTTTCCAAATGATGATAATGTTCCTGATTTTGTTCTGTTTACTAAACAGGATGTCTTAAATAGTATCACACTAATAAAAAAAGATTGCACACCAGGGCCTGATGGGATTAGCCCAAGTTTACTAAAACAGCTGGATAAGGAACTTTATGGTCTATTGATAATACTTTTTATCACATCTCTAAGCAAAGAACGGGTATGACAGGATTGGAGAGATGCAATAGTCACGCCTATTCATAAGGGTGAAACTAAAAAGGATGTTCAACATAATAGACCTATAAGTCTCACCTCAGTCCTAGGTAAACTACTTGAGAGATTGATCCAGGGCAGAATAACATCACACATTCACCATCAAGAACTAACAGATATAACACAGCATGGTTTTAGCCCTAATAAATCATGTCAGACAAACCTTCTACAATTCTTTGAGCCAGTGAGTGCGGCCCTGGATAAGGGATTAGCAGTTGACGTAGTGTTTATGGACTTCGCAAAAGCTTTTGGCACAGTGCCACATAAAATACTACTGTAGCTGTTGGATAAATTATGTTTACACCCTAACATAATAAAATGGATTAACTCCTGGTTAGACAATAGGAGGCAAAGGGTACGCATAAAGGGATATAGGTCAGGATGGGGTACAGTAACAAACAATATGCCCTAGAGTTCGGTCCTGAGACCAACCCTTTTAACTATTTTAATATCTACAATGCAAGCTGGAAACTCAACTTGGCCTAGTAAATACGCTGATGACTGGAAAATAGGTGGGATTATTAATAACAAGGAATCTACAGTGAAATTCCAAGACTATTTGAAACATCTCAAAAATTGGGCAGTAAAAAATAAAATGGAATTTAATGTAAAAAAAATGTAAAGTAATGCATTTGGGCCACAATAATATGAAATTCAAGTATATCTTGAATAATATCACTCAGAAAGAAACCTACCTTGAGAAGGATTTGGGTGTGCTAATATCTGACAACCTCTCCTTTGATTTAAATACTAAAACAACAGTAAAAAAATATACTAAAATATTAGGGTGCATATTCAAAAACATTAAAAGTAGGGACTCGGAGGTAATAATACTGCTCTACTCCAGTTTGGTAAGACCACACCTAGAGTATTGTTCTTCTGTAAGCGGCCCCCAAACATGTGGAGGGACAGAGGGAAAAGTCACTAAAAAGTTAAAAAAACATGAAGCAAATACATTATGGAACCAGGCTGACCAGTATAGGATTGTTTTCCCTTGAATACAAAAGAATGGGGGTTTATGTTTAATCTGCAAGGCTTTACAGAATAGCTTAGATTTAGATATAGCAGGTCTAGTAAAGCAAAACAATAAAACAGGTACCAGATCTCATAAACACAAATTAATTGCTGAAAATAACAGAACAACAAGAAGGAGCAAATGGTTCTCACAGAGAATAATAAATTGATGGAATTCACTGCCAGCCGAAGTGGTAAATAGTGACACCCTGAGCTCATTTAAAATAAAACTTGATAAATCTATTTGTAATAAAAAAGCAATGTTCCACCAATGAGGTGGTGAGTTTGACAAAGGGTCATCAACCTAATAAAACTCGAATATATGCCTATGAACCTATGAACCTATAGCATGGCCAGATGCAGTCACTAAGGTGCTCAGCTTATCAGGACAGTCAGTGAGTACCAGGGAGTGTATCCATGCAGGGGAAACCTATTTAGTCAGAAGAGGGGTGCTTTGTATGTAACCCCCTTGTTACCCGGGGTTACTAGAATCCCAGTAAGACCTAGTGGTAGGCAGGGAAGGCAGCTTGTGAAACTCCAGTTAAATGGATTTCACACTGTCTCACTCTGTTCTCAGTCTCAGCTGAGACTGAGGGATGATATCAACATAGAACTGACGCAGCTGCATGAGCCACAATGGAACCTGCAGCAGGGAGTTGGAATAGAATGTTGGGAGGTTTGAACAGTAGTCTATAGGTCAGTTGGAGTTTGGAACTTGCTGAGAGAGCAGCACAGCAGCTCTGTGTAGGCTCATGGAGCCTCAGCCCTGACATAGGGCTACATTTAGTGAAAAAGGTGTGTGTTTTCACCAAAAAAGAGACACAGAAGGCGATTTTGAAGTGGTGGAGACCGCTGATTCGGGTCTCAGTGCCCCCTTCCTCCGGGGATGGGGGCAGTAAAGGGTGTCCTGCATATTCCAGGGGCAACCCCCTGTTTTTTTTCTACTAGTGGAGAAGCTGCCTTATTTGTTCAAGAGTTTTTGGGAAACAAGAAGATTTGTCAATCGCCTGTGGGGCACCTGCAACTGGAGGGTGAGTTTCTGTTCTTTCTAAAGGGCCCATGTTTTCACCCTGGGACTTGTGTGATAGTGGGGATTGGACTACTGAAGTAGTGGGAGGCCTAGAGTAATAGGCTTAGCCAAAAGTAAAAGTAGGTTCAAGTCCAGCACTTACGGGAAGTCAAAACATGTAGAGGAGATGTGACATACGTCTACCCAGTAATCTACATTGCCAAGCTTTCAGTAAAAGAGTTGTTTAGTTTCCAGAGAAATGGCCGGGTATGGACTGTGGGAGCTGGAGGTGGAAGACCTCCCCCATCTTTAGTGACCAGGTCCACCTCTACGGATTTGCTCTGTGGATTTCTACTTTGCCTCATGCACTGGGCCAGTGATGAGGGAAGTACCCAGACGTGGGATTGGAAGGAAAATTCCCTCTAGGAGTCAAAGGCTCTAAGGTGGTTTGGGGAGCCACAACAAGAAAATTGGTTCATTTCCCAAAATGGACCATGGATTAAGTGGCCGACGGAGGAGCCGGGCCAGTGGGGAAAACCCAAATAGTGTACAAGCTGGGCTGTGTACCCAAAGCTGCGTGCAAGTCCGGGCTGTGTGCCGGGTGGGTTCAGAGCCTGAGGGCCGGAAATAGTGAAGAAGTGTTCTGTTGTCTCTAATCTGCATTACCAGGAATGTTGCCCCATGGGGGTCCGTCTATGCTTTGTTTGTTCAGCTTGGATGTGAATAAAAGCCACACTGTAGAATCCCTTTCCTGGTTCTTGACATTACAGTTATTGCTTCCTATGTTCAGATTTACTTGGGTGCCCCTGTGCAGAGTAGCCAAACCTAGGCCCCCTGTGCCGAGTAACCTCATCCTCCCCGAACCCAGTCCCCACCAGGTACTGCTGTCAGCTTCAACAGCATGCCACCTGTCGTTTTGCTGAAAGGCAGGGGTGAGGGGTTACATGTAGATTAAGTAGACCCTGGAGTCAGTTGAAGAACCAATTGTGACTGACTCACAACACATTATGACAGATTTTATCAACTAGTTTAAAATTTATGACTGCGACTCACTAAAAAAAAATCCAACCAATTTTTTCAACTTCCGCCATTGTTAAATTTGATTTATGTACTAGCAAGCTGTACTTTTTTTAGTGCAATTCGTGGAAAAACTTGGTAGCATGTTTATTTACTTAGTAAATACCAGGAGAAGCTTGTCACAGCCTAGGAGCAGAAGAGTGCAAAACATTAACTGCAGTGTACCAACTAACTGATACCAAGAGCCGAGGTCAACAGTAATGTAAATTAAAAGATACTCTGAAGGGATAGCGTCTTTCTTGTTGTAGGATGGGTACCTCAAATGTTTTCAATGCTAACAACATAAGTCGCTGTCGAGCACTTTATTTTGTTCTATTATTTTCATTGTCTTGGTTTGGCCTTGCTTGCTTGCACTATGTACCTTGTGAGTGCACTTGACTTGTACCCCTCACACCCCCAGCCCAGACTCAAAGCCACATAGACAGCCTTAGATCCTGGTGTGGAAGGACACTGCTGTACAGCCTTAAAGCCTGGTGTGGGATGCTACAGTACACCTCTGAGCCACATAAACAGCCTTAAACCCTGGTGTAGAATGCTGATGTACAACCCCGAAGCCTCAGACACACAGCCTTGTATCCAGTGTGGGATGCTGCAGTACACCTCCACAGTCACATAACCAGCCTTTTATCCAGTGTGAGATGCTGCAGTACACAACCAAAGCCACATAAACAGCCTTATACTTTCGTGGGATGCTGCTGTACACCCCTGAAGCCACATAAACAGGCTTAGACTTGCCATGGTGTGGGTTGCAGCAGCAGTACACCTGCAGGCTCACAACAACAGCCTTAGCGTGAGAGATACTTCTGTACACCCCCAAAGCAAAGCCACATAACCAGTCTTGTATCCAGTGTGGGTGATGAACTTGTCCAGTACACCCCTTAAGCTTCAAGCTACACAAACAGCCTTAGAACCTGATGTTTGTTACTGCAGTAGTACACCTTCAGATCAACATGAACAGCCTTGCCCTTAGACCATTCTGTGGGATGCTACACCCCCTACCCTTGAAGCCACATAAACAGGGCAGCCTCAGACCCTGGTGTGGGATACTGCAGTACAGTGACCACCCCGCCCTGCCTCAATCTCACCATGATCTCTCACTTTGTTTAATTTTTTGTACACGCGACAAGTTACTTACTGTCTAGCAGTAAGCCATGCCAGGTCTGTAGCCCTACCTACCCTCAACCAGTTCAGTTGCCAATCCCCCCCCCAAAAAAAAACCACCACCACAACAGCTAAATGGCTGAATTTTGAGAATAAATCCCCTTCTCTGCTGTCAAACAGTATTGTTTCTTTAGTAAAATGTATGCTAATGCTGCTTGCTACCTGTGTCATAAATACAACTCAACAACAGACATCAACATTTCACTTACCAGGAGTTGTCATCTCAGAAAGGTAGCTTAGACAATACTTTATTGAGTCAGCTGTCTCTTGGTCTCTCTCCTCCAGCCTCCATTGTCCCTCCAAATTGGTTCCGTGACATTCTTCTTCTTTTCAGCTGTGCCGAGTCTGACTATACTGTGTGTCCTCCAGCAGCCAACCCCACACAGTCTCGCTATGCTGCTTGCACAGTGGTTTGCTGCTGATCCGTCCTGGCCAAGCATGACCTGCTACCTGGCTGCACGCATGGTGATCAAGTCATCAATGGCAGCGACTCCCTCCCGCATCCCCTCAAATTTGCACTGCCGCCACCACTACTGCATTTTCTCACAACCCCCCCCCCACAAGGTCACCAACCAAGTCCAACAGACGGCGACTCACTCCAGCTGAGAGTCTCCTGCTCATTCTCCCCCTGTTGTCCACTGGCTGGTATGGGCGGGCCATGGGGCACCTCCTCAGTATATCCTACCCGCCCAGCCTAGTAGTAGTAGGCCGCTTGGCTCAACCTCCCCCACAGTGGGCTCACTTTCACCTTCTCCCATCTCCCTCGACTGATGATGGCCTGACCTAACCTCTTGTATCCCACTGTCCCCTACATTAGTCCACGGCCAGCCGTTCCACACTCCGTGTCAATCCACAACTCTCCGGAGTCTCCTCATGCTCTCTCTCTAGCCTTGGTGGTGGGTCTCTCGAGTCCTTCAGGCCTCTCACTCACTCTCTCCTAGTCCCTCGATGGTGTGGTTTGGATTCCCCAGCTCTGACCTTGCCTCGCATCCTGCATGTGCCCGACTCTACTGCTGTGGTGTCCTCTCTACACTGAACCAGACACCGATGGCTGCAACTTGAGAAATTAACTTGAGCACTACTATTAGTCCTCGCCTTGATGACTACTCACGCTGCTGTTCAAGTCCGTCTCGCCGCCTTTTGCAGTTGCAGGCAGTGCACACATCCTGGCTCCTCCCTCTCTCATTAGGACTGGCGCTGATGAAGTAGGGATACATTATTTGGCTGGAAGTAAGAGTACACACAAATTCAAAAGTGGCAGACTGCAGCACTGTCAGGAAAGACAAAAGCCGTGACAGAATCTTCGACGTCACACAAATATAACTGCCCATAATTATGGCTGCAATTCAGTGCAATTGCAACTACATTAAATTGCAGCCAACGATTCCAACAGCCGACGGCGGCTCCAGGGTGTAAGATTAAGAAGAGGTACACTTGCAGGTCTAAACAATAAAGGAGGCTTTAGGAGCAACATTAACTATCATAGGTGTACAAGGATTATAGCAGCATAGAAGTAGGAAATGGAGCGTGACAGGGAGGGGCACACTAGGGGGTGGAACGGCTATAATGGTGGCAGTGGGTGTTACAGGTGGCAGTGGGAAACAAGAGGGGGCACCATGGGTAGAACAGTGGGCTGCAATGGGTGTGGGGCAGCTGTTTAGATGAGCATATTATGGAGACTAGGAGGGTGTCCAATATGCCACAGACTAAGGAGTCTGGAGGAAAGAGTGCAGTGGTTTGGAGGTGAGTTAGAGAGGGTGGGTGGCGGGATCTGGGGCAGGAGGGCTTCTCCAAAGGTGCAACAGGAGGGCACATCAGGGCAAGAACATCAGATTGGGGGAAGGGACAGGGAGGGGGTGCCGGATCACATCAGACAGGGGTCAAGCATGAGAGGTGAGTCACAGGACAGGGGGAAGAAGCCAATGCACGACAGTGCAGGGGTGGCAGGTAGTCAGTTTGCGGTGCTGCCAACCATGGTGGAGGAGGGGGAGGTAAGGGAGCTCCAGGAAGGGGAGGCAGGGGGAAAGGGTAAGGAGTGTGCAAGGGACAGCATTTGGAGCAGGAGGATAGCAGGGTGCAGGGGGAGAGGGGCACAGCTGAAAGAAAGGGCAGTGGCAGCAGGGGTGAAGGGGAGGGGCAGTGCTGATAGGGCAGACAAGGGGAGCATAGTGAAAGGAGGGCAGGTGCCAATGGAGGAAGGGAGGGAGGTGAATGATAGTGGGGGACCATGGGGGATGGGGGAAGGCAGGTTGCGGGGGAAGGCGGGGGAGTCATAGGGAAGAAGCGCAGGGACATAAATGGACAGGGAAGGGCAATCTCCAGTAATAGACACAGAGGTGAATGGAGGAGTGGAGGAATGGGGCATGAAGAAGGAAGTGTACTAGTGCTGGGGGACTCCATACTGAAAGGGATCAGATGGGGAAGTAAAAAGGAAAGACATAGTCTCATATGGGTCAAGTCTATTTCTGGGTTGGCAGCGGGCAGGGCAGGGCAGTCCATTCTCAAATGCACAGGAAGGGGAAGAAGAAACCACATGCTGTGGTGCATGTGGGTATGAACAACCTGGTAGGGGAGATGGTGGATGTAGTAAGGGAGAGGTTCAAGGAACTGGAAAGGCTGTATGAGGAGGCGGGGAGATCAGTGGCCTTCTCAGAGGTGCTCACAATACCCTGTGCAAGTACTGGGAGGAAGGGAAGGCTAGGGGAGTTCAAAACCTGGCTGGGGGATTGGTATCATACCAAGGGGTGTTGGTTAGTAGGTGGCAGGGGCAGAACCTGGGACAACAGTGATCTGTATGCAGGGGACAGGCTACATTTGAGTGGGGAGGGGAAGGGAGTATTAAAGCAGAGGATTGAGGGGAACATAGCAACAAGGGTACATTTAAACTAGGTGGGGGGGGTAGCAAGTGAACACTTGGTAGGTAGGGTTTCCACAGAGGGGAGTCAGACAAGCTTACCCCCAAGCTATAGGGAAGGGCATGAGGGTAGGGACAAAGGGGGGGTTAATTGGGGAAGGGAAAGGAACAGGTTGGAGGGTGGTGTCACTGAATGCGAGGAGCTTAGGAAACAAATCAGCTGAATTACAGGCTCTCTTGGCAGGGGGGCAGGTGGACATTGTGGCCATAACTGAAACTTGGGCCATGCAGTATCAGGACTGGAATATGATGATCCCAGGGTATAGGATATTCTGAAAGGACAGGGCAAACAGGAAAGGTGGTGGGGGGGTGGTGATCTGTGTACGGGAGGGAATAAGGTGCATAAGGGAAGAAGGAGAGGAAGGAGGAACAGAGGCCCAATGGATGCAGTTTCAGGACTCAAAGAGTAGGGCACTGAGGATGGGGGTAGTGTATAGGGCACCAGCTCAAGGGGAGGAGCTGGACAGGGACTTAGCAGAACAAATTAAGAGGGTTTGCAGGAAGGGGAACACAGTGGTGGTGGGGGACTTCAACCTACCTTGAGTGGACTGGGGCACCCCAACCACCACAAGTGGGGAGCAGGTCATTTTGAGGGCATTTCAGGATAGCTTCCTGGTGCAGTTGGTCCACAAGCAAACTAGGTTGAGAAGGACTCTGGACCTTGTACTACCAAATGGGGAGGCCGTACAGGACCTGGAGGTGGAGCACCCTCTGGCTGGGAGTGATCACCATTCAGTGTGGTTCACGTTCAATATGGGGAAGCAAACTGGAGGTCTGAGTACCAGGGTGATTAATTTCAGGGGGGCAGACTTTAACAAGATGGGGGCAATCCTGGTAAGGCATCTGGAGGGAATCCAACCAACCATGGATGCCAGTCAGCAATTGGATATAACTAAGACAGGGCTGGCAGAGGCTACTGGGACATGTACTAGGGCATAAAGTAAGAAGGGAAGGGCAAAGAAGCCCAGCTGGCAGACCCTGGAGGTAACGGAGGGGGTGAGGGCCAAGAGAAAAGTTTTTCAGAGATTCAGGAGATCAGGAAGGGGGGACGACAGGGAGGAGTATACGAAGAAGTCCAAGGAGGTTACCAGACTTGTCAGAGACGCCAAGGTATCCAGAGAGCTGAGTCTGGCACAGGGCATTAAGGGGGGAGAAAAGGACTTCTTTAGATACAATAGCGGGAGGTGGAGGAACAGGGACCAGATAGTGAGAATTAAGAAGGATGGGGGGTGGGTAGAGAAAGGGGAGGAACAGGCAGAGGCACTTAATGAGTACTTCTGCTCTGTATTCACAAAAAGGGGGGGCAGATACCTCATGGGGGTGGTGGAGTGGGCAGGGGATCGGAGGGAGTGATGAATGGAGTAATTACAGGGGACAGGGTACTGGAAGGACTGAGGGCACTGCTGGTGGACAAGGCATCAGGACCAGATGGCATTCACCCTAGGGTACTCAAAGATCTGGCTGGGGACCTGGCAGAAACACTGACTGACCTGTTCAGTTCTTCTCGGGACACAGGATGCGTACCACAGGATTGGAAGTTGGCCCATGTGGTGCCCATTCACAAAGGTGGCCCAAATAATGATTCAGATAACTACAGACCAGTGAGCCTCACGGGAAAACTCATGGAGACAATCCTTAAAGAGAGGCTGGTGACATTTTGGGAGAAAAATGGTCTCCAGGACATGCAACAACACGGGTTTGTCTCAAGCAGATCCTGCCAAATAAACCTGATTGAGTACTACGATTGGGTGACCAGGGAACTGGACAAGGGCCATGCAGTGGATGTCCTGTACTTGGACTTCAGCAAAGCCTTTGATTCCATGCCACATGGGAGGTTGGGGGGAAGCTCGAACATATAGGGGTGGGTACTAAGATGGTCAAATGGATAACTAACTGGCTGAAGGGCAGGCAGAAAAGGGTGGTGGTAGAGGGGAAACTCTTGTCACCAAGAGCAGTGACAAGCGGGGTGCCACAGGAATCGGTACTGGGACTGGTGCTGTTTGGGATATTCACAGTAGATATCTGACACGGGACCCAGAGTAAGATCAGTCTGTTCGCAGATGATACCAAGATGGGAGCTGTGGTAGATGACATAGAGGGGTGGAAGGGACTGTAGGAAGACCTGACTAAATTACAGGACTGGTCGGAAACATGGCAGATGGGGTTTAATGCCAAGAAGTGCAAAGTGCTGCATTTCAGAGCTAAGAACCAGAGGAGGCGCTATCAGCTGGGAGGGGTACAGTTGGGGAGCACAGAGGAGGAAAATGATCTGGGGGTGATTATAATGGGAAATATGAACAACTCAGCCCAGTACTGGAAGGCAGCAGCAAAAGCCAACAAGATGCTGGGCTGTATGGAGAGGGGGAGCTCCTCTAGAAGTAGTGGGGTGATCCTTCCCCTGTACAGGTCACTGGTCAGGCCGCGCCTGGAGTACTGCATGCAATACTGGCACCTGTTTCTGAAGAAGGACATCAGATTGTTGGAGGGGGTGCAGTGCAGAGTGACTAGGATGATCCAGGGTTTGGAGGGGAAATCTTATGAGAAAAGGTTGAACATGCTTAACATGCATGCCCTGGAGGAAAGGAGGGATAGGGGATATGATTGAGACCTTTAAGTACCTGAAGGAGGGTACAAACAAGACTAATACAGAAGAGATATTCCAGATCAGAAGAGGGAGTAATACAAGAAGGCATCAACTGAGGTTGGAGGGGGGAAATTCAGGAGGGAAGTCAGGAGACATTTTTTCACTGAATGGGTGGTAGATAAATGGAACACTCTACCTGAGGAGGTGGTTTCCTGTAGGATGGTGGGCTGTTTCAAGAAGGGATGAGACAGAGTGGGGGGGGGATGACTGAGGAGGGGACGGGAGGGAAGGGTGAGGCAGCTGCAAGTTGAGGGGCTAGCTGCACAATCGAGCAGACTCGATAGACCATGAGGCCTGTTTCTGCTGGCATTTTTGTATGTTCATATAACAGCTATCACTGTACTTGCAGTCAACAGATTTTCTGTTGAACTACAGTGGTGGACTGTATGTCTGGTCCTCCTCTTTTTTCTTCTTCATCTTTTTTCCTTCTTCTTCTGACAGCCAGTCCACACTGCTCCCACAGGCCTCACAGTGCAAACTCCATCCTTTAGTTTAGAGCTGCTGCCCCTGGAGACACCCCAAGGGTAACTCCTCTATAGCAGGCCTAGAGAATGGCAAGGCCTATGGGCTTTACAAAGGTTTGTTCCAAGGATGGCAGGAGTTCAGTGTGACTTCTCCAGCTGGGAGTATTGGAATGCGCTGCAGCTTCTTGCATCTGGCAGCCATTTTCCCCCATTTTCTCTCACCTATCTCCTGCAGTGCCATACTATATCATTCCCAGCACCAGACCTGAGGGGTGAAGGATGTTGTGTGGTCAGACACGAAGTCCCATGCTGCCTCTAGTCACCCCTAGGAGATTTTGTGGTGGTGAGGACCTGGCTGCTCTCTCTCTGCCCTTATGGCTCCACTGGCCCAAGGCAGGTGGGCAGGTTCAAGAAGTAAACCAGGGTCACTGACATGGGAGCACAGAGCACTTCAGCAGAGCCCATGGATCAGTGAACAGATGTTCTTTCATGGGCAGTCCTGTTGCCTAGAGATACACTTTACCATGCAGAGACCTGGGTTCATGTTCAAAGACCGGGATCTCAGTTGAGTTCTCAAATGCTGAGTGCAATCCCCAAGGGAAGCGTAATATTCCAGGGTGGGTTTGCGGCATCTGCCACTGCATGACTGCTGCCTATTGGCCCAGGGAGAGGTGAGTGACATACTGAAGACTCTCCTTTCCTGGTCCTTCCTGTCTTTTACTGGGAGTACTGGAACACGGAAACAGCAGCCAACACAGAGTTTTGCCTGAGCAGGTGTTTTAAAAGCTTCAGCCTCACAAACTTTAACAACAGTATACAAAAAGAAAGATGGGTTACACTTGACCTGATCCCTGAAGTGAGCACAACTGTTGTTGATTTCAGAGGTGTTTTTCTCTCTTTATGCAATCAACACACTCCTTTCAAATTAAAAAAGAACTAGAAAACATCACCTGCCATTGGCATCAGAAAAAAATACAGAAACTAATCAGAGTTAAGGAAAGAATGTAGTGGAAAGACAAATAAAAAGCACTACAAGGATAAAATAAATGTAACAATAGACCTCTCATCTTACTGGAATATAATCAAGAGCCTAGAAGGCTCAGAAGCCTAAAAATCTGATGCAAGTTTTGTCTATAGTACTGGAATAAATCTGCCTCCAAAAACACTGCAGATATCCTAAATATTTCTGCACATCGCTGGACATCCAACTCCTAGTGCCTAATACAGACATAGGAACAGTGCAACCCACCCCTCAGGCCAAAGACCTGAACTCACCAACAACCCCAACAATTCATTTCAGAATCCTCAAGAGAGGTAACATCCATGAAGAACTTAACAAACTAAGTGCAAGAAAGTAAATTGGGCTGGATCAAACAGAAATCAAATTCCTAAACACATCTGCTGAGTATATCTCCCCGGTCCTAGCGAAACTATACAATTGGAGTTTGATTGAAACAAACTTCCCAGACTTTTGGAAATGTGCCAGCGTAGTACCTATCTTCAAGGGAGGTGAAGTGAACAACCTGACAAACTATTGACCATAGAAACATAGAAACATAGACTTTGATGGCAGATAAGGACCGCTTGGCCCACCTAGTCTGCCCATTTCCCTACTTATTGGATAAGCTGTAGATCCTAGTTAACCAACAACCTACTTCTTCCTTCCACCTACCAGAATTGCCTTATGTCTGTCCCATGCATTTTTGAATTCCCCCACTGTTTTTGACCCCACAACCTCCTCAGGAAGGCCATTCCATTCGTCCACCACCCTCTCTGTGAAAAAATACTTCCTCACATTGCCCCTGAGCCGTCCCCCCCCCCATCTTCAGATTGTGTCCTCTTGTTCTTGCACATCTCTTTTTCTGAAAGATGCTATCCTTTTGGACTTTGTTGATTCCCCTGAGGTGCTTGAAAGTTTCTATCATGTACCCCCTCTCCCTCCTTTCCTCGAGGGTACACATATTAAGCTCCTTTAGTCTTTCTTTATATGGCTTTTGTTGCAGACCCTGCACCATTTTAGTTGCCCTTCTCTGAACTGTCTCCATTTTGTCTATGTCCTTGTGGAGATGGGGTCTCCAGAACTGCATGCTGTACTCCAGAGGGGGTCTCACCAGCTGTCTGTACAGAGGGATAACAACTTCTTGTTTTCTACTGGTGATGCCTCTCCCTATAAAAACCAGTATCCCCCCAGCCATCCTTACTGTCTGTGATTTCAGAACTATTTGAAAGACTAGTGTGCAACCAGTTTTATGACTTTTTAGAAAAGTATGGACAGCTGACTCCTCATCAGTTGGAGTTTGTATCAGGAGGCCCATAGGCACCACACTCACAAAGTTTGTGGATCTGGTTGCTGGTGGTCTAGACATGACAAACTCCATGGGCACCGTATTTGTGCCCTCTCAAAAATATGTGACCTTGTATATCACAAAATCCCAATGAAACGAATGGTCCAAGCAGGGATCTCGGGAGAACCTGTACCCAAGCAGCAGGTCTCAGCACGTGGCTGTTCAGGGCATTCTGTTCGAGATGGGCGCCCGTCACTGAGGGGTCCCACAAGGATTCATCCTAGACCCATATGCTATTAATAATACGCTGTGCATAAACACCCTTCCCAATCACATTGCTTACTCAGACATAAAACTTTATGCAAACAACACCGTAGAAATCTGAAGAACAAAAACACATACCAAAATGGAATCAAAACTCCAAAAGGTCTTCAATTCACTGCAGAAATGGTTCAGACAGTCCAAGATGGTGCTTAGCTCAAAAACGACTCAACCAATGTGTTTCAAAAATAAAAGAGAAAAAGTGAAACAATTTATTGGATGTTAAACTCACAAATATATCTAAATTAGCAAATACTAATGACTTCAAATACCTAGGGGAGGAGACTGACAATTCCTTCGAATGTAATATCCAGATACACAACATAGATATAAAAAGTGAGCAAGAATAGGAGTGATGAGATACGGAATCTTTTCCATCCAAAAGCTTGCCTGGGCAGAAATGGCAGATTCTCCCAACACTGGAATATGGGAACTCAGTCTACTGACACACAGGCAGTCTTCTGCTGGACAGGCTGGATGTGGCCTACAATAGCCTTGATCACTTCGTCTTGCTATGTCTTTATGACACCCACCATTGCTGAATGTTCAGAAGACTAAGCTGGAATTCATTAAATGTATGGAGACAAAAGCAATCGGTGATTATGGCTTTCAAATCTTCGAAAGAGAAACCTCAAAGTACAATGGACCAGGACAAAAAAATGGTTACCCATGGGCAGGGCCTGAAAGACATCAAAAACAGATGTCTCAGTATCCCCAAAATTAAGGGCATCTATGGGAAAATGACTTCAAAGTATTGTCTTACTAAGCTGTGGAACTCACTCCCCCCAGACATTATGAAAATCCCCAAACTAGGTGCTCTGAACACTGCCATAGATAGGGAACTGTCCAAAACATATGACTGCCTTTACATTGGGGCACAAGCATTTCTCCACAAAACATGTCATTTTGCATACAAATAAAGGCATAGTACTTAACATATTGCACTACCTTAATGTACTGTTTGAATGTTGCTCAGACTTACATAAATTTTAACTCTGTACCTCTTTTAAGATTTATGCAACAATGCCATTGTAACAGGACAACTTTGCAAACTGGACTTTTAGCCCTAACAGTTATATTATATGTAAGCAATAAGACACGATGAGGTGTGCATTGAACAAATATTACCACATGCCTAGGGGCATAGTGAGGCACAAGGCAACAGGCTGACTGTCTTCAGCTCCAGGAGGTGCAGTAACATCTTTTCAATGCAAACCCTGGAGTGTCTTATTGTGCTAATAAAATAGGTTATTTTTTTTTAAATATTTTTCTTACCCTAAAAAACTATATTTATATATCTAAAAACAGAAAAGATTATGTTAATTTGAGGTAAAATAGCCCTTTCACCTGCTTCCTGATGGTGTCATTGTATTTTGCCATAGGACATTTGTCCTGTTGTACCATCCATAGTTTTGATACGAAGTTCAATTCCCCTTCCACCATGCCGGACTTCTAGCTATTATATGGGGGATTTGATTTGTGAGCATTTTTTTTTTCTCGTCCCTCTACTGGCTATATGCAAGGTCCTCTTCCCCTCTGTTGAAGTGAGAGACATGTGTCCTGATCAAGAGAGTGAGAGACTTGAGCTGTGTGGTTCTTCACTTGGATAGGTCTGTAGTATTACTGAACATAATATAAAAAAACAAAAAAAAAAACAGCAGTATAGAATTTGTGTTAGACTGTGGAAGAACCAGTGCAGTCATAGACTGAGAGAAAGTTAGGCATGGCAGGCTGGCAGTGCAGCTTGAAAGAAGTCATCTACTGTTTAAATTTAACAGCTAGGAGCAGGTGGGCACTTGGAGAAGTGGCAGTGCAATGTTTTCATAAACAGTTTTTTGATTATGTGTAGTTTTTTCATATTCTATTTATGCTCCTCCTTTGACGACTGGCTCCCTCCTTCTATCGGCACCCCTCATCCCCATCCCCCAATGTTCAACAGTTTACTCACCTCCTAGCTCAGATGTATTTAGTTGGCCAGGCATGGAACCTGCAGGGGCTCGATATACACCTGCCAGTCACCACTGTTTTTCCTGGTTTTCTGTCCTCCACATTGCTGGGGTGCGACATGTCAGCAGTGTACAAGGAGGCATATGCACGCTGCAGAGTTCTGCAGCACCCCCCCTTCACTGGTGTCCCTGACCTGTTCTGCCCTCTGGTCTCCACCTGGGGGTAGTCATTTGGTGGGACAGCCAGGAAACCCTTCCTAGGAGAGGAGAGCTGTCCTCCAGGTGCTCAATCCTCTCCCTTCCCACAGACCCTCGGTGGCCCACTCGGACCTCGAACATGGGTCACGATGTATAGTTTTTTAAGAAATTTATTTGTGGGGCATACATTCATTTAGTGAAGTTTTTACTGTAAAAAGTATTGACAAATATCCTTACTGAGGCTTGTGTGCTGTTACGTTTTCTTTGCTATGATAAAAAAATGGCGGAATTTGAAAATGGAGTGTTCTGACTGTTCACTGATTTTTTTTTTCCAGTGCGGTCCTACTTTTGAAGATTTGTTTTTACCTGTGCATTGAACAAATTTGATGAACGGGTAACAACCAATCAAAACGTGGGATTTTCTCTCCCTATTTTATAAGTAAAAATCAAGGTCTTTACTACTATTACTAATTACTGGCTTTACATTTGCAATCACTTTACAGCCCATGTGGACTCTGGACGAAGCCCTCAATCTCTGCTGATCATACTTCATCCTGTCCTCCATGGAGCCTCCCCTTTTTCCTGGAGGCTAGTGGGACTCGGGCTCCATAATGTGGACCCAGACAGATGAACACTGTATATAGCTCCTTTTTAGGGTCCATAATTAGGTGACCCTCCCCTTGCATCTGGTTACATTAATGGACACTATACTTGGTAAAGGTAATCCCCCCAATCAGCTCCGACTTGGAGTTGATAATCCTAGGTGTGGGGGGTTTGTATGCGGTGGGCACAGCCCCCTGTGAGGGGGGGTTCAGGGGGGTGAAGCCCCCACCGAAGAAAACGCTTAGTGCCAGTGGAAACTGGCAGCCAACTGCAAAATGAGGTCAACCTGCCAGTTTCGTTGTCGGGGCGTTCAACAAAAATTTTGTTGAACACCCGTCGTGGATCCCTCGATAAATAGTGTGACATTTTGCTGGCTGTTTATGTCCCTGACAGGCACAAGTCCACACTACCTCCTTTCATCCTGTGTTGTGTCCCTCCTCTCAACATACTCTGGGGCCCGTGCAGCATAAATAAGGTGGCGATTTTTCAACTCGAACTCAGGCTTCTCTTGAAGCCTGGGATGGATCTACTCCTTCCTCCTTGTGTTAGGCTAGTCTCTAGAAGATCAAACACAAGACTCAAAAGGGTAGTAGTAGTAGTGGTAGTAAAAAAAATTTTCTGAAGTTTTCAGAAAAGGATAGCCCAATTGAACCGAGGCTCATTTTCAGTGGGGGTCCCATTGCATAAGACAAACAAATAGTTACACAAATTGTATACACCAATAATACATGTAATATATACAATATTAAACAAGTATCAAGTGTGACAAAAACACATAAGCATAAAATATTTTCAATTAGTTGCAGCATTCTTTAGACTCAAAAGAGTATATTAAGGACCTGCTTAAGGAGGAAACCCTTCTCCATACTCCTCCTCTTCACTCTCTTCTCCCCTCTCCTCTACATGAATGCCAGGATCCTGCTTTTGTACAGTGGTAATGATCACATGCCTAGGATCTGGCTCTGGCATGAATAGCTAACAGTATTTATTTTTCAGGGGTGACCTGGAATTAATTACAGATAAAACAGAGCAAATGTAAAGGAAAAACACATTTAAGCAATGTTTACAAAGTGAACAAGTGCATAACAAACACAGGTTATGATACATACAATAAGCAGGACAACATTACAGTAGAGGGTTAAGGCACAAAGTAAGAAAAGGCTGGATGAGTTAACCCTTGGGCAACCAAATAGAGCTGGGGAGACCAGATGGTACTGTGCCCTATGGTGGCGGTGGTGGTGGTGCTGGTGGAGTCACATACAACATCATGTTTATGTTCAGGCTGGCCAAACCTGAAAAAGTTTGAGTTTAAATTGGTGCTTGTTTGAATGGGAATGAGTTCAATAGGTTATTGTGTCCAAGTCAAACTTGAAAGAAATAATTAGACTAAAGAAAATGTATTTTTAAACTCAGATAAAGGCAAAAGGAGAAACATTTCACATAACATTGAATAAAGGAATATGCTAAAGTAGGTGATTCTGCCCTAAAATGCCCTGTAGAACTTTTGTTCATACTGGAGTTCATACTGGAGGTTTAAGGAAGTCAAGAAGGCCATGCCCATATTGACTTCCCCCACAATTCAGTGGCGATGACATAAGTCACCAACTTCTATAAGGAACTTATCCAATCTGTTTCTGAAAATCCCCAAACTATCAGCATCCACCACTTCCTGTGGCAGTCTATTCCACATCCTAACTGCCCTACATTTAAAACCATTTCTTCTCAGTTCAGTTCTTACTGTTTCCTCTCTCAGTTGTTTATTATGTACTCTTAGGTGATATGGCTTTACCACTGATTCCAGACCCAATTCCAGTTTAAGATCTTCATCTCCCAGGATTTTATATAGAAACAATAAGTCACCCCTCACCCTTCTATTCACCAATGGCCATAAACCCAATTTCTGCAATCTCTCCTCGTATGATTTTTCTTGACCTCCAGCAATTAGTCTAGTAAAAGATCTCTGGGGCCTCTCCATTACCCTAATATCCTTAATAAGGAAGGGAAAAAAACGGTGGAACAATAATCCAAGATGGGCCTATGGTACCGTGTCTTTAGTCATACTTTCCAAAGAGAATAATGAAATTCTCACAGAATGAAAAATATGTGAACATCAGTCTTGGGTGTTTTTCTATTTGATTGCATGCCGAAGTTCCTACGCCCACAGTTAATATTCAGTCAGCTGCTGCTGTAACAGTAGGTGGAGCAGCAACAATGAAATTCACAGTCAGTACTTGCTCCTCCCTCACCCAAAAGCTCATCAAAGCTGAAGTAACCCCCCCACATGCCTTTCTATCTGAGTGGCTGCTGGGGCACATGGGTCCGCACTGCTGCTGCCAGCTCACTATACTTTCTCCAGCTGTGAGCAATGTTTCACAGTGTCCCGTATCTGCCATGCACTCTTAACACTCTTTATGCTCTTAGCCTGGAACTCAGTGGTGTTACAGTTTCCAGACACCCTTCTCAAGTGCTGTGAGTCAGGTGCTATCTGCCCGCTGGAGGCAGTAAGTTAGGAATAGGAGCATGCACCTTGTAACCTTCTCAGTCCTGAGCAGTTCAAAATGAATATAGCCCACCAGACATTTTGGCATGTATCATATTTTGCTGCTAATCATGATCGGGCACCAGTTTTGGGGGAGGAGAGGACAATTATGGAACTCTCCTCTGATTCTGCTACAGTTTGATACTGCACGTGATAGAGAATTGATTCAGTAGCTCTATTTTTAAACTAGTTCAGTTGCTTTTATAATAACATTTTAAAGCAGAAGTGCAAAGAAATTGGGCAAAAGTGTGACCCTACCCTTTTTCACTATTAAATATTCCAGACATCTTCCAGTTTTATTTGATGGTAGAATTTTCTAATTCCACCAAAATATGAGTATTTTATAATGGTTTTAACTGAGTTTTTTCTCAGGAAAAAAAGATGGCTACCACATTTTGCATAGAAATAGCATTGTAGACCTGGCAAGGGCTGGGTTAAAAAAATTAAAAAGGCTGATGGTGCAAAGCATAGGAGGTACCTGGACAAGTACATTTAACAGGTATGCTAATATGTTTCTTTACTGTAGCTGAAACTAGTTTTTTGGGGGGAAAAACAGGTTTTGTTGCACTGCTACTTTAACTTACCTTTTATGTATTTAGTGTTGCCTCTTGGCTCTAGCTCTGTGTTGAATTCTCAAATTCCATAGAGTTTTGGAAAATTCCATTTTATTCTGCAGAATTCCATTGGAAACAGAATAGCAGACTTACACCACAGAATGCAGAACTAAAATCTGCAGTTCGTATAAACTGCGATGTAATGCATAGGCTGCCAAAGCATTGCAGCAGTTGCCCCTTTGTCGGGGGGGCCCTCTCGCCCCTCCATGGCCAGTGATCAGAGGCTGCTAGATACCAGCCCAGGAGAGTGGCTAGTAGCCTCTGGAAACAGGCAGCAATAGGGCATAGCTAGCCACTCTGAAAGGAGGGGTCCAAGGGGAAGGGATGAATAAAGCTGGCAGGTAGGCTGGTTTCCAGCCTTCTTGCTCATCCTCCCCTCAGATCAACAGTTTCAACTCCCAGACATAGGATTCAGGTAAGGGAGCTGGGGCCTGGGGGAGGGTTGCCTCCAGGTAGCAGCTAATCTACTGCTTGGTTCATTTAGGCCCCATTAGTCTACAGCCTGGGTTGCCCTTGGAATCAGGCATTGTTGCTTAGTGGGGTTTCAATCAACTGCCTGGGTGACTAGGCCTGTGTTAGTAGGCAGAGGGCTAGCTGGTCCCATGAGGCCCAAGAGTGCTCCTCTCGGTGGCTGAGGATGGCCCCTCTCGCAGCTCCCCATACTTGGCCCTGTTCTGTTCCCTCATTCAGCAACATAGGGCATAACAGTCCTACCTATGTGGGTGGAGTCCTCTGAAGCTTTAGCATCCAGGATCCTCTGCTGTGGCGGGTGACGAGTGGAGCGGATTTGCAGGAAATAGATTTCCACGGCCCCCACTTGTGGCATCCACGGTTGGTTCTCCTGGGTCCTGCCCATGTGGCTCGAGGCCTTGGTGAGCGATAGAGGGATGGCACCAACAGGCAGCCAGTCTGGGATGCTCCTAGGTGGGACCTCATGGCCATAGTCCTTCAGCCTGCGATGGATCCTGGAGCGGCTGCTGGTTCTGCCTTCCAGCGGCAGGGTAGTTTGCCTGGCAACTCTTGGGGCATGGCGGCGGGTGGGCGCATTCCAGCCCAATGGCAAGGAGTAGCATGGGAGGTGCAGGGGTTAATGGCTCAGTCGCGTCTATCCGGTGACCAACAAGCAGAACTACAAGTCCTGGCATTCCTCTGGGCTTGCCGGCGGCCGGGGATTGGCCGGATCCTTTGATCGCACTGCTCCGAGTTTCCCATGAGATCTGGGCCCAGCAGGCATACAGAAGTTGCAGGTCTCATGGGAAAGACTTGCGAGAAGAGGGCAGCCATCTTGCTTGGGCCTATAGCTGGTAAGGCCCGGTCTAGGGAACCATGGCAAAATAACAAAAAAAAGATATATAGAAAAGTGAGCTGTAATTAAGGCAGTGGTTCGGGGACCAGTGATGAGTGTCTGGGATTGCCAGTAGAGCCAGGGGCTAAGAGTCAGTTTGCTTGAGATAGAAGTGAGGTGGCTCATGCCTGGGTTGACTCTCATCAAATCCCACTTGTGCAAAGTGTGATACTGAGCAGGTCACTTAACTTAAGAGTCATAATCTGAGGAGCGGCAAGCTAACCCAGGAGGCATTCTGCATGCCAAAAGCACTGTTGTATCATCGCTCAGGGCACTTACCCTGGCACCAAGTGGCCCCAGGTTTGAATCCCATGACAGTCTTTGGGTAGCTTTGAGCAAGTCACATGACACGGATGCGTGTGTGGAGGTGTTTGGAGTGGTTCCAATTCCTATGCAGGGGCCAGGATCGTGTACGTTCTGTGGGGCTGGCCAAACCCCTCCCCCCAGGAGCCCATTGTAAGACCAGGGTTCAGCTGCTGCTCTTCTCCCTGGGGGACACCCCACTTTGTAAAGATAAATTAATAAAGAGAAAAAGGGAAAAGTCATGTGCCATAATTTTATTTTATTGTAACGTGCACCAGGAGGGCACGCTGAACACCAAGTGGCTTGTCACACGGTGCGACCTGGGAAAAGGGGGTCATGGAGGGTTGTGAAGGATGATCATTTACAATAGTATGTGGATAGTTCAAGCAATTCAACATTGTAAGATTATGCAATGGTTGGACCACAGGGTATTGTACAATAAACAGTAGCGTAACATTGGGTAAATTGCAATACATGTTCAAAATCATACAAAAGAACATATGAATGTCTAAAACAGTAATATTTGTTTGGGTAGTGACCTACAGGCACACACATAATTAGACACCCCCCCCAATGATGGAAGGGGCAATGCCTCTGGGTCCAGTGTGGATGGGGTGGGGCGGGGAATTGAGTAACAGGGAGGCAAGGAGCCCCCTGATAATGTCAGGAGTGGTCTGATCATAACATTCACTAACCATGTTTTTTGTGGGGGATTAGTTGTCATTTTAGATCATATCTAGCAGGAAGCAAATGCCCACATCCAAGGAAATGGCAGCAGCCAAAGACAAGTTGTGCACCCTGTATAGGAAGAATGGAGCGGCCTGGCTGAAGGCATATCTGGATGGGCTGGAGGAGTCCACTGCATCCTTTGGGAGGAAGAGGGTAGGTGGCCAGAAGTCACTGCCATCAGCTAAAGTATCCCTCCTGGCAGGTAAGGCAGGTGTGATGGGCCCCCAAGTTGGGGCCAGCCAGGTAAGGCAGGTGCTGGGGGCAGTGAGAGGAGAGTCCTCGGGAAGGGAGGAGTTATCAGATAGCGAGGTCTAGGGTACAATAGCAGCAGACACCCCAGATTCAGATACAGACAAAACTGGGAGTGCCCCTGATGGAGTGGAGGGGGAGGAGTGGGGTGGACAGCTTCCCATGCCACACAACAGTCTGTGGGCATCAACCGATGAATGCTTGAAGCAGCTGGCGGGGATGGTTGTGGACCTAGTGATGGAGATTAAGAATCAGGCGTTGCCTCCGCCCGCAGTGGGGGCCGGTACAGGGGTGGAAAGCCAGGCAACAGACAAGCCAGTGTCTCCACCACCAGTGAACCCGTACGCAGGTCTAGACTCACCAGTGGGGACTCACTTAACCAACAGGATTAAGCAACAGATTAGGGACAGGGAATATGTAGATATATTTTCCCCTGCTTAATTGTCCCGTTAACACCACAGAGAAGAAAAAGGAGAAGGAGAAGGACAAAGGGGATCACCAGGACCAGAAAAAGGTTAAGGTCCCCCAGACATAAGACAACAGGGTCGTGGCCTTCATCATCTACACCATGGTGGTGTTGGAGGGTGACAACAACAGGGGTGGAGATTTTGAACTATATGCACTGCATCTCTTTGATGCCCGAAAGAAAGGCGGGACAGCTTGGCTGGATTATGATGAGGAGATTCATTATAGATGGCAAGTAGATCCGGTCATCAGCTGGGGCAAGCTGGAGATGCCATTGATGGTGGATGTTATGCAGGGCAGGGGAGTGCAACATACTGACAGTGGGCTCCCGATTCGCGCCTTGGTGCCACGAGCTGGGGACAGTGCTTCCTCTCAGCTGTGTTATGCATACAGTCAGTCATCCTGCTCACACCCCAGCTTCCAGTTTAAGCATGCATGCTTGGCCTGTGGTCAACAGCACCCCTTTCTACAATGCTCTTCCCCTTGGGGAGGAAGAGGTTTGGAAAAGGGGGGTCAGGGCCGGCACGGCAAGCCCCTAGGTGGCAAGTCTTCCCACTCCTGTAGGGATAAAAAGGATTAAGCCATGGCTGGCCTAGTACCAGGACAGAGCAGCCACACAATTGTTGGGGGTGGGGTTTTTAGAGAGCTTCAGGATCCCGTACTCCAGTCCTTGCTGGCAGTATGAGGCAGAGAACTTGGAGTCTGCCAGAGACCTGCCTCATGTTATCTGGGGGAAGCTGGAAAAAGAGCAGCGGCATGGGCGGGTGAGTGACCCCTTTCCCAGGCCACCACTGCTGAACCTAAGGGTATCACTGATTGGCCTAGTGCCCAAGAAGGTCCCAGAGGAATATAGGCTGATTAATCACCTGTCGCACCCATTGGGGGACTCAGTGAATGACCACATCGACCAACAGTACATGTCGGTTCACTACCAGTCATTCGATTGGGCAGTAGGTGTGGTGCAGACAGCAGTGCCATGTGCCCTGATGGCTAAGGCAGACATCAAGTCCACATTCAGGCTATTGCCAGTGCACCAGGAGGATAGGGTACTGTAGGGCAGGAGGTTTGAGAATGAGTACTATGTGGATAGCTGCATGCCTATGGGCTGCTCAGTGGCATGTGCCTTGTTTTAAAAGTTCAACACCTTTTTGTATTGGGTTACTGCAAAGACAACAGGCACTGACAGCATAGTGCACTATCTTGATGATTTCCTGCTTATGGGCCCAGCAGAGTCTCCAGTGTGTGGGAACTTAGTCTGGACCTTCGAACAGGTGTGCAGGGAGTTTTGGGTTCCTTTAGCGAAGGAAAAATCCGAGCCTCCAGGAACCTCCCTCACCTTCTTGGGCATAGAAATTGATTGCGCGAACAAGCTGTGTCATCCGGCATGGGATAAATTTACTGCACTTTGGTCTCTGTTGGGTAGGATATTGGGGAGCAAGAAGGTTTTGCTGAGGGAACTACAACAGTTAGTTGGGCACCTCAACTTTTCATGCAGGGTCATACCAGTGGGGAGGACTTTCATGCAATGGTTGGCCAGGAGGGGGACCGGCTGCACAAGACCCCATCACAGGATTTGAGTCACAAAGCAATTCTGGGAGGACCTGCAGGTGTGGCAGCTGTTCCTAGACCAGTTAATGGGACTGCCTTATGGCAAGTGCCATGGGGGGTACTTCCTTGGAGCTGTACACTACTGCGGTGGGTGATCTGGGGTTCGGGGCTTATTTCCAGGGTTAGTGGTGTGCAGGGCAGTGGCCACCGGGTTGGCTGGAGGACTGGGTAGGGAAGCAGATCACGCTGCTGGAGTTTTCCTCAGTTGTAGTGGCCCTGTGCATCTGGGGTCACAGATTCCACAAACAGGTACTGCACTTCAGGTCAGATAATATGGGGGAGGTTCATACCATCAACAGGCAGCTTGGGACCAATGGGAGACTTAATGTGGGTATTTGTCTTAAAGTGTATGATGCTTAATCTGACATTCCAAGCTATACATGTCCCAGGAATTGACAACAGCATTGCCAATGCCTTATCTCGATCACAGTGGGACAAATTCTTCAGGCTGGTCCCATGAGTGGACAAGGAGCCACAGCAGGTGCCTCTCTTCCTGTGGGAGGTAGTGACTGACAGGCTTAGAAATGCATAGGTAACTCCATTGTGCCCAGTACTAAGGAGGTGTACTTCAAGGGAGTCAAACACTACCTAGCCTTGCAGGAGGCCAAGGGGTGGCAGAACATTTGGCCCATCTCGGTAGATCAGCTTTGCAGTTATATCATGGTGGGGAGAGCAGAGGGTCTCTCGCCAGGCATGGTGGTACGGCATCTTACAGGCTTGTCATGGGTGATGAAAGCCATGGGTATGGTAGACACCATGGGTGCCTTTAAGGTGAGAAAGCTACTGGAAGGCTGGTGTAGGAAGGTCATCTCCACCCCGATACTAGACAGCCTATTATGCCAGTTAAGTTAGAAGCCATATGGAGGATCTTGCCCAGTATTTGCAGGGATGAGCATGAAGCCTGGCTGTTCAACGCCATGTTCTTGGTCACTTTCTGTGAGGCCTTCAGGGTCTCGGAGCTAACGAAACCCTCCAAGGATCGGGGAACCCTGGTCCTGATGTCACAGGATGTGGTGACAGTAGGGAACAGGGTATTCCTGCATCTCTGCAGGTCCAAGATGGAGCAGAGGGGAGTAGGCTGTTGGCACAAATTTAAAGCTCCAGCCGGAGAGTGGTGGCACGTAGCCCATACTCTGGCTGACTATCGGACACACTGCTCCGCGAATGGGGAGGCCTTCTTCAGGCATCAGGATGGCAGTGCAGTGATGACTTGCCAATTTCGGTTCATCCTGAGGAAGGTTATCCAGGGGGCTGGGACTACCAGCCAGGTATTATGGGACACATTTGTCCACATTGGGGCAGCGATGGCTACCGGAGTGGGGGGGACCTTTCAGATTCAGAGATTCAGGCCTTGGGATGCTGGAAGTTTTGTGTATTCTTGCATTATGTGAGATCACACCTGTAGTAATTGTTATTGTCTCTTACAGGCCCTGGGGAAGACATTGTGTGTATTTGGATATGTGGCCACTCATTCATCTGGTGGGCGACTCAGAGGGCAGTCCGTCAGCCGGGGGGAAGCAACCTGTCTCTGCCATGGGAGGTCACCCGGATTGAGTGGTTGGGGACCAAGGGTCTGCTTGGGGATGGGTTGCTTCCACGATTACAAATGGAGGCTGACTGAGGGTACACACCGCACATTTTGTTGATTCACTTGGGTGGAGAAGACCTGGGCCACAGGAAGACAGTGAATCTGCTGCTGGCAATGAAGAATGAATTGTTGACCATCAAGGGCTGGTGGCCTGGCACCACTCTCATCTGGTCACACTTGTTGATGAGGGAGCAATGGGCTCATGCATGCAAGGTGCCCACACTGAATGGGCTTATCTGCGTATCAGCAAGGAGATGGGAGCATTTATGGATGCCCTGGGGAGCACTGTATTGAGGCATGACAATATTTACCTGACTCACTGGTGCCTGGAGGTGGGCCTGGAGGGTCGGCTGCAGGATGAGGTTTTAGATAGATTACTGAGCAATGTTAAAACAATATTGGAGGAAAGGGTTGAGCAGAGGGCTTGGGGGGGTCAGACAGGGTCCATCCTGTGGTGGCGTGGGAGGAGTACATGAGGGAAGCAGTGGGAAATAGAGGACAATGTCATTTCTTTCAAAGGTGTCATGGTCCGCTGGTTGGCATGAGGATGGTGGACCACAAGACCTGTACCCGCACAGGGGGTCTGGGTCCAGCCTTAGCAGCATAGACTGTAAGGTCAGCAACGCCAGACAGGGGCGGCCGTCAGAACCTTGGTCATATTACCTGTCCTGCTACTGCAGAGAGATGCCTTGGCCTGCACCCAAAGGGGTCTCCCAAGTTGGGGGTGGTGTGGGGGTCTGGGGTATGTGCTTCCTCCCTGCAGTGCCAGCTGCTCAATATTAATTAAATAGCGTATTAATCCAAAGTAGAAATTATAAAAGTAATTTATGACTTCATAAAGATTAATATCTAGAGTTATAAATTATAAAACATGGCTGCGGCCATTTCCTCCAAGAACTGTGTTGCATCTTTCTTGACCATGGAAGGGGGGAGCTATGGGGCCTACCAGACAATGCATAGGCTGCCAAAGCATTGCAGCAGCTGCCCCTTTGTCTGGAGGCCCCATTCCCCCCATGGCCAGTGACCAGAGGCTGCTAGAGACCAGCTCAGGGGAGTGGCTAGCAGCCTCTGTACAAAGGCAGCAATAGGGCATAGCTAGCCCCTCTGAAGGAGGGGTCCGAGGGGAGGGGAAGGGAAGAATAAAACTGGCAGGCAGGCTGGTTTCCAGCCTTCTTGCTCATCCTTCCTTTGGATCTCCTACCTACCCGTCCCCCTGGCATTTCAGGAGGTGAGGATGGCTCAGTAGGGCCCCCTTTTTTACCCCTTATGGGCGACCGCATTATGGGTGGGGGAGAGACTTTTCCCAGTTTTCCCCTACGGGGGGTTTTCCTGGGTTTTTAATCTCCCCCAAAAAGGGATGTTATGCTATGAAAGTAGGGAAGTAAGAGCATCAGGTAACAATACAACAAAATGCATGCCATACAGAGTAGCAAAAATCATTAACTTGCAGGGTGAAAGAATTAAAGTGTAAAAAGTTGTTACAATATGTCACAGCCGGGTAGTGCAGCATGGGAGGAGTGCACGAGGGAAGTAGCGGGAAATAGGGGACAATGCCATTTCTCCCAAAGGTGTCATGGCCCCCTGGTCAGCATGAGGATGGTGGACCGCAAGACCTGTACCCGCACTGGGGGTCTGGGTCCAGCCTCAGCAGCATAGACTGCAAGGTCAGCGATGCCACATGGGGGCGGCCACCAGAACCTTGGCCATATGACCTGTCCAGCTACTGCAGAGGGATGCCTTGGCCCGCACCCAAAGGGGTCTCCCATGTTGGGGGTGGTAGGTCTGGGGTATGTACTTCCTCCATGCAGTGCCCGCTGCTCAATATTAATTGAATAAGGTATTAATCTAAAGTAGAAATTATAAAAGTAATTTATGACTTAATAAAGATTAATATCTGGTATTGTAAATAATAAAACATGGCTGTGGCCATTTCCTCCAAGAACTGTGTTGCATCTTTCTTGACCGGGGGTTATAGGGGCCTACCAGACAATTTTCTGCCAACTACAGAAAAATAATACGTAGTTTGCATAAGCTACTGAATGCTAATCCATGGTGTGCATTACAACACTGTCAGAATTCTGAGGAATTTGTTAGAAAACTCAAAACAAAAAATTCAAAGCTGAATTGCCAAGCTGCCTGAATCCAGTTGGTGGAATTCCACATTCCTCACAGCTCTAACTGCCCCCTCCCCCCCCGAAAAGGGCCATCTAGGGCTGGGAGGCAGAAAGTCTGTGCATGGGTATTCCTTCACTATGTGACTCCCTGCAGGAGGCTTGCAATAGTCGTGGGGACAGAGTGTCCCCATCTTCTTCCTGCATTATGCTGAGGAAAAGGGGTTGTTCCTTTTCTCCAATCCCTCAAGATGCCAGCATGCTGAGGGCTCCATGTATTCATGCCACCACAGAGCCCGGTCGGCATTCTCCTTCCATGGTACGTCCACTGCCCTGCCATCTGCAGTTACCCAGTTGGCAGAATTGTGGGGGGAAATAAAACTCATTAGACACTACTCCCAACTTACTATTATATAATAAGTTCTGGCCAGCATTTTAATAGCTAAATAAACGTGTTATTATTTTGGGGTTAGAACTGATCATGTGTAACCACAAGCTGTCAATCAAAACTTGCACTGCTGAAGCAGAATTTTTAGTTTAAAAACAAACAAGTTTAAGTTTACATAACTGAACTATGAGTTCTACAATGAGTTTATATTACTGAACTGTGTCTCTATATATCTCTAATCCCTTCCCTTATTAAAAATGCTGGACAGCAATGATAAAAAAAAAAAATCGTGGGTAGGTGTGTGCAACACAAAATCTTAGATACACCCTTTGTGTAGCACATCTTTATAAACCCCTCAAGCTTCATTCTCAGATTTATGTAGCATCCAACACCTCGAACATGCATAAAATTCTGGTTACACAAACCTACCTATTTAGTACAGAGTACAGTTGAACTTTCTGATTCAGTAAAGAGTGCAGTTTACTTTTTGCCCACTAGATGGAAATATGAATACACCTTGTCCATGTACAGCATATGCACTTCCGTGGTCGATTGCCCTATATTCCTGAGCGCTTTCTGGAAGAGAATTTTAGGTGCTGAAGAACTTGTAGAAGTGTTTTTTATTTTTCCTTTTCAATCTTCTGACATTACACCACAGTTTCAGTAAAGACACATAATAGAGTTTCATTTCAGAAATATTTTATGTAAACTTACATGTGAATCTGTTACTTATTTATTTCAAATTTTGTTCTCAAGAATAGTCTCATGATATATCTCTTGTTATGGTCATGGATTTCCTGCAGGAAACGGCACATTCAATCACAGATACACATTACTTTAAATAAGTGAAAAGCCATGCACAGTATACAGTGAATATAGCCTATTATGCAGTACCATGGGACTAGACACAGTTGCACAGTCCATTAAGAATGGAAAGGAGTTTGGTTTTGTGGGAGAACAGAAGCCCTGAGGTTCAATGTGGAGGAACAGCTCCTCCAACATGCAACATAAAAGCAACCTACTCCTTGCAATCCATACTTAGCATGTTTCATCACGCCGGGCTCCTGTGTGGTCCGAGTGGCTGTGCCTCCTTGTTTTTCCCTACTTCCTTGCTTGCTCCATTTTGTCTTGCTCTCTCCTGCTCTCTCTGTTCCCTGTTTTTTTTCCTGTGTATGTTTCCCCCCATTCCATTGCTCATTTTGTGGGTTTGTGCTTTTGTCCTTCCCATTGTTTCTGTGCCATTTGCTTCTTCCCCCACCCTACCCATTCCCCCCCACCTTTCATTTACTGTGTTTGTCTACTTCTGCTCCTCACCTTCTTGCTCTTTGCTCCTGCTGGTCTCGCTTACCTGGTGTCCTCTGCTCGCTGCCTCTCCTCCCCCCGCATGGCTGCCTCCCTGTCTGCATTGTCCAGTGTTGCCATCTATTTCTTTGTGTTTTTTCCTTTTCCTTGGAGCCTCAACTCCTTTTTCATCTCAGCACCTGCATTTGCCTTCAGGGCTGCTGCTCCATTCCATTCCCAGCACTTCTCAGTGTGACATGCTTCCAACATCAGCCTTAAAGCTACACTATTCATTTTCCTCCCAACCTCTCAGCATTGCAATTTCTGGTGCTGGCTTTCAATAATTCAGAGCAAATGTCAAGAATGTGTGGCTCTGCCTTATCTAAATGTAGTCATGCCAATGCTTGTGGGCCCATATGTTTTAATGTTTAAAAATGTTTCTAACCAGTTAGGTTGATGTTTTTCTGTTGTTTTGAAGTTTTTGTGTTCTGGTAATAGCCCTAACATTACGAGGAATATTAGCTAACCTTCACAGAGCAAGGATGACTTGGAGTGTAATATCATAGCACTATGCGACATCCCAAACAGCCCAGTGGCATGCTCCCCATTTTCCCCTCTTTGTGTTTTCTCTAACTCTACAGTGTGTCTGTTCTATGTAAATCAGTTTCTGTTATAAGCATCCTTCACTCTGGCAGTCTCTATTTACTCCAGTGTTTGCTTCTCGATTCCACTTCCTGCCTGCTATCCATTTCTGCTGTCACTCCAGCCTGCTTCTGCTATGCAGCAGCCTGCTGCTCTTTCCTGCCAACCCTCATCAACAGTTCACAGCAATTTTCCACTCTCTATCGCTAACCCATATCTTCTGAGATATTCAAGTGCAGGTGGGTTCACCCAGTCTACCAGAGATGGGAATTCTGTCGCTAATCATTCAACCACTCTGCATCTACAGCAATACACAGTTGGTACTGGCATTGTGGCATCTGCCACTCTACCACTCTCTGCATCTACTGCAAAATGCAGCTGGTATTGGCATTGCGGCATTGGCCACTCTACCAGCTGTCTGCATTTACCGCAATATGCTCCTGTGTATTAATGTTTTGGCACTGGCCAAGTTACCAGTTCTCTGAATCTACCACAATATGCTGCCACATATTAGCATTTAGGCATCTGCACCTCTAATGCTCTGTATCTACTGCAATACCCATCTGCATATTGGCATTCTGGCATCTCCATGCTAGTGTTACTCTGCGTCTACCACAACATGCAGCCACATATTCGTGTTTGGGCATCATCTATGCTATCTTCACTCTGTATTACTGCAGTTCTCAGCCACGTATGAATACCTTGGCATTCTCTATGCCTCCTGCCTCTCTGCATTCAGTTCCGAAGCAAGGCCAGCAAGGTTTCCTTGGACTTCATCCTGTGCAGTGCAATCCACAGTACATTGGCTCCATGCCTCCTTTTTCATCTCCTGAGTCTCTTGCAGCTCAGAAGAAAGTCCTACACTTTGAGCTTCCACTGCTTCAGACCTCAGTCTAGTGATGACTGAATCATATTCAGTGGCACCATTCCTGTGCTATGAAGTCTACTGATCCCATAATTCCTGCGGAAACCGACTGTGCCTAAAACTGACTTGGCATTCCGCCTCTATCCCAACCTGATTTATTCTGTATTGTCATCCAGCCGTGAGGACTCAGACTCCTGCCTACATCTTAGTGCTGCTTTCTATGTCCTTTCAGTGGACCCCATTCCTACGAATCCCGTCAGTCTTCCTCCATTAATGCCACAGCCGCTTTGGCTCACTGTATTACCAAAATACATTGGCCATTCTCAACATGAGATCTTATGTCACTTCTGGGTAGCTGCTTACTCCTGCTCCCCAAGCAGCTCTTTCCCTTCTGATTTCCTTTGCCGCCTCACAACTTCTCCTGCTTCTTTCTCCTCCACACCAGCAAGCCTAGATCATCCTTCAAGCTCAAATTTCACTCCTTGACAAAGCTCACTTGAACCTTCACTACTGTTCCATCCATCAAGTGGAGCAAACATTCTAGCCCTGCCTATTCAATTCATGGGAGTCAAGCCAACTGGCATCAAGTGTACCTACTCCAGCTGCCCTGGATTTGCTGCACGTTGTCATAGCCACAGCTTCTGGGGCTCTGTCATGCTTGCAATATTGTCTGACAGCTCCTTGACCTCCTCAATCATCAATCATTCCTTCGTTTACTTCTAGCAACTTACAAGCTTTATCCTGGATTTTTAGCTCCCATCCTTCTCATCCAGTTTTGCTGCATATTATTCTGGCTTCCTCATTGACTCCATGCAGGTATCTCAATGCTACCTTCTGATACCTTCCACCATTGACTCTCCAGTCTGCAGTGTAGAATTGTCCAGCACTCCATCAGCTCTTCATGGAACCTTAAATGGTGTTCGGGACTTTAGCATTCACCAGTCCCTACTCTTCAGTCAATCCTATAGGTGTCGCTACTGGATACTTTCTGGCACATTGCTTCTCATCTGTGCCTCTCCTCATCCAGCCTGGGCATCCACTCATTGGTTTCTTTGAAGATTTGCTATCCTCTGCTCATATCAGCAATACATTACCACTTATCAAATGCTTTGGCCCTGGATCCTGACTGTCAAATGCTGACACCATTGGAGCATTTCCGTTGTTACACATTCATCCATCTCTGGTGTCTCTATGGAATGTTTTTGGGAGGCTTGTTAATACTTTTGTCTGATGTTTGGTTGTAAATGCAGCTCAAAGCTTCAATGTATTTTCTATGTGATACATTGTGCTGCATTATATGCTCTGCTGCATCTGAAACAGCTATGTCGCTATCTTCGACCAGTCTGGATTGTCACTCCCTGGCATTCAGTCATTGTGTCTCTATGAGATCTTCATCAACACAACTGAGCTACTTATTCTACAGCATGAAAGTATCTTCATTCTGTACTCTGTAATTCTCCCTCAGTACTTCTGCTCAGGTTTGAATAGGTTCTCACATTCCTAATTTCCATCAAGTTCTGTATTATCATCAGAAACACTTCTACATCAACTTGACTCAAGCCTCATTGCTTTCCAGGACATTCTATTCAAATCAGAGCAGCTTCTTCAGCATTAAAGAATAACACAACTGAGTACATCATCAAGTGACTTGGAAGATGGACTTCATCAGTTAGTCTAGAAGCAGAAAGCAGACAAGCATTTTGGATCATCTCCTCTTATTTTGTTCAGATGACAGGCAGGTTAGTAGCCATGGGTCTTCAGAGATTTCCACCATGGGGGGGGGTCCTGTCTTGCATGCTACTGGCCACACTCTCTATGAGTTGGAGAAGGTAATCTTTTGGGGCCTTCTATTCCCTACACACTACGCAGCTTATCTACCAAGGGTGGGACTAGAGAAATGTCAAAGTTTTGCAAGTATACACAAGCACTACTCTATTCAGGAAACACTGAATGGGAGGTCTGAAGCCTGCACACTGCCATGGCCTGCTGAAGAATGCATTCTGTGCGTACTGTACACTGTGTAGTATACAGTATCCAGTACACGGTCATTGCGAGTGCATTCTGAGGCTGGCTGTAGTGGTGTGCAGAGAGCTGTGCCAGTGGCAGAATTGTGCCAGGATGGGGGTGGGGTGGTTCAGCACTGCCTGTCAGGGTGGGGAGGGTGGGGCATCCACTAGACCACCAGGTGCTGTTTTTTTTTTTAACCTTATATTTATGCTTCTAATCTGCCTCCTCCCTCCACTCTCTCAGACATCCTCTGTCTGTGGACTTCCAGTCCGTCATGGTCTGCCCCTACAGTACCCCCTAGTTCCACATTCACACCTGATGATTCCCCGGTATACCCCCCGGGTAGGGGTGGAGAGGGATCCTCCAAGCTTACCTCTCCAAACCAACATACTGTGTCTGTGTGTGTAGAGCTGGCAGGTGAAGCGGAGTCTGCCCGATGAGACTGGAGGAGTCCCCAGAGAGGTGTCGTTGCCTAGGAGGGACCGAGGCATTTTTTCCGATTTCCTTCTCCCCAACGTCTGCATGCCATGAGGGGCTATGAGCTAGGAGGCACACTGAGACACACCTCCTGCTCCGCCCCTCTGCCAACATCCACTCAATGCCCTTACTGCTCTCCACCTTACCGCGCCGTCCACCCAGACTCCCCTAGGTGGCGTCATTGCAGCAGGAGTCTGCAGTTAACCCCCCCCAGAGAAGGAGAGCAGCTGTTGGGTGCTGTATCCTTTTCCTCCCTGGCTGACCCCCAGTGACTCATGCTCATTCCCGAACATGGGTCGCCGGCATGCTACGAGGTAAGGCATCCAGCGCCTCAGCCCTCAGTGCCACTGGGCAGGCCTCACCAGGTGCTGTTTGTGCTATGTGTGTGGGTACGTTTGGGGACTTAGGGTGGGTGGGATGGGAACAGGGCACTTTTCTAATTCTAACTGGGGAGATCGAGATCACTGGAGGGGGGCACTACACCACCAATGAGGTGTGATACCATCGGGGATGGGGGAGCCACTAGCCTACCAGGGCAGGATTGCATACAGCATGGGCATATAGTCACCATAACACTATTATTACAGTACAGATGCAAATTGGGATGCAAATCGCCACTTGCGTCAAATTCTTTTGATGCAAGCCCCTTACATCATTCTAAACTGAATGAAAACTGGGCCCAATGTCTCTGGTAACATTCTCTTTACATCTTTTTTTTTTTTCAGTCTTTTGGTAACCGGGTAAGGCCCACTAGACACAAGTGCTTGTTTTCAGAGGTGACCTGGGAGCACTGGACAGTTAAGTGACTTGTTCAGAGTCACACAGTATGCAAGCGGAGGTTGTGAGAATCAAATGCAGGTCTGGTCTGCTGGATGTACCAAGCTCATTCACACCTCGTTACTGTAAATTCTAGGCTATACTGCCAGCCCTAATTAGTCTAAGAGAGGACAGTGGTGGGGTAAAAAGTGAGACATGATTAAGGATGGAGAGGAGATGGCCAAAGGTCTAGGCTTGGCCACTTGGGGAAGGATAGAGACTTTTTTTATTTGTTATTTAAAATTTGGCAAAATACCAAATAATGAATAACGATGACAGAGTATCTTCGGTGTATGTTAATATGGCCACTAAAACCACTCTTACTGTTATAAGAGTGGTTTCATGCACATTCTCACAGCATAACAATCACAAACCAAAGGTGAGTGGTTCTTATACCTGTACCATAAGAATGTAAGTGAGACCACTCTTACAACCATACGAGCGGTCTTGGCAGTCATATTAATATATTATTGACTGAGATCAATCAATAGTATATTAAATAAAAGAAAACAACTTTCCCTAAACGTGTCCCTTTCCAATGAAGATGTGCCTCAGACACTCT
The DNA here is from genome assembly GCA_016271365.2 of Neoceratodus forsteri. NCBI lineage: Eukaryota > Metazoa > Chordata > Ceratodontiformes > Ceratodontidae > Neoceratodus > Neoceratodus forsteri. Next base: position 814,541,969 of record CM028129.1, on the reverse strand, counting down.
TCGCAGAAAAACAGTGTCACACATGCAGAGAAAAGGAGTATTCTGATTGGACTTGGCCTTAGACAAGTAGCGCATATGGTAACCTTCTCAGAGGTGCTGTCTGTCTATGGCAAGGGTGATGCTAGGGCACTCCTCACTAGGGAATTCAATGAGTGGTTGAAAAACTGGTGTGGAGCTCAGGGTTTTGGCTTCATTGGGGACTGGGGAGCCACCTGGAGGGATGTAGACCTATACTGGTGTGAACCAGGATCCTAGGTGAGAGGTTTAAATGCTTCATTGGCAAGGGGGGCATTGAAATCCCAGCCTCCCCCCACAAAACATGGTAATTAGCGAGGTAAACACCAAGGTAGACAAGTTATTCGGGAGCAGAACAGAGGTAAATGTAAAAAAAGGCAAAGGCAGTAAGGACAGGAATGGAGCTAAAAGGGGTAAGGCTATCAAAAAGTGGAGGGTGATGAGTACCAATGTCCGTAGTCTGTGTAACAAGCTCCCTGAACTAGTGGCCTTGATGGAGAGGGTTGCCTGGATATTGTGGCAGTCACAGAAACATGGTACACAGAGAACCATGACTGGGATGTCAACATACCAGGATACACAATCTACAGGAGGGACAGGGAGGGTAAAAGAGGAGGAGGAGGAGCAGCTCCATGTAAAGGAAGGATCAAAGCAACAGAACTAAAGAGCAAACAGGGAGCAGATGAGGCACTCTGGGTCACCCTGGAGACAGGAAATGGCACTTGAATCCATGGGGTTGTATACAGACCCCATCTCAAGGGAGGGAATGGACAAGAAAATGATAGAAGGCTCTTAGAATGGCAGAAAAAGGAGCTATTGTTGATGGGGACCTGAATATGCCAGATGTTAACTGGAGCACCTTTGCTGCAGGCACATCCAAGAGCAGGGTCATTCTTGATGCCCTACAGGGGGCATACCTCAGACAGCTAGTATTGGAACCCACTCGGGAGGGAGCAGTCTTAGACCTGGTACTCTCAAATGGGGATGGAGAAAGAATCTCAGATTTAGAAGTGGGTAGCCATCTGGGAACAAGCGACCACCAAACATTGTGGTTCTACTATAACGCAGTCACACAATCAAGCCATACAAAAGCAAGAGTACTGGACTTTAGGAGGGCTGACTTTGGGAAAATGTGAGAGTGCCTCAGAAAAGCACTAGCAAACAGGCAAGAAGGAGGGGTGGAGGAACAATGGGGAGTAATCAAAACAGCCATCACAGAGGCAACAAGCCTTTGTGTAAAGCAAATCAATAAAACACAATGAAGGAAAAAAACGCTATGGTTCTCAAAAGAGGTGGCAGAGAAGGTTAAGGAGAAAAGGATAGCATTCAGGAAATATAAGGAAACACAGAAGGAGAAGGACAGAGAACTTTATCAGTTAAAGCAAAAAGAGGCTGGGAAGGCAGTCAGAATAGCAAAGGCCCAAACCGAGGAAAGGATATCCAGTTCTGTTAAGAAGGGAGATAAGACCTTTTATAGGTACATTAGGGAGCGAAGAAAGACCAAAGAAGGGATACTGAGGCTTAATAAAGGGGAGAGAATGTGGGTAGAGGGTGACAGTGAAAAGCAGGGATACTGAACAAATATTTCTGCTCAGTATTCACAAAGGAAGAGGAAGGGAGGTACCTAAACCAAACAAGAGAAACACTCTGAAGACGGGTGATACCTGTCCATTTACAGAAGAAAGGGTTCTGAAAGAACTAATAAAATTGAATGTGGACAAAGCAATGGGGCCTGATGGGATTCACCCAATAATTTAAAAGAACTAAGGGTAGAACTAGTGACAATTACTGACTACTCTTTAACAAATCATGGAGGATGGGGTGGTACCCGAGGACTGGAGGAGGGCAGATGTGATTCCTCTTCACAAATGTGGGAGCAGGACAGAGGCAGGAAACTACAGACCAGTTAGTTTGACTCAGTGGTAGGGAAAATGATGGAATCACTTCTGAAGGAAAGAATTGTTGAGTACCTAGAGGCCAGTGGGGCACAGGACCCAAGGCAGCATGGATTCATGATGGGAAGGTTGTGTCAGACGAATCTAATAGATTTCTTTGACTGGGTGACCAAAGTAGTAGACCAGGGAGGGGCTGTGGACATGGCCTACCTAGATTTTAGTAAGGCATTTGATACAGTCCCACACAAAAGATTAATACACAAGTTAGCCAGCTTTGGAGTGGGTCCCAAGGTGGTAGCCTGGATAAAAAATTGGCTAGACAACAGGAAGCAAAGGATAGTAGTAAATGGAGTACACAGTGAAGAAAGGAGGGTTACTAGTGGGGTACCACAGGGTTCAGTACTGGGACCAGTCCTTTTTAATGTCTTTATAAGTGACATTGCAGGGAACTGGAAGGAAAAGTATGTCTCTTTGCAGACGACACAAAGATCTGCAACAGGGTTGATACACAAGATGGAGTGGAAAGGATGAGAAGGGACTTGGCAAGGTTGGAGGAATGGGCAAATGCATGGCAGCTCAGATTCAATGCAAAGAAGTGAAAGGTAATGCACATGGGAAACAAAAACCCAGGGGAAGTGTACACAATGGGGGGTGAGATATTGACAACAGTAAAAATGAAAAGAGATCTGAGGGTAATTATATCAGATGACCTAAAGGTGGGCAAGCAATGTGAGAAGGCAGTAAGGAAGGCTGGGGGATACTGGGATGCATAGGAAGAGGTATCACCAGTAGAAAACAAGAAGTTGTTATCCCTCTGTATAGACAGTTGCTGAGACCCCATCTGGAGTACTGTGCAAAATAGCTTGGCAGAAGACACCAGGAGAAAGGACTGCTGTGTGACTGAACTTCTCTGCTGGGACTAAAGTAGAAGAACTTTTGTATTTGACTTTTAATTTAGGGCAAAAAAACTAACGCAAAAAAAAAAGTGTGTTTGGGTTAACTGAACTGAATGGGTATCTGAAGAGTTATCTAGTGTAAATCTCAGGTGACTGAAAGGACTTAACTGCTGTGAGGTTTAAATTACTTGTAGAAAGATCTGGTAAGTAGGGGAGTGTTAGCTAGAAGGAAGCTACATTTAAAGACTGCCTTAGAAAGTTTCTGCTAATAGCTTGGCAGAAGACACCAGGAGAAAGGACTGCTGTGTGACTGAACTTCTCTGCTGGGACTATATTGCGCTCCTTCCCACCCAAAGCTAGTTCTATTTTTATAGGCACAGAATTTGATTGACAACAGGAACTTCCTGTTTAGGGGCAGGAAGTGAGTGATCACAGAACCACCAAGGACCTACCATCCTAGAAGGGCAAGAGTAGCTCTCCGGCCCCTCTAGCTGCTGGAGGTCTGCCTCTGAGCAAGTAAGTGGTCTACTGAAATATAGGATATTCTTGTCTCAGAACAGGACAATCAGGAGCTTAAGGGCATACAGGCAGAAAGTAAGGAGAGAGAAAAAACAGAGGAAAGAGTAAGGATTGCAAACAGTTAAGGGCCAGAAATAAGACATGATTGGAGTGGTGAAGTGGTGGTTGTGGAGCAGCAGTCTTCCGGGAGATGTTCTGGAGGATGTGGTGTTGTCCCATCTGCAGGCACCTCTGGGCTGAGGGAGGAGGTCGCTCATCTCCAGGCTGAGTTGGTCAGGATTTGTGGGACCTCCTCTTCCATCCAGGGACCACCAGTGCCACTGCTGTTGCCTCAGAGGTTGCCAAGAAAGAGGAGCGGTTGGACCACAGTGGGCCCAGGGAGGGTGAGGGTGTGGAACAGAAGCACATCCTCCCATTGTACCCTCCACAATTCCTATGCCATTCTGGCAAAGTGTGGTTCCTCTATGGAGGCACCCACAGTGGAGACCAAGGAGGATGCTGGGAACCTCCACAAAGGAGACCCACAGGAGGGTGGCAGGGACCCTGCAGGGAAGGAAACAACCCCTGTGGGGGACTCCATTGTTAGAAGGTAGAACTGGGGATGAAGGGAGAGGAGGTAAGGTGCCTGCCTGGTGCCATGGATTGCAGGGACAGGAAGCAATCTCAGGATTGCCAGAGCAGCTGCAAGGGAGGAGCTGGATGTTATGTCCACCTAGGGACAAATGACCTGGCTAAGAAAGGGATTAGAGAAGTGCAGGAAGAGTTGTGGAATTGGGGAGGGCCTTAGTCAAGTAGCACGATGGTAACCTTCTGGAGGTGCTACCCATCTATGGCATAGGAGAGGCTAGGGTGTTCCGCACCTATGGATTCAATCAGTGGTTGAAAAACTGGTGTGGAGCTCAGGATTTGGCTTCATTGGGGACTGGGGTCCACCTGGAGTGATGCAAGCCTATACTGGCATGATGGGCTGCATCTGTCCGGGAGGGAACCAGGATCCTAGGTGATAGGTTTAAATGCTTCATTGGCAAGCTTTTAAACTAGCCAAGGGGAGGCACTGGAAAGAGCAGGAAATCCTAGCCCCCAAATAATCATGGTAGTAACGCAAACACCAACATAGAGGTGTGTCGATAGGGAGAAGGGCAGGGTAAATGAAGAAAGTGACAAAGGCAAGAAGGACAGGGATGGGGCAAAGGGAGTAAGGCCATCAGGAAATGGAGGGTAATGAGTACCAATGCCCGTAGTCTGGGCAACAAGCTCCCTGAGCTGATGGCCTTAATGGAAGAGGGATGCCTGGATATCGTAGCAGTCACAGAAACATGGTTCACAGAGAACCATGACTGGGATGTTAACATACCAGGGTACATAACCTACAGGAGAGACAGGCAGGGGAGAAGAGGGGGAGGAGTAGACCTCTATGTAAAGGAAGGGATAAAAGCAACTGAACAAAAGAGTAAACAGGAAGGAGAGGAGGCACTGTGGGTCACCTTGGAGACTGGAAGGGCACCACAACTGCACAGGGTTGTGCACAGACCCCCATGTCAGGGAAGGAATGGGCAAGGATATGATAGAAGGCATTCTTAGAATGGCAGAGAAAGGGGAGATACTATTGATGGGAGACCTGAATATGCCAGATGTTAACTGAAGCACATTTGCTGCAGCCACATCCAAGAGCAGGGCCATTCTTGATGCCCTAAAGGTGGCAGGCATTAGACAGCTAGTTTCGGAACCCACTCATGAGGGAGCAATCTTAGACCTTGTACTCTCAAACGGGGGCAGTGAGAGGATCTCAGATCTAGAAGTGGGTTGCCATCTGGGGACAAGTGACCATCAAACAGTGTGGTTCACGTTAAACTCAGCTACAGAGTCAAGCCATACAAAAGTGAGGGTACTGGACTTTAGGAGGGCTGACTTTGGCAAGATGGGAGAGTGCCTCAGAAAAGCACTAGCAAACAGGCTAGAAGAAGTGTGGAGCAACAATGGGAATTATCAAAACTGCCATCACAGAGGCAACAAGCCTTTGTGTGACGCAAATGAACAAATCAAGACGTGAAAGAAAAGCCACTATGGTTCTCAAAAGAGGTGGCTGTGAAAGTTAGGAAGAAAAAGATAGCATTCCGGAAGTATAAGGAAACACAGAAGGAGCAGGACAGAGAGCTGTACCAGTTAAGGCAGAAGGAAGCAGGGAGGGCAGTCAGAATAGCAAAGGCCCAAACTGAGGAGAAGATAGCCAACTCAGTTAAGAAGGGGGGATAAAACCTTTTATAGGTACATCAGCGAGTGTAGAAAGACAAAGGGAGGGATAGTGAGGCTGAATAGAATGAACAGTGGGTGGGCAGATGGGGACAGTGAAAAAGCAGCAATACTGAACGAATATTTCTGCTCAGTATTCACAAAAGAGGAGGGGGAAGTGCCTAATCCAATTAACAGAAGCACTCTTGATAGGGGGGTCGATCCCAGTCCTTTCACAGAAGAAAGGGTTCTGCGAGAACTCCTAAAACTGAAGATGGACAAAGCAATGGGTCCTGATGGAATTCACCCCAGAATTCTAAAAGAATTAAGGGAGGAACTAGTGAAACCACTGGCTACTCTTTTTAGTAACTCATGGGAGGATGGGGTGGTACCCGAGGACTGGAGGAAGGCGGATGTGATTCCCCTTCACAAAAGTGGGTCCAAGACAGAGGCAGAAAACTACAGACTTGTCAGTCTGACCTCTGTGGTAGGGAAAGTGATGAAGTCACTTCTGAAGGAAAGAATAGTCGAGTACCTAGAGGCCAGTGGAGCACAGGACCCAAGGCAGCATGGGTTCACAGCGGGAAGGTCATGTCAGACGAATCGAATAGATTTCTTTGACTGGGTGACCAAAGTAGTAGATCAGGGAGGGGCTGTGGACATGGCCTACCTAGACTTTAGCAAGGCATTTGACACAGTCCCACACAAAGATTAATAGTCAAATTAACCAGCCTGGGAGTGGGACCCAGGGTGGTAGCCTGGGTAAAACATTGGCTGGACAACAGGACACAGAAGGTACTTGTAAATGGAGTCCATTCTGAAGAAGGGGTTACTAGTGGGCACGCAGGGTTCAGTATTGGTCCAGTCCTTTTAATGTCTTCATCAGTGACATTGCAGAGGACTGGAAGGAAAAGTATGCCTTTTGCAGATGACACAAAATCTGCAACAGGGTTGATACACAAGGAGGCGTGGAAAGGATGAAAAGGGACTTGGCAAGATTGGAGGAATGGTCAGAAGTATGGCAGCTAGGATTCAATGCAAAGAAGTGCAAATAGTGCACCTGGGAAACAAGAACCCAGGGAAGAATACTAATGGGTGGGGAGGTAGTAACAACAACAAAAAGGAAAGGGACCTGGGGTAATCATATCAGATGACCTTAAGGTTAGCAAGCAATGTGAGAAGGCAGTAGGGAGGGCTGGGGTATACTAGGATGTATAGGACAGGCATCAGCAGCAGAAAACAGGAAGTTGTTATCCCTCTGTACAGACAGTTGGTGAGACCCCATCTGGAGTACTGTGTCCAGTTCTGGAGACCCCATCTCCGCAAGGACATAGACAGGATAGAGGAAGTCCAGAGGAGGGCAACTAAAATGGTGCAGGGTCTGCAAGAGAAGCCGTATGAGGAGAGACTAAAGGAGCTTAATATGTCTACCCTTGAGGAAAGAAGGGAGAGGGGGGACATGATAGAAACTTTTAAGTATCTCAGTGGAATCAACAAAGTCCAAGAAGGTAGCATTTTTCAGAAAAAGAGACTTGCAAGAACAAGGGGACACAATTTAAAGATAGAAGGAGGGTGGTTCAGGGGCAATGTGAGGAAGTATTATTTCACAGAGAGGGTAGTGGATGCATGGAACAGCCTTCCTGAGGAGGTTGTGGGTTCTAAAACTGTGGGAGAATTCAAGAATGCATGGGTCAGACATAAGGCAATTCTTGTGGGGGGCAGGAAGAAATAGGCTGTTGGTTAACTAGGATCTGCAGCCTATCCTGTAGGTAGGTAAATGGGCAGACTAGATGGGCCTAGTGGTCCTTATCTGCCGTCAAAGTCTATGTTTCTATGTTTCTATGTGTGCATTTCTGGAGACCCCATCTCCGCAAAGACATAGACAGAATGGAGGCTGTCCAGAGGAGGGCAACCAAAATGGTGCAGGGTCTGCACCAGAAGACATACGAAGAAAGACTAAAGGAGCTTAATATGTATACCCTTGAGGAAAGGAGGGAGAGAGGGACATGATAGAAGCTTCAAGTACCTCAAGAGAATCAACAAAGTCCAAGAGGGTAGCATCTTTCAGAAAAGAGATGTGCAAGAACAAGGGGCACAATTTGAAGATAGAGGGGACGGCTCAGAGGTAATGTGAGGAAGTATTTTTCACAGAGAGGGTTGTGGATGCATGGAACAGCCTCCTGAGGAGGTCGTGGAGTCAAGAACAGTGGGGAATTCAGAATGCATGGGACAGACATAAGGCAGTCCTAGTGTGGGGTAGGAGGAAGTAAGCTGTTGGTTAACTAGGATCTGCAGCTTATCTGTTAGGTAGGAAAATGGGCAGACTAGGTGGGCCAAGCGGTCCTTATCTGCCATCAAATTCTATGTTTCTATGTTTCTATGGTTAGGAGTGTCTCCTCGATCTACAATGCTGAGTTTGAATACTTACTGAGTATTCAAAATCAGGTATTGTCACACCCCTAGAAACTACTGTGTGCCAAATTGTGACCATTCTAGAATACTCAACGTGTACTATCAATGCACAGAGATTTGTTGATCTTAAAAGATATAAGACATTTTCACAATGTCTACAAGCTGCTGTGAAAAACCCATGCTCCCTGTCAGGACAGGTTGCATGAGGTAGATCTGCCATCATCACCTTTGCTATACAGGTAAGTTCCAGTGTAAACTGATAGACAAACCATGGTGCACTCCTGAAGGTGCTGTCTGTAACATGTATCATGCATTGAAGACTCTGTATCAAAAACAGATGCACACACCGAGTAGCTGGTATTATTTATTATCACCAACAAATTAAAAAAGAGAGACTACCTCATGCACATTCACCTCCCGCAGGGCTTCATCGGGGGGGGGGGGCACTACTTGTAAGTTCAAGTGACATTTTTATACAAATCATGATACATATCAATTAGTAATTGCAACACTAATTAGTCATGTGCAGTGAGCAAGTGCAAATGCAAATGATCACAGGTAAACATATAATACAAAACATACCAAGTGATAAATAGGTTCATAAAGATTATACACTGATAAAAGTGCTTCCGAATTCATGGTTAAAAACATTTGCAATGCATAACTGGTCTAACTAGAAGTTCAGAGTGGCTAATGCAACTATAAATAAGTGGCGGTCCCCCATTATGTTTTCCAGTGGACACAACTGGTCCAAACTGTGATTTTTAATTTATTAAAGGGGAACTGTCAGCAATAAGAGCCTCACACCCAAGTGTGAGGTTAATCCCAGTTAGCCCTTTGTGTGCAAAAACACTTTGTTTACTTGCTGATTACTGCAGTGAAGTAGATTGTATCAGGCTAATTTCATTGACTTGTAAGCTGACATTTTGTGCAATCAGAAATCCCAGAATCCCTTGCAGATGACATCAGAGGAGGGCTGCATCAGTGGGAGATTCAATAGCCTGCAGTGAATGTCAGAGTTTTTTTATAAGCTGTAATCATCTGTTTACTGGTCTACTGTTCTCCTGGGGTTAGGTGCAGTCACAGAGGACTCTACTAAGCCCTATGAGTACAGCAGGATTAGCAACCATCTGATTTTAGCTTACAAAGTCTTTAATATGTATACTGCAGGCTACTGAATCTCCCAGCACTGCAACCCTCCTCTAATGTCATCTGCAGGGGATTCTGGGATTTCTGGTTATACGAAATGGCATCTTAGAAGTCAATAAAATTAGCCTAATACATTTTACTATACTGCAGTAAACAGTAAGCAAAAAAATGTGTTTGTACACAAAGTGCAAATTGGGATCAGCCTCACACTTGGGCATGAGGCTGTTATTGCTGACAGTTCCCTTTAAATGATTCAAGCCAAACACATGCCCCACTGCTCTCCAAATAGAATGAATTCTCAATTATCACATGGGGGTGCAGAAATACCAGCATGATGCACTGTAAACAACCCCCCATAAGGACACAATCAAAGGTCCCCCAAACATTAAAAATAAAAATAATAAAGGGGGAGGCAGGCAGCCAGTCAGGAAAGCAAAGGGGGGAATGCCTGAGTGGGAGACAAAATCTTAATTTAATATTCTCTTATGGTGAAAGGAGAACAGACATATAAATACATTCCAGTACATATTAGTCTCTCATATTTCTGGTTGCTGGGGAATCCCTAAAACCTGCCTGTACAGTTTCATTTTCAAGACTTTGAATAGGGGCCCCTTACAGTTAGCCACTGTAAAGACAGAAGATGAATGAAAAATATATATGTATAGGATAATGAAAAATGCCAGCCTGTAAAGATATTTTTACATAAGTATCTTATTGAAAATTAGCTCCTAGTAGCAAATGCATGGAAACATCTTTCATCATGGACAAAACCCACAGATAAGGCAGACAAAAGGACTGAGACCTCATAAAACTACTGGAGGAAAAGTGCGCCATACTGAAAGAGGGCATAGTGAAGGCAACAAACGTGTGTCAAGCAGGTAAGCAAAAGCAAAAGGAGGAGGAAACAGCTATGGTTCTCAAAAGATGTAGCAGAAAAGATAAAGGCTAAAAAACTAGTATTCACTAGGTACAAGGGGACCCAAAGAGAACAGGATAGGGAAGTGCATCTGGTAAAACAATGGGAAGCAGGCAAAACCATAAGGATTGCAAAGTTGAAAACTGAGGAAAGAATAGCTAAGCGCATAGCAAAAGAGGACAAGACATTTTTTAGGACTGTTAGTGAGAAAAGGAAGACCAAGGGAGGAATTATAAGGTTAAGAAGGGAGGGGGTGACTGTGCAAAGGGGATCAGGAAAAGGCAAACATCTTGAACAAATACTTCTGCTCAGTATTCACAACTGAAGGAACAGCACTTCATTTTCTGAGGAGAATGTCTGGAAAGCATTCTCTAATCTGAAGGTGGACAAAGCTATGGGGCCAGATAGGATACATCCAAAGGTGCTGAAGGAGCTCAGGGAGATACTGGCTGCACCTCTTACAGACCTTTTTAACAGATCACTGGAGACTGGCATGGTCCTGGGGGACTGGAGAAGGACAGAGGTAGTCCCACTTCACAAAAGTGGTAGCAGGCAGGACATGGGCAATTATAGGCCTGTCAGCCTGACATCAGTGGTAGGTAAGCTAATGGAAACACTACTACACGAAAGGACCGAGGAACACCTTGAATCCAATGGATTACATGATCCAAGGCAGAATGGGTTCACAGGGGGAAGGTCATACCAAACAAATCTGGTAGATTTCTTCAACTGGGTGACCAAGGAGTTGGATCAGGGAAGGGAGGTAGACGTGTCTTACCTGGATTTCAATGAATCAAAGAAAGAAAGCGTCTCCAGCTTCTGTTGTGCCAGTGTAAATCAGCAAGCAAAGCAGCTCAGGACATTAGCACTAACACTTTCAGTAATAAATCGGTCATTTACATAAGTTGCAGAAAGAGTAACACAGTGGCACCATGCAGTGACAACAGCCTCAGAACACAGTCCGACTTGGTTTCAGCGCTGAAAGCGCTCCTCAGGGACTAAGGAGGCGCTTTCAGCGCAAAACCAGTCGGACTGTTTGTGTGTTCTGGGAGCTGTTGTCATCTTGCATGGCACCACTGTATTTTACTCTTTCTACACTTATGTGAGTAAAATATTGATTTGTTACAGAAGTGTTAGTGCTGTGTCCTTTTTGTTACTTTACCTGGATTTCAGCAAGGCTTTTGACACTATTCCCTAAATGAGACTGGTACACAAGATAGAGAGCTTGGGTGTGGGTAATAAGGTGTTTACCTGGGTAAAAAACTGGCTAGTGGACAGGGCACCGAGGATAGTGGTGAATGGAGTCCACTCTGAGGAAGGGAGGGTGACCAGAAGGGTGCCTCAGGGATCAGTGCTGTGACCGGTCCTCTTCGATGTCTTTATAAGTGACATAGCAGAGGAACTGGAAGGAAAGGTCTGCCTCTTTGTGGATGACACCAAGATCTGCAACAGAGTGGACACTTGGGGGGGGTGAAAAGGATGAGTTGGGATCTGAAAAGACTGGTGGAGTGGTCTAGGGTATGGCAGCTGGGCTTTACTGCACAAAGTGCATAAAAAAAGGGAAGTGGAATGCAAAATGTGCAGGGTGATACTAACAAAGACCAAGCAGAAAAAGGACCTACGAATAATCATATTGGATGACCTAAAGGTGTCCAGGCAGTGTGAAAAGGCAGTCAGAAGTGTGAGTGGGATGCTAGGGTGAACAGAAAGGGGTATCACCAGCAGAAAAAGGGAGGTAGTGCTGCTCCTATACAGATCACTGGTAAGACCTCACCTGGAATACTGTGTCCAGTTCTGGAGACCACATCTCAGGAAGGACATAGACAAAGTGGAGGCAGTCCAGAGAAGGCCTACCAAAATGGTGCAGAATCTACATCAAAAGCCCTACGAGGAGAGGCTAAGCATGTGCACACTGGAGGAGAGGAGGGAGAAGGGGGAGATGACAGAGACCTTTAAATACCTAACAGGGGTTAACAAAGTACAGGAGAGGAATATTTTTTTAGAGAAAAAAGTGCTCTAGAACCAGGGGGGGCATAATGTAAAGCCGGAGGGGGTAACTTTAAAAGGGATGTGAGGAAGTATTTCTTCTCAAAAAGGGTGGTGGATCCCTGGAACAACTCTCCAGTGGAAGTAGTGGGGGCAACAACAGTGGAAGGGTTAAAAATGGTTCAAAAATACCTGGGTCAGGCACAAGGGAATTGTAGGGATAAGGAAGGGAGGGAAAGAGTTGGCACTGTAGATCAAGTGTGGTCTACAGCAAAAAAAAAAAACAAGACAATATGGGCAGACTGGGTGGGCCAAGATGCCCTTATCTGCTGCCACATTCATTTACGTTTCTATGAGATCAAAGATTTCATTTAGCCACATGGGTGCTATTGAGGACAGTTTATGCTTCCACCCCAATTCCTTCCTCTCTAATTTGTCTAATCAATCACCACCTCTGTCTGATTTTAAGATATGCTCCAAAGGTCTAAATTTGAAGGTATTTGCACAACAGTCATGTTTGCTTTTGAAATGCTTTCCAATAGCATTTTGTGTGTTTCCTGTACATATTGCTCAAACATGCTCCTGTATCCAGGATTTTAACTGCTGTTGTGTCTTGTCAGCAGAGTGTTTTGTAATCACACCAACCCACATATACTACAAGTGTTGGTCTGCAGTTCATATAGTGGTTAATGACAAAACTCCCCTGGGTTTCTGGATGTACAAATTCAGGGCATAGGACATCAAACTTACAAATATTACAGTTACCGCATTTCTGTAATGTGTTTTGGAGTGGAATTCTGTTAATGTTATCTAAATAGTGGCTGTAAGTTCCAATGTATGCAATGTTTCTTCCCCTCCTATAAGACGTAGATACATAGATACATAGATACTGTCAGCAGATAAAGGCCTATGGCCCATCCAGTCTGCCCATTTGAGCTCATAAGATCACTTTAAGTTTTTCTAGAAGTCTGTGGCCCCTTACCCCTGACCTCCAGGATTCCCTTATGTCTATTCCATGCATTTTTAAATCCCATGATTGTTTCAGCCCCCATCACTTCCTGAGGCAGGGTGTTCAACTTGTCCACCACCCTTTCTGTGAAGAAATTCTTCCTCACATTTCCTCTGAATCCCCCTTCCTCCAACTTCATCCCATGCCCGCTAGTCCTGGAACATCTTTTTCTCTGGAAAATAGTGATTTCCTGCACCATGTTCCACCTGTAAGGTATTTGTATGTCTGTATCATATCCTTCTCTCTTCTCTCCTCCTGGGAGTACATATTCAAGTCCTTCAGCCTGTTCTCAGAATTTGTGATGCAATCCCTGTAACATCTTTGTTGCCCTCCCCTGAACCTTCTCCACCCTGTCTATGTCCTTATGTAGGACAGGTCTCCAGAACTGGACACTGTACTTCTGGTGGGGCCTCACTAGTGTCTTGCATAGTGGAATTATGGCCTCCCTTTTCCTGCTGGTGATGCCCTTGCTTATGCATCCCAGCACTCTGTTTGCTTTACCTGCCAGCTTGTTGAACTGTTTCCCTACCTTGAGGTCATCAGACATGATAAACCCAGGGTCCCTTTCATGCTTGGCGCATGCTATATCCTCACCCCCCAAATGATATGTTGTTCTAGGGTGTTTGTGCCCCATATGCATTATTTTGCACCTTTTTGCATCACATTTCAGCTGCCAAACCCTTGACCATTCTTCAAGCTTCTTCAAGCTTCAGCAGGTCCCTTCTCATTCTGTCTACATTCTCTGGTGTATCCACTCTGTTACAGAGCTTTGTGTTGTCAGTTAACAAGGAAATTCTGCCTTCCAGGTCCAGTGCAATGTCACAGATGAAGATATTGAATAGGACTGGTCCCAGCACTGATCCCTGTGGCACTTCACTAGTCACTGTTCCCTCTATGGAGTGACAGCAATTTACTACCACCTTCTGTGTCCTGCCACCCAGCCAATTACTCACCCACTACACTACTGTCCTGCCCACTCCCATATTCCCCAGTTTGTTTAACTATAAGACATTATAGGTTTGGGTCCCACCACAGAGACCAACATCAGATCAGGGTCAACATTTCCCACCTGTTGTGGATTATCTGCCTAATTTTGTTAGACCCATGGTTATACTCAGAGACAAAGGTTATTCTCCTTTTGTAGCTTTTTGCCCTTTCTGTTTTGGGATCATCAATGATTTCTTATTTTTGGCTTTTATGTAGGTTTTATTGGCTGTCTCACAGGAATATCCCCTTCCCTAAACCTGGTGAACGGTATCCCTGCTTCTTTCTCAAGTTTACATAGAGGTACAGTTCCTGTGATTTCTGAGAAACTGACCAAAAGTGGATGCTGTCCATCAGGGACTCACACGCACCCACGCTCAGGCACGTTATCATGTGCAGCATAGAAACATAGAATTTGATGTCAGCAAGGGAGATCACAGGGGTGCACACCTTTGAAATCAATGCTACTACGTTTTCATTAGTAACTGTATGTAATGAAGGGATGTTAGAGATTACTGAAGGCCACCACAAGACTAACAAGTGCCTTGTTAGTCAAGTGGAGGCCTTCAAAATCTCCAACTCACCATCAAAATGTATAAATTACTAATGAAGAAATATTACCACTGATTTAAATGGGATGCACCCTCACACTCTCCCTACCTGCACATCATGACGTGCCTGAGTGAGTGAGGGGGACATGTGATGTCAGTCATGAAGTGGAAGTGATTGGCTTGTCACCTTGTTGAGTCCAAAGTACAATTCCATCCCACTCAATAATGGGTGTACAGCTGATCATTTCTGCAGAGGTACTATTGCTAACACCAGCTATTATTTGGTATAAGTTATTCCCTAAGCTCAGTAAATCACTTTAACAGTTCATTAACTATAGTGTTGAAAGCCTGTGTAGGTGTCTGATAGAAATCTATGACGTATTGCGTGAACTATGTAGGCTTGTAATATGCAACAATTTCCTCTTTCGAGCCGTTTGAATTTCCAAAATGGCAGATGATGATAATACAGTCTGTAAAAACAAAAGAAAATCATAATCACTAGATTACACTGCCATTATGTACTTTGAATCCATGTTTGTTTCTGGGGTTTGAGTATACGTAATCTTGTCACATCAGTGGTGGGGCATACCTTGGGGTTAGCAATATTAATGATAACTGCTCCCCTTCACTCAGCCCATTGCCCCCATTATGATCCACAAAGAAAAGCTCCAAGGCAATTCCTCCTAGTGATACAATGGTCACGAGTACTGAAGTACGGCTGTCCACATGTTGATAACCCATGTTTTGCAGGTTTCTTCACACCGGGCACTGCAG
Source organism: Neoceratodus forsteri (assembly GCA_016271365.2). Classification (NCBI taxonomy): domain Eukaryota; kingdom Metazoa; phylum Chordata; order Ceratodontiformes; family Ceratodontidae; genus Neoceratodus; species Neoceratodus forsteri. The sequence continues at coordinate 814,526,634 of CM028129.1, read as the reverse complement.
ATACTTAGTCAAGATAACATATTGTGTAATGTTGTTCACTAGGGGACTGGTTCTTTCGTCAGGGTTGACAAGCACAAGGAACCTCTGAACACTGAGTGAACAATAATCAGCAGAGCCAAAACCCTAAATTGTGGTTCTTCTGCTGCTTGTTGTCTGGGGGGAGTCAGTTTTGAAACATCATTACTCTGCTCTAAATCCCCCCCAACCAAAAAAATAAGCAATAAGACATTACCAGGGGTTATGTCAATGGCATGTTATCAAGCCTCTAGGGGTGTAATGTCACACGATGTATAAAGCCCAGGTTCTGCTGCGAATCAAACTCAAACCGAACATGAACTGTTGGATTTTCAAACTTATCGAACTGAACTTGAACCCTGTTATAGAAACCCTAATTGAACCTGAACTGAACTCAAACTCTGGAACAAAAGTCCTGATGAACCGCAAACGCAACAGAACCAAAGACAGAAAAATGCCCGTCTCGTAAACTCTTTTCATCTAACATTGGATCTCACATATTACAAGTGGCACTTTGTTTATTCTAACCCTGTACAACTGACCATTCATAATTTATACTTATACCCTGTAAAATGATAAATAACAAAATATATATTGAAAATCTGCCTTCCGTGCTGATCCAGTAATGGGAGAGGGGACTACAAGCACTCAGGAGTTACTGCACTTTTAAATCTTACAGCTGCTGGTTTTCAAAGGGTGTACTTCAGTATGCGCTAATGTAATTTCTACACTCAGGCATTGAGTTGCTGAAACCAAACTTTACCTTGAACAGCTTCTCCAAGTGGAGATTACTGGCTGAGAATTCACCATGGTTGATTTACTTCTTGCCAGATGGGCATTTACTGGATCTGTTTTTATGTTTTTTGGGGGACAGTTGCAGTGGACTTGCAGCAGCCCAGCTTGGAGTGCAATTCATGGTTCTTCTGTGGTAAGTCAGTAGAGGTTTCCCTTTTCCAGTGGCTGTACGCTCAGTATAAAGGCTCAGGAGCTCATATATTACAAGTGGCAATAAAACACTATCATGATGTTGCTAGTTTCTATAAAATGAAGGGAACCTGTATCACCTTCCCCACTAACAAACCGAACCAAATTGAACCCGAAGTCTAAAAAAATTAACTCTAAATGAACCAAACCAAAGGCAAACACTGCAGGGACAAACCCAAACTGAACCAGAACTGCAAAAAGTAGCCAAACCCAGGCTCTGACGATGCACAGGTGAGTACCACATGTCCTAGAGACTGACTAACTGACCAGTAACATAACCCCTCGAGGTGTCTTATTGCAGTTGTAATTAAGAACTGTTTTTTTTTGGGTTTTTTGTATTATCTTTTTATCCCATGCTTCCACTCTCAGCCACTTCTTCAGGCTGTGCCAAGGCACCTCCGATCCATCCTGTTCCCATACCCCCATCCCTCATATCTGCAGTCATTCCCAGGGTGACCCTTCGCCAAGTGGGCCCCCCTCCTCCAAGGGAAGAGGCCTCTGTGGGGCCAAAATGCACACTTCTTAGCCCTGGGGTACTGCTGATGGACAGATGGTGGGACACTGATGGTGTCGGACTGCCAGGTGGCCATCTTCCAGTCAAGAACGGGAGCCATTTTCCACTTTTCTGGTACATTCCCTCTCTTGCACGCATCTGCATTACCCCTGGTCTCCACCGGAGTTCATCACAGAGTGATGCACTCCCACAGCCCACCCCAGGAGAGGAGAGCAGTTCTTCGGATGCTCAATCCTCTCCTTCCCTGCCGACCCCCATGCCCCGAGTCCATTCCTGAACCCAGGTCGCTGGCGTAGGTCGAGGTAAGGCACCAGTGCCTCAGCCCTCTATGCTACTGGGCCAGCCAGAACTGTTTTCTTAAACAGCATTAGACCTTGTTCACCATATTACTTCTACATATATTTTAATAATACAGTAACATAAGGCTAGTTGAATGCTTACAGACACTCATAACACTGTATTTTTTGACCCTTTTTAATACAGAGGAGAAATATCACAAAATCCCCCGGACAATGGACCACATCAAACAGAAAAGGTACGGCCATGCAATACAGAACTGCCACATACATAAAAATAAATAGCGGAACCTCCACTGCTATGCACCTGGGAGGTGGGGGAGTGCACAAGGAAGGATGGAGGAAAAAGAGTTGTAACGTTACTGTCTGTGGCAAAGCTGTGGTACCATTGGGATAAGTGACAGCCAGCATGATTGTCTTGTGGAAGGGGCCACAAAGTAATAATGCAAAAATAAAAGTTTACCATATGGTTCATCATCATTGATGACCTAAGTGTTGACATTATGGGGCAATTACAGTTTAAGACACATCTTAATCATGCACTGAATAAGAACCATGATACATGGAACAAAAAATAAATGAGAAGATAGTGTTAGGTACTTACTACTCTGTTGTTTCTTCATCCCCCACTGGATCATCAAGGTAGATGAACTCATTCAAGGCTTTCTCAAATACATATTGATTCAGGCATAAGCTTCTGAACCCTAGGTGCTTGGTAATACAGGTGTTGTTGGGGAATACATCCAATCCTGCTCCAATAAGGACATAGAAATGTCAACAGTGACATTCATCAGCTATTGGCATTGGCTGACACACTGAACAGGTATACCTGAAGGAATGAAATAAGAGAAAACCCTCAAAAATTGTAATAAAAACACATAGTACATACAAACTAAAAATAAAACTAAAAATATGAGCAACTATGATTACCAGTAAATGGTAAAAAAAAAACAGAGTATGCAGTTTATTGATCGTGGTTCCATGGACGTGTAAGGGGTGGGAGGGTGCTTCTTGCTGAACATATCTGTATGGTATTGTGACATGTTACAAATGGGAGGGTGGGAAAACTGGGCACAACTACAGTTGCAGTATCAAAAGGTAAAGTATCTGGGTGTCATTCTGGATGAAAGGCTGACATTTGTGGCTCAGGAGTTGGTAATCATTCGTAATAGTTTCTACCATCTTAGAAATATCAGCCAGGCTCATTCCCATGTTCCCCCTGAAGATCTTCCATCTCTGGTGCATGCCTTTGTGACATCTTGTCTCAATTACTGTAATGTCCACTACCTGGGGGGGTCAGTGGAGGTATGCTGCAATGCCTGCAACTAGTACAGAATATGGCTGCAAGACTGTTGACAGGTCTTTCTAGGTCAAGCCACATTACTCCTGCACTGTGGGAACTGCATTGGTTGTCAGTTAAGTAGCATATCTCCTATAAGATTGATCTGCTAACCTATAAGGCCTTGCACGGGCAGGGTCTGGGCTACCAGCGTGAACTTCTACATCTGTATCTTCCTGCTTGTTCCCTCCATTCTTCCAAGGAGGGCCTCCTGGTTTTCTCCAGGACTAGACTTAAAACATCATGGGACAGAGCCTTCATGGTGGCAGGCCCAGTATTGCTGAATTCATTACCAAGGGCTCTGAGGGAGGCCATTTCAGTTGAAGCCTTTAAAAAAAAGAGTTAAAACTCATCAGTTTGTTCAGGTGTTTGATACTGAAATAGGGTTCTTAGTTGGTATTTAACTATATTTTATGGTTTTAAAGAGCTATTATTGTTTACTATAATGCCATTGTTAACTACTATTGGTTGAATGTGTTGTTCTATTTTTTATTTTAATGGCATCTTGGGTCTCCAGAGAAGGGCGCCACAAATAAATGAAACTACTACTACTACTACTACTACTGCTTATTGATCATAATAAGACATGATCATGAGTACATGATGTTTCATACATGGTGAGCATATGTTTACAACACTTACTTTGTTGAAATGTACTGCAGGGATATGTTGCTGAGGGGATTGTGAGGTGAAAGACACAACCCTGACACTGCCACCTGAGGATACATGGGTGACAGAGCAGGGATCATGGGATCAGGAGGGGAGGACGCCAATATGTGCTTGGATGAGATATGCATCAGCATATCGACAGCCTACTGGTATGTCCTTCCTCTCAACATTCTCAGGAAGGGCCATAAAAATAAGGAAAATAGGCACAGGACAGGATGATGAAACCTTCATTGAGTCACCATGTCCAACACCTGAGCAGAGTTGCCATCCATTGGGACACTGTTAGCCTTCCACTTCCATCATTTGTGGCCAGATTGCTGTGAGGAAGAAATGTCAAAGTGGTAAGCCATACTCGAGCCCTGAGGGTAAGCCAGGGGTGCAGCACGGTGGCGAGGGGAACACTGAATAATGGCCAGGAATGAGCAGGCAGATGGGAGGATAACTGTGAGACATTTAGCACTGTAGAGAAGCTGTGGGTAAGAGAACAGGAATGTTCTTTGTTGGGTGATAATAAATTTAAAAAAATTAAATAAAAAAAATAATTTTTTTTTCCTTACAAAACGTGAAAGGGGAGCTAGACATTCAGCACAGCAGTATAGCTAATGGTCACAACACTGGCAACAGGGGTTTAGAAGCAAGCCTGAGTCATCATGGGCCAGCAGGGGGTGGAAGAGACAGTGTCACAGAGGACATACCAGGGCCCTGGGGAAAAGTCAGGGCTGCAGCTCTTTGATGGGTAGTGCAGTAGGCCGGCGGTTCTAAAAGGGAGTGGTAGCAAGTTGTAAGTGTAGGGGGAAAGGGGTAAGAGACATTGGTGGTAGGTGGTAGCATGTTATGCCCAATGTTTTGTCTGGAAAAACAAATGGGAAAAAAAATGGGAAAGGAGACATTGTATAACAGTCATATTCATGAGGTTGGGTAACACAATGATCATCACAAACAAGATGGGCTTTTCCTTGCTGCTTTCTCCCATCCCCTGGGACATTGGAGTGCTAGTGGTTTGATGCCTGCACACGCAGAATATGCTACATGCATCTGATGTCCTCCCTCACCACTGTGTTGCCATGGGTGGCAGGTGGGAGTATGGAAGTGCCAGCACTTGCCCAGCCTACCTGGATAAAGACATCATGTTGTTAGGTGCTTGATTCCCACCACCCAGCTGCCACCCCCATGACCCAAGCCTCTTTGTGAGCTTGGGTTAATGTGTACCTGGGCCATGGGGCTTAAGTCAGGGGTGTAACACAGCAGTGAGTAGCAGAGTAGGTTCAGAAAGGGATGGATGTCAGTGTGTTGGTATGGTGTGAAACAGGCAACAGACATCCTTGGTAGGTGGAAGGAGGTCTTACTTGAGGCCCTGAGATGAAATACAAATTTGAGAAAAAAAAAAAGGGAAGGGGGACATTGTATAATGGCAAGGGATGAGCAGGCATATGGGAGGAGATCTGCGAAGTACTTAGTACTGGAGAAAAGCTGATGGTGAGAGAACAGCAATATCTTTTAGTGGCATGATAACCCCAGAAATTAAAGGTGGCAGTGTGGTGGCAGCAGCATTTTCCCACCATCCATGGATAAAGAGACCATCTTTTGAGATGCTCAATCACCCCCCACGATGGCCCCATGATGCCACAAGTTTGTTCACGGACTGGGGTCACCATGGTCACAAGTGGTAGCAGTGCTGCTGAACTGATGGCCAGCTGGAATAATATCCTTTAGTGAGCCAAGCTACCTCAATGTTTGTAACCTGGAGGTGGGGAAAGATACAGTAGTTCTGCCCCCTCCCTTGCATATCCCTCTAGCATCTTTCTGATCCTAAACATGCAATATTTGTCTTCTTTACATGAAAGTCCTGCAGAATAAAGACAATCCCAACAAATGCTGCCTGATTGATTGTATGCCTTTGTAGATCTGGCATGTATAATATATAGGTGCAGTAAGAACAGGATAACTGCACTCAAGCACAAAATAGCACACAATAATATTTAATGCAAAGAAAAATAGGATTTATTGCAGACTTTGAACATGAGCACTATTCCCAGTGCTTCAAACAATTGATCTTCATGGGGAGGCATCATGACAATGGCTAGTACAATTTATAACCATGTATTTGCATATTTAATTAAGATAACATCATATTGAATTGACATTCCTTACATACAAAACGTACTGGCTTATCAAGGTTGATAGTTAAAACATCAAAGACAAAGACTTCCAAACACTACCACATAGAAATATGGGGGGACAAATGAAGCAATTTATTTATTTAAATCATTGCTATTGCACCCTGTCCAAAGTTTAGATGGCAACTAACATACACATTATTATCATTCTGAATTAAATCACATTAATTTACAATATTAGTCTTGCACTGTATTATGAAGATAGTGCCAAACCTATAAAAAAGACACACAAGCAGTTAAAGAGGAAAGGGGGTCCACAAAAAAAAAAAACTACAAAGATAAGGAAAACGAAGGGGGGGGGGAATGGATAGGTATTTTATCAATTTCAATCATTAATGTTAATATACATACTATCCAATGTCTAAATAGCAACTGACATACATATTACATAGAGAATAATGATGGGTAGCTAGTTATAACGAGGATTTTATACACCACCGAGGGGTGGGATGCCACATAAACCCAGAGAGCAAAGCTTGAGGGGTCTATGGAAGGCATCCCACCCCAAGGGGGTGTATAAAATCTGAGTTTTAACTAGTTACCTATCTTTTATTTTGCATAATTGCTGTGGATCATTTTTTCGCCACAGCAATTACACAAAATAAATGTATCTGTTTATTGAGATGAGCTGCAGACTGTTGGAAACCCATGGTAGATAGCTGTCAGTAAATGGTATCAATGTTTAGTTTTGTTTTAGTTTGAATTCGGATGACAGTTTGCTGTGACGAGAAATCTTTTTTTATTTAAAATAAAAAACTTATCGCCGACAACTTCTGTCTGGTAGTACTGCAGCACTGAGGCCTCACAACAGACGGCACAGAAAAGGGGAGGTTTGCAGTAGGCACATGCACGTAAATAGGGAAACTGGGTGCGTGAATGTTATTATAACCAGCCGGTTATAATGCTGGAATTACAACCTGATTTCCCTATGGGAAAAATCTATAACCAGTTATTACTGTATTTTAATACAATCAAATTTGAGTTTAAATATTAAATATCAGTCTGTCGCTACATTATTATAACAGCTCAAAAACCTACAAAGATAAACAGACACAGGAGAATTAAATGAGCAAGGGGAGAAGAAAAGAAGAGGAAGCAGGAAAGGGGCAAGGAAAGATAGAATACATAAACCAGACACAATGTAAAAGCTCCAGCGTGACTTATAATACCACCATGTAAACACAATATCTTCAAAGTACAAGTCAAATCAATGTTCTATACATATATCATTGTTTTCCTTATCTACGGTTTAGATCTTTCTTAAGTAAATGGTTCCAACAGGTCTTGGTAGGAGATACACTGTCTAAGAAAAAAACAATAAGTAGGGGAGTCTCTCAGGGATACATTTTGGGACCCACTCTGTTTTCAGTGTATGTGAACCAGGTTGCACAGCACATAAAGAAGACAGAACTGTGACCATATGCAGATGATACAGTGCAGCTAGTGACAGGCAACACCCTCCTTGAAATGGAAAGTCATCTTCAAAACGACTTCAATGTGCTGTGCACCTGATTTGCAGGCTGTAGTTTGGTCTTGAATGGGAAAAAGTCCCAGACTATGGTATTTGGTCCAATAACCAAAAACTAGAAGAACAGAGATATTAATATAAAAACAAGGGAAGGTGAGGTTTTAACTCAGGTTAATATATATAAATACTTGGGAATATGGATAACTGCAACACTAACCTCTGAATATCATATAAATTATATGATTCAAAGAGTAGATGCTAGGCTGGGGGCATTTAGAAGAACAAGACACTGCCTAAATTACAGGATGTGAGAGAGAGAGAAAACTAAAATGGTTATGTTTGATACACAAAACATTAAAAACAGGAAAACCAGAGTATTTGATTGAAAAACTAGATAAACAAGAAATTAAATACAATTTGAGAAGCAAAAATAAATATAATTTCATAACACAAAAGATAAACTAAAAATATGGAAATATGACCTTCTTAAATAATGTAGCTAAATATTATCACAACATAGGAAATGAAGAAAAACTAAGAAAACCCACTAAAACATTTCTTGCCAATCTTAAAAAGGATCTGAAATTAGAATGTAGATGCTACAGTAACAAAATATAAGAGAGGACAAAAAATAAATTCCATCTTCCGTTTCAGATCTCACCCACTGCTTTGTAATATTTACAACCTCACGAAGGAGCCAGGAAACTGAGGTGGATAACAGAGGAGTCCACAAAAAGTCCACTTCACTCCATTGAAATATGATATTGTTTATTGTTTATTTCAGATTTGAAAAATACCTTTGAGTCAAAGACTCATTTGCAAAGGTTCCACATCACATAGAATAGTTACAGACAAACATTACGAGTGTTTCAGAGAATAAAGATCAGTTTGTTTCAAAGAACAGCCAAGGCTAACATTCAAGTACTAGGGTTGCAAAATATAGTTATTTACAGAGTACATATCAAACGAAGATATATAACAACGCCAGGGAGAATCAGATTGGGCACTAAGGAGGAAGAGGCAGGTCAGTGGCAGGGAGCGGGCAGAGTTCAATTGCAATCACAGGTACTTGAGGACAGGAGGTGGACCCTATAGTGGGCTTTAAATTGTCCAAGTCTTTGTGCATTTGCCAGTGAGGTGGGTAGGCTGTTCATCCACAAGGGGGCCCTGTAGCTGAAGGACCTTTGGAATTGAGAGGTATGGCAGGAGAGAATCGAGAAGAGATGATTGTCTGAGCTACGGGTGTACTTAACCTTAATGTCTGGATGGATTAATGGGGTGAGCCCAGTGGGGGAGAGGCCTAGGGCTATTTTTTTTGCCATAATGCAGGTGTGGAATCTGATTCTGTTGTCTAGATTAAGCCAGTTGGTAGCATTATAAAGTGAACAGGTATGGGTAAGATGATCACATCCCAATATGAACTGACAAGCTTTGTTTAGGGTGAGATGGAGTCAAACCAGGGCTGAGGTGCTTGCCGCCCCATATGTCAGTAAGCCACAATATGTTTTACTAATCTGTATAATGCTAGTTTATTGTGGTGTAAAGGTTTATTGTTTATGTAGGTGTAATAGATTATTGTTTGTAATTATTTTTAAATGTGGTATTTGTCAAATTTTTTTAACAAACTTGTACAAGTGCTACGTAAACAGGACCACCATGAAAACAGAACTGCGGTCCTAAAGATTGTGGGTTGGATTTTCAAAGCTCTGACGCAAACTGCGACAATGACAGCTTGCGCTGAGTGCACCTGGGATCCTGTGCCCGATTTTCTAATCCACAGGGTCCCAGCACCAAAATCCAGTGGCTTGTGGCAAAGGTGGTGCTGCACCAAACGTATGGCGCACCAACCCAGAATGCCATAATGGCAGCGGGGAGTCTGCGGCACCCACAGACAGGGATAGTAACTGGACACAGCCCCGCACACCACTGTGCCACCGGAACCCGTGCCCAAACACACACACAGTACCCTGGTGGTCTAAGTGCCCTCATGAAGGCATTTTATGTCTGCCTCTCACACCTCCCATAGCCCAGGTCAGTGGCCGGCACAGCCCTCCACACACACCACCTGGCTGGCCACCAAATGAGCTGTAAATGTGCATACTGTATACTGTGTACAGTACATGCACTGACAACTCATTCGGCAGCCGGCCTGGTGGAGTGTGGAGGGCTGTGCCAAGGCTGGATCAGGGTGAGGGGGTGGGAGCAGAGATGGGCACCACTCTGCATGGGGGCACTAGACCACCAGGGAGCTGTCAATATGCAATGCAGTGGGTGTCGGGGATCGTGATGAGGGGTGAGGGGGGACCACTAGACCACTAGGGATCGCCCATCGGGGATAGATTGGGGCAGGCCACACAGTGGCACATATGGGATGACCCTCCCAGGAGCTGTCTAAGTACTGTTAGACCAGCCCTTCACTGGTCTAAGGGTACTTGGCACTTAGTTCCTGGGGGAGGGTCTTTGAAATTCCAGATCTGAGGGCTGTGGCAGTCTGAGTCTGCCGCAAGCCCCCTAACGCCATGCTGCAGCCACTTTCATGGCACAAGGCAGGTGCTAGCACACTTTGGCACATGCAGCCTGCTAGGTGATGCAGGCTGCCTTTGAAAATACCACTTGGTGCAGCCCTTGGTGCAAGGTGCCTCTTGTGTCAGACCTGATCGACGCAAGCACCTTGCGCCAGTCTGAGGCCTTTGAAAATCCGGCCCTGTATTTCCATCTTCCTGTAAAAAAATAAAGATTTTACTACTTTACTACTAGTATGACATTTCATAAATGACTATGCTCATTCATGAGGGCAACTCATATAAAAAAATATATACTGCCATAGAGATTGGGGCTGGTCAAATGATCACTACCTCACTATTTTAAAATACTTTCAATTTTAATCTTTCAAATATGGTCAATAATCCACATCTTCTATGGGAGACCAGATTTGTGTACTCTGATGTGGACAACACGTTTATAGGCAACATTGTTAGCTGGAATCATTAAGTTAGTGCATGCAAGTCAAACTTCTTGTGATGAGTGACTTTTGAGGGGTGTGACACTGTCTGCTCAATGCAGAGTGCTCTGCCAGGGGCTCGACAGTATCACAACAATCATCAGCCAGGCTGATCATGATGCTGTTTTGCCTGAAGTGGTCTGCACTCGAAAAGAAAAAGCTGCACCAGTCATGTGGTGGCTTTTTCCTTTCATCTGCAGGTCACTGCCCAGCAAACAGCTGTTTGCGTCCCGATAAACCTAGCTGATGCCTCTGCCCCTCCCCCCTCGCCACCCCACCAGTCCCTTCCCTCTCCAGTCCCTTGCACCCCTGGTTGACACCTTAAGCCTTGTAACAGTGATTCTGGAAGGTGAGAGGAGGCGCTTTCCTCCTCTGTCTCCTCCACTTCCAGCTGACTCCTTTTGCTTCTCTTCTCCCACCCGTGCAGAGTAGGCCACAACCTAAGCTCCATATGGGCTGGGAGTTTACAGTGCCTGAAGGCACTTTCACTTAAGTGCAATCATGCAAGCGGGGCTGGCTGCAACTGCAGCCCACCATGAGAGACATAGGAGGATGACAACAGGCTTAAAGAGCTAGCGGACATTGGGGTGCTCAATCTCTGTGTCAGCATGTATCCCCTCTCAGCCGACTTCAGGGTGCCCAAATCTGGGGTCAGCATTGATCCCCCTTGCCGAAATTGGGGTGCTCAATCCCATGTCAGCATGTATCCCCCCTCCCCCATTAATGTGGCACACTGGGAGCCCACCCCAGTGTGCCAAAAAACTACCTCTTTGATGTTTCCGACACTGGGATGCTCACTCCTGGTATCGGATGCACCACCCCCATATGGCCCTATGTTCTCAGCTGACCTTGGGGTGCCCAGGCCCTGGGTTGGCATTGATCCCCCCCAGTACTCTGGCACACTGGGAGCCCACCCCAGTGTGTCAAAATCTGTTTTATTAATATTTCACTTGTAAAAAAGAAAACAATCCCTCAAGTTCTTTTTTTTTTAAAACCTAAAAAAAAAAAAAACAGTCCCTTGTCATTTCTGCCAGCCCCTCTCCCAACCCCACACCTCCCTCTACGGTCCCCTCCCGCTACCCCAACCCATACTTACCTCTGGAGGTCAGGACCAGCAATCTTCTATGGACCGGGAAAATTTCTGCACTCTTCAAAGACCAACCAGGAACTGAAGAAATGATGGTCGCTGCATAGAATCACCTTTCAGGACTAATTAATAAAATGACAGTGCCACTGTTCATAAGGTGGGGTCCCAAAAAGCTCTTGTTGCAAATTTGGTGACAAAACTCCAAAAAAATGACTACATTATAAGCATCCATTGCGCAGTTTCTATGCATGCTCGTAACTTCATCAGTTTTTAATATTTTCACTCCAAATTTCCAACATTGCCATTTTTTCATACCCCCTCATGAACAGTATAGCTGTCATTATTTACATCCTTTCCGAAATGTGTTTTTGTACCTGTGGCACAGAATGGTATGGTCGCTGTGCGAAATCAACTTTTGGGACAGATTAACGAAATCCCAGTGCCACTGTTCATGAGAAGAGGTTCCAAAAAGGCCACGTTGAAAGTTTGGTGAAAACATTCCAAAAAATCACTGCATTATGAGTGTGCATTGCCCAGTTTCTACGCACGCATGTAACTTCACCACTTTTTCATATTTTCACTCCAGATTTTCAACATTGCCATTTCTTTACACCTCTTCATGAACAGTACAGCTGTCATTTTTCACATCCTACCCGAAATGTGTTTTTGCACCTGTGGTGCCGAATGGCGCACTTGCTGTACGAAATCACCTTTTGGATTGAGTAACAAAATAATACAGCCACTGTATCCTGAGGTGGGGTCCCAAAAAGTCCATTTTGAAAATCTGGAGCAAAAATGCCAGCAAATACCTGGGGCATTAGGATTTCCAATCATAATGCCCACCCTGTACAAACTATCAGGCATCGGCGGTGTGACTTGGGGGCGTTAGCCATAGTGCTCACCCCATACCACCCCACCCCCACCCTGCAGCCACTGACAGGCATCAAGGTATGTCTTGGGGTATTCAGCCCTAACTTTCACCCCATTCTCCTATACTACACCCATCTCAGCTTATTTCTTTATGGAATGGGGTGAGCATAAGGGCCGAAGACCTCAAGGCACACTGCGACACCTATCAGTGTTTGCAGGGTGGGGTGAGGTGGAATGACATGAGTGTTATGGCCGATGAACTAAAGGCACATCCCCAACACCTGTCAGTCTCTGCGGGGTGGGGGTGAGGGTTGGCATTACTTCAATACTTCACTGCCATTCCTATTATGCATCTCTCTAACTCCCTCACTACCAATGCCAATACCAGCAAGCAAACATTCAGGATTGACAAATGTTTGTTAAATATTGTAATAGTTTTGTACATCGCCGGCTTGTGGAGCTGTGTCACCTAAGAAACTGGAAGTAAGGTCCTGGGAGGAAAACATCCTAGTCCGGATCATGTTACTTAGCTACCTGGGTGGCCTTTTCTGTGCAAAGCAAAGCCTGTCTGACTTTTTCTGTTATGTGGGTGTTCAGAGTTGGCCCTCGATCTCACATGCCCATGTAACCTCCTCCTCCTCCTCCTACTCGTGTTTTTCTCCTGGCTGCCTGCCCATAGTCCCGACTCCCAACAAAAACACAGCAGCTACACGAGCCTTCCCTCCCCATCTACAGTACATGACTTTGCTCGGTGTAGTTAACTGTGTATGTGGCCAGAGATTGTAGCCAGCAGTGCTCATGGTGGAAGTTGTGACACGAGAGTTTAAAGTGGCTTCCATGGCAGTGTGCGGTCCCGGATCCTGATAGCAGAAGCTAGCTGCTGGGTGATATACAGCAAAAGCCACTGCAGTAAACAAGGGTGCCACCTCTAGAAACTGCAGACTGGATTTGTGTAGGGAGTTTGAGAAACAACCTGCTTTCTTGACCACAGTGCCAGACAGCAGTGGTGGGGATCTGCATTAATAAAAAAGGGTCATACTAGAGAATGGGAATATCGTAACTCAGTTGCAGCTAATGATGAAATGCTGTGTAAGCTTATATGAAACATGACAAGGTTTCAAATAAACTTGTGAAGCATTAATTGTCTTGTATACATGGTTAAATTTTTCCAGGAGGATATCCTATGTGTCTCAAATTGTAATCTCTTGTGTTCTCCGAATTAAAGCTCCACCACTGTACCATGGTCAAGAAAACAGTTTGCCTCTCAAAGCCGATACAAAAATCCCCATCTCCAGTTTCCTATCCATGCCACTTCAATGAAGAGGAGAGAGAGAGCTGACACTGCTTGCAGCTCATTCCGTCAAGAAAGCTGCTTGTCTTTTCAAACCCACTGCTGCTGGTGTTCTTATGAAATCACCGTCACTCTGGTGAAGAGAATGTCCTGTTACACATTTAGCATTTTGGGCTAGTTAGCACTAAGATATCATCAAGACTAGTGGACAGTGCTGTGCTCACATTAAACAGAGGCTACAAAACCACAACCAGATTTTGCCTGATGCCTTAGAGGGATGAGTTAAATGTGTAGGAGCAGATGTGACCCAGTGTGAGGAGGGAAGGAGGTGAGTCACGATCAACCGGACTGTTGGGAGGAGGATGGCATGGACATTTAGTTCCCTGGCCATAGAACTTCTATGCTGTGTACTGGGATTCAAAAATATCAGGTAGCTTGCCCCCCACTATGTCACTGCCTGTCTACAGGCTAGTACTCGAGGCCAACAGTATTTGGCTAGAGCTGAGACAAATACTTGCAACTTGGGGGTTGACTCACGAGTTAGAACTAAAATATCAGCAAACAAAAAATTAAATAACACTGAGAATGGAAGTAATTTAGTTCTCCAGTAAGCTCAAAGTGGCTAGAAATGCTTGATGCACCAGCTCTTTATGGTCTCACAGACAGTGAATGAATGAATGAAGGTAGTAGGATGGAAAAAATGCTCTTCAGGTTCACTTCTCGGTGCTCTAACCACTACGTTGCACTGCCTCAATGTAAGCAATAACCCAATCAGCACAGAACTGCTGAAGTGTGGCACTCTCTTGCCAAATCTGTTTATTTATTTCTTGTACGTTGCTAAACATTAATGAAGAAATAAAGCACTTTACTTTCCATCATATGTAGTAATAGAGGCATGATTCTTTAAAATAATGTTTTTTTCCAGCATATGTTATTCATTATTATAATAATAATTCATTTACTGGAACCAAGCCACCCTCACAAAAAAAAGTTATATTCTGGTGTTTGTGGTCCAGGCCACATTTGCAGTTGCTTTCATGTACAGTAGTGCTTTCTAACACTATTTACTGTTATTAATTCTGGTGCCAGCAGAAATCTCACCTACCATGGATTTTTGGAGTGGATCCATTTGGTTTCATGGCAATTATTTTACATTCAGCTAAGTATTTTAAAATTGGTATTTCTGATTGTTGCCGTACTGATCTGAAGGCTAATTCAGCATGTAGTTGAGTGCTTTTTAAGTTCGTTGTGCATGCACACACAGTGAGCTTCTTGAAATGAGTTGCTTTTTGAGCCTCAGTGGTGAATCACCTTTAACTGCCTGCTGTGCACCTCCTTCTATATGCTTTAAATGTCCTTAGATCACTTGGGATTGGTCAAGGAGGGGTTTGAAATTCATCACACATTCTGCCTCTGTGAATCCCAAATAAGGGAATCTTGTGGCAGTTATTTGATGCAAGGCACCTTGCTCCTTATTGCAGACAATTCAATCAATCAATCAATCAAAATCTTGATTTATTCAATCAAAATCTTTATTTATTCAGGCGAACATCATTGAGCGTAGCTCATTTACAAGATGGACCTGAGTGGTCATACAAATAAGGGTACAAGTTTTTTTCACAAAGACATGAGAATAGCATAACATTAGTACAATCAAATAAATAAGAGATATATACAAAATTTACAGATATACAAAGCACAGTAAAATAACTTAACCTGTAAAAATGAAGAGGATAATAGATATAGCAGGGATAATAATCAAATAATAGGGCTTTTGTAGGCTTTTATGTGAAATGTGATAACTGACTGTAGAAGAAGGAAACTAAACATAGTGGATTACAGAAGGGGGGTGTAGGTTGGATGGGAGACTAGGCCTTATGGAAGCAGTTGCACAACTCTGGAAATAGGGCAGTGTATAATCTTTTGAAGGATGATAAGGGTAAGAGGGTATTCAGATTCATAGATTTTTGGAGTGAGTTCCAGACAAATGCTAGGGAATAGCTGATAGCAGCCCTCCCAAACCGGGTGCAGGTATTGGGAATCTTTAGCATAATGAGCTTATTGATCCTTAAGGTGTATGGCCTAGATGTGATTCGGGTGAAACAGTCTGAGATATAGGAGGGGAGTTTGCCTGATAAAGCTTTAAAGATCCAGATTGCAGCATTCCTTTTTCTTCTGTGCTGTAGGGATGTCCAATTGACTGCCATGTAAAGAGAGCAATGATGGGTGCTGGAGGGAAGGTCTGTAATAAATCTGATGGCTCTATGATACAGGGTGTCCAGCTTATTTAAGAGGGAGAGTGAGCAATGGCCGTAGAGAAAGTCAGCATAGTCAATAAGGGATAGGAATGATGCCTGGATTAATCTTTGTTTGGAGTCTTCGGTGCACGGGTGTCGAAAGCCCTCTTTGACACATACAGCCTGCCTTTGATGCAAGCTGCATTTGAGAATCAGCCTTGGTGCAAATTTCAGTGCATGGTACAATTTACACCATTCTTTTTGATGCAAGCCCCTTACATTTTTCTGGGAGCTTAGAGAATTGGGCCTCAAGTATTCAAAAGCAGTCTGTCTCAACAGATGATACAAGGGGCCTGATACCAAAAGAGCCCTTATTGCGGTGCTCTAGGGCTGCGGCACACTACCAGTGCATTAGGGACCATGTACTCCATTCTGTAAAATTTGGGGTCCTGGCCCCAAAAACTCAGGAGTTGTCACATTTGCAGGCTAGCACCAAACAATAGGCACAGCTGCGGGATTTGCTGCAGAGATCCGGCCCCCCCATCAGATGCAACATTACCAAGAAAGGAAGGAGGGGTCCAGGGGCATTGGGGATGCCATAGAGATGTTGAGGAGCAAGTGGGCATGCCGGGTGATCAGGCACCCAACGGGTGCCATTCATATAACCATTGTGGTAATTGCTTCTGATAAGTTATAAAGGCACCCCCTCCAGGTGCTAATCGCCTCCCTGGCATGTGCACTTGCTCCTCAATGCCTCTGTAGCACTCTCTTGTCTCTTTTGACCCCAGACTCCACATACAGAGCCCCCCACCAGTTTTCCACCTTGTGGGGCAATGATGCAAGGGGTGTAGACCCCACCTCCTGGCTGATCTAATGTGAGCCCCTTGCTATGGTCACAGCAGGGCTTTCAGAATCCCCCAAAAGGGGCTGTTGCAGCCCCACTGTAGTGCAAGCCCCCTTGTGACCTGGAATACCCTGATGTAGGTCACAAGGTCACAAGGGTGGCGCAGTGTCTGTTTGCCACAGTGGCTTCCCATTCCAATGCAGACCACATTTTAGAATAGGGATTGCAGCATTTTATGATGCAAGGTGCAAATTGCATTGTTGTTTGATGCAAGCACCTTGTGTCAGTCTAGGTGCTTTTGGATTCGGGCCCAAGATCTCCATCAGCCAAACAATTAGTAGGGTTAACAACAAAGATTGCATATGACAACAATACAGGAGTGAGCTGCTATGCAAATGCTGGAATACCAACTCTTTCACGTTTACCAGCTTTTACTGCAACAGTGACTGCTTCAAAATCAACACCTGTTAGTAACTCCCTAAACCAAATGATAACTGCTACACATCAGCAACAAAACACAGTTCACTTATGCCATTGAGAAGTACATTTGGTGACAGTGTCCAACAAGATGTGACTGAGTTCATTATGGCCATGATTAACTCATTAGAACCTGATGGTATCTCAACTAGTTGTCACTTCAAGTTGAAATTTGAAAATAAAGTTGTATGTCCTTTTTGTGGCAATATTTATAGAGAAGACATTGATGACATGCTGTGGAACTCACTATATGTCCCTCATGAGTTATCAATTAAATTCAAGCAGCTGTTTACTAACTCACAATGTGGGTGGGAGTGCACAAAATGCAGTTGTCAGAGCAAAAGAACATTATGAGTTGTACAATCTGCTAACTATCTACTGTTGATAATCTAACACTTTGACTCAGATGGTGTCAGACTTGAGAACTCAATCACAGATTTCACAGCAGGTAAAATTTCTCTTGCACAACAACATTTTCAGACCCAGTCATCTCCCACCATGGTGCTTGTCCTATTTATAGCCATTAAATGCCTTTTATGCCTGATCAGAAGTCGGATTCCATCACGATGTTTAACAACTGACTCCTGGAGATTCAGGATTGGATGGGTGCAAATTGGCTTAGGTTGAATTCAGGGAACACTGAGGTGTTGGTTGTGGACCCTAGAGGGAGGACAACAGGGACTTGGACTGGGAAACCCTCAGGTTTATATCTTGGGGGAGGTCCCCGCTTCTTGCCTCTGGCCAAGTACGTAACCTTGGCATGATTTTTGACGAAAGCCTGACTATGAAGATGCAGGTGTCGGCCGTAGTTAAATCTGCCTTTTTTCATCTGAGGAACATTGCCTGGGTGAAACACTTGGTTCCACGGGAAGATCTTCCCATCTTGGTTCACACCTTTGTCACCAGCCATTTTGATTACTGCAATGCCCTCTATCTAGGGCTGCCGGGGGTGGATATCCGCCACTTGCAGCTTGTACAGAACGCGACGACCAGGTTGTTGATGGGAGTTTCACGATCTAGCCATATGACACCTGTGCTGTGTGATCTGCACTGGCTGCCAATACAGTGGTGGATCACCTTTAAGGTTGCATTATTGACCTTTAAGGCCCTACATGATTTGGGACCTCACCACCTGAAAGAGCTCTTGGTGCCTTACTGTCCTGTCCATTCTCTTCACTCTTCTGATGAGGGATTGCTAGAGATTCCCAGGGTACGTCTAAAGATGTCTGGAGGTAGATCTTTTGCCTATATGGCACCAACCCTGTGGAATTTTCTACCTCATCAGATACGAGAATGCCTAACTGTTGAAAGTTTTAAAACACAACTAAAAGCTTTCCTTTTTGCCTTTGCAGTTGCTGGTACATAAGTAAGTGTACTGTATGATTGTCTGATTCATTGTTTTGAAATGTGATTTTACTGATTTGACTTATTGTAAAAGCGCCCTGAGCTTGGGAAGGGCACTTAATATAAATAAAATGTACTTACTTACTTACTAATACATTATACCGCTTGGCCCACACACAGTATTTAGAAAGAGTACAGTGATAAAATATGCACCTTCAGACAGAGGTTAGTAAAAAAACCTAAAGGATGCATATGTATTAGTGTTGAAAAACAGTTTGTTACACATGCAGAAGAATACTGTAGGTATAAGTCTCGCAAGCAAATGCCTCTTGCATCTCATTTGTTAAAACACAGGGTTTAATTACATACAGTAGTTTGTTATACTGTATAAAAAATGTCATAAATGAACTTTTTTTCTATAGTTACACTTTCCTATTGATGACAAATGTAACTAAACTGATGTGCTCCACCATTTCAAGCTGGGATCATCTTCCCCCAGAGAAAAAAGAAACCAAAAAATTCCTTTCTGAATAATGTATACAAAGGTTTTGGAGTCTCTGAATATGTACTGATATAGTTACAGTTCGAGTGGTCTCTTACTAGGGTGTCAGACTACTGACATATTCAGTTTACAGAACAAAATCCTTTTCAAGCATTCTTAACACCTCCCCCGATATGTAAAAATGATGACACATCACCCAACATTTCTACTGAGCTGAGTGATACAATGATTATCAAGCTGAGCAACACAATGATTAGTCACATACACAATTGTGAGAACTGTGAGTATATTTATAGTATTCATTGCAAAAAAACTCCATTAATGCATCAGTTAGGGTTTCTATTACAGTGACGAAAGTATGGAAATTTGGTATTAAGGTTCCCAACCCTACCACCCCACTCCACCCTCCCTCCACATACCAACAGGTGTTGGGGTGTGCCTTGAGGTCATCAGCCCTAACTCTCACCCCATTCCATGTGTAAGGAAGCTGAGATGGTACAGTGTAGGGCAAGGTTTCTCAAATGGTGAGACCAGCCTCCCTTGGGAGGCCCCAACCTGTTCCAGGGGAGGCTCAACCAAGCCTGAAAAAGAACTATATTTAAATTTTGAGGTATAGATATTTTGTATGAAGGGATGAGGCCATCTGAAAAGGGATAATAGTAGGCGGATTTATGTTTATATTTATAAATTAGTGACCAGGAAAGACACTCTGAGCCAAGGCTCATTTCAAGTGTACCTTGGGAAGTGTAGGGAGTGAATAAAATTCAAAAGGCAACTACAGAACAAAGCAATACAAAATGAGTAATAGTGCAAACAAATAGGAACAATGAGCAAATAATGTGAGGTAACAATTGATCAGTTAGACTGGTGGCAGAACAATCCAAATACAAAACTTAAGCAGAGATGTTGTAGGAGAAAGAGCAGGAGGAAGCAAAAGGATCTCTGAGAGGATGCTTAAGAGAAGGGAAGAGGAGACAGGTGGGTAGGAATGTTATTCCAGATAGAGGGAAACAGACAGAGAAAGCAGTCTAACCAATGAAGGCACTGCAGCACGGGAAACAATGGTTTTAGAGTCAAAAGAGTGGAGCAAGTAGGCTGACCTAGGGAGGGGTTACAAGGACAGGTATAATAAGTTGTATAAAATGAGAGCTAACAACTCAAAGGAGCTTCATTTTATTCCTGAGGTACTGTTCTAAGATGTTATTTTTTTATGGGGAGGCCCAAGACTATTTCAATGCTTGGGGGAGGCTCAAGATCTTTTCCATGGCTTTGGGGAGGCTCACCATGACAAAGTTTGAGAACTAATGGTGTAGGGGAATGAGGTGAGAGTTAGACCCAATGACCCCAAGGCACATCCTGATGCCTTTTGATATGTGGAGGGTAGGGGATGCTAGGGTTGGGAACCCTAACACCGAATGTTAATACTTTTGTCACTATAATAGGAACCCTAACTGATGCATTAACATAGTTTTTTTTCCATTGAATTTCTTTACTTTTTGAGATAGTATAATAGTATCCTTATTTTACTGTGTGTAGATGCACATATGTATGCAGGTGTGGAAGTGCAGGGTCCTCCATTTGTCAAACAGTGACCAAATTGTCAGCATAGCCATCGTATTACCCCACCTCATGTACCCCGGTACCGAGAAATTGTGAAATACAAGACAAAATGTAATTATGTGCAACTGCAATGCCATTCTGCACCACAGGTGCGAAAACACATTTTGGGCAGGATGTGAAAATTGATAGCTGTACTGTTTATGAGAGTGTGTGAAAGAATGGCTATGTTGAAAATGTGGGCACAGTATTGAAAAGTACCAAAGTTATGCACGTGTGTAGAATAAATTCAATGTATGCATGTGACTTGGGTATTTTTATGAATTTTTTCACCAAATTTTCAACATGGCCTTTTTGGAAACTCACCTCATGAACACCAGCAATGTCATTTCATTCATCAGTCCTGAAAGGTGATTTCATACAGTGACCGTGCCATTCCGTGCCACAGGTGCGAAAACCTGTTTTGGGCAGGATGTGAAAAATGATGGCTATATAATTCATGAGATGGTGTGAAAAATGGAATGTTGAAAATTTGGAAGGAAAATATAAAAAATTGCTAAAGTAACGCACTATATATTTTTGGACACTGGGGTTGGGCTCCCTAGTGCCCCACACTGCTGGGGGGGGGTGAGTGGGTGTCTAGTGCCAACACAGGGATTTGGCACCCCAACGTTGGCAAAAAAAATGCTAAATTAAAAAGAATCTATACATACATTAATATTTTGGGTGATGAGGGCATAACTGAGGATGCTGGGAGTGGGCTCCCTAGTGACCCACACAAGGGGAGGAACCTGTACCGCCGACGTGTGGATTTGGCACCCTGATGTCAGCATAAATTGGCAGAAATTTTTTTTTTTTTAAATATGCCTTGGCCCTCTTGGAGGTAATAAAAGGATATTATATCCTGTTATTAGATAAATAACAAAAGGTGTTTACCCAAACAGGGGCCAAGCAATCCGATTTAAACTTTTTTTTTAAATGGTCAGAACGGCTTTGGGGTTTTTCAGGGGCATTGTATTTTTTTATTAAAGTAGTGCCACAAATTTGTGGCAGTTTTCACACAACAGTGATGTTAGTTGTGCAAAAATTGGCACAATTTGCAGCAGTTTTGAAAAGAAGTGCCACAAATTTGCAGCACTACCAATGGCTGAACGCAGAAGACATCTTTCTGTCCACTATTTAAAACAAAATAATGCCAGGATCATGTTTCTCGGGCTCTGATTAGGTAAACACAACTGTTGGTGTTTACAAAGGGGCATTATGTTTTGAATTACAGTGTTTTTAAACCATTGCTAACCAAGATGGTGACAGCATGACACTACGGAACCCATTTGTGGCAGTAAAAGGTGCTTTCATGAAAGCAAAAAGTGCTTTCAAACCATATATATTTTTCCTATAGGCTATAATGGGAAACTTAAAACTTTATTAATTTTTGAATGGATTAAATTTTTTTCACCAAATCTTCAAAAGGCACATCAGTGACCCAGACCCATATACCCTAACAATAGCAGACCAGACCTCAAACTGTTTGGGACTTATGGATGAACAAAGAAGTTGCACCTAAATGATAAATTTCACATTTTGTGGCACCGCAACTGCACCACTGACTGGAATGAAACTTGCCACATCCAGATCCAGAGATCTATGGTACCAGAGGGTGCATGAAACATTTTGGGTACATCGGTCATACAGTTGCAAAGTTATTAAAGTGCAAACTTTTGGGTTTAACATAGAAGTGGCTGGGCAACCTTAAGTCTACTGGCACAACTGTGCCAGTATAACATAAAATTTGTATCTCTCTGTATTATATATGTGGCAGTAGTGATATATTTTTTCTGACACAGAGCAAAAAGTAATTTTCTTTTTAAAATAGTTTCCTGTGTATTTAAATATAATGCTCTGTGTAAACAGATATATATATATATATATATATATATATATAGTTGATTTTCACACTAATATACTTGAATGACTTGTAAGCAGCATTTGTATAATGTCTATTCATTAATTATACATTTTTAAATTGAGAAGTGGCTTTACTTAAAAATTGTTATGTCAGTTAGAGACATATATGGAAATGAACCTAGTATGCTGGTTATGCACTGTTCCTGTTTTTTTTTCCATAGGATCATGTTCTGAATTTTCCAAGTAGATTCTGTAAATAGTTATACTTTAAGAATTATAATACAACAGTTATCTATCTTACAGTCAAAATGACTATACATAGTTCATATTTTTATTTACTGCTTGTTTTTTCGCCTTCTCTGGCAGCAGCTACAAAATGTTCGTTTTCAATCTGGTTGCAGTTTGATTGGCACTTTTTATAAGTAAGTTCATTTTAATTTTTATCCCATGCATGAGTCTTCATTTCTTTTTTTTTTTTTCATTTTTGTAGGCCGGCCCCCCTTCCCGAAGGGAGCTCAGCCCCATCCATGTGCCACCACCCCCATGTCCAGGCTTACCTCCCCAGGTGACACCACCGGGTAGGCGCCCCGTCCCCATGGTTCAAAGCGTGCCCTGGCTAACCCCCCATGGTGGGGCCATGGGAGTAATACCCTCCCCAGTGGACACTGTTGGCAGTGGGGGTGGTGGCAAAACAGGGCATCATGCTGGTGGGCCAGGAGTTTTGATAGTGTGGTGGCAGTACTTGGGGGTGGGGATGGGCAAGGATGACCTGCATCTGCCTCACCCCTCCACAGGTGACGGCACCAGTATAAATGGATCCCCCCAGCCTCCCCAGGAGTAGTATGCCGGACACTCTACACCCCCCTGAGAAGGAGAGCAGTATCTAGGATGCTCAATCCTTCTCTCCCCGGCTGACCATCCTATGTTCTGAGTCAATTTCTGAACCTGGGTCGTCGGGTTGCAGACGAATGCCCTGCCTCTGTGCCGGTGGGCCATCATGAGTCTCCATTTCTGTCATTATTGTGTCAGTACAGTTTTCATGTTCGGTAATGGTCTAAATGCTTCATGTAAATGATAAACTGTTTTAATAACATTAACACAATAGACGTTTCACTCTAAAAGAATTCCAACCATCAGGAACAGCTTGGAGAGTTCAACCTTCTACTGTTGCTAGAATCTGCAACAGAATATATGAGTTTAGAAAATATGCTGTTCAACAAGCAATATTATGAACTAGAGATTGTAAATGGAGGAAGCTGATTGGTTGAGAGGTTTTTGAAGCCGTGATGATATCGGGCTACATCATCACGGCTTCAGAAAACCTCCAGTCACCTGCCTCCTCACTCTCCGGAAATCACATCTGCACCTGTTCCTTCAGTTCCCACACAAACACCCCATGTCCCTGCCACTACAAAGGAATGTAGATTTCGTAGCAGCCTCAGTTAGCCGAAATGTACTGCCACACTACAACCCACTATTTCTTTTAAAATGAAGCACTTGCTGCTTCTATGTGCAACTTTGCCATCTCGTTCTCTTCCCAGAGGTGCGCGCGCTTGCTCAACCAACCGTCCATTTTCCACACACAGTAGCGCTTGGAAAAACATTGTTTTTTTTTTGGTTTTTACTTCAAAACTCCCGTGTGTACCCTATCAATTGCCAAGCTAAATACTGACAACTAGCAACTTACCGATCTGTTGAAAAGACCGGAAGTCTCCCTGCTACTGAGTCGGCTCCATTTCAGTCTGTCTTCCATCCCCTCTGGTGGCTTGCATTACAAAATCCGTCCTACAGTATTTAAGAACAAAAATAAAAGCACACACAGTTTTCCTGGCTCCTGACCACAGTATACAGGGCTGGTACAGTCTTACTTCACAGCTGCACCTCCCCCACAAACATCAGTTACAGCTACAGCAGCACCACCTGCTGCCCAGACCCTTCCAGGAACTATTTTCTTGAAAGGTAGATATCCAAAACCCTAACAACCTCATTTTCACAAGGTTATGAATATTTTGTTTTTATTTTTTTATGAAAAAGATTTTTTGAGCCAGTTCATAATAGCAGTAAGTCACTCCAGGGTGTGGTATATGATGGGATATCAGCACTTCTCGGATAGTTGAACACACTTGGCCTGGGGCCTCATGCCCAACCACCCAAGGCATGATGATATCCCATGCTATACCACACCCTGTCATGCCTTATTGATTAATTGTACCACAATGACTACAGATGTATGGCAATGACAAGAATAAGAACACTAATCTAATAGTCATTTTTATGGCAACCATCAAGCGAAATGTAAATCTGAAACTTGTTTACATGAAAAAATAAGTTTGACTCATAATGTAAAACATAAAATTCAACACATGAGATACCCTGCATATTGCCACAAACAAAGTGCATGTTACAATGGATAGAATGTCATTATAATATTATCTAGTATGGCTCTGCACATCGGCATACACAGGGAGATGTGTAATATATTGCTATATACATCTGTATTTGTGGCTGCAGAGGTGCTGGCCCCATAAACAGTCATAAATACTCTTCTAATAAAAGCAACACATTTTCTCAAAAAGGAAGGAAATTGTTTGCAAACAACTGCGCTAATGCACCAGTTAGGGTTCAACGCAATGCCACAAAAGAAGGGAACTGTGAAGTTGGGGTTTCCAACCCTAATTCCCCATTCCCCTTCCCCAAGTAGCTAAAGGAACAAGGCTGCACAAGCAACCACAGACAGCCATCATCAGGTAAGTCAAACAACATGGAGCTCTTTCCACATGACACAAGAGGCATCCATCATCATGGTCCAGTGCTTCTGGAGCCAAGTAACCATGACTGCTTGGGTCAGATGAACTTTAAGATTCTTGAGCAGATCGGAACCCTAAGCCAGAAACTAGGTCCGCCTTGAGAATCACTTTCTCACATTCCACCTACCTGGTCCTGTACACCTGTGGATCCTGACTGGATGTTTGTGAGAGCTGAAGAAGTAGGTGGGCACCGTGTTTCTTATCAAAATCAGGTATATACATTCCTCCTTTGCATGCCAGCTGCATTAGCTTCTTGAAGCTGAGGTGTCATGGGGCTGGCCTCCACAGGAAGTGTAACATCTGTTTGTGGATGGACTGGAAGAGTTCTCATGATATTGGCAGTGAGAGTTTATCCATGAGATACAGGATCTGGGGAGCTGCAATCATTTTAAAAGCATAGGCTCTACCCCAGTGTGACAGGTGCAGCTTGTTGTATCTGGCTAGGCCCTACTCTAGGGATGCTAGCAAGGGAGCCATATTGTGCCTACCCAAGTCCCTTGTATTCCATGAGATTTGGATACCTAAATATGTAATCTGGTCCTGCACCTGGTGCAGCTGTTGTGGAAGTCTGGCAGCCCTGCCACAGAATTGTGCAATGCCATTAGGAGGGATTTGGCCACACTCATCTTGTAGCCAGAGATTTGCCCATATTGTTGTAGCAGTGCTAACAAGGGTTAGGATTCGAGAAAATAAAATAAAACTCAATGGGCCTGATATTTTAAAAATGGCACAATTGCAGCACAGCCATTTGAGCTACACTTGTCCCGGTGCACCCCCAACTCCTACAATATTCAGATGGATAGTGCTCATGGATGGAGCAGCGCTACGTGACTCAATAGCAAGCCCTGTTAGCACAGTGCAATGTTAAACTGTGTCACCCCATCATGGACCAGGGCTGCATATGACCCACAGGAAGTAGCGCTGTCTGAAATGGGATAACAGAAAGTCCTCCATGGGTTATATTCTGCCAGAGCATGCAAATGTGCCAATTCGGCAAGTAAGGCACTAAAAAGGCCATTTGCATGCCCATTATGGGCTCATTTGCATGCCGCACAGCAGCTCCTTAGTGCCCCTTTCATAGTGCAGATGAAAGCCTTGGTGGTGCAGTGGTTCCCTCCACCCATGATCATCCATTCCCTCTAATGCTAACAGTTCCCTAGTGGTATAGTTGTTCCCCCCACTCTTGGTCACCGTTCCCTATATTGTAAGTAGTCTCTGGTGGCCCAGTGGTTTCCCCCCCAACCCGAGTACCTGGGTCCCCTACTGACCAAGAACCCCAACCACATACTTTTCCCCACTCTGGGAGCTGGATCTGTGAACATGGCAGCTGGCACAGCCCTCCTTGCACCTCCTCGGCTGGCCGCTGTCTGACAGTCACAGAGTGTGATCATGGAGGGATCACTGGACCACCAGCGATGACTGGGACAGGGAGATAGGGACACTATTGCACCAGGGATACAGTAATGACTGGGAATAAGAGATCAGGGATGGGTGGTTGTGGTACAGTCACCCTGCCTCTTGGGGGGCTGGGTTTGCAGACTTAGAACCCAGTTAATGAGTAAAAGATTTTTCGTTTTTACTTTTTTTAGTATGAGCTGTACTATAAGTTAGAAGCTGTGTTGTACACAGAGAACAAACAATAGCTTTCTCTGTTAAATAGTTGCTTATGAGGAATTGTCTTTTTTGAGGGAACCATGTTTGTTTCTTCTTTCTGAATACATAAGACTGTCACAAACAGTAGTTAGATTTTTGATTAAGGCCCAATTAGCCCTAACTAGGGATTAAAATAGTAATATCTTAAGTGACAGACATCCATAATAAACACTACACCATATGGTTGGTAAATAAAGTAATTAGAGATAATTAAAGTGAGACAGACCTCTTGTTTCAGTCAAACATGAAATCTACTGTAACTATTCCCTTGTTACAGCAGCTTACCCTTTCCAAGAATAAGCATCACATACAATATGGAACATCTTGATTTCATTTCCAGGAATTATATGCATGATCCAAGGGTGTAAGGAGAGGGAGAAGAGAGCTTCAGAAAATAGATATAGTATCAGGCCTAGAGAAGGAGTCCAGAACAGAGGAAACAAAGTAAGATGCAGTGGGGAGGGTGTCAACCAAGTGGGACAAGGAACAAGTTAGGAGGAAGCCAGGGGAGGACAGAAAGTAAGAATTCTACAGGCAGCCTGTAAGAATTCAAGGATCCTTGGAAGGAAAGTGAGGGAGCACCAGGTGGCAGCAGCAGAGGCAAATTTAGATTTGTTGGCAATAACAGAAACATGAGTAACACAATACCATGACTAGGTTCTAACTAATTCTAGGTAGGTTTGTCTGAACCCTCTGCAGTTCTGGGTTCTACTTCTAGTCTAGAGCTTTTGAAATAATCTAGGGTTCTAATCTTTTTTAGAATGTTTTAGAACTCAAATCCTATTTTCAAACAACATGAAGTCTTGCTGTATTCTGACTATTGCAGTTAGCCCCAGCACTCAAACTGCCCCGGAGAGTAGAGGGTTAATTTCTATGCAGAGCATAGAACGTTGAGCTTGAGCTCGGTTCAAATCTCTGTATGCTGCACTTTGAAGTGTAACTGTCAGATTCTTTACTCCACCTAACTGAACGGCCGTCCAGAGATTTCTCCTTTGCTCACGGTTCGAAAGTCAGTTAAAGTCTTCGGTTTTACTGATTATTTTTCTCAAGTTTCGGTTCAGATCTCTGTCTGTGGTACAGTAAGTACTAGGTAGTGAACTAGACATAGTAAACTTGCAGAAATTGTAAAAATTGATTTTTCAACTGGTTCGGCTGAACCAGCCGTTTAGTGATTTATATATTCTGTCTTTGTTTTTAAACTTAGAGTGTGGTTACTGATCCTTATCGGTTTTAAAAAAACTGCATTTTCTTGTGTTTTTTTCCAATATCCATGACACGGTTAGAAACCGATAAGGGTGTCTTGCCTGGTTGTTTGCCATAAAAAGGGTAAGTTTGTGGTTAGGATGACTACGTCTGAGAAATCCAAAAGAAAAACCGGGCCCACTGGGTTTCAACACTGCAATGTGTGTGGGGAGGTCTTTGCTAAGGCTGATCCCACACCACCTGTGTTTATTGTCTGGGGTTTGCCCACCTCGATTCAGACTGCCAAATCTGTAAAAATTTCCCTAAGTCTACCCTGAAAAAAAGATTAGGTAGGCTCAGGATAAGGAGGCCATGAAGCTCGCTGACCTGGATGGCCAGCCTGGTTCAGTTCCGACCGAACCTGAGGGAGTGCCCTCTGACCTGAGTGATACTTCTTCTGGCAAGGGGAGAGCTGATCCTGAGGGATCGGTTCCTACAAAAAGAAAAAGAAAAGAAAAATTGGCCGGTTCGGATCCAGAGACCCATTTTCCAACTGCTGAAGAGATTGCCAATGCTGTAAGGATTGTAGAATTGCTTTGTCCGGTTCCGTCTGATCTGGCTCCTTCTGGCAGGCGCTCAGTTCAGTCGATTCCTCTGGTTCAAGATTATGCCCCTGAAGATTTCTATGAACCAGATTTGGAGGGGGATGAAGATTATGATGATGATGGCGATGGTGTGGGCGGTCTGGTTGAGCCCATCTCCCCAGACAGGCCTTCTGGTGTTTCCCCTCCTAGGCTTTCTGAGTCCCCTTCCCACTACATGTTTTACAGGAAAGTGGCAGAAACCCTCCAGCTCCCTGTGGAAGAAGCTGTAGAGGAACAAGAGAAACCTGATTATGTGGAGACGATGGACATCCCAGAGTCCACGAGACTGTCTATTCCCCTTCATAAGTCTTTTGGGAAACAGATACAAAAGATTTTAAAAACTCCAAATTCTGTACCTTCTGTCGACAGAAGGATGGACAAAAGGTACATCTTAACAGGTTCAGGTACAGAGTACTTGTATCAACAATGCAGCCATGTTGGGGTTGTGTAGGCTACAACCTGTGATAAGGCTAATATACCCTTTGCTTCACACCCTCCCAGATAAAGATTCTAGGAAGCTGGATGCCATGGCAAAGAAACAGTACGTGGCATCTGCCTTGGGACTCAGGCAGGCTAATTATATGGCCTATGCAGCCAGGTACCAGAAGTCCAGGTGGGACACTGTACTGACACTGGCTAAGCAGGCCTCCCCCCAGATAGCCTCAGAGCTGGAGGGGGTGGCTGCTGATGGGACTGAGGCATCTAAGGTACAGTTCCATGCTGCTGTGGACTCCAATGATGTGTTGTCTAGAGTCATGGCTACATCTGTGGCTCTTTGGAGAATGGCTTGGCTTAGAGGTACTAGTCTCTCACAGGACACCCAGGCTAAGGCCATGGAGTTCCCTGTGGTGGGTAATTCTCTGTTTGGGGAGCAGACAGAGAATTACATGAAAAAGATGGATGAGTATAGGACCACCTATAGGAGTGCACAGGCCAAGGAAAGGCAGGCAACTCCTCAAAGGCAGCAGGCTAGGCGCAGGGGCAGGCCTTTCCATAAGTCTTTCTACCAAGCACAGGAGTCTTCTCCCTTTCCTCAGAAGGGGCTCTTCAGCGGGGGAGACAGAAGGGGGATGAGCAGGGCTGCATCCATCCCTCAACCTAAGGCTCCTGCCAAGCAGATACTCTAATGTGTCAGCCCGGGTCGACTCCCCCATTCCTGTAGGAGGCAGGCTGGCTTACTTCATCCAGGACTGGATGTCTGTTACCTCAGACAAGTGGGTCCTGGAGGTGGTAAGCCAGGGGCTGGTTCTTAGCTTCAAGAAATTTCCTAAGCTGAGGGCCAGATCTTTTCCACCTGCAAGCATCTCCGAAACCATTGCCCTAGAGGCAGAAGTTTCATCTCTACTGGCTCTAAAGGCTGTAGAGAGAGTTCCTACATTGCACAGGGACAAAGGTCTGTACTCCAGGTACTTCCTTACCCCAAAAAAGACAGGGGAGTGGCGACCCATCCTAGACTTAAGATACCTGAACAAGCATCTTTTAAAATCAAAATTCAAAATGGCGACTCTGTGAATAATCCTTCCCTCTCTAAGGCCAGGGGACTGGCTAGCCTCCCTGGACTTAAAAGATGCCTACTTTCACATTCCCATCAGGTGCTCTCACAGAAAGTACCTCAGGTTCGAATTGCCTTCAGGCCATTATCAGTTCAAAGCTATGCCCTTCAGCCTGACATCAGCTCCAAGGGTATTCACAAAATGCCTAGCAGTAGTAGTGGCCTTTTTAAGAAGGAAAAACATTTCCATATTTCCATACCTGGATGACTGTCTCTTTGTGGGTCAGTCCCCAGACCAAGTCAAGTCAGACCTTCAAGTGACTCAGCAAGTGCTCACCTTGCCTAGAATTCCTTCTCAATCTTCCCAAGTCAGTTCTTGAGCCTGTACAGCTCCTCACCTTCATAGGGGCAGAGTTGGATACAGTCAAAGCAAGAGCTTTTCTTCCCCTGGAAAGGGCAAGGGCTATTGTAGAGCTGGCTTCTTCATTCCACCTTCTGGTCTCTTGGCCAGCAAGGCACTTCCTTCAACTTCTGGGCCACATGGCAGCATCTACAGCAGTGGTCCAAGGGGCCAGATTTCAGATGAGGGACATTCAGTTTCACCTGAGGGCTTTTTGGTCTCAGAAGAAAGATTCTGTAACCAAACTAGTTCCAGTGACCCAGATTCTGATCCAAGCTCTCCAATGGTGGCAGGATCAGGGCAACCTCAGGCAAGGAGTCCCATTCATCACTCTGTCTCACTCTGTGGTCCTAACCATGGATGCTTCTCTATTGGGGTGGGGAGCCCATCTGGGGGCTCTCACAGCCCAGGGACTGTGGTCCCCTCAGGAATCCCTTCTTCATATCAATCTCTTGGAACTCAGGGCAGTCTTTCTGGCCCTGCAAGCTTTCTCTCAGTCAGTGCAGAACAAGGTGGTTCAGGTCAGGACAGACAACACCACCACCATGTAGTACATCAACAAGCGGGAAGGCACTCAGTCCACAGCCTTGTGCATGGAAGCCATGGAATTGTGGTCCCTAGCTTATTCTCTGCAGACCTCTCTGATAGCATTCCACCTTCCAGGGAAGGACAATGTGCTAGCAGATGCATTGAGCAGGATCTCCCCAGGGCCATCACGAATGGTCCCTGGACCCTCTGGTGTTGAAAGTGATTTTTTTAAGGTGGGGCACTCCAGAGATAGATCTCTTTGCAGCCCCAGACAATAACCAACTTCCTCTGTTTTGTTGCAGACCCCCAGACTTGGGCTCAGTCCCTCTGGATGCTCTGATTTTGAACTGGAAAGGGACATTTCTATATGCCTTCCCTCCCCTTCCTCTATTGTTCAAGGTTCTGGTCAAGGTAAGGTCACAACCTTGCAAAGTGATTCTGATTGCTCCAGACTGGGCCAGGCAGCCTTGGTACCCCGTGTTGCTGTCCCTAGCAGTCCATCTTCCCCTGTCTCTTTCCAGGAATTACAACCTGTTAACCTCCTCTGAGGGGAGGATTTGGTACCCCAGTCTTTGGTCTCTCTATCTCAAGGCATGGCTCTTGAAGAGTTAGAGTTGTCCCAAGGGGTTCTGGATATTCTCAAAGCCTCTTGAAAGTCTGCCACCAGAAAAACTTACAACTCCAAATGGAAAAGATTCAGCATTTGGTATTCCAAGAAGCATATATCCCCAGACACTGCTGAATTGTCTACAGTTCTGGATTATATGGTTCATCTTAATGGCCTAGGCCTCAGACCAGCTACTCTCAAAGTACATTTGTCAGCTGTTTCTGCTTTTCTGTCAGTGGGAAAGCCTTCCTCTCTGTCATCTCACCTGTATTCTATAAATTTTTCTAGGGATTGCTTCATACCAATCTCCCCTTTGGGGATCCTACCCCTGCTTGGGATCTTAATGTTTGAATTGCTCAGCTTATGCAACCCTCTTCTGAGCCTTTGTCTTCAGCAGAGCTTAAGTACTTGACTTGGAAAACTGTGTTCCTGGTAGCTATTACCTCTGCCAGGTGTATCAGTGAATTGCAGGCTCTGTCAGTGGAACCTGATTTTATCTCATTCTATAGAGATAAGGCAGTCCTTAGAACTAATAGGAGGTTTTTACCTAAAGTGGTTTCAGATTTTCATCTGAACCAATCTATGTCTCTCCCTGTGTTCTTCACTGATCATTCTTCTTCAGGAGAAAGAAGTTTACACAGTTTGGATGTTAAAAGAGCCATTAGTTACTACATTAAGCGTACTAAGGCTCACAGGTTTGACTCCCTTCAGCTGTTTCTCACTTATGGGGAAGTGGATAAAGGCAAGCCTGCCACTAAGAGAACTATTGCCAGGTGGATTGTCTCTTGTATTCAATTCTGCTATGAGAAGCTAGGCAAAATACCTTTCATTCGACTAGAGGTACAGCTGCTTCCCTGGCTGCGGTCAGGGATATTCCTTTGCTAGAGATATGTAAAGCAGCCCCCTGGAAAACAGTCCATACATTTACCAAGCATTACTCCCTGGACATCCAGGCTAGGAGTGATGCTCGGTTTGGTACAGCAGTACTGCAGAGCCTATTCCCAAGGTAGGTTCGCTTCCCTCCTCCATGAAGGTACTGCTTGGTAGTCTGCAATAGTCAGAATACAGCAAGACTTCATGTTGTTTGAAGAAAAAATTACTCACCTTAGTAATTATGTTTCTTCTAATGGAGTCTTGCTGTATTCTGACCTCCCTCCCTCCCCTCTCAGAACCTGTTTTTGGGAAGTGGGCTGTCAGGTGAAGTGTTGCACCCCAGGGGTGCATTTGGGTACTCCTTCCTTTTAGAGAGGGGGAGTGGGTTATATTATTAATTTAACAGTCTTAAGTTGTTCACTACCTGGTTTTTGATTTTGGATTTCTTGACTTGATCCAAAATATTTGGTTGCCATTTGGCTAGTAAAAATGTTACAATTTCCACATAGTAGTTAGTTAGTATTAGCTCATAAGAATCTGACAGTTGTGCTTCAGAGTACAGCAGACAGAGGTTTGAACCGAGCTCGAGCTCAATGTTCTATGCTCTCTGGGGCAGTTTGAGTGCTGGGGCTAACTGCAATAGTCAGAATACAGCAAGACTCCATTAGAAGAAACATAATTACTAAGGTGAGTCATTTTTTCCTTTTAACTGTGTTGCCCATAATGAAGATAATAGTGAAATACAGGTGAAACTGAGGACGTGCTACCAATGATGAAGAAAATAATGAAACTGAGGACAAAAAGAAATAAAATCCGTTCAATATAAGGGGAGAGTGAAACAATCATGTGTAGTTTTGATATGACTGTAGTTAGGTTTATATATGGTTTCTTCTGTTTGCTAAAGTTGGCAACTTACAGGTGCTCACTGCTAACAGGGTCACCCATCCACCCATACGTTAAACGTTTTCCTGCTGCATTTATGTACCCAGTTATATCCTCATCATCATGAAGTATGAAAACAATTAACTGACATTAGCTAACCTCAGCTAATTGGTATTTGCTGCTGTCATTTTTAAATAAGTAAATCTAAAGTTGCTATGTTTAAAAGAAATGTTGTACAACAAAGTCAAGGTACTGCAGCCACAGCATCTGGAACTAGTGCACCACTTATTATGTCATAAGTGCAGTCAGTCAAGATATTTGGATAAAAAATATACCAATCATTCTTATTGGCAAATTGAAATAATACATACAACTTTCAAAGATTATGAATAATTATATCAATCATTCTTGTTGGCAAATAAGATGTACCATTTTCTAAGATAATGCACACATGTATACCAACATTCTTGTTGACAAATTGAAATAATACATGCAACTTTCTAAAATGATGCATCAGCTAGCCAACTGCTAAGTAAGTAAAATGTGCATTTCATTCACATAAATAAAAAGGGTGTTTCCTCACCACATACTGTCTCAAGGAATATTTAATGTAGCTGCAGCAGTTGGCACGTGATGTTTAAGGGACAGTGTCTGTTAACTCCCTTAGGCATCAAATTGTCCCTATTTTAAAAACAAGTCACATTCTGTGAAGACTGCTGATGTAGCTGGTTGTTTGATTCTGATTTTTAGTACCACTTACGGCAACAATACTTGCTGCTTGTGAAAATGGACAGTATCACTCATCTCACCTACAAGTGTAAAAAATAAAAATGAAAATTGATTTTATTTGTTTATTTATTAATTTATTCAAGTGTTTCACCAGGATGGCATACTGAGCAGAATTGTTTGTTTCCAGATGCGTCCTTGGGGGAAGGGGAAATGGGATAGTACAAAGTATAATACAGATGGAGTACAAAGTCACAAGCATACATTGAGGATAAATGACAAGTCAAAGGTACACATTACACAGATTACGTACAAAACAAATGTGCATACCGTTTGCAAAATATTTGCATTATAGATACACTAGTAGAATCTAAACAAGGCAGTAAGTGCATCAAACAAACAGGGCAGTTAGTCAAGTAGAGCAAAACTTAGGACAGCAGTAGAGTTAGGCTAGAAAGGAGTGCCAACTAAAGGTCTAAGACCAGAGGATAGCAGGTGGTTGGTGAGGCATTAGTCTGCCACCCAGCCAGAGGCATATCCAATAGAGGGCATATCCAAATGAGGCCATATCCTGGGACGATGGGTCAGGAGTGGAGAAGGAGGTATGGTGCGAGGAGAAAGGATGATGGGTTTTGGCAGGAGCAGGTAGGGGTTATGTGTTCACATAGGAGGATGAAGAGATATTTGCATGAGGTAGCATTATGGATAGGAGGGGGGAGTGCATTCCACAGTTTAGGATAGTGGAAAGAGAATGCAGATTGACCAGTGGCGGTAGAGTGGTGGGGGATTGAGAAGGATTTTAGATCAGAGTTGCAGAGGGATTAAGAGTGTGGGGAGGAAGCACAGATGGAGGAAGAAAGATAGGAGGGGAGGTTACCAGTCCAGACTGTGGCTATGAAAGAGGAGGCAGTGTGAGAAAGACATCTGGACTTCAGGGATGGGAGTGACACAGCTTTATAAAGGTCACAATGGTGAGTGCGAGGGTGGTAGGATAGGACAAAATGACAAAAGGAGTTGAAGAGGGCATCCAGTCTAGACAGGGTAGTTTTAGGAGCAGCACTGTAGACTGAATCAGCATAGTCAAAAGAGGGAAGGATAATTTCCTGCACAATTTCGCGGTGTGAAGCTTGAGGAATACAGTCCTTGTTCCTGTATAAGGCACCAAGCTTGGAGTGAAGATTCTTTTGGACAGCAGTCATGTGCCCTGAAAAGTCCAGATGGCAGTCAAGCCAGACCCCAAGGTATCTAAATGCAGTGACATTTTCAATGGATGTGACATCCAGGGTGTGAAAAATGGGGGCGTATTGGAATTTAGCTAGCCTATGTCTAGTGCCAAAAGAGATGGAGACTGTCTTTCTGGCATTCAGGAACAGCTGGTTGGACTGGAACCATAGCTGGACCTTGTTGAAATCAAGATGCAGTCTAGTCTCTGCATCAGCATATAAGATACTAGACATGTATAGGACAGTGTCATCTGCATACATGTGAATTTGTGATGAGGAACAGACAGAAGGGAGATCATTAAGAAAAATAGAAAATAGAAGAGGGCCGAGTACTGAGCCCTGTGGGACTCCAGTGTTGGTAAGGAGTGGAGGTAAGAGGGAGGAGGCAATCTTAACCAATTAAGAGCTGCCTGTTAGGTAGAAATGGAACCAGAAGTTAGCCCAGCAGTTGTGAGTTTTTGGAGAAGAAGGGAGTAGGATACAGAGTTGAAGGCTTTAGCCAGGTCGACAAATATGGTGGAGGTAACACGACCCTGGTCCATATTAGTGAGTATGAAGTCAGTGAGATGCATAAGAAAGGTAGTGGTAGAGTGGGACTTGCTGAAACCAGACTGGATAGGGGTGAAAAAAAGTGGAGTCCAAGTAAGGTGTGAGCTGAGCGAGGACTAAGCATTCTTGGAACTTCTATGAGATAGGAAGTAAAGAGATAGGTCAATAGTTCCCAGGGGCAGTGGGACTGCCACCTTTGGGAGAGGAATAACTGTAAAGTGTTTTCAGGTAGAGGAAACTAGAGAAATAGAAAAAGATAGGTTTAGTAATGCATCAAGAGGGAAGCAACAGCAGAAAGTGAAATGAAATGATTCCTGTGTTCTGTTTAAAAGTGAAAAATAGACTGCCCCGGCCCATACTGGTGCACCACAAAGATTGTTTGCAGTGCTGCATTCCTTGATCAACTTCAACTGCATCTTTCCTGGCTGAGAATACCACCACACAGTCTAGCCAATCATGACACAGTGGGGGGGGGGGAGATGAGACACAGCAGCATGAGTGGTTTTTGGGGGTGTCTTTGTATTGTTCGGGAGGTATGGAATTAGAGTTGATCAAGGTAGGATTTGACAGGCATGTTAATTACTTGTAGCAGAAACTTGCTCTTTTAGGAAAACATTTTGTATTGCACTGCAACCCTAAGTGGTACTAAAAAGGAAGCAAATAACACAACCAACAACATCAAAGAATTTTACAGAAGTTAAGGAATCCAAAAGTACGGGCTTGCATTTCAGCTACAAATATTATCATACAAAAAGAGTTGACAGTGTCCCTTACATGGCTAATTTGGTCCTGTTCCTACTGATTTTAAACTTTTCCTGTAAAAAACATACTGATCTTAGACCCTATCTACAAAGCAGTTTGCACAGAAATGGTGAAAGTGTTTTGTGTACATGGTCTATGGTAGTAGATCGAGAGAGGAGAGACAACACATTTCATCGCAGTCTGTAAAGTTTCCTTTTTTTTTCCAGAGAGACCCCATCCCACACAGTATTTACTAACCGTCACTATCTGAGTTGTCACCATCAGCATCCACAACATCAATCA
This sequence comes from Neoceratodus forsteri, assembly GCA_016271365.2. Lineage (NCBI taxonomy): Eukaryota > Metazoa > Chordata > Ceratodontiformes > Ceratodontidae > Neoceratodus > Neoceratodus forsteri. The sequence goes on along the minus strand of CM028129.1, from coordinate 814,489,447 downwards.
CTTCAGGATCAGCTTGAATACTTTTGTAGGGATATGAAAATCTTGCCTTATTAACTGTAGTAAGTGTTAATGTGTGTATGTTTTCTGTCAGCAATCTATTTCTAGTGTCTATCACAATATTGCCAGCTGTAATAAACATGCATTCTGAAGAGACACTTGTTGCAGGACAACCAAGATATTTCAAGGCTTCATCTAACAGCTGGGGCCATATTAACTTTTTTGATCTCCAGTATTTAAAAGGGCATGCATCAATAAGAATAAGTGGTTCTTGTAGGGAACTGTCTACCATGATGGACAGAGAATGCTCAGAAAAAGAATCAGTGTAAGTTGATGACAACAATTTGCAAAAGTTTTGCCACAGATATAGCTTGCTACCTAGGGTGGAAGTGGGACTTGTGAAAGAACTACTGCTTACGTTTGGAGACTTCTCCTGTTCTCTATCTCTTTGTGAAGATGGACCTGCACTTTGGGGAGATAAGTCGAAGCTACTGTGTGTCTGTATTTTGTTTCCTCTGACTGCTGCAACTCATCTAGCAACAGAAATTTGTAGTGCTCTATATCATCTGTTTTTGGAAGATGTATAGCCTTGAATCTGGGATCTAAGAGAGCTGCAAGTATGTAGTGTTTTAATTTTGTCATTGCAACTAATATGTCATCATTTTGGAAGCACTTGCACATTCTCTTTAGAAGATTTTGTGATACAGCCATCTTCATATCTGTCTTTTTCGATCTGTAGAGTCATAACACTCAGATGATGTGAAATCAGCATTATGAGTGGGATAACCTGACTCAGAGACACGCCTTCTGAAGATGTGTCCCTTGTAGCTGTCTCAAAAGGATCTAGGATGCAGCACACTGTCTCCATTAACTTTCACTGCAGCACAAAAAGCATAATACCATCACCAATAATGTAAATGAAGCAATATTCATGTACAGCTTGCTTTTGTTCCAAGAGGTGCTGCAACATATTAAGAGTTGAGTTCCACCAAGTGAAAACGTTTTGAACCAGCTTTTGATGGGGCAGTTTGTGTTTCTTTCGCACTTTGGATAACATCTGTATAGCCTTGGTTGAATGTGAAAAGTGAGTCACAATTTTTTTTGCAAACAGCAATCACACCATCAATTTGTGTTTCATTGTTCAGGAATCCAGTGAATATTAAATGTAAGCAATGTGCAAAGCAAGAAGTATGCATGAACCCTTCATCCTGTGCTTTCAAGATGTTGGCTCCATTGTCACTTTCTATAAAGCCACATTTTAGACTGTGAGAATAAATCCAGTTGTTAGGAAGCTCATTTAGTTCTTGCATGATATTTTAGACTGCATGACTTTACCCAAACTTCTTTATATGCAGCAGCACCATCTTTTGGAGTGTGTTTGTTTTTGAAGAAGCACAAGAAAAACTGACCCAGTGAGCAGTAAGGGACATATAATCTACATTCTGACTGCTGGTCCAACACGTCTGTTGTGACATGAGTAACCCCAACCTCTGCAGATTTAAGTGCAAGCATCACTGTTACTTTTAATGCCTCATAAACGTTTGGTATTTCAACATAGGCAAAGTACCTTTGATAAGGAACATTGTAGTGATGAGGCTCTGCAAGTTTCATGACCTCTCTAAAATCCTCATGATCTACTAAAGAGTATAGGAGAAGGGCTCCAGCTAACAGTTTCCCAATTTTGAGATTAAGATGAAGACTCTTTAGATGATTTTTGGTAAAAGTATTCTTCCTCACAAGTGCCTAAGACAATGTTAGCTGCTTACAACATGTCCATGCTGGTTTATTAGACACTGTGCTTCATTGACCAGATGGACGTTGGGGTGGTGGAATTGGACTTATACACTGAGTGGCATCACTGGATGTGCAACTGGTGGTAATGGGGTTGGTGGCAATGGTGGTCCTAGGGCTAACACTGGTTCTGTCTGCATCAAGTTCAGAAAATTAATTATGTATTTCAGATTCCTGACCCTTCTCATCTGTGGTGTGGAAGGTGGAGGACATGGTTTTTGGCTGATCAAGCAATATTAAATGTTTTTCAGATGGCATTTAAGAGCTGTAGTGCCAAGACATGACACAACTTTACCATGGCTTACACTTTGTTTACATAAGGAACAAATTGCTCTACTTGGATCACTTTTACTGGCAGAAGAATAATTCCACACTTAAGAGTGACAGATGAGTGCTAGGAAGATAACTAAAAACTGTGTTTTTTCAAACTGTCTGAGCTGAACCCAGGCCATCCTCCCTGGTGCTAGAAGAGTGGGCAGGGGCACTTGAGGGTTTATCATTTCTATCAGATGTAGAAGTGGTGGATTCACTGGATATGTCCTTTTCATTGCCACCATCTGTGGATATACTTGCAAGTGCACTACCTGATTCTTTGTCAGCAGACTTACTCATTTGACTTGGTTGAGGGACTGATGATACGTCACCAGTCACAACAGTGCCAGACTGAGACAAAGAGCTACTGTCTGAGTCAGAGGCAGAGTCGTTGTCACTTGCACTATTACTGCTAGTCACAGGGATTTTAACAGCATGATTGGCATATTTTATGGTGCCTCTCTGTGTGACACCAGCAGCTGCACAAGTTTTCTTAAGAGGTTCTCCTTTATCATGGTTTGTTGTTGCTCTTTTGCTGTTTGTTGTATTTTTACTACGTGAAACGTTTTGGTTGTTCTTGTTAACACCAGGATTACCACTACCACCAGCACCTGATCCACCACCAGTGCCAGATAATTCATCTATGTTGTCAGCCATAATATAGTAGCAACAGTTGTCTACTGTACATAACTCCTATGTTATAAAACTATGTGATCTGTGATTGCTGCAGCTCAAAAACTTGGCTTTGGCTTTATGACACTGTGATGCAGTGGATTAGCTAATTGAAGAATATGCAACTAAAATTGGATTCCAGGTTCAAGGTATACAGAATGGATTGGCCATAGTCATATGCAAAATAGGATAAGGTGAAATTTCAGGAATTGTAATTCTGAATAAAAAATTATTGTTTCAGTATTGAAAAAATTGTTAATTTATTTTTATATTATATTTCAATATTTTTTGTTTTGTAATATATTTTACTTCTTTTTATGCAAGATGATACCATGCACTGGGTGTTGGGTGGCACATGGTCAGTGCATAAAGTCAAATGGCACACAGCAGGATGATGGCCAGTACACCATGTAGGAGTCACACACACATTGGGTACAGTGCAGAAAGGGCACACAGCAGGATGATGGCCAGTATGCCACATAGAAGTCATACACACACTGGGTACAGTGCAACAGTCAAATGACACACAGCAGGATGATGGTCAGTATGCCACGTAGGAATCATACATAGAAACATAGAATTTGATGGCAGATGAGGACCGCTTAGCCCACCCAGTCTGCCCATTTCCCCTACCTAATGGATAAGCTGCAGATCCTAGTTAACCAGCAGCCTACTTCTTCTTACCCCCAACCCCTAGAATTGCCTTATGACTGTCCCACGCATGCTTGAATTCCACCACTGTTTTTAACTCCACAACCCTCCGGAGGCCGCTCCATGCATCCACAACCTCTGTGAAAAAATACTTCCTTAAATTACCTCTGAGCTGCACCTCTATCTTCAAATTGTGCCCCTTGTTCTTGCACACCTTTTTGAAAGATGCTACCCTCTTGGACTTTGTTGATTCCCTGAGGTACTTGAAAGTTTCTATCATGTCCCCCCTCTCCCTCCTTTCCTCGAGGCTATACATATTAAGCTCCTTAAGTCTCTCTTCATATGTCTTCCAGTGCAGACCCTGCACCATTTTAGTTGCCCTCCTCTGGACAGCTTCCATCCTGTCTATGTCTTTGCGGAGACTGGGTCTCCAGAGCTGCACACAGTACTCCAGATGGGGTCTGACCAGCTATCTGTACAGAGGGATAATAACTTCCTGTTTTCTACTGGTGATGCCTACACACAGTGGGTATAGAACAGCAGTCAAATGGCACACAGCAGGATGATGGCCAATATGCCACGTAGGAGTCACACACACAGATTGGGTATAGTGCAGCAGTCAAATGGCACTCAGCAGGATGATGGTCAGTATACCATGTAGGAGTCACACACACATTGGGTACAGTGCAGAAAGGGCACACAGCAGGATGATGGCCAATATGCCACATAGGAGTCACACACACACACACACACACACACACTGGGTATAGTGCAGCAGTCAAATGGCACTCAGCAGGATGATGGTCAGAATGCCACGTAGGAATCATACACACAGTGGGTACAGAACAGCAGTCAAATTGGAGACAGCAGGATAATGGCCAGTACACTATGTAGAAGACAGAGTCATGCAAGAGACAACACAGAGATTTTTTTTTGAGTAAGGGATTTTCTCTCCCCCCAAAGTCCCCTGGGAAAGTATCTATTTACAGTATGTGTTAAAAGATACCACAGAAGTGGGTGCTGGGCTGCGCACAGTCACATGTTGGGTAGGGTACAGTGCAGTCAAAGGGCACACAGCAGGATGATGGTGGCCTGCATGCCATGTAGGAGATGGAGTCACACAACACAATGACACACAGATATATTTTTTTTCTGCTGAGTAAGAGATTTTTCTGTCTCTCCTCCCAACAAGGAAATATTTCTGGCATGTATTTAAAGATATCAGAACTGGGTGCTGGGCTGCACATGGGTCACACATTGGGCAGGGTACAGTACAATGCCGTCAAGGGCACACAGCAGGATGATGGGCTTGCCAGCCCAGTACACCATGTAGGAGTCACACACTGGGTACAGTGCAGCTAGCAGTCAAAGTGCACACAGAAAATGTAAATGTAAATGTGCAAGTCTCATCATCCTGAGGAGACTTGTACATTTACACAGCAGGATGATGATCATTCAGCAATCCACCAAATCCCAATCAGTCCCTGCCTGCCTAGAACTCCTAGACCCCTACTCCCTTGATCTCTTCCCCCCAAAAAACACCTTCCACCTTGAAATCTGCAACTAAAAAAAGTTGCAAAATTTCCAAGGCTTAATTAAGTACTGAAAAGCCTGCTTCAGTTTGTATTATTTTATTTTTTTTATTTTTATTTATTGTATAAATCGGATTTACAACCCTTGAGCCAGAGGCGCGTTTACAAAGGTACCTCATCACAGACAGGACATACAGAGTCAACATATGTACAGAATACAATCATACAGCAACACAGTTTAACATAGTTGCATGAACATAATGAGTAACTAAAAAACATTTCAGACATGACAGGTTGGTACCAGCAGGTACTGGCAGAGGAGGCGGAGCCCATGGGGGTAGGTGAGGGGTTGTTTGGCCCCAGTGGGCTATATCAATAGTGATAGAGAGCAGCAGAGCATCTCTAGTGACAGGTGCAGCAGTGGGTGTTGAACAATTGGTTCCGTAGGGGTAGTTTAAAGGGGCAATTTTGGTGGTGTTGGAAATGGCTGCAGGGAGGCGAGTTGAACCAGGACGAGGCTCTGTAGCTGAGCGACCTCTGTGCCTGGGTGGTCCTAGTTCTGGGTACCAGTAGTGTGACCTGTCAGTGGTTCGGTAGTGACTCTGGAAGGTTTGAGCTGGATGGAATCATAGACACCAGGAATGAGAGCCTGAGTAGAATCTTCTTAGTTAATAGGCAAGTTTGGTAGCGGAGGCGTTCATCAAGGCTAGGAATTTGGCCATGTCATAGAGCTGATATGTGTGGGTGAGCCTAGGGGCACTGGTCACCAGTCTGCAAGCCTTGTTTAGGTGAGTCAAATTTGCTGAGGGCTGTGGAGTCAGCAGCACCATAGACTGGAAGGTCATGAATCGACAAGGGACATTACTGAGGACGTTATGGCAAGTCTGAGGCATCAGGTGGAAGGCAGTCTTTGTGACAGCAGAGTATGCCAAGATGAGCATTAGTGGCAGAAGTGAGGGCTGTAATGTGGCTATGAAAGGTGAGGGCCAAGTCAAAAGTGATCCCAAGGTATTTGTAGGTTTAAACTTGTTCAAGTGGTTGATGAGTGCTGGGGAGGATTTGGAGGGGGTTGTTACTGGCTTTGTTCTGGTGGTGGGCAAAGTGCATTGCCTTCATTTTTTTGAGGTTAATGACTAGTTTGCTCTCCTTAAACCAGTTTTCAGCATCACTGAAGGAACGTTGGAGGGAGTCTTGGAGCGAGGTAGGATTTCTGTTGGCAGAATAAATAACGGCGTCATTGGCATTCAGGAGAATATTGCCAGAGCAGGCAGTGGGTAGGGTGTTTAGGTACAGGCTAAAGAGTAATGGGCCCAAGATAGAGCCCTGGGGAACCCCTGAGCAGATGGGATGGGTTTCTGAAAGCATCTCATTGATTTTGATACACTGGGAGTGACCTGATAGGTAACTCGTGCACCTGGCAAGGGAGCCAGCAGAGAGCCCTGTATGGTTGAGGGCATTTAGTAGGAGGGGGTGGGAGACAGTGTCAAGGGCCTTAGAGAGGTCAATGAACACTGCTCCAGCTAGGGAATCAGAGTCCAGGGAGGAGTGCAGGAAGTTGGAGAACTCTATTAACGCTGTACTTGTGCTGTGACCAGCAAGGAAGCCATGCTATTCTGTGCAAAGAATGTTGTATTTTGCTAGATATTTGGTGAGTTGAGTAGCCACCACTTTTTCTAAGGCTTTGGAAGGGGGGAAGGAAGGATGGAGATTGGATGATAGTTGCTGGGGGTTGACCTGTCACCTCCTTTGTGAATAGGTGTGACTATAGCTATTTTCCATGCTGTGGGGAATTGCCCCAGGCAGAGGGACCAGTTTAGTAGGTCAGTGAGCAGTAATAGCAAGTTATGTACTCCCACCTCACTTATGCCCCTGGCTGGCTGCTGCTTTTGTTTTTTATTAATTTTCTGGAATTTCTGGTTTTCTGCCACACAAAAGAGAATGACTAGTCGCTACTGCCTGCCTCCACTGCTAACTACTGTAATTTTTGTTTCTTTTTCACCTCCCCATCAACCGAGACTCTGAGAGATGCAGAGCAAACACATCTGCTCTGTTACTTAATCCAGCTCCATCTTCCCCACCATAATTCCTGCTGCACAAGAACCAACATGAGTCACATGACTCAGCTTACTGTACATGTTGCTCTGCTCACAGAGTTGGCACAAATTTAGTCCATCCCGAGTCCCTCCCAGCTTTCATTTCCTCCTCCCAGTGTCTCCATCCTTCCAGCATTTGGGCCGAGTCAGATCACCACTCCCTGACACTAACTCCCTACCCACTAGGAGTGAGCATGAGGAATGGCAGGAAGTTGCACAGCAGAGCCATATTAGCTACATATATGTACCTGGGGAAAACTTATTCAAACCATTTTGTGAACCCTCTAGTGTTTGAGTTCTAAATTAGAACTTGAACACCATGGTTCGAGAAGGGTTTGGATCTTTGCCAAACTAGTTCTGACAACCCTAATTCTGAGTATTCTCTTTCTGGATAATCAGAATGCAGGCTAGGAGGAGGGATGGAGTGGCTATTTACAAAAGACAACAAAGAGGCCACAGAAGACAGCACCCTGAAGGGATAGTGGGTTAGAAGCAGTATGGTTACACTTAGGGAGAGTAAAGTGGAGCATCATTAGGTAAGTGGTGCTTTATAGACCAGCAAACCAGACAGATGATATAGATAGAGCAATGGGGAAGAAAATAATGAGGGCATCTGCAATGGGAAGTATTTACTAATGAGAGACTTCAGCCTACTGTACCAGATACGGACTAGAAATCCTGTTAGGGCAAAATTGCATGCAGCCAGTCACACTTAGAGGTAATGGAAGGATGCCAACTAACCCAGTGAGTTAAGGAGTCTACCAGGGAAGGGGCTATACTGAACACAGTGTGCCCCCCTTCCTGTACCACCTACTCACACCATATACCCTTACATCCAACCACCCCTCTCTCCCAACCTTGTCTCTCCTCATTCCTTTGTGATGTTCAACTTCCCAGACACCCTACTCCTATCTCCCTCTTGTAACCCACCTTTTTTTCTCCCATCTGTTGCCGTCTAGCCTAATAATCTTTTGTTCATATACGGTATCTCTGAAGTAGACAAAGTCACCTCCTAGACTGCATTATTATCTGTTTTTTGTCTTATATCTCAAGTTTTAGCCTTACATGATACACCACTTGTAACATCATTGAATTGTTTTCTCTCTTCTTGTACTCACCTGTATTTTGTTTTTAATGTCCATGCCATGTTGACATGGAACCTGTTAAAAGAACATCTGGTTCAAAGGTGTATGTAATCCTAGTTATCAATAAATACAATAAATGAATACAGTGGGGTCAGCACAGAAGAGGTAAGATTAGAGGAGCCCTTGGATCAGGAGCTACAACTCACTGTGGTCTAGCATCAGGGTGAAACCCAAAGCTTAAATTCAAGGACAATGGTCCATGATCCCAGAAGAACATATTTTAGAAAGGTGGGGCAGATAATTCAGAATAAACTTTGGGGGTAAAGGAAGCAGGGGACAAAGCCAAGTAGGAAATTATAAAGCAGGGATTGCAGAAATAACTACAGTAGCTTCTGTTTGAGACTGCCAGGTAGGAAAGAATCTGAAAAACAAAGGGATCAACAAATGGGAAATAGGAAACTCATGTGGAGATAGCAAGGAGGCTAACAAAGCAGTAAGAAAAGCAAAATCAGAGGTAGAGCTGAAAATAGCATAGAGATAAAGAAAGGATAAAAAACTTTTACCCCATATCAAGAATCAGTGATGGACTAAGGGCAAAATCATTAAACTGAACAAAGAGGGAACCAAGGAAGATGGTAAGAAGAAAGTACATATTCTAAATGAATACTTCTGCTCAGTCTTCATGAAGGAGAAAGAAGGACTGCCCTGAAAGTGGGATTCTAGCCATTGTGGAGAGGGACATGGATCAGAGATTGGAGGAATATCAGAGGAGAAGGTACTTCAGGGCTTGGGACCCTGAATGGGGACATGCCAGCAGGCCCAGATGGTCTGCACCCTAGTGTGCTAAAGGAGGTTGCCTGGTTTCTGGTAGAGCCACTAACAACCTGACCTCTTTAAATGCACCATAGAAACAGGGGTTGTTCCAGTGGGATTGTAAGTAGGTCAGTTTGGTCTTCCTCCACAAGAGTGAGAGTAGAGGACCCAGGAACTACAGTTTGGTTAGCGAGTTTGGTTTTGGGGAAACTTAGAAACCATTATAAAAGAGCCTATAGTGGAATGACTAATGGTCAAGGGGCTCTAAACAAAGACAAGAGACAGCAAGGGCTCATATCAGGCAGATAATGTCAGAAAACATAACAGAATTGTAACAAATTTATTTTCTGTATAATAAACTTACCTTTTATATCTGTCTGCTGATGTCACCAAGAGGCTTCCATGGCGGTGCCACCCTCAGCCAAAGGTAGCAGGCTTAAACTGACTGAGGGGACAATGTTGGGTTGTTCAGCCTGACAGCTGCATGCCTAAAGCTTGGTGACACTGGCAGGAATGAAAAAGTGCCTTAATAAGGGGGAGGCACTGCTTTCCCTGAAAAGTTGCCACTGCCACCACCAAGAGAAACAGACTTAAAAAGGGTCACCAAGGTCTGCTAAAAATAACCATTCACAGACATATTTTAGTGAAATAAATAGCCTTTACTACTAGAGGATATAGGGGTAATACAATGCAAAATTTTCACTGTGGTCAAGCAAATCACAGTAAAGTACTTATCATTGTAACTTTAGCAATATAATCACTGTACGGTGCTTATCACTGTAACCTTACTAATAAAATCACTGTATAGGGTTTATCACTGTAACCTTACCAATAAAATCACTGTACAGGGCTTATCACTGTAAGCTTTGCAATAAAATTCCTGTACGGGGCTTATCACTGTAACCTTAGCAATAAAATCACTGTAAAAGGCCACTCCCAAGTCCACAGGAAGGAGCAAAAGGGCAAAATCCTACCTCTACCAGCCTAGAAAACTGGACATCACAGGTAGAGGTGATGAGTAGTTGCCAGCCCTGAAAAAGGCCTTTGCGAGGGATCAGACCCACCCTAAAGCTCTAGCCCCAATACAATTGGCTAGGACAAGGGTGAATTGCTAGCCCACCCTAGCACCTTAAATACCGATGCCCGCTACACCATCACCACCCCAGGGCTCCCTCCCCGGGTGCCACACCTCCCCCACGAACTGCTGGAAGCTTTGCAAAAGCTGAGTGTCCAAAGGGGTGCTGCACTGCTAGCCAACTTGCTAGCTGAGTCTCCCAAGGTGCACATCCACTAGCTGACCCTCCCAAGGTGCTGCGCACTAGCCGACCTGCTAGTTGAGTCTCCCAAGGTCCTGCACCACTAGCCAACCTGCCAGCCGAGTTTCCCACCAGGTACTGTATCTGCAAGGGTTTGGGGAAGGATGTCTGACTTCACCAGCCTCCCCTGCTGCTGAACACCAGAGTCTACCATCAAGCCTGAGTGATACAGCTCTTTAAGCCCCCTTTAAAGTAAGGCTACCAGGCTTGCATGGTTCTCCCAGCTACCCCTGCAGGTCTCTCAAAGGCTTTTCTGGGATAAATTTTTCAGAGATCCTCCTGAGTTCCTCTTACAGCTGCTCCTTCACCTTCACAAGCAGCCCCTTTCCTTCAGGCTGCCTCATCTCCTTCACAGGCAGACCCTTATTCTTCTGGCTGCTCATTCTCCTTTCAAGCTCCTTCCTCAGGAGCTCTCCTCCTCAACTGCTCAACACCCTGCAGACAGTCTTCTTTTATACTGAATGGAGGGTGTGGCTACTCCTGGGGACCCCTGACTGGATGGCTAAGGGGCAGTGCTGATTGGTTATGCAAATCAAGGGCTTAACTGCATAACCTATCAGCAACAAGAGCTGCTACCCAGCCCTCTCTCTGCCTCCCTAACATGCACAAGCCCCAATGGCAATAACGGACATTCTGCTGTTTAAAAAAACCTGGAAGATCAGTGCCTTTGATGTGCCGCTGCTGGAGCCACTAGATCAGGACTCCTATGGGCGGCACTTTCACTTTTAAATGGCAGTGTCTGCCCCAACTACAGAGATTGAGGAAGGTAAAGTCAATCCTTCCAGACCAGCTTTTTCTGCCACATAAACATTTTAATAATAAAAAGAAAAATTGGCGGCTAGCATCAGAGCTACTGATGGGACACCCGCACTTTCACTTTTTACAGTTGGGAGGTCAGGGACGGAAAAGGCAGCCTTTCCCCACCTCCTAACAGCACAGATGAACTTTATTTTTAAATAAATAAAAAACAAACAGTTTATGCGTCAGTCAGCGTCACAGCTGCTATGGGACACCCGCACTTTCTTTTCGCGGAGTGCCCGATGCGGCCTTCATTTCAACTGCTGCATAATTATTTGTTTGGGTCACAAAAGAAGTTCAGAAAGGCCAAGCAGTAGACTTTCTATATATGGACTTCAGCAAGGCTTTCAACTCTATGCCCCACAGCAGTCAAAAACTAGGGGATCTGGGAATGGGAGGCTAGTGAATTTGGTGAATTTGTAACTGGGTGGAGGGAAGAACACAGAGGGTGGATGACAATGGGGAACTGTCAGAGGTTTCTTTGTTTATGTAGTTAGCTGTTTATTTCAAAAGCTTCCCCTATAACAGCTTGTTTCCAGATGTGTTCTGGGTGGATGAGGGAAGGGAGTATACAATACAGAAAGTACAAGTGAAAATGTATAATACATAATGTAAGATGCAGTAGTAATAAAATAAATACAATAAAAAATACATACAGTAAATAAAAGTAAGCAAATTAAGATACAAGTGCTATACCATTCTGGGGACAACGCTCGATAGTAGCAAATTATAATCACCCAGATTGCTAAGAGATTAGAGCTATGAAAGCCAGAGCAGTAGGTAGGCTCAGGGGCAGAATACTATGACTAACTGATTTAGGCAAAGTTAGCCTTGGGGAGGTAAGCACTGTCACAGGAAAGAGAAACACAGGAGTCAGGAGGTCTTTAACAGTTGCAGAGGGTTAGAGAGATCACTAGTCAGGTACCACAGGGATAGATCCTGGGCACCTATACTTTCCAATAGATTTATCTGCAATATAGAAGAGGGAATCCAGGGTAAAATCAGTTTCTTCTCAGATGACACCAAATAAATGTGGCAGGGTGGATACAGTGCCAGGAATGCACAGAATGAAAATGTACCTGGACAGGCAAGACAGTGGTCCAAGATATGACAACTCAAATTTAATGTCAAACACTGTAGTCATGTTCACTGGCAAAAGAAATCCAAAAACACAGTACTGGTTAGGGGAGTGACAGTGTAGCAGATGTCAGATGACTGGTACATGGGTGTCCTTATTAGTTACAGTCTAAATTCCCATGTCCAATTCCAGAAGGCTGCAGAAAAAGCAAATATGACGTTGAGGTGCATGGGGTGGGTGGTTGCTAGCAAAAGGAAGAAGGTGATTTTGTCCTTGTACAGATTCTTGGTGTTACATCAGGTGGAGTATTGTATGTAGTTCTGAGCTGAGATGATGGACAGGGACCTCTTAGTAGCTGTTCATAACTATGATCTGATATGGTTGAAGGCAGTTGGTGGAGGCTGGAGTGTTCCTGGAAGAGTTCAGGTCCAATGGATAACAGGATGGTTCTGAGGTTCTGTTACACAGACTATCAGAGGGCAATAACCCTGAAAAAGGCAGACTTCCTATCACGGGTTATTATCTCAAGTGGAAATAGGTCAGCTTAACTTCCCTGCATGGTAGACAGGTTCATTTATCCTCACTGTCTGAAGTCCAGAAGAGTTTCATCTCAAGAAAAGTGTGAGGAGTTTGGTTGTTTCTTTATAGGCAGAGTGTCCTCCATAATTTCTACAGATGGCCAGTTAGGGGCCAGTAGTGGTAGACAGGAGAGATGTGGAGGCATTCCAGTGTTCTGGAATGAGTCCAGGCCAGTTGTTTTGAGGGAGGTGCTTGAGGTGATTGTGGCATTGTGCCTCACCTACTGTATCTCGGATCTAGGGCCTATGAGGTTGTTGGTGGACTGTGTGGCTGAGGATCCAGTGTTCGCTAGCACTATCCGGTGTTCTTTTATTTATTTAATTTTTGTTTACCAGGTAAGTGCACTGGGCAAAAAAATACCCATTTTCAGGCACAATCTGGGAGGTTACAACATAGCAAAGGAGAAACAGAAGCATATCATATTATCAGAAAGTTGTTTTCCCATGGCTCTTAAAAAGCTTGAGTGATACTACTCCTGAAGAAACCATCCCTGGACCCAGACATGCTGGCAAATTACAGGCCTGTTTTGAACCTTCCTTTTTAGGAAAGGTCATGGAGAAGGTGGTAGCAATGCAGCTGGAGGCTCACCTTGAGTTTTGACATCTATGAACCTCTCCAGTCAGGTTTCAGGTCTCATGACAGAGAGACCACACTCTTCGAGGTGTGTCTATTGTCATTCTCCTTGCTCTCTCATTTATGTTTCACACTGTTGACCATGGGGTTTTGATGGAGCACCTTGAGGATTACAGGGGGACTCACCAGAACAACTTTAAAGTGGTTAGAGTTTTCCTGTCCATCAGATCATAGTGAGTGTAAAGAGAACTTTCTCACCACAGCCAGTAGCAGGCAGCTCTGGAATTTCCCTGGGTTTGATTCTTTCTCCCATGTTGTTCATGGTGCATATGCTGCCACTGGGGCAAGTCATCAGATGGTATGGTGTGAGTTTTCACTGTTACACAGGTGATACTCAGCTGTACCTGTTCTTTACAACAGATGGGCAGGATAAGTTTTCTGTGCTTTAACAATGCCTTGATGAAATTTCCAATTTGATGGCCTCTAGCTGGCTGAGTCTCAGCTTTCAAGATGGAGTTGTGCTGGTGGAATTTTGTCCTTGAGGGTCGGCTGGAAGATATGAGGCCATCAGAATACCATCTCTGAATGGCTGGGCTGTTTGTACTGTACCTCTACTGTAGCTGTATTTATTGATGACCTGTATTTTTAATTGCTATAGGTATGTGAAGCACTCTGAACCCTCAGGATAGGGTGCTCAACAAATAAAATTACCTTGCTATGTAGGTAATTCAGAAGCAGCAGGGGAAGAATCACAAAGAGAAGCTGGAGAATCTCGATATGTAGACACTAGAGGCCTGGAGTGAGAAGAGGGCATGACAAAGACCTCTTAGTAGTATACCTAACTGGAATTAATAACATGGACAAAAATGCCCTATTTGTAGGAAGTGAGGGCAAGAAACTCAGAAGCCATGAATGGGAACTAGTAGCAGATGCTTTAGAATGGATTTAAAATACAGTAGTTCTTGTATGTGGAATGCGCTACCAGATGAAATGGTCAGTGTGGAGTTCAGCACTGGCTTCAAACAGTGGTGGGATAGGCTCAGGTTAATGGACCATACCAGAGGAGGAAGGGCAGTCATGGGAAGGGGATGAGTGAACTAGGGAGTGGGTATCAAAATCCAGTCTGAGCCATTGGTTGACTAGCTCTGGTTCAGCATTAGGCTGACATCACATTTAGGCAGGTACTGAGCAGACTCGATGAGACACTGGACCTTTTTCCTGCCATCAATATCTTATTTTTATGTTTCTGTGATTTTTTTTTTATTGCTCACTTGCATGACATTTGGTGTCCCTCATTGGAGGGGGCATCTCCATGTTAAGCATTGCTGACTTGATCTTGTGTGCTGGAAAAAATCAAGAGAGAAAAAAGTATTTTTATTTGAACTAGTATTGAACTTTAAAGAACAAGTAGCTACTAAAAAGAATACAAATCTAAAACTATAAGTGAACTAGGGAGTGGGTGCTGAAATCCAGTTTGAGCCATTGGTTTACTAACTTTGGTTCTGCATTAGGCTGAGATCAGATTCAGGCAGGTACTGGGTAGTTGTGGAGACCAAGGAACACCTGACCAGGCTGGGAGACAAACTGTCATCAATTTCATCCGGCATCTCCTTCTCTGACATCCTGCTGGTCCGGGAGAGGGGAGCAGATAGATGGAAGGTCAGAGAAGGGGAGATAGGAGAGCTAAACATGTGGCTCAAGGGCTGGTGCCAGGAAAAAGGACACAAAATTGTAGGTAACTGGCAACAGTTTTGGGAGTGAAAGTTCTTTAAATTCAAAACACTGCATCTGACTAAGGAGGGAGTCAGTGCATTGGGGCAGAAGTTTGATGTCTTTTCAGAATATTTAAACTAGCAAATGGGGAGAGGGGTGCAACATCTGATACATCGAACAGGAAGAACACCCCTCCCCACTCAGCTAGTGATCAACCAGGAGCTCAGCATGTTTGTAGTTCATTTGCATCACTAGGTAAGGAAAAAAATCTGGCTCCCCATATGATGTGCAAGGGAAACGCCGGACCTCGCCCAACAACTAACGCACTGAAATCTGGCCAACGGAAAATCATGTACACAAATGCCTGCAGTCTGGGAAACAAGATCCCAGACCTAGAGGCAACAATTACAGAGGCTAAACTGGACATATGGTAGTAGCCATTAGCAAGACATGGTTCACCAGTAACCACACTTGGAAGACTTCAATACCCAGCTATGTAATGTTCAGAAGAGTCCGAGGTGCAAAAAGTGGGGGGTTGGGGTGGAATGACCCTTTATGTCAATGAAAATATCAATGCTACAGAAATTCAGAATCCACATAAAGAGCCAGAAGAATTGTGGGTCACCCTGGAATCAGGAAATGGGACAACCATAAGAACTGGGATTGTCTACAGGCGTCCTGACCAGTGGGAGGACAGGGACACATTACTGTTAGAAGATATACAAAAAGTGACAGCTAAAGAGGAGGTTCTGCTAATGGAAACTTCAACATGCCAGATACAGGTTTATCAATACCAGCAGGAACATCTGCCAGAACTAGACACATAGTGGATTCCTGCAGGGGAGGGCCTCAAACAATTGTTACAACAACCAACAAAAGACAGGACTGTCCTGGATCTAGTACTGACTAATGGGAAAGAATCACAGATCTCCAGGTATAAGGTCACTTGGGGCCAGTGACCATCACATGGTATGGTTCAATTTGGCCATTAGAACCAAATCATCCCATTCCAAGGCAAAATATGGGACTTCAGAGGAGCAGCTTTGATAAGATGGCCAACAGAGTTAAGCTTCTCTAGCAAGATGAAAACAGGTGAGGGGGTACAGGCAAATTGGGCAAGCATTATGATGCAATACTTGAAGCAACATCCCTCATAAAAATCACCTTACTCTACCTAATCTTACCATTGTGTTAGAGAGAAAAGCAAGAGCAAAAGAAGGAGGAAACCACTTTGGTTCTCAAAAACAGTAGCAGAAAAGAGCCAAAAGGTTGGCCTTCAGAAAATAGAAGGGAATGCAGCCGGACGAAGATAGGGAGGCATATCAAACTTCCCTAAGGGAAGCAGGGAAGATAGTAAGGCAGACAAAGGCCCAAACCAAGGAAACACTTGCATGAACAGTAAAAAAATGGGTCAAGACTTTCAGAGGTTGGTCAACTGGGTGGCAAACTGGTTGGCGGGCATAAAACAGAGAGTGGTGGTAAACGGTATACAGGCAGAAGAGATGCAAGTCACAAGTGGGGTACCTCAGGGATCAATCCTGGGGCCAGACCTCTTCAATATCTTCATCAGGGACATTGCAGATAGACTGGAGGGTAAGGTTTGCCTGTTTGCAGATAGCACCAAGATCTGCAACAGAGTAAATGATCCAGATGGGGTGGGCAGAATGAGAAGAGTTCTGGAAAAACTGATAAAATGGTCAGAAGCATGGCAACTGGGGTTTAATGCAAAGAAGTACAAGATCATGCACATAGGGAAGAGAAACCCTGAAGCTACCTATAGGTTGGGAGGGGAGTTGCTGGCAATTACATGAGAAGAAAGAGACTTGGGCATCATCATCACAAATTACCTGAAATCATCCAAGCAAACCACAAAAGCAGTAGGTAAGGCTAGAGGGATGTTGGGGTGTATTAGTAGGGGTCTCACAAGTTGTAAGAGGGAGGTAATAATCCCTCTTTACAAGACACTGGTTAGGCCCCATCTGGAGTACTGCGTGCAGTACTGGAGGCAACACCCGCACAAGGACATTAACAAAATGGAGGCAGTCCAGAGAAGGGCAACCAAAATGGTACAAGGACTGCTTCAGAAAACATATGAGGACAGATTAACAGAGTTCAATATGTATACCCTAAAGCAAAGGAGGGAGAGAGGTGATATGATCGAAACATTCAAACATCTTAATGGCATTAACAAGGTGAAAGAATCTAACATGTTTCAATATAAGAAAAATAGCAGGAGAAGAGGACACAGCATGAGATTAAAGGGAGGCCAATTAAGGGGTAATGTGAGGAAGTTCTTTTTCACAGAAAGGATGGTGGATGCACAGAATGGCCTACCTCACAAAGTGGTGTATATGAATATGGTGCAGGGCTTCAAACAGGCATGGGATAGGCAGAAGGGAGCAATTCGGATGAGTATGAATGAATAGGCCATTAACTGAGGATCAGTTAGGAGCCAACTTTCTGTGATTTTTAGTACTTTTGAACAATCTGCTATTCAGGGACCTCCTCAGATGCACTGGAGAGTGTTCTATAAGAAGCACAGTACAGGAAGTGCCCGAACATCAGAGGCACAAAAGCAAGCCAGCGAAAGCTTGAAAGACACTTGTTTAGTTTAAAAAATATTGTCCAGAACACGTTTGAGCGTCCTTTTAAGGATACTTACAAAGTGCTTTAACCTATGGGTTGGACTTTTAATTTAGTGAGGAAATTGAAAGATATCAGAGCGATACTTTCTGTTCCCCTACTATAGACAGTCTGTACTTCTTTAGCGAGCATTAGGAGAGCTGAGCATTGGCAACCACCACTAAGGTGCCACAGCAAAGGCAAACAGCAATAGCAGTAGTGTCTGTTGTGTCAGTTGGGAAAGCTAGGAAACCAGGAGTAAATATTCTACAAGATTAGGTAAACCCAAGAAATTACTAAAAGAGGTAACCTGAAATATGGCAAGTAACATAGACATGGAGAGAAATTGGCAACAATGTGGCGAGTGTCATATGCACTCAAATGAAGACATAAGTGGATCACAGTTTGTAAGAAATGTAATTATATAAAGGAGTTAGAATCAAAAATATGTATGCATCAATCTAAACTGGAGGTACAAACAGGGATTAAGGAGATAGCAGCATTTGTCAAAACACAAGAGATGTTAAAAGAGATGGGAAAAATGAATCTGTTATAAAAGAAATCCAACATGTGGGGATAAAGAAACAGTTGTTGAATGAGCTGGAGGTGGATCAAGAGAGGGAATGGAAGAGGAATGGTACTTGTGCCAAAAGGACCTATAAGGAAAAGAAAGAAAGAAGCACTACAGATGAAACTGAGCAATAGTTTCTCAGGATGCTTGCAGGTGTGGAGGGGTCAGAGCCTGAAGCTCAGGGACAAGTAAACACAAATATTTTGCAGGGGAATAACATTGAAAATCAATCAGTGGAAGGAAATAATCAGTTTAACATAAGATTAGAACTACATCTGTAGAACAACAAGAGGAGGCAATAAGGGATGGGAACCAATGTTAGGGAAAAAGAAAATACATCAAGTAGACACTTTCTCCCAGAATTATATACAAAGGTAGTGGTTATAGGGGATTCTATTTTAAAACACACAGATAAAAGCATTTGTAATAACATTAAGGAAATGGTCACAGTAAGCAACTTATCAGGCACAGGGATACAGGACATCAAAAAGCTGCTACCTGTTTTTAGAACATAGTGGACCCATTAGTTATCCTACAAGTAGGGACAAATGACATAGGATGGAGAACTATAACTGAAACACAGAGGGGTTTGAAATTGTTGGTCAGGAATGAAAAAAACAGGAATTGCACACTCATTGTTTCAGAACTATTGCCTGTACCAAGAGCTGGAACATTTAGAACAGTAGAAGTGATAAGATTTAATGGATGGCTTAAAAGATGGTGCAATAGAGAAAAGCATCAGTACACAGAAAATTGGAGTAGATTTTTACATGCGAACCATCTATATGCCCCAGATGGACTCCACCTTAATAGAACAGGGACACAGGTACTAGCGGAAAGGTTAAGCAAAATAGGGGGTGGGGAAAGGCATACAGCACCAGACCAATCTGAAAATATTGGGGGGCTTAAAATGCATAATGATAAATGGAAAGCTATAGTTATAAATGCTAGTAGCATCACAAACAAAAAAGAAAATTTAGAATATTTGCTAACCAAGGACAATATCACCATATGTGCAGTCACAAAAACATGGTGGAGTACAGATACCTGGGGTAAAGAGATTAAAGTATATCAGATTATGTACAAGGATAGGGAATATAGAAAAGGGGGTGGAGTTACCCTATTTGTGAAAAATGATATTGCTGTACACCAGTTAGAAATAGCTAGTGGAACTGAGTTAGAACAGCTTTGGGCTAAGGTGATTCCACCAAATAGATATAAAATTACACTGGGAGTGTGCTATAGACTGCCATCATACTCATAGGACCAAACATTAGAATTCCTAAAGTATACAAAGAAACAAGATCCTGGGTGCAGATTAATAATAGCTGGGAGCTTCAATTTCATGAATATTGATTGAGATAAAGGAATGACAGAATCAAGGGCAGAAGCCAAGTTCCTAGAGTCTTTAGAGAGTCTAAATCTTGAAAACTATGTCAGATATAACACCAGAAAGAATAACATTTTGGATCTAGTACTTTACAATATGGAAGAAGAGATACCCTATTGTTCAACTAGAGAACCACTTGTGGGGAGTGATCAAGAAATTGTAGAATTTGGAATAGAGAATAACACAGGAAGACAAACAGCAGTTACAGAAGTACCAAACTTCTATAAGGCAGACTACAATACTATCATGGAAATACTGAAGCAGTGAAATTGGATGGAGGATTTTAGAGGAAAGGGTGTACAAGAAATGTGGGATGCACTAAAACAACGACTCTATACAGTTATTAAAGAATATATCCCTGTTAATAAAACTTATAATATACAGGGTAAAATCCCATCCTGAGTTTCAAAGAAAATTAAGAAAGCAATACACAGGAAAAACAAGGCATATTAAAAAACAAAAACTACAGGTTCTGACAAGGCCCACAGAAATTACAAGATTAAGCTGAAACAATTGAAAAAACTTATTTAACAAGCAAAAACCAACTTTGAAAAGAACCTCGCAAGAAAGGTAGGGGAAAACAAGAAATCATTTTATAACTATGTGACCTCATTAAAAAAGAGTAATGAGCAAGTAGAACCTGTAAAAACTAAGGACAGGAAGGTTATGGGGCGTAAAGAAATGGCAGAGATATTAGTAAATATTTTGAGGGTGTATTTCTGAAAGAAAATCAGATAGGAAAAGTAAAGAAACTTAATATCCCTAGTAAACTATGGATAACAGCAGAAGATATAAAAACAGACTGTTAAAGTTGGATTAGAATAAATCCCTGGGTCCAGATGGTTACACCCAAATTGTTGAAAGAACTAGCTGCAGAGTTGAGTGGACCATTAAAAAAGATATATCAAAAATCTTTAGGCCAGGGAGAAGTCCCTGTGGATTGGGCATTGGCCACTGTAATCCCAATTTACAAAAAGGGTGTAAGGTCAGATAAAAAAAACAAACTACTGACCAATTATCCTGACCTCTATCTCTGGAAAGATACTGGAAGCAATTATAAAGGGAGAAATAGAAAATCAGTTGGCAACAGAGGGACTGGTGGATCCAACCCAGCATGGTTTCACGAAAAGGACATCATGTCTCACTAATCTGTTTTCTGAAAACAAAAACAAGCACTGGAAAATGACCTACCAGTGGATGTACTGTTCATGGACTTTGAAAAGGTCTTTGGCAGTATATCTTATGGACAATTATAAAATCATTAAAGGAACTAAGATTAGAAAATAACCTATTAGTCGGATAAAGTTGGCTTTGCAATAAAAGATAAAGGGTGAGCATAATGTGGCATCACTCATGTTGGGTGAGAGTGACAAGTGGGGTCCCACAGGAACCATCCTGGGGCTAGCTCTCTTCAATGTAGTAGTAGCTTCCATTATGTGGGTAAATCTTGGATGGTTAAATTTGCGGACATTATAAACTAGGATCCATAGTAACAAACAGTAAAGAGGCACTAAGTTTCCAGGAGAATATAAACAAAATAGCATACCAAGCAGAGATTACAAAAATTAGATTTAACCTGAAGAAATGCAAAATTATGCATATGGGGAAAAATAAATGTTACAAGTATTCTCTAGAAGGACAGAGGTCAGTGTTACAAGACAGGAGAAAGATTTGGGAGTATATGTATCAAATAATATGAATTTTAACAAGCACTGTTCTCCAAATTGTAAAGACAGGAAATGGGATTATGACTTCTATAAAAGAAACATCAAGTAGGGATAGAAGGTGGTAATGGCCCTGTATACAGTGTTGGTTTGCCCACATGGAATATTTGTAGGTGTGGGCTCCATCCAATAAATCCTAGTGCAGAAGGATTGAGGGGTGCAGAGGAGGAGCAACAAATTGGTGGTAGACATTAGGGATAGCTCATATGAGGAGAGACTGGAGGCTCTGGGACTGAACTCACTCCAGTACAGATGAACTAGAGGAGACATGTGCTGAGTATATGGTGCCTTTGCAAACCCTGACATCTGGGAATGTGTAGGCTTACAAAAATGACCACACCATGTGGCTATAAGACCACAGTAAAAGATCAAGGGAAAATTATAGAAAAAATTTAGAAGGGATGGTTCACACAGAGGGTGGTGAAGGTATGGAATGGACTCCATAATGCAGTACTAGAAAGTGAAACTATGAAGTTGTTTAAAGAAGCAGTGGATAAACACATGCAGCGTTCTGTATATTAGACTCAAACTTAACCCAAGGAACAGGTTAATAATAGCTAGCACTAAAAAAAATCCTGTAACAATTCCTATGATTCCTATGAAACACTGCTTATGTCAGTTTATTAGATTGGATGGCTGAGGTATGGACCAGACAGACTGGATGGACCAATGGTCTTTATCTGTGCATAACGTTCTATATTTCTTTGTTTCTGTTAGTGGTACAGTTGATGATGCCGTTGTTATGTTGCTAAAGTTCTTTATTATCTTATATGTATACTGTACTACCTGTACTGATTATTGTCTGTGGTTAAATATTCAAAGATGTGCCCTGAACATGTGCAATGGGATGTGTGGTACAACCAATTGTGCCATAAGAAAAAATGCAATATTCAGCAGAGTGCGCCACAGAAGTGTGCCTGTGCAAAACACACTGAATATAGCACACATGCGCCATTGCACAATCAGACATGTTCCAGAGCAACCTGAACTGCATAGGAGCAGTGTGCATGAAAATGGCAGATTGGAGCAAGGTGCACCATGTACAGGAGAACACAAACAAGGCAATTACAAGGGCCTAGTAGCATAGAAAGGGAAACAGGGGCAAACCACAAGGGGACAATGGGCATGAGGCACAGGACAGGTACAGAGCCCAATCACCATAGACAATGCACATAGCCCCACACAGACCCTGGTTACCAATGTGACATAGTATGGAACACCCATGGAACAGACAGCCGCAGGGACTGGGCACTCCATGACCACAGTCACAACAGCCAACATGGAACAGGCAGATGCCACAGTTTCCACGTGAAGGCACCATGCATGTACAGTGTGCCACAGCCACACCACTACACAGGCACCAGGCTGCATGTCACACATGCCACACAGACACACATGGAGACAGGACACAGCACAGCACAGCACAGTGTCACCAGGATGGGCAACATGGCTGAGGGTAAACTGTCCTGCACAGGTAGAGCGGGCACATGGCACTGTGCCATGCACAGGGAGGCTCAGAGCCCACACCCCTAGGAACCATGACACACAGGGATGTGGCACTCAGGCCACTGTGCACCCAACAGAACCGCACTGCAGGGATAGAACAGGCACAGACTGGGACCCACAAAACCACAGCAATGAACAACACAAGCACAGTGCAGCAGCATGCATGCGAAGGAGACACAGAAACACATGAGCATATGGTACAAAACACTTTACTATTAAAGGCAAAAAAGGCAACACAACCAGATATAGATGTGCCAACATGGCAAACACAGGAAAGGGCATGGGGACATAATGCTGTTTTAAAGTAAATAGGGGTACCAAACGATATGAGCAAGGGGCATTTTAAGGAGTACAGGTGAATACACAGAACAGTCCAAGTGGGTCTGTGGGCAGAGGAAGGTGAAATGGGGAGAGAATGGGCAGTGTCCATCAGCTACCACCATAGCCATTGCAAGGCAAGCCACATCCTGTGGAGCTGCACCACCACCTCCCTGGTAGCTGCCAGCTGTCTTCGGCTCAGCTTGATGTGCACCGCAGTCCATGCAATCAGCCACATAGTGAGGTGCTGCAATTGAAGCAGTTCACTGCCAAGGATGCTGGAACACTTTTGTCCATGATCTGGCCCAGGATGCCTTATGAAAGGGAAACACAGAACAGCCAATAAGTGACAGGTCCCACACAGCAGATGGCCCCCCTAAGGTCTGTGTGTGCATAGGACAGCAGTGGTGCCCCCTCCCCACAGACAATGCTGCCAACAGCACATGCATAGCAGACAGCCACAACAGCCCAGGTCAACATCCCATATACTTACTGAGTGGCATGCCATTGAGACACCTTGCACCCACTCCTGTGCACAGCACCCCACAACATGGAACCATGCAGCACCATTATCAGGGCACTGGTCCACCTGGCGGAGTCCTCCCTGGCCCTCCTGTGTGCCTCTGGCCCTGTGGAGGAAACACATACAGAAAGGAACAATGAGTGGTATGCCATGAACAGACACCCAAACCTCCATCCATGCAGGCAGAACATGGCACGCAGCACTGCAGCAGCCTGTGCAGTGACCCTGGCCCACATGAGGGGTCTGGTGCCATGGCCACTGGCACATTGCAACACACAGGCACACAGAGTGCAGTGATGCCACACCACTGTACATGTACACCCCACCAGTGCTGGGCCTTGCATGTGCAGGTGCAGATAAACAAGCAGCACACCCAATTGCATGAAAACTGGACAGTGGCAGCATGCACAATGCATGGAGACACATACCTGGTTGTGGGACCGAACCACAGCAGGCACGGTCCTGCAGCCTCCTCAGCCAATCAGGGTCATGGTGCTGCAGGTCTCCATTTCAATGGTGACACTGCTCGCACACCCAGGCAACACCTGTCCCCTCTCTAGTCCTTCTGCCACACGGGCCTACAGCTGGGACCTGGCCTCATGCAGATCCCCTACCCCAAACAGTTGGTCCACCAGTGGGTCCACCAATGCCACCAGGTTTGCTATTTCAACATCAGACCAGTTCCTGGCCTGTCTCCTGTGTCCAACCAACTGTGCCATACTTGCTGCACAGACTACCTGATGTTCCAAGCAATGTGTACACTGGTAACATGTGTAGCACTGCTGTGCCACATGCACAACAGGAACAAACAGCACATGATCACTTAGCACGTAGATGTGTTATTGACGTGCACAACCATGGCCTATTGTGCAATACCACACATGTGCAACACTGGAAGTGTGGGAGGAGTTTGGGTCACATTCATGACCTACATACATATAGGCCAGTGTAGCTGCCATGCTGCAAGGGCATGCATCACCACATATGCTGCATGGCAATGGTGCAGTGATGTCCATGCGGTCAATGGCGTGCGCGAGTGGGGCCAGGTGCGGCGGTACATCACCACTGTGCATCCATGCTGCATGCATGGCATGCACTCCTGAATGCATGCATGACAGGACAGGCATGAACATCACAATTGACTATGCAATATGCATCATGGGATGGTGCCCTGCCTCCCTCAATATGGCATGTGTACTAATGTGCATCGCGCTTGCACGAAGTGAGCCTGTGGATTGCTGCAGAGCATTGATGTTGCACATGACACTGCCCATTGTGTAAGGAGCAATTCTGGAATATTCAGCCAGAATATTCAAATAGTCTGATGAACCAATGCCAGGTGCAGTCGCTCACATTAGCACCTCATTACTGCTGCACACAGCCTCATTTTCATGAGTTGAGCCATAAAAGTGCCACCACACAGCAATGGTCACTGACAGGTATTGCAGCCATTAGGTAAGACTATTCACATTGTGATGGGTTACTGTTACCGCAATGCTGTGAGCCAGTGATGCACTGTGTCATGGACTGCTACTATGCTGCTCAACGGTGCACCATTTTACTGTTCATAGGTCACATCACGTCAGATTCAGAGGGAGCTGATGAGCAGGTGCCTGCCAGGAAGCACAGGCTGAACTTCACAAAGAATGAAAAGCAGGGCCTATTTGAGGCCTATCTGGAGAGGAAGGACCTACTGAGTGGGGCCACTTGGTCCACAGAGGACTGGGCCATTGGGTGGGAGGAGGTGGCAATGTAAGTCAATGCCCATGGCCGTCAGAACCGCAGCATACAAGAGTGAAAGAAGAAGATGGGCACTGACAGGAGGCACATCAAGGAAAAGATTGCTGCCATCAGGCATCAGGGCATTCTGCAATAGGATGGGCGGTGGACCATCTACAGCACACATCCTGTCAGTAGGGGACAAGTTTGTAGCAGCCACCATCAGATGGGCAGCCATTGAGGGTGTCCCCAGAGGAGGATTCCAGACAGGTGGCAGCCCGTCACAGCGCTGCCAGTATTACAGTGGGTGTTGTGGGGGAGAGGTGTGTGCATGCCACTGGCGTGCATGGTACACTGCAGGTATGCTGTGAACCTGTGCTGTTGCAGCATGGTGAGGTGCACACCGTGCCTGGGCACACTGTGCATGGCCCTTGTCCCCTGTGAGCAGTGTGTCTACTGCATGGGGCATGTGATGGTAGGGTGGTGCAGAGTCCAGGGTGTGCATGTCACCTTACATGTTCTACGGCTGTGCAGGTGCTGCAGTGCATGCAGGCGAATGCAAGGCCACAGCGGTCACTTTCAGCATTGCAACACACTGTACATGGCATGGCCATGGAGGGGCTGTATCGGGGAGGGCATGCCTGCCAGATGTGAGTAGATGCAACACAGAGCTATATTGCTACACATTGTGCTTGACATGTCCTGTGCCATGCCTGTGGCATGGCCAACCTGTCATGCAGTGCTGCACCGACAGCCACTGGTATGTCCTAGCATGCCTGTGTCATGCATGCGGACATTGCACAGTACACAACACGACATGCACTGCAACAATGTCACTGGTGACACCACACATTCTGTCTTCCAGCTCCAACACATCTCAGGGGTGCAGTGTAGGATGAGACCATCAACGTGGGACCTGATGATGCCGTGCCATCCACATCATCTGGCACTGTGGCCATGGACTGGGGCACTGTAACGGTAAGGGACTTGTGGAGTTCCTTGGCCTGGGGGATGATGATCCACTGGCAGACCTCCTTCTCCTGGATGAACTACCGGTGCATGTGCCTGCAACACAGGAGGAAGGCGCAAGTGACAGTGATGATGAACTCACCCTGATCCTGGGCAGCACCAGAATAATCACACCCTGGGGACAGGTGTCAACACAGACAGTCGCAAGCAGCCCAGGCAGTATGGCAGACACGCAGGCCCCCCACACCATGGCTGCACAATGGCATGGGTGCTGCTGTTGGTGCTGGCCATGGTCGGGGTACTGGTGTGGTCACCGGTGCCACAGGGTAGCTCCAGAAGGCTGCTGGTATGCAGCAGTGGGCTGCGGGGGTCATTGTGTAGCCCTCCTCAGGGACCACCATTGGAGCACCCAATCAATCTCCACCACCTGCGCGGACATTAGTGCAGCATTTCCAATCAAGGGATATTGCATGGCATGCCGCCACCCCTCCAGCATGTCAGCGCAGCACCTGGGCGATATGCCTGGTGCTGACAGGCAGGATGAGCACACCAGGCTGCTGTGTGCTTCTGTGACAACCAGACAATGAGATACGTGTGCTGTGTGTAGAGGTGCATCAACTGGCTGAGCAAAGGGACATTGGACATGCTCAGCTGATTGGTGAGATCCTGCAACTGCAGGAAGCGATGACCACATCACTGGACTGCATAGCTGGGACCATCGCTGCCATATTTGCTTTGCTGGTGTCCACTGGGTGCATCAGGGTGCTCAGGTCTTCCCATAGTGCTATGTGCACATCACAGTCACGGCATCTGGTGACTCCAGCAAGGCTGATACAAACTACTGCCATGCCCATCCCTGACACACAGCGATAGTCAGTTTGCTGTTCTGTCACACCTGTGAGGACCGGTCGTGTTCTCAGGCCTCTGCCCCCATTAATGTATTGGTGGCACCACCTGTGGCTGTTGAGCAGCCTGTGCCTGCCACACAGTCAGGGCATGGCTTCCCACATGGCCATGGCTCCGCATAGTATTCCTAATGGGTGTGCTGCACAGTCCTGTTACCTGCTGCTGTTGCCTGCTGCACACATATCTGGGCATGGCCTTGTTTGTGTGCTGTCACATACATGTGGCCTGGGTCACACGTAGCATGTGTGTGGTCAGTTCTGCTGGACCATGTGGCATGGGCATGATGAGAGCAGTACTGTGTTGGCATTGTCTGTGTGCTGGCATGTAGCCTCTGATACATGCCACAGCCTGCTATGTACTGCTGTGTGTGTCGGCTACTCACCAACTGCAGCTGTCTGTATGTTCCACCTGGTCCCCTATGCCCTGATGTGCACTCTGTGGTGGGACTGCTGTGTGTGCCAGCCTGTGTATGGCCATGCATGTCATCACATGGCACATAATAATAGTCGTCTGCCTGTGCTGCTCAATGTGGCGAGACATGGTATTTGCATGCCTGCAAGTTCACCTGCGTGTGCTGTGTGTGTGTGTGCCTGTGTCTCTGCATGCAACCCTGTGTGTCCGTGCATTTGTGTGTGTGTGTGTGTGTGTGTGTGTGTATGTTTGTGTGGCCATGCCTGCACAGCTGCCCTGTGCGCTCCTCATCTGCGGTTCCCATAGTACTCTTCAACAATGGTGTTTCTGTGCCTCCTGGCATGGGCCACCAGCCTGGGGTCCCTCTTCTCCATGGGTGGCTGCACAGCCCCATCCAGCTGGTCCTCCTCATCATCATTGCTGCTGTTATCCTCATCCACCTGGACAGCTATCCCACAGTCAATGGCCATGTTGCGCAGCATACAGTAGGTCAGGAATATGCCACAGGCTTTCACAGGGCTGTACTGTAGGGCACCACCGGAACTATCTAGGCAATGGAATTGCATCTTGAGCATGCCAAAACCACACTCTATGGTATTGCATGTGGTGATGTGTGCCTCATTGTACGGCTCCTCTGCAGCATTGGATGTTCACCGGTTGGGGGTGGGCAGCCAGGGCCAGAGGGGGTATGCACTGTCACCTGTGGGGGGAACACATGTGATGGTTAATGCCCATCATTGCCTGTTTCCATGGACACCATCTATGGTTCACACTGCCACCTCCCACTGCCTTGAGTGCCCTGGCCAAGGCCTCCTCTGCATGGCTGCTGTGCCACTATTCATGTCATGCTATCTGTGTTCATCATGCCTGGGCACCACGGTCCATGCTCCCCTGCACTGTTACCATTCACAATCACATTCCCTGTCCTGTCCACTCACCTTTCACTGTCCACAACCCCCATTACCCCATACTGTAGCTGCATGGTGCCCCTGCACAGCTGCTCTGTCATCTCTTCCCTGGACCTGCTCACCTACTAAGTGTCCCATGGCGATCACCTGACTCTCAAATCACTGGCATAGGATGAGCTGGTGCCATATAAATGCAACATGTGTACTCCCAGGGTGTGTGGCACACACACATTGTTGATGCACCAAGTGGCATTGCACACCACCTGGCAGTTGACGGAAGGGTAGCCCTTTCTGTTGATGTATACAGTCCCTTCTGGGCCAGGTGGTGCACGTGTAACCACATGGGTGCAGTCAATGGCCCCTATCATGCTGGACATGTGCCACCCTGTGGAATTCCTGCATGTTTGCTGTACACTCTGTCTGTATGCTTGGGAATCTTATTTACTCCAACGCATGTGACAGCAGAGCGCTTGAGGACCTGGGTGAGGAGGTGGGACATGGCCGACTATGATATGCCAACAGTTGCACCCACTGGTGTCTGGAAGGTGCTCGTGGTGAGCAGGCACATTACCACTGTCACCTTGGTCTCCAGCATCATGGCATGACTCCTTCTGGTTAGAGCCTGCAGCTCGTCATGGCACAGCTCACATAGCTGCTTAAGAATTACCCTGTTCAGACAGTACTGGCCCACTATCTCAGTGTCCCCAAAGTCTTTGAATGTGAGTTGGGCACAGTACTGTCTGTGTTGGGCATACCGCCGCCGGGCCCTTCCTCAGCCACATTGCTGTTACTTCCTCCTGCTCACCCCACCTTATCACCTGTTCCATTGGGAATGGTCCCGTGTCCATGGCTTATGCTCCCCTGGATTGCACCTCTGCTGTGTGTGTCATTGAGCCTCCCTTTTATATGTGCTCAACTCTGTGTTGCACATTCTGTGGTTGCTCCATGATTGCTGCTGTGTGTTTTGGCTGAATATGCTATTGTGCAGCATATTCATGGGCACCCCTGTACTTGCACCGCATACATCACTGTTGAGCAGTGGTGCAATGGATATTGCGCTGTGTATTCCTGCTTTTTGAATATGGCTCCAGGGTGCATTTCTGTGATTGTGCTAACACAATTCAGTTGCAGATACGCAAGTCCTCTGAATATCTAGCCCTGTATGTCTTGATTATATGTTGTATAGTGCTTGTTTGACTGTACATTTGAAAAACTGAGATGCAACATCTCATTTCTGGTGGGGTTCTTCTGCTACCCATTTCCACAGCTGGTTGATCTGGAGTACTGGAAGGTTAAGACTTGCCCGTGGTTCTAAAGTGAATATTTGGCTCTGCCAATATTTGAACCTGTGATTTCTCCATTCCCAAGCCTGTGCAGTGGCCAGAAAATAGTTCAGATTGGCACCAATTGTTAACCCCTTCAATGCTAGCTTCTAGTACACACCACTCAGTCATAAATATATATCTATATAGGCAAAATTTACTCTGCTCCTGTACTGAAAGAGTTTCTGTGAGTTGAAGACCCTAAGGGGCTGTAGTATAATGAAATTCATTTTATTAACAGGAACTTGCTTCAGCCAAGGTAACAAAAGTTATAGATACAAACTACAATGCTTTACTTTTCAAGACAAGCAAAAATATTTATCTGAAAAAACATTGCCCATGTCTAACCTTCCAAACCTAAGCAAAATGTCATATTTTTCTCACAAGTCCAAAGACAGTTGAAAAGAATTTTAGATTTCATTTTGTCTGGGTAAATGTCAAATTAGCCTTTTGAAAGAATGTCAGTGAACATGAAAGCAGGCAACAAATGGATATGGCCAAGCTTTGTAGGCCTGTCCTGTAGTAAATTACTGTGCCAGGTAAAACTTTACAAGTTTGAGCAGTGCATCTAGTTCACTACACCATTTGTCAGCTATGACTATGGCTCAGTGCTGAATCAAAAACCAGAATAAGATAGGATTGTTAATTGCATATCTTTAAAAACATTTCTATATATTTAATGGACTGTCAACCATTTACAGCAAGACTCTGTTTTCATTGAGGGGTTCTGATGACATCATAGACCTTGATAGCAAAACTTAAGCGGTCTTAGTCTGATGTCAACAGAACACCCAGATGGAAACACATGCTTTGTTCTGATGTGGTTACTAAAATACATTTTTTCTAGGATATGGCTGGTCAAAGAACAAGAATATGTACTGCTTCACTTGACTTGAAGTGGGATCCACCGAACCTGCCTGAGTTAACACAATTTTTCTAAAATTTGAAGAATCCATTCCATTCCATTCCCAGCTGCACAATAAAGAAAAAAAAAAACAATGCATATGGTTTTTGTCACAGAGACCTGGTGGTGTAATAATGATATCTGGGGAAGAGAGATATAGAAGGGTATCAACTTTACTACTATGATAGAAGTAACCAATTGGGGGGCCGCATCAGAGTTTACATATCTAATAGTATTACCTCATTGAATGTAACTAACAAAATTAAAGATGAGTTATCCATTATTGAAATCTTTTTGGCTAAAGGTGCAGGCTTGCCATCAGCAGGACATAATTATAGGTTTACGTTACCACTCCCACCCCAGTTCTAGTGCACTATATGCAGAGCAAATTAATGGAGAGTTAGAAAAGGCCTGCAAAAGAGACAAGTTATTTTCCTAGGAGATCTGAATTATGGTGACATTGTATGGGAGAAGTCTAAAGCTTGTAGCAGTATAGGAAAAAAATTCCTTAAAACAACTCAAGAATTCAGTTTAAAACAACATGTGAAAGCACTTATTAGGGAGAATAATTTATTGGATATCATACTGACAGCTAATAATATTGAGGTCCATGATTGTGATGTTATGGAACCATTAGGTACCAGTGATCATAATAGTCTTCACTTTAAACTTACAGGAGAAATAACCAGCTCTAGAGGGTGTAGAATCTCATATAACTTCAAATTGGTGAATAAGTATAGGCTATCTAGAGAGTTAAATAATATACCATGGGAAATTAATTTGATAGGTAAAAATACTGAACAGATTTGGGAAATAATAAAAAGTCAAATAATTAACACCTGCGACAAACACCTAACAAAGATAAGAAAAATATGACAAAAAGGATATAAAACCTAAATGATTAACAAGTAAAATAAAGAACATGATCTGGAAAAAAAGGAAACTATATGATAATTAAAAAAAATAAGCAGGAAGTATGGATACAATAAAAAAAAATGTCAAAAAGCATGTAAGAGAATGATAAACAAAAGCAAAAAAAAGGATGGCACATACAGTAGTGAATACAGCAAATAAAGACAATATTAAACAATTATATAGCTATGTTAACTCTCTAAGGGAAAATAACATTGGAATAAGATCAATTAATCACAATAAGACACACTGAGAAGAACCACAGGACATTGCCAATATATTCAATACATACTTTGGATCCGTATTCACTACTAATACCACTCTAGATAGTACTATGCCTATATCCAATGGTGTAAAGTTAAATACACAGATTAATCCCAGTACAATCATTGATAAACTAGGTGCATTAAAACATACTATGTCAGCAGGACCAGACAATATCTCTGCTGCCATGCTCAAATTATTATCCCCATATATAGTTACTCCCCTAACCTGGTTGTTTAATAAATATCACCAAGATCAAATAATTCCAAAAGACTGGCTGATGGCCACTGTGATACCTTTTCATAAAAAGGGTAGCAGGTCGGACTGTACAAACTATAGGCCAAATAGCCTAACATCAGTCCCCAGTAAGATCTTGGAGTCCATAATCAAGGATGCAATTTATAAAGATCTAAGAGATAGAAATCTGCTAGACCTACTCAGCATGGTTTCATTATGGAAGATTCTGCATTACAAATCAGTTATGTTTTATGAAAATATATCATCATCATTAGACAGTGGTATCCTGTAGATTGTCTTTACTTAGCAAGCATTTGATAGGGTGCCCCATGACCAGATAATTTAAACTCTCATACGTCTAGAAATAGAAGGAACCTTTATTAAGTGGATTCAGAACTGGTTATCTGGGAGAGCACAGAGAGCCTGTATCAATGGGTTTTACTCAATACCTACCCCTGTGACTAGTGGAGTACCACAGGCATCAGTTTTGGGCCCCTTACTTTTCCAACTATACATTTCGAAACTGGGACACAATGCTGAAGTCTGGGTTAGTAAATATGCAGACGACATTAAACTGGCTAGTGTGATTGCAGATGATACAGACAGACAAAGACTACAAGATTCCTTAAACAGAATTATTGATTGGGCAGATGCAGCTGGAATGTTATTCAATCAAGAAAAATAATAGTGTACTGCACTTTGGGAGTTGCAACACAGAAGTTGAGTACTTTATAAAGAATGTTCCCATAAAAAAAGTAGGGAGGAAAAGGACTTAGGAATAATTATATCAAACAACCTAACGTATGAAACACACTGTAGGACTCAGGTAGCTAAAGCTAAAAGAGTCCACTGGACAATCAAAAGAACTTTAAAAGTAGAGAGGCTAAGGTCATTATACCATTATACAGAGCCTATATTAGGCCTCTTCTAGATTATGGAAGCCTGTTATGAAGATCAATCAAGGGGACAAGTAGAGATAGTACTGAGAGGGCACAAAGGCAAACAACAAAAATTGTATATGAATGTAGGGAATTAGGATATGAGGACAGATTAAAAAAACTGAACCTAATGCCATTAAGCATGGAAATGATTCGGGGGATATGATATTATGTCATAACTTAATTCAAAACACTAACCTGATGGATCAATTGAACTAAGTATTAAAGATCACAACAAAGGTACTAGAGGACACAAACTACAACTAAAATACACTAAATTTAAAACAGAGAAACAAAAAGCTTTTTATACACGACGTATAATTAATCCATGGAATACTCTCCCAGAGGAACTTGTCAATGGCAAAGATAAAATGCAGTTTAAAAACAGATTAGATAGATACTTACTAAATGGTAACACTCTGACCTATTATAGATAAGAACAGGAGCACATATGGGCTAACAGCGTTTCTCTAGCTCCTAAGACCTTAGTATGAACCTTAGTATGAACTATTGGTCCCACTGACCCAAATAAACCTCTTTATTGTTTTGCATTGTATAGTAAATATAAAATGTTATTTATTAATCAGTTAAATGAAGATCAATAACCCACCCTCTTGCTTCCCTAAATAAGCTTTTTGATTGGTTAGATTTGCAAATATGAAGGGTAGCATAATGGAAACTCCAAAATGTCTCCCCATAAACTCTGGACCCAGGAGCAAAAATAATGCCTGTAGCTAATTCCGATATATTAAAACATGCTTGAAGCACATTGCAAGGGCTAAAAGTATGTGTGAATATGCTACCTGAAAGTGAAGCAAAAAGTCAGACACAAGCCAACTTGTGCCTTGTAAACTACAGCTCCCTTACTGGCCATGTGAAGTATGTGTCCATTTGGGAGCATCAGGGATCCAAGGAGCAAAGCAGCAGTTAATGCCTGTCACAAGTGATTGCTCCTGTGAAACAATCTGCCATATTTGAAGTTCCCTCTGCAAATAAACTCATAGCATGCAAGGAGTTATAAGACTATTTGTATCTCATTTTGACCTCACATTGTAAGAAAATTAAGAGAAGGCTTTCATTCCATGGAATGCACAGAGTATTCCCCCCCCCCCATTCCGCAGGCAGCACTGATGCTGTATAGTAACTAAACCAATAGGAAGTAACCCCCTCCCACCGATTACCATGCCCAAATGAACTTGCAATTAGACTTTCCTGGTAGTCTAGTGGACCCTGCCACTGCTGATCCCCATGCCAGTTGCAATTAACCCCCAACAGTGGCCCCAAGAAGGAGTCCAGCTCTTACCTTCCTCTCGCCTCTGCAGTCAGCCACTGCCTGCTGCACACAAGTACTGAAATAAACTGGAAATCATTAAATCTGGCACTCACGTGCTGGCAAGAATCACACAACATATTAGATCTGTAAATAATGCCATCAATGTATTCTGGATAAAGGCAGCAAAAAGGTGCAAAACAAACAACAAACATCTCATATTTGTAGCACTTTGTTGAGAGACTTGAAGTGTTTCCTGGTGTTACAACAATTATGCTCTGGGGTTTAAAGAGATTACAACCAAAGATCTCCAAACAGTACAAATGTCAAGGTGGCAATGCAAGGTGAAAACTTAAAAAGCAATACATATTCATAAATATGCTGGTCCTAGTAAAATAGGCAGAACAGATGCAATGCATTCTTACTACTGGAATAAAAGCATCTGCGAAAGAAAATAAAAAGATTGACACATCGAAATAAGGCATATTGATGCAGATTTTCATATCAGATTAGACATACTAATCAATATAAAATGATAACAATCACATTACAGAAAATTATCTACCTCAGTTTTATTATTCAACCCTGGTCTGTACAAAGCACCCAGCTTGAAAATCCCAAATCTCTCTCTTTTGGAGAGCAAAGCTATCTGATCCCCACCCCTAGGACTAACAGTCACCTTTTCTATACCTGTGAAGGACCACTTGTGGTCCTGCTGATTAGATGATGAAAGAACATGCCTTACTGTTGCATATTCCCATCTGCCTGCTTGAATTGCTCTTGTATGATCACCCACCCTTTTTATAATCGTCCACTTAGTTCTTCACAAATAGTAGGTAGCACAGGTATTGTACATATGGCCATGTGAACAACATTAGTCAGATCACAGCTGATAAACTTTATTATCTGATATAACTCCCCTGTCCTAAGGTTCTGAAAAGTACTGGTACTGTTGCTGACTGCACAATATTTGCACCTTCCAGAGTGATGACATCCTTGAGGTGGGGGGGGGGACTATGTAGTTGACTGTGGTACTTGGTACATACTGTGGGTCAATCTATCCATGAAGTTCTGTGCCCTTCCGTACATCATCCTTAGAAAGGACTTAACCCTGAGTTCTCCTTCTTTTTGCAGTATCCTCCAGTTTTTATTGAGGATACTCACTACTTCCAAAGATTGCACAGTGAAGGTTGTGACAAAGAACATTCTGTTATCCTTACTGTGGACCCTTGGAACTAGATATGGAAGTGTAGAACAATCTGTCCCATCTACCCTCATTTTTACCTTGTCGTTGTCCACCCACAAGTATCCCCTTTCTCTGAATATATTACTTTGTTCCTGGGCATTTTTAAGATAACAGTATTCAGTACCACAGTTCCTACATACCCATAGGAATTGACTGGTGTGGATATTTTTGAAGGTGTAGCAGGGATGGCATGAGTTTGCTAACAGTATCATGTTCCTGTCTATCAGTATCTGGAAATGGTCAGTCTCCAAACTGTTAGCTTCGTTGTTAATGATCTGAATATCTAAGAAAGCTATACTATGCAGGTCATAGGTCACAGCAAATTTCAAATTGTTATTGCTTCATTCCAGAAAGGACACAAAACACAAGCTCATTTCCTGTTCCCCACCATATCGTCACAATACTATGTTCTGTAAGTGGGGGACTTACATCATGATTATAGACCACTGATTCTTCCCAAAGTCCTAAATACAGATTGGCAAAAACTGGGGGCAAATGTCACCCCATTGCTGTACCATTAACCTGCATAAAAAAATTTGGCAAGGAAGGAGAAAGCATTGCACTCAAGCACAAATCTGACCAATTACCAGAAAATCAGTTGGTGTAGATGTATTTTGTACTCACAAATCCAAGTAGGGCTTCAATGTGCTAATCCCCTCACCATGAGGTATATTTGTTAAAAGGGCTTCCTCATCAAGGGTCACAAGTTAATTGATGTCTTCAATGTGGAGGTCCTCCAAGATACACAATTGGTTTATTTATTTTATTTATTTAGTTTTTGTTGACAGGGTAAGTGCACTAGACAAATTCTGCCTATTTTTCAGGCATGACTGGGGTGCAGGGTGGGGGGTGGGATACAGATGAATGCCAATTGCCCTTGAGTCAGATTAAGCCTCAGTAGTGTCCCTAATGTAGGATCTTAGGCTCCCCATGAAGGGCTTAATGTGGCTGTACACATATTGGGTTAGTGGCTCTGTGAGGAAATAAATCCCAGAGATTATTGGGCATCCAGGTAGTGATACTAGGCTGTTGTGTACCTTGGAGAGTACACAGATGGTAGGTCTCATGGGGTGCTGGGTTATCAGAAAGTGCCTGATTTGTTCATCTATAATGTCATTCTGATACACATTTAGAATGTATCTGTCAACCTCCTTTTTGGAAAGACTGTTGTTTCACTAGACACTTTAAGACAGCATCTTTCGCTGTTGAACTGGTGTTTGACTTCTGCCTTGTAGGCAAGAGTGTCTTGGACCGCAACATTGACCCCTTGTTGGTAGGCTTGATGGTTGTTGTATTACTGTTATTCCGAGCCTGTCAGGAATCAAATTCAGCTTTACTCAGAATACCAGAAGCTGTTTTCAAACCTCGATGAACAAGGGCATCAAGATGCTATTCACAAGCTCTCAGAAATACAGAGACTGTAGGGTTCATAAGTGGTATGAACTGTGATTTAGGATGAAACTTATTTGTAACTGTACTAGCCACATTATTAGGCACGCTGTAAGGAGAGTCTGTGCTGTCAGATACCTGATTCTGATAACAGAAAATATTGTGATGAGTAGAAACACCTATGGTTTAGCTTGTGCACAGACTTGTGCAGATTAATGTAGGTGTTTAAATGATTAAGATTAGCCATTGGCATGACTTTAAGATCCTGGTTAAGAATCAATATTTCCAGTTCAGATAGTTCATACATTGATACATTAATAATGTTGTTACTCACTGACGCTGTTGGTTCTGATGGTGACTCTGAGGCTGTGGCTTCTTGTACTTCTTCTTTTAGTAGAACCTGCATCTCTGTTGGTTCTATCCTCATCTGCACTGAGCACCTCCTGCCCCTGCATGTTCTCGTTCTTCTTGGAAGAAAAGGGCGTAGACTTCTGCATGGCAAAGTTGGAGGTCTCCCTTGTGATGAAAGTGGGTTCCATGTTATAATAGAGATCACAAAACAGAAATTGCTACTATGTCAAGTGTATATCACCAGAAAAGCAAGCCAGCGATATACACTTCAAGGTGTCCCGACATCCAGAATGTCAAAAAGTGTTTTTGCTGGGAGTGCCCCTCAGCCCCTGTATTAAAATTCTCAACTCCAGGGGTGCATGTTGGGAGGAGGAAAATCCAGAATTCACAAAAGATAAGTCCTGCAGCTGCAGGCAGTGGCAAAATGTACACATTCGGTCCCAGCCTCAAACCAGTACCTGCTGTGCCAGAGCTAGCCACCCACACCACCACACCACATGGCTAGTTCAGTGGCAGCAGGTATACCAGTCCCCTAAAACCCTTTCCCTGTCCCTCCCCTTTCCCTCGCTGTTCCCCCCTTCTGATCACCCTTCCCAATGGTTGCTGAATGGAACACATTCTGAAGAAAGGGGGGTTACTAGTGGAGTACCTCAGGGCTCAGTACTGGGTCCAGTCATCTTTAACATCTTTATAGGTGGCATTGCAGACGGTCTGGAGGGAAAGGTATGCCTCTTTGCAGATGACACAGAGATCTGTAACAGAGTTGATACACAAGGTGGGGGTAGAAAGGATAAGAAGGGACTTGGCAAGGTTGGAGGAATAGTCAGACATATGGCAACTTAGATTCAATGCAAAGAAGTGCAAAGTAATGCACCTGGGAAACAAAAACCCAGAAGAGTACACAATAGCAGGGGAGGTACTAACAACAACAAAAATGGAAAAGGACTTGGGGGTAGTCATATCAGATGACCTAAAGGTGGGTAAGCAGTGTGAGAAGTCAGTAAGGAGAGCCAGGGGGATACAGGGATGCATAGGACGGGGCATCACAAGTAGAAAAAGGGAAGTGGTTATCCCTCTGTACAGACAGTTGGTGAGACCCCATCTGGAATACTGTGTGCAGTTCTGGAGACCTCATCTATGCAAGGACATAGGATGGAAGCAATCCAGAGGAGGGTAACTAAAATGGTGCAGGGTCTGCATCAGAAACCATATGAAGAGAGACTGAGAGAGCTTAATGTGTATACCCTTGATGAAAGAAGGGACGGGGGGACATGATAGAAACTTTTAAGTACCTCAAGGGAATCAACAAAGTCCAGGAGGGTAGCATCTTTCAGAAAAAGAGATGTGTAAGAACAAGGGGGCACAATTTAAAGATGAGGAAGGGACGGCTCAGGGTAATGTGAGGAAATTTTTTCACGAAGTGGTGGATGCATGGAACACGCCTTCCTGGGGAGTTGTTGGGTCTAAAACAGTGGGGGAATTCAAACATGCATGGGACAGACATAAGGCAATTGTAATGGGGGATTGCAGGAAGTAGGCTGTTAGTTAACTAGAATCTGCAGCTTATCAATAGGTAGGGAAATGGGCAGACTGGGTGGGCCAAGTGGTCCTTATCTGCCATCAAAGTCTATGTTTCTATGCGGTGGCTGGTTAGCAGGGTAGCCCAGATGAGAGCATGAAACGCAGACTTTGACGGGCAGATGAAGGACCCCCAACTGCCTGCAGAGGATAGCTGTGATCTTCAGCAGCAGCCGCCCCACGACACACAGCAGGATGATGGTCAGTATGCCACGTAGGAATCATACATAGAAACATAGAATTTGATGGCAGATGAGGACAACTTAGCCCACCCAGTCTGCCCATTTCCCTACTAATGGATAAGCTGCAGATCCTAGTTAACCAGCAGCCTACTTCTTCTTACCCCCACCCCTAAATTGCCTTATGACTGTCCCACGCATGCTTGAATTCCACCACTGTTTTTAACTCCACAACCCTCCGGAAGGCCGCTCCATGCATCCACAACCTCTGTGAAAAAATACTTCCTTAAATTACCTCTGAGCTGCACCTCTATCTTCAAATTGTGCCCCTTGTTCTTGCACACCTCTTTTTTTGAAAGATGCTACCCTCTTGGACTTTGTTGATTCCCTTGAGGTACTTGAAAGTTTCTATCATGTCCCCCCTCTCCCTCCTTTCCTCGAGGCTATACATATTAAGCTCCTTAAGTCTCTCTTCATATGTCTTCCAGTGCAGACCCTGCACCATTTTAGTTGCCCTCCTCTGGACAGCTTCCATCCTGTCTATGTCTTTGCGAGACTGGGTCTCCAGAGCTGCACACAGTACTCCAGATGGGGTCTGACCAGCTATCTGTACAGAGGGATAATAACTTCCTGTTTTCTACTGGTGATGCCTACACACAGTGGGTATAGAACAGCAGTCAAATGGCACACAGCAGGATGATGGCCAATATGCCACGTAGGAGTCACACACACAGATTGGGTATAGTGCAGCAGTCAAATGGCACTCAGCAGGATGATGGTCAGTATACCATGTAGGAGTCACACACACATTGGGTACAGTGCAGAAAGGGCACACAGCAGGATGATGGCCAATATGCCACATAGGAGTCACACACACACACACACACACACACACTGGGTATAGTGCAGCAGTCAAATGGCACTCAGCAGGATGATGGTCAGAATGCCACGTAGGAATCATACACACAGTGGGTACAGAACAGCAGTCAAATTGGAGACAGCAGGATAATGGCCAGTACACTATGTAGAAGACAGAGTCATGCAAGAGACAACACAGAGATTTTTTTTTGAGTAAGGGATTTTCTCTCCCCAAAGTCCCTGGGAAAGTATCTATTTACAGTATGTGTTAAAGATACCACAGAAGTGGGTGCTGGGCTCTGCAAGTCACATGTTGGGTAAGTACAGTGCAGTCAAAGGGCACACAGCAGGATGATGGTGGCCTGCATGCCATGTAGGAGATGGAGTCACACAACACAATGACACACAGATATATTTTTTCTGCTGAGTAAGAGATTTTTCTGTCTCTCCTCCCAACAAGGAAATATTTCTGGCATGTATTTAAAGATATCAGAACTGGGTGCTGGGCTGCACATGGGTCACACATTGGGCAGGGTACAGTACAATGCCGTCAAGGGCACACAGCAGGATGATGGGCTTGCCAGCCCAGTACACCATGTAGGAGTCACACACTGGGTACAGTGCAGCTAGCAGTCAAAGTGCACACAGAAATGTAAATGTAAATGTGCAAGTCTCATCATCCTGAGGAGACTTGTACATTTACACAGCAGGGATGATGATCATTCAGCAATCCACAAATCCCAATCAGTCCCTGCCTGCCTAGAACTCCTAGACCTACTCCTTGATCTCTTCCCCAAAACATCTTCAATTTGAAATCTGCAATTAAAAGTTGCAAAATTTCCAAGGCTTAATTAAGTACTGAAAAGCCTGCTTCAGTTTGTATTATTTTATTTTTTTATTTTATTTATTGTATAAATCAGTTTACAACCCTTAGAGCCAGGCGCGTTTACAAGGTACCTCATCACAGACAGGACATACAGAGTCAACATATGTACAGAATACAATCATACAGCAACACAGTTTAATATAGTTGCATGAATATAATGAGTAACTAAAAAACATTTCAGACATGACAGGTTGGTACCAGCAGGTACTGGCAGAGGAGGCGGAGCCCATGGGGGGTAGGTGAGGGGTTGTTTGGCCCAGTGGGCTATATCAATAGTGATAGAGAGCAGCAGAGCATCTCTTAGTGACAGGTGCAGCAGTGGGTGTTGAACAATTGGTTCCGTAGGGTAGTTTTAAAGGGGGCAATTTTGGTGGTGTTGGAAATGGCTGCAGGGAGCGAGTTGAACCAGGACGAGGCTCTGTAGCTGAACGACCTCTGTGCCTGGGTGGTCCTAGTTCTGGGTACCAGTAGTGTGACCTTGTCAGTGGTTCGGGTAGTGACTCTGGAAGGTTTGAGCTGGATGGAATCATAGACACCAGGGGGCGAGAGCCTGAGTAGAATCTTCTTAGTTAATAGGCAAGTTTGGTAGCGGAGGCGTTCATCAAGGCTAAGGAATTTGGCCATGTCATAGAGCTGACATGTGTGGGTGAGCCTAGGGGCACTGGTCACTAGTCTGCAAGCCTTGTTTAGGGTGAGTCAAATTTTGCTGAGGGCTGTGGAGTCAGCAGCACCATAGACTGGAAGGCCGTAATCGACAAGGGACATTACTGAGGACGTTATGGCAAGTCTGAGGGCATCAGGTGGAAGGCAGTCTTTGTGACAGCAGAGTATGCCAAGATGAGCATTAGTGGCAGAAGTGAGGGCTGTAATGTGGCTATGAAAGGTGAGGGCCAAGTCAAAAGTGATCCCAAGGTATTTGTAGGTTTAAACTTGTTCAAGTGGTTGATGAGTGCTGGGGAGGATTTGGAGGGGGTTGTTACTGGCTTTGTTCTGGTGGTGGGCAAAGTGCATTGCCTTCATTTTTTTGAGGTTAATGACTAGTTTGCTCTCCTTAAACCAGTTTTCAGCATCACTGAAGGAGCGTTGGAGGAGTCTTGGAGCGAGGTAGGATTTCTGTTGGCAGAATAAATAAGCAGCGTCATTGGCATTCAGGAGAATATTGCCAGAGCAGGCAGTGGGTAGGGTGTTTAGGTACAGGCTAAAGGTAATGGGCCCAAGATAGAGCCCTGGGGAACCCCTGAGCAGATGGGATGGGTTTCTGAAAGCATCTCATTGATTTTGATACACTGGGAGTGACCTGATAGGTAATCTCGTGCACCTGGCAAGGGCCAGCAGAGAGCCCTGTATGGTTGAGGGCATTTAGTAGGAGGGGTGGGGAGACAGTGTCAAGGGCCTTAGAGAAGTCAATGAACACTGCTCCAGCTAGGGAATCAGAGTCCAGGGAGGAGTGCAGGAAGTTGGAGAACTCTATACTTGCTGTACTTGTGCTGTGACCAGCAAGGAAGCCATGCTATTCTGTGCAAAGAATGTTGTATTTTGCTAGATTTTGGTGAGTTGGTAGCCACCACTTTTCTAAGGCTTTGGAAGGGGAAGGAAGGATGGAGATTGGATGATAGTTGCTGAGGAGTTGACCTGTCACCTCCTTTACAGCGAATAGGTGTGACTATAGCTATTTCCATGCTGTGGGGAATTGCCCTGTAGGCAGGGACTAGTTTGTAGGTCATGAGCAGTAATAGCAAGTTATGTACCACCTCACTTATGCCCCTGGCTGTGCTGCTTTTGTTTTATTAATTTTCTGGAATTTCTGGTTTTCTGCCACACAAAAGAGAATGACTAGTCGCTACTGCCTGCCTCCACTGCTAACTACTGTACTTTTGTTTTTTCACCTCCCATCAACCGAGACTCTGAGAGATGCAGAGCAAACACATCTGCTCTTACTTAATCCAGCTCCATCTTCCCACCATAATTCCTGCTGCACAGAACCAACATGAGTCACATGACTCAGCTTACTGTACATGTTGCTCTGCTCACAGAGTTGGCACAAATTTAGTCCATCCCGAGTCCCTCCCAGCTTTCATTTCCTCCCTCCCAGTGTCTCCATCCTTCCAGCATTTGGGCTGGAGTCAGATGGCACCACTCCCCTGACACCAACTCCCTACCCACTAGGAGTGAGCATGAGGAAATGGCAGGAAGTTGCACAGCAGAGCCATATTAGCTACATATATGTACCTGGGGAAAAACTTATTCAAACCATTTTGTGAACCCTCTAGTGTTTGAGTTCTAAATTAGAACTTGAACACCATGGTTCGAGAAGGGTTTGGATCTTTGCCAAACTAGTTCTGACAACCCTAATTCTGAGTATTCTCTTTTCTGGATAATCAGAATGCAGGGCATAGGAGGAGGGGATGGAGTGGCTATTTACACAAAAGACAACAAAGAGGCCACAGAAGACAGCACCCTGAAGGGGATAGTGGGTTAGAAGCAGTATGGTTACACTTAGGGAGAGTAAAGTGGAGCATCATTAGGGTAAGTGTGCTTTATAGACCAGCAAACCAGACAGATGATATAGATAGAGCAATGGGGAAGAAAATAATGAGGGCATCTGCAATGGGGAAGTATTTACTAATGAGAGACTTCAGCCTACTGTACCAGATACGGACTAGGAAATCCTGTTGGGCAAAATTGCATGCAGCCAGTCACACTTAGAGGTAATGGAAGGATGCCAACTAACCCAGTGAGTTAAGGAGTCTACCAGGGAAGGGGCTATACTGAACACAGTGTGCCCCCCTTCCTGTACCACCTACTCACACCATATACCCTTACATCCAACCACCCCTCTCTCCCAACCTTGTCTCTCCTCATTCCTTTGTGATAGTTCAACTTCCCAGACACCCTACTCCTATCTCCCTCTTGTAACCCACCTTTTTTCTCCCATCTGTTGCCGTCTAGCCTAATAATCTTTTGTTCATATACGGTATCTCTGAAGTAGACAAAGTCACCTCCTAGACTGCATTATTATCTGTTTTGTCTTATATCTCAAGTTGTATACATGATACACCTTGTAACATCATTGAATTGTTTTCTCTTTCTTGTACTCACCTGTATTTTGTTTTTAATGTCCATGCCATGTTGACATGGAATCTTGTTAAAAGAACATCTGGTTCAAAGGTGTATGTAATCCTAGTTATCAATAAATACAATAAATGAATACAGTGGGGTCAGCACAGAAGAGGTAAGATTAGAGGAGCCCCTTGGGATCAGGAGCTACAACTCACTGTGGTCTAGCATCAGGGTGAAAACCCAAAGCTTAAATTCAAGGACAATGGTCCATGATCCCAGAAGAACATATTTTAGAAAGGTGGGGCAGATAATTCAGAATAAACTTTTGGGGGTAAAGGAAGCAGAGGGGGACAAAGCCAAGTAGGAAATTATAAAGCAGGGATTGCAGAAATAACTACAGTAGCTTCTGTTTGAGACTGCCAGGTAGGAAAGAATCTGAAAAACAAAAGGGGATCAACAAATGGGAAATAGGAAACTCCATGTGGAGATAGCAAGGGAGGCTAACAAAGCAGTAAGAAAAGCAAAATCAGAGGTAGAGCTGAAAATAGCATAGAGATAAAGAAAGGATAAAAA
Source organism: Neoceratodus forsteri (assembly GCA_016271365.2). Classification (NCBI taxonomy): domain Eukaryota; kingdom Metazoa; phylum Chordata; order Ceratodontiformes; family Ceratodontidae; genus Neoceratodus; species Neoceratodus forsteri. Next base: position 814,444,910 of record CM028129.1, on the reverse strand, counting down.
ACCTTTTTACCCCATATCAAGAATCAGTGATGGACTAAGGGCAAAATCATTAAACTGAACAAAAGAGGGGAACCAAGGAAGATGGTAAGAAGAAAGTACATATTCTAAATGAATACTTCTGCTCAGTCTTCATGAAGGAGAAAGAAGGACTGCTCCCTGAAAGTGGGATTCTAGCCATTGTGGAGAGGGGACATGGATCAGAGATTGGAGGAATATCAGAGGAGAAGGTACTTCAGGGGCTTGGGACCCTGAATGGGGACATGCCAGCAGGCCCAGATGGTCTGCACCCTAGTGTGCTAAAGGAGGTTGCCTGGTTTCTGGTAGAGCCACTAACTAACCTGACCTCTTTAAATGCACCATAGAAACAGGGGTTGTTCCAGTGGATTGTAAGTAGGTCAGTTTGGTCTTCCTCCACAAGAGTGAGAGTAGAGTGGACCCAGGGAACTACAGTTTGGTTAGCCGGAGTTTGGTTTTGGGGAAACTTCTAGAAACCATTATAAAAGAGCCTATAGTGGAATGACTAATGGTCAAGGGGCTCTAAACAAAGACAAGAGACAGCAAGGGCTCATATCAGGCAGATAATGTCAGAAAAACATAACAGAATTGTAACAAATTTATTTTCTGTATAATAAACTTACCTTTTATATCTGTCTGCTGATGTCACCAAGAGGCTTCCATGGCGGTGCCACCCTCAGCCAAAGGTAGCAGGCTTAAACTGACTGAGGGGACAATGTTGGGTTGTTCAGCCTGACAGCTGCATCCCTAAAGCTTGGTGACACTGGCAGGAATGAAAAAGTGCCTTAATAAGGGGAGGCACTGCTTTCCTGAAAAAGTTGCCACTGCCACCACCAAGAGAAACAGACTTAAAAGGGTCACCAAGGTCTGCTAAAATAACCATTCACAGACATATTTAGTGAAATAAATAGCCTTTACTACTAGAGAGATAGGGGTAATACAATGCAAAATTTTCACTGTGGTCAAGCAAATCACAGTAAAGTACTTATCATTGTAACTTTAGCAAATATAATCACTGTATGCGTGCTTATCACTGTAACCTTACTAATAAAATCACTGTATAGGGTTTATCACTGTAACCTTACCAATAAAATCACTGTACAGGGCTTATCACTGTAAGCTTTGCAATAAAATTCCTGTACGGGGCTTATCACTGTAACCTTAGCAATAAAATCACTGTAAAAGGCCACTCCCAAGTCCACAGGAAGGAGCAAAAGGGCAAAATCCTACCTCTACCAGCCTAGAAAACTGGACATCACAGGTAGAGGTGATGAGTAGTTGCCAGCCCTGAAAAAGGCCTTTGCGAGGGATCAGACCCACCCTAAAGCTCTAGCCCCAATAGCCAATTGGCTAGGACAAGGGTGAATTGCTAGCCCACCCTAGCACCTTAAATACCGATGCCCGCTACACCATCACCACCCCAGGGCTCCCTCCCCGGGTGCCACACCTCCCCCACGAACTGCTGGAAGCTTTGCAAAAAGCTGAGTGTCCAAGGGGTGCTGCACTGCCAGCCAACACTAGCTGGAGTCTCCCAAGGTGCACATCCACTAGCTGACCCTCCCAGGTGCTGCGCACTAGCACGACCTGCTAGTTGAGTCTCCCAAGGTCCTGCACCACTAGCCAACCTGCCAGCCGAGTTTCCCACCAGGTACTGTATCTGCAAGGGTTTGGGGAAGGATGTCTGACTTCACCAGCCTCCCCTGCTGCTGAACACCAGAGTCTACCATCAAGCCTGAGTGATACAGCTCTTTTAAGCCCCCCCCTTTTAAAGTAAGGCTACCAGGCTTGCATGGTTCTCCCAGCTACCCCTGCAGGTCTCTCAAAGGCTTTTTTCTGGGATAATTTTTCAGAGATCCTCCTGAGTTCCTCTTACAGCTGCTCCTTCACCTTCACAAGCAGCCCCTTTCCTTCAGGCTGCTTCATCTCCTTCACAGGCAGACCCTTATTCTTCTGGCTGCTCATTCTCCTTTCAAGCTCCTTCCTCAGGAGCTCTCCTCCTCAACTGCTCAACACCCTGCAGACAGTCTTCTTTTATACTGAATGGAGGGTGTGTGGCTACCCTGGGGGACCCCCTGACTGGATGGCTAAGGGGGCAGTGCTGATTGGTTATGCAAATCAAGGGCTTAACTGCATAACCTATCAGCAACAAGAGCTGCTACCCAGCCCTCTCTCTGCCTCCCTAACATGCACAAGCCCCAATGGCAATAACGGACATTCTGCTGTTTAAAAAAACCTGGAAGATCAGTGCCTTTGATGTGCCGCTGCTGGAGCCACTAGATCAGGACTCCTATGGGCGGCACTTTCACTTTTAAATGGCAGTGTCTGCCCCAACTACAGAGATTGAGGAAGGTAAAGTCAATCCTTCCAGACCAGCTTTTCTGCCACATAAACATTTTAATAATAAAGAAAAATTGGCGGCTAGCATCAGAGCTACTGATGGGACACCCTTTCACTTTTACAGTTGGGAGGTCAGGGACGGAAAGGCAGCCTTTCCCCACCTCCTAACAGCACAGATGAACTTTATTTTTAAATAAATAAAAACAAACAGTTTATCGTCAGTCAGCGTCACAGCTGCTATGGGACACCGCACTTTCTTTTCTTTGCGGGCTGACAAGGGCCTTCATTTCAACTGCTGCATAATTATTTGTTTGGGTCACAAAAGAAGTTCAGAAAGGCCAAGCAGTAGACTTTCTATATATGGACTTCAGCAAGGCTTTCAACTCTATGCCCCACAGCAGTCAAAAACTAGGGGATCTGGGAATGGGAGGCTAGTGAATTTGGTGAATTTGTAACTGGGTGGAGGGAAGAACACAGAGGGTGGATGACAATGGGGAACTGTCAGAGGTTTCTTTGTTTATGTAGTTAGCTGTTTATTTCAAAAGCTTCCCCTATAACAGCTTGTTTCCAGATGTGTTCTGGGTGGATGAGGGAAGGGGAGTATACAATACAGAAAGTACAAGTGAAAATGTATAATACATAATGTAAGATGCAGTAGTAATAAAATAAATACAATAAAAAATACATACAGTAAATAAAAGTAAGCAAATTAAGATACAAGTGCTATACCATTCTGGGGACAACGCTCGATAGTAGCAAATTATAATCACCCAGATTGCTAAGAGATTAGAGCTATGAAAGCCAGAGCAGTAGGTAGGCTAAGGGGCAGAATACTATGACTAACTGATTTAGGCAAAGTTAGCCTTGGGGAGGTAAGCAATTGCTCACAGGAAAAGAGAACACAGGAGTCAGAGGTCTTTAACAGTTGCAGAGGGTTAGAGAGATCACTAGTCAGGTACCACAGGGATAGATCCTGGGCACCTATACTTTCCAATAGATTTATCTGCAATATAGAAGAGGGAATCCAGGGTAAAATCAGTTTCTTCTCAGATGACACCAAATAAATGTGGCAGGGTGGATACAGTGCCAGGAAAGCACAGAATGAATGTACCTGGACAGGCAAGACAGTGGTCCAAGATATGACAACTCAAATTTAATGTCAAACACTGTAGTCATGTTCACTGGCAAAAGAAATCCAAAACACAGTACTGGTTAGGGGACAGTGTAGCAGATGTCAGATGACTGGTACATGGGTGTCCTTATTAGTTACAGTCTAAATTCCCATGTCCAATTCCAGAAGGCTGCAGAAAAAGCAAATATGACGTTGAGGTGCATGGGGTGGGTGGTTGCTAGCAAAAGGAAGAAGGTGATTTTGTCCTTGTACAGATTCTTGGTGTTACATCAGGTGGAGTATTGTATGTAGTTCTGGAGCTGGCAGATGATGGACAGGGACCTCTTAGTAGCTGTTCATAACTATGATCTGATATGGTTGAAGGCAGTTGGGTGGAGGCTGGAGTGTTCCTGGAAGAGTTCAGGTCCAATGGATAACAGGATGGTTCTGAGGTTCTGTTACACAGACTATCAGAGGGCAATAACCCTGAAAAAGGCAGACTTCCTATCACGGGTTATTATCTCAAGTGGAAATAGGTCAGCTTAACTTCCCTGCATGGTAGACAGGTTCATTTATCCTCACTGTCTGAAGTCCAGAAGAGTTTCATCTCAAGAAAAGTGTGAGGAGTTTGGTTGTTTCTTTATAGGCAGAGTGTCCTCCATAATTTCTACAGATGGCCAGTTAGGGGCCAGTAGTGGTAGACAGGAGAGATGTGGAGGCATTCCAGTGTTCTGGAATGAGTCCAGGCCAGTTGTTTTGAGGGAGGTGCTTGAGGTGATTGTGGCATTGTGCCTCACCTACTGTATCTCGGATCTAGGGCCTATGAGGTTGTTGGTGGACTGTGTGGCTGAGGATCCAGTGTTCGCTAGCACTATCCGGTGTTCTTTTATTTATTTAATTTTGTTTACCAGGTAAGTGCATGCGGCAAAATACCCATTTTCAGGCACAATCTGGGAGGTTGCAACATAGCAAAGGAGAAACAGAAGCATATCATATTATCAGAAAGTTGTTTTCCCATGGCTCTTAAAAAGCTTGAGTGATACTACTCCTGAAGAAACCATCCCTGGACCCAGACATGCTGGCAAATTACAGGCCTGTTTTGAACCTTCCTTTTTAGGAAAGGTCATGGAGAAGGTGGTAGCAATGCAGCTGGAGGCTCACCTTGAGAGTTTTGACATCTATGAACCTCTCCAGTCAGGTTTCAGGTCTCATGACAGCAGAGAGACCACACTCTTCGAGGTGTAGTCTATTGTCATTCTCCTTGCTCTCTCATTTATGTTTCACACTGTTGACCATGGGGTTTTGATGGAGCACCTTGAGGATTACAGGGGGACTCACCAGAACAACTTTAAAGTGGTTAGAGTTTTCCTGTCCATCAGATCATAGTGAGTGTAAAGAGAACTTTCTCACCACAGCCAGTAGCAGGCAGCTATGGAATTTCCTGGGTTTGATTCTTTCTCCCATGTTGTTCATGGTGCATATGCTGCCACTGGGGCAAGTCATCAGATGGTATGGTGTGAGTTTTCACTGTTACACAGGTGATACTCAGCTGTACCTGTTCTTTACAACAGATGGGCAGGATAAGTTTTCTGTGCTTTAACAATGCCTTGATGAAATTTCCAATTTGATGGCCTCTAGCTGGCTGAGTCTCAGCTTTCAAGATGGAGTTGTGCTGGTGGAATTTTGTCCTTGAGGGTCGGCTGGAAGATATGAGGCCATCAGAATACCATCTCTGAATGGCTGGGCTGTTTGTACTGTACCTCTACTGTAGCTGTATTTATTGATGACCTGTATTTTTAATTGCTATAGGTATGTGAAGCACTCTGAACCCTCAGGATAGGGTGCTCAACAAATAAATACCTTGCTATGTAGGTAATTCAGAAGCAGCAGGGAAGAATCACAAAGAGAAGCTGGAGAATCTCGATATGTAGACACTAGAGGCCCGGAGTGAGAAGAGGGCATGACAAAGACCTCTTAGTAGTATACCTAACTGGAATTAATAACATGGACAAAAATGCCCTATTTGTAGGAAGTGAGGGCAAGAAACTCAGAAGCCATGAATGGGAACTAGTAGCAGATGCTTTAGAATGGATTTAAAATACAGTAGTTCTTGTAAGTGGAATGCGCTACCAGATGAAATGGTCAGTGTGAGTTCAGCACTGGCTTCAAACAGTGGTGGGATAGGCTCAGGTTAATGGACCATACCAGAGGAGGAAGGGCAGTCATGGGAAGGGGATGAGTGAACTAGGGAGTGGGTATCAAAATCCAGTCTGAGCCATTGGTTGACTAGCTCTGGTTCAGCATTAGGCTGACATCACATTTAGGCAGGTACTGAGCAGACTCGATGAGACACTGGACCTTTTTCCTGCCATCAATATCTTATTTTTATGTTTCTGTGATTTTTTTTTTATTGCTCACTTGCATGACATTTGGTGTCCCTCATTGAGGGGCATCTCCATGTTAAGCATTGCTGAACTTGATCTTGTGTGCTGGAAAAATCAAGAGAGAAAAGTATTTTATTTGAACTAGTATTGAACTTTAAAGAACAAGTAGCTACTAAAAAGAATACAAATCTAAAACTATAAGTGAACTAGGGAGTAGGTGCTGAAATCCAGTTTGAGCCATTGGTTTACTAACTTTGGTTCTGCATTAGCTGAGATCAGATTCAGGCAGGTACTGGGTAGTTGTGGAGACCAAGGAACACCTGACCAGGCTGGGAGACAAACTGTCATCAATTTCATCGGCATCTCCTTCTCTGACATCCTGCTGGTCCGGGAGGGAGCAGATAGATGGAAGGTCAGAGAAGGGGAGATAGGAGAGCTAAACATGTGGCTCAAGGCTGGTGCCAGGAAAAAGGACACAAATTGTAGGTAACTGGCAACAGTTTTGAGGAAAGTTCTTTAATTAAAACACTGCATCTGACTAAGGAGGAGTCAGTGCATTGGGGCAGAAGTTTGATGTCTTTTCAGAATATTTAAACTAGCAAATGGGAGAGGGTGCAACATCTGATACATCGAACAGGAAGAACACCCCTCCCCACTCAGCTAGTGATCAACCAGGAGCTCAGCATGTTTGTAGTTCATTTGCATCACTAGGTAAGGAAAAATCTGGCTCCCATATGATGTGCAAGGGAAACGCCGACCTCGCCCCAACAACTAACGCACTGAAATCTGGCCAACGGAAAATCATGTACACAATGCCTGCAGTCTGGGAAACAAGATCCCAGACCTAGAGGCAACAATTACAGAGGCTAAACTGGACATATGGTAGTAGCCATTAGCAAGACATGGTTCACCAGTAACCACACTTGGAAGACTTAATACCCAGCTATGTAATGTTCAAAGAGTCCGAGGTGCAAAAAGTGGGGTGGGGTGGAATGACCCTTATGTCAATGAAAATATCAATGCTACAGAAATTCAGAATCCACATAAAGAGCCAGAAGAATTGTGGGTCACCCTGGAATCAGGAAATGGGACAACCATAAGAACTGGGATTGTCTACAGGCGTCCTGACCAGTGGGAGGACAGGGACACATTACTGTTAGAAGATATACAAAACGTGACAGCTAAAGAGGAGGTTCTGCTAATGGGAAACTTCAACATGCCAGATACAGGTTTATCAATACCAGCAGGAACATCTGCCAGAACTAGACACATAGTGGATTCCCTGCAGGGGGAGGGCCTCAAACAATTGTTACAACAACCAACAAAAGACAGGACTGTCCTGGATCTAGTACTGACTAATGGGGAAAGAATCACAGATCTCCAGGTATAAGGTCACTTGGGGCCAGTGACCATCACATGGTATGGTTCAATTTGGCCATTAGAACCAAATCATCCCATTCCAAGGCAAAAATATGGGACTTCAGAGGAGCTGACTTTGATAAGATGGCCAACAGAGTTAAGCTAGCCCTGGCAAGATGAAAAACAGGTGAGGGGGTACAGGCAAATTGGGCAAGCATTAAGGATGCAATACTTGAAGCAACATCCCCTCATAAAAATCACCTTACCTTACCTAATCTTACCATTGTGTTAGAGAGAAAAGCAAGAGCAAAAGAAGGAGGAAACCACTTTGGTTCTCAAAAACAGTAGCAGAAAAGAGCCAAAAGGTTGGCCTTCAGAAAATAGAAGGGAATGCACCCGGACGAAGATAGGGAGGCATATCAAACTTCCCTAAGGAAGCAGGGAAGATAGTAAGGCAGACAAAGGCCCAAACCAAGGAAACACTTGCATGAACAGTAAAAAATGGGTCAAGACTTTCAGAGGTTGGTCAACTGGGTGGCAAACTGGTTGGCGGGCATAAAACAGAGAGTGGTGGGAAACGTATACAGGCAGAAGAGATGCAAGTCACAAGTGGGGTACCTCAGGGATCAATCCTGGGGCCAGACCTCTTCAATATCTTCATCAGGGACATTGCAGATAGACTGGAGGGTAAGGTTGCCTGTTTGCAGATAGCACCAAGATCTGCAACAGAGTAAATGATCCAGATGGGGTGGGCAGAATGAGAAGAGTTCTGGAAAACTGATAAAATGGTCAGAAGCATGGCAACTGGGGTTTAATGCAAAGAAGTACAAGATCATGCACATAGGGAAGAGAAACCCTGAAGCTACCTATAGGTTGGGAGGGTTGCTGGCAATTACATGAGAAGAAAGAGACTTGGGCATCATCATCACAAATTACCTGAAATCATCCAAGCAAACCACAAAAGCAGTAGGTAAGGCTAGAGGGATGTTGGGGTGTATTAGTAGGGGTCTCACAAGTTGTAAGAGGGAGGTAATAATCCCTCTTTACAAGACACTGGTTAGGCCCCATCTGGAGTACTGCGTGCAGTACTGGAGGCAACACCCGCACAAGGACATTAACAAAATGGAGGCAGTCCAGAGAAGGGCAACCAAAATGGTACAAGGACTGCTTCAGAAAACATATGAGGACAGATTAACAGAGTTCAATATGTATACCCTAAAGCAAAGGAGGGAGAGAGGTGATATGATCGAAACATTCAAACATCTTAATGGCATTAACAAGGTGAAAGAATCTAACATGTTTCAATATAAGAAAAATAGCAGGAGAAGAGGACACAGCATGAGATTAAAGGAGGCCAATTAAGGGTAATGTGAGAAGTTCTTTTCACAGAAAGGATGGTGGATGCACAGAATGGCCTACCTCACAAAGTGGTGTATATGAATATGTGCAGGGCTTCAAACAGGCATGGGATAGGCAGAAGGGAGCAATTCGGATGAGTATGAATGAATAGGCCATTAACTGAGGATCAGTTAGGAGCCAACTTTCTGTGATTTTTAGTACTTTTGAACAATCTGCTATTCAGGGACCTCCTCAGATGCACTGGAGAGTGTTCTATAAGAAGCACAGTACAGGAAGTGCCCGAACATCAGAGGCACAAAAGCAAGCCAGCGAAAGCTTGAAAGACACTTGTTTAGTTTAAAAAATATTGTCCAGAACACGTTTGGGCGTCCTTTTAAGGATACTACAAAGTGCTTTTAACCTATGGGTTGGACTTTTAATTTAGTGAGGAAATTGAAAGATATCAGAGCGATACTTTCTGTCTCCCTACTATAGACAGTCTGTACTTTAGCGAGCACTGGGAGAGCTGAGCATTGGCAACCACCACTAAGGTGCCACAGCAAAGGCAAACAGCAATAGCAGTAGTGTCTGTTGTGTCAGTTGGGAAAGCTAGGAAACCAGGAGTAAATATTCTACAAGATTAGGTAAACCCAAGAAATTACTAAAAGAGGTAACCTGAAATATGGCAAGTAACATAGACATGGAGAGAAATTGGCAACAATGTGGCGAGTGTCATATGCACTCAAATGAAGACATAAGTGGATCACAGTTTGTAAGAAATGTAATTATATAAAGGAGTTAGAATCAAAAATATGTATGCATCAATCTAAACTGGAGGTACAAACAGGGATTAAGGAGATAGCAGCATTTGTCCAAAACACAAGAGATGTTAAAAGAGATGGGGAAAAATGAATCTGTTATAAAAAGAAATCCAACATGTGGGGATAAAAGGAAACAGTTGTTGAATGAGCTGGAGGTGGATCAAGAGAGGGGAATGGAAGAGGAATGGTACTTGGTGCCAAAAGGACCTATAAGGAAAAGAAAGAAAGAAGCACTACAGATGAAACTGAGCAATAGTTTTCAGATGCTTGCAGGTGTGGAGGGGTCAGAGCCTGAAGCTCAGGGACAAGTAAACACAAATATTTTGCAGGGGAATAACATTGAAAATCAATCAGTGGAAGGAAATAATCAGTTTAACATAAGATTAGAACTACATCTGTAGAACAACAAGAGGAGGCAATAAGGGATGGGAACCAATGTTAGGGAAAAAGAAAATACATCAAGTAGACACTTTCTCCCAGAATTATATACAAAGGTAGTGGTTATAGGGGATTCTATTTTAAAACACACAGATAAAAGCATTTGTAATAACATTAAGGAAATGGTCACAGTAAGCAGCTTATCAGGCACAGGGATACAGGACATCAAAAAGCTGCTACCTGTTTTTTTAGAACACATAGTGGACCCATTAGTTATCCTACAAGTAGGGACAAATGACATAGGATGGAGAACTATAACTGAAACACAGAGGGGTTTGAAATTGTTGGTCAGGAATGAAAAAAACAGGAATTGCACACTCATTGTTTCAGAACTATTGCCTGTACCAAGAGCTGGAACATTTAGAACAGTAGAAGTGATAAGATTTAATGGATGGCTTAAAAGATGGTGCAATAGAAAAGCATCAGTACACAGAAAATTAGAGTAGAATTTTTACATGCGAACCATCTATATACCCCAGATGGACTCCACCTTAATAGAACAGGGACACAGGTACTAGCGGAAAGGTTAAGCAAAATAGGGGGTGGGGAAAGGCATACAGCACCAGACCAATCTGAAAATATTGGGGGGCTTAAAATGCATAATGATAAATGGAAAGCTATAGTTATAAATGCTAGTAGCATCACAAACAAAAAAGAAAATTTAGAATATTTGCTAACCAAGGACAATATCACCATATGTGCAGTCACAAAAACATGGTGAATACAGATACCTGGGGTAAGAGATTAAAGTATATCAGATTATGTACAAGGATAGGGAATATAGAAAAGGGGTGGAGTTACCCTATTTGTGAAAAAATGATATTGCTGTACACCAGTTAGAAATAGCTAGTGGAACTGAGTTAGAACAGCTTTGGGCTAAGGTGATTCCACCAAATAGATATAAAATTACACTGGGAGTGTGCTATAGACTGCCATCATACTCATAGGACCAAACATTAGAATTCCTAAAGTATACAAAGAAACAAGATCCTGGGTGCAGATTAATAATAGCTGGGAGCTTCAATTTCATGAATATTGATTGAGATAAAGGAATGACAGAATCAAGGGCAGAAGCCAAGTTCCTAGAGTCTTTAGAGAGTCTAAATCTTGAAAACTATGTCAGATATAACACCAGAAAGAATAACATTTTGGATCTAGTACTTTACAATATGGAAGAAGAGATACCCTATTGTTCAACAGAGAACCACTTGTGGGGAGTGATCAAGAAATTGTAGAATTTGGAATGAAGAATAACACAGGAAGACAACAGCAGTTACAGAAGTACCAAACTTCTATAAGGCAGACTACAATACTATCATGGAAATACTGAAGCAGTGAAATTGGATGGAGGATTTTAGAGAAAGGGTGTACAAGAAATGTGGGATGCACTAAAACAACACTCTATACAGTTATTAAAGAATATATCCCTGTTAATAAAACTTATAATATACAGGGTAAAATCCCATCCTGAGTTTCAAAGAAAATTAAGAAAGCAATACACAGGAAAAACAAGGCATATTAAAAACAAAACTACAGGTTCTGACAAGGCCACAGAAATTACAAGATTAAGCTGAAACAATTGAAAAAACTTATTTAACAAGCAAAAACCAACTTTGAAAAGAACCTCGCAAGAAAGGTAGGGGAAAACAAGAAATCATTTTATAACTATGTGACCTCATTAAAAAAGAGTAATGAGCAAGTAGAACCTGTAAAAACTAAGGACAGGAAGGTTATGGGGCGTAAAGAAATGGCAGAGATATTTAGCAAATATTTTGAGGGTGTATTTCTGAAAGAAAATCAGATAGGAAAAGTAAAGAAACTTAATATCCCTAGTAAACTATGGATAACAGCAGAAGATATAAAAAACAGACTGTTAAAGTTGGATTAGAATAAATCCCTGGGTCCAGATGGGTTACACCCCAAATTGTTGAAAGAACTAGCTGCAGAGTTGAGTGGACCATTAAAAAAGATATATCAAAAATCTTTAGGCCAGGGAGAAGTCCCTGTGGATTGGGCATTGGCCACTGTAATCCCAATTTACAAAAAGGGTGTAAGGTCAGATAAAAAAAACAAACTACTGACCAATTATCCTGACCTCTATCTCTGGAAAGATACTGGAAGCAATTATAAAGGGAGAAATAGAAAATCAGTTGGCAACAGAGGGACTGGTGGATCCAACCCAGCATGGTTTCACGAAAAGGACATCATGTCTCACTAATCTGTTTTTCTGAAAACAAAAACAGAGCACTGGAAAATGACCTACCAGTGGATGTACTGTTCATGGACTTTGAAAAGGTCTTTGGCAGTATATCTTATGGACAATTTATAAAATCATTAAAGGAACTAAGATTAGAAAATAACCTATTGAGTCGGATAAGAAGTTGGCTTTGCAATAAAAGATAAAGGGTGAGCATAATGTGGCATCACTCATGTTGGGTGAGAGTGACAAGTGGGGTCCCACAGGGAACCATCCTGGGGCTAGCTCTCTTCAATGTAGTAGTAGCTTCCATTATGTGTGGTAAATCTTGGATGGTTAAATTTGCGGACATTATGAAACTAGGATCCATAGTAACAAACAGTAAAGAGGCACTAAGTTTCCAGGAGAATATAAACAAAATAGCATACCAAGCAGAGATTACAAAAATTAGATTTAACCTGAAGAAATGCAAAATTATGCATATGGGGAAAAAATAAATGTTACAAGTATTCTCTAGAAGGACAGGAGGTCAGTGTTACAAGACAGGAGAAAGATTTGGGAGTATATGTATCAAATAATATGAATTTTAACAAGCACTGTTCTCAAATTGTAAAGACAGGAAATGGGATTATGACTTCTATAAAAAGAAACATCAGAAGTAGGGATAGAAAGGTGGTAATGGCCCTGTATACAGTGTTGGTTTGCCCACACATGGAATATTTTAGCCAGGTGTGGGCTCCATCCAATAAATCCTAGTGCAGAAGGATTGAGGGGATGCAGTGGAGGGCAACCAAAATGGTGGTAGACATTAGGGATAGCTCGTACGAGGAGAGAATGGAGGCTCTGGGACTGTACTCACTCCGGTACAGATGAACTAGAGGAGACATGTGCTGAGTATATGGTGCCTTTGCAAACCCTGACATCTGGGAATGTGTAGGCTTACAAAAATGACCACACCATGTGGCTATAAGAGGCCACAGTAAAAAGGTCAAAAGCGAAAATTATAGAAAAAATGTTAGAGGGGATGGTTCACACAGAGGTTGGTGAAGGCATGGAATGGACTCCCTGACACAGTACTAGAAAGTGAAACTATGAAGTTGTTTAAAGAAGCAGTGGATAAACACATGCAGCGTTCTGTATATTAGACTCAAACTTAACCCAAGGAACAGGTTAATAATAGCTAGCACTAAAAAAAATCCTGTAACAATTCCTATGATTCCTATGAAACACTGCTTATGTCAGTTTATTAGATTGGATGGCTGAGGTATGGACCAGACAGACTGGATGGACCAATGGTCTTTATCTGTGCATAACGTTCTATATTTCTTTGTTTCTGTTAGTGGTACAGTTGATGATGCCGTTGTTATGTTGCTAAAGTTCTTTATTATCTTATATGTATACTGTACTACCTGTACTGATTATTGTCTGTGGGTTAAATATTCAAAAGTGTGCCCTGAACATGTGCAATGGGATGTGTAGTGCAACCCAATTGTGCCATAAGAAAAAAATGCAATATTCAGCAGGTGCGCCACAGAAGTGTGCCTGTGCAAAACACACTGAATATAGCACACATGCGCCATTGCACAATCAGACATGTTCCAGAGCAACCTGAACTGCATAGGAGCAAGTGTGCATGCTGAAAATAGCAGGTTGGAGCAAGGTGCACCATGTACAGGAGAACACAAACAAGGCAATTACAAGGGCCTAGTAGCATAGAAAGGGAAACAGGGGCAAACCACAAGGGACAATGGGCATGAGGCACAGGACAGGTACAGAGCCCAATCACCATAGACAATGCACATAGCCCCACACAGACCCTGGTTACCAATGTGACATAGTATGGGTACCCATGGAACAGACAGCCGCAGGGACTGGGCACTCCATGACCACAGTCACAACAGCCAACATGGAACAGGCAGATGCCACAGTTTCCACGTGAAGGCACCATGCATGTACAGTGTGCCACAGCCACACCACTACACAGGCACCAGGCTGCATGTCACACATGCCACACAGACACACATGGAGACAGGACACAGCACAGCACAGCACAGTGTCACCAGGATGGGCAACATGGCTGGGGGTAAACTGTCCTGCACAGGTAGGCAGGGGCACATGGCACTGTGCCATGCACAGGGGAGGCTCAGAGCCCACACCCTAGGAACCATGACACACAGGGATGTGGCACTCAGGCCACTGTGCACCCAACAGAACCGCACTGCAGGGATAGAACAGGCACAGACTGGGACCCACAAAACCACAGCAATGAACAACACAAGCACAGTGCAGCAGCATGCATGCGAAGGAGACACAGAAACACATGAGCATATGGTACAAAACACTTTACTATTAAAGGCAAAAGGCAACACAACCAGATATAGATGTGCCAACATAGGCAAACACAGGAAAGGGCATGGGGACATAATGCTGTTTTAAGTAAATAGGATTTCCAAGCGAATGATGAGCAAGGGGCATTTTAAGGAGTACAGGTGAATACACAGAACAGTCCAAGTGGGTCTGTGGGCAGAGGAAGGTGAAATGGGAGAGAATGGGCAGTGTCCATCAGCTACCACCATAGCCATTGCAAGGCAAGCCACATCCTGTGGAGCTGCACCACCACCTCCCTGGTAGCTGCCAGCTGTCTTCGGCTCAGCTTGATGTGCACCGCAGTCCATGCAATCAGCCACATAGTGAGGTGCTGCAATTGAAGCAGTTCACTGCCAAGGATGCTGGAACACTTTTGTCCATGATCTGGCCCAGGATGCCTTATGAAAGGGAAACACAGAACAGCCAATAAGTGACAGGTCCCACACAGCAGATGGCCCCCCTAAGGTCTGTGTGTGCATAGGACAGCAGTGGTGCCCCCTCCCCACAGACAATGCTGCCAACAGCACATGCATAGCAGACAGCCACAACAGCCCAGGTCAACATCCCATATACTTACTGAGTGGCATGCCATAGAACACCTTGCACCCACTCCTGTGCACAGGCACCCCACAACATGGAACCATGCAGCACCATTATCAGGGCACTGGTCCACCTGAGCGGAGTCCTCCCTGGCCCTCCTGTGTGCCTCTGGCCCTGTGGAGGAAACACATACAGAAAGGAACATGAGTGGTATGCCATGAACAGACACCCAAACCTCCATCCATGCAGGCAGAACATGGCACGCAGCACTGCAGCAGCCTGTGCAGTGACCCTGGCCCACATGAGGGGTCTGGTGCCATGGCCACTGGCACATTGCAACACACAGGCACACAGAGTGCAGTGATGCCACACCACTGTACATGTACACCCCACCAGTGCTGGGCCTTGCATGTGCAGGTGCAGATAAACAAGCAGCACACCCAATTGCATGAAAACTGGACAGTGGCAGCATGCACAATGCATGGAGACACATACCTGGTTGTGGGACCGAACCACAGCAGGCACGGTCCTGCAGCCTCCTCAGCCAATCAGGGTCATGGTGCTGCAGGTCTCCATTTCAATGGTGACACTGCTCGCACACCCAGGCAACACCTGTCCCTCTCTAGTCCTTCTGCCACACGGGCTACAGCTGGGACCTGGCCTCATGCAGATCCCCTACCCCAAACAGTTGGTCCACCAGTGGGTCCACCAATGCCACCAGGTTTGCTATTTCAACATCAGACC
Source organism: Neoceratodus forsteri (assembly GCA_016271365.2). Taxonomy (NCBI): domain Eukaryota; kingdom Metazoa; phylum Chordata; order Ceratodontiformes; family Ceratodontidae; genus Neoceratodus; species Neoceratodus forsteri. Next base: position 814,429,259 of record CM028129.1, on the reverse strand, counting down.
AGTTCCTGGCCTGTCTCCTGTGTCCAACCAACTGTGCCATACTTGCTGCACAGACTACCTGATGTTCCAAGCAATGTGGCGTACACTGGTAACATGTGTAGCACTGCTGTGCCACATGCACAACAGGAACAAACAGCACATGATCACTTAGCACGTAGATGTGTTATTGACGTGCACAACCATGGCCTATTGTGCAATACCACACATGTGCAACACTGGAAGTGTGGGAGGGAGTTTGGGGTCACATTCATGACCTACATACATATAGGCCAGTGTAGCTGCCATGCTGCAAAGGGCATGCATCACCACATATGCTGCATGGCAATGGTGCAGTGAGTGTCCATGCACGGTCAATGGCATTACGCAGTGGGGCCAGGTGCGCGGTACATCACCACTGTGCATCCATGCTGCATGCATGGCATGCACTCACAGATGCATGCATGACAGGACAGGCATGAACATCACAATTGACTATGCAATATGCATCATGGGATGGTGCCCTGCCTCCTTCGTACATGGCATGTGTACTAATGTGCATCGCGCTTGCACCAGAAGTGAGCCTGTGGATTGCTGCAGAGCATTGATGTTGCACATGACACTGCCCATTGTGTAAGGAGCAATTCTGGAATATTCAGCCAGAATATTCAAATAGTCTGATGAACCAATGCCAGGTGCAGTCGCTCACATTAGCACCTCATTACTGCTTGCACACAGCCTCATTTTCATGAGTTGAGCCATAAAAGTGCCACCACACAGCAATGGTCACTGACAGGTATTGCAGCCATTAAGGTAAGACTATTCACATTGTGATGGGTTACTGTTACCGCAATGCTGTGAGCCAGTGATGCACTGTGTCATGGACTGCTACTATGCTGCTCAACGGTGCACCATTTTACTGTTCATAGGTCACATCACGTCAGATTCAGAGGGAGCTGATGAGCAGGTGCCTGCCAGGAAGCACAGGCTGAACTTCACAAAGAATGAAAAGCAGGGCCTATTTGAGGCCTATCTGGAAGAAGGACCTACTGGTGGGGCCACTTGGTCCCTGAGACTGGGCCATTGGGTGGGAGGAGGTGGCAATGTAAGTCAATGCCCATGGCCGTCAGAACCGAGCATACAAGAGTGAAAGAAGAAGATGGGCACTGACAGGAGGCACATCAAGGAAAAGATTGCTGCCATCAGGCATCAGGGCATTCTGCAATAGGATGGGCGGTGGACCATCTACAGCACACATCCTGTCAGTAGGGGACAAGTTTGTAGCAGCCACCATCAGATGGGCAGCCATTGAGGTTGTCCCAGAGGAGGATTCCAGACAGGTGGCAGCCCGTCCTGGCGCTGCCAGTATTACAGTGGGTGTTGTGGGGAGGGTGTGTGCATGCCACTGGCGTGCATGGTACACTGTGGTATGCTGTGAACCTGTGCTGTTGCAGCATGGTGAGGTGCACACCGTGCCTGGGCACACTGTGCATGGCCCTTGTCCCCTGTGAGCAGTGTGTCTACTGCATGGGGCATGTGATGGTAGGGTGGTGCAGAGTCCAGGGTGTGCATGTCACCTTACATGTTCTACGGCTGTGCAGGTGCTGCAGTGCATGCAGGCGAATGCAAGGCCACAGCGGTCACTTTCAGCATTGCAACACACTGTACATGGCATGGCCATGGAGGGGCTGTATCGAGGAGGGCATGCCTGCCAGATGTGAGTAGATGCAACACAGAGCTATATTGCTACACATTGTACTTGAGCATGTCCTGTGCCATGCCTGTGGCATGGCCAACCTGTCATGCAGTGCTGCACCGACAGCCACTGGTATGTCCTAGCATGCCTGTGTCATGCATCGCGGACATTGCACAGTACACAACACGACATGCACTGCAACAATGTCACTGGTGACACCACACATTCTGTCTTCCAGCTCCAACACATCTCAGGGTGCAGTGTGGATGAGACCATCAACGTGGGACCTGATGATGCCTGCCATCCACATCATCTGGCACTGTGGCCATGGACTGGGGCACTGTAGCGGTAAGGGACTTGTGGAGTTCCTTGGCCTGGGGATGATGATCCACTGGCAGACCTCCTTCTCCTGGATGAACTACCGGTGCATGTGCCTGCAACACAGGAGGAAGGCGCAAGTGACAGTGATGATGAACTCACCCTGATCCTGGGCAGCACCAGAATAATCACACCCTGGGGACAGGTGTCAACACAGACAGTCGCAAGCAGCCCAGGCAGTATGGCAGACACGCAGGCCCCCCACACCATGGCTGCACAATGGCATGTGGTGCTGCTGTTGGTGCTGGCCATGGTCGGGGTACTGGTGTGGTCACCGGTGCCACAGGGTAGCTCCAGAAGGCTGCTGGTATGCAGCAGTGGGCTGCGGGGGTCATTGTGTAGCCCTCCTCAGGGACCACCATTGGAGCACCCAATCAATCTCCACCACCTGCGCGGACATTAGTGCAGCATTCCCAATCAAGGGATATTGCATGGCATGCCGCCACCCCTCCAGCATGTCAGCGGCAGCACCATGATATGCCTGGTGCTGACAGGCAGGATGAGCACACCAGGCTGCTGTGTGCTTCTGTGGACAACCAGACAATGAGATACGTGTGCTGTGTGTAGAGGTGCATCAACTGGCTGAGCAAAGGGACATTGGACATGCTCAGCTGATTGGTGAGATCCTGCAACTGCAGGAAGCGATGACCACATCACTGGACTGCATAGCTGGGACCATCGCTGCCATATTTGCTTTGCTGGTGTCCACTGGGTGCATCAGGGTGCTCAGGTCTTCCCATAGTGCTATGTGCACATCACAGTCACGGCATCTGGTGACTCCAGCAAGGCTGATACAAACTACTGCCATGCCCATCCCTGACACACCCAGCGATAGTCAGTTTGCTGTTCTGTCCACACCTGTGAGGACCCGGTCGTGTTCTCAGGCCTCTGCCCCCATTAATGTATTGGTGGCACCACCTGTGGCTGTTGAGCAGCCTGTGCCTGCCACACAGTCAGGGCATGGCTTCCCACATGGCCATGGCTCCGCATAGTATTCCTAATGGGTGTGCTGCACAGTCCTGTTACCTGCTGCTGTTGCCTGCTGCACACATATCTGGGCATGGCCTTGTTTGTGTGCTGTCACATACATGTTGCCTGGGTCACACGTAGCATGTGTGTGGTCAGTTCTGCTGGACCATGTGGCATGGGCATGATGAGAGCAGTACTGTGTTGGCATTGTCTGTGTGCTGGCATGTAGCCTCTGATACATGCCACAGCCTGCTGTACTGCTGTGTGTGTCGGCTACTCACCAACTGCAGCTGTCTGTATGTTCCACCTGGTCCCCTATGCCCTGATGTGCACTCTGTGGTGGGACTGCTGTGTGTGCCAGCCTGTGTATGGCCACTTGCATGTCCATCACATGGCACATATGTGGGTGCGTCTGCCTGTGCTGCTCCAATGTGGCGAGGACATGGGTATTTGCATGCCTGCAAGTTCACCTGCGTGCGCTGTGTGTGTGTGTGCCTGTGTCTCTGCATGCAACCCTGTGTGTCCGTGCATTTGTGTGTGTGTGTGTGTGTGTGTGTGTATGTTTGTGTGGCCATGCCTGCACAGCTGCCCTGTGCGCTCCTCATCTGCGGTTCCCATAGTACTCTTCAACAATGGTGTTTCTGTGCCTCCTGGCATGGGCCACCAGCCTGGGGTCCCTCTTCTCCATGGGTGGCTGCACAGCCCCATCCAGCTGGTCCTCCTCATCATCATTGCTGCTGTTATCCTCATCCACCTGGACAGCTATCCCACAGTCAATGGCCATGTTGCGCAGCATACAGTAGGTCAGGAATATGCCACAGGCTTTCACAGGGCTGTACTGTAGGGCACCACCGGAACTATCTAGGCAATGGAATTGCATCTTGAGCATGCCAAAACCACACTCTATGGTATTGCATGTGGTGATGTGTGCCTCATTGTACGGCTCCTCTGCAGCATTGATGTTCACGGTTGGGGTGGGCAGCCAGGGCCAGAAGGGGTATGCACTGTCACCTGTGGGGGAACACATGTGATGGTTAATGCCCATCATTGCCTGTTTCCATGGACACCATCTATGGTTCACACTGCCACCTCCCACTGCCTTGAGTGCCCTGGCCAAGGCCTCCTCTGCATGGCTGCTGTGCCACTATTCATGTCATGCTATCTGTGTTCATCATGCCTGGGCACCACGGTCCATGCTCCCCTGCACTGTTACCATTCACAATCACATTCCCTGTCCTGTCCACTCACCTTTCACTGTCCACAACCCCATTACCCCATACTGTAGCTGCATGGTGCCCTGCACAGCTGCTCTGTCATCTCTTCCCTGGACCTGCTCACCTACTAAGTGTCCCATGGCGATCACCTGACTTCAAATCACTGGCATAGGATGAGCTGGTGCCATATAAATGCAACATGTGTATTCCCAGGGTGTGTGGCACATACACATTGTTGATGCACCAGTGGCATTGCACACCACCTGGCAGTTGACGGAAGGGTAGCCCTTTCTGTTGATGTATACAGTCCCTTCTGGGCCAGGTGGTGCACGTATGGCCACATGGGTGCAGTCAATGGCCCCTATCATGCTGGACATGTGTGCCACCCTGTGGAATTCCTGCATGTTTGCTGTACACTCTGTCTGTATGCTTGGGAATCTTATTTACTCCAACGCATGTGACAGCAGAGCGTTGAGGACCTGGGTGAGGAGGTGGGACATGGCCGACTATGATATGCCAACAGTTGCACCCACTGGTGTCTGGAAGGTGCTCGTGGTGAGCAGGCACATTACCACTGTCACCTTGGTCTCCAGCATCATGGCATGACTCCTTCTGGTTAGAGCCTGCAGCTCGTCATGGCACAGCTCACATAGCTGCTTAAGAATTACCCTGTTCAGACAGTACTGGCCCACTATCTCAGTGTCCCCAAAGTCTTTGAATGTGAGTTGGGCACAGTACTGTCTGTGTTGGGCATACCGCCGCCGGGCCCTTCCTCAGCCACATTGCTGTTACTTCCTCCTGCTCACCCCACCTTATCACCTGTTCCATTGGGAATGGTCCCGTGTCCATGGCTTATGCTCCCCTGGATTGCACCTCTGCTGTGTGTGTCATTGAGCCTCCTTTATATGTGCTCAACTCTGTGTTGCACATTCTGTGGGTTGCTCCGCAGTTGCGCTGTGTGTTTTGGCTGAATATGCTATTGTGCAGCATATTCATGGGCACGCCCCCCTGTACTTGCACCGCATACATCACTGTTGAGCAGTGGTGCAATGGATATTGCGCTGTGTATTCCTGCTTTTTGAATATGGCTCCAGGGTGCATTTCTGTGATTGTGCTAACACAATTCAGTTGCGCAGTACGCAAGTCCTCTGAATATCTAGCCCTGTATGTCTTGATTATATGTTGTATAGTGCTTGTTTGACTGTACATTTGAAAAACTGAGATGCAACATCTCATTTCTGGTGGGGTTCTTCTGCTACCCATTTCCACAGCTGGTTGATCTGGAGTACTGGAAGGTTAAGACTTGCCCGTGGTTCTAAAGTGAATATTTGGCTCTGCCAATATTTGAACCTGTGATTTCTCCATTCCCAAGCCTGTGCAGTGGCCAGAAAATAGTTCAGATTGGCACCAATTGTTAACCCCTTCAATGCTAGCTTCTAGTACACACCACTCAGTCATAAATATATATCTATATAGGCAAAATTTACTCTGCTCCTGTACTGAAAGAGTTTCTGTGAGTTGAAGACCCTAAGGGGGGCTGTAGTATAATGAAATTCATTTTATTAACAGGAACTTGCTTCAGCCAAGGTAACAAAAGTTATAGATACAAACTACAATGCTTTACTTTTCAAGACAAGCAAAAATATTTATCTGAAAAAACATTGCCCATGTCTAACCTTCCAAACCTAAGCAAAATGTCATATTTTTGTCACAAGTCCAAAGACAGTTGAAAAGAATTTTAGATTTCATTTTGTCTGGGTAAATGTCAAATTAGCCTTTGAAAGAATGTCAGTGAACATGAAAGCAGGGCAACAAATGGATATGGCTAAGCTTTGTAGGCCTGTCCTGTAGTAAATTACTGTGCCAGGTAAAACTTTACAAGTTTGAGCAGTGCATCTAGTTCACTACACCATTTGTCAGCTATGACTATGGCTCAGTGCTGAATCAAAAACCAGAATAAGATAGGATTGTTAATTGCATATCTTTAAAAACATTTCTATATATTTAATGGACTGTCAACCATTTACAGCAAGACTCTGTTTTCATTGAGGGGTTCTGATGACATCATAGACCTTGATAGCAAAACTTAAGCGGTCTTAGTCTGATGTCAACAGAACACCCAGATGGAAACACATGCTTTGTTCTGATGTGGTTACTAAAATACATTTTTTTCTAGGATATGGCTGGTCAAAAGAACAAGAATATGTACTGCTTCACTTGACTTGAAGTGTGGATCCACCCCGAACCTGCCTGAGTTAACACAATTTTTCTAAAATTTGAAGAATCCATTCCATTCCATTCCCAGCTGCACAATAAAGAAAAAAAAAAAACAATGCATATGGTTTTTGTCACAGAGACCTGGTGGTGTAATAATGATATCTGGGGAAGAGAGATATAGAAGGGTATCAACTTTACTACTATGATAGAAGTAACCAATTGGGGGGCGGCATCAGAGTTTACATATCTAATAGTATTACCTCATTGAATGTAACTAACAAAATTAAAGATGAGTTATCCATTATTGAAATCTTTTTGGCTAAAGGTGCAGGCTTGCCATCAGCAGGACATAATTATAGGTTTACGTTACCACTCCCACCCCAGTTCTAGTGCACTATATGCAGAGCAAATTAATGGAGAGTTAGAAAAGGCCTGCAAAAGAGACAAGTTATTTTCCTAGGAGATCTGAATTATGGTGACATTGTATGGGAGAAGTCTAAAGCTTGTAGCAGTATAGGAAAAAAATTCCTTAAAACAACTCAAGAATTCAGTTTAAAACAACATGTGAAAGCACTTATTAGGAGAATAATTTATTGGATATCATACTGACAGCTAATAATATTGAGGTCCATGATTGTGATGTTATGGAACCATTAGGTACCAGTGATCATAATAGTCTTCACTTTAAACTTACAGGAGAAATAACCAGCTCTAGAGGGTGTAGAATCTCATATAACTTCAAATTGGTGAATAAGTATAGGCTATCTAGAGAGTTAAATAATATACCATGGGAAATTAATTTGATAGGTAAAAATACTGAACAGATTTGGGAAATAATAAAAAGTCAAATAATTAACACCTGCGACAAACACCTAACAAAGATAAGAAAAATATGACAAAAAGGATATAAAACCTAAATGATTAACAAGTAAAATAAAGAACATGATCTGGAAAAAAAGGAAACTATATGATAATTAAAAAAATAAGCAGGAAGTATGGATACAATAAAAAAAATGTCAAAAAGCATGTAAGAGAATGATAAACAAAAGCAAAAAAAGGATGGCACATACAGTAGTGAATACAGCAAATAAAGACAATATTAAACAATTATATAGCTATGTTAACTCTCTAAGGGAAAATAACATTGGAATAAGATCAATTAATCACAATAAGACACACTGAGAAGAACCACAGGACATTGCCAATATATTCAATACATACTTTGGATCCGTATTCACTACTAATACCACTCTAGATAGTACTATGCCTATATCCAATGGTGTAAGTTAAATACACAGATTAATCCCAGTACAATCATTGATAAACTAGGTGCATTAAAACATACTATGTCAGCAGGACCAGACAATATCTCTGCTGCCATGCTCAAATTATTATCCCCATATATAGTTACTCCCCTAACCTGGTTGTTTAATAAATATCACCAAGATCAAATAATTCCAAAAGACTGGCTGATGGCCACTGTGATACCTTTTCATAAAAAGGGTAGCAGGTCGGACTGTACAAACTATAGGCCAAATAGCCTAACATCAGTCCCCAGTAAGATCTTGGAGTCCATAATCAAGGATGCAATTTATAAAGATCTAAGAGATAGAAATCTGCTAGACCTTACTCAGCATGGTTTCATTGCGGGAAGATTCTGCATTACAAATCAGTTATGTTTTTATGAAAATATATCATCATCATTAGACAGTGGTATCCTGTAGATTGTCTTTACTTAGCAAGCATTTGATAGGGTGCCCCATGACCAGATAATTTAAACTCTCATACGTCTAGAAATAGAAGGAACCTTTATTAAGTGGATTCAGAACTGGTTATCTGGGAGAGCACAGAGAGCCTGTATCAATGGGTTTTACTCAATACCTACCCCTGTGACTAGTGGAGTACCACAGGCATCAGTTTTGGGCCCTTACTTTTCCAACTATACATTTCAAACTGGGACACAATGCTGAAGTCTGGGTTAGTAAATATGCAGACTACATTAAACTGGCTAGTGTGATTGCAGATGATACAGACAGACAAAGACTACAAGATTCCTTAAACAGAATTATTGATTGGGCAGATGCAGCTGGAATGTTATTCAATCAAGAAAAATAATAGTGTACTGCACTTTGGGAGTTGCAACACAGAAGTTGAGTACTTTATAAAGAATGTTCCCATAAAAAAGTAGGGAGGAAAAGGACTTAGAATAATTATATCAAACAACCTAACGTATGAAACACACTAATTGTAGGACTCAGGTAGCTAAAGCTAAAAGAGTCCACTGGACAATCAAAAGAACTTTAAAAGTAGAGAGGCTAAGGTCATTATACCATTATACAGAGCCTATATTAGGCCTCTTCTAGATTATGGAAGCCTGTTATGAAGATCAATCAAGGGGACAAGTAGAGATAGTACTGAGAGGGCACAAAGGCAAACAACAAAATTGTATATGAATGTAGGGAATTAGGATATGAGGACAGATTAAAAACTGAACCTAATGCCATTAAGCATGGAAATGATTCGGGATATGATATTATGTCATAACTTAATTCAAAACACTAACCTGATGGATCAATTGAACTAAGTATTAAAGATCACAACAAAGGTACTAGGACACAAACTACAACTAAAATACACTAAATTTAAAACAGAGAAACAAAAGCTTTTTATACACGACGTTATAATTAATCCATGGAATACTCTCCCAGAGGAACTTGTCAATGGCAAAGATAAAATGCAGTTTAAAACAGATTAGATAGATACTTACTAAATGGTAACACTTGACCTATTATAGATAAGAACAGGAGCACATATGGGCTAACAGTTTCTCTAGCTCCTAAGACCTTAGTATGAACCTTAGTATGAACTATTGGTCCCACTGACCCAAATAAACCTCTTTATTGTTTTGCATTGTATAGTAAATATAAAATGTTATTTATTAATCAGTTAAATGAAGATCAATAACCCACCCTCTTGCTTCCCTAAATAAGCTTTTTGATTGGTTAGATTTGCAAATATGAAGGGTAGCATAATGGAAACTCCAAAATGTCTCCCCATAAACTCTGGACCCAGGAGCAAAATAATGCCTGTAGCTAATTCCGATATATTAAAACATGCTTGAAGCACATTGCAAGGGCTAAAAGTATGTGTGAATATGCTACCTGAAAGTGAAGCAAAAAGTCAGACACAAGCCAACTTGTGCCTTGTAAACTACAGCTCCCTTACTGGCCATGTGAAGTATGTGTCCATTTGGGAGCATCAGGGATCCAAGGAGCAAAGCAGCAGTTAATGCCTGTCACAAGTGATTGCTCCTGTGAAACAATCTGCCATATTTGAAGTTCCCTCTGCAAATAAACTCATAGCATGCAAGGAGTTATAAGACTATTTGTATCTCATTTTGACCTCACATTGTAAGAAAATTAAGAGAAGGCTTTCATTCCATGGAATGCACAGAGTATTCCCCCATTCCGCAGGGCAGCACTGATGCTGTATAGTAACTAAACCAATAGGAAGTAACCCCCTCCCACCGATTACCATGCCCAAATGAACTTGCAATTAGACTTTCCTGGTAGTCTAGTGGACCCTGCCCACTGCTGATCCCCATACCCAGTTGCAATTAACCCCCCCCAACAGTGGCCCCAAGAAGGAGTCCAGCTCTTACCTTCCTCTCGCCTCTGCAGTCAGCCACTGCCTGCTGCACACAAGTACTGAAATAAACTGGAAATCATTAAATCTGGCACTCACGTGCTGGCAAGAATCACACAACATATTAGATCTGTAAATAATGCCATCAATGTATTCTGGATAAAGGCAGCAAAAAGGTGCAAAACAAACAACAAACATCTCATATTTGTAGCACTTTGTTGAGAGACTTGAAGTGTTTCCTGGTGTTACAACAATTATGCTCTGGGGTTTAAAGAGATTACAACCAAAGATCTCCAAACAGTACAAATGTCAAGGTGGCAATGCAAGGTGAAAACTTAAAAAGCAATACATATTCATAAATATGCTGGTCCTAGTAAAATAGGCAGAACAGATGCAATGCATTCTTACTACTGGAATAAAAGCACTATGTAAAGAAAATAAAAGATTGACACATCGAAATAAGGCATATTGATGCAGATTTTCATATCAGATTAGACATACTAATCAATATAAAATGATAACAATCACATTACAGAAAATTATCTACCTCAGTTTTATTATTCAACCCTGGTCTGTACAAAGCACCCAGCTTGAAAATCCCAAATCTCTCTCTTTTGGAGAGCAAAGCTATCTGATCCCCACCCCTAGGACTAACAGTCACCTTTTCTATACCTGTGAAGGACCACTTGTGGTCCTGCTGATTAGATGATGAAAGAACATGCCTTACTGTTGCATATTCCCATCTGCCTGCTTGAATTGCTCTTGTATGATCACCCACCCTTTTTATAATCGTCCACTTAGTTCTTCACAAATAGTAGGTAGCACAGGTATTGTACATATGGCCATGTGAACAACATTAGTCAGATCACAGCTGATAAACTTTATTATCTGATATAACTCCCTGTCCTAAGGTTCTGAAAAGTACTGGTACTGTTGCTGACTGCACAATATTTGCACCTTCCAGAGTGATGACATCCTTGAGGTGGGGGACTATGTAGTTGACTGTGGTACTTGGTACATACTGTGGGTCAATCTATCCATGAAGTTCTGTGCCCTTCCGTCACATCATCCTTAGAAAGGACTTAACCCTGAGTTCTCCTTCTTTTTGCAGTATCCTCTAGTTTTTATTGAGGATACTCACTACTTCCAAAGATTGCACAGTGAAGGTTGTGACAAAGAACATTCTGTTATCCTTACTGTGGACCCTTGGAACTAGATATGGAAGTGTAGAACAATCTGTCCCATCTACCCTCATTTTACCTTGTCGTTGTCCACCCACAAGTATCCCCTTCTCTGAATATATTACTTTGTTCCTGGGCATTTTAAGATAACAGTATTCAGTACCACAGTTCCTACATACCCATAGGAATTGACTGGTGTGGATATTTTTGAAGGTGTAGCAGGGATGGCATGAGTTTGCTAACAGTATCATGTTCCTGTCTATCAGTATCTGGAAATGGTCAGTCTCCAAACTGTTAGCTTCGTTGTTAATGATCTGAATATCTAAGAAAGCTATACTATGCAGGTCATAGGTCACAGCAAATTTCAAATTGTTATTGCTTCATTCCAGAAAGGACACAAAACACAAGCTCATTTCCTGTTCCCCACCATATCGTCACAATACTATGTTCTGTAAGTGGGGGACTTACATCATGATTATAGACCACTGATTCTTCCCAAAGTCCTAAATACAGATTGGCAAAAACTGGGGGCAAATGTCACCCCATTGCTGTACCATTAACCTGCATAAAAAAATTTGGCAAGGAAGGAGAAAGCATTGCACTCAAGCACAAATCTGACCAATTACCAGAAAATCAGTTGGTGTAGATGTATTTTGTACTCACAAATCCAAGTAGGGCTTCAATGTGCTAATCCCCTCACCATGAGGTATATTTGTTAAAAGGGCTTCCTCATCAAGGGTCACAAGTTAATTGATGTCTTCAATGTGGAGGTCCTCCAAGATACACAATTGGTTTATTTATTTTATTTATTTAGTTTTTGTTGACAGGGTAAGTGCACTAGACAAATTCTGCCTATTTTTCAGGCATGACTGGGGTGCAGGGTGGGGGTGGGATACAGATGAATGCCAATTGCCCTTGAGTCAGATTAAGCCTCAGTAGTGTCCCTAATGTAGGATCTTAGGCTCCCCATGAAAGGGCTTAATGTGGCTGTACACATATTAGGTTAGTGGCTCTGTGAGGAAATAAATCCAGAGATTATTGGGCATCCAGGTAGTGATACTAGGCTGTTGTGTACCTTGGAGAGTACACAGATGGTAGGTCTCATGGGGTGCTGGGTTATCAGAAAGTGCCTGATTTGTTCATCTATAATGTCATTCTGATACATTTAGAATGTATCTGTCAACCTCCTTTTGGAAAGACTGTTGTTTCACTAGACACTTTAAGACAGCATCTTTCGCTGTTGAACTGGTGTTTGACTTCTGCCTTGTAGGCAAGAGTGTCTTGGACCATAACATTGACCCTTGTTGGTAGGCTTGATGGTTGTTGTATTACTGTTATTCCGAGCCTGTCAGGAATCAAATTCAGCTTTACTCAGAATACCAGAAGCTGTTTTCAAACCTCGATGAACAAGGGCATCAAGATGCTATTCACAAGCTCTCAGAAATACAGAGACTGTAGGGTTCATAAGTGGTATGAACTGTGATTTAGGATGAAACTTATTTGTAACTGTACTAGCCACATTATTAGGCACGCTGTAAGGAGAGTCTGTGCTGTCAGATACCTGATTCTGATAACAGAAAATATTGTGATGAGTAGAAACACCTATGGTTTAGCTTGTGCACAGACTTGTGCAGATTAATGTAGGTGTTTAAATGATTAAGATTAGCCATTGGCATGACTTTAAGATCCTGGTTAAGAATCAATATTTCCAGTTCAGATAGTTCATACATTGATACATTAATAATGTTGTTACTCACTGACGCTAGTTGGTTCTGATGGTGACTCTGAGGCTGTGGCTTCTTGTACTTCTTCTTTAGTAGAACCTGCATCTCTGTTGGTTCTATCCTCATCTGCACTGAGCACCTCCTGCCCTGCATGTTCTCGTTCTTCTTGGAAGAAAGGCGTGAACTTCTGCATGGCAAAGTTGAGGTCTCCTTGTGATGAAGTGGGTTCCATGTTATAATAGAGATCACAAAACAGAAATTGCTACTATGTCAAGTGTATATCACTCAAAAGCAAGCCAGCGATATACACTTCAAGGTGTCCCGACATCCAGAATGTCAAAAAGTGTTTTTTGCTGGGAGGGTGCCCCTCAGCCCCTGTATTAAAATTCTCAACTCCAGGGGGGTGCATGTTGGGGAGGAGGAAAAATCCAGAATTCACAAAAAGATAAGTCCTGCAGCTGCAGGCAGTGGCAAAATGTACACATTCCCGGTCCCAGCCTCAAACCCAGTACCTGCTGTGCCAGAGCTAGCCACCCACACCACCACACCACATGGCTAGTTCAGTGGCAGCAGGTATACCAGTCCCCTAAAACCCTTTCCCTGTCCCTCCCCTTTCCCTCGCTGTTCCCCCCTTCTGATCACCCTTCCCAATGGTTGCTGAATGGAACACATTCTGAAGAAAGGGGTTACTAGTGGAGTACCTCAGGAGCTCAGTACTGGGTCCAGTCATCTTTAACATCTTTATAGGTGGCATTGCAGACGGTCTGGAGGAAAGGTATGCCTCTTTGCAGATGACACAGAGATCTGTAACAGAGTTGATACACAAGGTGGGGGTAGAAAGGATAGAAGGGACTTGGCAAGGTTGGAGAGAATAGTCAGACATATGGCAACTTAGATTCAATGCAAAGAAGTGCAAAGTAAATGCACCTAGGAAACAAAACCCAGAAGAGTACACAATAGCAGGAGGTACTAACAACAACAAAAATGGAAAGGACTTGGGGTAGTCATATCAGATGACCTAAAGGTGGGTAAGCAGTGTGAGAGTCAGTAAGGAGGCCAGGGGATACAGGGATGCATGGCAGGGGCATCACAAGTAGAAAAAGGAAGTGGTTATCCCTCTGTACAGACAGTTGGTGAGACCCCATCTGGAATACTGTGTGCAGTTCTGGAGACCTCATCTATGCAAGGACATAGGATGGAAGCAATCCAGGAGGAGGGTAACTAAAATGGTGCAGGGTCTGCATCGAAACCATATGAAGAGAACTGAGAGAGCTTAATGTGTATACCCTTGATGAAAGAAGGGACAGGGGGGACATGATAGAAACTTTAAGTACCTCAAGGGAATCAACAAAGTCCAGGAGGGTAGCATCTTTCAGAAAAGAGATGTGTAAGAACAAGGGGCACAATTTAAAGATAGAGGAAGGGACGGCTCAGGGTAATGTGAGGAAATTTTTTCACGAAGTGGTGGATGCATGGAACACGCCTTCCTGGGGAGTTGTTGGGTCTAAAACAGTGGGGGAATTCAAACATGCATGGGACAGACATAAGGCAATTGTAGTGGGGGATTGCAGGAAGTAGGCTGTTGGTTAACTAGAATCTGCAGCTTATCCAATAGGTAGGGAAATGGGCAGACTGGGTGGGCCAAGTGGTCCTTATCTGCCATCAAAGTCTATGTTTCTATGTACGGTCGCTAGTTAGCAGGGTAGCCCAGAATGAAACATAGAAACATAGACTTTGACGGCAGATAAGGACCACTTGGCCCACCTAGTCTGCCCATTTCCCTACTTAGAGGATAAGCTGCTGATCCTATTTAACCAACAGCCTATTTCTTCCTACCCCCCACGAAAATTGCCTTATGTCTGTCCCATGCATTCTTGAATTCTCCCACAGTTTTAGACCCCACAATCTCCTCAGGAAGGCTGTTCCATGCGTCCACCAATTCCTCTGTGAAAAAACATTTCACATTGCCCCTTGAGCTGTCCCCTCTATCTTCAAATTGTGTCCCTTGTTCTGTACATCTCTTTTCTGAAAGATGCTGCTCTCTTGACTTTGTTGATTCCACTGAGGTACTTAAATGTTTCTATCGTGTCCCCTCCCTCCTTTCCTCAAGGGTATACATATTAAGCTCCTTTAGTCTCTCCTTGTATGGCTTGTCTTGCAGACCCTGCACCATTTTAGTTGCTCTCCTCTGAACTGCCTCCATCCTGTCTATGTCCTTGTGGAGATGGGGTCTCCAGAACTGGATGCAGTACTCCAGATGGGGTCTCACCAACTGTCTGTACAGGGGATAACAACTTCTGTTTTCTGCTGGTGATACTTCTCCCTATACATCCCAGTATTCCCAGCCTCCCACACTGCCAAGATTGTTTGCCAACCTAAGGTCATCTGATATGATTACCTCAGGTCTTCACTTTTGTTGTTGTTACTACCTCCCCACCATTGTGTAATCTTCCTGGTTTTGTTTCCCAGGTACATCACTTTGCACTCCTTTACACTGAATCCAAGCTGCCATACTTCTGACCATTCCTCCAGCCTTGCCAAGTCCCTTCTCATCCTTTCCACACCTCCTTGTGTATCAACCCTGTTGCAGATCTTTGTGTCATCTGCAAAGAGGCATACTTTTCCTTCCAGTCCCTCTGCAATGTCACTTCTAAAGACATTAAAAAGGACTGGACCTAGTACTGAACCCTGTGGTACCCCACTAGTAACCCCTCTTTCTTCAGAGTGGACTCTATTTACAATTACCTTATGTGTCCTGTTGTTCAGTCAATGTTTTACCCAGGCTACCACCTTGGGATCCACTCCCAGGCAGGATAATTTGACTACTAATCTTTTGTGTGGGACTGTGTCAAATGCCTTGCTAAAGTCTAGGTAGGCTATGTCCACAGCCCCTCCCTGGTCTACTACTTTGGTCACCCAGTCAAAGAAATCAATTAGATTCATCTGACATGACCTTTCCGCTGTGAACCCATGCTGCCTTGGGTCCTGCGCCCCACTGGCCTCTAGGTACTCAACAATTCTTTCCTTCAGAAGTGATTCCATCACTTTCCCTACCAAAGAGGTCAAACTGACAGGTCTGTAGTTTCCTGTCTCCGTCTTGGTCCCACTTTTGTGAAGGGGAATCACATCCGCCTTCTTCCAGTCCTCAAGTACCACACCATCCTCCCATGATTTGTTAAAAAGTGTAGTCAGTGGTATCATTAGTTCTCTGCTTAATTTTTTTAGAATTCTGGGGTGAATTCCATCTGGCTCCATTGCTTTGTCCACCTTCAGTTTTAGGAGTTCTTTTAGAACCCTTTCTTCTGTGAAAGGACTGGGATCAACCCCTGTCTCCAGAGTGCTTCTGTTAATTGGATTAGGCACCTCTCCCACTTCCACTTTTGTGAATACTGAACAGAAGTATTCATTCAGTATCCCTGCTTTATCACTGTCACTCTCTGCCCACCCACCATCCATTCTATTCAGCCTCACTATCCCTCCCTTTGTCTTTCTACGCTCCCTGATATACCTATAAAAGATTTTATCCCCCTTTTTAACCGAGTTAGCTATCTTTTCCTCAGTTTGTGCCTTTGCTATTCTGACTTCCCTCCCTGCTTCCTTCTGCCTTAGCTGGTAGAGCTCTCTGTCCTGCTCCTTCTGTGTTTCCTTATACTTCTGGAATGCTATCATTTTCTTCCTGACTTTCACAGCCACCTCTTTTGAGAACCATAGTGGCTTTTTCTTTCATTTTGATTTGTTTATTGCTTCACACAAAGGCTTGTTGCCTCTGTGAGGGCAGTTTTGATATTTGCCCATTGTTGCTCCACCCCTCCTTCTAGCCTGTTTGCTAGTGCTTTTCTAAGGCACTCTCCCATCTTGCCAAAGTCAGCCCTCTTGAAGTCCAGAACCTCACTTTTGTATGGCTTGACTTGTAGCAGAGTTTATCATGAACCACACTGTTTGGTGGTCACTTGTTCCCAAATGGCTACCCACTTCTAGATCTGAGATCCTCTCACTGTCCCCATTAGAGTGATGAGGTCTAAGATTGCTCTCTCACGAGTGGGTTCCAAAAGTAGCTGTTTGAGGCATGCCACCTGAAGGGCATCAAGAATGGCCCTGCTTTTGGATGTAGCTGCCGCAAAGGTGCTCCAGTTAACATCTGGCATGTTAAGGTCCTCCATCAACAGTATCTCCCCTTTCTCTGCCTTCCTAAGTATGCCTTCTATCATATCCTTGTCCATTCCCTCCCACTGACATGGGGGTCTATATACAACCCCTGTGCAGATTGTGGTGCCATTTCCAGTCTCTAAGGTGACCCACAGTGCCTCCTCTCCTCCCTGTTTACTCTTTTGTTCAGTTGCTTTTATCCCTTCCCTTACATAAAGAGCTACTCTCCCCCTTTCTGCCCTCCCTGTCTCTCCTGTAGGTTGTGTACCCTGGTATGTTAACATCCCAGTCATGGTTCTCTGTGTACCTTGTTTCTGTGACTGCTACAACATCCAGGCATCCTCTTCCATCAAGACCACAAGTTCAGGGAGCTTGTTGCCCAGACTACGGGTGTTGGTACTCGTTACCCTCCATTTCTTGATGGCCTTACCCCTTTTTGCCCCATCCCTGTCCTTATTGCATTTGTCACTTTCTCCATTTACTCCTGCACTTCTCCCTATTGACATCTCTATGTTGGTGTCTACCTCACTTAGTACCCTGATATTTGGGGGTAGGATTTCCCTGCTCCTTTCCAGTGCTTCCCCCCTTGGCTAGTTTAAATTCTTGTCAATTAAGTATTTAAACCTATCACCTAGGATCCTGGTTCCCCTCCTGGACAGATGCAGACCATCATGCCAGTATAGGCCTGCATCCCTCCAGGTGGACCCCCAGTCTTCAATGAAGCCAAATCCCTGAGCTCTGCACCAGTTTTTGAACCACTGATTGAATCCCATGGTGTGGAGCACCATGATAATGCTGAAAATGAGTCACTATTTTTGTAGTTGCTCATTTTCAGTCACTATCATCACTGAATTCCATGAAAGTGTATCCTCTAAAAAAGGAGACAATAGTGCATCCAATTCACTGTCAGCCTGTTGCAGATTTGCTATCACTGTTCCCTGTGCCCTTTTAAGGATTGATTTAGCAGGTGTTTTTTTTTTTCAGTCAAACACTCAATTATTAGTGTAGTCTGCCTTGTTAGGAAGGAACTTCTAATGTTTATATGCTTGAACTTTCTTGTCAAAGGCTTCACTCATTGTTCTTTGCTTAAATTTAGCTATAAACCTTCAAACTCTTCTGAAGTGGAAAAAATGTTTAAAACAACTTCTTTTTTTATATTTGAAATCATCAGCAAGTCTCTCTTGAACCGTAACAGAATCAGTCACAATAAGTCTTAAAAGGTGCAGTGAGGAATCATGTATTTCTTGTTTCCAGGGATCGTATAATTCAGTGCAATCCCTTCCAAAAGCTGGGAATATCAATATGTGTACACCCCAGGCACCCTTTTAACTTGCAGGTACATTTCTTAAAGTTACCTGCTGCCAGATAAGCTGGTAGATTTTTAATGCTGCCCACTTGTAATTAACAAAGGCCCCCTTGATCATTACTGGGCTGACCACTGAGCAGTTATCTAATCCTTTGAGAGCTTTACCTCAGCTCCATGTTCTGCAGAATCTCTCTCTCTCTCTCTCTCTTATCTCTCTCTCTCTCCCTGCAGATTCCAGTCAAAATGAAGACCGTTTTACACTGTTATTTTTTTAATTCAGCTCCTTAGTCAGACTGCAGGTGCTCCCAATTATAAGCTGCTCCCAATTATTTAGTTAGGCGTTGATTGTAAGTTTGCAGGTTTCCCTGCACTGTATTCTTTAAGGTCAACTCCAAAAATGCATATATCTTGCCAAATCCTGGTTTGGCTTGCACCAGAGCCCCTGACAAATCCCCCTCAAATACTGTATGGCCATCAATGAAATTTGTACATTTTTGAACCCTAGGACAGGTGAGTTGTATCAGATAAGAAAGGTTATCAAATGTGATATGATTAATGTTGTCTACATGGCCACATGCACCTGTGCTGCCTACTATGTTGGATGGGGTACCCAGAAAAAAATGGTGCCAGAAGAAATGGCACTGGAAAAAATTGCACAGGGAATAAATGGCAAATGGAATAAATGGCACAAGGAAAAATAGTATGTAACGTTAGGGTTAGGATCATGGTAAGGATTAGGGTTAGGATTATGGTTAGGGTTAAGGTTAGGGATTTGATAAAGCAATAAATTATGAAAATATATGAATGTGCCATTTTTTCACAATTTCCATTTTGCCCCTATTATTCCTATGCCATTTTTTCCATGTGCCATTTTTTCTGGTACCATTTTTTCCTAGAACCGTGGGAAGGATGAAGTGCACATTTAAAGACAATGTGAAGGACCATATGTGAGAACTTCAAACTAGCAATAGAGAGTATGCAACAGTGGAGCTTGTTGCTTCATCCCTGAATCAGCAGGACCACAAGGTATGGAAAAGGTGACTGTTGGTCCTGGTGTGGGGATCAGGTAGCTTTGCTCTGCCAAAGAGAGAGTTCTGGGATTTCCAAACTGGGTGCTTTGTGCACATCAGGTTGAATGATACAACTGAGGTGGTTCATTTTCTGTAATGTGACCGCTGCCTGTTTATATTGATTAGTAGTGTATGCATAATTGGATATGAAAATATGCATCAGTATATCTTATTTTGATGTATTAATCTTTTATTTTCTCTTTCAGGTGCTTTTGCTCCAGTAGTTAGAATGCACTGCAGCTGTTTTGCCTGATTTCTTAGTATAAACATGTGAAAAGGTAGGTCTGCCATTTGCCCTGCCCTATCACTTTCAGGACCAAATGTGGTTTTGTTAGGGGCTCTGGTGGCAACCAAACCAGAATTTGACAAGATATGCATTTATAGAGTTGACCTTTAAAAATACTGTGCAGGTAGACCTGCAAACTTGTAGTCTGTCCTTCATTGGATAATTGGGAGCACCTGCAGGCTGAGTAGCTGAATAAATCAAGCACTGATCAGAGCCAATGTGGCTCCAAAATAATGTTATTGACGGTGGTTTTATCTTAGCTGTTACTTCTTTTGCAAATAAATTGTTTAAAAAAACATGTGCATGCTGCTGATACTAATTTACTTATTTGAAAAAGCAGACTGCAGCCCATCTTAAAGTTTACCAAGGATAGCACATCTATGATGCAATACCTTTTTTCAGTGGAGTCATGCTTTAAACTCATTTTAAACTGTATTTACCCTGGCTAGCTCAGCTGAGATGCAATATTTAATTTTCAGTGGGAGATCCTACTTCACACATTTTTACAACATACATAGCAATACATAGTAGAATGAATTTCTTGTTTTGGGTGATTTCAACGATGAAACATCTCTGTTTGGAAATCAGTTCCTCCAGTTGATGTCTTCTCTGGGCTTTGTGCAGGCATTTTCCTCTGGTACTCACCAACATAGCCATTCCTTGGACCTGGTTTTCTCACTGAGTCTTGACTTTAGCAATGTCAAGACTGATCCAGTCAGTTGGTTGGATCACCACACAGTGCAGTTTCTTTGTGAGGCTCCTTATTTAACCTCCCCTGTGGAGATGGTAAATTATCATTCTTTTAGAAATCTGGAGCCTCAGGGTCTCCTGGCAGCACTGGACATCCAGGACATGGAGACAAATTGTGTGATTGGAGCCAAAGCTACCACAGAATGTGGCTTTTATTGTGGCTACCAACTCCATAGCACCTCTCCATGTATGCCCCGTGATTTTCCAACCCATGTTGCTATGGTTTGATTGTGACATGAGGAGGCTGAAGACTAAGGAGTGGAGGTTAGAGCATTGTTGGAGGAGGTTCCACTCTGAGGAGGGCAGATTGGCACTGAGGACTCATTGTGATGAGTATCAGCAGGCAATCACTCTGAAAAGTCAGTGTTTCGGTCAAGGGTGATCGCTGCTGGAAAGAACCAACCAGCTCAGTTTTTCAACACTGTGGACAGATTATTAAATCCTATCTGTTTGCAGTCCTGTAGAGTGTTTTCCACAAAAAAGTGTGATGAGTTTAATATATTCTTTCTGGACAAGATGACTTCTGTCAGGGCTGGGATATCTTCAAATGGCTTGTTATTGGTCAACAGTGTTCAGTCTTTGGATAGGGGCACTTCACCTTTATGGGAGGCATTGAAGCCAGTGGTGGTGGAGGATGTCCCTCAGGTAGTTTCTAGACAGTGCCCCACCTACTATATATTTAGCCCTGGGCCAACCCTGCTTCATTTGGAGTACTGGGATATGCTCAGTCCAATTTCCTGGGCATTTGCTTGGGAAAGGCATGTTTCCCACCACTTTGAAAAGGGCAAAGGTGAGCCCCTTCTTAAGAAACCATCTCTGGACCCTGACCTTTTTTCAAACTACAGGCCTGGCTCGAACCTTCCCTTTCTGGGGAAGTTAATTGAGATGGTGGTGGTGCTGGTGCACTTGGGACAATATTTGGAGAAATATGATGTCTATGAGCCTATCCAGTCCAGTTTCTGGCCTTGTCATAGTATGGATATTGCTCTGGTCAGAGTGCACCATGATCTCCTCCTTGCAAGGGATAGTGGATGTTGTTCATCTTGGTTCTGCTTGATCTTTCTTTGGCCTTTAACACAGTGGACCATGAGGTGCTGTTGGCTGGTCTGGGGCATTAGGTAGGACTGTATGGTGCAGTGTTATGGTGGTTTGGGTTCAACCTCTCTGGCTGGGTGCAGTAGGTGGCACTTGGCTGTTTCAACTCAGGCAGTACTGCACTCTGTTGTAGTGTGCCTCAGTGGTTAGTCTTTGCTCCCATGTTGTCTGCAGTGCACATGTTGCCATTTGGGGGCAATCAATAGATGATATGACTTGGGTTTCCATTGTTATGCTGATGATACTTAGCTGTATGTGTCCTGTGCTCCTGATGAGAGGTCATCTGTCTTGAAACTGATGGACTGCCATAGGGAAGTTCAAGACTGGATGGAAGCTAGCTGGTTTAGACCAAATCCATTGAAGATGGAAATGCTACTGGTTGAGCTGGGTTGGTTTAGTTCATCAGCTTTGAGTTGTTGCACCATTTTACCATCTTTGGATGGCATTGTTCTCAAAGCTGTAGATAGGGTGAGGAACCTGGGAGTGATTGTGGACTGCAAGCTGACATTAGAACATCAGGTGTTGGCTGTTGTCTGCAGTCCCCATATGCACCAAGTGTGACTGTTAGCAAAGTTTACTGTACCATGAGACCAACATGTGGAAAAGTCAATGTGTAGCTCTTGTTTTGCACTTAAGCAGTGAATTAGAATGATTGCTATTTACCTTGCCTTTACTAGGAAACAGAAGTCAAAACTCCAAATAATTAGTTATGAAAGTGTTAAATATTTCAATATACAGAACATGGTCTTGAATTTAGAACACTCAGAGGGATAGCTGGCCCTTGAAATCAAATGTAACAAGTCTGCGGACTGAAGTAACTAAAGAATGTGTATAGCTAGACTGTACTAGCTTGGAAACAGACTGGATGCAAGCAATGACTATAGCCTCAAAGAAATCTTTCAAAACAATGAGCTGAGTGCAGGAGGAGGTTGTGATGGGAGTATTCCTTCAAAACAGGGCAAAAGTGAGCAATTGTTTTCCTTTCAACAAAGAATCCAGTGATCAGTTACAAACAAGGTGAGGTTTTTTTTTGCAGCTCAGTCATCATTGACTTGTATGGCAGACCTGATTGATACACATAAATGGGGGACTAATAGCCATTGCACCTTATTCATCATCATTCTGTAATAAAGTCAAAGTGTCATTTGTTGATAGGAATTGCGTACCCTGAAATGTGGAAATGACAGTGGCAGTTGTTCATAGAAGAATGTTGATCTGGCATCACTTATAATTTCAGCAATGTCAGCCCAGCAGTGTGAGGTAAGCATCTCACCTACAAATAAATAATGCATACTCTGAACCAAGCTAGTTTCATAATAAAGATAATAATCTCGCCTACACAGAAATAAAGCACACTCTGCACCAAGCTAGTTTTGAATTCAGAATACTGCACCCTGCATGGCTGGTGATGACACCCTAAATATATGCAGGAGTATGATTCTACAGCTGCGGCCTGTGAAGACCTTCTGTATCACTTCCCTGAATTATTCACCCAGAAGTCATCCA
Organism: Neoceratodus forsteri; assembly: GCA_016271365.2. Lineage (NCBI taxonomy): Eukaryota > Metazoa > Chordata > Ceratodontiformes > Ceratodontidae > Neoceratodus > Neoceratodus forsteri. The sequence goes on along the minus strand of CM028129.1, from coordinate 814,406,100 downwards.
TGTCAGGTGGCCAGAAAGCTGCTTCAAAATGAATGAGACTGTAGACACCTAGTTTATGTGTTTCATTGTTTGGTTATTTAAAACATTACAATACTGAAATTAATACAATAACTATAGCATATAAAAGTGCCAATACAAACAAAAAAGATAAAAAAATCCTTTAATTTGCACCATGCTTACAATAGTCCAAAATGTTTCTCATCTATCGATCAGAAACCAGTTCACTACGCTTAACAGAGAATTATGCAAAATTTATACAATTTTAAAACATTAAATGAGTAACACAATAAAAAGGCAACATCTATGCTTATAGCAAGCCAAGTAACCAATTAACTTAATGCTGTTATTATCACGCTGATACCATTTGATTTCTGTGAGATAGTCACTTAAGGATAAGTAGAGATATTACCAAGGCAGCTACAACAGACCTAGTTAAAACCACCCCATCAAATTCCTCCAAAGATTCTAGAGTGGAGAGGCCAGCTATTCAAAGAAGGAAATCCTCCAGAGTCACTCTCATGATACCAGAAATCAAAAGCTTTTCTGTAACCTTTCCAGACTTTACCTGCCAGGGTGATTTTTCAGTGTCATACAAGGGCTCCACCAAATTAAGCTACACTCTGTAGGTCAGCAAGAACCTCAATTATATGACACCCCTCATTTATTTAGAATACTATACTGAACTAGACCATTGTACTATCCAATCCTGGTTGAAAGAACTAAGCTAAATAAATTGTCCATAAAATACTTTATTAAAGAACGAACATTTATGAAATGCAATACTGCTGTTAACTGCACTAATCATTTTTTTAAATATGTAGCATTGTAGTTGTTCTCCCTTTTCAGTTCTTTTTTATATGCACTATAGCCCTTTGTTATTTGTAAACATTACTGTGAAGTATCACTTTATTTATTTATTTTTTTAGAAACAATATTTTTAATATATCTTTTTTTTTTTACTTTATTTTTTTATTCAGGATTTTGATCCATACAAGCAAGCTTTCCATTACAGGCAGGTTAGTAAGTCAATGTCAAGTAATCAAGTACAGCAAATATGGTAAGTGCAGAAGCATACAAACAGTGAAGTTATCATTATCTCTTATCTTAATTTGGTTGGTAAATATTTGTCGGATACATCTTTTTGAAATAGGCAGTTATAACTATTCATGACATCATGTTTTATACCTGATAAGAGAGGGTTATTAAGCATAAATCAGCGTATGATAGTAGGATACAATAGTTTACTTGCTGGTTAAGAATTAAAGAGAAGTAACTTAAAATCTTAGCAGAAAAGGATAATTATAATATATGCAGCACAAAAGGCACTTAAAGTTCCTAAATGAAAGAGCCAACATCAGTCCTAAACATATTAATGAGATAAAATAAAAATTAAAAAATTACAAGTGGTGTAACAATTTCCTTAATAATCAGTTAGACACTTGTATTATTAAGGTAATTAAAGTAGTCCTGCTAACATTTACCATATTCTTTATGTCGGTTATGACTTGAGCAGAGTACGTAATATGTTCCAAAGAGGCACACTGGGAGAGATTTGTGAGAATATCGGAAAAAGAAGGAATAGTAGTAGTTTTTCAGGACATTGGTATAAGTCGCTTAACTTGAAGAAAAAGTAATTTAAGATATTTATTTTGGGATCGAGAAAGAAAAATGTTAGGAGAAGTTGAAATTCCAAGCAATAATAATTTAGGGTCAAAAATGATATTATGACCAAGTACTTTAGAAGTAAATTGTTGAGCTTTAGACCAGAGTTTAAGTGTGGGGTCACAATACCATAATATGTGAAGTAAATCTCCATGTGGTTTATTGCAGCACCAACAATTATTGGAGTTAAGCCAACCCATACGATGAAGAACTGAAGGTGTTCTGTACTAGAAATGTAACATTTTTGTTTGAATTAAAGAGCTACGTGTATCTTTGAATGTTTTGTGAGTAAGGAGCCAGCACTTATACCGTTGTAAATCAGATATATTGTAGTTCAGCATTTGGCTCCATATATTTTTTGCTTTCAGAGATTGATCCGGTAAAGTGTTTCTGGTAGCTTTATAAATAATACTGGTTAAATTTGAGGCAGTACTGATCCATAAAGAAACATGACAGTCGTGTAAGTCTTGTGTATGGAAATACTGGAGAAAGTTATTACATGCTTTACGTAACTGTAAGTATTTCCAAAAATCTGGTTTTGGAGATCCCACTGAGCACAAAGCTCAGTGAAGTATTTCAGGGTGAGGGTGTTCTTTCCCAAAATATCCCCCAGAAGAATCATGCCACTATTTTGCCACAAGCGACAAAAACTTGGGTATTTTTCAAGCAAGATGTTTTGATTGCCCCAAATGGGGATATAAAATAAAGGGGTTGGATTAAATTTTAGTTGTTTGTGTACTTGTTTCCAGTAATATACAGAGGTGAAGATAGTAGGGTGCTGTCTTAAATTAGAAGGAAGACAGTTATAAATAAAGATGGTAGGGCATTTCCCTATACTGAGTGATGATTCCATTTCTATCCATAAAGGTGTTTGGGGTGTAGGTTTGTGAAACCATTTAGAGGTTTGTGAGATGCGAAAGGCCCATAAGTAAGCTATAAACCATGGCAATCCAAAACCCCCTTTAGACCAATGAGATTGAATTTTAGTATGACTGAACCTTGGAATTTTCCCTTGCCATATAAAATTGCCTGTAAGTTTATTTAGTTTATTCAGGAAACTAGTGGGAAGAATTAAAGGGACATTAGCAAATAGGTAAAATATTTTAGATGCAATAGACATTTTGATCACTGCTATCTGCCTGAGAAAAGACAAGTTATGCAACTTCCAACGGTCTAGAGTAGTTTTAATATTAGATAATAGGGGAGTAAAATTAGTCTCCCATATTTTCTCTAAATTCGGGACTATGTTAATACCAAGATATGATATACCCTGAGGGGCCCATTGAAAACCTAAGGGGTTATTCATAAAAGGTTTAGAAAAAGCATTCTAAGGTAGTGTTTCTGTTTTGTTGAAAGTTAAGACAAGACCAGAAATTGTGGTAAATTTATTAAGAAAGTTTTCCAGTGATTGTACTGCCTCATCAAGGTTTTCTAGAAAAATTAGTAAGTCATCTGCATATGATAATGATGTATAGCAGAGGTTACCAATGGGAATCCCAATAATAGTGTTTGAGAAATGAAGGTTGCAGCAAGGGGCTCCATTGCTAAAATGAATAGGGAAGGTGATAGGGGACAGCCTTGCCTGGTACCTCTGGCCAGAGAAAAAGGAGACAAGAGAGTAGAGTTTGTTAGTATTCTAGCTGAAAGGACCATATAGAGTAGTTTAATCCAGGAACAGAATCTACTGGTGAAACCAAAATAATTCAAAATCTGGTAAAAATAATTCCAATTTAGAGAGTCAAAGGCTTTTTTTGAAATCAATAGCTATAGCAGCTGCAGGGGTTTCAAGAGATTTAGCCCTATGTATGAGATTAATTAATGAGCGAAGATGATCGGAACCTATTCTGCCCTTAATGAAGCCCACCTATGATTTGTGTACAAGTTTAGGAACAAGTGGTTCTAACCGGAAGGTCAGGAGTTTTGAGAAGATTTTCACATCCGTGTTTAGCAAAGATATTGGCCTATAGCTAGATGGGAGAGAAGGCTCTTTATCTTTTTTTGATAGTACAGTATAATCACTTCTGACATAGAAGGAGCAAGTCTACCAGTTTTGGAAGCCTCCTGGAAGACCTTGAACAGCAAAGGGCATAAAGTATCAGAAAGAGCTTTGTAGATATCTACCAGAAAATCATCTCCACCAGGAGATTTGCCAGACTTTAAAGAGGAAAGAGCCTTCTGAATTTCTTGCAGAGTGAAAGTCGAGTCTAAATTATTCTTCTCTTGTTCAGAAAGATGTGGAAGACGTATCTTGTCTAAAAATTGTTGTATATGAGAGTTAGGAACCAATTTAGGTGAAGCATATGATTTTTTGTAGAAGGCTGTCATATTTTGGATGATGGAGAGAGCATCTGTATGTAATTGACCTGAATGGTGTTTAATAGCTACGATATGTCTTTCTGACTGTTGATTTTTAAATTGGTAGGCAAGTAACTTGCCGCATTTGTCTCCCTGTTCCCAGTATTTATGTTTGAGCTTGAAAAGGGCTAGTTCCATTTTATGAGATAGAAGCTCATTAATTTTAATTTTGAGATTCAGTATTTCTAAGTGAAGGGGTGAGTTAGGATTGGGTTTTGGGGATTTGAAGTAGAGGGATTCTTTTTCTTTTAGTTGTTTCTCCATGATAGCTAGCTGTTGTTCTCTCATTTTCCTTCAGTAAGCTGCAAGACTTATAATTTTCCCCTGAATAGTAACCTTTAAAGCTTCCCACAACATGCTCATGGAAGTAACTGAAGGTTTATTGAAAGAAAGGAATTCAGTTATCTGTGTTTTAACCCATGGGAGGAATTCTGGGTCTTTAATTAACAGAGGATCAGGATGCCACACAAGAGATTTGGGCAGTGGAGGACCCCAGAGTAAGTGTATACAGACAGATGAGTGGTCCGATATGACCATTGGGAAAATAGAAGCTTCAACTATTTTGTCTATAATAGAGTGGGAGGCAAACCAATAGTCAGTTCAGCTGTGTGATTTATGAAGTGACGAGTAAAAGGTATAGTCCCTATCTCTAGGGTGGAAAAGTCTCCAGAGGTCTGTGAGTCCAAAATCTTTCATAAATAGGGAGAGTGCATTGATACTTCGAGGGTGAGCATCAAGAGAGATATTACTTCTGTCTAAATGGGCATCTAATGCAAGATTAAGTCACCACCCATCAATATGAGTGCATTGTTTATACTGTTTGACAACATTTGTTGAGCTAAATTGTGAAAAAATTTGGGGAATCTGAATTTGGGGTGTACACATTCACCAATATTAAAGATCCAGAGGGGGTGTTGAGACAAGTTATCACCCATCAACCTTCTGTATCAGTAATTGTTTTTGTATGCATCCACTTAAGTTTTTTATGGATCAGTATCACCACTCCTCTTTTTCTAGAAGAGCAAGAAGAAGCATATACCTGACCAACCCAATCCTGTTTAAGCCTGTCAATTTCCTCCACCAAATATTTAGTTTCTTGTAAAAATGCTATCCTTGCGTTATGTTTCTTTAAGTGTGAGAGAATTTGTTTGCATTTGCAAGGAGAATTTAGTCCCTTAACATTCTGTGAGTATAATAATAAATCAGCCATATTTGGGAAAGATCAACGTATAGCTTGCATGGTGAAAGGGACCCAAGAAGTACCATGGCGGAGGGCACTGTTGGGTCAACAGGACAAGGTAGTCTACTAGACATATGTAGAAGAATATGGGGATGTGTGCAGGACCTAAGGAAAACTGTAAGTTAGCAAGATGTAGTTTCCAGCATGCAGAATTGATGTGTCTCTTTAACACAGACTGAAGAACTAAAATTAGAAAACATGTTAATTAACATTTTATAATAACATATTATATACAGCTATTATTAGATTGCACAATGAGATATGAGTCAGTACAGAGGTACGCAGACTCTCTCAGTGAGCAATTGGGCTGGCAACAATTAAAACACTAAGGTTAGATGGTATTATCACTGGTTTATATAATATTATAATGATCAAGTAATAACAATAACCTTATAAATATGATAGATAGATTTATTCAAACTAATTCAAGGATAACTATAATTATACATTCCAAGGAGAGGCCAGAGTATCAGCCTCATCCATGATGAAGAATTCAAAGTAGATGAGATAATCTGAATAAAGCAGCAACCAGGATAACATTTTAAAATAAAAGCTCATAAGTATAGAAAGCCAACTTACTACTAGGGTCCCCAAAAAACAGGAACGAGGGGTTAAGTTATTCCCATATGAAAACAGTATATTTATGTAACTAAGGGTAGTAATATATATATATCCAAATAGGCAAGCACTGGGTAGCAATTAAACCATGGGTACATTTAATAGGGCTAAATAAGAAGGAGTAACTTGCATGTAACAGACGACTTTTAATAAAATATATATATATATATATATATATATATATTTTTTTTTTTTCTATCACTGTAGGTAACACCGGCCTTAATAAATTTATATATATATATATATATATATATATATATATGTAATTACAATCTGGTAAAGGTAGAGAACAGGCTTCAAGAGTGATGGTGTCTTGTGAGAAATGATTTGGTGCCCAAGTAAGGTGCTGAAGGGTAGAAGAGGTTGAAAGTAGCCACATTTAATGTTTCTGGAGAGAATGGCTGAAACTATGAGCTAGGCTCAGCGAGTTCCCTCGGAAATAAAATTACAGGTATTAATAGGAGCAACAGTAACCGGCTTCAAGCCTATACCCTAATTATATTGTATGACCTTAAGTAGGGCACAAGTTCAGATTTTATTAGGTAGTTCTGACAGGTACCATGGCAACTCGAAAATGGCCTGACAGGGTAGCAAACTACCATAATTAAAGGATGCAGATAATAGAGAGGGAAATAGTTGGGTGGGAGAGGTTATAGGAGGTGGGTGAATATTGAAAAGAGAGAGAGGAGAAGGAAAAAAAATAAAGATTTATATAGTGGATAATATATTCCGAGGTGCAGCTATACAAGGTAAACTCTGTGTTGTCTTATGTATACCTGGATAACAGATGCATCAATGTTAGAGAAATTGTAGATTTGGAACATTAAAGAGTGTCTGGTACAATATATAGCAACTCCCATTAAGAATTTGGTTATTGGGAATTAAAGCCACCCAAGTCCATATCACACTCAGCCTGCAACAAAAAATTTGTTTTAGGACATGGGGAATTCTAAGAGTCTGAGAGGGGTCCGAGGAAAAGGCGGTCGATTGAAAAAGTAATGCAGACCGCGATGTACAGGATTGGCAGTTACAAACCTACTGGAGTTGTAATCTTTACTGCCACCAGCTGCTGTACAAGTATTCAGGCCAGTTTAGCGAGGGTTGAGGGTCTAGCCTGAAGATAAAGAAGTCACATACCAGTGAGGTGGGGTGGAGGTGAAATACAGGTTAGTTAAATCAGGTCACATTGTCTTTGCGTGCACTAGAACCAGATGCTTGTAATTTGCTTTTGTTTTTAGCTCTACGTCTTTTTCTTGGAGGCTCGGATGTCTTGAAAGGGGAACTTGATACAATCTCGACCCATGAAGAGTCCACAGATATCATTCTGGCTTCAGGAATCTTGTTACTAGTCATCAGAGTCTCTATATCTGTTTGAAACAGATCTTCCTGAGATGATAGGGTTGCGTTTTGCAAGGGACCAAACATGTTGCTCAGTGGGAGCGGCGAGATCTGACAAGAGCCCTTTATTTTGACAGAGCTGTTTTTTAGCAGGGTTTCTTTATCACAAAAAGTCGCTCATTTTGATTTTGCTGTAGTGCAATTTTTCTCTTGAATTCGAGCGGACTGTCGGGTTAAAGGAGAGTTGAAATATGCAGAATCTGGGTCCATGCATGCAAGAGGAGCACTCCGAGAGTCCCAAGCTGAAGCAACATCATCTGGAGAGAGAGAGCAGTCGAGAGGTCCGGCTGTGTAGTCGAGAGGTCCGGTTGTGCAGTTCCAAAGACATCAGGTATACTTTTAGGCAGTTGTACATTTTCAATGTATGCAGACAGGGCTTTAGGGCTGCTAAAGTCTCTGGTGGTATTTCCTACATAGAGCCTCATCACCGCAGGATATCGGAGGGCAAATTTGATCCCATTTCGATGAAGGGTCTGTTTTAATGAATTATAAGCACGTCTTTTGAGTGATAATTCTTCAGAAAAGTCGCAGTATACATGAATTTTGTAATCTTGCCACATCAGGGTTACGTTTTCTCTTGCCTTTTGTAGTATTATCTCCAGGTGGGCAAATGTTAAGAAATCTAGCTATGATGGGCCTCGGTTTTTGGTCAGGACCTGGCCTAGGACCTAGTGAGCGGTAGGAGCACTCTATAGTAATGTTTAAATTGGGAGGAAGTTGCAGCATGGCAGGCAGTACATGTAGAAGTAATGCTGCGGTATCACCCAGTTCGGAGCCCTCAGTGAAGCCAAAGAAATGCAAATTGTTCCAGCAACTCCTGTTTTCAATATCATCTATCTTGTTTTGGAGAGTTTTGATAACTCTGTCTTGTTCTCTGATAGATCCTGGACTGATGATTCATTCTTAATGGTTTTATTCTCAGTTTTCATTAGACGAGTGTCCAGGGTTTGTAAAGTGGCAGCATTTTGTTGTGAGGTGACTTTTAAATCTTTTATTTTGGACATTAATTTCTGAAACATAGCTTCCACTCTTGATAATGAAGGAGGTTGTATCTCATAATCAGCCATGCTGGTGGGCCCCAAGCAGACAGGCCAGATTAGGATGAAGAAAGGTTCAAATCTCGAGGCAAATAGAGAAATAACTCACCAAGTCAGTAGTTGCAGACTATATACCAGTAAATCTAGCTGTTGGCTTACTTTGTTATCCTGGATTGCTTTAGATGAAAGCAGATATCTGTATGTCCTTGGAGATAGGGAAAAATTAAGCTGCCATCTTCAGCTGAGCCAGGCCACCCCCCCCCCGAAGTATCACTTTATGTTTAATTGATCACATTAATTGCCCATCAGGACAGGTCAACTAGAGATGGTGGTGTGGCTATCTATGTAAACTCTGATCTGCGTTTCTCAGCCACCCTAGCCAAAGCTGAACCCAATGCCTATGAAATTCTCTTGCTTCAACTGACTCTCCCCTTCTTCCTCCCTATCTACATAGCTGGAGTCTATTGCCGGCCTGGCTCCCCAGCTTCGTCTGTCACCGATCTCCTAGAACAAACTGCCTCCCAAACTCCTACTGGTGAACTCTATGTCATGGGTGACTTCAATCACAACTGGCTAGCTCCCCCCTTCAATGAAACCTGGATGGACATTGCCTCGCTTTAACCTCTCACAAACCATCTCCGAGCCCACACGCCTAAACTCCAAAATGGAAAACCACTCACTACTTGACTGGGGCCTCACCAGTCAACCCCACTGGGTTATCGCTTCAGGGCTCCTACCCAATTCCCTAAGTGATCACCACATTATTTATCTAGTCCAGAAAATCCACCGACCTAGACCCCCTCCAAAGTTCAAACTCCAGCGTTCCTACAAATCTCTAAACCTCACCTCTGTGCTTGAAGACTTAGCTCTTGCTTGCTGGGAATCCCCCGCCAAACCCTGCTCTATCAACGATGCCTTCCTTCATTTCCAAAACACATTCCTCCAAGTCAGGGACAAACACTCCCCACTGCATCGCTCCAGGGTACATTGCTATCACCTGCCCTGGATCACCGAGGAGCTGACAGCCTGCCAAATTGCTCGGGACAAAGCATGGAGCACTCACAAAACCTCACACCTCCCAAGCGACCTTGTCATCTATCAGTCTCTATGCAACAAATGCACCAGAGCAACCCATCTAGTTAAAGCAGAATACTTCAGCTCCTCCCTTCATTCCAACTTAAACTGTCCATCCAAATTCTGGAAGGTTATTCACTCTGTCTTCTCCCCCCCAACTGCCCACCCTCCCCCTCTCCTCCTCGTGAACAACTCCCTCCTCACTGAGCCACAGGATGTTGCCACTGCATTCAACACATATTTCTCCTCCTGTGCCTCGGCCCTCCTCTCTTCCCTGCCCACCTCGGTGCCACTCAGTCCTCCTCCCATATGTTCTAATTCCAGTGGGCCCTCCACCTTCACTTTCAATGTAATCCTGCCAGTTGATGTCCTTGAAGCCCTTCAGGCCCTCCACACAACAAAAGGAAAATCCCCCGGTGGCCTAATCTGCAATCTCCTCCACCTCTCCTCCCCAGCCATTGCAACCCCCCTCACCACCCTCTTAAACCTCTCCTTTTCCTCTGCTACTGTCCCCCAGGTCTGGAAGCAGGCCATCATCATCCCTCTCCCTAAAGGGGGCATCACCACCTCCCCCTCAAATTATCACCCTATCTCCCTCCTCCCTGTACTCGCGAAGCTGCAAGAACACTAAGTGCTCAACCAACTCACCTCCTTCATCTCTGTCACCAACTTCTTCACGCCGTTCCAGTCCAGTTTCAGGAAGGGCCATTCTACAGCCTCTTCCCTGGTTAGCTTCATGAATTCCATCCTCTCAGGATATGGACAAAGGGTTGATCATCTTGGCCATTTTCATAGACCTTGCCAAAGCTTTCAATGCTGTCTCTCACCCTCTGCTACTTCAATGTCTCTCGGAAGCGGGCCTAGCTGGCTCAGCTACCAATTAGTTCAACGCCTACCTCACTGAAAGAACTCAATCAGTTAGAATCGCCAACGCCACCTCTTCACCCCTCCCTGTAGCCACCAGAGTTCCCCAGGGATCAGTAGTTGGCCCTATCCTGTTCTCCATCTTTCTAAATAACCTCCCTCTGGTGTGCTCATCCATGCCTATTCAAATGTACGTAGACGATACTGTCCTTTTTGCCTCTGGTTCCTCCTCCAGGCTGACTTCAACAAGGTACAGTTATGGTTTAGCTCTCACCAGCTCTCTCTCAATGCGAACAAAACTACCACCATGACATTTGGCTCTCGGCAACATCTAACCAGGCTTCCTTCCCTCCCTACCTTCCACACCCTTGATGGGATGGTACTGGAGGACGTCACTTCCTTCCGCTACCTCAGGGTTGGGCTCAACCATCACCTGTCCTTCTCCACCACATTGATGCCATCATAAAAAACTGCGCCCCAAGCTCGGAGGCCTTTACAGGAACTGTAGCTGCCTCCCTCTCATGGCCAGGTGTGAGCTAGTGCATAAGATGATCCTCCCCTCTTTTGACTACTGCGACATAGTATACAATGCCACTCCCAAATCTACCTTATCCAGACTGGACACACTTTTCCATGCCTTCTGTCGCTTCGCCCTCGATGCCACTCCCCCGCACCCATCACTGCAACCTCTACCATGCCCTTGCATTCCCTTCCCTCGAAAACCATTGCCTGCAGCACTGCACTAGATTTGTAGCCAAATTCTGGCATGACACCCTGCCCTCATACCTCTCTACCTACTTACCCCAGCTTCCTCCCCTTCTCATGCCCTCAGATCCCTCGATGACCAGAAGCTTCAAATCTCTAGGCGGAAAACCACTATTGGGCAATCTGCCTTCTCCTACCACTTCCCCAAACTCTGGAATGAACTCCCTCCCCAAATTCACCACTCCTCCTCTACCCACTCCCTGTCTTCAGCACTAGCAAACTACCTCTCGGTAAATTGCTTCTGCACTTAAGCCACAAAGGTGTCCCCTTATATCCCGCCCTCCTGACTGCCTGACCAGTGGCACCTAGCTTGCGCTATGGAAGCTGGCTTATCTATACCAACTTCAGCACTTCTTGTACATGGGCCTGCCCTGTCCTAAACCCTACTTGATACTGCCTGATCCTCACATATTCTCCACTCAGTGTCACATCTCATCTATCCAATACTATCCCATACTGTAATATAATCTATGCCTACCAAGTGTTGTTGTTGAACTGTACTGATTCTCTTTTCCCTATTCCATCACACAATTGTATCCTGCAACTATATAACTGAAACTTTCTCTGTAAACTGTTCAAATGAATCTGGCTACTGTATTGCTGTAATTGTGCTCAGCTATGTTCTACTGTTTTATCTCGTATATGTAACTCTTGATAACCTGCGAGTTATCTCCCACTGTACCCTCACCCCTCAGGCTGCACCAGGAGATGAGCATCTTTTTGCTTAGTGTGCCATCCTGGTGAAACAATTTCAATAAATAAATAAATAAATAACATTTTTTGGTACTATTTAAGTAGAAGAACAACAGAGGGCGATCACTTTGAAAAAAACTTAAATGTAGGTGAAATGCCGGTGCCTTTTTCCATCTCTGCAATATGTGTTTGTGCACAATAAACTGAGTAAGTCTGGAAAACTTATGAATGGACGTCAGTTTGTTTCCTGTGGAAAGTGTGTTCCGCGACTGTGCCTTTGACTTGGATGAGTGCTGTCACTGTGAACTTGACCCTTACAGAGCAGCTTTGTTTCTGCAACTGGGATTTTTGGCCATTTAGGTTATTGTCATTCCCTGACCACCACATTTCTATGAGAGGAGTCAGTATGAGTATTCACCTGCTGTCCAAGCACAGAGCAGCACTAGGTCCTGTATACATTTCAGCACAATAGACCTTGTGTATCATCCAGAGACTGTCATACTTAAGCAGTAAGGCACAACGGGGAGGAGGGGGCATTATGGTGGCATAATGGCCACCTCGAGGGGGTTGAAGCACAAGGCAAAGCTGAGTGTTTCCACCACCCATAGAGGACCATTAGCCCACCATAATGCTTTCCTGGGGTGCCTTGTGATTATGAAATGGGTCCCAACATTATCAATAAATAAACAAAAATAAAACATCTCTTTGTGTGTCTTAAATTAGAAAAAACATAAGAAATATAAACAATTAAAAACATAAGAAATATAAACAATTCAAAAAAGAAAAAGTAGTGCCTGCCAGTAGGTTAGGTGTTATGACTGGCCAGCAGGTGGCACCAGTGCTGCACATAGGCAGCAGTCAGGAGCGTGAGCTCAGTGATGGCATCACAGTATGTGGTAGGTAAAGCATGATCTATGGCAGGTTTCTGTTGGCTGTCCTGAGCACATTCAGGTGGTTTGCCAAAACTGGCTGCAAAATTGTCTTTTTTTTTAAATCTGCATTTTAAACCTGGGATTACTGATCAGGTGGGAGCCACTGGTCTAACTACAGAAGTGTGAGCATGTGGGAGCCACTGATTTAAATTGCAGTTGGCAGCTGCCATCAAAGACAGGAGCATTACTTTTTTTTTAATTCCTGAAATGGGCAGTAGCGACAGAGACCAGAGCAGGGTCAGGACTTAGAACTGCTGGAGAAGGCAGTCAGGAACAGCGAGTGGGCAGTCAGCAAGAGCAGGGAATGATATGCTATAGCTGACTGGTGGTAAGGAGGACTGACTGGCAGGATCTACTTTCACCTGTGCCTTTGTGCTGGGATAATGGCCAGGGTGAAAGCAGCTCTTGATCAGTTAGGAGCTATCATTCTTCATACCCATTTAATAATAAGTAATTATCCAGAACAACCTTCCGTTAAGTATTACATATCCAGTACATCACAGATTATCCAAAAACAACTTTCCCTTACTTCTGGCCATTATCCAGAAACGTCATAACCCTGTACTAACCACCCCTGAGAGTCAAAGAATTAAAAGGATGGAAATATCCTGAGTTGTTTGATGCTGGATATCCCACTAATCCAAACCACTAGGATCCAACAAAAAGTCAAAATGACGTCTACAAGGGCTAATAGCATAAAGGGCCACTGTAACCTAAAATGAGCTAGACTGACATACAAGCTTATAAAGACACTTACAGCTACACATAATAAATATAGTACACATTTTATAGAGTCATGGAAAAGCCTAGCATTTTCCAAGAGGAAAAAAGAAGATTGTGGAAAGCACACCACAACCGAATGCTTCCCACCCCCATCACCCTCTCATAGTCACACAAGCTCAAACAACAGATATAATGTAAATGTCTTTCCAGTTACTCCTAAGTATACCTTAAAGTTATTTTTCAAAGTTATATTCAAAAATTCATTCAGTTCAGACTTACAGAGGAATTTTTCCCAGAATAGAAGGTGAACAAAGTCATCTGAAATGTCAACACTACCCTCTGGTTCCTAGGAAGGCCTTAAGATTTCTCTTTTTGATAGACCTAAAACATGTCTATGCCTCAGAGTCATGTACTACTAGTATAAAAGTTAAATAAATGATACCTTGACTAAGCAGCATACAAACTCCATTTACCTTGAGGCTTAGACAAGGCAGCAAAAAAGTCAAAGAAATACTGGATCTGATCTCAGGCTTTCTGTCATTCTGGAGTAAGTACATAACTAATCAAAAAGTTTTCTGCATAGAGAGGATAGAAAGCCTTTGAGTATATTTCCCGTCCTCTCTGGCCTCCAAGTCTCACTCCCAGATCCAGCTGCATTCCCCTCTCTCCTTGATCCATTTTATTAAATAAGGAGAGACTCCATTAGAAAGAGGCACAACAACAGCAGCAATGGACAACTAAATAAAAGCTATTTCAAAAGTATGTGTGACTAATATGTATTTATTTGTATACTCTGGAGGAGAGGGGGAAGGGGGGATGTGATTTAGACCTTTATATACCTCACAGGGGTGAATAAGGTACAAGTTAGAGATATTTTTCAGATAAAAGGGTGCTCCGGAACAAGGGGCCACAATATGAAGCTGGAGGAGGTTAGGTTTAGGACAGATTTGAGGAACTACTTCTTCACAGAAAGGGTGGTGGATGCCTGGAATGGTCTTCCAGCAGAGGTTGATGGGTGAAAACAGTGGTGGGATTCATAAAAGCCTGGGATAAGCATAAGGGAGTCATAAGGCATAGGTAATGGGGGAAGGGGAAGGGGAAAAATTGTTTAACCAGGAGAGGCACACTAAGCTGAAGCTTGTTTCCAGGTGTGACCTGGCAGCACAAGGAAGGTAAGTGACTTGCTGAGGGTCACACAATATGCAAGAGGAGGCTGTGGGATTCAAACCCAGGTCTCCAGGTTTGCAGCTCAGAGCCTTAAAGCACTGTGCTATACTGCCTCACAGTAATAAGGTGGCAGAGAAAGTTCTGTAGACCTGGAGGGGTCTACAGTGTTGTCAGTGCAATAAAAAAGGGCAGAGTGAATGGGCCATGCCACCCTTATCTGCTGTCAGCTTCTGTGTTTCTATGTAATTAATTTTAACAAACATATTACCAGACTGAAAAGCCATTCCTTCAACACCGTCCCACATAGGAGGCTGGTAAACAAGCTGGGCAGCCTGTAAGTGGGTCCCAGAGGGGTAAACAGGGTCAAATATTGGCTGAGCAACAGGACACAGAGGGTGATGGTGAATGGAATTCAATACAAAGAGAGGAAGGGTGACCAGTGGGCTCCTGCAGGGATCAGTGCTTGGACCGGTCCTCTTTAATGTCTTCATAAGCAACATTGCAGAGGGGCTGGAAGGGAAGACATGTTTCTTTGCAGATGACACAAAGATCTGCAGCAGGGCTGACACTCCAGGAGGGTAGAGGAAATTAGAAGGGACCTTAGCAAGCTTAAGGAGTGGTCAAGGGTGTGGCAGCTAAGATTCAATGCAAAGAAGTGCAAGATCATGCACTTGGGGCACAGAAATGCAGGGGAGGAGTGCATGATGGGGGTTACTGATGGCCACCAAACAGGAAAGGGACCTGGGAATAATTATATTTGATGATCTAAAGGTTGCTGAATAATGTGAGAAGGCTGTGAGGAGAGCCAGTGGAATACTGGGGTGCATAGGGAGAGGTATCTCCAGCAGAATGAAGGAGGTGGTGATGCAACAGTATAGAACACTGATGAGACCTCATCTAGAGTACTGTGTCCAGCTCTGGAGGCCGCATCTCCAGAAGGATATAGACAGGGTATAAGTGGTTCAGAGAAGGGTGACAAAAATTGTGCAGGGGCACCAAAAGTCATCTGCGGGGAGACTGGAGGATTTCAATATGAATTCCCTGGAAGAGAGGAGGCAGAGGGGGGATATGATAGAGACTTTCAAATACCTCAAGGGTGTAAATAAGGTACAAGAGGGTAGCATCTTTAAAAAAAAGATGTTCAAGAACAAGGGTTCATGATATGAAAATAGAAGGGGGGTAGACTTAACGGTAGCGTGAGAAATTATTTTTTCATGGAAAGGGTGGTGTATGCATGGAACAGCCTCCTGGAAGAGGTTGTAGGGGCAAAAACAGTATGGGAATTCAAAAACTCGTAGGACTTACATAAAGAACTCTAGCAATAGGAAAAAGAGGGTAAGGTGCAGATCATTTAGGATCTGTGGTATATGAAACAGGTAGGGAAAATGGGCAGACTAGGTGGGAAAAGTAGTCCTTATCTGCCAGCAAATTCTATATTTCTATGTTTCTAAAAGACAAAAAAAATGGAGGACCACTACACTAAGCATAGTATTTCCTTTTTTTTAACTCAGTCAAGGGAGACACCCTCCCCCAACCCTAGGCAATGTTATCACACCTGTACTGAGAATAAATAGTGTTTTAAATTATCTACTTCACTTGTCCTCCAGACTCCTCTGTTAAGTACCTGCACACTCTCCACCACTGGCTCCACAAGTCCCTATCCTCTTTATTTTTACTAGGGCTCTAGGTCTCTGGTTTCCCCCAATTACCAACTCGGAGAAGTAGCGCAAACACAGTTCAAGCTCACTTGAACATAAAAGACCTGACACAACACTTTGCTGCATGTATTTTTTGTTATTTATTTTCCAGATACAGTTCATCCTCTGGGCAGATCACAAGTAGGCTCTCAGCCCTGTCCCTTTTTCCCTTACCTGGCAACTGTCTCCCTGGTCCACCAAGACCCATATCCCCAATGGAGTGCCCCCATGGTGGGGCCAGGAAAAGGAGGGCCATCATCCCCCACCCAGAGACCCTGTGTCCAGATTTGTGGGTCAGTGAACTGGTGACAATGTGGGGCGAGGGCAGGCAGGCAAGGCTTCATAGAGCCTGTGACTGCCATTTTCTAGTTGTCTCCCCTTTTTCCCTGCCACAGCATAAGCGCATGTACGTGGCGGTGTACATACGCTATGATTGCAATGCCTCCATTCATGTCACTCGAACTGCTGACACTACCTCTGGGCCTTCATCCAAGGGCAGCCAAGGTTTGAAGCAACAATGCTGTCCCTTGGGAGAGGACAGCTGTCCTTTGGATGGTCAATCCTCTCCCTCCCTCCCCAGCAGACCTATGGTGACATGAGCTTGTTCTGGAACCCGGTTCACTGGCATGGAGAGAGGTAAGGTGCTTAGCACCTCAGCTCTCTGTGCCACGGGGCCAGCTTCTGCCACTTGAATGTGTGCTCAACCCATGACTGCTCAGCTCCAAGTAACTTCTTCCAAACATACCACCACAGCTGCCTGTCGGATACTGAAGCTCGAGTTCCACATGGTCTATGCCAAATGTTGGGGAAGAAAAACTTCTTAAAACAAGCAGTACAAGCAACCAAATGGAGCAGTTAGCTGCCTGCTAACCTTCCCTGCTCCTCTAACCTCCCCAGCTCTTCTACCCTCTCTTCTTACTCCACGTATTTTGCAGTTAACTGCCTCTCTCATTTATTCTACAACCAGTACACCACTGACAGGTTTTCTCTGCCCCCTTACCCTTCTTACCAACACCTGAACACTCTTGTAATAATAACACTTACTATTATTTGTAGTCTGCGTATTTTAGATTTTTTGTCAGTCAATCCAATGTGTGGTATTTCACTTTGCCTGTTACTCTGTATCCAGTGTAGTCTGTTATTTTATCTTCTGTATTGTTCTTTTTCTGACGTGGAGCCTTTTTAAAAGAGCCCCTGGCTCAAAGGTTTTAATTCTGATAAATAAATCAATAAATAAACAAATAAATAAATAAAAAAGTGTGGGTTGCAGTGGAACAGAGCAACAGTAACAGCCATCTTGCTGCTCTACCCTGTAGGTAGCACCTAGACTCCAGAAACTGAACCCAGCTCCTTCTGAGGGAAATGACACACCCAGCCTCTCATGGGGCAGGGGGTTACTTTGCACACTGTCCCCTATTACATCGGTGACTTAGTGACAGCCTTCAGCCAGAAGGCAGTCCCAGGCTGACCCAATCAGATGCAGCAGTAGCTGGAGGGGCCAGCATAGTCCCCTCCAAGAGGGAGGAGTCTGTGCCCCTATAAAAAGCTGGTCCAGAGAGGGTCATGCCCTCTTTGGACCAGTATTTGAAAACTATTTTCCCACCCACCCTCCCACTGAGACAGCCAAGCCATAGCCAGTAAATTTACTTACTCAGTTGTCACAGCTGTGAATTGCAATACTTGTTGGGGCAGTAAATTCATGTGAGACCCACCTAAAGGAGGCCTTCTCACTGACAAGTTGGAGTTAGCTGGGGCTGGGTGACAGCCAGGCCTGAGGTGCAACCCTGGGTGGGTACGCAGTATAGCAAGGGGGCAACTGCATGTCTGGGATGTGCACCAGAACCCAGGGCAGCCAGGACCAGTGGTCAGGGAGTGCAGTCCTGGGTGGGTATATTCCTCGCTGAAAGTGTTTGATGTTCCCAAAATCTGGTGTGGGGACTGTCCAGTGGTGAAACACAGCCCTAGGAGGGTTTGCTTGACCTATGGGCCACTGTTCTACTTCATATGCAGGACATGAATGGCTAAGGGTCAGCTAAGATGAAGACATAAAAGACATGAATTTTATGCCCCAGGGTTCGTTGTTTAATTCCATCTATTTATGTACATATCCTGATGGTGTTTTACTATAATTATTAAGTTTAAGTAAAGCTGTGGCCTTTTGTACCCAGAAATAGCTGTGGTGTTTTATTTGTGGTATTACAGTTCCATTTGGGCAATCTGTTTGCAAAGAGAAAGCAGGCTATGGGGTTGTAGAGGATGAGAGCCAAAGAGACTGTTGACTAAAGAAACATGCGACAAGCAAACAGAAAATGGGTGTGGAGTACAAATTAACAGAATAGTACTGACTGACTACTGAATCACTTCAAATCTGCCTACATTTTGGAACTGACAGTGTCAGGAGCTCGATGCAACAGTAGGGTTTCACTTTACAACTTTTTTTGAACAGAAGTGCATTAAGGCCAGGTGAGGACCCAACAGACAAATATGGTACAGTGGTCTGTTTCCTCATGGTGCCAAAGAGATTATTACCTCCATCTTTTTCTCCATCTTCCATCTTCCCACCATCATGAGCTGACTGAAGGAGTAAGAAGGTGTGGAGCAGTGGTGGTCCCACTGACGACAGCATGGAATGATAAACGGAGGTATAAGTTTAGCCAAGGACCGATTTCCTGTGAATCCCCATTGAGAAACTGCAAACATTTGTGGGAAGAAGGGTGAAGGTTTCTAAAGCCACTGAGGGACCACACAAAGGGACTATCAGACTAGCAGTTAAGGGACATTGTACAAATTTAATGCCTTGGGGAATCAGTTGTTCCCACTCGACAGATGTGAACAATTTACAACTCAACCAGGATGGAGGTATATAGCTCTTGCTATTGAGCCAAATGAGTTTCTGATTGGGAGGGTGTTGGTTGGTTGGGTTTTTTAAATTAATTTTAGGTGGAGCTAGTGGGTTCCAGATGGAGAACTGGTGAGGGGGAGCAACAAAAAAGAGACAGACAGAGAAGCAGTGATGGGGTGAAAGGCAGCAGACTGATTCATTCAGATGACGTGCTTCAATTCACTGCCTGGGGAGGAAGCATCACTGGCATTATGTGATGCATTTGCCCTTTCTCTCTTTTCTCCTACATCAGCGATACAGCAGCATAACTCTTGTTATGCAGCAGTAAAAACATACCTCAGTGTGAAAAGGTTTTTATGTTGATTGGAATCTGAGAGAGAGAGAGAGATTGAGAGAGAGAGAGAGAGAGAGAGAGAGAGAGAGACCCTGCAGAACAAAGAGATGAGAGGAAGCTCTGAAATACAGTGTGGCTGAAGGTATAGTGTCGGGTGAACCCTGTAAGCCAGAGACAGGCAGAGGTGGAGAAATCTGTCTGGCAGCCTGATTGAAAGTAAGGAGAGTTGAAAGCTTTGAGAAAAAGAAACAATTCAGTATTGGCTGATTTGGGGCACTAGAGTTAATGACAGAAAAGACCAGTGCTAGACGTCCAAGGGTTGTGAGAACAGCTTCTAGCCACTTCTCCACTGCTGTCCCCTCCACCCTCCCCAACACTGATCGCCTTCTCTAGTGGCCCATCACTATAGACAAGGGCTCTCTCATCCTCCAGCAATGGGCTGTGCTCCACTAATCAGGAAGCCAGCTCAGGATGGAGGGCGTGGCTTAACAAAACCTGGGAAAAGCAAACAAAAGATGTACTGAAGAGTCATTTCCTTGGCTTCAGACCAGCACTGGATGTCCAAGAGTCATGATAGCTGCTTCCAGCCACTTCTTCACTGCCCCCTGCACTGATCATGTGGACCTTCACTACAGACAAGGGCTTTCTCATCCCCCACCAGTGGGCTATACTCCACCAATCAGGGAGCCAGCTTAGGACAGAGGGCAGGGCTTAACAAAGACAGAGACTCCTCTTTTCCCTCAAAGGTCCTGTATACCAAGTGGTCCTCCTGCTTGCAGCCCTAATGCTAAGGATGAGCACTAAGGACACCAGGAGTCTGCCAGAGGAAATCAGCCTGAGGAAGCAGCCTGAGGCCTGTCATGCTGCTCTCCCTGTATTCTACCCTCTGTATACAATTTAAACTACCTACTACCACTGCTGATACCCTATCTGGGTGAACACTACATCTGCACTTGTACCATCATTGTCCGCTGATATCATAACTGAGTGTGCACTGAGAACTGCTTCTGAGAATCTGTTTCATACTTCCACCATATCTGGGTGAGGGCTATATGTAGCTTCTTAGTCACTGTTCCTTGCTAGCACCCCATCTAGGTGAATGCTATATGTAATGTCTTAGTCACTATTCCCTGCTGGCACTCTGTCTCTGATATCACTGAGTGAAACACCTTGGGCTCTGTTTCCTGCTGTTAACCTGTCTGGCTAAGTGCCATAAGTAACGCTTACTGGTCCTGCTCCCTGCTATTTCCATATTTGCTTGTAACATTTAACATTGCTACTGTTTGCTGCTGCTTCATTTATATTTGCTGCTAATATTTCCTGTTTAATCTCATCCTGGATGCTCATTTACAGCTATTCACCTGCTAGTGTTTTCCTACCCATGCCCCCAACTGAGTCTTTCCAGATTATCTGCACTCTCTGCCATTATATACTGTGAACAGGCTAAACTGTTTCTGTTGCTTTGTACCTTGCTTTGCTGTAGCTTCCTTTTAGTTGCAATTGCACATTAGATTGGTCATATTGATATTTTTGCCAGCATCTGCTGAGTAGGTTTGCACATACTTTTACCTCGGCCTCAAGCAAGTGCTCTGCAGCTACCATTTTTTGTTACATTACTTCTAATTTAGCACATGGTCCCAAAAGGATGCACTGACTCTTGCAAGCATGCTTGCTGTCCTGCTGATGTTGACCGACACCCTGCCTCCCAATCTGACATGCTGTGCTGGCACCACAACTCTCTCTGACTTCACAGAGTCTAAGGTAGTAATAACCCATAACATAGAGAAGAATGGCAGTTCCCTCCACCTTATGTACATGGAACTGTAAAGGGCTATAGCATGCCTTTTTAGGCCATGATAGAGGAGCTACCTAATACCCCCACCACCAAAGGTTTGCTTCCTCATCCAGTTCATACTATCCCTCCTTCTACTGGCTGGTGATATTGAGCCAAATCCAGGTTCTCAATCAACTGCACCACCCATCTTAGGCTGTCCCCCCTGCATTAACATTGCCTCTGCCATGGATTGGGGTGAGCTTACGGGTGCAGTCTTTATTGACCACATCAAAGCCTTCCATTTGGTTGACCATTCCCTCCTCTCTGGAAAGCTTAGTGCACTGGGTGTTTCCTCCATTGCCTTAACATGATTTAAAAGCTATCTGGTAAATATGTCCTAATGTGTTAAATTTGCAACTCTCTGTCTGACCCCGATCCCACTTTAGGTGGTGTCCCCCATGGATCCATACTGGGCCCCCTCCTTTTCTCTCTCCATATCAATGCTATCTATGCCATTCTCACATTGCACTCCTAAATTGTATGCTGGTGACCTAGTCCTTTTTTCGAGTTCCCGCAATGTCTCAGATCTAAATCACCAGCTGTATTCTGATCTGCAATCAGTTTGAGGATGGCTTCAAACTAATTGGCTTCTCACGAATATCACTAAGACCCAGGCTATGCAGTCCAGAGGACGGCAACTAAAATGGTGCAGGGTCTGCACCAGAACCCATATGAGGAGAGACTAAAGGAGCTTAATATATATACCCTTGAGGAAGAGAGGGAGAGGGAGGACATGATAGAAACTTTCAAGTACCTCAAGGGAATCAACAAAGTCCGGGAGGGTAACATCTTTCAGAAAAAGAGATGTGCAAGAACAAGGGGGCACAATTTGAAGACAGAGGGGAGACAGCTCAGGGGCAACGTGAGGAAGTATTTTTTTGTGTAGAGGGTGGTGGACGCATGGAACGCCCTTCCTGAGGAGGTCATGGGGTCAAAAACAGTGGGGGAATTCAAGAATGCATGGGACAGACATAATGCAATTCTGGTGGGGGGGGGTTAGGAAGAAGTAGGCTGTTGGTTAACTAGGATCTGCAGCTTATCCAATAGCCAGGGAAATGGGCAGACTGGGTAGGCCAAATGGTCCTTATCTGCCATCAAAGCCTATGTTTCTATGCTGTTTGGCTTGACACCAAGAGTAAATAAGTGTAAGTGCCCCCATGGTGATATATGAAAATGGATCCCATCTTACTACCCTTTTCTTCTTCAATTGCCAAAGGGTCACACTTGACACATCACTGAACTTTTCCATATAAACAGCAGAGATGGGATATGGTCTACAACAAATGTATGTGGATTTGCCCAGGCCATGAATAGGTATACTCACCACTGATCCCTCTACTACAAACCTGGATGGCCTCCACCATCTGCATGCACAACCTCACTGCAGGAAGTGTTGTTCTTTGTTCATAATGTTGTGACTAAACAGACACCACTACGCCGAGCCTTTGTCCTTTTACCGGACAGTATGTCTTTTTCTCTAAGATTTTACGTCCTTGGGTCCTTGGCCATCTCCCAAACCAGAACTAAGTTAGGGGAACTGTCCTACTTTGCCCAGACACTCTGAATGAATGAATGAATGAATGAATGAATACTTTATTTTTAAAAATTGATTTTCCAAAACCAAGGCACTTTTACAACAGATCAATACATAAAATTAAAACAAAATCCTAAAATCACTCAATAAATACATTTAAAAAATCTGGATATGCCAGATTAAACAAATATGTCTTTAGGGCTGACTTAAAACTTTGGACAGTCAGGCAATCTCTTACCCGATGAGGTAGAGAATTCCACAGGGTTGGGGCCATAAAACTAAATGATCTTGCCCCAGATGTCTTTAAATGAACCCTGGGAATCTCTAGCAATCCCTCATTGGTGGATTAGAGCTGATGGGAAGGGCAGTAGGGACGAAGAAGATCTTGCAGGTAACTAGGTCCCTGATCGTGGAGGGCCTTATAGGTCAGAAGACTGACCTTGAAGGTAATCCGCCACTGAATTGGCAGCCAGTGCAGTCCACAGAGGACAGGCATTATATAACTGGTCCTTGATGTACCAGTCAAAAGCCTGGCCGCCGCATTCTGCACTAGCTGCAAGCAGCGGATATCTACCCCCGGTAGCCCTAGGTACAAGGAGTTGCAGTAGTCCAAGCGGGAGGTAATGAAGGCGTGGACCAACATTGGAAGGTCATCAGCAGGAACCAGATGCTTCACTCGGGCTATATTCCTCAGATGGTAAAAGGAAGTTTTGACAATGGTTGACACCTGATGTTTAAGGGTCAGACAGTCATCAAATATAACACCCAAGTTCCGCACCCGGTCTGAGGTCGCCAAAGACCTGAAGGTGACCCAGTCAGCAAACGCACCCCCCCGATGACCTGGGTCCACAACCAACACCTCAGTTTTTGGGGGGTTTTACCACAACCAGCTCACATTCATCCAGTCCTGAATCTCGGTGAGACAGTTATTAAAGACTGAGACAGCATCACCCTGGTCGGGCACGAAGGACATGTACAGCTGAGTATCATCTGCATAGCAGTGAAAACTCAAGTCATACCCCCTAATGATCGCTCCCAATGGCAGCATATATACCACAAATAACATGGGTGCTAGAATAGAGCCCTGTGGCACCCCAGAGGATAGGGGGAGTGATGCAGAGGAAAAAAATCCCAGACACCACCCTCTGAGTCCTACCCTCAAGGAATGATCGAAACCAACTGAGGACTGAACCAGATAGTCCACAGATAAGCCGCAGGTGCTCCAAAAGCACTCCTGATCAATGGTATCAAATGCCACAGAGAGAGCAAGAAGGACCAGGATGGAATGAGTCTTTCAATCTCTCGCTATTAGGAGGTCATTTAGTACTCTAACAAGGGTTGTCTTGGTACTATGTCTCTTCCTAAATCCAGACTGGAGAATATCATAGACATTGTGGTTGGTCAAATGATCATCCAGCTGCAACGCGACCACCTTCTCAATAACCTTACCCACAAAAGGCAGGTTAGAGACAGACCTGTAGTTAGCCAGACATTCCAGGTCCAAGGAGGGTTTTTTAAGAAGGGTCCTGATCACGGCTTCCTTCAAGGGGTCAGGAAAGGTCCCCTTCTCCAATGACAACCAGACTATCTCGGCAAGGATCTGGCCGATTTTATCCACACATCCTACTAAGAGGCGGGTTGTGCCCGGGTCCAAACTACAGTTGATTGGTCGCAGCGATTGGATGATCATCACTATGTCAATGATTGTGAGCCGGTCAAAGTCAGACAACACAAACTGGGTGTCTGACATCTCCTGCCAAGCACCACAACTCCTGTTTGAGAGAGTTAGAAAATCGGACCTGACTGCGCCTGCCTGGAACTACATCCCAGCTGTGGTCTGTCTGTGCCGATCCAGCCAGGCCTTCAAGACTGGATACTGCTCCCTGCCACTCAAGATCTTGACATGTACCTGTCTGTAGACTGAATAGGGCCAATTACAAAAGTATCTGAATTACTGCACTTGTGTATCGGTATCCTGTAATAAAGGCGAGTCAAAAAGAGTGAGCCCCAAATCAGTGAAGGACCACCAAAACAGTGACTATGAATTTTTCCCTCCCTGAATTGCTTCCCCCTCAGAGCTGGTTATTTTAGTATGGAGGGTGCTGGGGGTGAGGAACCCCCTTAGAAAGCCACCTTTACATTTTTACCATCACTTCAATGATTGCTGGGTTATACCGCTTGCCATATGTGTCCACGCTCTTTTGGCTTTGCGGATTTTGGGTTGCTGTTTTTGACTCACCCAAATCATGTAGAACATTGTGTATACTGCTGATTTATAGCGTCAAGTGTATGAAAACTATCCCTGTGCTTGTTATTTGTCTTTCACTGTTGTGCCTTATTACTGTACCTTGTATTATGCTTGCCACCTATTGTACTTGTGCTTTGTTTTCATTCACTGCATTAATTCTAGGCAATTGTATTTCATTTTTGTTTCTGGCTCTTTGTTCTCTGTATTAATGCTAGACAACTGTACAGACCCTCTGCATTTCTTGTATATTGTTGTGCCAATCTCAACTGGTGTTATCTCCCAGGTCGTGCCTGGAAATAGGCCAATTCTTTGTCTAATGTGCCTACCTGATAAATAAAAATAACTAAATAAAGAAAGCCTCAAGAAAGAACCATTTCAGTATAGGCTGAGATGGGTCCCTAGAGTTAGTGACCAGAAAAGATCAATGAGAGACAGTTATTACTGTATAAGGAAGGTAAATAGTTGATGAGAGTTTTTTGGGGGGAAACTGAAAAGAAACTATTAATTTTGTACTGTTCAAAACAAGTGAAAAATAAAGATTTTAGGTGTTTGAACTCTAAAACCTGTGTTTGAACTTTAAAACCTGTATGATCTGTCATTTTGAATTTTCACAAATAGCCTAGACCACATAGTTAACTCTACCTGTCACACAGTAACTTTATGAATATGTATTGCACTTAAATTTTTCACTTTGCACTGCCACTTTGAAATCTGCACTGTTAAGTGGTCCCTGGTGTAAAGTTTTTGAGCATAAATGTTGTAACACCAGAGGGCATCACAGGTGTCTTGACAAAGTACCTGAGACGCAAAATGTTGAGATGTTTGTTGTTTGTTCTGCACCTTTTTGCTGCTTTCATCCAGACTAAATTGATGGCATTATTCACAAACCTGTATCTTGTGTGATTCTTGCCAGCATGTGAGTGCCAGATTAAATGATTTTTCTTGAACCCTGTGTATCCTGAGCACCACTTTTATTTTGAGCATCCCCCTTTGTTGGACTTATTGACACTAAAATAAAACCGAAGTCCAAAATCGAGTCATAGGCTTTATTTCAGTACTTTTTTATGTTTGATTGCAGAATGCTCACTTTTTAAAAGAGTGTCACTGCTCCAATGAAAGTGCTTGGGTTTTGCCATCTTGTTGATGCTGTGTGCAAATGCCCCACCACCACACAGAGAATTACTGATGGCAGTGCCCTGTTATACTATCAGCATCCCTCCTCCCACCCCACACTGTTTAAAAATAACCCCCTACCCTTTTCCATCATCCATACACCCTACCACTCCCCCCCCATGGGCACCCACAACTCTTTCCCTTGTTGCAGTTCCTCTTTCTGTTGATGCCAAATCATCAGTGTCCCTGAAGCATTGCTCCTCTGACTGCTGACTACTTTGAAATGAATTGGTCCCATTCATTTCAGTGGATTATTCATTTCAGTGTTTTTTTTTCCTTTCATTTGTAACTTTAACTAAAAGCAAACACTATTTCTAGCTCCTTTTATTGTGAAGGTCTTTTAAAGGTCCACCTTCACAGACCATATGTGTAGACAAACAAAAAAATCAGCAACAAGCTATGGGGTCAGTGTATACAATTTTATTATTTAACTTGCTAGTGTGCCATACAAAAATGCACCTCAGGACAGTGAAGTACAGAACAGACCTTACTGGATGGTGGCAATTTGTAACTGAGATTGTGCACATTGTAATTATTGAATGATATGCCAATTTGGGGGGGGGGGCACTGGGTCACTTGTTTTAACTTACATATGCCATAATCAGAACAGCAATTTAAAGTTTGTGAGCATGCATGGCTTTAGCAACTAATTCTGGATTTGTTTATGTTTGGGGAGATGTGTCTCCATTAGCTGCCAGTGTCTCAGGGCCTCATTACACACCTCAGGGTTGGATTAATTACTGGTGAACCAACCCCTGGTCCTACCTTGATGCTTAATGAATCTTATTGGGGGGCTTGACAGCACAGTTTGACTGGCTGCTCAGCATTCTGTAGTAGATTAATGTAATGATTTACACCACGCTGCTGAGCTTATGCTGCTGTTCACCATTCCAGTTTACTGGCTGTTCAACTTTTCATACATAAATAAACTCGGAATAGAAAAAATACCATTACAAATCCAACCTTTCTGGATTTCTCCTTTTTAAAGAGGTGCTGTCTTATTTTAGGCCTTTTTGATCCATTTTTTTAACTCCAGTATTAATTACCTCCTTATCTGTTGAGGTGTGTGAGTGTGTGTGTGTGTATGTGGAGAGTTGTTCTGTCTCCTCTGGTGAGCAGCACTCTGAAACATAGACAAACAGTACTTACCCCCCAAAGTTTGCCTTCTTCAGTGGTGCTTTCCCTTCTGCCATCACAGGCAGTTCTTCTCAGAATCCAGTTTAGTGATGGAAGAAAGAAACAGGTGTACTGTAAGTCTCTGTTCTACCCTAAACAGTTAGGTGGGGCATAAAGCCATCATCTATCAAATGTCTTCTCCCATTTTCCCATTCCAAATTCCTGAAATTCAATCATGAGGAGACAGGTGCATGCTGTGGTTCTCCCCTCCTTCTGAATACCTCCAAAGCTGCACTGCTACTGGTGATTACCCAGTTGGCAGCATTGCACTGGGTGGCACTGTCAGCCTTTTCAAGAGGAGAAGAAAATCTACTTCGTAGGCAGATTAGTGTGGGGGGGGGCACAGGATATCTGCTCACACTTGCTAGTGCTATTTTATAGTTTCAGAATTTTCCATTGACAGAATGTCTCTTTGCAGTGCACCCTAGTGTTGTCTGACTTAACAAAACAAAATGTAAGGGTAACAATAAGACTGCTGCAACCAAGTATGGATATACCAATATTTTAATTAAGTACCTTGTATACATAAATCTAACAACACAGAGCTGTGTGGAAAAAGTCAGAGCTGGTAGAGCAGTCTGAGTTATTCACTGGCTGCACACTCCAACTGAAATTTACATACATGAGTGATATAAGCTGTGTCAAGAACTAGAACTGGAGTCAACACTCCCAACCTGAAGTTGAAAAGGTATATCTTAAGGAAACCTGAGGCGTGACGACATAACAAAATGCAATGTGCAATATTGACCAGTAACTGTGGAGTGGTTGTCGGACAACAGATGGACCAGACACCAAACTTCAGGTTCAACACACAATCTTTGTGTGATGTTTATTCAAAATACAGGAAATAAGCTTCAGCAATAGCATATTCCTTCTTCAGCACATCAGTTTGCAGCAATAAACTATGAATGTCCTTTCTCTGTACTTAGCCAGCACCTACTGACACTGATCTCTGATCTAACTTACCAGTTGAGATGCAACCTCCACCCCTATGCTGGCCCCTTTTGCTTGGGTAGTGGGAGCTCAAAAAGAAAAACAAAAAACAAGCTATAGACAACAAACCTCAATGCAGAATCACTGAAAGAAAGGTTACCCCACAGGGCACTGGCAACAGAAAAAGTTTCAAAGAAATACAACATCATACTTACTTCCACAATGCAAAGCATCATGGGATATATGCAAATTACCATGACATTTAGACTTGTTCAGTTTACAGTAATTTACATGCATTTTAAACAGCACAACTAACATAATTTCTGTAATAGTCACTTAGTACTTTTTTACCATTATCAAAAACACCTAGTGCCATGGTATTTTCAACATTTACAGGTTTCATAAACATAAGGTATATACATCAAGGTATTTTATGACATAGTGCTATTACATACTAAATCTAACAACAATAAACACAACTGGTTTTACACACACTTGGAGGTCACCACAATAACCTCCCTATACAAGGACCTAAGAGGTAAAAGGGAAATTAAAGAGGACATCATAGCATAGACAAGAAAGGGGAGGGGAGTGCCCATAAGTGGCCAACCTTATGGACTAGAAATAGTAAAGGATGGATTAGGCTTAGAAATAGAAGAACTGTTGCAAAACATTTAAGAAAAGGCTGGTCCTGAAGAGTTGCAGGAGCTCCCTGCCACATACCCCCACCTTAAGAAGGAAGCAGTTATTGCAGATTGCTTACCACCTTCCTGTTCCAGGAAGGGATGGAGCTTCCACCCATCCATCTTCAGAAGCTACGTCTCAGGGTCCCTATTAACGATAAACATTTAATCTTAAACACAGTGGATATCATCATTCTTTACCCTGAGGCATTAACACATTTCTCAACAGAGACTAACAGGGCCTTTCCTGAACTATCTCTTTTTAGGGAAAGTATGCCATATTTTTAACCAAAACATATGGATGGCTGTAAAGTCCAGTACCAGAGAAACAATTTCTCTGGGGTGAGTAATTACCTGCTCCAACTCCACCAGACATGTCAGTTTTAAGCAATGGCCCAGTCCTAGGTTCAACCCCCCTACGTAAACTCACTATGTCTCTTGGTTCATTTCACTTGCTACAGATACAGACACCTGAGGGTAGACACTCTTTTGGTGTTACCCCAGCACAGGTTCCAATCCATTTTCCACCCACTTATCCTTGGTAGGCTTTCACTCAGAAAAGATTAAAAGACACGTACAACCTCAGACTCCTTGTCTGCCCTTGGGTACCTCTTTCTTTGACATCAGGCCTGCCCCCGATCAAATATGCTACACTTTTGCTTACAGAAAGGAAGCACTGCAAAGCCACATCTGGCCTTGCCTGCAACTAACTTGACCCCTCTGTCTTACATAAAGTGTCTGCTGGAATATGGAAGGAGCAATAGTAGTTTCTACTCTCCTATTTCAACCTTTTATAACCTATTACCCCAAATCCTTGGTCATCTTATCCCCAGGCAGGTCTCTACAGAAACCCACAGGAGTCCAAGGAACCTCCCATGCAGAATATCCTGCAATGTTAAATATCAGGTTCCTAAACCTTTTAACTCTGGGGTGTCTTAGTAAACATCCTTTTAATCACTGTGCTAGTTTCAGCCATCTGTTACCATCTAGTACCTTGTGACCTATGTGAGAGTTTTCCCTTTATTCCAAGGTTGCCATTTTTCTTTCTTTAAATGACCTCTGCCCTCCTTAACCTTAACATACTGTAACGGTTTGGCAACATTAGCATTTTAGCATGCAGTGTACCCAGTCTATACTGTTAATAGATTTAGCTGCATCAATACAAGAACAAGTTCCTTCAGTCTCATAAGCTTCTTCTTGCTTGCTTGGAGTCTTCAACCCCTGCACAATATCACTAGGCAGTTTTACCTGGGATCTCACATTCAAGTTCCATACTTGCATCTCTGACCTCCAACAGGTGACATCCCAGGATCAAATGCAACAAAGGAATAGCCTGCTCAGCCAGGGGGTCCTCCTTAAACTGATCTCATGAAAAATCCTTCGATGACTCTTTATCCATACTCTCTGGCAGGAACCTCTTGAGCACCTGGCACTAGTGTTCTACCTCTCTGCATAGTCAGTCTGCCACCAGCCATTGCCCACTTATCCAGTGGATCATCCTCATCAGGGACTCCACCTCCTGGGTGTTGTCACTCACACCTCCAGTCTGCCTCGACCAGCATCTCTTCATCATCTTCAGGCTTGGTCTTCCTTTGAGCTTCCAGGTCCAGTCCAGGCAGCAGTTCTTTCCATCTGTCAGCCATGGTTCTGGTCAGAACCCCATGGACTCTCTTTTCCATGTTCTCCTCTGGCAACTCCAGGTGCACCGATCCACCTGGGATATCTGGATGATATCCTCCATATCGGTCAGTCCAGACAGTTCCAACAAGTTATCCCACTTCTAACACCAAGTCTGTGGAGGGGTTGTGGGATAACAGATGGACCAGACACCGAACTTCAGGTTCAACACACAATCTTTGTGTGATGTTTATTCAAAATACATGAAATAAGCTTCAGCAATAGCATATTCCTTCTTCAGTACATTAGTTTGCAGCAACAGACTATGAATGTACTTTCTCTGCACTTAGCCAGCACCTACTGACACTGATCTCTGATCCAACTTACCAGTTGAGATGCAACCTCCACCCATATGTGGGCCCCATTTGCTTGGGTAGTGGGCTACCCCAAAAAAAAGCTATAGACAAAGAACCTCAATGCAGAGTCACTGAAAGAAAGGTTACCCCAAAGGGCACTGGCAACAAATCAAGTTTCAAAGAAATACAATATCATATATACTTCCATAATGCAAAGCATCATGGGATATATGCAAATCACCATGACATTTAGACTTGTTCAGTTTACAATAATTTACATGCATTTTAAACAGCACAACTAACATAATTTCTGTAATAGTCATCTAGTACTTTTTACCATTAACAAAAACACCTAGTGCCATGGTATTTTCAACATTTACAGGTTTCATAAACATAAGGTATATACATCAAGGTATTTTATGACATAGTGCTATTACATATGAAATCCAACAACAATAAACACAACCTGTTTTACATACACCTGGAGGTAACCACAATAACCTCCCTGTATGAGCACCTGATAGGGAAAAAACAATTAAAGAGGACATCATAGCACAGTCAAGAAAGGGGAGGGGAGTGCCCATAGGTGGCCAACCTTATGGACTAGAAATAGTAAAGGATAGATTAGGCTTAGAAATAGAAGAACTGTTGCAAAAGATTTAAGAAAAGGTCTGTCCTCAAGAGTGGCAGGAGCTCCCTATCACAGTAACATACTATTGCTGATACCGATATGTGAACCAAAAGCACTAATTGATCATTTAAGCAATAAAGCATTATAGAGTGTGAGTTACTGTGTAATAACATCATGCTTTGGGTGGTTGAAGCTCAAGACTGCAGTCCAAGTGCGTTCAACACCCAAGACGTGACATTATTGCATAATAGCAGACATCACTGGAGAATTTTACTGCTACTATACAAATGGCTCTTTTATTAAGAAAAAAGAAAAGGATAAAAAAAAAATGTTGACATTTATTTTTACATACATTTTGCTATGTGTTGGTATATGAATAAAAAAAAAATAGTGTGCAGGTTTTGTTTTGTCCAGTAGGTAGTGCTGTTAGGGTACTCTCTCCCCACAGCTCTGTGTGAAGCTGTCCTTTACCCACACCTCTCTCTGTCACTGTTTAAGTTTCTCCTGGTACATTGTGAGGGGCTTAAGGCATGTACCAGAAAAAACTATGTGGTTCTGTTACTGTAGCCATTGCTTTCAGTAGCCAGACAGTGTGTTGATTGATTGTGCACTTTCCACATATGCATGTGCTAAGTCGATTACTGTGCCTAGCAGAGAAATGGATGTTCAAATGGGGAGCACATGGAGGACAGCAGACTGAGATGGAGAGGTGAGTTTCACACCAGGAAAAGAACTGTGTTTTAAAAAAAAAACAAATTCTAGCAGAGCCACTATGGCTGCAAATGCATTAACTAGATAAGAGTGTTTCATGGGCTTAAACAAAAATATGAATTGCATTTAGTAAGGCCTAGGATACCATTCCACATATGACGTGAACGAGCTGGGCAGCCTGAGAGTGGGGCACAAGGTGATAAACTGGGTTAGG
Source organism: Neoceratodus forsteri (assembly GCA_016271365.2). Lineage (NCBI taxonomy): Eukaryota > Metazoa > Chordata > Ceratodontiformes > Ceratodontidae > Neoceratodus > Neoceratodus forsteri. The sequence goes on along the minus strand of CM028129.1, from coordinate 814,373,589 downwards.
AACTGGTTGAATGATAGAAGATACAGAGTCATGGTAAATGGTGCTCAATGTAAGGAAAGGAGTGTGACCAGCAGGGTGCCACAGGGATCAGTCTTGGGCCTAGTCCTGTTTAATGTCTTCATAAATGAAATTGTGAAAGGGCTTGAGGGGAATGTGTGCCCCTTTGCGAATGACACTGCAACAGGGTGGACACTCTGGGAAAGGTGAAAAAAAAGAGGAGAGACCTAGGTAAACTGGAAGAATGGTCTGCAGTGTGGCAGCTGAGATTTAATGCAAAAAAGTGCAAAAGCATGCATCTGGGTTGCAGGAACCTGGGGATGATTATGGGGAGAGGGAACTGATGGTCATCAAACAGGAAAGGGATTTTGGGGCATTCATACTGGGTGACCTAAAGGTGGCTAAACAATGTACAAAGGCTATGGGGAAAGCCAGTGGGATGCTGGGGTCCATAGTGAGAGTTATCACCAGTAGAAGGAAGGAGGTGGTGATGCCACTGAGCAGATCACTGGTGAGGCCTCATTTGGAATACGATGTCCAGTTCTGGAGGCGGCATTTCTGTAAAGATGTAGACACAGTGGAGACAGTAAAGAAGGGCAACAAAGATGGTGCAGGGTCTGCACTAAAAGTCATGTGAGGAGAGACTGGGAGACCTCAAAATATATATATATATATATATATATATATATATATATATATATATAAACACACACACCCTGGAGAAGAGAAGAGAAGAGAAGAGAGGAGAAGAGAAGAGACGAGACGAGACAGGGGTGATATGATAGAAACCTTTAAATGTCTAAAAGGCATAACTAGGGTGCTGGAGGGTAGCATCTTTCAGAAAAGGAGATGCCCATGAACGAGAGGGCATGACATGAAGTTGGAAGGAGGTAGACTAAGGGATACTGTGAGGAAGTATTTCTTCACAGAAAGGGTGGTGAAACCTCTGGAAACTTCACAAGTCAGTTTCATTATGAAAGACAGAAAATACCCACAATTGACACATCACCCATTTCACTTAATACTACTATACATTATAACAAATATAGAATGAGCAACTTTATGCATAACCAATGTGTTCTGTCACCTCTAGGTTCTGATTCCCATGGACCAGGCTTCACTCTCCTGGTCAGAGGAAATCATGACTCTTCTGTGGCAGAAGACACTGGTTGTGCATAGTTGCCCATCTAGTATTCTCTTTATTTAGTGCTGCATTGAGGATTTCTAGGTAATAAACCTGTGTCATACAATTGCTTTAAATTAGATCAAGATTCTGGTCTACTCAATTCAAATTTGTTAAGACAAGGAGCAAAATGTTTTGGAAGAAACCAAAGAAATAACAACCCTATAAGTCATGAGGTAATGTCTTATAAATTATTTTCTATGTAGGTGTGAAGGGCTACCTAACTGTCAACTGTCTGGCAACATCAATTTTAACATCTCTGTAACAAAGCAATAAAGAAAGGCAGAAGACATTTCACGAACTCTCAAGACAGAAATTAATGCTAGAGTTTAGCTAGCAATATGCTGCCCAGCTTAGCTTTATCAGTTGCAGAATCAGTTTCAGTTTCATGGCTCTATGAAATGGCTACTGCCTTGATTTAAGATAAGACTGATTTAGACAGGGATATGCCTGGACAGCAAACATCTAATGGTAAGCCCAATACCTCATTCCTTTCGCACATATGCTCCACTCTAGAAATTGAATATTTTAATAACTTTTTTTTTTAATTCTTTACTTCCTGCCAGTTGTACAATCACAGTAATCCACTGCACAATGTGGTATGCACTGGGACTTATGCACACCTGGTGTTGTTGGTTACTTGTAAGGTGTGGGTAAAGCCCAGCTCAACCCACACCTTGTTGTGGATTATTAAAGGAAAACTGCATGATAAAATTAGGAAAATATATGTATTATTATTTTTTGTGTTCTTACTTTATCCCAGTGTTTTTGTTTCTGCTCAGGCTGTGAGAGGAGTTTTTTTCTAACTTTCCTTGGCTGTTTTATGGCCCCTGGGGGCTGTCATTCAGGTTTCTTTTATTGCATCTCGCCACTAGAGAGTCTTCCCAGAGTGCCCTTTGCTTCAGTGTCTAATAGGCCCTGCAGCAGGCCAGTGTCTTGTTACAGAGTCTTTATTACAGCTCAGCCACAGCAGAGAGAAGCAGACAGGAGTCACACACTGCTAGTCTGGGTAAGTGTAATAAGCTTCCTAAATATTGGTACCTTATCCAGCTGTGCTCTGCTTAGGGGTAGTGTGTGTGTGTGTGTGTGTGTGTGTGTGTGTGTGTGTGCACGCGCGCACGCTTGTATCTTGCATAGAAGACAGAGCTTGTAGACAAATGTAATCATTTTGCAGCTGTGGTCATCTAATGGCTAAGCAGGCTTCAGGATTGTTTGTGTTTATGTGATCAACTCCAGGAGCCCTCTGCATGATTTCTTCAGGTTTTATTGTTAAAAGCAGCTAGCATCATATTAACTGGAACTTTAAAATATTTAAAGAGCTGCTTGCTAATGGCATATTCTTCCCATTTGTGTAAGTGCTGGCAGATGCTATATGGTTTCTACTTGTATTGGTGCATGGTGGGGGGGGGAGGGGAAACTGAGATGGTTGGATCATCTACTCAAAACATGAGGCTTTCATATTGTTGGAGAACCAAGCAAGTAAAATCAACCAACATGGTTAGGAAACAAAATAATTCACACCTCTGGATGATTGGGAGAGGGGATACCAGCAATGCAGGAGTTTCTCAGTTTGCAAAAGGCAGCAAATTAAGCACTGAAACTTAAAGAAAAGGCCCATAAAACACTTTGGTGGAGGTTTCAACTTGCAAAAAAGACAGTACTGGGTAGGGCTCAATTGTTGGAGGAGCGTGTGTGTGTGTGTGTGTGTGTGTGTGTAAGCATGTCACTGTTTAAAGTAGTACAGGCAACTATTTATAAAACAAGTCTGTGATTGCTCCAACAATGCTCCTTCCCCCATTGCATAGCAGAAGGCACATCAGTTTCTCAGCTGCAGTTATTGCTGCATGCAATCTGTATATAAACTGTGTCACTTTGCATAGAATCCTGCTTCCCCCATTTTGATCAACATATTATGTACATTTGATTCAATTGCTCATGTCTTGTGTAGAAGACAGTGCTTGTAGACAAATGCAATCATATTGCGGCTGTGGTCATCCAATGGCTAAGCAGGCTTCAGGATTGTTTGTGTTTATGTGATCGACTCCAGGATCCCTCTGCATGATTTCTTCATGTTTTATTGTTAAAACCAGCTAGTACCATATTAACTGGAATATTAAAATATTTAAAGAGCTGCTTGCTAATGGCATATTCTTCCTATTTGTGTAAGCGCTGCCAGATGGTTTCTACTTGTGTTGGTGTGTGGTGTTGGTGGGGGGTGGGAACTGAGTTGGTTGGATCATCTACTCAGCCGTTGCTGCTGCATGCAATCTGTATATAAACTCTGTCACTTTGCTCAGAATTCTGCTCCCCCCAGTTTTGATCAACATATTATGTAATTTTGAGTTGGTTGCTTGCGTCTTGCATAGAAGACAGTGCTTGTAGACAAATGTAATCATGTTGCAGCTGTGGTCATCCAACGGCTAAGCAGCCTTCAGGATTGTTTGTGTTTATGTGATCGACTCCAGGAGCCCTCTGCATGATTTCTTCAGGTTTTATTGTTACAACCAGCTAGTACCATATTAACTGGAACTTTAAAATATTTAAAGAGCTGCTTGCTACTTTCTACTTGTGTTGTTGTTGTGTGGTGGTGGGGGACTGAGGTGGTTGGATCATCTACTCAGCAGTTACTGCTGCATGCAATCTGTATATAAACTGTGTCACTTTGCTCAGAATCCTGCTCCTCCCCCAGTTTTGAGCAACGTATTATGTACTTTTGATTCAGTTGCTTGTGTCCTGCATAGAAGACAGTGCTTGTAGACAAATGTAATTATTTGCAGTTGTGGTCATCCAATGGCTAAGCAGGCTTAAGGATCGTTTGTGTTTATGTGATCGACTCCAGGAGCCCTCTGAATGATTTCTTCAGGTTTTATTGTTAAAACCAGCTAGTGTAATATTCACTGGAACTTTAAAATATTTAAAGAGCTGCTTGCTAATGGCATATTCTTCCTATTTGTGTAAGTGCTGCCAGATGCTATATGATTTCTGCTTATGTTAGTGTGTGGTGGGGGAGAGGGGGAAACTGAGGTGGTTGGATCATCTACTCAAAACATGAGGCTTTCATTTTGTGGGAAACCAAGCAAGTAAAATCAACCAACATGGTTAGGAAACAAAAACATTCACACCTCTGAATGACTGGGGAAGGGAATACCAGCAAATCAGGAGTTTCTCAGTTTGCAAAAGGTAGTAAATTAAACAATGAAACTTAGCAAACAAAGAAAAGGCCCATAAAACACTTTAGTGGAGGTTTCAACTTGCAAAAAAAGGCAGTACTGGGGAGGGCTCAATTAATTTCTTAAGCCAGAGGACAAATAATGCTCTCAAGCTGCCATACACACACAGGCAGTGTAGTAATGAGGCTTCACCAGAAGACATTATTTTTAACACTCTATCATGTTGTTTGGAAGGTAATTTATGCAGGGAGTCCTTTTCTCAAAGCAAAATGTCTGCAGGGCTATGCCCACTGCAGCCATAAAAAGAAAAAAGCAGATTTCTTACTTTTCTACATACAGTCACTGCACACGGCTTTTCAGCAAAACCAATGGATGAGCACACACGCTGAAATGGAAATCATTCAGCTGCATGCAGTGGCGGTTTGGAGAAAAACATTATTTTACATTAGAAAATGGGCTGGAGAAAAACTTTTATTTACTTTAGCGCATATGTTGGAGATACTGTAGTACTCCAGATCCCCATGTATGCTTCCTTTCTGTTTAGGATAAACTGTATACAGTATGGCGTTGCTTGTGCATGCCTGGTGTTTTGGAGTACTACAGTATCTCTGATTTTATTTTCTCAATACCAAGGAATAGTACATGAGGGTACAAAGTGCTACAGTATGCAGTTTCTCAAATAAAAAGAGTTACTCAGAATACACATGTTTAGATAAAATATGTGAAATATCCTAGCAGAGCAAAAATGGGAGATGTGGGGGACAGAGCCCCCCTACTAAAATAAAAACAGTTTTTTAAAATACACATCTTTATAAAAAATATGTTAAACATTGTAGCAGAACCTAAAAGGGGGGTGTGGGGGGCAGAGCCCCCCAACTTATATAACAAGCGTTATTCAAAATATGTAAAACATCACTATCCTCTAAAAGATTACTACTTCCACCATAATTTTTGTTTCTTCTTCCCATCTGATATAAATACTGTGTGCAATAAACTATTACTTTTCAAAACCATTTGCAGTCTAGTGGTTACACCAATACTGGGAGCATCAGAGCATGGTGGGGACACTAGCGTCGAAGCGTGTGAGCATCAACATCACAATGTTGACAGTCATGTAAATTCTATATATTTTTTAAACAGAAAAGAAGCATACATTGGAGTCCAGAGTGCTACAGTATCTCCCATATGTTAAGTACAGCAGTTCACTGGAAGAGCAAGAGGTGGGGTGGTGACATGGAGCTGTGAGGGCTTCAGTGTTTATTTTGGCAGGTGGAACTGGGGCTTATGTGTTGACTGACTATGTGAAAGGATTTCTTTACTGGTCATTTGGTCTTTTCTGCTCCTGCCCTAGACACAGTGATGCTATTGTTAGATAACATCACTGTGTCTAGGGGCCAGTAGTGAATCATAACACAAGAATTATACTTGCTATCATAAGTGCCGGGTTTTATGGGCCCGAGGGGCATGGGCTCCAGCATTATTTTGTGAAGTGGGCCCAGCCCCACTAATAATTTTTCAAATTAAAATGCTTTTTTTTTTGTCATTTTTTTTTTTTTTTTTGTTCTTTGACTGGCATCTGTGACCTCATGCCAGCAACCCCCCCCCCAAGAATTCCCGACCCCGGCCCATTCAAAATTATTGGTGAGTGGTGGTATGCGGCATTTTTTGAAATTGGCACTGTCTGGGTGCACCCCATTGTGAGCTGCTACGGGTGCCCCACCCGGCCAGGAAGTGATCTCGATCCTGACCCGACCCTGTTCATTGGTGCTATTTTTTTTAAATTGGGTCCTTTTTTCTGTAAAATCCCTTTTGCGCATGTGCCCCAATTGAGCGGAGAATGTCTTTGGGCAGGCAGGAAGGAGGCCTAGTGACTCAGCAGTGTGACTCTAGGGAGGTAAGTGCCAGTTGGATGTGGCATGTGGAGCAGTGTGCAATGTGCCTGGTGGGGGTGAGGGTTACCGTGGCCCCTGAATCATTGACATAGCCTAGGCTGTGAGTGGCTGGTCAGGTTGTTGTATATAGAGTTGGTCCAGTTGTTCCACAGGTCAGGGCAGACCAGCTGCTCAGGAGGAGGGAGGGGTCAGAGGACCAGTCCAGCAGAGCACTGCATCATAGTGGTAATGGTAACGGTATAAATACCCCCGAAGACAAGTAAGACAAGAGCCGAGCTGACTAGAGCGAGCAGGAGCCAGGTAAGGTGGGGAAGCAAGGGGAAGCTGAGCCACAAGCTGCAGGGAGATCCAGACCAGGGCTGATTGTTCCTAGGCCAGGCCACCAGCAAGGCCTGAAACAGCCCTTTCCTTCATCTTTATTTATTTATTTTTTTTTTACCAACAGCATACCGTTTCTTAACATAACTACTGAAGATGTACAGAAGGATTTGATTAACCTTTCTTAAAGTTCAGCTTAGATAAATGATCTGGACTAGTCAGGTGGAATATCCATTATCTGGGACTCTGCTTGGACACAAATTATGCCTGAGCTAGTTATGGATAGGTATTTAGATCATATAATGCACCATCCAATCACCTCTAGTCAGCTTGTGTGGTAGCCTATCTGTGGAGGTTATGGAAGCTGGCCCTGTTGTGGCTTTGAAAGCAGGACAAGAAACAGCACTGAAGGAGAATGGCATTGAGGTTTAGAAAGCATCAGTAGTGATAGCGGTCCATTTGATAATCTTGGATGTGTGTCCATGCCATACCCAGATTTAATACAATCACTGCCATGTGGCTTGAGGGGTGGGAAAGATGCACCTTACGTCCCTTCAGTCACCACAGTTCTTTGGTACTACATTTTTTATCTTGAAGTAATATTTCCAATAGACTGCCAGTCATAATTTCTAAAGTCCCATGCCAATGCAAATTCAAATTGTGTAACTGAGTTAGACCCAGAGCAGGGCCCTTTGAAATTATGTTTTACTTCTGGGAAGCCTGTTTTCTAGTGGAGAGGTAGTGAAGCAATCTCACAGTTATTGTTGCCACTCTACTTCCATAGTCATGGCTTTGGCTGACAAAAATACATGCCTTGTTTGTGACTGGAAGGGGGCTTGGCAAACTACAGGGTGGGGTACTCAGCTCTTGCTGAATGGTGTTAAAGGCTGTCCAGTCTCCATCCTCCCCATGCCAGCCAATAGCCAAGCACAGATAGTATTGCAGATAGTGGAGAGGGCAGGCACTCTCCATTGCTCCCAGCTGGAGGTCAGAGGACAGCCATGGTGAGGCCAGTACGTGGGTGATGGATGGGCCAAACCTGGGAATAGTGGGTGTGTGGCCAACAAAATAAGTGAGCCTTACCTAGCCCACTGAGAAATAACTAAAACACAGGACTGTCTGGTGAGAAAGGACACTGTCAATCCCCTTGGCCTCAAAAGTGTCCTTAGTTTAAAAAGCACATTCCATGAATGCTCATATTCTACAGAAGTTGCTGATGTTGATGGAAGTTTTAAACTTCATTTTTGGTCAATTATTGCATAAAATTATACAACAATGTGCATATCGAGGAAAGGCATTTGATAGGGGTCAAGATGAACAACTCGGCGACTTGTAGGAGGGCAGCAGCCAAGGCCAACAGGATGCTGGGATGCATCGCTAGGGGGATCACCTCCAGAAGGAGGGAAGTGATACTCCCTCTGTATAACTGCTTGGTGAGGCCGCACCTCGAGTACTGCGTGCAGTTTTGGAGGCCACACTTAAAGAAGGACTTTAAACTCCTGGAGAGGGTCCAGAGGAGGGCAACCAAAATGATTTGGAGCTTGGGGGACAGGACCTATGAGGAGAGGCTCAAGAGCTAAATATGTACACATTGGAAGAGAGAAGGGACAGGGGGGACATGATAGAGGTCTTCAGCTACATGAAGAGGGTAAATAGGGGAGGAACAGTCAGGGTGCTTTGAAGGAAGGAGGAGGGGGCCACTAGAGGGCATGGGTGGAAGCTGGAAGGGGGAAGATTCAGGGGAGAAAGGAGGAGGTGCTACTTCACTGAGAGGGTGGTGGAGCCATGGAATGTGCTGCCTAGGGGGCTGGTGGAGGCAGAGATGGTGTAGGGGTTCAAAAGGGGGTGGGACAGGTACAGGGGAAGGGTTCTGCAAGCAAAATCCAATGCAGCGAGAATATCTGGAACTGGAAAGGGAGATGCCAGAGAAGGCGAGGGGGGCAGCAAGGTCAGCTCCCAGGGTGGGGGCTGACCAAACGAGCAGTTGCAAAAGACCGTTAGGCCTATTCTACTGGCATTTTAGTATGTTAGGTAAAGACTCCAATAACAAATTAATGACTGTCACTCAGTCCTCAGTGTTACCTCGAATCGGGGCAATCACATACATATTAAAGGGAAATGTCAATGTCAGTAAGCCCCACACCTCAGTGTGTGGCACCTTCTGATTAGCATTTTCTCCCACTGTATAAAAAACTCAGGTACCTCCTCCTAAAGTAACTTTGTTTTATCTGGTTGATCCTGCTGTCACTCCCACTGGCATTTTGAATGGAGCGTCTCTAGTGGTGCATCCCACAATCACCCATGGCTGTCCTCAGAGCTGGGGAGCAGTCGTGGGAACATGTATAATGTTAGGCTATTGACAGAGCCATTAACTGCTCTGGTTTGCCACTTAGAGGTCACGGTGCTATACTGGGACCAAGTATAGACTGGCAGTCTATACTTGGTCTCAGTATATCACCAAGTAACATATCAAATCAGTTTAGAAATTAGCTCAGACAGGCAAGACATGTATAGCCAGCCATGTGGTGAAGTGATCAAATATGATCTGGCCCCTTTAAGAGGAGGCCTGTTCATGGGGCCTCCTGATGAAGCCTGCAGCATGCTGTAAAGCATCCTGCACAATTGCTAGATAGAGAGAAAATACTGGGCCATTGCAGGGGAGACAGCTAGAGTCTCGAGCACAGCTTACATATTACAAAATTAAACAAAGGGACTTGTTCAGTGGCTGAACCAGCAGAGCTGACCCAGAAGGTCATTCCTCAGCCCTCCACAGATTTTGTGATTGAGTCTTTTGGGGATTCCAATCTGCACATGGCATCCTTTGGAGTGAGTGTCTCTGACTCTGGGGTGTCAGGTGGGCCGCCCTCTCCGCCCATATAGTTCAGAGGATCCACCCTCAAGGGCCCTGGTTTCTGCAGCATCACTGGGAGTGGTGGAAAATCATCAGGTAAGTCAGACAGAACAGAGTACCAGTTGCTCCCTTGCAACGCAGTAGGGGATTCAGGACGAGCATGTACTCCATGGCTTCTGCTCTGAGAGCGGATTTGCAGGGAACGATCTCTGCATCTCCCTTCCTCCTGCCCCTGCTTTTTCCCTTTGTGATGGCCCTTTGGAGTTTGAAGCCACAGATCTTGATCCTCTGGCAGGAGGCCCAAAGATGGGCCAAGAAAGTTATCCCTCTCCCGATGCGTGGGTTGCCGAGGGCCAATATCCCTGTCCTGTGTGGAATCTTGGGAGGGGGATGTTCGTTCCGGCGGCTGAGGGCTCTGTCTCAAGGGCGAAGGACCTGATTGAGCCAGAAACTTCTCTGTTGCTTCTGAGGACTCAAAATACTGGGGAATACCATTGAAGTGGACCCTGAGGACTGCGAGGTATCTTAGAGTGTACTGCAGACCCAGCTCTGCATATCTTTTTCTGGCAGCTGTGAAAGAACTTCTTCACTCCGACAACTCGAGAGTAGTTGGCAAAGATCTGGATTTTGTGACCCTGGCAACTGAGTCTTTGCTTTTCCCCAGTGAACTGCATGATGTACTCCCGGTCCATGTACCTCAAGGAATGGGCCAGGATGGGTCTAGGTAGGGCGTTTGGTGCAGGATTTGGGGCAAAGTAGCAGTGGGCCCTGTCTATTTTGATTGGGCCTTCCAGCTTGTGCCCAGCAAGGACGAGAGGGTATCTTGAAGAAAGTTTGAGGTGCAAGAGCCCTCACAACCCTCCGGAAAACCAACAAACTGCAGGTTGTTTCATCTGCTGTAGTTTTCAAGATCCTCGATTTAGATCCAAAGCTTTTGGATGGTTTGGTATTGATTTCGTATATAGGCCATGATGTTGGTGGTTTTATCTTCCGAGTCCATGATCTTTTGCTCTACCACATTTGTGTGTTGGGATAAGGAAATAATGACTGCAGCAGTATGTTGTGAAGTAAGTTCTAATTGATCCGTTGTTGCCATCATTATTCTGTACATCTGTTTGATCTCCTGCAGGTTGGCATCCAGTGTGCCTGAGGTGGACTTGCTGTAGGGTGTTGTGGGGCTGCAGGCCCAGCTTCCAGGCAGAAATTGCCCTACAGAAATCCTGTGTCTCCATTCATAGAATCAGCACAGAAACCTCTCAGCAGAAGTCTGCAGTAAATGTTTATCATTAGTACTGAGCATCGCTTTGCAAATAAATTCCAGCCAGTCGGATTATGCAGGATTATTATAAAGCCAGGACAGAGTAAAAGCCTCAGGCAGCCATTTTCTAAGCAGGCAAGCCATGCCAAGAGGTCATAGTCAATGGTGAAGTTAACAAATACACATATAACATTATCTGGTGGCTATAAATCATTGCTGTTGTGGTACGTTTTTGCAGGGTCTTTGGATGAAGCTACCTCGTTTATGATATGGTTAGTCAAAATATTCTCACTTTAAAGCAGCAGTGCAATGAAACTGAGCAAACAATTTGACTGCATTTTTTTTCATTATAAAAGATTCCAGGCATCTTCCAGTTTTACAACAATGTGCATATCGAGGCAAGGCATTTGGTGGTACAATGTTCTAGTTCCACCAAAATCTGAGTATTTTAATTTAGTTTTTCCTCAGGCAATAAAGATGACTACCACATTTGGCTTAGAAATACCATTGTAGACCTAGTAAGGTTTAGTATTGAGAAAATAAAAAAAAAATCCTGGTGCGGAGGACAGGGAGAACCTGGAAAAGTAAATTTGATAGGTATAGTTTTTTTTGGAAAAACATTTTTTTTTTGCACTGCTGCTTTAAGATTAACATACACAGCTGGCAATGTTAAACTGAATTTTCTTGATATCACACTGTCTAGTGACAACTGTTATGGGGCTGAAACTATGAGCCACAGAAAAGCCACAGCCATCAATGCCTTACTCCAATGTCAGGGTGCCCCTCTGGGAACCCTGATAAACTCCATCTCATATAGTTACTGTAGTTTGTATATATACATAGACATTGGTTGACTGTTAATGTTTTTGATGTTCAAGCTGTGGATCTCCAAATCAGATTTTTGGAACAAGGCTATGCTCCACATGATGCTGATATTAGTTGACAGAAAGCCACGTCTCTGGATGGGGCCAATCTTCTTGTGTCCAGAGCAAAAATTAACAACATAAGGGGACCTGTACCATTGGTCACTAAACACAGCAACGTATCAGGACAAATTGATCATTTAGTTAGGAAATATTAGCATGTACTACTTAGTGACAGTACCATGGCCATTGCGATTGGAAATATATCTAGGGTTACTTTAAACAAGGGGAGTAACCATTAGGACAATTTGATTCATAGCCAGTTTAAGAAATTAGTCAACTAACCCCACCATTGGCTTCCACTGCCCCCAAAAGTATTTGTCCACTCTGGTAAATGCAGTATTTGTAAATATGCAAAACAATGCAAAGCAGTTGATCACCCTTTTGCATCATGATGTGCTGAAATTCATGAATTCAGTCACTGTTCTACCACATTTGTAGTTTATGTATGTAGTGCCTCTGTGGCAAACTCTACATGGGTAGAGCCATGCAATAACTAAATTGTGCAGCCACATGGGTGAGCACTTCCAGGAAACACAGAAACATAGAAAGTTAGAAACATGGGGCCCCATATTCAAAAGGGACTGGCCGCATCATGCAAGTGCTTGTTCTGCTCATCTCAGATGCACCATCATAAAAAAAAATAGTATATTCAGAAAATGCACCATGAAATGTGATTGCGCATGTCCAGCTGAATATACCAAACATGCGCAATCATGCAACAGAAGATGTGCGGTACAGCAGGGCACATTTGAATGTGAGGAACTACACACATTAGGCAGGGACTGATGCACACAAAGTGCATGGAGCACAATGCATGGGGTTCATGTGAGAAGGGTGGGAATGCAAAAGAGCAGCAGCTCAGGGGACAGGGGAGGGACAGTTGCACCCCACAGTGGCCAAGAGGCCCCAAAGCAGGGCCAGCACATGCCAGCACAGTGCACCACACAGACATGGCCAACCACATGGAAGGCAATGCACACCAGCCATTGCTGACACACACAGCCATGGATAGGGGACAGAAGCAATGTCCGTGACCAATGGACAGGGCCAAAAGACGAAGCTGAGTGACAATGCTGCAGTTATGCCAGTGAGAAAAGTGTCACAGTGTGCCACCAGCACACCACCACCATGGCTTGTAGCAGGAGCACACACGGGGGACCCACACTGACAGCAACATATGTCTGCCGGTAGTGTGGGACACAGTCACATGGGCAAACAGGGTTGCAAGCAGTGGCCAATGCCACCACCACAGAGGAACACAGAGCCACCACAGGGAACCAGTGGGAAGGAACACATGGACAGCTGTGCCACACAAACCCCATCCAACCTGTGCAGATGAACACAGGGACAGACACAGTATGGGCCACCCCCCTGGAGACCGGATGCGGTGGGTGAGGTGAAGGCCTGCACCCACCTGTGAACCAGTGGACATGTGGATGCATGGCACATGTGCCATACACCTGTCAACAATACCAATGGAAGAATTAACACACACAGCCACGTCAAAACAGAAACAAATTTACTAAAAAGTAACATGGTGAACAACAGCAGTATAATCAGAAACACCACATATGTACAGTTAGAAAAACAACAACAACCATGAACAGCAGTAGGTAAAAAAATGGATACTGTATATGTTTGTACATGGGAAATGTGGGGAAAGGATGAACAAGGAAGGTAGGGCAGAACTATTTACACAGGAAGGGGCCTGGGTGGGAGCATGAGGTGAGAATGTCTATGGGGCACTCAACTAACCACATGGACATGTCGGTGTACCCACCTAGGTTCAGGCTCACTCAAATGCAGCCATATGACAGACGCAGTCCTGCCCACAGTGCGGATCGCACGCTCAACAATCCCCAACCTATTGTAAATTCCCCTCAGAAGCTCCAGGGTAGTCTGCCATCTGACCATTCATCCCTGGGTTCTCTGTAAACTGTCATCCATCTGTGGTATTCAACACATCATAGGGGAGGAAACAGACAAACAAAACACAGCCTTAGTGCCAATGGTCCATCATGCCCAAACAGTAAGCCCCCCCCGCCCGGCAATGATAGTGATGTGCAGACATGCATATGCAAGGTGCCATGCACAGGCCCACCACAGTGCCATATGCAGCAGTGATAGCAGTTGTGCCATGGACATGTGTGCCACAAAGCACACCACGTGGTATGCAGGCATGGCAACAAACACTGGCAGTGCAGGACATGTGGATGCCATGGCATTGGGCACTGTGGATGTATGCCACATGGCCATGAGCAGGATGCACAGTAGCCCCCACGGCAGCACACCAGCCACACACAGAGGTGTGTGTGAGATGGCCACAGGTGGTCTACCCCTGGCAGAGGGTACCAGAAGCAACACCACAGATGTATGAGACTGTCCGCAGTGGGACTCACATGCAGGCATGGATGGTTGGCATGCAACTTGTACTCAGGTGTGGATCTATTGAGACTGACACACCCCAGGACAACACCCAGAGTCATGCATGCCTAGGCCCAGCTGCATGAATGGACATACAGCTGTGGACATCGGCAACAGTGTGGCAGCAGACCACAGGTGTATGGTGCACAGACATGGAGGGGACAGGGCCACACATGCACACTGGACATGCAGGATACAGGGACATGGCCCATGAGGCACAATGGCAGGACCATGGCAATGTGCATGTGTGTGGGTATGTACCAGAACACAGTCCGCAGTGTGCTATGGAGGCATGCCAATCCCACAGACTGTCCCAATGGAACTGTGTGATGTGACACACAGCAACACACATGCACAGACTGCATGGGGTGGACAGACCAACGTGCGAACAGAGCACACACCCAGAACTCTGCCACAGGTGTACTCCAGGTGGGTGATACCCATCACCACACACAACAGGCACACAGGGTCTGCAACAAGCTGCCACACACTGTGGATGGAGGTGGGCAATACAAAGGCCACACACTGTGCCAGTGGGCACTTCTGCATTTCAAGACGACACCCAGGGCCATACTGGAGTACAGGGGTCACACATGGAGCATTGTCAAAGGGGTCCACCATGTACCACAATGCCAGACAGCCCAGGAGAACACACACACAGTCCTATAAGGAACAACAATGTGACACACTAACACTGTGCCAGCAGCACACATCTGCTGCCATGTCCCCATATACACAATAGGATGAGCAGTACACAGTCACAGTGGCCATGTGTTGGCCAAGTACCCAAGGGAGGACACATGGATACAGGCTGGTGACATAGTGGGCCACCCCGACACCGCCCACATCCTGCACAGTGGATGGCAGCAGGAACACAGACAGCTGCATGTGTGGTGATGCTGACAAGAGCCAGGGGGTGTCCTTCCCACAGCTGTGTGGCACACACAGGTCGTACAGTGACATGGTGAAGTGGGCCAGTATGAATGGATGGCTGACAACAGCTAAAGCTAAACACTGGACAATGACAACACACAGCCATGGACAGCCGTGGAGGCGAGACAGGGCCAGTGTTGTGTGGTGAGGCATGACCGCATGCAGTGTCTAATGCAAGATCACTAGAGCTACCTACCAATGCCATGTGCTTGCCACAGTATGCACCAGGCAGGGATATGCCCCACACACAGGGCACTACCATAGACATACCAATGGCCAGCATTGGCGGAACCGGGTACAACACAGTTTCATACTGGACCCATAACACACCACAGTGGCATAGTAGGGGTGCACAACACCAGTGCACTGTGTGGCATGCTCTATGCAAGGCTGACCAGGGGTGTGTGTTAACCAATAGATGTTGGCAGTGCCATGCAAATGTATATTGCACAACACAGGGGGGGATTTTCGAGTAGTGCAGGGGCACACACATACCGGTGACCACACAACGGGGGGATATGCAGCAGTGGGTACAACATGTCCAGTGACCCCATGACATACTCTGAGTGGGTGGTGGAGGTGACATGTGACCATGTTCAGACACACTGGCCATTGCAGGGTCCACTGGGGCTGTCAGTGGTGCATACCTGGCTGACAGCACAGCACTTTCACCACGTGTGTGTTACAGTATGTGCATCACATGTGCATACACATGCCACATGCCACAGACCCCAATGAGCACATCAGATCCCCATGACCCCATGGTACATACAACAACATATGCAGACTCACCTGATGCCCTGTGCAGTGACAGCCTTGCCATGCTCTGCTGCCTGGCCTGCCTCCTACAGTCCTCCTTATGCCTGCGGGCATCCGGCCGTGCCTGCCTGACGGCTTCCCTGTCTGCAATGGAGACACAATGACAAAGGCACAATCAGCATCATGCAGCAGCACACTTGTCACCCCCCACTACTCCCATGATCAATGCAGGTATGTGAACAACAACCAAGCACCTGCTCAAGAATGCATGTACTCCTACCTGTGGTTGGCATACAGTGTACAACCGCAGATGCATGATATAGGGCTGTACAGTCCCTGCCACCATCATCAGGGTCCACACAGCACAGTAACAGGTGGCGGTCCACATCAGATGCAGGTGCACCATAGAGTCTCTGTGAAACCTTGTGGTGGGCCCCCAGACGCATGCCATATGTGTCCAGACATGGCACATGTACTGTGGACCACGGTTCAATTGGATAGGCTCCGTGGCTGGCATCCAGCATGGGTGAACCACCAGTGTGCATCACGGGCACCCTACATGAGTGATGGACACTGTACCTGATGTGTGTCCACATGCGGCCTGCAGTGGACACCCATGCCTCCACATTGGCACTCATGCACTGCATGCACTGGACTGTGTGGCACTGCTATAGGTGGCTGTGTCAGCAGGTGTTGCCCACAGTGTCATGGTCATGGGCCTGTACCACTGTGCACATGCACCCTAGTGGGGCTGGGCCCAGACAGTGGCAGACACAGCATACCGTACTGCACCACAGTGTACCAAATCCGGTGTCCACTATGGATAGCATACCACTGTCCACACTGGACAGTGTCTGCCAGAGCCACATACCTGTCAGAGTACAGTAACAAGAATGGCACACAGTCACATGGATAACATACCTGGGAGTGGCACTGTTCCCTGGTGCACCATGTCACATAGCCTGTCCATCTGTGCCCTGTCCTTCCGGCCCAGGTCCCCATATCAGTGATGGCACACTTCCCCCATCTGGGGGATGCTGTAATGGAGAGTGGAATTTCAAGTAACACACAAACAGGCAGCCAACTTCAGGTGCATCAAAAATGCCGGATGGCATCTATCATTTTATTGTTCACATAAAATGAGCACTTAAAATACTTACAGAAAGGAAGAAAACTTCAAAATAAAGGTTAGTTTAGATTCTTCAGCAAAACAAGCCACTGCTTTGCCCAGCAGTACTAAGGCTTCTGTCAGCCTCACTGAGTAAAAAAAAATAATAATGTGGAGACCTACACTCTTATGAGGTCCTGCATCTTTCACAGTCAGTTCTACACTGATTACCCTATGTCTTTTCATACCACCAGAGTCCATCTCCTACTCCACCATTAACTGGTCTCCCATTTTGTGTGATTATTATCTTTTTCATATTCTCTCACACAACAACAAACTCTCCTGCCTTCTCCCTTGGCAAACACTTTCTAAGTTCAGAGGCTCCTAATTTTTAAAGAGCACTTTACCTAGTTTTCTTCCTTTACTGGGGGTGTGGGGGGTTGAACCTAAGACAGGGGTGACCCTGCCACAGATGCCAGTCTGCCTGATGAGGTGTCTGGCAATTTCTGCCCAGACCTGGGATCTGGCCAAATCCAGCTTTTCCTGTCTGAAGAGCTGGCCTTCCCTGGGGACCACCAGGTCCACCAGGTTGGCCAGCTTAGTTTTCTACCCCCTCTGGGAGCATGGGCTGGTGACTGATCCACATCTGGCACATGCCATTGCTCTGACTGTTGCAGTATTCCCTTCTGCACATTTTAGTAGGCCTTTGACCGATGCCTGTTGCGCGATTGAGTACACATGGTCGGCCCCACGCAGCTGGTGCGTGCGCCATTACAATGTGCGATAGGGCTACCATGGTGCATTATCACACATGTGTGGCACCAACTAGCCATGTGGGAAACAGAGGTCATGCCCCCTGCATTCACACATGTGCGGCAGTGCTGTGATGCCATATTGTGAAGGTCAGTCACCGCCATGAACCCAGCCATCCGTACCGTGCATGTCACGGTCGATGCAGCCCACATACCCGCCATGCAAGTGCACATGCACCGCACGTTCACATATGCATGATGCACCAACACTGACATCAGTGATCTTTGCCCATGTGATGTAGTGACGTATTGCAGTTACTGTGCGTCCACCTGTGGGAAAGCATGATGTGTTTCTGCGGGGCACACAAAATTGTGCGATGCACAGTGGGATGTACTCGGCACAGCCTTGCAGTATTCAGTCAGGATATGCAAATAGCCTCATTGTACATTTTGTGCCCAATCCATACATTTGCATCTCATTACTGGAATGTATTCAGCTTATTTGCATGCACTGTGCCATAAGAGCAGACCGACACCACCCCTCTTCACAGGTGACCGAGAGGTACTGCAGCCTTGAAGGTAGGATGTTTGTTATGTTACTGTGTGTCTGTCCTGGAACTGAGCTTGTTTTCACAGCACATGTCACTGAAGCTGTACCTGGTCCTATCCCTGCCTGTTTGTTCCACAAGCACCAGTATGAAGCCTGAGTCTGGCAGATAACGACGATGTCCAAATTTCACAAAGGAAGAGCTGAAGGCCCTCATTGAGGCCTACGTATTGCAGGAGGACCTCCTGAGTCAGAAGACTGGGACCCAGCAGGAGCAGGCACAGGGCTGGAGGGAGGTGGCAGAGGCTGTAAATGCACAGAGGAAGTACAACTGAACACCACAAGAGTGCGTTAAGCAGATTAATGGTGCCCGTCACCACTGCAAGGAACTACTGGCCCAGGCCCGTGCCTCTCACCGTACTACCAGTGGAGGACCATCCACAATCTCATGGCAGCACAGGAGGTTCTCATGGCCATGACATTCAGTTGTGTGGCTGTGGAGGGCATAGCCAGTGGTGGATTTGATACTGGAGGTGGGCCGTCACTGCACTGTGAGTATGGATGTCACAGGTCATGTCTGGTCCTGAATGTGGTATCGACAGTCAGTGTGTGGCATGTCATCCATTCATTGTAGCACTGTGTGGCCACAGAGCTGCAGACACTGTGCGGCTGTGAATATCAATGGTGTAGGCAGGCATGATTACTGTACACAGGTGTTTACAGCCTTGCTGGGTGCCTGTACCAGCTGTTTTCCTTTCTGTATACAATCACATGCACATGTGTGTCTGTGCCATACCACACCACAGGCCTCTGGGTGCTGTATCTGTCGACCTCTATGGTGTATGGTGTGTATATGTGTACTGCATGTGCAGAGGTTTGGGGTGGACACCTAATGACTGCTGTGTACTCGGCCGAGGCCTGAATTGGAGGGGTTGTGTGCAGGCTGGGGCGGGGGACATTGTTGGGTGTGTCTACCAATTGGCAGTATCTGGCCACACGCCTGCTGCCTGGCAACCCCACCATACATCAAAGCATGTCTGCCATGTGTCCCACTCACATTGTCATGCCCATGGGTATTACCACCTGCACACCTGTGACACGCATCTGCACCTCTCTGTGTCTGTTACTGCTCTGTCGCCATGGCCATGCAGCCCTAACCATGCTCTCATCTTTCATTTCCACAGCACCATCACATCTTGGGACAGGTGCGGCTTCATTGGTACAGCCACATGGACAGCGGAGCAACGTACCCACTCACACAGGGGCCGGGGGATGGTGATGATGTTGATGATGCCATCTCCTTGTTGGTGCTTGATCTCCTAGATTCCCTGGATATGCTTGCCTCAGACACTGACGACGATGACATCACCCAGATTGACAGTGTCATCCATGACATGGTCCTCCATGTAGCCATAACGGATACCACACATGCCGCACATGACACCAGGAACCATTCAGAACCATCTCATGTGCCGCAAGTGGGCCACCACTTGCAGTCTGATATGGCTCAGGTTGGGAGCAACATGGAATGGCCTGCTGAGGTGCAGGCAGGGGGCAGCACTGCCCTGCAACAGGGTACTGGTAGCCAGCAACAGCCTGACTGGGTAAGTGGTCAGGCAGCCCCAGCACGCAGGGTGGGTGCATGCACCACATCTTCAGGTCCACATCGGCCAGCTGTGTGGCAGCCACAGGATGTGGCAGTCACGCAACAGGCCACAACCCCACCCCTGCTCGGTAGCACCCCCACCCGCTCAACAACACATGTTCCCAGACGACGAGCTGCCAGAACACACAAGGCTACTGAGGGCCTCCATGGAGAGCCAGGTGGCACTCCGTGTAGTTGTGCAGGGATTGCAGGGTCAGATACAGCTCCTTGATGAGTGGGCAACTGTCCACCATGCAGAAATCATAGGGTTCATATGCAGACATCACCACAGGCTTTGCCCAGTGTTGTGCAGGCTATACAGGAGGGCTGTGCAGCGTTGAGTAACCATGCTCACCGTAACACACGCCGCACATCACGCAGTACCTCTCGCACCACCACCCCAACACGATGAGACCGCAATGCCTTTGACAACCCGTCCCCTGCCCTTGCACCACCACCAATCCCTGGCTTAAGTGTGCAGTTCTCAACGCCCACCTCAGCGCGTAGCTGTTCTCAGTCACATGGTTCAACCCCCTCAGGGGTGGAGCCCTCGCCCCATGTGACACAGGGAAACACACTGAAGTCACCCCCGCCTGTGGTATGGGGCCATGCACATGATCATGGTGGCTGCATGCGTGCACACTGAGGTGTCTGGGGCCCTGCTGGCCTGCCTGTAATGCCTCATGGCTGGTGGTGGGGGACCACCTGCCTGGTCATGCCCAGGGCTGTATGCTGTTCACACCCTGTTCTCACAGTGCCCCACACACACACTCTGGTGGCATCTGGGTCGTGGATGTGAGCCATGGTGTCATGGGAGTGGCATGGGTGTGATGAGTGCACCTGTGGCCTACCACTGCAAATCTGTGCCAATGATCTGTCTCTGACCCATGTCATTTTACCACAACCACCTGTGTGTATCCTTGGCATTGTTGCCCCTCTAGTGAACATGTGTGCATGTGACCTGGGCATATCTATCTGCATGTCACGCCAGGGCTAACAGTTCACGCTGCATCACCATGGGGTGCACCATGCTCCCACATCTCCTGTGCCTATGTGCATGCCTGCAGTGTCATGGATGCCTACATTACTCACCTTCAGGGTCCAAAGTGCTCCTGCATGATGGTGTCCCTATGTTGCCATCCTCTCAGGGCCAGTCTTGGGTCCCTCCAGTCAAGTACTGGCTGCCCACCTTTGTCCTGCAGCCCCTCACCCTCTGCAGTGCTGCCCTTAGGGACCTGGACAACTATTCCATGGTCAATGGCCATGTTGTGTAGCATGCAACAGGCCAGGAATATGCCACAGGCTTTGTCTGGACTATGCTGTAGGACACCACCAGACCTGTCCAGGCATCTAAACTGCATGTTTAGCATGCCAAACACATGCTCAATGACGTTGCTTGTTGCAATGTGTGCCTCATTGTACCTCTCCTTGGCTTCAGATGTGGGACGCAGTATGGAGGTGAGCAACCATGGCCAGAGGGGATAGGTACTGTCACCTGTATGGAGGAAGGGGATATGTTAAGCTACAGTACACATCCATGGCAGTCTGCACCCCACCAAGCCCTGTGTCTGCTGGTTGCCTCCGTCAGCACTTTACACTGTTTCCCACTTGCATATGTCCACTCATGCCTCTGTCTCACTATCACAGCTGTTGTGTGTCCACTGTCACTTCCACTGCAGCCTGCATGGCATATGCTTTGTGGTGCATGGCTACAGCACAGCCTGATTGTGAAACATGGTTCTGTCCCTCTCCAATGTGTCACAGTGCTCTACCCCTCACTCAGTGTCACAGGCCCCCACTGGCTGTTAGCATCCCTATTGCCTGTGCCTGTAGCAGTCCATCACGTGTACATCCACCCAGCTTGGTTCCCACATCTGTCTAGTGTCAGTCATTTTGCAGTCCCCTCTCTGCCTCCCTCCCCATCCAGAATGTCACATGGCAGTCAACCATTGTGGCAACTCATTCATACTGGGCCAACCCCTGCACAGCCAACAGCAGTACACTATGCGGCCATGTGAGTACCTTTGTCATAGGGGTATGTGCCATTCACTCACAAGATGGCCACTGGGTATCTCCCCAGACTCAAAATGTGGGCACAGGGATGACTGATGCCAGACACAACCATCATGTGCATTCCCAGGAAAGTAGGCACAGAGATTGGAGATGCACCCTGTGGCATCGCACACCACCTGCCAGTTTAGGGAGTAGTACCCCTTCCTGTTTATATACACTTCCTTGCACCACCAGGTGGTGCTCTGATTGTCTCATTGATGCAGTCAATGGCCCCTAGCCTGCCTGGTATTCATACAACCCTGTGGAAGTGCTGCGTTGTTTCTGTATACTCCACTGCTGAGCTAGGGAATCATATGAACTCACTAGCATGGGGCAGTAGAGTGGTGAGAAACTGAGTGAGGAGACAGGATGTGGCTGACTGGATGATGCTGGTGGTGTCATCCACTGGTATCTGCAAGGTGCCCATGGTGAGCAAGCACAATGTTGCTGTCACCTTTGTCTCCACCATCATGGCGTGACTTCTCTATGTGGGTGCCTGCAGATCTTCATGGAGCAGCTCACAGAGTTGTCTCAAAATTGCCCTGTTGAGCTGGTACCAGCTCACAATGTCTCTGTCATTCAGCTGTTCCAATGTGACATGGGGCTAATATCATCTCTGTTAGGCATACCACCTACGGGCCCTTCCACGGCACGTTGCTGTTATACCCATCTTTTCACATCAGCCATCACAGCTGCCATGTGGAATGCAGACCCAACGATTGTTGTTGCAGTGATGCAGGCAACCTCTGGGTGGCTGGCCAGTTTAGGCCATCTCTTTATATGCCTAAGTTAATGAGGCACACATTTGGGATGCGTGTCACACGTGTCACTCATTTTGGCTGAATATACAGTTGCACATTCAGGTGCCCACCCCCTTTTTCTGCACCTCATACATTATTTCTGCCTGATCATGCAGACAGAAATGCGCAACACATCTCTGTCTCTTTCAAATATTGCACTTCTGTACATTTTCTGGGATGCACCACGCATCTCCTTTGAATATGTGGGCCATAGAGAACATGTTGAGACCCCTTAGTTTCTCCTTTTTAGGGCTTCCCATGTAACCACAGAACCATTTTATTTGCCCTCATCTGGACTGCCTCTGTCCTGTCTATGTTCTTTCCTGGTATGACTTCCAAAACTGACACAGAACACCAGGAGAGGTCTCACTAACAAGCAATACTGTGGCAACACCACCTTGTTCCTCTGCTGGATATACCCCCTCTATGCACCCTAGCATCCCACTAGCCTTACCCACTGCTTTGTCACACTGCCCTGCCACCTTGAGGTCATCAAATGTGATAACCCCAAGGTCTCTTTCCTGTTCAGTGACTGTCAGTACCTCCCCCAGCATATAGTCAGCTCCTGGGTTCCAATGCCCTAGGTCCATGATTTTGTACTTTTTGGCATTGAAAACCAACTGCCATGTTTTTGACCACTCCTTGAATTGCTCCAGATTCCCTGCTTTCCTCACCCCTTTTCTGAGTGTTCACCCTATTAAAGATTTTGGTATCATCTGCAAGGTATCCTTAGACCTGGTTCTCTCAAACGGAGATGAAGAGAGGATCACAGATGTAGAAGTGGGTAGCCATCTGGGAACCAGCGACCATCGATCAGTATGGTTCACAATAAACACAGCAATAGAGTCAAGCCATACAAAGACAAAGGTACTGGATTTTAGGAGGGCTGACTTTGCCAAAATGGGTGAGCGCCTAACGAATGCACTAGCAAATGGGCAGGAAGGAGGGGTGGTAGAACAATGGGGAATAATAAAAACTGCCATCACAGAGGTAACAAGCCTTTGTGTAAAGCAAATAAACAAAACGAAATGAGGTAAGACCACTATGGTTCTCAAAGGAAGTGGCAGTGAAGGTTCAAGAGAAAAAGAAAGCATTCAGGAAGTACAAAGAATCACAGAAGGAACAGGACAGAGAACTGTATCAGTTAAAGCAAAAGGAAGCTGGAAAGGCAGTCAAACAGCAAAGGCCCAAACCGAGGAAAAGATAGCCAACTCAGTTAAGAAGGGGGATAAAACCTTTTATAGGTACATCAGGGAGCAAAGGAAGACCAAGGGAGGGATAGTGAGGCTTAATAAAGGGGAGGGAGGGTGGGCAGAGGGTGACTGTGAAAAGGCAGAGATACTAAACAAATATTTTGCTCAGTATTTACAAAGGAAGAGGGAGGTACCTAAAACAAACAGTAGAAACACTCTGGATACAGAAGTTGATACCAGCCCATTTACAGAAGAAAGAGTTCTGAAAGAGCTCTTAAAACTGAAGGTGGACGCAATGGGACCTGATGGATTCATCCCAGAATTCTAAAAGAACTAAGGATAGAACTAGTGACACCACTGACTACCCTCTTTAACAAATCATGGGAGGATGGGGTGGTACCTGAGGACTGGAAGAGGGCAGATGTGATTCCCCTTCACAAAGTGGGAGCAAGGCAGAAGCAGGAAACTACAGACCTGTTAGTTTAACCTCAGTGGTAGGTAAAATGATGGAATCACTGAAGGAAAGAATTGTTAGTTATCTAGAGGCCAGAGGGGCACAGGACCCAAGGCAGCATGGATTCACAGCGGGAAGGTCATGCCAGACAAATCTGATAGATTTCTTTGACTGGGTGACCAAAGTAGTAGATCAGGGAGGGGCTGTGGACAAGGCCTACCTAGACTTTAGCAAGGCATTTGACACAGTCCCACACAAAAGATTAATATACAAGTTAGCCAGCCTGGGAGTGGGTCCCAAGATGACAGCCTGGGTAAAGAATTGGCTGGAGAATAGGCACAGAGAGTAATAGTAAATGGAGTCCACTCTGAAAAAAGGGGGGTTAGCAGTGGGGTACCACAGGGTTCAGTATTAGGACCGGTCCTCTTCAATATCTTTATAAGCGACATTGCAGAGGGACTGAAAGGAAAAGTATGTCTCTTTGCAGAAGACACAAAGATCTGCAACAGAGTTGATGCACAAGGTGGGGTGGAAAGGATGAGAAGGGACTTGGCAAGGTTAGAGGAATGGTCAAATGTATGGCAGCTTAGATTCAATGCTAAGAAGTGCAAGGTAATGCACCTGGGAAACAAAAACCCAGGGGAAGAGTACACAATGGGAGGTGAGATACTAACAACAACAAAAATGGAAAGGGACCTGGGGGTAGTCATATCAGATGACCTAAAGGTGGGCAAGCAATGTGAGAGGGCAGCAAGGAGGGCTGGGGGATACTGGGATGCATAGGGAGAGGCATCACCAGCAGAAAACAAGAAGTTATTATCCCTCTGTACAGACAGCTGGTGAGACCATATCTGAGTACTGCATGCAGTTCTGGAGACCCAATCTCCGAAGACATAGACAGGATGGAAGCTGTCCAGAGGAGGGCACTAAAATGGTGCAGGGTCTGCACAGGAAGACATATGAAGTGAGACTTAAGGAGCTTAATATGTATAGCCTCAAGAAAGGAGGAAGAGGGGATATGATAGAAACTTTCAAGTACCTCAAGGGAATCAACAAAGTCCAAGAGGGTAGCATCTTTCAAAAAAAGAGGTGTGCAAGAACAAGGGGGCACAATTTGAAGATAGAAGGGGCGGCTCAGAGGTACTTTAAGGAAGTATTTTTTCACAGAGAGGGTTGTGGATGCATTGAACAGCCTTCCAGAGGAGGTTGTGGAGTCAAAAACAGTGGTGGAATTCAAGCATGCATGGGACAGTAATAAGGCAATTCTAGGGGGTGGGGGTAGGAAGAAGTAGGCTGCTGGTTAACTAGGATCTGCAGCTTACCCATCAGGTAGGGAAATGGGCAGACTGGGTGGGCCAAGCGGTCCTTATCTGCCGTCAAATTCTATGTTTCTATGTTTTCTATCCGGTGATGTCCGCTTCAGAATAATAGCGCAGTTGAAATGTGTGAGATTAAAATAGCGTTGGTAAAAACAGCAGCATCCACATAGCACAGTCGGGATATTACAGCGCGGATTGATCCCCCCCCCCCGTTTCTCCCTACCGGAGCTGGTAATAGCAAATCTGCTCTCCTGACTCCCCGCCCGGGTTTCTGCAGAGTTCATAATAGTAACCCTCCCAACTGTCTCCTGTGCAGTCATTGCTTTGTGGTGTATTTCAGATGTGCGGTTTTCCCTCACAGCCTTTTCCCTGCTCGGTTATTGGCTGTACTGTTTTCCCTTAGCTATTTTGACCTAGACCCCATCTGCAAGCAGGCATTCCTTTCCTTTTAGTTCCTCAGCGATGTCACTTATGAAGACATTGAAAAGGACCAGTCCCAGTACTGAGGCCTGCATCACCACACAGGTCATTCCTCCATCATCTGAGTAAGTGCTGTTGACAACCACCTTCTGTCTCCTATCTGTTAACCACTTTGTATCCCACCCCCAGGCAACTCAGTTTCTTTTTCAGCCTTTCATGTGCCAGTGTGTTGAAGCTCTTGCTGAAATCCAAATAGGCCATGTTCACTACCTTTGCCTGATTTATTTCCCTGGTCCCAGTCAAAGAGGTCCATCAGATTCATTTAACATACACCCCCAACTTAATATATGCTGCCTGTGGTCTTGCAACCCATTGGATTCAAAATACTCTTCTGGTCTTTCTTTTAGTAGCATTTCCATGAATTTACTTACCACTGAAACAAGACTGACTGGCCTATAGTTGTTAGCATCCTCCCTGCTGCCACACTTATGTAGAGGGACCATGCCAGCTCTTCTCCAGTCCTCAGGAACCATTTCTGTTTCCAGTGAACTTGTTGAACAAAGTAGTCAGTGGAGCAGTTGTAGCAGCTAGCACCACCCTGAGTTCTTTTAGAACCCTTAGATGTATCCCATCCAGTCCCATAGCTTTGTCCCTCTTCAGCTGCATGTCTCTTCTTGAAACTTTCTTCTGAAAATTGACTTTTTTTCACCTCCCCTCACTCATATTCCTGCTATTCCTTGGAGGTCTGTCCACCCCTCCCTCCACTGTGAAGACTGAGCAAAAATACCAGTTCAGGATATCTGCTTTTTAATGGTCCTCTTCTGTGCAGTCTCCCCCTCTGCCCTTCTAATCCTCACTATCCCTCCCCTTGCTTTTTTCTTCTCACTTACGTATCTGAATAAAGTCTTATTTCCCTTAGTAACCCCTTCAGCAACTCTTTCCTTTGTTTTCACCTTTACTCCCTTCACTGCCATGCCTACTTCACTCTGCATTACTAGGTATACCTCCCTGCCCACCTACCTCTGTGTTTCTTGGTTCCATGTCATATCGACAAAAGCAAACAGCAAATGTTAAAACAGCCCTGGCTTTACAGTGACAGGAAAGACGGCGACTGTTGTGTTTGTGGGAGGCTATGCCCCCCCCCCCGCACATCCCATTGTGGTGGTCTTTTCCTCCTGCACCCTCCTTTCTAAAGATGCCAGCTCCAAGGTTGTAGCACCTTGGGGAGGGGGGAATGTGAATGTCGCCATCTTTCCAGTTGCTGTAAAGCTGGCGCCATTTTCACATTCACTTTTTTGTTTTCACCAAATTGATGTGCTACCATGTTTCTTTATATGTCCTGAATGCCACACATTTTCCTTCACCACCTTTGCCAGTACCTTAGAGTACCATAATAGTCTCCTTTCTTTCTGCCTTCACTCACTTCCTTAACTCAGACGTTAGTTGCTTTAGTTACACCCTTCCCTTATTTTTGCCCACTGTGCCTCCATCCCTCCTTGACAATCCTTTTGAGGTAGTTTCTGAAACAATGCCCCATTTCTTTATAATCCCTCATCGTAAAGTCCAGGACCCTCATCCTTGCGTGGTTAGCTTCTATTCCTGTCTTAATGTTAAACCACACTGTACTGTGATTACTAGTACCAAGGGGGCAGCCCACTGTGATGCTTGCATTGTTATCCTGTTTGTAAGCACCAGGTCACTGTCCCTTCCCTAGTGGGTACTGTGATTAGCTGCCTGAGAAAAATCCCTTGTAGGGAGTCCAGGATAGCCCTATTCCTTGTGGAATCAGCTGCTGTAAGGCTCCAAGGCACCAAGCTTGATAAAGCCTAAGGGCAAAACCATTTGGTGTCTCAGCATGGCTGACGGTTTTTCCACCACTGAATCACACTGAATCAGGTAATACCTGTCTTTTGTATGCCTTTATCTAGTAAAAGTAATGTGACTCTTGTTGCCTAGTGCAGATATCTTTTGTTTGTGTTTCTATTGATTATTCAGACTAAGATCGTGTAAAATCAGTTCATATAAATATTTTTATTTTACTTTCTTAAAGTTGTTACTCTATGTATTTAAGAATTGCTAACATTATATTAAAGCAGTTATCCTTTTGGATTAACATAATTATTTTGACTTGTGAAATTGATGACTTCTGTTTATTTCGTAATCTGTACTTTGGTTCCATGTAACTTTTTTTTACTTTTTCTGTATATGAAATATATAGATTAGTGTTTTTGGTTCACATATGGATAGCAGAAATATAGAGAATACAGGATGGTTAACCATGCAGAAACAGTGTGTTCTGCCACAGAGGGGTCTGATTCCTTGTGACCTCGAGAGCAAAGCTCGAGAGGTCCTTGGGAATCAGGTACCGAGGTGGCAGAACACACGGTACTGCATGGGGTTACCCATCCTGTATTTTTTATAGTGTATGGTGCCCCTTGAATTATTTTTAAAACATTTTTAGGCTTACAGACTGTATTTAAATTGTAAATAAAGAAACTGGTGTCTCCCCTCACCAGGAGACAGAGTTGGGTGGTTGCTAGGGACTGGGCATCCCTAACATAGCAGCGCACATGCCCATTGGTTGCCGCTCTGCTGTGGGTGGGATTTAAAAAAAAAAAACGTGGTGGCCAGATATCTCGCTTAGCGAGAAAAATAACTGTCCTGAGGCAGAGAAATGTAAGTTAACCAATTTTCAGGATCAAAAACTAGTTGATCCAGCTTTCTTGATAATCAATTATTCACTGTTTGCATGTCTAAAAACCGCCGCGGTCATTTTCTGTCTGTTTAAGTGATATTGACCTGCAGCGGTTTTCTGTTACTGCTGGCTTGATCTTCTTATTCTAAATGAATGGAACGCTGTTCTGCACGTATGATCAGTACAGCATTTCATTCATTTTAGCCTCTGTGGCTGAACAGTGTTTTGGTATGGTGGAATTTCTAGTGAGTGCAACGTTCCACTATACACTATAGTATGTTATTTGTTAATATTTATTTATTTTTGTTTTTGAGTACCAGGTAAGTGAGTTATTCAATAATATGCTTATTTTCCGTCACAACCTGGAAGAATAAGGTCACAGAGCAATGGAGTACATATACAATGAAAAAGGCATAGAAGATATATAATAACTTGGTTCAGTACAAAAATATGGTAACAAACATGTGCAGTACAAATTACACAGAGGCAGTAGGAATATGAATAAAGTGCAGCATATAAGTAAGCAATGTATATTCTAGCAGAACCCTGCACAAGAGGCCATTCAAAAACACCCATAGGTGAAGGGAAGGCATTAACAAGTAATGTGTGTGTGTGTGTGTGTGTGTGTGTGTGTGTGTATATATATATAAATATATATGTATATTTTTTTTGTTTCTGTATTTGATAAATGGCTAAGTACACTGGTCCCAGGGACCATTTTCAGGTGTGACCTGGGCCATCTACGTGGCACATACAGGGACAATATCTATATACAGGCACAAGAAAGAATCGAAAGTAATATAGCATGGTATTTCAAGATTAGACAAAATAAAAACACATTTCACACATGAGCAGGTTAATGTATTTAACTGAAAAATAATTGCATACAATTAGCAAGGCAGTCAGAGTGCCGAGATTCAACAGGGGGACCATAAAAGGATCTTGGGTGGCAGAGATCATGAGCTGCAGTTACATGACGTGTCTGACAGTAGGGCGTTTTTGTAGTGTACCTTGAAAATATGTGGTGACCCTAAGGAGTGAAGTGCTTCTGGGTGCTCTAAATGAAGCTGGAAATACTTTATAGTTTTAAGTTAAAATATATAAAGTTCCAGCATCTAAAACAGAGAGTCAAGTACAGGTACACATGTCAGAGTCCTTTAGATAAAGATGTAACTCTGTTTTGAAACTGACATGGGATGTGGAGTGCCAGAGGGCAACAGAAAGGGAGCCAGTGCAGTGGTGATTACAGTGGTACATGAGCTATGTCCTGGGCCTTAGGAAGGCCATTGCAGTGCTAATATCAGTGGTACTGTACATGTGCTGTGCCCAGGACCAAAGGAATGTCAGTACAGTATTAAAGCAGTGTCAGTGGCTCAGCAGGCTGCACACTTGCCTCTAAGGCTGGAAGATCAGAAGGACGTGGGTTATATCCTCACACCAGGCAATTGGGTTAAATCCCAAAACTGTCACTGTGATGCAGAATGAGAGAGGCGTTGCACTCCTGAGGTGCCATCTTATGGATGAGATGTTAAACCAAGGTCCCATCTGCCCATTCTGGTGGTAGTTCAGGTGGATGTTAAAGATCCCATGACACTTCTCAAAAAGAGCATAGGAATTTCCCCAGTGTCCTGGCCAAATTTCCCCCATTCACTAAAAATACCACCAACAGCTTAATCTGATTCAATGTCAGTTGGCATCAATCTCTATCCCCCTCCCCCGGGACAAGGCTGAAAATAAGCAGAATTGTCTAGTCCTCCTTTTCCAGTCAACAAAAACTAACTAACTAACTAACTAAATACATGCCATTATACATGTTCTAAGCCCAGGGCACGGGAATGTCAGTACAGTGCTAATGTCAGTGGTATGTGTGCTTGGCCAAGGGCCAGGGGGAAGGTCATTGCAGGAGCTACTACACTTTCAAATAGTGGAAAATGAAAATTAAGAGAAACAAAAAAATCACAAATAAATACCAATAAAACAACAGCATAAAATGCTGTATGTGCTTGAGAACACCCAAGTACTGCATGCAGATTGTCATCCAATACTTTTAAGTTGCTTTTAATTTTTTTGCTTTCCTGCTGATTTTTGGCAACACGTATAGCATACAATCCAACAGTGATGTTATCTTGTATAATTATAGCAACTCTGTATCATTTGTCCATGTGTTGCTTCCAGTCACTTGTAGGATTGTATGATACAGTCCCAGGGGCCCTGAGGAAAAATGAGATGCCATATTACATGAGGATACCCGAGGGAACACTCAATTGCAATTATAATTATTAATTAAACCTGTCATAAAACGGTAGGGGTTATGGCTGAAATCGAGGGTGGGAGGGTGGGGGTGCTGAAGCAGACTCAGCAGCAAACTAATGAGTCAGTCAGCAGATTAAAAAGATTTAAGACTCAATTGTGTGTGTGTGTGTGTGTGTGTGTGTGTGTGTGTGTGTGTGTGTATGTGTATGAACCTGAGCCCATGTATGGTCATATATTACTTATCAAAGCCAGACAAGCCATTATTCACCATTGCTACCTATTGGGCTGCCACTGAATTTCATATGAAACACATGTTATAAACTTCTCTCTGTCCAGAGTCAGTACCTGCATGCAGGACTGAAAAGTATGAAAGGACAAAACTGTACCAGCACACTAAAGCAGAAGCTCCTTTGATATGGATAGTAGGAGTCCAAGTTTTGAGCAGGTTCATTACATCCCTCTGCCTCAACAGAAACATTTATCCTTGAACTCAGTCTCATGTTACAGGGGTGCTCTAACAGGAGATACCTCATGTAGTAAGTTAGGTCCAGGGATCTGAACACATTTAGGCACCACTGTAAAGTACATTACATATCAAAGCTACCTAATAATGATTATGGTTTATTCTGGCCCTGCCTTATGATGATACATTCCCCTACTGCCTGGCCCTTACTTCTAGGTCTGCCCTAGTCCCCTCCTCTACTATTACCCACCAAAGCCAAATATCATACTGTCACTTAATCTGAGATATCCATAATTTCGTCACTTGCAGATGATGCTATTGCAACACTGTTTGCTCTATGTTTTTGGCTGATGTCTTGTATGCTATGACCTATATGTATCAAATTGTCCCACTGTCATTAGATATGTATCCTTCATCTTTTGTATTTTGTCTGAGATCTTATCATAATCAGGTCCATCTTGCAAATGAACTCTGCTCAATGATGTTCGCCTGGATAAATAAAGATTCTGATTGATTGATTGATTAGCCATTACTCAGCACAGCCACCAATTGGGCGGTCACTGAATTACGTTTTAAATGATAAACCCACTGCTGGCTAGATTTGATCCCTATCTGCCGAGTAATGCTCCTCTAGCATATTTAGTAGGACTCTGGGCTCTGATCAGCCAGGTTTATTACACTGCCATGAAACAAACATTCTGCCTAGTTATACTGTGGGAATAAGAGCAGGATTATACAACTTTAGTTTTCTTAAAAAAATATAATATTGTTGAAAGTGTACCTGAGGCATGTGATCTAGTGTTTATCTAGTGGTTAGAGCACTGGCTTAGGAAACTAGGCAATCACAAGTTCAAACACAACCAAAGCTTTATACTTACTGTATGACCTTGAGCAGATCACTTAACCTCTCAGTGCCTTACCTAACTATGAAAATAGGTAGAAGCAAGACCCTGTTGGAAACAAGGTATTACATCTCAACTGGGCTATACTAGGTAAATAAGTTGTGAAATAAAATGAAAAATATTAAGTAGCATGCAGTAGCCTCCTGCAGAACATCCCTTTATGGAACATTTAAAGCATTTCTTAGGACACTCCATGGGACACATTTAAATTTTGGGAACAAATAAACAGTATCTGGTAAACATGTTTGTTGATCTAAGTTATATTACTATTTCATCTATTTGAAAGCCTTCTAAAATAGTTTTTTTCAAGCATTCTAAAACTGTTTTTAAGCTATTGATTCAAATTTCCAACAGCAATTCAGCTTTGCAAATCCTGTCATTTTATTTGAATATAGTGTGACTTACAAGTAGCAAATTAAATACAAAATAAGAGGTTTTATGTGGTTGTCAACAATGACCTATTTTAATCAGATTTTTCACATATTTTTACTTTCAACTGATCTCTCCACACTCACTCCTGCTGTCTCTGTGGTAACTTATTTCTCCCCTCACTGGAAGGCAGGTAGGTGCCTATCCCACTGAGCTTTCCTTTCCATCTACTGGTTCACATCCTTTTCCTACTCTCACTATTCCTCTTATTGCTTCATCCTCTGACTCCCACTTCTTAACGGAGAAGACTCTTGCTTATTGGATATTGCTGGCATATTTTTTATACATTACATCAATTACTGAAAGTATGTCAGTAAGAGATCAATCATTTGTACGGCTGCAGTAGATGAAGCCTGCAGATGTTTTGCTTGTACAAAAGGAGTGGTGTCATGTTTTCTGTCCATGGAACAGACTGAAGGTGTAAATAGTCTCCTCTGCCTTACCCTACTCCAAGAAATGTTTTCCACCCTCAACAAAATATGCTTTCATGTTAGTCAATGGTTGCATGGTAATATTGTCTTTCTTAAATGGGCGGTACAAGAACTGGAACCTGAGTAGTGGGAGGCAGCATTAGTTTTTTGGGGGGAGTAAGATCCACCCCTACCTCCACCTGAGAATCTCCTAAAGATCCACCCCCACCTTTTTTTTGATTCATGTGGGAGTGGCATGAGGTGGATCTATCATGTTGAAACAAGACACACTAGTGTGGGATCTGGACCAAGCAACAGAACAAGTCTGTAGAGTGATCGAGTTGTGGAGCCCCTGCATTTTATTAAGGACAAGGAAAACAGAAGTTACTTAATGCCTTCAAATTGACTTAAAAACCCTTGGAACAAATGATTATCAGAGCCACCTGGGACATCAGAAGGAAAGAGTAATTAAGGAGTGGCTGAAACTACAGCTCCCAAGGAAAACAATAGACACAGCATTTTGATTCAAGTTGAAAGAGCCACAGGTTTTTCTTAAACATTTATGTACTAAAAACATAAAGTTCAGGTTTTGGGATTAACAATATTTGTTTACTATATTCAATATATATATATATATATATATATATATATATATATATATATATATATATATATACACACACATACATACACACATATACACACACACACACATATATAGGTTGTCTTTTAGTAGTTTCAAAACTTTGAAAGCATTGGTGTTAGTAATTTATTTAGAAATACATTTTATAATTGTCTTTACAGTTAAACATGCAGTTTCATGTGAGGACACATTTTTTGGGGGAGGGAGTTCAAATTATTTTAATCATGGGCACAGTACTTGGTAAACTTAGCCCTTTGATGATAAAGTGTGTTTTTTCTTTTAAGTTTGAGAAGTATGTTTTATATATAACTGGGGTGTAGCCAGGAATTTTAAACTTGTACTCAAAACTGATGCACTGTTGCCCTCCCTTATGTAAACATATACCAAAATATGCACTGCCATGCCACACCAACAATAACCCCCCCATTTGCCATGTCTGAGTTCAAGTAATCAGTTTCTTCCTGTAATCCTCCTTCCTTTGTTTTTCTGCCTGCCTGGTAAACTGTTCTTGTTTGTGTATTTGGCTGGTGGCATCAGTGCCCCATAGCAAACAACAAAGGCAAAAGGTCACAATGTCCTTGCTTCCCTCTTTTTATTGCCCCTACCTAATTTGTTGCCCCGGCCTGATTTTTTTACTATACTCTGCTGAGTACAGTGCGCATGCCTGCTGACACCACTGACATATAAGTATAACCATGTTTCTTCAGTGTGGTATGGCATGAAAGCAATAGGATGACAGTGACTATTTCAGCCACACATTTGATTCTGTATTACAGTGTTTCACTGCACTACACATTTAGTGTATTACACTTTTTCAAATAATAAAACAAATATTCTCCAAACTAAATAACTCACACATACATATGTTTATACTTTATTAAAAAGATACTTTTCATTTGTAACAAAAAAAAAATGAAAATCATGTCACAGAGCAAAATCAGCCCTAACTCCCAGTTCCTTCTAGTAGAATGATGGTACCTACATTTACAGTTTAGCAAATACTTGAGAGCTGCGTAGGTATTCTGTAAGAGAACAGCTGCTGTCTTTACTAATGTAACCCCTCACCCCTGCCTTTTTACTAAAATGACAGGTGGCATGCTGTTGGCGTTGGCAGCAATACCTGGTGGGGACCTGGGTTCAGGGAGGATGAGGTTACCTGGCACAAGGGACCTAGGTTTGGCTACTCTGCACAGGGGCACCCAAGTAAATCCAACTACAGGAAGCAATAACTGTAATGTCCAGAACCAGGATTGGGATTTTTCAGTGTGGCTTTATTCAAAACTAGATGAACATGACAAAGCATTGATGGTCCCCCAAGGGGCTACATTCACTGTATATGCAGATAGAGACTACAAGGCGGTCCATTTAAAGAATGAACACATTTCTACTATGGTCTGGCTCTGGACCCACCAGGCACTCAGCCTGGACTTGCAAGCACTTTGGATACACAGCCCGACTGACCCGGCTCCCCTGCCGGCCACTTGACTGACGGTCAATTTGAAGAATGAGCCCAACTTTACTTGGAGTGACTCCCATCAAACAAGGAGTATATTTCCCATCCTGTGGCTCCTCATACCACTTAGAGTCTGCAACTCCTAGAGAGATTTAATTTCTTACTTCCTTCAGACTCCCATCAAACAAGGAGTATAATTTCCCATCCTGTGGTTCCCCACACCACTTAGAGTCTGTGACTCCTAGAGAGATTTTCAAGTTGCGACCCACGTCTGGGTACCTACCTCATCACTGGACAAGTGCATGAGGCAAGTAGCAAATCACAGAAGAAATCCATAGAGGTGGGCCTGGTTACTAAAGATGGGGGGTGTTCCCACCTCCAGCTCCCACAGCCCATACCCGGCCATTTCTCTGGGCAAACAGAAACTTAGAACTTTAACATATAGATTAAATGGTGGATGACCTGAAGCACCCCCTCTACAGCATTACTTGAACTCCATTAAAACTTTAGACTTTTTGACTGCTCTATTTGTTTGTCCTAGTAAAATAGCAGTCCACATCCCAGCTTTCTTTATATTTCCAAACTGATGAAACAATTGGTTTGCCCCTTCAAATGGAGCAAAACACTCACCCTTTCATTGCAGGTGCCCCACAGGCGAAGTACCACTTCTTTCACTGTTATACAAGAACAGAAACTGTAAACAGGCAGCTTTCTTCTATAGTGGAAATAGGGGATTGCCCCTGGAATCCACAGAGGGACTTTTCTTCCACCCCCCCGGAGGGTGGGGGCACTGAGACCTGGACAGAGGTCTCCATCACTTTCAAAAGGTAAACAGGAACACACTTCCTTCTACTTGTAAACAAAACAGTAGACTTCCTTTTTGCTTTAGGACAAACAGAAGACTGACTTTGAAAACTCTCAAAGTTCTAACTCACTCCCTGAGCTACAGGTTCCAATGTGGCTTATGCAGCTGCAACAGTTCTATGGTGATGTCATCTCTCAAGTCTCAGCTGTGACTGAGAACAGAGTGAGACAGTGTGAAACCCATTTAACTGGAGTTTCACAAGCTGCCTTCCCTGCCTACCACTAGGTCTTACCGGGATTTTAGTAACCCCGCGTAACAAGGGGGTTACACTGCCCTTAACCAGGAAAAATGACTGTCTCCAGTCATTATGCACCCAGCCTTAGGCCATCCCACCCTATGTGCTACCTGCAGAGGGGGGTGATCAGGCCCCCTCCTACCATGTGCAAGCACAGGCAGGCAACACTAAGGGACTAGAGGCCTGTAGCTGACATGTCAGCCTCTACACTATCCACTTACTATGGACACCTAGTGGCTCTGGTAGAACTGTCCAGAGCATAGCCCTGATAGATCAGCACTTCAGTCCCTATGGCCATTCAGGACCACAGCCTGTCTATCCCCACTAACCCTCTAGGGAAAACCTATCTGCCTCCAACATAATATCCCAAACAAAAACAAAACCCGGGGACCTCCCTGACCTTGGGCAACCTGCAACTAAACCCATTAAAATGCCAATTAATACTTCCTCCCTACCCCCACAACCACACCTGTGGAAGGAAAAGGGTTAACACAATAACAACCATAGCAATAACAACACAGTACTTTAAATTCTACACAATAAAGCACTGACAAGGAACTCCGATGAGCCCCTCCTCCTCTTCTCGTCTTCTCTTCTCTTCTGTCTTCCCAGGAACACCTGTAAGAAAAAGACAAAATAAAACACACTCCTAATCTGCATATACAGTCTACCTAACAACAACAACAACCCCTACCATACAAAAAAAAAAACACTGAACAATCCCAAAAAAGAATTTTAGAAAAAGGTAGAAAAACAGTATTTACATTAGAGTACAATAATGACATTATTTACAATACACATTTGGGGGGATGGAGTGCCCTAAAAGTCCCAACTAGTGACCACAAGGCCCGAAGGCTAGACCAATAAAGAGTCTCTCCTGGGCTAGAGCCCCATGAAACACAGTTCTAAAAGGCCAAAGTCCCTAAGGGGAGAGTCTTTGTGGACAGTTCACACATTTTTGGAGTCTGTAGTGTAGGGTGTGTACTGCAATGTCATAAAGATAGAAAAAAGGGTTTTTCGGACTTACCAGCCACTTGAAGTATACGAACGGCACCAACCTTGTCCCAGCCGAAGACTCTCCCTGGCAGCATTTCTTCTGATACAGCTGGGCGGACATCTTCCAGTAACTACAGGAGGGCACATCTGGAAACAGCTGCGCTGATGTCATCTCTGGAGAAGGAACCTTAGAACAGGAACAAAAATAAAAACAGCTGGTCCAACGTCATCCGATTACCAGGCGATGAACAGGAAACAGCTGGGCTGGTGTCCTCTCTGGATCTGAAGTCATCTGGTGGGCCAGTAGATGGCTGCTGAACAAGACAGTACACTGTAGACTGATGAATGTGGAGCACCTGAGTCCTTGGTTATTCATATTGGTGGATCAATAAGGGCACTTCACAGTCTGATGTGGCAGTATTGACTACCACTGCTCGGCTCTCCATTTTGTAGGCACGGGCTTAATTACTGGGAAGTCCTTGCACTGAGGCCAATAGTACCGGGGGTCAGGGGCTTGTAATATTACCTCACCTGGGCGAACATAACTCATACAGTGGGAGACTGCACGTCCCTCTCCATCCACTATTCTTACTCTGTCCATAAACAGTGTCCTGCCTCTCTTCCACTGTGTATACTTTTCATGGAACAGTCTATTCTTTACATGCTGATTGGCCCCAGGATGCACATGTTTCATTGCTTCATCCTAGATCCAGGATTTCCTGCAGTCCTCAATCTCCTCCCAGACTCTCCAAGGAAAGGTGGGAAAGGTCATACCATAGATTTCGTTGGCCATTCTACGAACCAGTCTCTCCTCTTTACTTGCTTTGGTCAATCTGAGACCGCTGGCCTGGCTTGGGGGTGGCCAGTCCTGGTTCTGCCAGCTTCGCATCCTCAAAGAAATTAAAAATGGATCCCTGACTTCTTCTTTGTGTAAAGCCAGGGCAGTGGCATCACCACCTTCTTCAACACATTCCTCCGAGGCAAGATCTTGAGGCTATGTACCCATTCCTTTCTCACAAGGCCACATAGGTTCCCCCTCATCTTCCTCTTCACTGAGGATCTGAGCCCAGGAGTGAGCAGTCGTTCTCACCCCCGAGACTATCCATTCATCACTAGGAGCAGAGGTTGACACCTCCCATTCAAAGGCCACCCGCATCTCATCTTCACCTGCGAGACTTGGGCTAGGCCCCCTCACCCAGGGGTCTATTGATGCTTTATCCGAACTTTCCTTCTGAGATCCAGCATCCAAAACTTAAATTTCAGATTCAGTCTCTAATTCTGCACCCTATAGCTTTGTGCCACACTCTCCCGAGGGACCTTCCTCCACAGGCGCTGCCTGATGCTGTGTGCTGCCAACTGCAGATTCCTGAATTTTTGTCCATGTGGGAGCCTAACGAATTTGAGGTGCTTTATACAAGCCATATTTTTGTAGACATCCAGCACAGTGAGGAATCATAAAGACATCCCTTCCAGCACTCAAGCACATTTGGCATACACACACTGGATAATTAGGAATTGCCACATCAGGAGGGAGTTGCCCTCCATAGCACCACTTTTCAATATCTCTCAGTCTATTTATTGCTGCTGTTACTGCAACCCGGTCATGATCCGGGTAATGAGCTGGTCCTGAGGCCATAACTGCAGAAAAATAAACAAAAGTTCACTGTAACTGAAGGTCCCACTTTAATGAACACACTCTGTAACTTTAAAATGGCTCCTCTGTTACTGTGCTTACTTTACTACCCCACCCTGTAATGGCGGCGGCAGCACTCCTGTGCATCAACATTTAGAATCTGGGTCAAGCCACTGCACACCCAATTTACATCAGCTGCTGATATCTTTTACTCAAACTGCACAACTTGCTCTGATCTGGCTTTTCACACATTTACAGGATTTTCCTTGGACTTTTCACATGCTGGCAACATTCACTTTATTTACAGTCCCTGAAAAACTTCAGATTTCAGCTCAGGATTGCCTGCTTCTACTAGTGTTGCACTTTTTTACAACCCACAGTCTCTCTCTGGCTGCAAACTTTAAACTGAGGCTACTTTCATTGCTATGCACACATTCAATGGCCTTACAGACTTGCACTTGCTGGCAGGACATCACACAGTCGCTACTTGCAAAGCGACTATACTGCTGCACACACATTTTATATAGCATTACTGAAAATCACTGATTTGAGCAGTTTTAAATTGTTTACTCACTGTTATTTGTAGCAACTTGCTGCGATGGGGTAAAACGGCCTGCAGCCAGATTTCGAAGGCCTCGGAACACAAACGGGCGGGCAGTCTCTGCGATTGTCGTTTTAACCACAAAATCCACTAATTCCATGATTGATTTGCGGGTTGAGCCAGATTTTAAACTAAAAAGTCACTTTTTGAACTGTTTCACATGCTTTGAATCCTCGCGATGCTCCTCCACTGCCAGTACACTCACTACTGTCTGTCTCCCTCTCGAATGCTGAGGCAGTCTCAGAAGAGCTGGCTGAGGGGCGGGACTAATGGCAAACTGACCAACCACACGACGCCATGCAAATGAGCCTCTTCTTCCTCACGAGGGCTCCTCTCCTCACGGCGATCATCGAGCAGGCAAATTTAAACTATAAAATGCACTTTTTTTTCTTCTCAACTGACTCCATGGCGGGAGCCCATTTCAACCATGTAACATTGCCATTAACTCTGCAGTCTCTAGCTTTGCACAGAAAGCATTTCCAATGTCCAGGGCATAATTTCTCTGTTGCTACCCCTAGTTTTCCATACTTTCCTTCACAGAATTCACTTTAAAAGCATTTCAAATGTCCAGGGCACAATTTCTCTGTTGCTACCCCTAGTTTTCCACACTTTTCTTCACAGAATTTACTTTAAAAGCTGACAAAAATGCTGCAAACAATTTTTATGATGCAGGACAAGGGCACACTCTTTGGCTTTACAGCTCCTTGGTAAACAGTTGGCATTTTTTAAACAGCAGCACAAGATTCACAGCACA
Organism: Neoceratodus forsteri; assembly: GCA_016271365.2. Taxonomy (NCBI): domain Eukaryota; kingdom Metazoa; phylum Chordata; order Ceratodontiformes; family Ceratodontidae; genus Neoceratodus; species Neoceratodus forsteri. Next base: position 814,333,256 of record CM028129.1, on the reverse strand, counting down.
CAGCAACACACTAGGAAATTGCTTCAACTTTTTTGGGCTACCCACTGCCAGATAGCCAAAACGCTAGCCACTTGCCCAAGCACCTTCCTTCCCGAACAAATCCAAAGTGGTGCCTCCATTTTTGTAACCCCTCGCTCCTGCCTTTTTACTAAAATGACAGGTGGCATGCTGTTGGTGTTGACAGCAATACCTGGTGGGGACCTGGGTTCAGGGAGGATGAGGTTACCTGACACAAGGGACCTAAGTTTAGCTACTCTGCACAGGGGCACCCAAGTAAATCCAACTACAGGAAGCCATAACTGTAATGTCCAGAACCAGGATTGAGATTTTTCAGTGTGGCTTTATTCAAAACTAGATGAACATGACAAACCATTGATGGTCCCCCAAGGGGCTACGTTCACTGTATATGCAGATAGAGACTACAAGGTGGTCCATTTGAAGAATGAACACATTTCTACTATGGTCTGGCTCTGGATACACCAGGCACTCAGCCCGGACTTGCATGCGCTTTGGATACACAGCCCGACTGGCCCGGCTCCCCTGCCGGCCACTTGACTGATGGTCCATTTGAAGAATGAACCCAACTTTACTTGGAGTGACTCCCATCAAACAAGGAGTATATTTCCCATCCTGTGGCTCCCCACACCACTTAGAGTCTGCGACTTCCAGAGAGATTTAACCCTTAGAAGACTGTGGACGTATATATATATGTCCAGAATCTATATACGTTCACACACATTCAGTTCTCAAAGGGTTAATTTCTTACTTCCTTCAGACTCCCATCAAACAAGGAGTATAATTTCCCATCCTGTGGCTCCCCACACCACTTAGAGTCTGTGACTCCTAGAGAGATTTTCAAGTTGCGACCCACGTCTGGGTACCCACCTCATCACTGGCCAAGTGCATGAGGCAAGTAGCAAATCACAGAAGAAATCCGTAGAGGTGGACCTGGTTACTAAAGATGGGGGGTGTTCCCACCTCCAGCTCCCACAGCCCATACCTGGCCCTTTCTCTGGGCAAACAGAAACTTAGAACTTTAACATGTAGATTAAATGGATGACCTGAAGCACCCCTTCTACAGCATTACTTGAAATCCATTAAAACTTTAGACTTTTTGACTGCTCTATTTGTTTGTCCTAGTAAAATAGTCCTCCCAAATAGCAGTCCACATCCCAGCTTTCTTTATATTTCCAAACTGATGAAACAATTGGTTTGCCCCTTCAAATGGAGCAAAACACTCACCCTTTCGTTGCAGGTGCCCCACAGGCTAAGTACCACTTCTTTCATTGTTATACAAGAACAGAAACTGTAAATAGGCAGCTTTTCTATAGTGGAAATAGGGATTGCCCTGGAATCCAAGAGGATTTTTTTCCACCTCGGAGGGAGGGGGCACTGAGACCTGGACAGCGGTCTCCACCACTTTCAAAAGGTAAACAGGAACACACTTCCTTCTACTTGTAAACAAAACAGTAGACTTCCTTCTTGCTTTAAGACAAACAGAAGACTGACTTTGAAAACTCCCAAAGTTCTAACTCACTCCCTGAGCTGCAGATTCCAATGTGGCTTATGCAGCTGCAACAGTTCTATGGCGATGTCATCTCTCAAGTCTCAGCTGTGACTGAGAACAGAGTGAGACAGTGTGAAACCCATTTAACTGGAGTTTCACAAGCTGCCTTCCCTGCCTACCACTAGGTCTTACTGGGATTCTAGTAACCCCGGGTAACAAGAGGGTTACACTAATTACAGCATTGATGATCTGGGACAATTTCTGTGCTTTTTATTGTTGTGTGTAGTTTGATGAAATAACATTTTAAAATGAAAACACTTACTACTGCTAGCTAGACCTGACACACACCGAAAACACAAATAATGAATTAGAGCTATTTAGCAGCTGTTTTCTTACAGAAACCCCAGTCAGCTAGCTCCCAGGTATCTGCTAAATTGTAACTGCTGCCAGTTGTGTTCCCTGACAAGTTCATTATATGGATGTTTTCCATGTAAAACAGAAATGTTGTTACTGTCATGTCTGTAACATCGTTTGTAGCCAGTAAACTATTATTTACAAAGGTACTGTAAACAACAGGCTTTAATTCAGAAATCCAGTCTTGATAAATTAGTTTTTTTAGCAGTTCTGTAAGATTTATGACTCTCTGATATAAGAACGTATAGCATTGAAATGAAAGGGTTTCTGTAATTGATTGTTGTTTGCATGAGAAGTGGGCGTGAAAGTGGCATGCAAGAGTGAAGTCTAAATTGTTTCTTGGTCATTCTGGGATCTAAAGTTTAACACTATTGTGTGAAGAGAATAAAGTCTTGTTTCTTTGCATTTGAATAGATTTAGTGCTTTGAAGTTAAAATACATAATTATATATACATAGTGTCATTAGCACCTGAAAAGAAAGAAGATATTACTAAAATAAATGCTGTTCTGATATTTTATTTATTTATGTGTGAGATTTTAAGTGTAGTTTTGCCTAGGTCGTTGGACACATAAGCTATAAAAAGGATGGATGTATTAGTCAAAGCTTGTAGTAGCAAAATAAAGCAAGAAAAATAACATATTGTGTTTTTTTTTCTTTCAATTGTTTAACCAGGAGTGGCACACTAAGCTGAAAGCCTGTTTACAGGGGCAACCTGGGAGCACATGGAAGTTAAGTGACTTGCTCAGGGTCACCCAGTATGCAAGTGGGAGCTGTGGGATTCAAACCCAGATCTCCAGATTTGCAGTTAAGAGCCTTAAACCACTGGGCTATACTGCCTCCCTAGTTATGGCAGTCATCTGTTTTATGGTTCATGATGTTGGTGTAGTATGCATACCAACATACTAACAAACAAAAATGCTAGCAGAATAGGTCTAGTGGACTTTCGTGTCTGTTCGTTTGGTCAGTCCCCACCCTGGTAGCTGGCCTTGCTGCCCCCCCCACCCTCTTGGGCTTCTCCCTTCCCAGTTCAGGGTATTCCCACTTCATTGGACTTTGCTTCTACAACCCTTCCCCTGTACCTGTTCCACCCCCTCTTGAACCCCTCCACAGTCTCTGCCTCCACCAGCCCCTGGGCAGTGCATTCCATGGTTCTACCACCCTGTCAGTGAAGTAGCACCTCCTCCTTTCTCCCGAGTCTCCCCCCTCCAGATTCCACCCATGCCCTCTAGTTGCCTCCCTCCTTCCTTCAGAGCACGGTGACTGCACCTCACCTATTTACCCCCTTCATGTACTTGAAGACCTCTATCATGTCCCCCTGTAACTTCTCTCTTCCAGTGTGTACATATTTAGCTCTTCAAGCCTCTCCTCATAGGTCCTTTCCTCCAAGCCCCAGATCAATTTGGTTGCCTTCCTCTGGACCCTCTCCAGGAGTTCAATATCCCTCTTTAAGTGTGGTCTCCAAAACTGCATGCAGTACTCAAGGTGCGGCCTCACCAAGCAGTTATACAGAGAGAGTATCACTTCCCTCCTTCTGGAGTGAACCCCTAGTGATGCATCCCAGCATCATGCCGGCCTTGGCTGTTGCCCTCCTACAAGTCTCCAAGTTGTTCATCTTGACATCCACTCCCACCCCCCGGTCCCTTCAGCCATACAGCCATAGCAGCAGTACGTTGCATAGTAGATATAAAATGTCAATACACTGGCCATGCAACAGATGTGCTGAGCAGTTACTGAAGCAAGAAATGTACAGCTGTCATTTTTTACATCCTGTTCAAAATGTACTTTTGCACCTGTGGTGCCAAATGGCACAGTCACTGTGCAAAATCTCCTTTTGGCTAATGAACTGATAATGTTACTGTTCATGCAGTGGGGTCACAAAAAGCCCATGCTGAAAACTTGGAGTGAAAATACCAAGAAACACCATGGACATTAGTGTTTCTGACCATAACACCCTGCACTGTAGGGACTGACAGGCATCAGGGGCATGACTTTGGATTGTCAACAGTAATGCTTATGCCATTCCACCCCGATCCCCAACCTGCAGCCAGTGACAGGTATTGAGTTGTGTCTTTGACTCTTCAGCCCCAAAGTTCACTCTATTCTCTTATACTGTACCCATTTCAGCATATTTCCTTGTGGAATGGGGTGAGTGTAAAGTTTGAAAACCCACAGGCACACCTTGACTCTTGTCTATGTCTGCAGGGTAGGGAGAGATGAAATGGCATGAGCGTTATGGGCAATGACCCAAAAGCACACCCCAATGCCTGTCCATGTCTGCGGGGAGGGGGTGGGGTTGGCGTCACTTCAATACTTCACTGCCATTCCTATTCTGCCCGTCTGTGTGTCTCTCTCTCTATCTATATGTGTATGTAAATTATCTATCTTTCTATTACTTGCATGTATCACTATTTTTACCTATTTCTAAAACAAACCTGCATACCACATTTGCCTGCACTCTGAGCATATACTTATAAAACCGTATATATTTGTACTCCACTTCTGCATAGACCTCATACTTTCCTAATATCCACATTATCACAAGCATAACTACCTTGCCCTTATCAAAAGTGACCCCCTCTGAAAGTTAATATCTCATTTTCTCTAACAGTCCATCATCATTACACCTGACTTCCTGACATCAACACATTACTTAAATATAACTTACATCACCTCATGGACAAAAACCCTGTTTCTCTTAAAAAAAAAAAACAACAACAAAAAAAAACTGTGTAAATAATCCCAAGGCTGGGCATATGCCAGCCTTTACTTTTTCATGTACTGCCACCTTCTGTACAGTCATAGGGATTTGCATATGTTTCCCTTGATGCTTTGCATTATTGGGATATGTGCAATTGTGTTTTCTTTAAAATTTGGCTGTCTGGCCAGTATCATCCAGGATAACAGATACATCCGTGGCATTTTCTCTGGGGTTCTTTTGTAAGCTTCCTATTCCTTCCATTAAAATGTACACCTCCAGACATTTTCCTAATAATGTGCATGCCTACCTTAGAACAGAAACTAAAACAAATCTTACTACTTACAAATCATTGTGTTGTTTCTCCATACCTCCTTAACAATTCCACACAACTTCACTAATTTCATTATGCAGCCATGGTGGATCTGACCAGAAGTTATTTCTGTTGTAACATATCTAGATTCTAAGTCTCTAAGACTAGCTTGTAAAGTTTCAAGCAACTCTCCATCTATATGCAAATGATGCACTTGTAATGCAGTCTCTCCCATTCTTTGGTGTCACTGGAGCAACAATTCGGAAGGAAGGATAAGGTTTTCAATGCTTCCTATCCATATTTCATTTTAAGTTTGCAATGGCTTAAGAGTTTCTACCACTGTACAACATTGGGGATGTCCTCAACATTCCCGACAGAAGAAAGTGTTTTTCTGTGGGAGACTTCCCCCTCTGCATCTCCCATCTTTAAATAACCAACTCTGATTTGCAATTGGTTCGGGGTGGGGGTGCAACACCGGGAGTTGCGGTGTTGGGTCACAGTGACCAACATAGTGAATAATCTTGACTTGGTGAGATTTGTCACTGTGGTGGAGTTCACTGTCAGGATGTCAATATCCTGATGTGATACCAGCTTAAGACAGTCCTGTCATGCCACTCACATAGGGTCCTATGCATGATTCGGGTGGACACATCAGGGGCGTGCAACCACTCCACACCATATGTTTCCCTTGTGCAGGATGCACAGAGTGCACACAGCACATATGAGCCCAATCTCCTGGCCATGGGAGGGGCAACACACCAGGGTGAGCGAGGGGCGGGCCATCACTATGTGTCAGTCACCGAGTCACAAAGGCGTGTAGTACACTTCGCAGGGGGTGCAGTGTGGAGCAGGTTATGGCAGCTGGGACCCTGCTGAAACCCACTGCATGCCCCCACAGTAACCACCCACCAAATGCAGCAAGACTCTGAAGCAGTCTTCCATGCTGCCCCAGCACACAGGGCAGATAGGGAGGGCTGGGACAACCGATCAGGTGAGTATCCGCACAGCATGGCACAAGGTGCCACCATCATTGCATCCCACCCACCACACCACCCAGTTCATGCACAGGCACCCCCCCATCACAGCACACATCACCCCTGCATGGACCTGTGCCCCCACCCAACATATGGTGGCATCCACCAGACTTGGCTGTATGCCCCCTGAGCACCCACCCTTTACAGCGGGTCTGCTGCTCCCCTCATTGCCCCCATTCCAGCTGTCTGGAACAGTCTTGTGCTGCTGGTCCCCCAGTACCACCCCCTATACCAAAGTGGACTTCCACTGTGACCCTCTCACCCACCACCATCACCTGGTGCACCGCTGTGGTGCCCCCGTCACGGAAGTGCTGGCAGCATACCCACTACTCACCCCCACAGCTGCTGGCTGTCAGTCTTTCACAGGGTGCACTGCCACCATGCATTCTGCAAGGGATCCAGTGCAGGACCCAGGCCGGGCATCTGACTGGATGCCCAGCAAGTCCAGTGACTCCACCCCCAGCTGCCATGTGGAGTCCTGTGTGCTGGTGAGGTGGGGCCATGGACAGGTGGCCAGCAGTCATGAATGCTGCTGGTGTGCACGTGCCCCAGGTGTGCAGCTATGTGGGTGGGGTATGCACATGTTGCGCATACCTACACCCGTTGATATTCTCATGAACTCCTTCTACCACTTTGCTACCAACTCCACCCCCGCGTACTCACCACTGCTCCATGTACTCCTCTCTCTCTCTCCATTCTGCCCCTTTCCCATAGCAGGCTAGTCCACTCCTTGTCTTTTATTGTGAAATTCTAATGTGGGTTCCTCATCCATACCTCCTAGCTCACCAATCCCCAGATACCCCCTCCTCTTATGCTTTGAATACCAGGGATCCCCACTCTTTCTCCCTCCCACACCCCCACTCTACTGCTGGTCATTCTGCCTTCTCCTACCACCACCCTCTCCTCTGGAATCTGCTCCCTCAAAACCTCTGAAATGGTACATTCTACCCTGCCTTCAAGCACCTTATCTGACTCATTCCTGTGACCCCTTGCTCTTTCCCTTTCTCCTTCACCTCACCCCCATGCCCTCCATAACCCACCTATGACCACCCATCACCTAAACTGCAGTTGATCTTTTACTACTTTCACTTTTGTTCTGATTATGCTCACAGCTCCTTCTCAACTGACTGAATGTTTGTGCCTACTGTACTTTTGTTTTCTGGTAATCCCACCTGCTACTGTATGTTGCTGTATTTTAGTCACCATACCCTTTGTTATGTTTTGTACCCCCTGTCCCCGGGTTGCACCTGGAAAGGAGCCTCAGCTTAGTGTACCTTTTCTGGTTACCAACATTTCAAATAAAATAAATAAATAAGTAAAATAATTAGACAAACATGCATTCACTGAAAACATATCATAGTTCCTTGTACAGTTTTTAAAAGAGTTTTTGTGCACATTTCACTATGGCAATGATAGCTGCTTTATCTTCTGAATACAGTAACTTGTTTAATTTACTTTCATTTGTACCATCCTATCAAGAGTGTAGAACTGGGTAAATGAATTCCTTTTGTTTTCAAATAGTGTAAGCTCAAGTAATAAACAGTTGCCTGTGACCTTAAGTAACCTCATGAGTGACAACAATTCTCATTACATGTGCAATACTGTTCTGGAGCATGGAGTGACCAGAAACTGGACCATTTAAATTGTCTAGCTACCAAGCCTAATCTCAGTTTACGTAAGGCTTTTAAATAAGCCATGTTCTTGTAATACCTCATATAAAATTCACATTTAAAATTAGTTTTAACTTCTTCATGCAACAACAAAGTGAGGAAGTCAGAGAGTTTGTCCATATCCTTCTAAAATCATTATCTAGTAAGCATTATTTAGCTTTGCACACATATAAGTTAACATTTATAGCTACCTCCACTATCTATATTAATGACAGTCCAACTCTAATTAACTTGCCGTTTATCCTTTTTAACCAAGAGTGTTTATCAGCCATCCTTGCATTTCTCACCAGCATAGCTTTGGAATTCTATTGTCTGTAATCAGCACAATTTTATTGTAGTAATTGATAGCACAGATTAAAACCAAAGTTTCAAGAGATTGCATTTCTGCCTCCAGTCCCAATATGGTGGTTAGAGTATATCTAGGCAAGTCCAGGGATAGTCTAATAAAAAAAAAAGAATACTTTTTAATTCCATCGGTTTGGTATCTAGAGACCATATTTTAACACCATACAATGTATGACTGTTTACCTTTGTCTTGAATGATCCTTTCATTGCAACAAAGGAGATGCTGCCAAAATTATTTGCAAATCTACTGATTCCCTTAGCAACACCTATTGCACTTGTTTTGATATTCTTACAATGGTCCAATTAAGAGTTTTATTCAGAGTTACCCCAAGGTATGTAAATTCATTAATTTCTTCCACCACCATGTTTTCTATCTTCCATTTATCCCCAAAATGTTTGCTTATAAGCACTATAATGTTTGTATTCTTTACATTCAGCAATAATCAAAGCTTACTTAAATTGTTTATGGTTTCACTCAGTGCCCTTTTCAGAATAATCATATTCTTGATAGCAGAACAATATCATCTGCACACAGCAGGATTTGTAGATCACATTAATTTATTAATCAGGGCATGTGTTTATTTTAGGCAAAACCTCTACCACAGTTTCAATATAAAGGGAGAATAACAGGGATGCAATAAGGCACCCCTGTTTTACTCCACTCCCAATATGAATTGGATCTATAGTACCACTCTGTGTATTAACCTTGATCATAGCTACTTTATTGTCATACAACAGTCTCAGAATTATAAGTAAATGTACCTTAATGCCTTTAGATTCCAAAATAACCCACAGAGTGTTATATCAGTATTATCAAATGCAAAGGCTATGCCTATAAATGCTGTATACATTTTACCTACCTTGAATTCAGCATATTCATCTAACACACATTGAATAGTAAATACATGGTCCACAGTACCAAAACCTCTTCAAAATGCCACTTGATAAACCGATTGATAATTATTTTATGTAACTCATGTATCTAAAATCTCAAGTATGATTCTAGTATAGATTTTTAAGCCTGTACATAAGAGTAATTGGGTGATAATTTTAAGGGTTACGCTTGTCTCCCCTTTTAAAGATTGGAACAATTAAGTCCACATTCCAGTGTTTTGGAAGTACTGTACCAAATAGGTATTAATCTTAGAGTCAGCTGCTCAGGAGCTTGTACACTCACCTCTGAGGCAGGAAGATCAGGCAGCTGTGAGTTATAGCCCTACACCATGAACTTGGGCTAAAATTCTCAATACTGGCACTGTAGTGCAGCATGATGGGGTACTGCACTTCTGAGGTACTGTCTTTTGTATGAAATGTTAAACTGAGGTTCCATCTGCCTGTTCTGGTTGTTGTTTGGTTGGATGTTAAAGATCCCATGGCTCCTCTTGAAAGGAGTAGAGGGATTTCCCCAGTGTCTTGGCCAAATTTCCCCCACACACTACAAATACCAGTAACAGTTTCATCTGGTTCAATTTCAGTTAGTTTCCAGCTGTATCTCCCCCTCCTTTCCCCCCATAGTGAGACTGAAAATGAACAGATTTGGCTAGACCTTCTAACTGAATTAAATGAAATAACATTGCAATGCGTTCCACCCACCATTCTATTCTTGATTTAAATGCGTCTCTGGAAAGTTGGTCAATTCCAGGTGATTTATTATTTTTTGTACTTTAATTGCCCATATGACTTCCCCAACTATTACTGGTGGCCAACAGTGAGCAGCAGTTTTGATTATCTCAGTATTCCCTGTTTAAGTTGTATTGTAACTATACAATGTACTGTACTACTCAAACCATGTGGCCAATGTTATAACACATTCTAAGCTGTTTTTGTTGTTATCAGTACTCACGGCTACCAGATTCCAAAGTGCTCTAGTATCCTTAATAGCTATTGCATTTTGTAAATTTGTTCATATATCCTGATCATAGTGTGCTTCTGCTTCTTCTGTTTTAATAGATGTTTATATCCTTTTTTAGTTTTATCCAACCTTCCCAGTTGTATTAAAGTTTTTCTTAAGTTATTGTATTTTTTTATCAAAACATATATTTTAGCATTGTACTCCACCATTAACTTGTTCTCTTTGTTCTATTACCAGGTTGTCAAGTACACAGTAACAATTGCTTCATATTTGACCAAGAATTGTTCAGCAAGCTCACTCTTAGTTATTTGTATGTCATGCACCATGTCTAAATAGTAAGACTTAACAAATATTTCATCTAGTATTTCCAAAATTTTTTTTCTGCTGAATATGCAGTCCATTTATTTTTTTCCATTTTATATGATCATAATTTCCAATATATATTTTTCTTTATTACACCCAAACTTTATAAAGGATATGTGAGGGATGACTGAGTGATAACTCATTTATCTGGGACAGTTGCCTGTGACCTTAAGTAACCTCATGAGTGACGAAGCCATGAGTGACGGTTACGAGAGGTCACAGGCATCTGTCCCAGATAAATGAGTTATCACAAAGTCACCCCTCACATATCTGATTTATGCAACAGGCCCTTCTTGGTTGATATCATTTTTGTTTAAAATGGAGATAGATTTTGGCTTATTTTTATTATTTTAGGATGGTACTTTTTGCTGTACAGTTTTAATCTTTCGTGATTCTGTGATTTTTGTGAATGGGATGTAGTTGTGGCTTGTGATTGGCTAGTTATGTCTGTTGTTAGGGATGCTGATGTCAATACATATTTGCTGATTGGTTGAGGATGTGGCTTTCAACAACTTTTTATAAAAGATGGTTGCAGTTGTTAGTGAGCAGGGTGGATTTGGTGGAGGCTCCTGCTATGATGTACAGGAATTGTAGTCTGTTATTCTTTTTTTATTAACAAAATGGAAAAATTGTTATATCTGGTTGATACTACATTTTTTTTTTTGCTGCCAGGGCAAGTGAGGGAGTACCATGTTGGAGTCAGGGAGCGGGCAAGTGGTACTGCTTTAAAGTGCCACTGGTCAGTGCCATTCAGGAATGCCAGTTTAAAAAGAAAAAACTAAAAATCCTGTTTTGGGGCTCTTGTTGAGCAGTGAAGAAGAAAGCAAGATGGCACTCTTGGGTCTGGAGGAGAATGGGAGTCAGCAGACTGGGAGCAGGTAAGCAGACAGGCATGTGGGGGCAGTGGGTGAGTAGGGTAATGGCCATAGACAGAGACTGAGGAGCAGAGAAAACAAGAAACTTAAAAAATGAAATTGAAAGCTTTTTAATGTAGTGCATGCAGGCAGGGCAGTGACATAGTAACTATGTTCATAAACAGAGTGTGACGTAGTAACTGACTATATGTATGTACACAGTTACTCAGATAAATGGATTTATCACACTCTGTTTATGTGGATGCCTGCTGCATAAATATTTTTGTGTCCAATTTTATATCTAAACATATGGTGATGGGAAAATGATCATTCTCCTGTTCTTCAATAACTTGGATGTTTTTAACCAGGGATAAGTGTAGGCATCTACCAGCACTATATCTATAACTGTGCCCCCTCCCTTTCATTTGATATTTCTTCTATCTTGTATTTATTATTTTGTCTTTTGACTGCCTTACTGGGATTCCAAGTGTATCATCCACACATCAGACATTTGAATATACTTTGATGATATCTATTTTTCTTGCACTAGCATCTCCTGCCATAACAATTAGAACAAAAGAATATGTATCACAAATCTGCCAAAATACCCCTCTTAACATGCTGAATCTCATTCTCAACTCAACACTTTTCTTTATATTTGGATGAATATACATATTTAAACAAATACAAATAGTGTTTTCACATTGCTGACAGCAACATGTAAAAAGTACGATTCCACAATATTTAGTTTGGTACAATCAGAGGCTGTAGTAGAAATAAGGGTTGGTTAATATTCCACTACTTGGGTGGCCAAAGTTTGATATTTTACCAGCTACTATGCCAAGAGTATAATAGCTTTCAATAACACAAGTAGGAATCTGTATAAATGAGGTCTCTTGTAACAATATAATAACATAACTCTTGACAATTTTAAGCTAGTTTTTGTTGTTATTCAATATATTTTATTGATTTTTGATAGATACAGCAGCAGAAGTATAGAGGCAATACAATAATACATTGTATATAAGCATATGCCCCTAATAACCACCCTACACCTACTCTAACCCACTCTCCACCAATTCCTTCCACAGGACAAACTTAAGTAGCATAAATATGGGGTGATAGTAATTTGACATATATTTGACTATAACTGATATAAAGAAAACAATCAATGAATAAGATTGGACAGCTAAGTTTCTAACCCTCCATCTTTGAGAATAAAGAAGAAAATTATTTTGAGTAGATGCTAAAATACATAAAATACATACTATTTGAGACATCTCTCTGTACCATTAGAGTAAAGAAGAGGTGTTTTGTTCAAACCAATAAGTTTCTTTGTAACCATAGATACTAAACTAAAGTGGTAAGGTTTATTACCCACTAATTCTTGGATGTCCATTCCTAATATTCAATGTTTAACAGTAAACATGCAGAAATACCTAAAGCTGGATCTAGGTTTTTAATTATTGTATTTCATACCATTTTGGCTTTTGGATACTCCCATAGAATATGCAAAAGTGACCCTGTCTCAGCATGACATCTAATACAATTCTTTGAATTTATAATTCCCCACTTGTTTAGTTTCTTGGAAGTGTAAATAGCAAGTAATATTTTAAATCGAGTAAATTTATAATCATCAAAAGGTATATATAACTACGCATTTTGCCATGCTAGGTTCCACTGAGTCTCAGAAATACTGTAGGTTGAGTTAGAACCTTTGACCAATATCTGTGTGTTGATTTTTGTAAAGACAGTCTATCTGACAGAATTACTTTATACATTTTTGATATTGTCTGTCATTCCAAGTCTAATTCCAACAAAGACTGTAAAAAATAAAATGACGGTACTGTTTATTTAGGATTCCCTAGATTAGAATGTCAAAGACATTGTATCTAAAGATATGTCAGATAATCTTTCCTTCATAAATTAAAATTTTGTTAAAGAGTGACAAATGGGATCCATTTGTCATCTTGGATGAATTGGTTCAAGGTCCTTTTTTCCTTTATTAGACACGATTGAATTGGATAATGTTTTCCCTTGTATTTTAAAATTCAGATTAAGCCAAATTAGTTGGTTCTTTGGATTAAGAAGATCTCTCCCCATAAATTTCTTAAGATGATTGAATATCAATACAGAGAAACCTATGGGGGTAAACTTTAAAGAATTAGGTATGTATTTGAAGCTAATTTTTATCCTTCAGTTTATCATTTAGTATAGCAATATTCTAGCTAATAAAACTGAATCCAGAAAAGGCATCTCCTTGTGAATAGTACAGTTCAATTAGTGGTACTGCAGAGGGCTAGTCAGATTCTGTATCTGAAGCTGCATAGCTAGCAACAGGGGAGGAGGTGGTTAAGGCCAACAGTGCACTTGTCTCTAGCACCACATCTGAATTTATGCATTGTCCCTTTTGCCTTCTTCCTCTTATCATTTTACAGTTACATTTTACAGTTTTACCAGCTTAGCCCTCTCTGACTCCAAGTAGGTCCATATGGTCGTCCCTCAAGGCTCTATACATTTTTTCCTCCTTTTCAATGTCTTTTAACAATCTACCACAGGATGTAAATTCTGTAACATCCAGATGTACATGGATGACACTATACTATTTATCTATGGTAAAACCCCAGCTGTCATATCAGCTGCCCTATCATCAGACTTTGATAACCTCTCCAACTGGTTTTTAACCAACCACTTAGCTTTAAATTGGGCTAAAACTGTATCAATGCTAATTCAGTTCAAAAAAATGCCTGTGAAATGGTCCTCCCCTAACATAAAAAACTCTGATGGTGTCACTCTGAAGACTGTGTCTGAGTACAAGTACCTTGGTATTCAGTTTGACCAGTCCTTGGATTTCTCCCTTTATATTCAGTCTTTGGTACCAAAATCCTTAAGAATACTTGGAGCCCTGTACAGGGTGAGTGAATGCCTCTCCCAAAATAAAAAGAAAAGTCCTTAGTTGAACCCCAGATTCACCCTGTAATTGACTTCAGTGAAGTGGTCTATGATTCTGCCCCCCAGTGCCACCTATCAAAGTTACAAAGAGGAACTGGGTAAGTGCATTCAAGGATTCAAACAAATCAACTGTAGATGGTTTAGAATATGTATTACATACTAGTGAGCTACAACATAACAAAGTGTCACATAGTGCAGGACACTAAAGGCAAAAGCCCCAGCTCTTCAACATGTAGGTTTTTGTTAGGGGGTATAGCCTGTTACAGAATACCAGCTGTTAAAATAGCATCATCAATCTGACACTTAGAACAACTGATAAATATGCACATGTAAATGCTGTTAGGTTATTTAACCATAAATATAAGGTGCTCAGGGCCCAATAATAAAATATGTAAATACATATTAAATAGAAACAATTGACTTACTGTACAAATATGAAGCACATACAATTTAAACAAAAAAAATAAATTCTGTAGTAGGAAAGGGCATATCTCATAGAAACTATTAATGCAGACAGGATAGCATGTATTTAAATAGGTTAATAGTAAAATATGTTTACGATAGTAAACCAAAAGGAAAACCATCTCAAACAAATAAATCATAGCATACTATGTTATGATTTTATGATGGGAACACTGCTCTCTTAAAAGATTGTGTCTGCAAAATAGTAAATAACTATGTGAGGTGTAAAAATGAGATGTACTAAAATCATAGAACAGCATGCTCTAATGAGAGATGAAAATATTTCACAATTTTGCATGCAATAAATATTAAAGGAACAAGGTATGCAGATTCAATTTATACTCTAAAAGAAGCCAGTGGGAGGCAAAACTGTAAGTTAGTTTGAATGCTGCATGTGGACAAAAACATGTTAAATACAAGGTAATAGTGTGAACAGCAAACTCCAAAGCTGGCCAATAAAAGAAGACAACCATCACTCATATTACAATAAATTTAAATATATGAAAGCAAAAAGGCATTATCGAACTTAATGAAGCAAAGAAGGAAGGGGTGGGGAAGGGGTGAAAGAGAGAGAGACAGGATAAAGGGAAAAGGAAGGGGTAAAGATGGAAGGGGAAGTAATGGGAAAGGAATAGGTAAGAAGGGGGATGGGGTTGTGGGTGGTATTAAGGGATCAGGGTTATAAATAAAGTATATACTCTCCAAAACAACAACCAATAAACAAACAAGATAATAAATAGCACATAGTAGTCACCAATAATATATATATATATATATATATATATATATATATATATATATATAGTCCAAGCCCTATAGCAGCAGAAGTACAAAAAAGAAGGTGTGCAGCATATAGCAGGAAACCAAAACTGAGAAAGACCGGGAGTCATACAAGGAAAAAATGAGAGAGTCTAACAAACAAATAAGAAAGGCAAAAGCCCAGACAGAGGAAAATATAGCAGAAGTGGCAACAAGAGGAGACAAATCATTGTTTAGATACATTAGGAAATGTAGGAAGGTAAAAGAGGGGATAGTAAAGACTGCTACTGAAGAAGGAAAATGCACCAAACATGACCCAGAGAAAGCTGAAATCCTCAACAAATACTTTTGCTCGGTGTTTACCAAAGAAGACCCAGGGGATGTCCCAGCCCAGAAAAAACACAACACCCCAGGACCAGGAGTAGACTCGAGTCTCTTTACAGTAGCCGAAGTATGGGAGGTGCTAAATAAACTAAAAGCAGACAAAGCCGTGGGACCAGACAAGATGCAACCCAGAATCCTTAAGGAACTGGGGGCAGAATTAGCAGCCCCTCTGGCACTTCTATTTATGAAATCCTTAAAGAATAGCATGGTACCCGAAGACTGGAAAAAGGCAATAGTGGTCCCATTTCACAAATCACACACTTGTGAAGAAGCTAGTAATTACAGACTGGTAAGCCTCATGTCTATAGTAGAGAAATTAATGGAGACACTACTCAAGCAGAGGATCATAGTATTCCTTGAAACTAGTGGCCGACAAGACCCTGAACAGCATGGTTTCACAACAGGTAGGTCATGCCTGACAAATCTGCTTCAGTTTTTTGACTACACTACAAAAATAGTGGATGACAGTGTAGCAGTGGATGTGGTCTACCTTAGTAAGGCCTTTGACTCATTTTCACATAGAAAGCCGTTAATGAAGCTTGACCACACAGGGGTTGGTCCAGAAGTAGTCAGATGGGTACAAAACTGGTTACAAGACAGAATGCAGAGGGTACAAGTTAATGGAATGCAATCAACGGAAGGCAGGGTGAACAGCGGTGTGCCCCAGGGCTCAGTGCTGGGGCCTCTTCTCGTCAATGTTTTTATAGCAGACATCACTGATGGACTGCAAGGGAAGGTGTGTCTGTTAGCAGATGACACCAAGATATGTAACAGGGTTGACACCTTAGAAGGATTGAGCAAGATGGAAGCTGACCTCAAGAAACTAGAAGAATGGTCTGGAGTGTGGCAGTTGAGATTTAAAGCCAAAAAGTGCAAGGTCATGCACATAGGAAAGAAAAATCCAAGAAAGGGGTATTACCTAGGAGGCAAAAGACTGGTGGCTTCAAACCAGGAGCGAGATCTGGGAATCATAATCTCAGACGACGTGAAGGTTAGCAAGCAGTATGAGAAGGCAACATTGAAGACCAACAGAATGTTGGGCTGCATTGAGAGGGGAATCATGAGCAGGAGGAGAGAGGTGGTACTACCACTGTTTAACTAGCTGGTTAGACCTCACCTGAATACAGAGTCCAATTCTGGAGGCCTCACCTCAGGAAGGACATTGAGTGGGTGGAAACAGTACAGAGAAAGGTGACAAAAATGATTCAGGGTCTGCAGTACATGTCCTACGAGGAAAGACTTAAGGAACTGAATATGTACTCCCTGGAGCAGAAGAGAGAGAGGGGACATGAATAAAACATTCAAGTACATAAAAGGCATTAACAAGGTACAGGCACAAGCACAAGAGCTTTTTCACTTCAAGAAGGGCTCCGAGACCAGGGGACATGACCTCAGACTGCAAGGAGTGATGTTCTTTACCAACACCAGGAAGTTTTTCTTCACAGAAAGAGTGGCAGACACCTGGAACAGCCTTCCCCAAGAGGTTGCGGGGGGCAACAATGTTGGGGGGGGGATTCAAGACTGCATGGGATAGATGTAAGGGAGCTCTGACTACAAAGGGCAACTAGAGTGTCAAAATAGGTCTAAAACAAATGGGCAGACTAGATGGACCTAGTGGTCTCCTTCTGCCATCAACTTCTATGTTTCTATGTTTCTAAGTAATATACAAAACATGTTAATAACCAATGATAAAATCATTGGAAACACTGGATGTTATGGCATATTTTCCTAATTGAGCACAATGCATTACCAGCTCCTTCACAGGAACAGTACAAAGTTCATCTCTTTCACTGAACACATCAGGATGGAATTTATTGACTATATTAATAAACTGTGTCACCTACTGTAGGAGAATTTCAGTCTGTCCCACCCCTTATCCCTTATCCCTTGTCCCTGAACAGGGCTGCTCCAGCTCACCCATGGTCGGCCGGCACCCAGCCAGCCACCGACTAAGACCAGGACACCCGCCTGCAGCTCCTTGGAAGCTGCTTGTCCCTGAACAGGGCTGCCCCAGCTCACCCACGGTCGGCTGGCACCCAGACACCCACCGACCAAGACCAGGACACCTGCTCGCAGCTCCATGGAAGCTGCTTGTCCCTGAACAGGGCTGCTCCAGCTCACCCACGGTCGGCCGGCACCAAGCCAGCCACTGACCAAGACCAGGACACCCGCACGCAGCTCCTTGGAAGCTGCTTGTCCCTGAACAGGGCTGCTCCGGCTCACCCACGGTCGGCCGTCAGCCAGCCAGCCACTGACCAAGACCAGGATACCTGCCCGCAGCTCCTTGGAAGCTGCTTGTCCCTGAACAGGGCTGCTCCGGCTCACCCATGGTCGGCCGGCTTCCAGCCAGCCTCCGACCAAGACCAGGACACCCGCCTGCAACCCCTTGGAAGCAGCTTGTCCCTGAACAGGGCTGCTCTGGCTCACCCACGGCTGGCCGGCACCCACCCAGCCACCGACCAAGACCAGGACACCCACCTGCAGCTACTTGGAAACTGCTTGTCCCTGAAAAGGGCTGCTCCAGCTCACCCACAGTCGGCCGGCACCCAACCAGCCACTGACCAAGACCAGGACACCCGCCTGCAGCACCTTGGAAGCTGCTTGTCCCTGAACAGGGCTGATACAGCTCACCAACGGTCGGCCGGCAACCAGCCAGCCGCCGACCAAGACCAGGACAAACACCCGCAGCTCCTTGGAAGTTGCTTGTCCCTGAACAGGACTGCTCCAGCTCACCCACGGTCGGCCGGCACCCAGCCAGCCACCGACCAAGACCAGGACACCCGCCCGCTGCTCCTTGGAAGCTGCTTGTCCCTGAAAAGGGCTGCCCCAGCTCACCCATGGTCGGCCGGCACCCAGCCAGCCACTGACCAAGACCAGGACACCCGCCTGCTGCTCGTTGGAAGCTGCTTGTCCCTGAACAGGGCTGCTCCAGCTCACCCACGGTTGGCCGGAACCCAGCCAGCCACCGACCAAGACCAGGACACCTGCCTGCAGCTCCTTGGAAGCTGCTTGTCCCTGAACAGGGATGCTCCAGCTCACCCAAGGTCGGCCGGCACCCAGCCAACCACCGACCAAGACCAGGACACCAGACTGCAGCTCCTTGGAAGCTGCTTGTCCCTGAACAGGGATGCTCCAGCTCACCCATGGTCGGCCGGCACCCAGCCAGCCACCGACCAAGACCAGGACACCCGCCTGCAGCTCCTTGAAAGCTGCTTGTCCCTGAACAGGGATGCTCCAGCTTACCCACGGTCGGCCAGCACCAGCCAGCCACCGACCAAGACCAGGACACCCACCTGCAGCTACTTGGAAGAAGATTGTCCCTGAACAGGGATGGTCCAGCTCACCCACGGTCGGTCGGCACCCAGCCAGCCACCGACCAAGACCAGGACACCCGCCTGCAGCTCCTTGGAAGCTGCTTGTCCCTGAACAGGGCTGCTCCAGCTCACCCACGGTCGGCCGGCACCCAGCCAGCCACCGACCAAGACCAGGACACCCGCCAGCAGCTGCTTGGAAGCTGCTTGTCCCTGAACAGGGCCGCTCCAGCTCACCCACGGTCGTCCGGCATCGACCCAGCCACCGACCAAGACCAGGACACCCGCCTGCAGTTCCTTGGAGCCTGCTTGTCCCTGAACAGGGCTGCTCCAGCTCACCCCTGGTCGGCCGGAACCCAGCCAGCCTCCGACCAAGACCAGGACACCAGCCTGCAGCTCCTTGGAAGCTGCTACTCCCTGAAAAGGGTTGCTCCAGTACACCCACGGTCAGCCGGCACCCAGCCAGCCACCGACCAAGACCAGGACACCCACCTGCAGCTCCTGGAAGCTGCTTGTCCCTGAACAGGTTGCTCCAGCTCACCCACGGTCAGCCGGCACCCAGCCAGCCACCGACCAAGACCAGGACACCCGCCTGCAGCTCCTTAGAAGCTGCTTGTCCCTGAACAGGGCTGCTCCAGCTCATCCACGGTCGGCAGACACCCAGCCAGCCACCGAACAAGACCAGGACACCAGCCCGCAGCTCCTTGGAAGCTGCTTGTCTCTGAACAGAGCTGCTCCAGCTCACCAATGGTCGGCCGGCACCAGCCAGCCACCGACCAAGAACAGGACACCCGCCTGCAGCTACTTGGAAGCAGATTGTCCCTGAACAGGGATGCTCCAGCTCACCCACGGTCGGCCGGCACCCAGCCAGCCACCGACCAAGACCAGGACACCCGCCTGCAGCTCCTTGGAAGCTGCTTGTCCATGAACAGGGATGCTCCAGCTCACCCCTGGTCAGCCGGCACTCAGCCAGCCACCGACCAAGACCAGGACACCCGCCCGCAGCTGCTTGGAAGCTGCTTGTCCCTGAACAGGGCTGCTCCAGCTCACCCACGGTCGGCCGGCACCCAGCCAGCCACCGACCAAGACCAGGACACCCGCATACAGCTCCTTAGAAGCTGCTTGTCCCTGAACAGGGCTGCTCCAGCTCACCCACGGTCGGCCGGCACCCAGCCAGCCACCGACCAAGACCAGGACACCCGCCTGCAGCACCTTGGAAGCTGCTTGTACCTGAACAGGGCTGATCCAGCTCATCCACGGTCGGCAGACACCCAGCCAGCTACTGACCAAGACCAGGACACCAGCCCGCAGCTCCTTGGAAGCTGCTTGTCTCTGAACAGGGCTGCTCCAGCTCACCAACGGTCGGCCGGCACCCAGCCAGCCACCGACCAAGACCAGAACACCCACCCGCAGCTCCTTGGATGCTGCTTGTCCCTGAACAGGGCTGCTCTAAGCTCACCCATGGTCGGACAGCACCCAGCCAGCCACCGACCAAGACCAGGACACCCGCCTGCAGCTCCTTGGAAGCTGCTTGTCTCTGAACAGGGCTGCTCCAGCTCACCCACGGTCGGCCGGCACCCAGCCAGCCACCGACCAAGACCAGGACACCCGCCCGCAGCTCCTTGGAAGCTGCTTGTCCCTGAACAGGGCTGCTCCAGCTCACCCACGGTCGGCCGGCACCCAGCCAGCCACCGACCAAGACCAGGACACCCGCTGCAGCTCCTTGGAAGCTGATTGTCCCTGAACAGGGCAGCTCCAGCTCACCCACGGTCGGCCGGCACCCAGCCAGCCACCGACCTGCGCAGAGCAGGATTACCCATCCGCAGCCCTCTGGAAGCTGTTGTCCCTGAACAGGCTGCTCCAGCTCACCACGGTAGGTCGCACCATCCAGTAACCGAGGAATACCAGGACACCCGTCTGCAGCTCCCTGAAAGCTGCTTGTCCCTGAACAGGGCTGCTCAAGCTCACCCACGGTCGGCCGGCACACAGCCAGCCAACGACCAAGACCAGGACACCTGTCTGCAGCTCCCTGGACGCTGCTTGACCCTGAAAGGGGCCAGTTCAGCTCACCCACAGTCGGCCGGCACCCAGCCAGCCATTGACCAAGACCAGGACACCTACCGCAGCCTCCTGCCGCGTTTTGTCCCTGAACAGGATGCTCCAGCCCAGCCACGGTCGTACCGGGCCGGGCACCCAGCCAGCCACCGACCAAGGCCATGGACACTCACCTGCAGCTCCTTGGAAGTTGCTTGTCCCTGAACAGGGCTGCTCCAGCTCACCGACGGTCGGCCGGCACCCAGCCAGCCACCGACCAAGACCAGAACACCAGCCTGCAGCTCCTTGGAAGTGGCTTGTCCCTGAACAGAGCTGCTCCAGCTTGCCCACGGTCGGCCGGCACCCAGCCAGCCACCGACCATGACCAGGATACCCTCCCGCAGCTCATTGGAAGCTGCTTGTCCCTGAACAGGGCTGCTCCAGCTCACCCACGGTTGGCCGGGCACCCAGCCAGCCACCCCACCAAGACCTGGGACACAAGCCCGGCAGCACCCAGTAGCTGTTGTCCCTGAAAGGGCTGGTCTAGGCTCACCCACGTGCTGGCCGGCACCCAGCCAGCAACCGACCACGACCAGGATAGCAGAAGTGCCTGAGGAAGCTGGCTTGTCCCTGAACAGGGCTGATCCAGTTTCACTCCACGGCCGGCCGGCACCCAGCCAGACACCGACCAAGACCAGGACACCCACCTGCAGCTCCTTCGAGCTGCTTGTCCCTTGAACAGAGCTGCTCCAGTTCACCTACTGGCCGGCCGGGCACCCAGCCAGCCACCCCGCCCAAGACCAGGAGACCCACCTGCAGTTCTCAGCATCTTTGGCTTTGAACCGGCTGCTCCAGCTATTCTGACAATCGGGCCGGGCACCCAGCCAGCCGCCCCATCAAGACCAGGACGCCCCATAGCTCCTTGGAAGCTGCTTGTCCCTCGAAAAGGGCTGCTCTGGTCACCACGGTCGGGTTTCCAGCCCAGCCAGCCACCGACCATGACCAGGACACCCGGCCTGCAGCCCTGGAAGCTGTTTGCTCTGAATATGCTGCTCCAGCTCACCCAAGGTCGGCAGGGACCCCGGCAGCCACCGACCCAGACTAGGACACCCGCCTGCAGCTCTTTGGAAACTGTTTGTTCCTGAACAGGGCAGCTCCAGCTCACCCACGGTCGGGCGGTAACCAGCCAGCCACCGACCAAGACCAGGACAACAGCCTGCAGCTCCTTGGAAGCTGCTTGTCCCTGAACAGGGCTGATCCAGCTCACCCACGGTCGGCCGGCACCCAGCCAGCCACCGACCAAGACCAGGACACCTGCCTGCAGCTGCTTGGAAGCTGCTTGTCCCTGAATAGGGCTGCTCCAGGTCACTCATGGTCGGTTGGTACCCAGCCAGCCACCGACCAAGACCAGGACACCCACCCACAGCTCCTTGGAAGCTGCTTGTCCCTGAACAGGGCTGCTCCAGTTCACCCACGGTCGGCAAGGACCCCGCCAGCCACCGACCAAGACCAGGACACCCGCCTTCAGCTCTTTGGAAACTGTTTGTCCCTGAACAGAGCTGCTCCAGCTCACCCACGGTCGGCCGGCACTCAGCCAGCCACCGACCATGACCAGGACACCCCCCTAGCAGCTCCTAGAAGCAGCTTGTCCTGAACAGGGCTGCTCCAGTCACTCACTGTCGGCCGCACCCAGCCAGCCACCCACCAAGATCAGAGACCCGCCGCGTTCCTTGGAAGCTTGCATGTCCCTTGACAGGGCTGCCCAGCACACCCACGGTGGGCGGGCACCCAGCCAGCCACCCACCAAGACCAGGACACCCGCCTGCAGCCCCTTGAAGCTGTCCCCAACAGGGCTGCCCCCAGCCACCCACAGGTCGCCGGGCACCCAGACGCCTCCGACCTGGACCAGGACACCTGCTCTCAGCTCCTGAAGCTGCTTGTCCCTGAACAGGGCTGCCTGAACATTCCACGGGTCGGCCGGCAACAAGCCAGCCTCTGACCAAGACCAGGATTGATCTTGACGCAGCCTGCCAGCTGGCGTGTCCCTGAACAGGGCTGCTGCGGCTCAGCCACTGCCGGCCGGCAGCCAGCCAGCCACTGATCAGGACCAGATACCTCCCTGCAGCTCTTGAGCTGCTTGTCCCTGAACAGGCTGTTGCCACTTATGGTCGGGCGGGTTCCAGCCAGCCACCACCAAGACCAGGATACCGCCTGCAGCCCCTGGTGTTGCTTGTCACTACCAGTCGTTTGTCACCCATGGTCGGTCACACGCAGCCAACCACCACCAAGACCAGGACAACACCGAGCTCCTGGAAGTTGCTGTCACGAACAGGACTGCTCCAGCCCATCGGAGTGCCGGGCACCAATGGTGGCACCGCATCGAGATTCAGGACACCCACCCGCTGTCTTTTGAATTGCTTGTCCCTGAATGTGGGCTTCCAGCTACCCATGGTTGGCTAGAACCCAGCCAGCCACCGACCAAGACCAGATACTAGACTGCAGCTCCTGAAGCTGCTTGTCCTGAACAGTGCTGCTGCGTTACTGACGGGTCGGCCGGCACCCAGCCTGCCACCACCAAGACCAGACACCCGCCTGCTGCCCTTGAAGCTGCTTGTCCCTTAGGCTGCCTGGCTCACCCACGGTGGCTGCACCTGTAAGCCACCGACCTAAGACCAGGAGACCCGCTGTAGCCCTTGAAAGCTGCTTGTCCCTGAGCAGGGATGCTCAGCGGTTATTCTGTCGGCCGGTGTGCCAGCCACCGATCAAGACCAGACACCCGCCTGTGCTACTAGGAAGCATATTGTCCATGAACAGATGCTCCAGTTTTCACCACGGTGTTTCAGCCAGCCACCACCGGATTCAGGACACCCGCCTGCAGCCTTGGAAGCTGCTTGACTCTGAACAGGCTGCCCATTACACGGCCTGGGTGGGCACCCAGCCAGCCACCCACTGACCAGGACCCGCTCCGCAGCTGCTAGTTGTCCCTTTCATCAGGTTGCCCATTACTCACGGTCGTGTGCACCTAGCCAGCCACCCACCAAGACCAGGACCCTGCCTCAGCCCTTGAAGATGCTTGTCTCGAACAGTCGCCCAGTCACCCACGTCGTCCGCATCACCCAGCTACAGACCATGTCAGGAACCAGCCTGTAGCTCCTTGAGCCTGTTGTCCATGATCAGGCAGCTCCAGTCGCTCCAGTTGACCAGCACCCAGCCAGCCTCGACCAAGACCAGACACCGCCCAGCTCCTTGGGCTGCTTCACCCCTGAAAAGTGCTGTCTAGCTCACCCATGTCAGCCGTATCCAGCCAGCTACCCACCAAGACCAGGACACTGGGCTGCAGCTCCTGAAGCTGCTTGTCCCGGATCAGGCTGCTCCAGTTTCCCCACGGTCGGCCGGCACCCAGCCAGCCACCCACCAAGACAAGGACACCTGCAGCCCTTGAAGCTGTTGCCCTGAACAGGCTCCTTAGCACCACGGTCGGCCGCACCCAGCCAACCACTGACCAAGACCAGACACCCACCGCAGCTCCTTGTAAGCTGCTGTCCCTGAACAGCTGTTCCAGGTCACCCACACGCTGCACCCAGCCAGCCACCCACCAAGACCAGAACACCCTCCGCTCCTTGGCTGCCTGTCCGAACGGTGCTCCAGACTCGCCCAGGGGCGGCCGCACCCAGCCAGCCACCGACCAAGACCAGGACACCCGCTCAGCTCGTAGCTGGTTGTCCTGAACAGGGCTGCCCAGTCACCCACGGTCGGCAGGCACCCAGCTAGCCACTGACTAAGACCAGGACACCCGCCTGCAGCACCTTGGAAGCTGCTTGTCCCTGAACAGGGCTGATCCAGCTCAGCAACGGTCGGCAGGCACCCAGCCACAGCGACCTAGACCAGGACACCCACATGCAGCTCCTTGGAAGCTGCCTGTCCCTGAACAGGGATTATCCAGCTCACCGACGGTCGCCCGGCAACCAGCCAGCCACCGAACAAGACCAGGACACCCATCCGCACTCCTTGGAGCTGCTTTGTCCCATAACAGGGCCCAGCTCACTCACGGTGGGCTGGCACCCAGCGCCACTGACCAAAGACCAGGACACCACCCGCAGCCTTGGAAGTGATTGTCCCTGAACAGGTTGGTCCAGTCACCCACGGCTGGCCGCAACTGGCCGCCACCCGCCAGACCAGGGACACCACTGCCCTGGAAGCTGCTTGCCTGAACAGCTGCTCCAGTCACTAAGGTCGGCCGGGACCAGCCAGGCACCTATCAAGACCAGGACACCCGCCTGTAGATCCTTGCTGCTTGTCTCGAACAGGCTGCTCCAGCTCACCACGGTCGGGCCGGTACCTGTTAGCCACGAACCGAGACCGACACCCGCCTGTAGAATTTGGAAGCTGTTTGTCCCTGAACAGGGCTGATCCAGCCACCCACGGTCTGCCAGCACCCAGCCAGCCACAGACCAGACAAGGACACCCGCCGCAGTGCCTTGGAAGCTGTTTGTTCTGAACAGCTGTCTAGTTGTTTACGGCCGGCCGGCACCTAGCCAGCCACCACCAAGCCTTGACACCCATCCAGCTCCTGAAGCTGCTGTCCCTGAACAGGCTGGTCCAGCCACCCACGTTGGCTGCACCTGCCAGCCAGCCACCGCCCAAGACCAGGACAACCGCCTGCACCCTTGAAAGCTGCTTGTCCCTGAACAGCCCGCTAACGAAGGTGCCGCACCCAGCCAGCCAGCCGCCAAAACTAGACATCTCTCAGCTCCTGAGTTGCTTGTCCCTGATCTGGATACCCAGCTCACCCACGCTCGACGAACCCACAGCCTTCGACCAAGACCAGGACACCCGCCTGCAGCTCCTGAAGTTGCTTTCCTGAACAGGGCTGCTCCAGCTCACCCACGCCGCCGCACCCAGCCAGCCACTGCCTAAGACCAGGACACCACAGCTCTTGGGCTGTTAGTCCCTGAACAGGGTTGCCCAGTTTCCACTGTCGGCGGCCGGCACCCAGCCAGTCACCGAACAAGACAGAACACTGCTCGCAGCCCTTGGAAGCTGCTTGTCCCTGAACAGTGCTGCTCCAGTTACCCACGGTCGGACGCCCGCCAGCCACCCGCGCTCAAGACCAGATATCGCCACAGCCCTGGAAGCAGATTGCCTTTAGGCTGTCTATCATTTCACGGTCGGCCGGGCAACCAGCCAGCCTCCGACCAAAACTAGGACACCCGCCTGCAGCTCCATGTAACTGCTTATCCCTGAACAGGGCTGTTCCAGTCACCTACTGTCTGCCGTGCCCCGCCAACCACCCACCAAGACCAGGACACCCACCCGCAGCCCTTGGAAGATGCTTGTCCCGAACAGGCTGCCCAGCTCACCTATGGTCTGCCCGGATCCAGTCAGCCACCTACTGCCAGACACCACTGCAGCACCTTGGTGTCTGCTTGTCCCTGATCAGGCTGCTCCAGCCACCCATTAAGTGGGGCACCCAGTGAGCCACCGACGACGACTAGGAACCAGGGCCACCGACCAAGACCAGGACACCCGCCTGCAGCCTCGTTAGAGCTGCTTGTCCCTGAACAGGCTGCTCCAGCTCACCTCGGTCAGCGGCACCCTGCCAGCCACCGGCCGGACCGAGGACACCACCTGCAGCTCCTTGGGAGAGCTGCTTTTTCCCTGAAAGAGGGCTGCTCCAGCTCACCCTCAGGTTGGCCAGCACCCAGCCAGCCACGAACAAGACCAGGACAACCGCCTGCAGCTCCTTGGAAGCTGCTTGTCCCTGAACAGAGGCTGCCCAGCTCATCCACGGTTGACAGCTGGCACCCAGCCAGCCACCGACCAAGACCAGGACACCGCCTGCAGCTCCTTAGAAGCTGTTTGTGTACTCCTGAACAGGGCTGGGACAGCTGACCCACGTCGGTCAGCACCCAGCCAGCCACCGACCAAGACCAGGACACCACCTGCAGCTCCTTGGAAGCTGCTTGTCCCTGAACAGGGCTGCTCCATCTGACCTGCGGTCGGCCGGCACCAAGCCAGCCACTGACCAAGACCAGGACACCCACCTGCAGCTCTTGGAAAGCTGCTTGTCACTGAACAAGGCTGCTCCAGCTCACCCCACGTTGGCGGCACCCAGCCAGCCACCCAGCCAAGACCAGGACACCCGCCTGCAGCTCCTTGGGGAAGCTACTTGTCCCTGAACAGGGCTGCTCCAGCTGACCCGCAGTCGGCCGGCACCCTGCCAGCCACCGACCAAAACCAGGACACTCACCCGCAGCTCCTTGGAAGCTGCTTGTCCCTGAACAGGGCTGCTCCAGCTCACCCACGGTCAGTCGGCACCCAGCTAGCTGCTGACCAAGACCAGGACACCCTCCCGCAGCTCCATGGAAGCTGCTTGTCCCTGAACAGGGCTGCTCCCGCTCACCCACGGTCAGCTAACGCCCAGCCAGCCACCGACCAATACCAGGACACCCACCTACAGCTCCATGGAAGCTGCTTGTCCCTAAACAGGGCTTCTCCGGCTCACGCACGGTCGGCCGACACTCATCCAGCCACCGACCAAGACCAGGACACCCACCTGCTGCTCCTTGGAAGCTGCTTGTCCCTGAACAGGGCTGCTCCAGCTCACACACGGTCGCCTGTCACCGTCCAAGACCAGGACACCCGCCTGCAGCTCTTTGGAAGCTGCTTGGCCCTGAACAGGGCTGCTCCAGCTCACCCACGGTCGGCCGGTACCCAGCCAGCCACCGACCAAGACCAGGACACCCGCCTGCAGCTCCTTGGAAGCTGCTTGTCCCTGAGCAGGGCTGCTGCAGCTCACCCACGGTCGGCCGGCTCCCAGCCAGCCACCGACCAATACCAGGACACCCGCCTGCAGCTCCTTGGAAGTTGATTGTCCCTGAACAGGGCTGCTACTGCTCCCCCTGGGTCAGCCGGCACCCAGCCAGCCACCGTCCAAGACCAGGACATCCGCCTGCAGCTTCTTGGAAGCTGCTTGTCCCTGAACAGGGCTGCTCCAGCTGACCCACAGTCGGCCGGCACCCATCCAACCACTGACCAAGACCAGGACATCCGCCTGCAGCTCCTTGGAAGCTGCTTGTCCCTGAACTGGGCTGCTCCAGCTGACCCGCGGTCGGCCGGCACCCAGCCCAGCCACTGACCAAGACCAGGACACCCGGCCAGTAGCTCCCAGCTGCTTGTCCTGAACAGGGCTGCTCCAGCTCACCACGGTCGGGCCGGGCACCATGCCAGCCACCGCACCAAGCATCTGGACACCCCCCTGAAGCTCCTTGGAAGCTGCTTGTCCCTGAACAGGGCTGCTCCAGGTCACCCATGGTCGGCCGGCACCGAGCCAGCCTCCGACCAAGACCAGGACACCCGCTCGCAGCTCTTTGGAAGCTGCTTGTCCCTGAACAGTGCTGCTCCAGCTCTCCCACGGTTGGTCGGCACCCGCCAGCCACCGACCAAGACCAGGACACCCTCTCAGCAGCTCCATGGAAGCTGCTTGTCCCTGAACAGGGCTGCTCCAGCTCACCCACGGTCGGCCGACACCCAGCCAGCCACCGACCAAGACCAGGACAACCGCCCGCAGCTCCTTGGAAGCTGCTTGTCCCTGAACTGGGCTTCTCCAGCTCACCCTCGGTCGGCCGACACACAGCCAGCCACCGACCAAGACCAGGACACCTGCCTGCAGCTCCTTAAAAGCTGCTTGTCCTGGAGTAGGGCTGCTCCAGCTCACACTTGTTCGGCCGGCACCTAGCCAGCCACGACCAAGACCAGGACACCCGCCTGCATCTCCTTGGAAGCTGCTTGTCCCTGTACAGGGCTGCTCCAGCTCACCCACGGTCGGCCAGCACCCAGCCAGCCACCGACCAAGACCAGGACACCCGCCTGCAGCTCCTTGGAAGCTGCTTGTCCCTGAACTGGGCTGCTCCAGCTGACCCGCGGTCGGCCGGCACCCAGCCAGCCACCGACCAAGACCAGGACACCCGCCTGCAGCTCGTTGGAAGCTGCTTGTCCCTGAACAGGGCTGCTCCAGCTCACCCTCGGTCGGCCCGCCGCCAGCCAGCCACCGACCAAGACCAGGACACCCACCTGCAGCTCCTTGGAAGCTGCTTTTCCCTGAAGAGGGCTGCTCCAGCTCACCCACGGTCAGCCGGCACCCAGCCAGCCACCGACCAAGACCAGGACAACCGCCTGCAGCTCCTTGGAAGCTGCTTGTCCCTGAACAGGGCTGCTCCAGCTCATCCACGGTTGGCTGGCACCCAGCCAGCCACCGACCAAGACCAGGACACCCGCCTGCAGCTCCTTGGAAGCTGTTTGTCCCTGAACAGGGCTGGTACAGCTGACCCATGTTCGGCCAGCACCCAGCCAGCCACCGACCAAGACCAGGACACCCGCCTGCAGCTCCTTGGAAGCTGCTTGTCCCTGAACAGGGCTGCTCCAGCTGACCCGCGGTCGGCCGGCACCCAGCCAGCCACTGACCAAGACCAGGACACCCCTGCAGCTCCTTGGAAGCTACTTGTCCCTGAACAGGGCCGCTCCAGCTGACCCGCGGTCGGCCGGCACCCAGCCAGCCACCGACCAAGAACAGGACACCCACCTGCAGCTCCATGGAAGGTATGGGACAGCGCAGCCAATCAGAACACGGGTGCTTCCTGCAAACCCACTCTGGTTGGCAGGAGTTTTCCCCTGCTATCGACACCTGGCACTTTGTTTGACTTTCCATAGAACTAAGCACATTTCTACTGTGTTATTAGGTGTTTTACTACTGTATTAGCTGGATTGTAATTTCTACTAATGTTTTAAATTGCTTACACCTCTTTTGTCTGACTGCTCTTCTTGCAGCGCCCCCCCCATCCAAGCACTCTGTGTTGGTGCCGATAAGTCTAACTACTTTTTTTTTTAAGTGGCAAGTTTTCCATTAGCAGGTTATACAGACCTGCCTCTAGAGGGATTCTTGGTCTTCTACATAAATTACTGTATTCTTTCGTGGGCAATATGGCCTGCATTTTCATTCTACTTCTTCCCGGTTCTGCTACAAGGGGACTTGAGTCTGAAGGGTGGATGGCCACTAACTAAGCTGCTCCTGATCTCCTTGTTCCCCTTTCTGCTGTATTTTCTCATCTAGGTTTTAAATGGGTACCTAGGTGGGCACATTTCTTGCCTAGAAAATATTGCACTAATACAAATCATGAGACCACTCAATCTGGGACCATGGCTCTTCTTATTGTGTTTTTATTGCTCCTAAGGTACAGAGTTTTCAGCAATACAGTGCAATTCGAAGCACCTCAATGCAATTCAGTTCTCCAATGTACCTTATCAATACCTAATGTTATAACAGTCTACCATGCAGACACTCTGTCATTCTCCTCTCCCTTTTAGCCTATTCCCCGGTTAGCCTACACCCTTTGCTACTGTCCTCACCTATGTCTACCCAAGCACTTACATTGATCACAATCAACTGTCATTACAGTGGCGCCTGCCTCTTAGCACGATATAGGTTGCCAGAAGAAATAAAAAAGCAGTCTCCATTCTTATAAGCTCCTTAAAGAAAGTTATACTTCTGCTTCTTCTCTGCTCAGGAAATGTGGAGCTCAACCCTGGCCCCCCTACAACTTACCTCGCCTATCGATTTTGCTGAGGCCACAGGTCTCAAAATGATGATGGTCAACATTTTAAGCCTGCCTAAAAAACTTGTACAGCTGCAAGCCTGGGCTGCACACATTAACCCAGACCTTATCATAATTACTGAGTCATGGTTAAAAAAGACGAACACTGATCAACAAATATCACTGCAGGGCTACAATTTATTTAGAGCAGATAGAGAGTCTAGAGGCAGGGTGTGGTTATCTATGCCAAATCTAAGTACTTGGTCACCAATATTAGTTGCAAATCTCTAGCCAAGGAATTTGAGTTAGTTTCGCTGAGCCTTCATCTCCCCTCCTCGGAATGTATCACTATCCTAGGTGGCTATAGACCCCCGTCTGGTGGTGATGAAGTCCTTAATCTTTTGAAATCCATGTTCATAGATGCAAAAACTGAAACAATATTTCTAGGAGATCTAAATATGGACTGGCTGTCACCTAAATCACACGGCCTCAAATCCCTTTGTGATGAGCTAGGTCTTGGGCAATTGGTCAGAGAACCTACTAGGAACAACACTCTAAATACTGCCAACAGTTCCATTCTAGATGTGGTACTAACCACCCATCCACACAAAATATCTCATTTGGCAGTGTTTCACAATGACATGAGCGATCATGGAATTGTTGCTTGCATAAGATCTCAAATTAAGGCCCGTCTGCAACCCATCTTTATAACAAAAAGATCCTTTCGAAAATTCAGTGCAGTAAACTTCCTATCTGACCTGAGCATGATCAGATGGCAAGATCTTTACCTAGCCAAAGATGTCAGCAAGGCAGCTTGCATCCTTAATGACAAACTCACTACAATAATAAATAAGCATGCCCCTTTCATCAAAGTAAGGGTACGGAACAATTCCACTCCCTGGTTCACCTCGGATCTCAAGGCAGCCCTTATAGCTCGAGATAAGCTCTGGGCTAAAGCTAGACATTCCAAAGAATCTTCGGATTGGCAGGCCTTTAGAACAGCCAGGAATAACTGTGTGAAAAAACTTCACTCTGCTAAAACTAACTATTATATTTCTACTCTCGAACAAGCTAAAGGTAACCCTCATAAAATATGGAAGACTATCAAAGCTATAGAAGGACGTCCATGGCCCCCTCTGTCCCAACAAAGATAGTTGCAAGTGGCAAGATTGTGGAAAACAAGTCCCTGATCATGGAGGAACTTAACTCCCACTTTGCCACAGCTGGATTAGCTTTTGACTCGTCATCTTATGCTGGTGCTGCGGTGAGTCAGCATACCCCTCCCTCCACATCTAGTCCTGCACCCAGTCCCTTCCAACTGCGCAAGATAACTTATAAAGAAGTAGAAGATTCTCTTCTTAACTTAGACACCAAAAAAAGCTCAGGGGATGATGGCTTGGAACCCTTTTCCCTAAGGTCAGGCTATGCCCATCTCACTGCCCCAATTCTCCACATCTTCAATCTTTCCATTACATCTGCTGCTGTGCTGTCCTGCTGGAAATCAGCACATATCCTCCCTCTATTTAAATCTGGTGACCCATGATGTAAACAACTATAGGCCTATCTCCATATTGCCTATCCTTTCTAAAGTTCTTGAAAAACTGATCCATATTCAGTTAAAATCTCACTTGGAAACCTTCTCTCTCATTAACCCAGCTCAATCTGGCTTCTGGCTAATCATAACACAATCACTGCACTAGCAAAAGTAACCAATGATTGGATCTCTGCTATAGATGCTAAGAAGGTAACTGGTGCAGTCTTTTGGACCTCAGCAAAGCTTTTGATACTGTTGATCACAAACTATTAGTCAATTGCCTTGCAAGTTGGGTGCCACATACCATACCACCCAGTGGTTCTCTAGCTACCTAACTGTAAGATTCCAAAAAGTAAAGGCGAAAGGCTTTTTTTCTGCTGCCTTGCCAGTTGCAAGGGGAGTCCCCCAAGGATCCATCTTAGGCCCTATCTTGTTTTCTCTGTACATCAATGACTTAGATGCTAACATATCTACGTCCAATCTGCACTTTTTTGCAGATGATACTGTGTTGTATACTTCTGGCTCATCGTTATCTGAAGTCAAGGGAGTGCTTCAAGCGGACTTCACACAACCTGAGCATAATCTAATAAAGGCAAAGCTTCTGCTCAATGCTAAGAAGACTAAAGTGATGATATTCTCCCACAGTGCTGTCTCAGGCCCCCCAATACTCTTGCCCAAGACTTCATTGTCACCACACTAAACAAGCCTCTGGAAGTTGTAACCAAATTTAAATATCTAGGTATCTGGATCGACAATAAACTATCTTTCAGTGACCACATCGAAGATGTCTCTAGAAGGTTAAAAGCAAGGTTAGGTTTCTTCTACAGAAATAGGCCCTTTCCCTTGAAACTCGAAACAAGCTTTGTTGGCCACTTTTCTCCCCTACTCGACTATGGCGATGTAATCTATTCCTCCACCACTCTTGCAAATCTAAGTAAACTGGACATCCTTTATCACCGTGCGTTATGGTTAATTACCAACTCCCCTTACCGTTCGCACCACTGTGACTTATATGCAGCTGTTGGTTGGACATCCCTTACTACTAGACGCCTGCTCCATGCTGGACTATGGACTCTTAAACTGCTCCTGCAGAAATTGCCAAGCTACCTCTCTTCCCTTATTAGTATCTCACATAGTGCATACTCGTTAAGAAAATCTGACTTTATTATGCTTGATATACCAAGGACGCGGACTTCCTTTGGTAAACGTGATATTGCATATGCCCTTCCCTCCATTTGGAACCAATTATAAACCTGTATTGAAACTAACTAGCACAGTTTCAATAAACTTCTACAAATCACTAAGTTCAGCCAAAATAAAAGACACCTGTAACTGTCATTAAGTCTCTTCCTTCCCCATGTGTGCCATATTTATCCACTGGTAAGGTATAATTGATTTGTCATATTAACTGCTTTCCTTCCCTTCTCCTTCTACTCCTGGCTTTATCTTTGCTTACGCTCACTGCTACTCTATCAAATCTCTCCTCCCCCATATCAGTTGTAGACTGTTGTTTGTTCTAGCTGCCAAAATACTATATGTATTGCACACACCAGTCATCATGTTTCATTTATCAGTATACGACCTGTAAGTCAGCTTCCTATCTCATATCAATGTTTACCACCTGCGGTCACCCTATGTGGTACCCTTGTATGTATATCCAGCCTGTATCATGTAACGTGTATTTCATGTATATACTGTTATTACCTATCTGTGTTTGTACTTTAAGTGTTTATGTCACAGGACCTCCTTGTGAATGAGCTTGCTCAATGGAGTTTTCCTGCAATAAACTTGAACTTGAACTTGAACTTATCCATGTGTGTGTGGGGGGGGGGGATGTGCTCCATTACCATAAAGGTGAACTGTCATAATTGTGCATTGTGTTTCTCCTCAAAGTGAACTAATAAGATACTTTTTCCAAGTTTTGTTTACAATATCTTGACAGTGCTCTTGAATAATTTGCTTTGCTTTGTGAACTGGCCTACCTACAGTATATAACATGAGTTGCAAGAGCACCAAATCACATAAACAATATGCATAGTACTACAGGTAGTAAATTGTTTTATCTTAATGTTAAATTCCCCATGGGAGAATTCTTTTCCAGGTCTGGAATATTTGCAACTAACACATGAACCACATTTGTAAAAGCCAAGTGGCTTTTGTGAGAACTGTTGTGATTCCAATGCAATTGATGGCATATAGTGGCTGGAAGTCAATATATTCCATACATTACGTGATCTCCCAAAAGTAACTTAAAATTTTACTGAGAAATTTTTACTTAATCTGTTAGTCCTTCAGTAACATTGGCCACAGTTGGTGAACCAAATGGTCCACCTTCCTCGCTATTGTATTATATTCAGTAACAAAGGATATGGAGCAATTTCCTTATGCATGATAAATTTGCTGGAATTTTTAGAACTTAAAAGAAAGGCTCTGTCCTGAGTTTCTGCTTCTTTAAGGCTTCTTGTAGTGCTTCCTCCTCATATCCCTTGTCATGGAATCTCTGCAGAAGTTCTTCTGCTTTTCTCTTATGTGTCTTTGGGTGAAAACTATTACATTTTAGTTGTAATAAGTAAACAAATTGAATTGATTGAACTCATTTTTTGGGAGAGCACTTGCAGCATGCAATATTGAATTTGCTGCAGTCAGCTTACAAAAGCATTCTGATACAACTAGCTTACCCACTTCTCCCACTAGTGTCATATCTAGGAAGGTAATTCTGACAGTGCTAGACTCTGCTGTAAATTTTAGATTTTTATCACTGCTGTAAAGTAATCCAATGAAATCATCAACACCATCACTCCTTATGCAAATTATGTCATTAATGAAATGGAGCCAAAGGACCATGTTCTCAAAAAAAACATTGTTTGTTTCACTGAGTACACATTCTTCTTCCCACAGGCTATATATAAATTAGTGTATGAGGAGGTGACACTTTCTCCCATCCCCATGCCCCAGCATTGAAGATAATATGTATGGTAAAAAATAAAATAATTTTTCTTCAAAATACATTTCAGGACCTATAGGAGGAAGAATGTGGGAACATGGTCCCTGGCTTTGTCCTTCTGCAAATAATGCTCTACTGCTTCCAATCCCAGATGATGTGCAATAGATGTTTATAAGCTAGTTACATCTATTGTTACCCAGCAAAAATTTGGCTGCAAAATAATACTGATTTGACCAGGAGTTCCATTGTGTCATGGATGTGGGATTCTAGACCCAGAACAATAGGTTGTGATAATTAATCTGCAAAAAGTTAAATATTCTGAGTCAGGGATTCCACCCCAGACACAATGGTCCTCCCAGGGGGATCCTGCACATATTTGTGGATTTTAGGAATTATCTACAAAGTAGGAGTCACAGGGTGTTGAAATTTAAGAAATCCTGCTTCCTGGGGTGAAATCCACTCGCTGTGTAAGGCATTATCCACTAGTTCAAAAAGCTCTCTTTGAAACAATCTGGCTGGATCCCCTTTAAGGGGAAGGTAAAGCTCCTTAACCTCTAAAAGTTCCATCGCCTTACAGACATACTGTACATCTGCCCTGACATCAGTACTATGTTCCTCCCTTTTTGGGCATAGTGCCTGGTGCTCCAACAAAGGGAGATTGTTAGTGAATACAGAGTGATTAGTGTACCATTGTACAACTTGTCAGTTTTCAAAATCAGCATTTTTCAAATAAATCAGTCACTCAACACTCATTACTCTGTGGGCAAAACACTGATTTTTGTTTGAACAGCTGTGATCTATTTAAATACTCCATATTTTCACTAAGAGCCAAAATATCCCGCTGTTCAAGTACCTCACTCAGGTTTAACAGTCAATAAAATTTACATAATCAGTACCATCAAATATAGGGGAGACAGTGTAATCACTCTAGTTATAGGATTCATTCATTACTTCAGTCACAATGTCCATCTCAATAGACTGTAACAAATTATTTTCATTTGGCCCCCACTTGTGATATTAGCAGATTCTTCTAATATGGAAGCTTGTAGTAATACTGTATTTCCCTTCTACCTATGTTTGGATTAAGATGCTCTATTTTATTGTTCCTGAAGTAATATTGAAGTCTCAGTTAATGTACAAACATGAAGATATTGACTCTCAGCTTAAAATGACCAATCACTGGTGTTGGAATAAATGACAGTCCCCTACTTAACACAAGTTCTTGTTCCTGAGTTAAGGTTCTGTTGGTTAAATTATTGATATTCTATCAGCTGTATTACCCTCAGTTTGTGCTGTTTTTGTACTCATTTCCCTCCTGCCCCATCTGGTTTGCATGAAGCATTTTTGTTTTCGTTATTGGCTTGTTTTTCCTGTGTTTTTGTTGTTGTTTCTTGTTGTAAGTTTTGGTTTGCACCATCTCTAAAAAAACAGCCCTAAAGGTGGATGGGGTGTCTTCTGAGTTGTCTGAATCATCTGTGTTTGTTCTTCTGTCTGTGAAATGTACTGTGTGCTTTCTATTGTTTTTATTGTTATTAGAATAACCAGTATGTTGATAATGTTGCTGACTTCTAGATCAGAAAGGTCCCCTTCTTGATCTTACTGGCCTTTTTCAGGTGAAGCTCACACCTCTGTCATAATCTGTACTGTCCCATACAAGTTTGTTATGTTTCTTCAAAAACATATCTTTTTTTCTAGTTTGGATATTTGATTATCATAAGTTTTATCCTATTGTCATATTTGAGACTATTTTTTAAATTTATAACACACAGAAAATATGAACAAGTATGAAAGAGATGTCCAGTTACTTACATCTTTTTTATTTTCCAATAAAAGTTTTTTTGACCTTACGTTTCACTCTGTCTAGGTGGGGCTTCTTCAGAGGTACATGTGAAAAAGCCCCACCTATATGGAGTGAAATACAAGCTCATTACGGCTCTTGGCATAGCTGTAACAGTGGTCTACCTGTTTTTCCCCCTTTCTGTGATACTTGTAAGTCTTACTATTTTTTGGATGCATGTTGTCTATACTGGGAAAAAAAACCTTTAATTGGAAAATAAAAAAGATATAAGTAACTGGACATCTGTTTTGTGGTTTTTTTATATTTGCTGTGTGTTAGCATCCGATACATGAATTTATAGCCATTAGCAGATGCTCCTATTTTTGTGTCCATTTCTAAACAGATCAATAGCAGATTTTGTGTTACAAAGAATTAAGCTGCTAAGGGTAAATCAGATTTTCCACTCCCATGGAGTTTTCTATGCTCACCATTGCCATTTCCCTTATTTTTGACTTGACTTCAGAAACTGCCACAAACAAAGGATGTCTGGTGGAGTGATTGGTGGGGGATCTAAACTCAACTTTTTAAAAATGGAGAGGACATTTTCAGTCATTTAAAAATGGCCTAAGTTCCTTTTCTTGATTTAATATAGTTGTGGGTTGCTTATTCTGCTCAGTATTTACCAGGTGCTCTTGCTGACAATGCTGTACACTTTCTACGGTTCATACATTTTTTCCCTCTCATTTATTTTAAGTTTGTCCTTTTCCACTTTGTTGACCTCAGCTGTCTGTTTTTTCTGTTCCATATTCATATCTGTATGCATCAATTTCCATTGTTCTTGTAAATTTTCAAAAAGAAAGTGTCTCTATAACTTATTTAATTTTGGTTGCTTAGCAATCTGGACACTTTCTATGGCTGTGCCAGTAATAAAACTTTTTAGACTCTTCATTTGGTTCAATATGGGACTATCATCAAGTGTTGTTACTAAATGTTGAACTTGCTTTTGATGTGAGGAAACATGTTGCAGTTAGTATGTTATTACTTGGTCTTTTTTCAATATGAAGTGCCTGAAGATTTGTAATCAATTTCCTATCATTATCTACTACCTCTGTTTTGTTGTGTTTTATATTTCCATTTGTTTTAAGTGGATTTGCTTTGTACCAAGGGTTTACCCTTTCTGGGGCCATTTGTATTGGAACTATAAATATATTCTATAAACACAGAATAAAATATCTACAATTCTAGTCCAGTAAGCAGATCATAGAGTCCATAAAAGTTTATATTTCACCAGAGTTTCTAGCTGTCATGTGCAGATTTATCAACACAACAAGCTCTACTCTGATCATGTTCATCTTGCTTATATTCAGTAACCAGTTCTGTTAAAAACTTTGTATCCTTCTGGCTGTACCTTAGATCAGCTTACTAGTGGCTAAAGGTTAGATAAAACAATTAGATAAGTAATTGTATTTGAAAGTAGAATGGCACAGTTTAACCAGTACACAGCACAATAGTATTTTAAAAACATTTGTAAGAAACACAGCTCATTCACCATATTGAGGTAACTATTCAGAATTTTTCTTTTTCTCAATAGGAGCATCAAATTAAAAAACAATGGGGAGTGGGTATATAACAAATCCTCTAAGTTTCCAGAGTCTCATCCTAAAAAGAAAGACAACAAAAAGTTTTGGTATTCCTAATATATGCCTTTTACTTTACTAATCCTTATTCAAGAGCAAAATTTCATTCAATTGCTTTTGTATCTTATCACAATTCTACTGAAGAGCAGACAGGACATGCACTCTTGAGTGGGTGAGTGCTGATGTTTTGCCAAGATGGCTGCATGTTGTGACAGTTGAGGAGTAACTGCAGAAGCAGGGACTGTATTGGCTTACGCTCAATTTTTAACAGGTATGTCAATATTGCCTGCATAATTTTGAGAGAGTACAATGCTTTCTAGACTTTCTTGTGTGGCTTTTTTATGGTATTATGGTATTGGCCTGTCAGTTTTTGTACCTGTGAAGAACAACAATCCCAGTCCTAATCTGCAGGGATGTGCTCAGTATATTTCCACACAGCCAAAGCAACAAGAGTTGGCCACCCATGCAAGGATAAATTTGCACTGTCTATATTAAGCTAATCCGTGTTGACATATTTATAAATTTAGTTTCTATTAAAACTGACATTTTTGATAAAGATTGTTGATATATTTGGTGCTGAATACTTCATTCTATTAAATTAAAGTTGATTAGGACTGTATCATTTGGAAAGAATTTGGAAAGTAAATTGTAAATTAAAATCAAAAGCCCATAACCGTTTATTTTCATTATAATCCTTTGTGCCACTTATATTTTATAATATATAATACTGAAATAGTTTTAGACAATTTTAAAATTCACATCAGTAAGGTCAGGTGTGTGGTAGCATTTAAAGTACACAAGTGCTGGTGCTTTGGAAGTTGCACTGAGCAGACTGAGTGCCACCACAATAGCACTGAGAGAGCTGAACGCTGCAAGGAGTGGGGGACCAACTTGGTTAAAAGTTGGTGACCAAACCTTTATCCAAAAAAAAAAACACTATGAGTATGTCTTGTGATAATGTGTTATAGCTATACTTATCCAAAGCACATTTTAGTTGGCACCACATCAACAATGTTAAAGTACTGATGGAGCAGCCTTCCAGAGTAGATTGAGACATTATTGAATTTTGATTTAGTACTTTAAGCTTATTTTTGTTTTATAGAAGATATAGATATCTGATTTAATATGCTAAGGATTTTTGGATGTATATGGACTTTTTGAAGCATTATTTATTTTTAGTACATTCTTTTTATTGGGATTTTCAAAATTATATAGCAGGATATTAAATTATGATAATATTTGGGCCTCAATATTAGTCTGCCTATTTTTATGCTTGAACATCCCTGGGTGTTTATATACCTATTTGTATCTATTTAGATGCTTGTATTTATATAAATGTATTAATACAATACAGAAATTAGTTTTGTAGAGTTTTGTGGAGTTTGCAGGCAAATTATTTATTGATCTATTTATTGACATTTTATTGACATACTAATTTATTAATTTATTCATTGGTGATTTTTAGTTAGTTTTAATATGACTACCACCAGAAGCAGTAGAGAAACAAAAGGAATAATAAATAAGCAGGTTATCAAAGATACAGGGAACACAAAGTTATTTAAGCCAAAATGTGGCACTTATAACAGTAAATAAATTTCAAAATAAATTGGATTTTAAAAAAGGAAGGAGAAAGAAAGTACAAAAAGGGACAATATTAGTGGGCAATAGAATACAATTCAGACAAAACTCCACCCCAAATCAAGTGAATAAAGTTTCAAATGAAGGAGAGATTGATAGTGGGGATTCTGAATATAACCCCTCAGTTAGGGAATTAATGAAAGAAAAGGATATTCCTCAGATAGAAAATCTATCCTAAGAAGAGGCTAAAGATACAGATGTAGCAATAGATTTCTCGGATGTTTTTGACAATTTCAAATTTTTAAATAAAACAGTTCAATGTATAATAGACTCAATTAGGGAAGAAGGAAATAAAAAGAGGGAGGTGGAGGATATACCTGTAGATCAGCAAATAGTACACAAAATGGCATCTCTTAATTCAACATGTGAACATACCCCATTTATGAGTACAGAAAGCTTACAGGTTTCCAATTTAGAAAACATTACAAAGGATGTAGTTCTAGCCTTAAATAATAAAGTATCAGCTGATATTTTATTATATGAACAATCAGTGGCTATAAAACAAGATCTTGTATTTGTGAAAGAAACCTGTCAAATAAACAGGAAACACATTTTGTAGTTGGTACAAAAATGTTGTAACTATTTAATAAAGGTTCAGAATTCACTTATTAAAGTTAAACATATTGGAGCAGAAGACAGTAATATACAAGATGAGTGGAACAAGTCAGATACTGAAAAACTGATAATGCTGCCTCAACCAGAATACAGAAATAATAGTATAGCCACAGAAAGGAAAAACAGCATCAAACATTGTGGGAAAAAGCAAAACAAATAAAAAAAAACAGGTAAAGGCTATATTTGATAATGGACAAGCAAGCAAATAAAAAGCGGAAAAAGACAGTAAATGCTCACAAATGGATCCTAGTCAAGCAAAGACAGTATTAGAAGATAGCCTGGTCCCCACCTAAAATGTTATTACAAACAGCGAAATGGCATCAGAGGCCCAGGAGAGTAAGACAAAGGGAGGAAAGAAAAGTCAGGACAGTTACAAGGCTATACAAAAGTGAGGGAAGGTAAAGAAGTAAGGCAAAACAAAACTAAAAAACACAAACAAAAAAAAAACATTACTACCACAGCAGGAACACAACAATGAAAATATCATGGAAGAGAAGGATTTAGAGAGAAGAATGGATACTGAAGGAGATTAGGACAGAAATAAACTCTCAGATAGGAAATCAGACAAATGAGATGTAAAATAAGATAGGAAAGGAAAGGGCTGGTGAAAATATGGGGTACTTTAATGTAAAAAATGGGGATGATAATAACAATAATAAAAATGTTTAAATAGTTTTGAAGTTCATTAAAAGCCCTGAATTTGTTCTCCCATTATTTAATGTCGGTAAACTACTTAATGAAAATCTTGAAACTTTTAATTCAACCATGAAAAATCTGCTGGCAGCTTTATTGGGAGGTAATAAAATGCTTACAGATCAAATAAAAATCATTTGACCAATTCAGAATTTAGAAATTGCACTTGTGGTTACAAAGCAATTTTATATACTCAAAGCTATATAGGGGAAAAAAAACAAACTTAAAAGTATGGGTTTAGAAGTGGATGAGATTATCACTTTAGCTACCTTATTCTCAGAATTTTACAATGCTAGCAAAAATATAGGACAAACGTAGGTGTCCAGTCAAAACCACAACAGCAAATACACATGGTCAAGAACTGCATAATCATAACAGTGCCGTCTAGTTTCAGAGTTTGCAAATCTAAACTAGTGTGATTTTGGACTGCACAGTTTTGTACTAACCACATGACGCAGTTATTGACCATGCTGTTTCTGACCACATGGCATTGACATAGTGCTGACAAAGTAAACATGCAAAGATTATATCCATCTTTGGCTGGAACCATATGGAAAATGTGAATGCTAAAAATCTATAGAATAACATGGCAGCTGCATTTGTGTTAAAGATACTAATAGAAAGTTTGGATATCAATAAGGTTGTTAGATGGGAAAGACATGGTCAAGTCTCATTATCGTAGGAAGATGATGAGTTATATGATAAACTAATGACCAAGGCAATAGACCTAGATATATTAAAGATATATGTATGTGATGAAACACCACAGGAAGGTACAGTAATATCTGCAAATAGAAATGGTAATACAAACTCATCAATGGAATGGAGGTTTATGGTGGAGACTGCAAATCACTTTCCAGTTTTTAGAGGGGGATACTGCAAACTGACAACTGGTTACTAGAAGGGAAGGAAAGCCACAGCTCCCTGGCATTGAGCAATCACAGTAGCTAATACAACTAAGATTTTATCTTGGAATGTCTCTCGGTTAAAAAACAAACTAGTAAATCCAGAAAATAAAGAATATTTAAGCATGTGTCAATGTATTTGTTTTCAAGAGACTTGGATGAGTGAATATATTTTACATTTCAATTGTTACAAATCATTTACAAAGCCTGCAAAGAATATAAGAAATTTGGTAGAAATACTGGTGGGCTCACTCTTTGGTAAAATATAGCAAATATACACCTAACCGAAATAGACATTAAAAGTGACAATGTATTGGGATTGCTACTAACTGAAAAGAATAAAGAAGAATGTATCATTTGAAATGTCTGTCACCCTCTTTCTCTTTCAGTTGTTTAACCAGGAGTAGCACACTAAGTTGAAAGCTAGTTTACAGGTGCGACCTGGGAGCACAGGGAAGTTAAGTGACTTGCTCAGGGTCACACAGTATGCAAGTGAAGACTGTGGGATTCAAACCCAGGTTTAGTCTGCTGGATGTCTCCAGATTTGTAGTTCAAAGCCTTAAACCACTGCGCTATGCTGCCTCCCTGTAATACCAAATATGACAGAGAAAATTTCTGGGAGCTTATGGGTAATACACTGGACGATCTTATGGATAAATACCCAGAGGCTAAAGTTATAATTGGGGATTTTTATCATGTGGCTGGCTAAGCATTTGGAATTAGAAGAGGGTCAAATTGAAGCACTGGTGGCAAATTATACCAAAAATCATTTTTTCCACATAGCCAGTCCAAAGATGCTTATTTGGGTGAAAATGGGAAAAAACCCAGTATGAACTTTTGACCATCAGGAACATTGTACTTGCAAACGGTAATGCTAAGTCAGATAAGGAGAATACACTAATATTTGTACAATAGGCTCATCAATTATAGATTTGATATGGGTAAACTTTAATGCTATCACTACATGTATGGTTTTAGTAGTAAAAAATCAGGAGGAAAGCTCACATTGTCCTGTAGAAGTTCAAGTTAATTTATGGCACAGATAAAATAACTGGGAACATCTAAACATTCCTATTAGGATAAACAATAGAAAATGCATAGAATGGGAGCAAATCTATAGTAATGAATTTTTTTTGCACCTCCCCTGCACCTCAGCAGGCCTCTCCTTTGGGCCGCATAGGACCTGCTCATCCCAGGCAACCTCTGACACCAACTGCCACCCCATACTGCAGCCTTCCAAGGTAACCTGATGTATCCCTTTGTCAGGTAGGTCCTCTCCTTCTGGAGAGAATATGTCTTACTGGCTATCCTGCTTGGCCCTAGGTGCTGCTGGGGTCAGTCCCAGCTGTCCAGGGGCTCCATGGCAATGAGGGTCTGGCAGCCATCATCTAGTCAGCCAAGGTGCCTTTTTCCATTTTTCTGTGCCCTGCCATCAAGTTCTTGGCCTTGCTGAGTTGGTGTCCTCAGGCGGGGGTGTGCAGGG
This sequence comes from Neoceratodus forsteri, assembly GCA_016271365.2. NCBI lineage: Eukaryota > Metazoa > Chordata > Ceratodontiformes > Ceratodontidae > Neoceratodus > Neoceratodus forsteri. The sequence goes on along the minus strand of CM028129.1, from coordinate 814,289,490 downwards.
GCATGTCAAGGCATCACATCCCCAAGCACACACACACAATCCACCCAGAGGTGCCTAGGCCCAACCCCCCAGGAGGGAAGTGTCCAATGGACATGTGTGCATCCATTCCCTGCTGGCCTCTGCTTCTGGTATCCAGGCTTGGGGCACAAACCTGGGTTACCAGCATACCAAGCAAACCCTTTCACTCACTGCCAGGAAGCCAGGTTTAGAGTAAGGAATTTAATGAAAGATTTCTGGATACAGGTATCATTGGCTATATGGCGAAGATAAGTAAAGAGACAGAAAATATAGATTGAATCTTTGATTTTGAGCGAATAAATAGACAAACTGCCAATTTCATTTCCAAGGAAGTTACATAAATAAAAAGGGGCTAACTGGTATAATAAAGTCTGTGAAAAGCCTAAAACTACCCTAAATAGGCAAATGAGGGTGGTCAGGGTCAATCCTAATATTATGTACACATGCAGAGTCGGGCACTCACGCCTCCAATGATAGGCACACCAGTAGTCTGGTTTCAGTTCATTTATTAAAAATAAAACATCCAGAGGTCACTGCCTGACACATTTTGGATCACATGCCTTTGGATGGTCACCCATACACCATGCTCCTGACATAGATACTGTCCTTACCTTCTTTTCCCAAACCTTTAACAAAGCCTGTGACCTCTTCACACCCCTCACGGGAGTCCGAACCAAAAAGCATAATGCGCTCTGGGTTACCTCTGCCATACTACAATTGCTCATGCACAGGGATAACCTATGGCACCTTGCCACAGAAACAGGCAGGATGGCTGACAGACAGGCCTACAACGCTGTGTGGAACAAGTGCACTTGGGCTATCTGTAAAGCAAAGGCCGACCACTACCAGGCCATGTTCACCTCCTCCTGGGGGTGTGCTCGAACATTTTGGGACAACATTAAACAATTAAATGGGAGCACGCGCTCCCTCCCATCCCAGATCACCATTGATGGCTCTACCTCTACCAACCCTGTCTGCATAGCTAACTTCCTAAACACATCCTTCACGGACCTTGGTTCGGTCCTCCCCAGCAATTTCTTTGACTCACCCCCCTCCCTACCGGTCCCAGTCATCCAATGCCCTAGTTTCCACCTATGCAGGGTAACTGACCAGGAAGCCAGACCGCACCTGATCAAAGCATTAAAGAGCAATAGTCCCGGCAGCCACTCTCTGGACCTCAGCATTCTCCGTTGGGTGCTGGATCAGGTCCTTGCTCCACTCACCACCCTTCTCAACAAATCCCTCTGCCTGGGGCAATTCCCATCTGCATGGAAAACTGCCATAGTTACGCCCATACACAACGGAGGTGACAGGTCCTCTGCTGGGAACTACCGATCTATCTCCATCCTCCCATCCCTCTTCAAAGTCCTAGAAAAACTGGTGGCCACTCAAATCACTGAGTACCTAACCAAACACAACATCCTCTGCCCAGAACAGCATGACTTCCATGCAGGGCACAGTACCGGCACTGCACTTATTGAGTTTTCAAACTTCCTACACTCCTCTCTGGATGCTGGCTCCCTAACTGGGGCAGTGTTCATTGATCTCTCAAAGGCCTTCAACACTGTTTCCCACCCCCTTCTGCTGGATGCCCTCTGACACACTGGCTTCCCTACTGGGCCACTCTCCTGGTGCACTAGCTACCTATCTGACTGCTCCCAATGTGTCAAAATCAATGGGACACTTTCCAAAACTTGTCCCATCTGCTCAGGTGTTCCCCAGGGCTCCATCCTGGGACCACTACTCTTCTTGCTCTACCTTAACACCCTGCCCAGTGCATGCACTGGTAGAATTCTGCTGTATGCAGATGATGCTGTCCTCTTTGCCACCCATCGCAACCCCATCTCCCTTTAGGACACCTTACAACTATCCTTTAATGATGCCAAAACCTGGTTTAAAGAGCACAGACTTGTCATTAATCTCAAAAAAACAAAAACAATGCTCTTTGCCCACCCCAAAACAAAGCCAGCAACTTCTCACTCCACATCCTCCCTAGCTCCAAACAACCTCTTGAACAAGTCCGCTCTTACAAGTTCCTTGGGGTTTCCTGTAACACAGCCCTCACCTACCACACCTATATTGATGCACTTGCTTTAGCTACTAATGTGCGGCTAGGTATCCTCTACCGCTATAAAAATTGTTTCCCCCCAGTGCCCTCCGACTAGCAGTTACATCCTCAATACTGTCCCATGGACAGAGGTCCTTCTGCTATAGAGCTCCTTCCTGGTATAACGCACTCCCTACCACCATCTCTGATGCCCCCATGATCTCCAACTTTAAAACTGCACTCCAGAGCCAGCTATTTAATATACGTAGCTGTACCTGTCTCTAATTGAGGCATAGCCCACCATGCACTGACAAAGCTCGCTTGAGTAGCACCTCACGTCACTTCTCTCAACCTGCCCATTGCCCATTGAACTATTATCACCATGCTGTTTCTTCACGTTCCCTCGTGCAAGAATGTGCCACTGCAACTAAGCTGGTTTTCTCTGTACAAATGATTGTAACTACATGTTTTTTGCTACATTTTGTAACCGTATGATGTAACAAAGAGTTTGTAATGTATGTGTCCTCAATGTGACGAGGTACCTTTGGAAATGAGCCTCTGGCTCAAAGGTTGTAAACTGATGTACAAATAAATAAATAAAGGGTCATGTGATCCAAAACGCATCATACGGTCCTCACCTCTGGATGTTTTATCTTTAATAAATGGACAGAAACCAGACTACTGGTGTACCTATCATTGGAGGGGTGAGTACCCAATTCTACATGTGTACATATTAATTGCCTTGGTTGTGGGAGCATCACCAGTCCTGTAGGGGCCAGTACTGTGTTGTCAATCTTAATATTATTAAAAAGGAAAAAACTTAATAGATTGAGAAAATAATATAATAGAAATAAATTGAGAGAAATACGGGTCATGACTTTGGAAAGAACTTGAAAATGCAGTTCTAAATAAAGACAGTAAAAAGTTCTGGAACATGGTGGCAAAGGGTACAGGGAACTTTCTTGAGGACCCAGAAGTATATAGAGAGTCTGATGAATTGGTCAAGCATTTTCAAAGCCTGTTGATCAATCCAAGCACTGAAGGTATTAAGTCCCAAAAATGGGATTAGGAAATTTCAACATGGACTCCAACTGAACCTAAATTTTTCAGTGATGAAAATTGACTCTGCCATCTCTTTTTTCACATGTCAAAAGCCAAGGGCCCTGACAGTGTCTCTACAGATTTAGTCTTAAGACAAATGGAGATGTGGGTCCCCTATTTACATACACTATTTAATCATATCAGTAGCATGGGTCAGATACCTGTGTCATGGAAAATAAATATAATTGTATCAATCTTCAAAAAAGGAGATATGAGAGATCTTAGTCATTATAACCAGTTGGTCTTGACTGTATGTAGAAAGTGTATTCTAAAATCATAAACAATAGATTATTAGAATGAACTAAAGAGAACAACATTTTAGATGAAGCACAAGCAGGATTTCGATTTGACCACTCTATGATAGATCAGTGTTTTGTATTGTCCCACCTAGTCTATAGATATAATGTTAATAAATGGCAAAGGCCTTACTGTATTTTTGTAGATTTAAAAGTTGCTTTTGATTGGATAAATAGATGCCTTCAATGGAAAGCTTTGGAAAACATGGAGGTAGATAAAACCCTTCTAAACATGCTACAAATTATATATCCAGGTAATACTACACAAATTGGATATGACACAAAGGGAAATATGAGTGACAAATTTGTCCCAAATATGGGTGTTAAGCTAGGATATACTTTACACCACTTTTATTTAACCTTTATTTGAATACTGCATTACAGAAATTATATAATCCAGACTTCCACCCACCAGAAATTGCAAATCATAATTGTTAATATCTGGCATATGCAGATGACATAGTGTTAATATCCACAGGCCATTTAATAATTAAAATGATGTTGGAGAAATTCTATTTAGAATGCAATAAAGCAGATCTACTAATTAGTTATGAAAAAAATTAATTGTATTTGGAGGAAATAAAATATCATGCAAATATGGAATAAATAAATATACATTGGAAGTTTTAAGAACCTTTTGTTATCTGGGAATTATTTTCTCTGATAATCTAAATTGAAAAAAAAACATCTAGAAGAACTTGGAAGGAAAACAAAAAAAAGGTTTTCCAGCAATGTCTAGTTTTGCATATAAATATTGGGACAGCTCAACGACAGGCTGCCTTAAAGTTATTAATGCTAAACCTTAATGCTAAACCTTAAAGTTGGTTCTGAGGGGCATGGCCAAGCACTCAGCGATGGTGATCATTGATTAGATCAGGGCTGTATGGCACAATCTTCATCAACAGCAGAAAAATATCTCTAGACCAGAAAAATACTCACAAGAGGATTTATTTAATAGAGGAGATTGATGGCAGCAAACAAAATGGGAAAGTGGCAGTCTACAATTAACTTTGAGCCTGTCATCTGTGTACAAAGTTCTGTGCCAGACACGAGGACCAAGGCATAGAGCATGGCCACAAAGTCAAGCAAAAGCAAAGAGAAAGGGCCAAACGGATGGGACCAGTCTTTTGCATCCCTTATCAGGAATTTGTAACAAGAAATAAAGGCTAGGTTTGCCAGTCTCAATGCACAAATGTCACATCTGCAAGAGGTGGTCACAGGGCTGGCAGAAACATCAGATTCTCATAGTACTAGACTGGACGAAGCAGAAAAATGAATTGGTGAACTTGAAGACATGGTCATTGATATAGCAAGAGACAGGTTCTGGCTGATAGAAAAAGTGGAATACTTACTCGAAAGAGCTGATAACCAGGAGAACAGGAGCCATCGATCAAATATACGGTTCATTGGTTTACTGGAGGGTACTGATGGCAAGGAAGGTGGCAAAACAATCCAGCAGCTACTGGCAGTTATACAATGGCAAGAAAATTTCTGTCATTTAGATTGGCTATCATCCCTCCTAGACAGTGATGTTATTAATCCAGTAACATCACTGTGTCTAGGGCTGACAACCTCTTGCCACTTTACTGCCACAAAAACAGCTGTATCACTTCACTTCCCTGACAGCTGTCATAAACTCACTAGCCATGTTGTTTAACGTCATCGCTGACAGGACACTCGATGAAATGTTCTTGGGTGACTCATTTACTGCTACTCCGTCCACTTCACAAACACCAGAAACATCAGTGAGTACTCTAAAAAGAAAGGAAAAAGCATGGCATTTACAAGTTGATTCCAATGAAATAGATAAAATAGAGACAGACTGTAATGAGCAGAACACTAAACACCAGACAGCCTGGGCAGTCCACGTATTCATGGACTGACTAGAAGAAAAAGCAATAGCATGTGAAATAAAAACAGTTTCCCCAAAACAGCTTAATCAAATACTAAGGCAATTCTATAGCAATGTCCATAACTCTAACGGTGAACAGTACAGCATAGGGAGGCAGGGAGGTCAGTAAGGGAAGCCAAAGCTCAGACAGAAGAACACATTGCAAAATCAGTGGGTAGAGGGGACAAAACCTTTTACAGGTGCATAACTGAAAAAAGAAAGACAAAGGGAGGGATAGTGAGACTGAAGGGGGAGGATGGGGGCCGTGTGGAGGATGACAACAGTAAAGCTGACATACTGAACAGGTATTTCTGCTCAGTCTTTACTGAGGAAGAGGAGGGTAATGGGTCTGAAGGGAATACAAGGGTGAGAATGGCACAGAATTGACACAAGTCCCTTTAACGAGAAAGGGTCCTGAAGGAACTGGAAGCAAAGAGTTGATAAAGCAATGGGGCCAGATGGGTGCACCCAGGGTCCTTAAAGAACTAAGAAAGGTGGTGGTTGAACCTCTGGCTATCCTGTTTATCCGATCACTGGAAACAGGGAGGTACCCAAAGACTGGAGGACAGCAGATGTAGTCCCCTTATACAAAGTGGGAACAAAGAGGAAGCTGGGAACTACAGACCAGTCAGCCTCACTCGGTAGTGGGAAGACATGGAAGCACTACTGAAGGAGAGATTGGTGGAACATCTGGTTGTCAAGGGACACAGGACCCAAGGCAGCATGGTTTCACCAGGGGGGGCTCATGTCAGACCAACCTCATTGAATTTTTGACTGGGTGACTAGGAGGTGGATCAGGGAGGGCAGTGACATGGCCTATCTGGACTTCAGCAAGGCCTTTGACACTGTGCCACATAGAAGACTATTACACAAACTGGGGAATATGGTGTGGACAGGACAGTAGTGTGGTAGGTAACTGGCTGGGTGGCAGGACACAGAGGGTGGTGGTAAATGGCTGTCACTCCACAGAGGGAAGAGTGACCAGTGGGTACCACAGGATCAGTGCTGGGACCGGGTTCTATTCAACATCTTCTATCAGTGACATGGGCAGGACCTAGAAGGCAGAATTTCACTGTTCGCTGATGACACAAAGCTCTGTAACAGAGTAGACACACCAGAGGGTGTAGACAGAATGAGAAGCTTACCTGCAGAAACTTGAAGAATGGTCAGGGGTTTGGCAGTTGAAATTCAATGCAAAGAAGTGCAAGATAATGCATATGGGTACAAAACCCCTGGCACAATATATACAGTTGGGGTGAGGATATAGCATGCACCAAGCAGGAAAGGGATCTTGGGGTTATCATCTCTGATGACCTCAAGGTAAGGGAAAAGTGTGACAAGGCAGCAGGTAAAGCAATGGGATGCTGGGACGTATAGGCAGGGGCATACCAGCAGGAAAAGGGAGGTCATAATTCGGCTTATACAAGACACTAGTGAGGCCCCACCTGGAGTACAGTGGACAGTTCTGGACCATACCTACGTAAAGACATAGACAGGGTAGAGAAGGTTCAGAGGAGGGCAACAAAGATGGTGCATGGATTGCATCACAAGTCCTATGAAGACAGGTTGAAGGAACTAAAACATGTACTCCTGGAGGAGAGGAGGGAGAGAGGATATGATAGAAACATACAAGTATCTTACAGGGAGGAACAGGGTGCAGGAAAACACTATTTTTAAGTGAAAAGATGTTCCAGGACTAGAGGGCATGGGATGAAGTTGGAGGAGGGACAATTCAGAGGAAACATAAGAAAGAATTTCTTCACAGAATGGGTGGTGGACAAGTGGAACACCCTGCCAGAGGAAGTGGTGGGAGCTGAAACAATCATGGGATTTAAGAATGCATGGGATAGACATAAAGGAATTCCTGAGGTCAGGGGTAAGGGGCAACAGACTTCTAGGAAAACAAACTGAACTTACAAGCTCAAATGGGCAGACTGGGTGGGCCATAGGCCCTTATCTGCTGACACTGTTTATGTATCTATGTATCTATGTATCTATATCCAGCTATATCAGCCTATGTGCTGGGCTCAATTGATAATGAGCCCCCCAAAAGTTGCTGTATGAACATCATGGCAGATACTGACTTCCAACCTGCCAACAATGTATTTGTGGGCCATTTAAAAAATATCCAAAGACAAGGCAGAGACATTGCCAGCCACCATCCACCCATCGCCAAAAGTGACCTGAAAAAAATGAAACACTCCGAGGCCCTGAATCCAGGAACTACCACAGGGCTACTCTGAAGAGTGTGGTTAAAGCTGCAGCTACACTTCATCCATAGGGGCTGTGAGGGCCAGAGATCATTAAAGCTGGATTCCTTCTCAATTAAATGAAATGAAGAGGGACTCAGACATGTCACAATGTCTTTCAATGAAAAGACCAAAAAATCATGCAAAAATAATGGAACGGGACTGAGAAAACCTACCTAGTGCTATGTTCAAGGTTCCTGGAAACCCACTGTGCCCTGTGCGATGCCTTGAGCTGTACCTCTCGAAACTGCCCCAAACCCTCCCTGTCTTTTCCTACACCCTTGTAGAAAACCCAGCACAGAACTAATGCAACAGCCCATACGGTACACCCTCGAACCCATGGGTGTAAATTATCTTTCCAGCATGTTGCCCCACATCTGCAAGTTCACAGACATTGAAACAAAATACACAAATCATAACATGTGAGCAACTGCTGTTCAACTCCTAGCAGAAGCTAGGACTGGAAGACAGACAAATTATGTCGGTAATAGGACAAAAAGCAGAATGTCCCTTAAATTGTATTGGGCTGCCAAACTCACAGATAGACAGAACTGGAGTAGAATCCTTTCTCAAGCAGCATCAGGATATCCTGAACAACCGAGCAGCATGACCATGTAGGAAGCACGACATGACCCGGAAGACACCACACGACCTCCAACTGAAGAAACCTTCCAGGCAACCACTAGCAACGAAAGAAGCAATCAACCACCGAGAAATCAAAATTGCATCAGCATCCAGGGAAATACACACTGCAGCATTAACTTCTACCATCAGAGTACACATCTGATAAATTGTAAACAGTTGCAGTTCTCAGTAAACTGAATGCTCTGCTTTGAGCTTCAACATACTTATTGCATAAAGGTTGATTTCACAGTTGTGCCACCCTAAAAATAAAATATGATGTTTTAAAACAGATCTTAAATAATAACTACATGTTTTTAGAGCATTTTCATACAGTTTCTTAACATTTTTATTTTCTTACCGATGTTTTAAATAACTGTCCCATCAGTTTAAAGGGACTATTTTATGTATAATTTATTAAAAACCAATACTTCAAGTAAAATAATTTAAAAACAGCAAATCTGCCTCTGTGTAATAATTCTGCAACCTCCACTAAATTTACACGAGTCATTATATGGCATATAATACACTCAGGGTGTGAGTTATCGTATAATAACGTCACTCCTGGGGTGGTAGAAGAACTCAGCTTTGCCTTGCACTTCAACCCACCCAGGAGTGATGTTATTACATGATAACAGACACCCTGTTGTGCCTTATTGCTTAAGTAAACTGGGCATGGCTCCTGAGGCCAGAAAGTTCGAATTACAGAGTGCTCACAGAACCGGTCCCAAACCAAAGCCAGGGGACAGACCTCGGAACTTGTTTTGCATGCCCCCAGACAACATGGCCTGATAGATTGGGGTGGCAATAAAGTTTTCATCTTCCAGGACTTCAGCCAGGAATTGCAGATTAAGTGGCAAAAGTTCTCCGGAGTGAAGACCAAACTGCATGGGCCTGGCTGGGAATTCGGGCTGATTTATCCAGCTAAATTATGGACTGTCTGTCCAGGACAGCCCCCAAAGTTGTTTGAAAAAGTCATAGAAGTGAAACAATATGTACAGTCCATGGAATCATCCCAAAAAGGCAGGGCACTGTCTCAAACTACCAAACAGGTCCACTGATGGACAAGTCTTTAATGTAATCTGCTATGTGTGAATATTGCCACAGGTAATCTATTTGATATCTTAATACCAGACCCAGTTTATATGTTGATGCTCCCATTTTATTGACATTAACTAAATCACTATCAGAGCAGGACTCTTGATCCCTTCTATTCCACCAGATAAAGGTGCCAGGAGGTGCTAGTTAATGGGATGCCCCTTGTCTGTAACATCCTAATTGAACTGTTGGGCAAAATGAGGGTACAGTGAATTGCTTTATGAATTTTGTGGAGAGGCTGTGCAAATAACACTAATGTATTGGCAATTACCTCTTCAAAACTATTGTTTTTACTATACCTAAGGACAAGTGGAGAGCTGTCTGCTTGGTGACTCGGAACAAGGGGTAACAACGATGAAAGATAGTTGGGTCTCATCTTGGCATCTGTCAGTGGGAAACCCTGTATCTGATCAGCTGTGTTTCATGCGGTCCCAATGAGAGGCACAATGATAGATGCCTTAATGTGTGGCATGGGAGACCCTGTTGAATTGCACCGCGATCCTCACATGCGAGGGGTCCCCAGCATGACTGTTGCCAGGCTAATTGATAAGATCCCACTTAACAACATGGGGCTGACTTGTACATCCCCACTCAAGGAAGCAGGGGGCTTTCCACTGGTTTAGTTTGTCCCTCACATGCCAGCAGCCCCAGTGTAACAGCAAGTAGATCTCTGAAGTCCTGATGTGAGGGGGAGATTTGCAAGCAGGCTACTCTTTTTCAGATTTAGTAAGCTTTATTATGTTTACCATTTAACAAAATTATACACAAAACACCATTACATGGAAGTGCTTAGAAACAATAATCCAGCAACTTAGATCCATTATACCATTATTACAAATAGGGATCATACATATGACATATTAAAAGGGAGTAAGTTATAATGTTATTAGAATGTTAATGGTGAGAAAAAAAAAAAACAAAAAAAAAATCCAGTTATAATCTTCCCTCCCAGTACCCTCCCCCCACCCCATTTAATTCACCACTGAAAAAAAACAGGTAAGAGAGAAAAAGAAAAAGGGAAACCTCAACATGATTCAAATTATGTTGCATGTATTTGGGGATAAGTTCAGTGATTCTACAGTGTGGGTTATTGTTGTTGGACAGTTAAGGTCCACAGAACTCAGCTTAGTGGAGCCAAGTCGACCCTATTATGGACATGAAGAATGTTTAATAGACAGTAGGGTGTGCAGAAGAGCCCAGATCTTCTGATATTTCATGCTTCTTTTAGAAATGCTCGCTAGGAGATGTTCTGCTTGTAAAGCAAAGAGGATTTCTTGGTGCCATTCTGTATACATAGGGGTTTGTTGGTCCAACCAGTGATGTAATATCACTTTCTTAGCACATAGGGAAATTAGTCATATGTTTCCTTTGGCTTCCAATAAGAGTGTCTGCCGAGTCCCCTAGGATGCAAATCTCTGGTTGGAAAGCATTTTGCAGTCCTAATAAAGGGTTCAGTCTAGAGTGGATACTTTCTCAGAGGGGGGACGCCTTATCACATTCCCACAGAATGTGAAACAGCGTGCCTCGCTGGAGCCCACATCTGGTGCACAAATCTGACTGAAGCTTTCCCATCTTACAAAGTTTTACAGGAGTATAAAACAGATCCTGTAGTATCTGAAATTGAAGCAGTCTGAAGCAATCCCACCTGACATCCTTATACAGCCTATTCCAGATTTGTGACCAGTGTCGGGGGACCATGGGTGTTGGAGGGAGAATCCTATCCCATACGTAGTGAGGGGTACCCTCTAGTTCCATGACTATTTTGTGCAGCTCTTTATAATAAAAGGAAATTAGGTGAGAGGTGGGCCGCGTTTGTAGAGTACTAAGGATGGGGCCAGTCATGTGATGGTCCCATGGGCCATTACCAAAATGCCATATTAGGACCTGGGAAATTTGAAGATATTTAAAGCAGAAAGAAGTAGGCAAATTATATTTTGCCACTATATCCGAGAATGTTAACAGCCTATGATTCTCTGTTATATCTATAACTTTTTTCCCCACTCCACCCGGCCAAAACAAGTGATTAATGATTCTTCCTCCAATTTTAAAATTGAGGTTACCCAAAATGAATTGAGAGGAATCCTTTTCCAGAGAGCATCTTTGAGTATTATTAATTTGCTTGTAAGTACGAAGGGTTCTTATAATGGGAGTGGTTTTAAGCTGTCCAGGAACCTTGTTAAGGGGGAGATATGGTAATATCCTGATATCAATACCAGATAAAACACAGAGCAACTTCTCTATTTGTAACCACAATGGAAAATAAAGGTCCGAGCAGGGATCCAGGGCCTGATTCAACCATTGCAAGACAACTGCACTGTTAATGGAAAGGTAGTAAAGATAAATGTTTGGGACTTGTAGGCTTCCTAGTTATTTTGGTCTCTGTAGTTTAAACAGTGCCCTGCGAGGGGTTTTATACTTCCAAATAAATTTAGATATAATGCCATGAACGTGATTGAACCAGGCCTTAGGTAGGTATTGATTATATAACTGAAGGGGATACAACAAGCAGGGCAAAACATTCATTTCAATAGTATTAATTCATCCCCACAGGGAAATGGGAAGTAATGCCCATTGATTCAGGTCAGTCTTAATTTGTGCTATTAGCTGATCTAGATTATATTGCTTCATTTTGGAGTTAGATTGGGATAAATATATGCCCAGATACCTCATCTTATCCTTTACCCAGAAGAGTCCAAGATGTTGAATGTCAGCTTTTAAGGTCAGGTTATTTAGTGGCATAACCTCCGTCTTGGACAAATTCAATTTATAGTTGGACAGTCACCCAAATTCCTGGATGATATCCAATGTAGCCGGTATAGATTTAGATGGGTGGGTAATATGAAGTAAAATATCATCTGCTTACACTGATAATTTGTATTGAAGGTGATTAATTGGGATACCAGTGACTAAGACTGATGTGTTTATTATCTTAATAAGGGGTTCTAAGAATAGGTTAAACAAGTAAGGGGAAAGGGGGCATCCTTGTCGAGTGCCCTGTTGTAATGTGAAGGGAGGGGAAAAAACTCCATTACAGAGAATGTGGGCTGACGGGTGGGAGTAGAGAATTTTTATCCACTGTATAAATTGTACTGGGATATGATATTTTGGAAGTAAATTAAATAGATAATCCCATGACACTCGATCAAAATATTTTTCTGTGTCCAGGGACACCAAAGCCGATTGAATATTAGAGTCCCTGGCCGCAGAAATAAGATAGGAAATTTTATGCAGGTGGTTCGCCGACAAGCGTCCAGCCACAAAGCCCACTTGTTCGGGACTTAGCAGGGTCTGCCATACTTGAGCCAATCAATTGGCTAGGATTTTTGCTAGGATCTTCAAATCAACATTTATAAGGGATATTGGACGGTAATTTGGCAGCATTGTAGGGTCCTTGTCTGGCTTTGGAAGCACCACAATAATGGCGGAGGTAAAACTGTGGTCTGAGAGGCCATGTTTATAGATATAATTGTAGAAGTTGAGGAGTTTAGCACCAAATTGGGCTTTAAAGGATTTATAAAAATTGGGCGTATAGCCATTAGGGCCTGATGCTTTATCTAATGGGAGTGTATCAATGGCTTTGTAAACTTCTGATAGTGTCAGGAGAGCTTGCAAAATAGATATTTGGTGCTGAGACAGTCTTGGGAGATCTATACCTTAGAGAAATCAGTCTAACTCCGTATTTTTAAAAGGTATTGAGGAACATGAATAAAGAGATTGGTAGTAGGTTTTGAAGCAGGAGATAATGGGCCAGATATTCAAAACTTTGCGTTGGGCAAAAACCGTTTGCACAGATTTAGCGTGGGATTAACGTGGGTCTGCTATATTCAAAAGACCAAATAGCATGGGCAAACTGCATTAGCACCAGGCAAAACTATAATGTATGCAAGGGCAAACTGACATGAATACAGGTGCAATGCTATATTCAGCGACTAGCACCGCGCCTAAGTGGTTTTATGCGGACTTAGAAACATAGAAACATAGAAACATAGAATTTGACGGCAGATAAGGACCGCTTGGCCCACCCAGTCTGCCCATTTCCCTACCTACTGGATAAGCTGCAGATCCTAGTTAACCAGCAGCCTACTTCTTCTTACCCCCCAGAATTGCCTTATGACTGTCCCATGCATGCTTGAATTCCACCACTGATTTTGACTCCACAACCTCCTCTGGAAGGCTGCCCATGCATCCACAACCCTCTGTGAAAAAATACTTTCTAAATTACCTCTGAGCCGCCCCATCTTCAAATTGAGCCCTCTTGTTCTGCACACCTCTTTTGAAAGATGCTACCCTCTTGACTTTGTTGATTCCCTTGAGGTACTTGAAAGTTTTATCATGTCCCCCTCCCCTCCTTTCCTCGAGGCTATACATATTAAGCTCCTTAAGTCTCTTCATATGTCTTCTGGTGCAGACCCTGCACCATTTTAGTTGCCCTCCTCTGGACAGCTTCCATCCTGTTCATGTCTTTATGAGATTGGGTCTCCAGAACTGCACACAGTACTCCAGATGGGGTCTCACCAGCTGTCTGTACAGAGGGATAATAACTTCCTGTTTTCTACTGGTGATGCCTCCCTATGCATCCCAGTAACCCCCAGCCTCCTTGCTGCCCCTCTCACATTGCTTGCCCACCTTTAGGTCATCTGATATGACTACCCCAGGTCTCTTTCCATTTTTGTTGTTGTTAGTATCTCACCTCCATTGTGTACTCTTCCCTGGGTCTTTGTTTCCAGGTGCATTACCTTGCACTTCTAGCATTGAATCTAAGCTGCCATACATTTGACCATTCCTCTAACCTTGTCAAGTCCCTTCTCATCCTTTCCACCCCACCCTGTACATCAACTCTGTTGCAAATCTTAGTGTCATCTGCAAAGAGACATACTTTTCCTTCCAGTCCTTCCGAATGTCACTTATAAAGACATTGAAGAGGACGGTCCTAATGCTGAACCTCCGGTACCCCACTAGTAACCCTCCTTTCTTCTGAGTGGACTCCATTTATTATTACTCTCTGTGTCCTATTCTCCAGCCAATTCTTTACCCAGGTTGTCATCTTGGGACCCATTCCCAGGCTGGCTAACTTGATATTAATCTTTTGTGTGGGACTTGTCAAATGCCTTGCTAAAGTCTAGGTAGGCCATGTCCACAGCCCCTCCCTGATCTACTACTTGGTCACCCAGTCAAAGAAATCTATCAGATTGTTCAGGTATGACCTTCCCGCCGTGAATCCATGCTGCCTAGGTCCCAGCCCTCTGGCCTCTAGATACTGGACAATTCTTTTCTTCAGAAGTGATTCATAATTTTCCTATCACTGAGGTTAAACTAACAGGTCTGTAGTTTCTGCTTCTGCCTTGCTTCCACTTTTGTGAAGGGGAATCATATCTGCCCTCCTCCAGTCCTCGGGTACCACCCCATCCTCCCATGATTTGTTAAAAAGGGTAGTCAGTGGTGTCACTAGTTCTACCCTTAGCTCTTTTAGAATTCTGGGATGAATCCCATCAGGCCCCATTGCTTTGTCCACCTTCAGTTTTCAGAGTTCTTTCAGAACCATTTCTTCTGTGAATGGGCTGGTATCAACTTCTGTATCCAGAGTGTTACCACTATTTGTTTTATGTACCCCACTCTTCATTTGTAAATACTGAGCAAAAATATTTGTTTAGTATCTCTGCCTTTTCACAGTCTCCCCTGCCCACCCTCCCTCCCCTTGTTAAGCCTCACTATCCCTCCCTTGGTCTTCCTTTGCTCCCTGATGTACCTATAAAAGGTTTTATCTCCGTCTTAACTGAGTTGGCTATCTTTTCCTCGGTTTGGGCCTTTGCTGTTCTGATTGCCTTCCAGCCTCCTTTTTGTTAACTGATACAGTTCTCTGTCCTGCTTCTTCTGCTAATCCTTGTACTTCCTGAATGCTTTCTTTTCTCTTGAACCTTCACTGCCACTTCCTTTGAGAACCATAGTGGTTTCTACATCGCCTTGTTTTGTTTATTTGCTTCAAACAAAGGCTCATACCTCTGTGATGGCAGTTTTATTATTCCCCATTGTTCTTCCACCCTCCTTCCTGCCCATTTGCTAGTGCATTCCTTAGGCACTCACCCATTTTGGCAAAGTCAGCCCTCCTAAAGTCTAATACTTTTGTCTTTGTATGGCTTGATTCTATTGCTGTGTTTATTGTGAACCATACTGATCTATGGTCGCTAGTTGCCAGATGGCTACCCACTTCTACATCTGTGATCCTGTGACTTAGCGCGACACTTAGCATGGTGCAAATTACCGTCCAGGAAAAGCTTGTCTTAACCCTTGGCAATCAGCTTTGCACAACACTTTGGCTTTGCGTGGTGTTTGCACGGGTTTAGCACGGGTTTTGCGCGACCCTAACAAATAAATATGACACAGAGATAAAGCCAAACATAGAGGAAGCATGCTGCTAACTGATGGCATCACAATGATGCCCTCATCTGCCACCAGTCCCAGCCATGCCAGGCAGTAAGTGGTGACCCTGCCAACAGTAGACAGCATGGCAGTGTGGCCATACAGCACACACCTGCGGACCACACATCTGTGGACACGAACAGATGCCAGCACACACATGCAGCACTGTGGGCATGGAGAATGTTGAGGGGAATGTGTATGGGTGGCGAGGCTGTGCCACAGACCAGGCATGGTCACAAGGCTGGGACACATCATGCGGTGCACATGGGCCAGTATTGGGAATACCCCAACACTAGTGTGCCTTTCAGATAATATATGCTCCCCCCCACCACATACCGCACAGCTGTACAACTGCCACAGCACACAAAGCCAGAAATGTACATGTCACTGCGAGCATCCCATGCCACAGGTATAGCATCTGTGGGTCACACAACAGTGTAACAGTAATGTCCACTGTCAGTAAACACCTCCAGGTTGGACCTGTCACTGTGTACAGTGCAGTCATCATCACTGCCCTACACACCATAGGCAGTGCTGTGTCCCTCACACTACTGGCCCCTTGCTACTGTAGTGTCTGCTGTGCACTGTAGTATGCCCTACAGTGTGACAGTTGCATGCAGCACCACCACCACCTGTGCCTATGCTGTCTTGTCCCTGGGGTACAATATGCTATGCTATGCTGTACTTGTTTACATGTAGCCTGCAGCTATCATCATGCACTGCCAGACTGACCTACAGGAGGAGCTGCGGTTGGACCTGGTCAGCCCCTGTACTTCCAGACTGACCTACAGGTGGCTCTGTGGGACCTTGCAGTAACGCTGGGCAAACTTCTTGCAAATCAGGGTATAATGAGATGCTAATCTGGTTGTTTGCCCAGAGACTACCTAAGTAGGCTCATTTGCATGGCACTTTTGAATATGGCACATTTTAGCTCCGAGCAAACGTGTTTGCACCGGGCTAACTGCTTAGCTCCACGCTAATGCCGCGCTGATGTGTTAGCGCAGTGCTAATGGTACGGGGAATAATATACAGTTTTGATCACTGTTCTTTCACATCTGCTGCTTCCTGCAGCTGTACTGAGTCCATGCGTTTGCTGGCACACACATTGGCCATGTAGTTCATCTGTCCCTGCCCTCACGTTGCTGTGCACTGTGTTGTTGTTGTGGGTTGCACTTCCTGGTTGCTTTATTCAGTGCTGTCTTATTCCCGGGCAATTTTTGCCCTGTGCTCCCAGACCAGTTTGCCCGGCTTCCTTAGACTATAATATTCAGCAGGATTAGCACTGGTCTATTTCCATTTCAATATAGCTTGCTTTGTGCTCCGGGCTAAGTTTGCCTGCCGGACAGTGCTAATTTAGCCCCTGGGCAAAGTTTTGAATATCTGGCCCTATGTTCCTGGGAGATGTGTGGACAGTACCCGAGGCATCCCGTATGGTTAAGACAATTCTATCCACCACCTGTGCCCTGAGCCTCATAGCAAGCAGTTTCCCAGACTTGTCTCCTTGGTCAAAATAGGTGGTTTTAGAGTGAAAAAAGAGGTGTTCGGCTCTGTCCCTGAGAAGGGTATTATATCAGAAATGGAGACTCTCTAGTTTTTCAAATTTTATTGGGTTGGAATAAGCGGTGAATGATTGTTCTAATGCTCTGATTTGTTGTAATAGTTAGGAGGATTCTTGGGAGATTTTCTTTTTCCTGATTGAAGCTAAGCGAATAACCTCTCCTCTCAGCAAGCACTTCAGTGCCCCCCATAGTATATCCAGTTTTGGCATGGTAGGGGCATTGTGTTCGTAGAAATTCTCTATAAAACCGTCAAGTCGCTCTATTAGGTATTCGGATTTCAGTAATTGGGAGTTGAATCTCCAGACTTTATCATGATCCATCAAGGTAGGTATTGACCATTGTAAAAGAGTTGGGTGGTGGTCAGATATCACTTTAGCTAGATAAACACAGGTTTGAACCCTTGATAGGTGCTCAATTCCCAATAAAAAGTAGTCAGTTCTTGATAGTGTATTATGAGGCAGGGAGTGAAATGAGTAGTCTTTTGTTGAAGGAAAGAGGGTTCTCCAGGGGACCACTAGGCCTAAGGAGTCCATCATTTCCCTCAATGCCAATTGTGCAGGGGTGAGGGAGAAATGTCTCGGGTTGGACCTATCCAGTTTGTTGCAAAGGACTAAATTCCAGTCCCCACCAATTAGTATTGGAAGGGTAGACCAGGGAGCCAGACTGATCATAAGATTAGTAAAGAATTGTGGGTCGTCCCCTACAGGGCCATAAACAGAGCCCAATATAAGCTCTGTATGGATCAAAATAGCTCTCAGCAATATGTATCTTCCCCAGGGATCAACTACTGACTGTAACAATTTAAAGGGTACCTGTCGTGCTACCAGCACAGCAACGCCACATTTGCGTGTGTCCAGACCAGCCCCCAGCGCTACACCCACCCATGTTCATCTTAAACTAAGGATCTGTGTTGTGGGTAAATGTGTCTCTTGGAGAAAAGCCACAACAACATTGAGTTTGTGGAGATGTAAAAGGATCTTGGCTCTTTTAGTGGGGGATTGGGCACCTTTGACGTTCCATGAGCAGAACTTTAAGGATGCTGCCATGACCAAATACCCTGTCCCATAGTGCTCCTCAAGAGAAAATTAACCCCATACAGATAAGTTCCAGTTCCCCAGTGGTCTGTGATATCAACATCCAGTGGTGAATAGTGTATATCCCCTTCCCCATTCCCCTTCCATAATATTAAATCCAGTACTCAGGTAATTATAATCCCCCATGCCCGACCTCCCCTTCCCACCATATAATATATACATATTTATTAAAGTCTCAAAAAAATTTAACATAAGAGAAATGCAAATTACTAAAAAAAATAAACTAACCCATTTGCCCTCTCCCCTTAACCACTTCCTCCTTCCCATAACAAGGTAGTCAGTGTTCTTGATGGGTTGTGTGGGTACATAGACCCCAATGCTTGACAGTCCCAGAAACATAATTATTACAACCCACTGAGACCAGGCAATTTCACATGTTATGATACCCCCCCCACCCTATGCCAGAACATGGTGTACTGATTAGACTGCAGAGTGGTCCAAAGACCTTGTCACCCGCCCCAACCCCCAACAAAGATAGTGCAACTAGCATAATAAAATAGTATCTTAACTGAGCAGTACTATGGGCAACATATTGAGCCCGGAAACTCGCAAGTTTGGCATAGGAGGGGAAAAAAAGGGAAAAAAGTGAAAACATCAGAAAACAAACTCCCGTCCAACTTATATTTCAGCCAAATAGTCTGAGCAGTCAGTCTAGACTTGTATGTTTAAGTTCTTGATTGTGCCCGAGAGTGAAGAAGGAAAGAAAGAAAGAAAAGGGGGATTCCCTTTTAAACAGGCCTGTTTGATTTATAAAATAAAATGTAAAGATTGCATTGCCTGATGCAAAAAAGTATAACAGGGCCATGTCCACACGGTGAATATCTTCTGCCCTCTTGTGGTCTGACTAAATAAAGCTAAAACCATCGCACAGCACTCCTGCGTGAAGGCCACAGGGGGAAAGTCACAACTCAAAATGGACTGGTTTTCTTCAGCAACAGGCTTACCAGCTTATTTGTCACTTAATCAAAAGTCCCTTGAGATAAAAGTTGATGCAGTTCAAATTGTCAATCGCCAAACTTGCTGCAGATTGAGCTATAAGAAATCCAGAGAGTACCAGCAGCTTCTCCTCTGTGAAGTCGCGGTTTCTGTCGACCTCTCGTGGATGTTTACCAAAAGTGCTCACAGTCACCCAGAAGAACCATCCTCCTTTTCAGATGAATGAAATAAAAAGAAATTCCAGGGAGATCTTCTTCCAGTAACCTCAGCGGGTAGTGAATAATTCGGGGAGCAGAGAGTGTAGAGCTGGATTTGCTTGTTGTGCAGTATCATAGGAGTGCCATTTCCCAGCATGTAACACGGACAAGCGAGACAGATACCGTACCCTATACTTAATCCCCGCTGCAATTAGTTTTGAAACTAAGGGATGATACTCCGATCTCCTCTGTCTCACTGTAGCTGGAAGGTCCTGTGCAAATCTCAAGTGATGGTCCTCCCATAATACTTGCTGAAAGCTCCTGACTTGCTCAAGGATATATGTTTTATCCAAGAAATTGAGGAATTTTATGATCATTGGCCTTGGGGGCTTCCCAGCTGTTGGTTTGGGGGCATAACGAGCAGTGAGCCCTCTCTATTATATAGGTAGTGTTGTTGGGGGAAGGCCCAGTGATTTTTGTGAGCATCTTTTGCAGGAATATGATAAGTGTAGGTCCCTCAGCATCCTCTGGAAGGCCGAAGATTATGATATTATTCCTGCGGCTTCAGCCTTCCAGATCTTCCCATTTGGCTTCTATTTTATGTAGCCACTGCCTCATGTTAGTTGCTTTGGGTTCCATTCTGTCTTTCCAACTTTCCAAAGAGGTAGTACAGGCTGCAACATCAGAGATGGCCCAATTTGTGTCCAAGAGCTCCCCTCTGAGCGATCTGATTTCCCCAGTAATATCTTGTAGAGCCTCCTTAAACAGCTGTAGTTCTTCCATAAAGTTTTGTTCAGAAAGCGGAGTCAGCATTTGCTGAGTTGCTGTGGAGGCAGTGGGTTTCGAAGGACTCCCTGAATGGCCCTTAGCTCATTTCAGCCCTTTCTCAGGGGTCTGTGGGAGCGTATGTCTTGGTAAAGCCTGGCGCATTTCGACCTCCATTGTAGTGGTAGGTCCTGATTCCAAGAGCAGACGTTTAGGTTTATTTTTATCAATGCCAGCCATCCAAACTGCTTACCGATCGTGCCAGGAGTTTTTAAGTGCACAGTCCGCTGGTAGGAAGGTGGATAACTGAAGTAGGATAGCTGTTTTTAGGCTGTAAATGAGAGCTGAAGTGGGAGCTTGGTCTAGAAGCTGCTCGTCTCACAGAAGCATCATGTGATCTTGGGAAGGCTACTCTTGAAAACTACCTCTCATCAGACAGATTCACTGTCTAGCCTCGCTAGATGTTGAGACCAGCTGCTTGAATGCAACTGATACCAAGGGGCCATGCAAATCGGTTGCTTTGCCAACGGGATGTCACTTATTCCAGTTGTCAAACGGTCTGGTTGGTGTTATTTCACTTAATCTCCTGAACTGCTGGCTCTCAATCACAGTGGAGTAATTAAATGTGGTATGTAAGTAACACCCAAACAGGTACTGAGTGAGGGACAAGACACAAGCACTACAGATAAGGGTTAGCTTGCATATGTATACTTGGGGCCTGCGTTTTTGCTTACACTGTCAGCCAGTCATGACAGGTATGAATCCCTCCATTGTCTCTCTGATTATGGCTAGGGCTGTAGGTACTGGAGACAGAGAGGAATACTGTTTGTGGAACTACTACCTATCATGTTAGAACAAGCTTTGGGATCTTACTTCAGGAGAGGGAAGATGTTGGCGTTATACTGCCAAATATAATTAGCCTCCATGGGAATGTATAGTCTGTTGCACTTGAAGGTGAAATGTTTAACTGGTACTTAGGGTTACATTTAATTACTAATTAATATGGCTAATAAAAGATTCCCTATAACAGTTAATATAGGGAATGTAAGGGCTATAAGATGGCAGTAACTAGGGGGTGAGACAGCCCTGGGCAATGTCCTATGAGAGATGGTTCCAGGTTCACATCTGGTGCAAATTGGAAAAGAGTGTGGGAGGGAAAAGAAAGGAAAACAAATGGGGGGAAGGGTGCTCTTGGGTAGATTGGTGGGTGATGCTGGCCCTCTGGCAGTGCCTGCATCAAGGAAGGGGCATCAATTAATCTCCGGGAGTACCTATGGTGAACACATACACACACTGCTGTTGAACAGTATCTTGTTAATTTAACTACAAAAGTAAGTGCCAAAGCTCCACACATGCCTTGTCCACTAAGGTATTAGTGGGAAACTGCTTCAATCTTTTTTTTTTCAATTCAAAGTTTTATTCAGTTTTACGCAATTACAGAGAGAAGATCTACTGTAACATGTAGATTAGTAATACAGTAATAGAATATAGGAAATTAAATCAACCACTCCCCCCGTCTACCCTCCCAAAACCCCCCCATTCACACAGACTACAGCAACCAAATATATAACTATCTATCAGCAAAAGAGAGATCATTAGGTTTTCTGGAGAGAGTACAGAGCAGTGAGAGAACCCCATATTTTAAGAAATTTCTGAGATTGATTATGTAGGCTAGCAATTGTCTTTTCCAGTCTAAGATTGGCCAACAATTCCTGTAACCATTCACTATAAGAAATATCATTCTTTTCCTTCCAGTGCCTCAAGACCAGTTTTTTAACCAACATGGCAATGAGGGTTATATGATACTTTCTGTTAGTGACACCCACAGAGGAAAGATCCCCCAATATAAAAATTTCAGCAGTAAATAGATCTGATAAACCCAAGAGAGGGTCAACCTTCTGTTTAATAGTATTCCAGAGGGGAGTTATCTTGGGGCATGCCCAGAAAATATGTAATAGGTTACCCTCTCCTTGAAGACACTGAGTGCATGTGGTTGAAGGGAGGAGTCCCAGTTTGGCCATCTTCTGAGGTGAGTAATAGAGGTTATGCAATACCTTGAATTGTGTTAATCAGAGCCTATCCTGTATAACAAATTTGTGGCAGTTCAGCCACAGAGCAGGCCAGAGTAATTCTTGATTGTGAAAAAGAGAGGCCAAAAAGTGAGTCGGGCCAAAAGTGTCGGGCCATTTCCAGTTGTGGATTAAGCCATATATTCTGGAAACAGCATGGGAAAGGCCCGCAATGGAAATTAAATCTGCTAAACAGAATAAGTTTGGGGATAAGGGTGGAACTGCTCCAAAAGATTTTATTAGTAAGTGCCGTAATTGGAATATTTTAAAAATAACAGAGTTTGGGATATGGGCCTTGTTTAGAAGTTCAGGTGAGGTTAACCATGAGCCATCAGCTTTCAGGAAAGAGCTAAGGGGAAGATCCCCTAGTTGAGTAATCTATCTCATTTGAAGAGGTTTACCATCAATTGTGAGATTAGGGTTCCCCCACCAAGGCTGAAAACTGCATCAATCTGATGCCGGATGGGGAAGCGAGGGGAACTTTGGGACATACTCACGCTAGGAATAATTACAGTAAGACTAGTTGGGCTAGTTGCTCCACCCAAGGGGAAGGGGAGTATGGGTGTTGTTCCAATAGACATGAAGAGGGAGGGTTTGGGGACCTAAGGAAGGGAGTTTGTATATATGTTTAGAGGTGTTACAGCCGAGTTGGTTGCTCTGGGATCACCAGTTGGGGGGAGGCAAAATGTACAAGTATTTGTTTAAGTTTTTTTCCTCTCAGTTCATTGTAGGTGTTAGTAAGCTGGGGAGGAGCTGGAAAGGACTCACTAGTCCATAGCAACTTCCAGTTAAATGCTATATGAGAAAACATGGTACAAATCTCCTAATGGTACAGAAAAACACACTAATCCAGGGCAATATCACTGTATTGTATTTGTGCTTAAATGAAAATGGATGAATATTTATTGAAAATTCTGTCATGGAATGTGAATGGGTTGAAAATGCATGTTAAAAGAAAGAGTACTGTCCAAAATGAAGGGCATGAAAACAGATATGCTTTGCTTGCAAGAGACACACATGGTAGATAAAGAAGGAAGCTTCATGGGAAAAAACTGGGGGGGGGGGTGGAGTAGTTTGAGGCATACTTCTCCAAAACAAGGAGGGCAGCTATCTGCATAAGACCACACTTCCTAGGGAAAATGATTAAAATATATGCAGATCATGTATTGGGCTAAATACTACTTAATACCAGCCAAAAGCTTGCTATTGCTTCTATGGGCCTAATGTGGAATGTACTGATTCTACAACAAACTAAAAATTCAAATGGCTGACCTTGAGGGACTGTGGATTGTGTGTAGGGATTATAACTGTGTGGCAGACATGATGCTGGAGAGATCCTTTAGGCTGGGGTTCCCCGAGTCCAAAAATGCTAGGGCCCTAAAGGGACTGATGGCTGACTATGGTCTAATAGATGCATGGAGGCAGGTCAATCCTAAAGGCAGGGAGTACACTCACTATTCCTGTTCTGCAGTGAACTATGCAAGGCTTGAAAGAGCGCTGATTTTGCTTCCCTTGGTAACATTCATACAGTCTACTGGGCATGAATCTATCACCTTAACTAATCATGCTTCAATATTCCTAGACTTGCAAGGGTTGAGATCACTGGGAGTCACCAGAACTTGGAAACTGGACCTACTTCTATTGAGTGCCAGAGTTCATTTTAAATATTAGGGATCAGATACAACTCCTGGAGAATAACCCAAAAGGGACCACAAGTGCCTCTATCAGGCGGGAAGCATTTGAAGGCGGTGTTAAGGGGGACCATTATATCATACACAACATACACGAGGAAGTGGGAGGGGGAAGACCTCTTGGCCCTTGAAAAGCAAATTTCCCAGGTAGAGAAGCAACATATGCAAAGTCCTAACACTGGGCAATATCAGCAACTCCAGAAATTAAAAAGGAAACGCAATAAATTGGGGAGTGCAAAAATAGAATGTTGTATCCTGCTAAACCATCTGTCCAATTACCTCGAGGGTGATACTGGAGGGAAATGGCTTGCATGGCAGTTCAAACATAAAACAAACATCAAAAGCATAGCACAAATTCAAAATACTGAGGAAGTATTACAGAATAATGGCAAGGACATTGAGGAATGCTTTAAGGAATATTACCAAACACTCTACACAGCTGAGGTGCACCCATCTGAACCCAACTTGCAGAGTTACCTATCCAGTTCCACAGTGGCAAAAATCTTGGACCCTGATCAGAGGCAGCTGGAGGAAGGTGTAGAGTGGAAAGAGGTTGAGAAGGCCATACAGCACCTAAAAGGGGGGAAGGCTCTGGGATTAGATGGATTCCCTACTGATGTTTATAAAATCTTTAAAGAGGAGTTGGGTGAATGCTTAAGTGATATGGTAGTTAAAAGCTTTGCAGTTGGTACTCTACCCCATCTAATTGATCAGCCACCATAGTCCTGCCAAAGCCTGGGAAGGATTTGATGCTATGCGGGTCATACAGGCCTATCTCCCTTCTCACAGCAGACTACAAAATCTGCGCTAGAGTTCTGGTGGCTAGTTTGAAAATGGCGCTACCCAAAATAATCCACCCTGATCAAGTGGGTTTCATCCAAACCTGGCAAGGGAAACATAATGTTAGGAAGGCCATGAACATAAATTTGGAGGTGGGGTAATTCAAATGGGGGGAATATGGCTGTATTGGCTCTGGATGCAGAGAAGGTGTTTGACAGGGTGGAGTGGAGATATATGTTTGCAACCCTGAAACACTTTGGACTGGGAACATGCTCAGGTGGATCTCAGCCTAGTACCATAAACCCTCAGTGCAGATAATGATTGATGGGCACATGTCCCCATCATTTGACCTGACATGTGGAACTAGGCAGGGCTGTCCCCTGTCCCCACTGCTATATGTGTTATCACTTGAGCCCTTGGCCACTACCATTAGAGGGGACCCCAAACTAGAAGGTCATCTCTTCAATGGTTCCCATTATAAGATTTCATTGTTTGCTGATGACCTCCTGGTTTACTTGCAAAATCCAGAAGTGGGCCTCCAAAGATTACATCAAATCCAGAGGAACAATAGTAAAATTTCAAGTCACAAGATTAATTAGGCCAAAAGTGAAATTATGCACATGAACTAGAGTTCAATATTAAGCCTCCAGAACAATCAATGGGGCATGAATGTGGTTGCCTCCCTTAAATACCTGGGAATTCAGATATCATCGTATAAATACAAACTCTTGCACAAAAATTATCATACACTGCTGGGCTCAATGAGGCAAGACTGTGAGAGATGGGTTGGCTTACCAATAAGTTTAATTGGTAGAATTAACACTATAAAAATGAACATTCTTCCTAAATATTTGTACTTATTCCTGAGCTTGCCCATAAGGGTGCCAGAAATATTCTTTAAATCATTGAACAGCATAGTGCATACGTTCCTGTGGGAGGGCAAAGCAACTCAGATTCCTAGAGGTATCCTATAGCTCCCAATGAGGAAAGGGGTTTGGCATTGCCCAATATGAAGTATTATTACTGGACCTCACAATTGGCAATGCTGGCAACCAACGATACTGCATTAGCCCCTGACTGGATGGACATGGAGGGTGAAATTTATGAAGGGGATCTTGTGTCTACATGCTTCCTACCTGTCACGTGTGGTACTCCAAGTTAATTACAAGGCAACCCTTATACAAAACAACTGTTGTGGATATGGAGGGGGTACATGATATGATTGGGCATAAAGGGAAAGTGTCACCATGTGCAAACTTGATCACAGTGGTCAAAACCATGAGAGCATACAATGTACAATTGCACCAGGCTCTGCTCAGATGGTGCAAACAAGGGTTATTAAAGGTAGAACAACTGTACAGTACTCCAGTGGTGTCTTAACAACATATAATAATGGTATTAGGGAGGAATTTAACCTGCAAAAGGGAGATTTTTTCGCTTATCTAAGAGTTAGAAATTATATGCTGGGGATTTGCTTGGATTCCTCACTCATAGAAGAAATAATTTTCAGACCTCTGCCTAATTCCAGACCCCTTACAGCCATTTATAGGCTCCTTATAGGTGCCACCCCTGAGCCACTGAACAAGGCAAGTAAGCAATAGGAAGACAATTTGGACATTCCATTAACAGATGAATATTGGCAGAATGTCATAAAACATTCACATATGTGTTTAAAACTCATTCAGTTCCATAGACGCCATACGGCGTCGGAACCATCCATTGCTGGAATGGACCCAAAATATCTACTGGGAGTAAATGAGTTAAAATCCAATAAATTACAGAGAATTCAATTACGTTATATGTACAGAACCTATTTAACCCCACAAAAATTGCACAAATACAACAATGCAAGGGATCCTATATGCCCTAAATGTCAGACACAAAATGGAGATTTTATCCATATGGCACTGACTTGTCATAAAGTCCTTTCTGGTCATAAGTGCATCAATTAGTGGAACTGGTCCTTAATTGTGACTTACTGCAACAGCACCAGCCTATATGTTGGGGATGGACAATGAACCAGTCAGAAAAATGGAGGGCACACATGCTCATCAATTGTGGAACCTGGGCCTGGTTAATGCCAGGAAAACAGTAGCACAAAATTGGCTAACGCAACCCCACCTATTGTATCCCACTGGTTGAACAGCCTGTTATTATGTATGAAATTGGAAAACATTACTATAAGGTGGCAGGGCATGACCAATTGTTTCACTTCACATGGAACCCCCTCCTGTTGGATATAGAGAACAACTAGATTTCATTTGAGTAGGCTGAATGAAACAGAAGAGGCGGGTCCCTGCTTTTGGGATCTACACTCCCAAGACGGTTGCTTGAGGAATGCACCACTGGGACTTTAAACTTTAAGGACTGGGGTGAAGCTCAGACTTTATTCCATGCCAGCCATCCTTAATCCAGGCCAGTACACGTTCAAGATCAGATTTCTAAGTAATAAAGGTGCATGATGTTGTGTTTAATACTGACAGTTGGATATTTGACGTGCCCTGATGGATTGTGAATGTAAATTCTGTAGCAGATTACTGCCACTGTACCATTTAATGTATTGTATAATGATATTTCATGTATGAACTGTACCTTTAATAGCAGCTGATGCCTTCAGGAGAACTTTAACAAAACATAATATTTAGACACAGATCAGTTTGTATTTCACATTAGTTCTGTATTCCTCCTACCCATTATCTATTACTGGTGTAATTTGTATGAGAACAGGATCTATGCTCCTGCAGAGTTCACCAATTCCTGTTGCTTTCTCCATAACCAAGGTCATAATTCACTCCTTGTGACATCACAGTTACCCCCCATGGCAACAGACTGTGATGTCACAACACAGCATTATGACTTGCAGTAGCGAGTAAGCTAAAGAGGCAGATGAACTCTAAGGGAACTCTATCCGATAAAGATCATGTATTCATGCACATTTCCTAAATGATAAATAACGGGAAGGAGAAATATATTGAATATATATGGAATGCAACCTGAATCGTACTTAAATATCATGTTTTCAAATTTTTCTTTGAGGCGTCAGCAGCTCTTTAATAAACTGTGTTTACAAAAAAAAAAAGTATGGCCATTAAGAACCACAAAATACTGACAAATAGCATAACTTATATTACAAAAACGTATTCGAGCACCTACCAGGCACTTAATCTGCATTAGTTACAGCACAATTAGGACAACTACCAGCGGCGTGTCTGATTAAGGAGAGAATATTCATTTATTGACTCAAAATCTATATTATGAATGAAGATTGGTTACCTAGGAAATGTGTAGAAGAGGAATTAATTTATTTAAATCAGAGTATATATTACCCAAGTATAACATTTATTATGAACCAGGTTAAACCCAATGGGTTACTTATACAATATGTCTATCAGAAATTTTTGTAAAAACTTTCAATGAAGTTAAAAGTCTAAGTTAAGATTTAGGGATATTTATACACAAAGAAAAATCAGTCTATGCTCCCAGTTTAAAAACAGTAAATTGTTAGCATCTAATAAAAAAAGTATAACATTTGAAAGGTACTTAGAGCTTGTTAACCCCAAAAAAGGAAACTTGTTAAGCATGGTCCACATATTTAAAAGAGATGTGTGAAACATCCCTATACGTGCCTGTGCATCTCTGGACTTGCGAAGGCCGTTGGAAGCATGGCAATATTCAGAAGCCCCTAATATGCCATGCAAAACCAACTATGCCGTTGTGCAGAATATTGATGTGGACATACAAATGAGGGGTCCCTCATGCATATTCCTTGCATCACAATATTAAAACCTTCCATGGCGAAGACATGGCTGGATGTGCTGGTGCAAAGTTAGGAATCTAAAACCCTGTCCTAACTTTGTGTGGAGCAGGGTGGTACCCCACACACAGTCCAGGGCCAGTCACATGATCCACCATCTCTAGCCCCAATGTCTGTCCAAAAGAAAACTGCTCAATTTCAGTGTTTCCATAGTGTAGGGTCCCCCCTTCCCATCCTAAATGCCTGTAAAAAATAATCCTGCCTGATCCTATTGTTTCCATAGTGTAGGGTCCCCCCTCCCAATCCGTGATGCCTGTAAACAATAATCCTGCTGGATCCCATTGTGTCCATAATGTAGAGTCCCCCTCCCCATCCCCGATGTCTGCAAAAATTAATCCTGCCCAATCCCTGTGTTTTCGTAGTGTAGGGTCCCCCATCGCCAATGCCTGTAAAAAAAAGTCCTGGCCAATCCCTTTGTTTACATAGTGTAGGGTCCACCCCACCCCATTCCCAATGCCTGTTTAAATGACAATCTGCCCAATCCCATATTTACCATAGTGTAGGTCCCCCCCCATCCCCAGCCCTGATTACCATATGAAATATAAGTACAACATCCCTTCCCATAGTGTAGTGTCCCCCACCCCCACACTGGTTGGCAGCACCCTAGCACTCCACACCCCCCATTCTGACCCACGCCGGTGACTGGCACACCCCTCCTCACTCCACTTCATGGCTAGCCACTGACTGATCAGTCATGGAATGAGCATGTACTATTTACTGTACGTGGTCCATGTTTGATCTATTGGTGACTTTGGCCGTGGCGTAGTGAGAGTGGTGTGCAAGTTACGAAACGTGTCGGATGAGGGTTGCCAGATGGGGGGTACTGCCAACTGGGATGGGGTGGGGACACTAATATGGAAAGAGATGCTGTACTTATATTTCATATGGTGATCAGGCGGGAGAGATAGATAGATAGATAGATAGATAGATAGATAGATAGATAGATAGATAGATAGATAGATAGATAGATAGATAGATGGATAGATACTTTATTTGTATAGCGCCCCCTTCCAGAGACTTGGAGCACTTCACATTCACATTTGAAAATCAATATACAAACACATAACATACCAATTAAAACATTAATCAAACCAGTTTGGGTGGAGGCAATCAACAACATATTAAAACTATCTATCTATAACTTAGAAGGGAATCATGCTAATATATTTATAAATGTAGCATGTAGGTAGGTAAACCGCTTCTCGAGCTGGATGGCTACCACTTTTTCTATAACCTTCCCTTAAAATGGTACTTGGGCTTCTCCCCTTCACCCCTTTTTTTCTTTTTTGCTTTAGCACTTAGGAATGCTCCAAACAACCTCTTGTTTGCTGAGAACTGACTGGTTTCAACGTTGGGCACTGTAAATTGTCTGTTTTTCTGTGACCTGTACAGTGTTTGATATATAATCCTGTTTGTTTACCTTTATATTTCTGCAATCCTTTGTATAATTTCACCTATCTGTTGTACTGAAATGTCCTGATGTGGAACCTACAGAATGTAAAAAGCGCTGAGCTCAAATGGTTTTCTGAGTCCTGAAATAAATAAATAAATAAATCAAACACCTGATTAAACAAAAAAAGTCTTTAGTGCCTTTAAAGGTTTCCACTGAGGGTGCCTCCCAAAGGAGGTTAGGCAGTGAGTTCCACAGGGTAGGGGCGGCAAAACAAAATGCACAATCACCTGAATGCCACAGCCTAGCCCTGAAAACTCCTAGGAAGCAACCCTCGGTGGAATGGAGAGCCCAGGATGGCTGATGGGGCACAAGGAGATCTTGCAGATAGACTGGTTCCCCTTTGCGCAGGGCCTTATAGGTCAGAGGTCTGACCTTGAAGACAATCCTCCACCTGACTGGCAGCCAGTGCAGTTCATGGAGGACAGATGTAATACTATTGTATCTTCTCACACCTGTCAATAATCTCGCCACCACGTTCTGCACCAGCTGTTGCATCTGCAGATGATACCAGAGACCTGAGACAGCGGCTCCAAACAAGATTTCTCCAATATTGAAACTTGGATAAGAGACTCTGGTCTCTCAGTAAGTACTGGGAAGACGAAGAGTATGATTTTTTCTGTGGGATCACATGTAAAAAAGGCTCTTACTGATCTTCAGATTAAGTTTTTGGATGGGGCTATGGTTCAGAAAGTATATACTTATAAATACTTGGGGGTTCTTGTTGATTATCATTTTTCCTTTTCTGAACATATTTTGTCACAGATTAAAAAAAAATGAACCAAAGACTGGGAGCTTTAAGAAGGGTGTCAGGATGTTTGACTAAAGAAATTAAGATCAAATTGGTTAAACAATTGTTGTTCCCTGTACTTGATTATGGATTCCCATTATACATGCATTCCTATCAAAATTTTTTAAATAAACTAGACCAGACTCACTATAGATTGGGGAATTACATCCTAAAAAATAAATTCAGAGTTCACCGATGTCTAGTTTATCAAGAATTTGATTGGTTACATCCGATTGCTCGAAGAAAGTATCTATGGTTAGTGATATGTCATGGTTTAATTCATTCTAAAACACATTCTTTAAATCATTTAATATGTTTGAATTCTAACTCAACATATTTAGATAGGTTAAGGAAAACAACTGGAAAACTGCCCACGATTCGAATCACAAATCGGATGGGGGATATAGTTCTCCAGAATAGTTTAGCAAAGACTTGGAATGAATTATCTTTCCATATAACTGAGATTTCTGATTTGCACATGTTTAAACTTGAATTACATGATTATTTAAATGTTTGTTGTAGTTGTTTTTAGGTCAAATGTGATTTTGTATTGTGTGTATTTATTTATTGTTTTGTCTTGTTGATGTAATTATGCCTTACAGGAATTTGTTGTAAATGGGGATTTAATTCTCCAACAAACTAAAAATAAACTTTTAAACAAACAAACAAACAAGCTGTAGTCAGCAGAGACTGCCTCCAGAGAGCCCTAGGTACAGGGCGTTGCAGTAATCCAACCTGGATGTGACAAAAGCATGTACTAGTGTGGTCAGGTCCTCATATGGTATCAGGACCTGGATCCTGGCGATATTCCTCAGATGGTAAAATCCACTTTTGATGATGTCAAGTGTCAGGCCATCATTGGGGTGTAGCCAGGGATTTCAGATCTGCACACCAAGTGGACTCACTGCTGCCCTCTACCCCTTGTTAGGGTGAGCCCCCCCCAGGGTGTAGCTAAACAATATACAAATGTACACCAGGATTATGTTTGTTGCCTCATTTGGCACAATAAATACAACTTTTGTATCTCATGACGGTAGTTATTGCCATGCATTGGTAAATACAAATGCCATGCATTGTTCCCTAAGATACCCACATACCAGCCCAGAGCCTGTAAAGTTGTATTGTCCTTGGGATGCAAAGAGGGTATTAGTGACCAGTCCTTCTAGTTTCGACTCCTATGAATAAATATACTGAAAGGTTCAGTATTTTCTTTATTAGTTTTCATGGGGAAAAAAAGCAGTTCAGAGACTATTTGCTACCCCCCCTTAAATAAAATTGCATGCCATGGAGCGCTTGGAGTATGCTTGCCTACACCCATGAGGATTGCACCCATATCCTTCACCTGTGTAGATGGGGTAAGTGGGACCCCCCCCAAGTACTAAGCCAGGGGGGTTTCTCAACCTCCCCTTCCCACAACTATGACCTGGATCCACCACTAGCACCTCAGTCTTTTAGGGGTTGAGTCATAGCCAGTTTTGGGTCATCCAAATCTGGATCTCTTCTAGGCAGTTGTTAAATACAAAGGCCACCATCTGGTTTCCAGGTGCACAGGACAGGTATAGCTGGGTATCATCAGCATAGCAATGAAATCCCAGCCCATACCACCTGATAATGTCTCCCAATGGCAGCGTGTACACTGTGAACAACAAGAGTGATAGGACCAAATCCTGCAGAACTCCACAGAGCAGAGGCTTCGGGTTAGATGAGGCTAACCCCATCATCACCCTCTGCACTCTGCCTGTCAGGTATGACTTGAACCACTTGATGACATTACCAGACAGGCCACACCAATACTGCAGTCGATCAAGCAGCACCTCATGGTCCACGGTGTCAAATGCCACCAAGAGATCCAGTAGGACTAAGATGGTGCGCTGTCTCCTGTCCCTTGCCATCAGGAGATCATTAAGCACCTTCACCAGGGTGGTCTCTGTACTGTGCCCAGCTCGAAACCCAAATTGGAAAGACTCATAAGTGGAGGAGGAAGTAAGACGCTCCTTGAACTGGATGGCTACCACTTTTTCTATAACATTCCCTAAAAATGGGAGATTAGAAACTGGTCTATAGTTGTTGAGACACTCCAGGTCCAATAAGGATTTCATCATTAGTGGTCTAACCAGGGCCTCTTTCAAGGCTGATGGAAAGACCCCACTCCTCAAGGAGCTCTGGACAATCTCAGCCACCACAGATCCAATCAGGTCCAAACATCGGCCCAGCGTCAGGTTGGACCTGGGTCCAGATCATATTGTGTTGGTTGCAGCCTTGAGGCAATCGCCACCACCTCTGCCACTCCAACTAGACCAAACTCAGCCTATACAGGAGGATTATTACATCACACCTCAGGATGGACCCCACACTCCCACTGAGTGATGCTGGAGGAGATCTCATCTCTGATAGAGGACACTTTGTTGGCAAAGAATAGAGCAAACTCTTCGCACCTTGTGCTCGAACCTGCTCCTCCAACACAGAGACAGGCAGGATGTAACAGCTCATGTACCATACGGAAGAGCTGAGCCAGTCTATTTCTTGTGACAGCAATCTCCCTGGACAAAAAATCTGCCTTCTTCTGGGAGACTGCCCCCTGATAGTTTGTTATAATGTGACTTCAGGGCCAATTTGTCCTCCATCAGACCACATCTCCTCCAACATCTCTCTAACCTCCAGCCCCTAATCTTTAACTCCCTGAGTTCTCCATCAAACCAGGGAGGTCTCTGGTGAATAGAGAGGGGGTCAGACACAAATGGATGTGATTGGATCTTAGGCTGCAGTGATGGAATGATTATAGGCCACCACTGCCTTCTCTGTTCCCATCGCACATGCAGCCTCCATACTTGATTGGTCCACTACCACCTGTAGTCCTACTGGGGATAGTCCCTGTAAAGGATGGTACCAGACCATTTCCACAGAGGATGGACCATCGGGGGGGGGCCCAAACTTCAAACCCACGGTGCTATGACCTGACCAAATTACTGGATCTATACAGAGGTCAATGACCTCCAGGCCCAAAGTAAACACAAGGTCCAGTGTGTGGCCACACGAGTGGATCACTGAAGTGACATTCTGTGACAGGACCAGCACCTCCATATTCCTCAGCAGATCACACCCAAATGATGAGAGTTCGTCGTTGACCCAGGTGTTGAAGTCCCCCAGAATTAACAATCTGGGGGACTCCAAAACCAGGCTGATGACAAAGTCTCTGATCTCCCTCAAGAATTCTCTTTTCCCACCTGGAGGGAGGTAAAGCAGGAGGACCCTGAAGCCTGCAAGGACTGCCCCCCATGCAGCAACACACTCAAAAGACTCGGTAGGACCCATAGGAAACATTGTGAGGCCCAGGCTATATTTAAAACAAATGGCCATCCCTCCATGTGATCCTTCCTCGTGGGTGTGTGTGTCACTGAGTACTCAGCTGGCACCATGACCTCCAGAATGGGAGAGTCATTCTCATTTATCCAGGTCTCTGTGATGCAAGCCAGGTCTACCGAGGATATCAAGTCTGCCATTATGGCAGTCTTGTTCCTCATTGACCTAGCATTGCATAAAACAGCCCATGTAGGATGAGGGGAGACTGCTGGATCAGCCATCTGCCCACCCCCATGGTAGAGCCCTTGGGTATGGGTATCACACAGAGCGGACCCCTCTCTAACACCCATTTTGCCCCAGGGCATCTCCTTGGCCTCACCACCAGAATCTGTAGCTTCCTGGCAGTCCCTTGAGCAGGCCCCCCCCCAGATCCTCCCTCTGAGCAATCCCCAATGCCCTGCACCTTCTATAGGTTTCTGCAGGGAGTGATGGGAGCTTGAAGGGATGATGATCATGAAAGAAGGTGGCTGAGTAGCTGCACCTTAAGGATGTATATCCCAGGCACAAATTTACTCAGTCAATTTAATCAAACAATCTTTATAAATACCCACTTAAAACACACAGTCACATCCAACCAACCATACTCACTCACATCCAATGACTCTTACAACCACTCATACTACTATCCAAAAATTAAACCCCACAACCCTCCACATCCCAAATAAACTTAAACCAAAAATCCCCACCCAGCCCACCCAATACTTCATGCCACCTGCCTACAAACCCACCCAGTAATTTAAAATGCTATAATATTAAAAAAGTGGGGAATAATCCACAAAGTGGTGTCAGACCAGATCAATCAGTTCAGTTCTGCAGAATCAAATGTCTACAAATTAGTCTCCAAATAATAGCAGTTCTGCAGCAAGTAACTTGAAAAAGAATCAGTCAGGCACTATCCACAACTGGGCAACAGCCCTCTAGATGTTCCAACTGCTTTATATTTCCACAATAGTTCCAGTCTCAGGACCCTCCAACCCCTCACTATTAGAGGGAACTCCTTCAGGATCTTGATAGCAACTAGGAAAGTGTCTTACTGCTGCAAAAACACCCCTTCCTTCTGATTTTACACACTGAAGGGACCTTCCCAGCACACTGTAGTGGCTCAAACCCTCTTACAGCTGCAGTGATAGCCCAACCAGTTGAACAGAAGGGGCAAGCAGCACAAATCCCACTTCAGATAAACAGTACTACAGTTCAGAGCCAAGAGTCAAAAGCGACAACACCTTGCAATTCAAAACATTCTCAGACCTAGTCCATGTCCCAGAGATCCTGTAGTTCTAACAGACAGTTTCTCAGTCAAAACACTCTCCCCTATTATCTCACAGAGGGGGATGCATTAACAGGCACAGCCCACAACGACTTCCTGGGTAAAGTTCAAGAGACACAGTGTTCTCCCTATACTGTCACAATGGGAGAATGCAACAACGGACCCACGGTGCAAAGCTCATCCAGGGCAGAGTTCAAACAATTGTCCAATGCCCTTACTGCACCACTCTTCCATGTAGTTTCAGTCGGGAGGCTCACACTACTCCCAGAGTTGACCAAACTAATTCTGGTTAGTCACTGATCCAAGCCTTGCTCCACTCACTCTACTCTTCTTGGATGTTGGGACCGACACCTCATAATCGGCAGTCCTTGATTGTCCTTGACCACAAACAAACTTGGGAGGGCCACAGTGAATCAACAAATGACCTTTCACTCCAGCCTCTCCAGGGCTGCTCCCGGAGACTCGGGTAATTAGCACCGCTGTGAAACCCTCACTAAAAACAAAATGTCTAACTCCTGCCTGTACCTCAGTAGGTTTCCCTAGCTATCCTTCCACTCTGAACCTATATTCTAACTAAAATTAAGCAAAATAACAAGGTTAAATCAAATTAAAATTGTGTTAAAATCCCTCTCACTAGTGGCAGCTCAGCATGGCCACCATCTTTGACATTATGAGGTGGGGCCCTACACTATGGCAAATATGGGATTGGGCAGATTGTCATTTAGACAAGCATTGGGAATGGGGTGGAGGGTCCCTACACTATGGAAACACTTGGATTGGGCTGTATTCTTTTTTACAGACATCAGGGATGGGGAAGGGGGACCCCACACTATCAAAATAAAGGGATTGGGAAGGATTATTTTTTACAGGCATAGGGGACGGGGAGGGGGGACCCACACTATGGAAACATAGGGATCAGGCAGCATTTGTTTTACAGATCTCGGGGATGGGGAGGGCTGGCCTGGCACACTTAGCTAGTCGCAGCTATGCTAATAAGCCCATAATAGATATGCATGAGGCTCCTTTGTGCCATGCATCCCCAATGAGCTCATTAGCATAGTTTGGCTGAATCCTGCCCTTGGGGGAAACAGCACATCCAGGCGTGCACCACACATTCTTTCTTTGGTGGTTTTCAGCTCTGAAACCTGGAAGCGCTGTGCCAAACATGGTGGCTGCCCACTATGTGCCACTCATCCAGGTCCTATATTCAAACAGTATGTGTGATCTGTTCCAATCACGCATTCTGTTTGAATATCACATCAGAGCTGGCCGGACCAATTTTTTTGTGCGGCACATCGATTTGTGTGCGCATCCAGCTGTCTCTGAATATGGGGTCCCAAGTATAAAATGAATATTAAAGACTTAAAGAAGTGTTGAATAAAATATATCTACAACTTTGTGTAACTGTCATATGGGAACAGATGATTTAACACATATAATGATATTATTCTCTCTGTATAACCTCAATAGGAATAAATACTTAGGCAACATTTTAGCTGAAGTACAATTAGAACCTAGGCACCAAGTAACTTACTTTTTTAAATCACATTCTCCACTAATTTTAAAGGCTATTGCATCTTTCCTGTAAATTGTTGATCAAATGTAATTACATTTGAACGATGAATAGTTAATATGAGTTAAGCAAGTATATTATAGTGTATGGTGGAATGTTGTGCATAGAGATTCATACACCTGAAAAAGTTGTTCTGCTGCAGTAGTGATGTAGTTACTACCATAGAATGACTTTTTGTTCTGCTGTAGTAGCAACATCATGATACAAGCATCCACATCATCGCTGTTTCATTGGACAGAGGGCAGTTTCAGCATCATGAATGCAAGCTTGCAGGTAAGCAGATGGTGGTGAAGTGGAGGCTGTGGAGATGTAGAGACAGACTTTAGTCAACACAAAAAGTAAGCAATTTTCTTTAACCATACACTACATAAAATAATGTATGAGAGTGCAATTCTTAAGCCTCACAGTTCCCATCATGTCAGAGGAACCTCTCAAGCTTTGCTCTTGAGGTCTTTACTGTCATGGTAACCACTCAGTGTAAGAATAGCATTGGTATGTTTTGGCACTCATACACTATTCTATATATGATATGGGCTTGATTTTTAATGTGCTGTATGAGAAACAGATGTTATGTATAATGAAATTGATGTTATTATATTGTAATGACTTTTTATGGTCAATCAATAAACTTGAACTGAAGTGAACATTTTTATTAGAAACTAAAGTGCTTAAGGAATGTAGCATGTCTCTCAGATCAGCGTTCAATGCCACAAGACAAGTCAGCATCTGCTGACTATTAATGCTGTGATGTGATTAACCTTGCCCCAGATCATGTGGGACCTTAGAAGTATGTCAGTAATTTAAATATATATTTGAATTAAAATGTACGTTTTTCTCATGAATTTAAAATACCAAACTTAGTCTAAGAAATGTGCTGGATAAAACTGATTTATGTTGTGTCCAACTTCACAGCCACTGCTAACTGTCTAGCACTTGTTTGGCGAAGTTATGCTTTGTAAGTAATTTTTCAATGTCAGTAATATCTGTCCCATAAAACATAAACTAAAATCTCTTCAAACTAATATTCTAACTAGTTCTCTACAATGTTCACCCGTCCTTAGGCTTTAACACTCCAGTAGCTCCTAACAGCTCTCAATCACACTGTCTCAGAACCATCTCCTTCACTGGCTCCCATGTCCCTCTTTTGAGATCCACTGGGACTCCTCTGATTTCAATGACTCCTAGCCCCTTGGCTCCCACCTCAGAGTGCTCAGTGTTCAACTTCAACATATGGCTCAAGGTCAGCATTCAACTCATTAATCTTGCGGTTCAACTATGGGACATAAAAAAGAGAATTCTGGAGATAAAAAACACTCTGCAAGAAACAATAAATGCTAAATAAGTCAAAACTCAGATAGGGCAAGTATACTGACCTTTAATAATTTCCAGTGAAGCCTAAATTTTTCAAGCAGTTCACCTACTCCTCAGCTGTCACTGAGTCAGCAGCCATCATCCTCTCCATGTTTATAGAAACATATATCGCATAATATATTTTTTGTAATTACTATTTTTCTACCCTATCCACCCCACCTCCCTTCTGCTCTACCTGGCAACCTCCCAATCCTGTAGCCTGCCCTGCTCTCCAGAGTTTTCTTCCTTGTAATATGGGGAAAAGAAAGGGTTTCACAGGATTGGTTAAAGTGCATCAGGTGACCATTGATTAATTATGAAGTAATCCACGGTTGCTTGACAATTAATCAATGGTACAGTACACATACATTCTCTTCCCCAGGTCAGTTTCCTGTCCCTTCTGTGTGTTATGGCTGCAGTAGCAATAGTGGCCGCAGTCGCTAGTGACACTCAGTTCCCCATGACGTGAACAGCATATACAACACACTGCAGCCGATTGTATTTCTCACTGTGCTCTCTATAGCAGTCTGTCTTTCAGTACTTACCTTGTCTTGTGTCACCCTGCGTTCTTGGGGGAAAATATGTCCTAGCATCCCTGTCCCCTTTTCGTGGAACCAAATATGCACTCACCAAGAAAAAAAAAACACATTAACAAGTGAGGAGACCACACATTAGAAGGTGTGTAAACAGTTCCACGGCAGCACATAACATGCATATAGTAACTTGGGATGCTACTTAGTTAGCTCACAGTGTGACCGCTGAGAGGCACAGCGTCGCAGTACTCTGTCATGTCCCACAGCCAAAGTAACATCACCAGAAACAGTCTAACTGCAAGGCAACTCAGTGGAAGTGCAGCATATAATGAAGTCGCACAGACCTGCTGCAGACACAAATAGTAGAGTTTGTAGGACTATGCGATATGTACCATGCAGTTGTGCCGTGCCTCAGTTTGGAACTGTTTCAAATTAAAAAAATGAAAGTTTGTTTCAATGTACTGGGAAGAGTGTCATTCAAACATTGGATAGACATACACTTCCCAGATGGAAGCAGCAGTCTTGCTTTGAAGAGAAAAAAAATAGAGCAGAGGGTAAAGGGCCCTGACCAGTAGTCACCACAGCTAAGGCCCCTTGCACAGGAATCGTGGTAACAGAGAATTCAGTGATGCAGCACAGCAAAACAACAGTTCCTAGGGGAAATGGCACAGCAAAAGCAAAAGGAGACACAGTCAGTATACTTTATTTATTTAGTGATTCAGAAAAGACCTTTGAGTACAAAATCTTTTACAAAGGTTCCATGTCATGGATTGCAAAACAAAGTACAATAGGAGAAAGCAAAGTTACATCACAATGAATGATACAGCTTGGATTCAGAACTTACAGAATAACTTAAAACATAGGTACAAGTTAAAATGACAAGAAACACACTTTATGAGGGTGGGGGGGGAGAGCCACAAAGTGCCTTGTCAGTAGTTCAGAGGGATGGGGATAACTGGCAGTGGGGTGAAGAAAGGAGGTACAAGAGAGAGGCAGGTACTGCGGTGGAGGTGAAGGGTGGGGGAAGAAGGGCGATAAGGTATAGGGAGAAATGGGGTGTGAGGGGAGGCTGAATGGAGAAGACGTGCTAGAATAAATGGTGGGGTGTGAGGTGGCATGGTCAGGCAGCTTGCATTAGTAGTGACTGTTAGGGAAACTCACAGGACTGGGAGTTGGGGAAGGGTGAAAGATGGGGTGGCGGATGTCGAAGGAGCATGACGTGAACTGATTGCTGAGGCAGTCCCATTTGTATCACAATTCAGTCTCCTCTGAGAAATAAATCAATGTGCTCATATTCCACTGTACTAGAGAGTAAAATTACTGAAGTGACGCACGGCAAACCAAGCCCTGCTG
The DNA here is from genome assembly GCA_016271365.2 of Neoceratodus forsteri. Classification (NCBI taxonomy): domain Eukaryota; kingdom Metazoa; phylum Chordata; order Ceratodontiformes; family Ceratodontidae; genus Neoceratodus; species Neoceratodus forsteri. Next base: position 814,249,171 of record CM028129.1, on the reverse strand, counting down.
CATCTTCTGTATCAGTAACCTCATTGGTTACTGAAATAAGCAGCAAACAGAACATGACAAGAAGCCTTCAATCAGACGTGGCACATAGTGACAGAACATTAGTGTCACCTCAGTATATACCACTGCCTAAAGAGGGTGCTGGTACACATCAGTCAGTAGTTCACATGTCAAGCAGTGCTGTACTGCATTGTGACATTTCAGTGCAATGGTACAGTTGGTGAGGCACAATATTAGCAACTGATCAGCTCCTCACTGAAACTTAAAGAGAGTCTTATCTGCAAAATGTATTGAGCCTGCAGCTCAAGTCATGTCTCTGGATAATGCCACAAATTCAGTACCTGAAAATGTAATCGCAGATGGAGTTGACACAAATGTCATCCCAGCAGTTCAGGGACATTTTCAGTCAGCACATCAACAGGACATATCTCCTACAGTTCAAATGCCCAGTAACTCTCCAGCAGGGAGACTAACATTGAAAACATCCATTACAAAGGAAGAAAGAAAAGCAAGTCATGCATGACATGCTGAGCTCAGCATTATGGAGCTGGATGGCCTTGAAAGAAAAAAGAATGAGCCAAAAACACATAAAAACACAGACAGTGCCGTCAATGTGTTTGAGGACTGGCTCTCGGTCAAAGGCATAAGTGTGAGAGCTGAAACAATTAGCAACACTGAGCTAGCTAACATTCTCAGGCAATTTTATGCCACTGTTCGCACAGTAGGTGGTCAGCAGTACACAATCAGCTCCTACATTGGTATTCATGCTGGATTAAACTGACACTTTAACGGTAGCAGTTTTCAGCAAAAAAAGGAACATAGTTACTGATCCTGAATTTATTTCCGCTAACAATGTGTTTGTTGCTGTTCTTAAGGAGTACCATCGATCAGTCCATGATGTTAGCAGCCACCATCTCAGAATCACAAAGAGCTAGAGCTAATACAGTCTTCAGAGAAGTTTAGTATAGACACTGCTTATGGCCTAGTTCATATGCTGTGGTTTGAGTTACAGCCGGGATTGGCTCGACGTGGCGGTGAAGGTCTTACAGAATTAAAAGAGGAATAATTTACAGTGACCAAAGATGACAATGGCAAGGAACGTATTTGTCTTGCATTTAATGAGGCAACAATAAACCATAGCAAAGTAAATGAACACCATTGACAGGCACTTAGAGGTGTCCTTTTAGCAAATCCCGACAACCTGCAGTGTCCAGTACAGCTATACAAGAAATACATATCCAAATGCACACCAAATGCTCCTTCCCTATATCTGCACCCTAAGAAACTTTCACAATATGTCTGAGATGATCAGGATTACTGGCATACAAGTCAGCCAATGGGCATCAACTATCTTGGTGGCATGATAGCTCAAATTTCTCGTGATGCAGGACTCAGCAGAATATATACAAACCACTCCATATGCAGCACAGCAGTACAGTTGTTGTGAGAAGTGGGACTTGCATCACAAGAAATAATGAGCATGACAGGGCATCACAGTGAGATGAGTTAAAAAATTTACTGGTCTCCAACCAGCAAAGATAGAGAAAAATGGTCATCTGTCTTATCCCACAATGCAATCAGGCAGAATATAGAGAAAGCTCCAAAATCTGAAACCATATCACAGCCGATCAACACTTCAGACAAAAAGGAGAAACAAAATACTGACAGATCAATGCACGCTGCCAGTAACAGCAGCACAGAGACACACAGATTGTTCACTGAACACATGTGTAATGATACACCTAATGATGTAGCACACCATACCATAGCAGAATGTTAGAAAATAATCCATTTACTCAGCACCACTTCACTATAAATGGAGCGGTGAATTTTCATTATCATGGTCACTGTTGCAGTGCAAGTGGAGCAGTACATGACAGTGTTGCCTCTCCCCAGCAGTAATGTCTCCACAAGTGGCAGTACAGTTTGTCCTCTGCAGTACTGCCTCCATATATATGACATAAGAAACATTAAACATGTTATGCTGTGTACAACTGATGTGGACCTGATGTTGCCATTCAGCAGTATTACTATTGTTTCATAGTGCTGTGTAAGGATTAACCTACAACAGAACATGGGTCTACTTGGGAATTAATCCACAGCTGGGGGGGGGGGTTGGACCATGAAGCCACAGTACATGACGGTGAAGCCCCTCCACAGCAGTAATGTCTCCACAAGGGACAGTTTGTTCTCTGCAATACTGCCTTCATATATATGACATAAGAAACACTGGGGACCAGATGTTGCCATTCAACAGTGTTGCTGTTTCACAGTGCTACATGCTGTTATGCAACTGCTGAGTGCCTGGGACGGATGATGTTATGTCAACTGTTGATGATACAAGTGAAATACAGTGACTGATACTCCACATGTTCTGTGCAGTATAGCAAAGAAAAAGAGTGTTTGTTACCATAGCTGAGCCACTTAAAGGTTGTCACATGAAGATTAGAAGTGATTATAATTTTGAAAGTGACTGTTATACCACATGCGCTACCTACTGCGCATTATGGAAGACAGAAAGAGTTGTTACCAGCGCTGAGCCACATAAATGTTGAGCCATAACAATAAGAAGTGTAATATTTAACGTGAACACACACTACATTGCACACCACATGCAATGCCCACAGTGCAGTATAAGACAGAAAGCGAGTATGCGTTACCATAGCAGAGCCATGACACTGTCACTGCTTAACTTATTTTCTGGGACTTTTGCCCATGTTTTTATCCTACTATTTAGTTATTTTTAGAATGTCACTATGTTGATGGTGAACTCTTTAGTTGCTTTCAAGGGCTGCTGGCCATGTGTTTTTCACCTAGTATATAGTTATGTGCAGATAGTATGCAATGCTTTGGAGAATGCTGCTACTTACATGAGCCACCGGACCTGTAAACACTGTGTTGGCACCACTTAGTCTCCTACGCTCTGTTGTGGGTATATCCTTATGTAGGTAAGGTGACAGCAGGATATTTTCTGCACATGTTATCCCCATACTACTTGCGTGGCTGTGAAGGTTGCCAGATATCACTATGTTATTTTGGTAAAGGGACAAGTGCCACTGTATTTACTGCACAGATGGGTTTGTGCCATAAGACAGGTTCTTTGCACACTTTGTCCATATAGAAATATGCCAAACATTTACACATTTGTTTACAGGGTGTTTTGTGCACATGCTGTCCACCACAGTACGTGCAGGGTTGTGTAGTTTGCCAGACATAGGGCCAGATATTCAAAACCTTGCGCCGGGCAAAAAGCATTTGCGCAGGTTTAGCGCGGGATTAGCGCGGGTCTGCCATATTCAAAAGGCCAAATAGCGCTGCCAAACTGCAGTAGCGCTGGGCTATCCAGTAATGTATGCAAGGGGCAAAAGGATGGGCGGGGTGCGCAGAGAGACGCGCAAGAGGATATTCAAAGGTCCAGCGCTGCGCTAGGATACATAGCGCAACCCTTAGCGCGGTGCGCTAGTTACGCCTATAAAAGGCCGGTCTAAACACAGGGCAAAACACAGAGGAGGAGGGAGCAGCACAGGAAGTAGGAATGTGTGCAGTCCCAGTAGCAGTGATCCTGCCATTGATGGCAGCTGTAGTGGAGGAGGAGGAGGTGGAGAAAGGGAGCAGGCACAACATGGGCCACAACGCAGGCACAGGGAGACGGTATGCTGCAACAGGCTTGTACCGCCCAGGGTCTCCTTTGAGACCCTGCCGGATGACCACATCTGGCGGTGCACCGGAAACAGGGGAATGTTGAGGCAGCTCTCGCGAACACCTGCATGAGCAGCTGCAGTCAAACACCAGACGCAGTCATGCCATGACAGTGGAGGAGAAGGTGACCGCAGCGATGTGCTTCCTTGCCACAGGGACATTCCAATGACCAACGGGGGACACCATTGGGGTAACACAGTCTGCCACCTCACGCATCCTGACCCAGTTTCTAGAGGCTCTCCTGCCACATGCTTCGTAATTCATAGTATTCCCCAGCACAGCAACAGAGCGCAGTGAAACAATGCAGCAGTTCCATCGAGTTGCGCACCTACCATCTGTACTGGGTGCCATTGACTGCACCCATGTCCCCATCCGTGCACCACCTGGAGATGGCGGTGATGTGTATGTGAACAGGAAGGGTACCACTCCATCAACTGCCAGGTGGTGTCTGCGATGCGCGGGCGCATCACCAATGTATATGCACAGTACCCCGGCAGTGCCCACGACGCCTTCATCTGGCACCAGTCTCAGCTGTGTCAGGCCTTTGAGGAGGGCAGAATACCCAGTGGACAACTAGTCGGTGAGTTGTAGCACACAAGGCAAACACACAACAGCATGGATGGGGCAGGCATTGCAGGCCAGGGAAGGGATGTGGGAGGGCCACAGACAGGTGCAGGACAGCAGCTGACAGACCACAGTACAGCACTAACAAGTTATATGTTTTGACAGGAGACAGTGCCTATCCTCTGCGGCCCTGGCTGCTCACACCAGTACTCCGACCGGCCACAGTGGTGGAGGAGCTCTACAATGAGGCACATGCCAGAACAAGAAACATTATAGAGAGGGTGTTTGGCATCCTGAAGATGCGATTTAGATGCCTTGACACATCAGGTGGTGCCCTACAATATACACCTCAGAAGGTATGCCGTATCTTCCTAGCCTGTTGTATGCTGCACAACATGGCAATGAACCGTGGGATACAGGCACCTGAGCCTGAGGGACAGTCTGACAGTGAGCCAGAGCCAGTGGTCAGGGGATAGTGAGCAACTGGAGAGGAGGGACCTCGCATGGCACGAGGGCCATACATCACCGGACGACATCATCAGGATACTGCAACAGACCAGAGGGTAAGTACAGACTGCACAACAACCAGAAGAGTACAAGTGAGCAACAATTTTAATGTGCACAGACTAACATTACAGTGAAAACCAGAATCACAACAGCAAACAAACCCAGTGTAATACAAATACTGTGTGCATGTGGTGTGACTCCATGATTGTGCAGCACATATGTGGTGGGGATACACACAAACGGTGTAATCATGATGGGGAGGTGCAATGTGTGCTGTGAGGGAAAGGGGGGCAACTGTGTTGGTGGGAGTGTGTGTGTGTGTGTGTGTGCACAGATCTGCCCATGCATGACAGGGAAGCACCTAGAGTACGCCAGACAGTCTGTGGGCATCACCGGTGACGCAACCCACGCATGCGGTGTGCTCCCGTACCATGGGTTACGGACCCTGGGGTGCTCTGTGCAGAGGACACAGCTGAAGTGGAAGGTGAGGCAGGCACAGTTGGCCTCCTGTGCCCCCGGGGGTTGGTGGAGGCAGATAGGGGATATGGATGGCCACGGTGCCGCTGGGTTGCAGGTGGAGTTTGTGATGGCTCTGAACTGGTAACAGTGGCAGCCCTGCGCCCACGGTGTGCCTGCCTGTGTGCCCCTCTGCCATGTGCACCAGAGCCAACAAACCCATGTTGCCGACTAATAGGCACACCCCTGCATGACACCACCGATTGCCACCACTGCAGCAGTCAACCCCGAGAAGCCACGGTCTATGGCACCCACCAGGCGGCCAAATCTGTCCTCTTGCCTGCTGCTCAGCACGCGCAAAGCCCACTCTTATTGCCTCCCGTATTCGACCCAGCTCGTGCCGCAGCTCACGCCCGCATGGCATGCAGGTCCAGACGGGCCTCCTGCTGTGATGTGACAGCAGCCTGCAGGAGTGGCCGGGCACCATGGTCTTCATGGACCAGAGGCACTGGGACCCACAGCAGCAGCTGGCAGTGGTGCCTGTGGCACTGCACCAACTGCTACAGCTGGCTGCTGCGTGACGAGTGGCAGTGGGCTGTGGCACCATATGGACTGGAACCTCAGCAGTTGTCAGAAAATGCACGCCTTGCTGTCCTGCAACACCACCCACACCACCCACCACCATGTGTTCAGCCACACTGCCACACCTACAGAAGCACCCAGACCTGTTCCATGGCCTTCAGCAAGCCCCACCCCTACATCCCCTGGCACAGGAATGTCCAGCTGATGTGCATATGTAGAGACATCACTGTCATCTGCACTGGTGACAGTGACCAGCAGTACCTCTCCCACCCCATCACTCTCAGTTGGGGCAACATCCAGGTGCCCACTGTCTCCTAACAGCCCTGGTGAGGTGCCCCTCCTCCCAAGACAGTTGCATGCCCTGTCCCTGGGTATGCCTAACATGCATTGGGCCCCTCACGGCCCTGAGATACACAATGTCCAGATGTTGCTGGCGATCATCTTCAAACTCCTCCACAACCTCAGGAACCTGGCTAGACATCTGTGGCCCATGCTGTGGTGGTGCAGGCCTGTCCGAGAGTGCTGAGGAGAGAATAGGGACAGGGTCAGTCATCCATCCATGGACACTGTGGCAAACGACCACCACTACCACCACCACCACCACACCATGCAGCCTCAGGACAGGTACCCACCTCACACAAGCCTGTGCCAACATGCACCCACCACCCCACAGTGATCTTGACCATGCCAGCCATCATTTCTGCAGGATACAGTGCAGCCTGTGCAGGACACCAAAAGCAGGACCATGCACCTTGCCTGCACCACATACAGGGGTTGCACATGTGAATACAGACCTGGCCTTGGAAGTGCAAGGATGTCTCAACCACCACCTGGCACACCTGCCACTGCCACCATCCGCAATGTGGATGCCACCACCGCCATGTGTGGCTCCTGCACACGTTGCTGGTGTTCCTGTGGACCACCACCAGTTCTGGTCCTGTCTCTGTGGCGCTGTGCCACCTCCTCCTTTGCACGCCGCAGGAGGTCATTCCAATGCTTCCGGACTGCCTCAGTCGATCTCCCACGACCACCAACCGCATTCACCGCTGCAGTCACCTCCTCCCAAGCCTGCCGCACAGCAGCATCGGTGGCCCTGTGTGCGTGCAACACATGTTCTCTCACCTTTACCTCATGTGCCAGGGTGTTTAGCTCATCTTGTGAGAATTTCGGAGCACGGATGCGCTCCGGTTGAGCCTGCACACCTATGGGATAATAAAAAGTGGACAGGTGTCAGTGGCTGCGTCGGTGCTGCACTGCATCACACAGTGGACAGCATGATATCACCCCCTCAGTGCTACAGGCCACATGGACATATGAGATGGCTGCATGTGCCTGTACGTTGCACATGCCCACATTGCCACTGTCTGTCCTGCCTGGAGTGGTGTGCACACATGTGCCATGAACCCCCATGACTGTTTGTGGCATGGGAGCGCACATTACTGGTACATTGTGTACTCCCGGGTGGGGGCAGAGGCCATCACTCCACACATGCAGGAAGACAAGACGGTGCACTGTCATGGTACAGCAGCAGTGCACCTGGCGTGCAGACACAAATGTGCAAACATTGGCACATGACACATTGTACTGCAGGGGGGATGAGCACAAGCAGTGGATGTATGTTGTCCCACGTGGTCATACATACCAGGAGTGTACACAGTCTCCAACCGTCTCCCATTACATAATGTACACGCCCATCAAAACTGCACCCCTTCCAAACAATTGTCAGATGATTCCTCTACACTCTAAAGGGATCATACATGCATGACACAGTCCACAGTGGCCAACACTAACCCAAATACCACAGATTAGATTGATAATTGGTTTGTGACAGGCGGTCGACCAAACTGGACACAACTGTGTACAATGAATATGCCTATCCACACCCTTGATACATACCTGGCTGTTGCTGCCCATCCCCCTGTTGCATGTCTCTCTCCATGTTGTTCACTGCTGTATTCCACCGCAGTTCCACAATACAACACTGGTGGTGCACTGCTTGCCCTTTTATAGTCTGCCAGGCAATCCTGCCTGTTAGTCATGCAAATGAGCTAATAATTATATACTAATCACACGTTTTGCCCCATGCATACACAGTACCCTCATTTGCATACAGCCGTTGAATATGGCTCTGAATAGCCCGGGCGCTAGCACAGCAGCGCTATTTGAGGAACTGCGCCGCTATGTGCAGCATGCATGCTCATGTTACCCTTGTCGCCGCGCGGTCCAGCGCCGCTTCAACCAGCTTTAGCGCTGCGCTAATCCAGCTGCAGCGGCGCTAACCAGCTTCAGCTGGCGTGCGCGTGCATGCAATATCAGACCAGGGTGATGGTAGGGTCACGCCATGCATTGCAATCACTTCCTGTTAGCACGGCGCTATGGCATACGTCAGCGCGCTGCACTTCAGTTGTACTGTGTGTCAGGGTGTATGCACAGTTGTTGCACTGTTGTTCAGTTTATTTGCCCCCTTCCACAGCACAAATATGTCTGGGCGAGCTAGGCAAAGGGCAGTGGTGGGCGTGACAGGCGGTGGGATGAGGTTGAGACTGCCAACCTCATGCAGTTCACAGAAAGGCGCCATCGCCGCCTATTTGGACCTGTGCGGGAGGTGACTTGCCCGTACACAGGTCTGGGCTTCCGTTGCCCGCAGACTACGGGTGCCATCACAGGTATCCACGTGATGGTGAAAAGTGCCGGCATCGTTATGCTGACCTCAGGCGCAGGCAGCGACCACTGCTAGAATGCTGCAGGGCCATGGTTCATGAGGGGACTGTGCCTGTGCCAGGTAAGGGATGACTGTAGCATGACTGCTGGCATGGGTGGTGGGGCAGTGTGTTCGTGGTGTGCTTATGTGTTGCTGAGCTACACATGTTGCTCATGGAGTCCATGAAGCCATGTGTGTACTGTGTGGGATAGGGGTAGACAGTGTGCATGGACCCCTGTCATGCTTGGCATGGCTTTGGTGGTGCACTGCACCCGTCTGCCACTGCGTGTGTTGTGCTGCACCGCACGGGGTACAGGGTGGTCTTTAGCGTACCGTGGTGGCTGATATTGTACTGACGATGCTGTACCTCTTCTCACTGCAGAGCCGACAACAAACCACAGGCAGGAGGGCGTGCCACAAGCAGACAGGGGCCATCATCCGACAGGTGCAGGGTGCCTCCACTGGCACAGCGTGCAGCAGAAACGCAGGGGTGATAGTGGTGTTGTGCGTGAGTACTGTGCAATGTTATGCTTTTCCACTATGAGTCTGGCTTTACAGGGCAGGCAGTTGAGCAAGTGTGTATGTAGGCATACGCACTGTACACATTAGTGTACACTTTGGTGTACTGCATGTCTGTCAACTGTTCCTAGGTACACCAGACGTTTTGGGTCACTGTAGGCCACTGGGGTGTGGCCCTGTTTTAAATGCTGTTGTGTAGGACAGAGGGTCGGACTGGGGTGCAAAGGGCCCACCTGGACAGATGATGCAAGGGCCCACCTGGAACATCAATAGAGGAGGGCCCAGGTTGACACACTTATATCAATATTCCACTTCATTCGGATACACTAGTTCTGTGTTTGCATCTCACATTTATCAACAGTGTCCCAGATACCCTATTTAATAAGGGAACATGATACTAAATGCAAATGTTTTCAGAGTTCAGACGGTAACCACTTACTCAACTGAGGGGGGCCCACCTGGGAATGTACAACCTCATTAGAGAGTGGGGAATTATCTGATAGACATCATACCCTTTTGGAAGGGGTTTACCGTTTGGGGTTGCTGAGTACAGCATTTATGAGGGGGGTGCGGCTGTTTGGGATTGTATGTAGAACATGTGGATGTCTGGCTACACCCCTGCCTGTGGGCTCATGCTCTGATGTGGGGGCCATTGTCCCTAAGAGAGTGCTGTCCCTCTGTCCCTGTAGTGCACACTGTTTGTGCACATGTTATGCAGGTGTGCTGCAGGAGTTGTTCTGTGGTAGCATGGTGTGCTGGTTGTCAGCCCCTATGGCAGATGCTGCTCCCACAGGTGTGTGTGTGCCTCGCCATGCCTTGACCACCAGGGTGACACTGTCCTGTGCATGCCTTTGGCCCACCGCTGCAGTGCCACTGGTGGACCAGGCCCAGTGGCTGTGTTTCACATGTGTGTGTCTTCTTGCATGGGTGGTGTCACGGCACTGTGCCATTCTGTACACCATTGTGGGCCCCTCACCCTTCTGTTGCAGCAAGTGGTGTGGCTGGGCATTGGCACTTCCACTGGTTGTGTACTGCTTGGTTACCTGTCCTGCAGTCCCTACTGTTCTGATGCCAGTGTCATTGTTCTCTGTGGTCATTGTCGAGTCTTTATCTGTGTCACTTGCCACTGTTGCACACTTATGTCAGTCACCCACCCACCTGTTAAGGGTTTCCTGTCATCATTTGTACAGCTGCTGTATTATGGCATCGTGGGTGGCAGTTTGGCTGGGTGTCAACAGTTCTTGTGGAGAGCAGCAGTGAGGTGGGCCACTGTTGGGGGTGTACATGACAGGCATGTGTGGTTGCACACGTGGTTGGGGCTGTGGCAATTTCTCCAGTTGGTGTCATCTGTAGTTTGTATCATAGCTGTGTGACCGTGGGCAGCATGTCCCACCATGTGTCATCCCATGTGCATATCAGTCAGTGTCCACTTGTCGTTCACATCTCTGGAGGTGGCTGTCTGTTTGCACTGTTACAGTCTGCACGCCACTGTGCTGGCTGGCCTCCACGTTGTTGGGTTTCTCAGCATACTTCCATGCATATCGATGTACACTGGGGTGTTGCATGCTGCCTGTTATGTACTGCCTTGTCCTGCAGGCACATGTTAGTGTATGTTGTAGTTTGTTACATACTAGCACATGGGCATGGTTGTTGGGGCATGCTGTCCACCGTGTGGTGGTACATGGCGCCTTTGTGTCATTATCATGCCCTGATGTGGTCCCCCTTTCTCCTGTAGGTCCACGTAGGTCATCACTGTGGGCCAGCCGTCCAGAGGAGGGTGAGGGAATGGAGGAGCTTCTGCGGAGGATAGTGCGCCAGCAGCGCACCCTGATTGAACAGCAGGCTGTACTCATATCTGAGACGAGACGTGTTGCAGCTGTCTTAGAGGAACGTCTGCCGGCACCTGCCCACACCTAACCCCTGCATTCTGTGTACCTTATCCTGCTTCCTGTCCCTGGCCCAGTGTCCCTAGCCCTGTTCCTGCCATCCTGTTCCCCATCATTGCTTTGCATTTCCACATCCCTCTCACAACCACATTCTTACCCCATTGTTCTGTTGCTTCATTTACCATTTGACTGTTTGCACTATTACTGTTGTTTTCCCCATTGTTTTCAATCCCTTTGTTACGCCTGCCCTTTCCCCTTCCATTAGGTTTTTCTTGCACCCCATTTGTACAGAAAAGTGTTCTGCTATGTTTTGATTTTTGTTTCTGTATATATGTTCATGTTGCCTTTGCACTTTGTATTTTCACAGTTTACATTATACTTTTTTGAAGTTGACATTCCTGTGTCCTGTGTCTTTTTGGGGTGGACTTGGGATTTGACAATGTTCTGTGGCGTTCTGATTTCACTTGTGGTTGTAGGTTATTCCATTCCTTTCACTGGTACTGTAGTTGTGTCTGGCTGGGCTCTTCTGCTTTCCTGTGTTCCTGGACAGCTGCTTACACCTCTGTGACACTTTTGTTTTTGTGGGTGTTTGCACTGCCCTCTGTCTGATTGCTATATTCAGTGCTGTCTTCTCTGCTATATTTAGTGCTGTCTTAATCCTGGGCAATGTTTGCCCTGCACTCCTGGGCCTGTTTGCCCGGCTTCCTTCGCTTGCTATATTCAGCTGGGTTTGCACCGGGCTATTCATTTTGAATATGGCTATGTTTTTGCTCTGGGCACAGTTTGCCCGCCGGGCAGTGCTAATTTTGCCCCTGGGCAAAGTTTTGAATATCTGGCCCATAGTATTTTATGTTGGTAAGGGGAGTATTGCCACAGTGTTTATTACACATGACTTGGGGTTCCTTACACACTTTCCCCTTACAGAAATCTTTTGCAAATTGCATCATTTCTTCACTGAGTTATGTTTTGGTAAGGGAACTATTGGCACTGTGTTTACTGCAGATCTGACTACAAGGCATAACACACCTGCTTTGCACACATTTTCCTCAGAGAATCGTTTTGCACATTGTAACACTTGTTTACAGAGTCATGTTTTCTCAGGAATGCATAACTGCATAAATCACCTTGTTTGCACAGTTCTACCTAATAAAAATAATTGACACCCGCCGGCCCAGTAGAGCTGAGGGTTGAGGTGCTGGACGCCATACTTCACGCCACACTGGCAACCAGGGTTTGGGAATGGACACTGGTTGCTCAGGGGTTGGCAGGGGGAGGAAGGATTGAACAGCTGTAGCCTTCCTCAGGGAGGGGGGACAGTGTGGAGTGCTGTAGACTGGTGTCCAGCACTGGCTGGATGTCGGCACAGGTGCATTTCCCAGAAGAGGGGAGGGCACCCATCCAGGGCATATGGCTGCTTCTGTGGAGCCGGGGGCGGGGTAGCTGCCTCGCCCATTGCACAGTTTGTGTGCCGGGGCAGAAAGGTGGAAAAAGACTGGGATCTGATGGGGTCCACGATGAGCCAACATGTTCAGGTTGGAGAATGAGTCCCTCTGAGGGAGGGCCGGAGCTACCCATCATCTCCACGGTGGAGCGATAAAAAGTATAAATAATGAAAAAAAAAGAATTGACACATTACTATTTGTTTAGTGGGTCTTTTCTTGTGAAATACGCATGTACTGTAAGATGACGGTCTCCACTGTGTGTGCTGCACATTTTAGAACACAGTTGAAAGTCCTGTGCACTGCACACAGTACAGCGCATGGAGGTATTCACGCAGGGTAATCATAAGCTGTAACAGCAGTACACATATAACAAACATATCGCTGTGCACAGTGTGCCATTTCATATGCCACCTTTTTAATACCGTCAGTATCGTACTCAGTTGGCATCAGTATCCTAATCAGGTGCTATTTGCCACCATCCTCCACCACTACATGGAATGGAAGTAAGGTTTCGAGATGAGCAATATGGCAACCAGACATAGGTGTTGGAGCCAACGAATACAGTTGCAAGTCACATAAATCAGCATGATTTGTGCATCAGAAATGGGTACTGGACAGTATCAGTAGTAAGGTAAAATTCATAACTTATTAAACTATTTCTTTTATATTATTCATTAAAAGTTTTATTTTTATACGGGATGCTGTTACAGACATCATTAGTTCCTTATCAGGGACTGTTTTACAAGATGTTCCATTTGTATCATTCTCAGGCATCCACTTCCTGCATCGATTCATTGTCCTGCACACCAGCGTTGGACCTACAATCGGAGAATAAACGTCTGACTAGAAACAAATTAAGCAGTGAAAGAGCAGCCCATCGGGCTGCTACCCTATCATCCTGTGCACCTTTTCACAACCTGTAACATGGGGAAGCACAACAAGGGAAAAGGAAGCCGAACCCTTTCTCTTCCCCATGTTACAAGTGAATTAACCCACTTCAGAATATGGGTCTACTTGGGGAATTAATCCATGGCCGGGTGGTTGGAACCAGTCTGCCTGTGACCTCATAATACAACCTACTCCAGCCATGGATTAATTCCCAAGTAGACCAACATTCTATCGTGGGTTAATACTTACTTATTTCACTGTTGCTTCTTCCCATAGCTGGCCTCCAAGGCCAGGTGGGTAGGTGTCCTTATTGTTACATATTAGGTCACCCAGGGCCTGAAAGTGTCAATGAGTGCCATCCAGCCTGTTTTCCCCTTTCCTTTTGTCCAGGGCTTGTTCCAGATCCCAGATCACCAGCATCAAGAGCAGTACTCTGCTACTGCACCAAAGGTTTGGCCATTGCATAATATATTCTGTAAACATTTGCTGTTAACAGTTTCATTAATTTGTTGTATTATCTTGCTTTTATCCCTTTTAGTTTTGTAATCCCCCAAAGCAGAGACCTCCAGAAATTGGCTTCTCCTCAGTGTGTCTCTTTGGACAAAACTTATAAATAAATAGCTAAATCAATCAATCAATACATAAATAAATGATTAAATAAATATAATTAAAACTTAAGTTACGAACTTTGATTTTTTAAGATGAGTTAGAAGCACATAATGTAATCCAAGATAGCTAGCCCTGTGAGAAATACAGCATTTCAACTAGTCTATGAAAATTAAATTGAGAGCATGGGTGGGTGAACCATCTCAGTGACTCGTTTCACTCATAAGCTGGCAAACTGCTTGCCTGCCCCCCCCCAAAAACCCACCCTAAGGCCAGAGCAATAGTAGGCTTTTTCCAGATTAATAACAATTAAACGCACATTAGATCATGATGCTATTTTAATAGTTTCATATTTTTTTCACATTTAATCATAATATGTGTGTGGCTGCTGAGGTTGAATGAATCAGAGCAAATGTCATTGCCTCAACCTGGCAAGGGCTTGGGAAAAACAGATTCTAAAAATAGTGTTTTTGATACAATGGTGCAACACAGAATCCCATGGTGTGTAGGTCCTACCTCTGTTTATCCTCCCTAGTGTAGCACCTTGTATTTTAATGGTTTGAATCTAAGGCTCTAAGGGCTAGACGTTCAAAACTTTGCCTGGTGGTCAAAGTAATTGTACCATGTTTACCCAGGGTTTGCCCCTGAGCACAATATTCAAAGCAGGCTGTGGCATACACTAAAAGGGTTAGTGCATGCACAAAAAATGGGCAAAGGGAGAGGCAGGGGCAGAAATCCCGGTGCAGTGCAATATTCAGGGCATTAGTGCTGCTCAAAGGGAATAACACAGGCCACTTTGTGCTGTAAAGTTACTGCCAAGAAGAAGTCTGACTTTCTCCAGGCAACCCTAGCAGGTGGTGGAGTCACTGCAGCCAACAACCACATTGGCGGTTAGGAAGCACATCTTCCCCCTGGTGGCTAGTGGCATCCCCCACCCTCTGAACCCTGGTCCCATTAAAATAAAGTAAGTCCTTGGTGTCTAGTGGTCTCCCCACCCCCCAGTCCCTCATCCCCCTATTCTTGTCCCCAGTAAAGGTAAGAAATTCCCTGGTGCCTAGTGGTCCCCCCACCCTCTGATCACCAGCCGTGGTAGACTAAAGTATGTCCCTGGTGTCCAGTGGCCCTCCCATCCTCCGATTGCTGGCCCTAGTAATATTTAAGAACTACCCTGGTGTCCAGTGGTCCCTTCACTCTCCAATCACTGGGCCCAGTAATGTTAAAGAAATACCCTGGTGTCTGGTGCCCCCCCCCCCGAGTGCCGGCATCCATAATATTAAAGATCTACCCTGGGGACAGATATTTAAAGCTTTGCCTTTTGAGCAAAGTGATTGCATCCAGTTTTCTAGGAATTTGCGCCCTGTGCAATATTCAAAGGGAGCTTATGTGTGCGCTATGCAGTTGGAAAAAGGAGGGGTGGGGTCAGGAATACTGGTGCAGTGTGATAGTCAGCACATTTGCACTGTGCAAAGAGGTTAGTGCAGGACATTTTGTGCAGAGTACCTATCACCAAGTGAAACCCTAACTTACTCTGGGCAACCCTAGCAGCTGCTGAAGACACTGCAGCCGACAAACAAGTTGGTGGTTTGGGAGCACACCAGCCCCCTGGCATCTAGAGGCACCACTGACCACCAATCACAAACCCCGGTAATGTTAAATCCTGTTCCTGGTATCTAGTGGTCTCTTCCACCCTCTGATCACCATCCCCAGTACTGTAAAATCCTGTCCCTGGTGTCTAGTGGTGCCCTCCTCACCCTCCGATCACCAGGCCCATACGGTTCAATATTTTTCCCTGATGTCCAGTGGTCCTCCCTACCCTCCATTCGTCAGCCCTGGTGTGAGTCCAGTTATTCCTGGTACCTAATCATCCCCCCACCCATTGATCAATGGCCCCATAACTGTAAAACATTCCCTGGTGCTAGTGGTTCCCCCACCCTCCAATCACCAGCCCCATAGATCAAATCCATTCCTTGGCATCTAGTAGCCCTCCCCACTTGGCAGGAACCAAAAAACCCATCTTGCCAACCGCACCCTTACCTTACATGCTGGTATTGTGGGTCCCACACAGTGACTGGCAAAGCGTTCCTCTCACTTCCTCTGCCAGCCGCTGTATGGATAGACAGGAAGTGCACGTTCAATGTGCAGTACAGGGCATGTGTCCTCTGTATTGTATAGGGAGTGCATGGTCTGTGTACTGCATAAGGAACATGTGGCCTGTACAGTACACAGGCCATGTGCTTCCTGTACAATTAAGAGGATGCATGCCCTGTACAGTACCTTGGACACATGTTCCCTGTCTAGCCATATAGCGGTCAGCCAAGGAGGTGCAAGGAGGGCTGTTCTGTTCATCATATGGGACTCGTGGCACTGACATCTAAGGTAAAGGGGGTTGGCAGGTTGGGTTTGTCAGTACCTATGGAGTGGGGGTTCACTAGATGCCAGGGAAGGGATTCCATCTATGGGGCTGACAATTGGAGGGTGGAGGGACCACTAGTGCCAGGGAGTGCCATTACAGCTATGGGACTAGTGATCAGTGGGTAGGGGACCTCTAGGCACCAGTGATAACTGGACTTACACCAGGGCTGGTGACTGGAGGGAAGGGGGGACCACTAGCACCATGGAATACTTTTACAGCTAGGGGGCCTGGTGATTGGTGGGTGGGGGTACCACTAGGCACAAGTGATAATTGAATTTATAGCAGTGCTGGTGATTTAAGGGTGAGGGGGACCTTTAGCACCAGAGAATGTCTTTATAGCTACAGGTCCAGTGATTGGTGGATGGTGGGGTGCTACTAGACACCAGGGAATGCATGTTTTGTATGGGAATGGGCAATTGAGTGGAATGGAGCCAGTCACAGGGACACAGACTTGCCACTTCTTCCCATGCAAATGTGCCCATAATGGGCATACAAATGGCCCATAGTGTCTTGCATGCCCTATAGGCTCATTTGCATAGGGATGTTTGAGCGCTGGGAGCTACTGGCACTATCGGGTCTGGTGGTGCAGTTCCCTGCACTGGTGACATCCATGTTGAGGCAATGATACTTGAGTTATTGCTGCACTAATATGCCCCTATATTCAGTTAGATGGTGCCTGTGGCTATCTGACTGAATATAGTATCCTCAGGGTCATGGGCAATGGGCAAGCACAGTGCAAACCTTTGCACTCCACTTTGCCTATTTTTGAATATCAGGCCTCTGGTGTCCAGTGGTCCTTCCACCCTCCAGTCACCAGCCCCATATTATTTAATACTTCCCTGGTATCTAGTGTTTCCTCTCCCTCCACTTACCGGACTCATAATATATCACCTATTCCCTGCCATCTAGTGGCACCCCTAACCCACTGATCCCTGTCTCCATACCACTGTCAGCAGTCACTGGTGTCTAGCAGCTCCCTGCATTGTACAACCTACCCTGTCTCCCCCTTACCAATCCGGCCGGTACTGCGAAAGTCAGCTATGGCAACTGGCACAGCCCTTCGCTCACCACCTTGGCCAGCTGCCATATGGATCGACAGGTAGCATGCATCCCTTGTACTGTGAAGGAAGCATGTGTACTGTCTAACTGTACATGTGCTTCCTTTACAATATAGAGGATACTCACTGCCTGTCAATCCATAGTAGATGGCTGTAATTGTAAGAGAAAGACTGTGCTGGTTGCCGTAGTGCATTCCAGAAGAACCAGTGAGATGGCTAAGGGGGGTGGTAGGGTGGGTTGCACAATGCCAGCAGCGTGGGAGCCACTAGACACCAGGGACAGCTGATGTTGGTATAGGGATGGGGATCTGTGGGTGGCGGGGTGCCACTAGATGCAAGGTTATAGCTGATATATTACAGGTCTGACTATCGGAGGGCAGGAGGACCACTACACACCAGAGAAGTATTAGATATCATTGGGCCAGTAATAGGAGGGCAGGTGGGACTACTGGACAGCAGGGTAGTTCTTTAATATTATCAGGGCTGGCAACTGGAGGGCAAGGGGGAGCCACTGGACACCAGCATGGTTCTTTCATATTACTGAGTCTAACAATCGGAGGGTGACGGGGACCATTGGACACCAGGGTAATTCTTTAATATTACCAGGGCCAGCGATCCGAGGGTGGGGGGCTGACTGGATACCAGGAAGTTACATTATTATAACAGGGCTGGTGATTGGGAGGTGGGGGGACCACTAGGCACCAGGGACTTTATTTTCTTCACACAGAGATGGTGATTGGAGGGTGGGGGGGACACTGGACACCAAGGCAGAATGTACATTTAATGGGGCCAGGGTTCGGAGGGTGGGGGGTGCCACTAGACACCAGGGAATACTTGACTTTTACGGAACTGGGCAATCAGGGTGAAAGTGCAGCCAGTTACAGGGGCATAAACCTGCTGCTGCTTCTCATGCAATTATGCCCATAAGGGGCATACAAATGGCCCCTTAGCACCTTGCATGCCCAATGGACTCATTTGCATGATGCTCTCTGAATACTGTGCCAGGAGTTACTGGCAGTATCAGATCTGGGGGCATTGTTCCCTACACTACCAGGATCCATGTTGAGGCAGTTCTACTTGGCTTAGCCCTGCATTGACATGCCCCTATATTCAGTCAGATAGCACTGATGCACTTCCCAATGAATATATCACCCTCAGGGTTGTGGGCAATGGGTAAGCCCAGCAAATCTTTGTGCTCCAGTTTACCCATTTTTGATTATCTGGCCCCAAGAGTCAGAAAATTAGCAATCAACAGATTTGTTCAGGTCCTTCTGATGTTTGCCCCATCCTCCAGGGAGTCCACCACCCTGGCTAGCTTAGTGTCAAACACGAACCAAAGAAGTCTATTGGAGACCCCAACTTCCAGAATGCTGAAGATGTTAAAAAGCAGTGGCTCCACCACTGAGCCCTGAGAGAAACTGCTGAGTACTCCTTTCCTCTTGAAGTAGTGCCTCTCTACCAACACTCTTGGCTTCCTGTCTCCAAGTCAGTTAGAAATCCACATTCTGTATGTCTTCTATATACAGTCCTGGGTAACTTTGCCTAGAAGCTTCGCAGAGACACAGGACATAAAAGTACATGAATTAAGGAAAGCCTGGGCAAATATCTGCTTACCAGGGCATCACCAGGTACCTTGGGTAGTAGAGTGGGTATGGAATCCCTATAAATTGGATTATGTTTGCACAAGATACTTACTTCATCACCGTGCATGAAGTGAGGAGTTATGATGGATCTACAGTCTCTTCTGACTTTCAGTTACTATGTAGTAACTATAGAGAAGTGTGTAATGCTCCACAGTAACAAATGTTTTGCTGAAGTCCAGACAGACAATGTCCATAGCCCTGCCCTGTCCACCTACTTGTTAACCCCTTTGAAGATGGTGATCAAGTTGGTTCTGCATGATCTGCCCCTCATAAACCCACGCTGAGATGACTGCAAAAATAACTTATGTCTCAACCAAGTGCTCCATTATTTTGACTTTGGTAATGGCCTCCAAGACGTTGCCAGCACTGATGTTAGGCGGACTTGTTTGTAGTTGCCCAGGTTCAACCTTGCACCCTTCTTGAAAATTGGGGTTACATTGGTCACATTCCAGTCTTCTGGCACTATACCTGTCTGGACAGACTCCTGAAACATTATTGATAGTGGCACTGCCAAATGCTCTTTTAGCTCCACTGTTATTCTGGAGGTATCCTGTCCACCCCTTAATACTTACCTGACTTGATCTTTGCCAGGTAGGCAGCTACCAGGGCAGATGTATTTCTAATTTTGTAGTGTAATGCTTTTTTTTTTTTTTTTTTATAAATGAAAGAGCATGGGTTCACTTCTAATAACCAGACAGCTGGCTATTTTATTTATTGTGTTTTGATGTGTTAGTTATTACTTTTTGCTTTTTTAATATTTTTTCATGCAGTGAAACAAGTGAGTTTTTGCCTTTGCTTTTCACGCTGCTCATAAAAAGAATTCAACAGAATTCTGGTACAGTAGAAGCCACTTAATTGTGATACCCCGATGGTGGGCTTTTCGTTTTGATTAAGCATCTGTCTCAGTTATTTGGTGGCAGCATTCCACTGTCCAGCTGTTGCTGCTATATATTCTGTGCAATGCTGATACCCAGACCACCCCCAGTAGCCTTGTTAACCCCCAACTAACTTTTATCGTGGTTCAGTGCTGTACAGTACTTGCATGTAACTGCCACTGAAGTCAGACTGACATTGTTTGCTGTTTGCAATATTGTTGCCAGTGCAGTCTGCCATGGTCGGCCAGGTGGTCTGCCCCAAGCTCTTTTCAACACATGGTGGCATAGCACTCGGGATTCTGGGTGATGATTTTCAGGCAGAAAAAGCTGAAGACTGAAGTGGTTTGGGGTCTTGTTTTCAGTGTGGTCTTTCTGGGCTTAAACAACCAAATGGCATGTAGCAGGAAGTCAGCATGCCGTCAGTATATTGTGGCTGGTTCAATAGGCAGCAGGTACATTGGGAGAGGACCCTGTACTGGGGGTGTACTGAGGGGGGCTGTACCATAATGGTATGGATCTACATTTGCATACTATTTAGCAGCCCAACAGCAGGGGGGAGTAAAAAAATAGCAATAACTAGAAAACAATAAAGTTAAAACATAATTGGTATAAAGTGTTTTTAAGCTTTTTATTATAGTCTCCAAGAAGGTGATAATCAGCTACTTCCAGTTTTCACCTCCCACTTGTAAATGAGAAAGAGGTAGAGATGTTTCTGACAACTTGAAGAACGATTTCAAAGAATTTGACTGGACACACAATTTGGCATGGCAACATTACTGGATTCCAGATGTATAGATGTTTGCATTCCTCCTGTGCATTCCTCCTGCATGTGTTCACTATTTCAAACATAAAGTCTTGCAGATGCTTCAAATAGAGAAGTTCAGAAAATGCACAGAAGCCAAACTTTAACCTCCTCCTCCTCCTCTTGGGCCTACATTCCATGCTTCCACTGCCAGGGGCATCAGTCTGGTGATGATGAAGATGATGATGATGACATTAGATGGGAGAAGGAAGATAATGACAATCCAATGCCAGGAAACACAAGAAAAGATATGGGAGCAGTTTGACACAGAATACCGACATCACACAGACGTTAATGATAAAGGCACAGATATTTTTTTTTCAATTCAACTTCTTTATTGGTTTTAAATTATAAACATAGTAGTATTCATAAAAGGTATGATACATAGATGCAATCATCCACTTAGCGTATATTATGGAAAGCCGATGAAAAAGAGCATAGAAACCCCTCTCCATCCCATTCTCCCTCCCACCCTCCGAACCCCTCCCAGGGTGTGCCAATACATATAGTACAATACCTAAAAGAAATATTTGGTACATAGAAACATCTTGAGACAGACCTGGAAAAATTAAATGTTAATAACCTCAGCGCTGATATAAGGCATACAGTTTGCCCCATTTTTTTATCAAATGATGCCCGATTATTATGGGAGCCAGCAATCAAGCACTCTATCCTGAAGTAGGCTGAGAGGTCATTTAGCCATTCATTATAGGAGATAGGTAATTGATCCAACCAGTGTTTAAGCACTAGTTTCTTTACCACCATGGAAATTAGTGCCATGTGATATTTCCTTTCTTTAATCCGGATAGTGGTGTAAATCCCTAGGATACAGATCTTCACAGTGAAGAGGTCCCCTAGACCAAGTAATGGGTCCAATTTGGATTGAATCGACAACCACAAGGGGGCAATTTTAGCACAGTCCCAAAATACATGTACTAAATTTCCTTCACCTTTACCACATCTGGAGCAATTAGAGTTGGGCAGGTGGCCAATTTTGGATAATTTTACTGGTGTGTAATATAGGTTATGTAGTATATGGTATTGGGTAAGTCACAGTTTATCTTGGGAGATGTATGTATATAAATCTTGCCAGACTTTTGACCATTCAGTGACTGTTCCTGGAAGGAGAGAGGACAAGATTTTGGAACCGGGTACAGGATCAGTGTGTCCAAAGGAGAGGATATAGTTGTTTAAGAGGGACAAGCAGTGTGGCTTGGAAGCTAGATCATGGAAGCCTTCCAATATAGTTTGAAGCTTATATTCTAGGGAAGCAGTACCAAATATTTGTGCTATGAGGTGTCTCAACTGGAAGATCTTAAAAGTATGAAAAGCATTTAGGCCAAATTTATGTCAGATTTTGGAAAAGGAGAGGAGAGAAGAGATGAGGAGAAGTAGAGATCTGTTACTTTAGCATTTTGTACAGGAGGTAACCAAGTGTGTGTGAGTAGAGTGCCACCTACCTTAATGTTGGGGTTGAAGATGAGAGGTTGTGCGAAGTCTTGATGAGGCGAAAATTTGTAAGAGGAGCAAAACTGAGAAAAAACTTTCAGGGAGGTCCCAATTACTGAGTGGCTGATTGGGTCCAGCAACTTCTTCAGGGGAATATAGTAAATGTCAGGGGAAAGCAAGAGGTGGTGTTGTAAGATCTGGATTTCTATTTGCAGCCATATAGGGAGAGGCTTCATCTATGGGATCCGTAAGCCATTTCCTGATCCTAGAGAAGTGTCTTGCCCAATAATAAAGAAGAAAATTAAGGAGACAGAGATCCCCTGATGCTTTGGGAAGACTCAGTTTAATAAAGGATTTTCTGGGTTGTTTATGTAGCCATATAAAGTCAGAAATTAGAGAGTGTACCTTCTGAAAGAAAGACAGTAGAAGCCACATGTCCAGCATATGTAATGGATAATAAAGTCTAGACAGGACATTCATTTTAATTATGTTCATGCATCCCCAAAGAGATAATGGAAGAGATTCCCATCTTTGAAGATCAAGTTGAAGGATTGTCACTAGGTATCGAGATTGAGTTTCTTGGTCCGAAGAGGATCCGTGGTTAGGTGAATGCCCAGTTACATAAGTGAATGAAGAGTCCATTTTCGGTCAAAACCATTGAAGTCAACTTTGTGAGTGAAATTATTTAGGGGGAAAGATTTCTGATTTGTTCAGATTAAGTTTATAATTGTATAGTGAGCTAAATTGTGATATTACCTCCACTACTTGTCTCAGAGATTTAGCAGGATTCTTTAAATGGAGGAGGATATCATCTGCATATGCATAGAGGATGAGTTTTGATTGAGTATTGGAATTCCCTGCATTTGGGAAGACTGTTTGATATGATGAATCAAGGGTTCTAAATTAAGAATAAATAGGAAAGGTAAGAGGGGGCAACCCTGCCTTGTACCTGAGTAAAGGGGAAATCGAGAAGAGAATACCCCATTGCAACATATCTTTGCTGAAGGGGAGGAATATATGGCCTTAATCCACTGGATGAAGAGGGGAGGGAAGCACATCTTACTTAAAGTCAGCCAGAGGAAGTCCCAGTCCACTCTGTCAAAGGCCTTCTTGGCATCCAATGAGATTAGGGCCATCAGGGTTTGACATAATCTTGCTGCATTGAAAATAAGGGAAAGCTTTCGAAGGCAATCTGCGGAGGATCTACCAGGGACAAATCCCACCTGTTCTGGACTTAGAAGATGAGACCATACTTTTTGAATGCGTAAAGCAGGATTTTAGTTAAGATCATGATATCACAATTTAAGAGCTTGATCGGACCATAACTCTCCGGGAGCAGGTGTGACTTTTGGGTTTTAATAGAAGAGTTTGGTTGCTTCTAATGAAGTAGGATCCAAATGTTTAGCTGAGAGCATATATTGGTATAGTTTGAGCAGATGTGGAGCCAGTTCCTTTGCAAAGGATTTGTAAAAATTAGTGGGGAAGCTGTCTGGGCCTGGAGCTTTATCAAGGGTTTTTTTTTTTAATTTTTTTTTATTTAGTTGTTTAACCAGGTATAGCACACTAAGCTAGAAGCTGTTTTACAGGAGCAACCTGGGAGCACAAGGAGGTTAAGTGACTTGCTCAGGGCCACACAGTATGCAAGTGGAAGCTGTGGGATTCAAACCCAGGTCTGGTCTGCTGGATGTCACCAGATTTGCAGCTCAGAGCCTTAGACCACTGCACTATACTGCCTCCTCGGTTAAATCTTTAATTGTTTCTATCTCTTCTTCAAGGGTGATAAGAGAGATCAAGGAAAGTTCGAGGTGTTTGGGTAAGGAGGGGAGAGTTAAGGAATCCAGATAAGAGTCTATCTTTTGGGTAGGAGTGGGTGTGGATCTTTTCCCATAGAGGGAATGATAAAAGTTCTCAAATATTAGAGCAATGTCTCTGGGATTGGTTTTAATAGTCCCATCTGGAGCATAAAGGGAAGTTATAAGTCTTGAGCTTTCCAACTTGCGGAATCTAAGAGCTAGGAGTTTGCCCACTTTTTCTCCCTGATCTATGTAAGTGGATTTAGTTTTTAAGAGTGCATACTCTGCTTTTGCTCTTAAGAGGTCTGCATATTTGTTTCTGAGATCTAAGAGCTCGGTTATGTAGTCGGGGTTTATGCAGGATGAGAGAGAAAGCTCAGCAGCTCTTATTTAAGTTAATAAGGATACGGTTTCTTTTTCTCTCATTTTCTTTCTTCTGGTAACTAATTTAATGAATTCTCCATGAATATAGCATTTAAGAGTACACCATAAGAAATAATCTCTTTGAATTGTACCTATATTAGTATCTATGAAAGTTTGAATGGAGGTTCAAATTTTAGAGTTGACAATTTTGTCTTTTAAAAGTTGAGTATTCAGCCTCCATGATCTATCTTTGGGACTGTTAGGGGAAGGAGATAGGGCCTCCCATACCAGCGAATGATCAGGGATTACTATAGGCTCGATACCTGTTTGATGTAAACCAGTTCACAATCTGATACTGATTAAGATATAATCCAATCTGGACCAGGACTGGTGCACATCAGAGTACAAGGAGAACATTTAATGTGATGGGTTAAGTAAACGCCATGGATCACAAAGTCCTAGTGTATCCATCAAGTCCTGTGGGGCTCTTTGTGATGGAGTAGGGGGTCTTAAGGTCTGTGGGTCCTATCTATATCCTGTGTGTGGGGGGAATATTCCAATTGTCCCCTAGAATTAAGGAGATGGGAAGAAATGGTGCAATTTTGCTGGCAAGTTCCATAAAAAATGATGGCTCACCACCCGGTGGCCCATATACAGAGCCTAAAACTACTGTGGTGCCCAAAAGGGTACTTTTAATGAGAATATATCTGCCATGGGGATCAGTTACTGTGGAGTCAGCCTGGAATGGGATTGTATTTTTGATTAAAATGACTACCCCTTTATTTGATGAGGAAACCCCAGTGGTAAAGACTTGAGAAATTCCCAGTCTGCATAACCAAATGGCCTCTCTAGTCAACAGGTGAATTTCATGTAGCAGGATTATGTCTGCATTAAGTATGGCACAATGTTTTAATACTTGATATCTCTTTGTAGGTTCCCTGACTCCTCTGCCATTCCAGGTCACTATTTTCATGTGTTACTAGCCATACCAAATAATAAACCACATAATTTTTCTAGAGGACAAATCATTATGAAACCAGAAATAATCATAAGGCACACTCCAAAGCCCCCCCCACCCCCCGAGCCCTTCAACAATATTAAGCTTTCAAATTGGTAATAACAGGGATGATTTAGGTAAAGGGGAAACCATTCCAAAGTACAGCAATCGAATTGATAAGTTTGCCCCATCACCCACCCCCAATTGCCCAGGAATTATAGTTTCCACTGTCCAAAATGATAATATTTTCAAAGTACAGGACTAATCCAACAAGAAGAAACCATAAGTATAAAGCAGTAGACCCTCTGTACTTCCCTTCATAACCCCAGCAACTATATACATTTGTCTCCCTTGAAAAAAAAGAAACTGTTGAAGTTCTTGAAAAACAGGTCCCAGTGAGGGAGACTATCCCATACAGCTCCTAGCCCCAAATTCCAGAAAAATAGGAGAAAGATGATTGGTATGATCTGACGGTACTGGACTAAGCAAAAAAAGCTGCAGCCAAAGATACCAGGGCCACCGATGTCCCTTTGTAGGGAATGTGTAGGAGCTAAACCCCCCATAAACTAGTTTGTTATGCAGTTATCCTTGAGCTTGCTCGAGTCAGGGTGCCTCACTCCTCTACCCTCCACATCATCATCTGGATTATAAATCTTGTTACCATATTATTTTGATATATTTAGGAACTAACATATTCAGAACAAAGTAAACATTGTGGAGGTTCATAATGCTCCTAGGCAGATTAGAACCTGCTCCTCTTAACCCAAATATAAGTTTCCACCTAATACACAAGATTTCATCCCTCCTTGGAGTATCTAGAGGCCTACTGAATCAATAACCCTTGATTCAGGCTTCATCTCCCACATTATAAGGTTACATGAGATGAGGAGATAAGATCCCCTCCCCCAATTTTAGAAGCTTCAGAAAACAACTAAAGAAGAAAAACCTTTTGACCAGCTACAACCGATTGCTAAAAAACAACAAAGAAATTAAAATTGGTAGAGTACTTCAGTGTTGGAGTCCTGTCCTGTCAATGTTGATGGGGTAAGAAAATTAGAGGGGGAAAGCTAAGGGTAGCCGGATCAATTTCAGTCCCAGGAGAAAAACAATCTCCCTTACCCTCACCCGGATTAATCAGTTCCTTCCCTAGAGAATGAAACTGCAGCAGGCTGCCCTCTGTGTTGGAAATCTAGCACTACAACTGGTGAGATCAGGCCCATCCACAAATTAATCCCAGACCTGGATATCTGACAAGTTTGGAGGCAGGTACGTGAATCCTCATCTCTCATTAAATCTTGTGCATAGAGAGTAAATTCTCATACAGAACTAATAGCAGTCAGAGACTTCAGTCATTCTTGAACAGTTCTGGGAGCTTGATCTTTAGATCAGCCATCGCTTGTGAGGACAAGTCATAGGATATCCAGGATCCAGATACAGAGACCAGTAGTTTGGCAAGATATAGCATTTTAAAAGGAATGCTTGCAGCAATGGTTTTGGCAACAATGTCATGGAAGGCTGCTCGCTTCTGGCACGTTTCATATGGTAGATCCTGTGTAGTACGGAGCTTGGTGCCTTCCCACAATATTGTTTGGAGCTCTTTTACTTTATTTAGCAGGTGTTATCACTCCAAATAGCTCAGGAATTTTAAAATTAGGGGCCTTGGGGGAGATCCAGGCTGGAGACCAGGCCTTAATGATCAGTGAGCTCTTTCGATTTTGTAGTTGCTCCCGAATGGAGAAAGGCCCACTATTTTCAGAAAAAGCTTCTGGATAAAGGCTATGACATTGGGGTTCTCCTCAGTCTCAGAGAGACCCATTTTCAGAATATTATTCCTCCTACTCCTACCTTCTAAATCCTCAGTTTTTAACTGCAGTTAGCGTATTTGCTGCCAAAGCTGGGTTACTTCTGGGTATACTTTCTCTCTCCAGCATTCCAGTTAGGAGGATCTGGTTTCTGTGTCTCACACTCTTTTATTTAAAACTGCCATATCATGTCTAATAGACTTAATCTCTGTAGAAATTTCAAGCAATGTTTCTGTGGAAGGCGACAGTTCCTGTAGAAACCGATCTTCAGTAAGTGGAACTGGATATAGAGATGCTAGGCTTTTGGAGTTGGAGGCTCCCCCTTGAGGCCTAGCTTTTTTAGGCAGCTTTTCAGGTGAGGGAGGAGATGTATGTTTAAGCTTGGCCAACTTCAAATCTGCATCCATCGCAGAAGAAATTCTCCCAATAGCGACGAAAGGTATGGTGATATCTGATGCTGGAGATGCCCTCTCTTTGTAATTTGTATTATTGATGAGATTCCAGTAGAAATCTAGATGTAAAAGCCAATGATGTGAGGTTGGGGTTAGGTGTCCTGTAACCCTGCTGCCACTAGGTTCAGGAGAGATGTGAGGAAGTACTTCTTGACTGAAAGAATGGTGGATGTCTGGAACAGTCTTCCAGAATCGATGTTGGGAGCAAAAAACATTGGTGGACTTCAGGCATGCATGGGATAGGCACAAGGGAATCTTAGATTTAAATGGAAAGCAAGGATGAGGGAGCCAGAGACCATGTAGTGTCCTTTGAGACAGTATAGGCATGAAATAAATGGGAAGACTAGGTGGGCCAAGTGATCCTTATCTGCCATCAAATTCTATGTTTAAAGCAGGAAATTCATGAACAACTGTAATTTACTGTCAGTTAGGGGTCTGTGAGTAATGAACAGTATTTCCCAAATACCATGAACAATAGGATTTTTATTACTCAGGAAGAAAAATTCATAATAAGCACTATTCAGGGTTATTCAGCATTTTGCTTTTCAGTGGGACTTCAAGATCTCCTGAGACTACATGTCCAATCAGAAACCACCTTGGAAGCTCACTGCAGGCAGGTCATGTGACCAAACACTTGCAGAAGCTTCAGGTGGGAGAGGCAGATGACTTGAGCTGCTGCAGAGAAAGAATCTACTTCCATCTACCTATTAAAACTAGAAAAAAATCAGAAATCTTAAATTTTTTTGTTCCTTTCTAAATTCCAAGCTAGAGAAGGTTATTTTTATGTTACTTGCACTTGTACAAGAAACATTTTGCTACACGGAACAGAATTTCAGAGTTGTGTCACTGACTAGCCCAATGCAGGTCAAGCTGCATTGGGCTCATCCTTGACAGCCCAATGATCATGCAAGCTAAATATGACAGTGATTCACAGTTTATGGGAGGAAACTTTATGTAGTTGAAATGAATGAAGTGCTCCAATGAGAGACCACTTTGTCTATTTCATTTGCATAGTGCCATTCCCCTTCCCCTCTATCAGTCCCTTTTCCTTGCAATCTCTCCCTCCCCCCGACACTCACACCTTTTGTCAGAAGCAGGCAGCATGAATCCTTGCTTTTTCTGTCTATGTTCCACCTTCCATACAAAGAGCAGAGACTTTGGTGACTTGCTTACTAGCAGCAAGGAGGCTTGGAGGTGCTGCCTGTATTGTACATTCCTCTTTGAGCTCAGAGCATTAGCCTATGTCCATGCCTAATGGAAGTGCTGCTGCCAACTAATATTCTCAGTTTGCAACAAAGTAACTAATCAGTCTTTCCTGTTTCTGCCAGCCCAAAGCCCTGCCGCTGCCCTTCCAAACTGCAGGTCGGCATTCAAGCCCAGGCAATGGTTATCGAACATGGGAGGGGAAAGCACCTCCTTGCAAAAGAGGGAAGGCTGAATTAACCCTCAACTAACCAATGAGAAAGAGCATGCTCACAGGGACCAGAGAGATCAAGCGAGACATGATGAATGGTACAGTGTTTTCTTTGTGTTTCTGTAAGTTTTTTTCTCTATCTCAATGATCGTCTCTCTCCCTCTCTCTCTCTCTCTCTCTCTCTCTCTCTCTGTCATTGGGTGCTCCATTATTAGGACAGTGTTTGGTAATACTCCCTCTGTTATGGGGGAAAAAAAGGCTGCTTCTGTCTCTGCAGTGTTCTGTCTCTGTGTCCCTGACTGAGTTTTAACAGTGACAGAAACAGATAGTGACAACCAGTGAGAGATCAGAGAGAAAAGCAGCCATGTCATAGCGCTGACTCTTCAACTTCTAATTGTCCCTGCAGTGAAGCATCAGAGTGTCTCTCTCTCTCTTTCTGTGTTAGATATATATATATATATATTCATGGCAAAAAACTCCGTTGAATGCATCAGTTAGGGTTGTTCCACAGCGACAAAAGTGAGGACATTCGCTGTTAGGGTTGAAAACCCTAACTCCGAATTCCCCCCCCCAGCACCACATACACATAGACACGCACACACATATGCAAGTATGGGGGAGGACCAAGTCAACACAGCCAATGATAGACATCCAGCAGCAGGTGACAGAAATAACAATTGTCTGAATGTACTATGAGACATCCCCACTCACCTGACCAGGTACTGCGTGATCAGTGGAGATCAACAGCAAAACTGAGGCCATGTACACCAAATGTACACATCCCTGATTGCAGCTGCACACAATGTACCACACTTAGTAGTTGCATGGCCTTACCTACCGATGCCCCACACTACACCACAACTGGTACTGTGCCGTTAGTCAATATAAATGCTAAAGGTGCATGATCACAGTTGTAGAAAGGTTTTAACACTAGTGAGTATACATTAATTAAGAGAAGTACATAAATTAACTATAAGACATTATGCATGCTCAAGATAAAAGTAGTGTTACATTTAGTATGTGATTTTCATAGTAGTACATGTACTGCAACTGTTTACTGAAGATAGAGATGCTGATGTAAACGTATTGAAAAGCATTGCCTGTTCAATGCTATGAAATTCGTACTGCCAGTATCAGATGCATTCTTGCTAATAAAGGTGTACTGCTGATGTAGATACATAGACCTTCAGTGTGTTTCAATGCTAAAGATGCAGTAAGTATTCTTTGTAAGAAACAGTGTAATTGCATGGATCAGGCCAAGCAACTTCTAAATATCATAGGACTACTGAGCCAACAATGACGTACCTGTATCGGCGATGTCTATAGGATAGATTTTCCTGTAGGCACTTACTGAATATGTTGTGCCTCATAAAGACAATCTCATTGCATCTGTGATGACTAACTTATTCAAATAGTGATACATTTACTATTGTTGCAATGAGTGATCTATGCTACTTATGGACACAGTGTTATTTTTTTAACAGTTGTTTCATACTCAGGCTGTATACCTACTGTTTGGGTTTGCCACACTTCTGTCACTGATGCTATCAAAGTGATAACTATGTTAATTGTGGTACAACAGCAATCAAGTAGGTATAGTGTAGATATAAACAGAATGTCTTGTACTATTGATTTAACTCACAATGGGATAAGTGTACTAGGACAGCAGGGGTTATTCTCTATCACTGACTCTGTCAGTTATAATCACACTAAGGTTTCAATGACTGTAATGATCAAGTTACACTGTTCATCTTCATGAGTTCATATTCACAGCCATTCTCCAGTAAGTAGACAGTGGATGGTGTAAGTAGGTGGGACACTGTGTTGCAAAGCTCCTGCAGTGTCTAGCAGAGGGAGACTATCTACACATAAAGGCAATTAAGCAATAAGGCATGACCAACAGTTATGTTAAATGTTCTGTTAATCAGCCTGTAGGGGTTTAATATTGAATGAGGCGTAGCCGAGTGCCACATGTCTCTAGACAGTGATAAACTGACCATTAACATAATACCTGGGAGTGGCTTATTGCTATCATAATAAAACTGTTTTTTTAAACAATATTAAACCATGTTCATCATATGGTTAGGCTCTACATGTATGTCAATAAAAACTAAACATAAGGCTGTTACAATGTTTACAGTCAATTAGAAAGCTGCATTTCTCAAACCCTTGTTATAATCAGAGATATTATACCTGTACAACTCCTTGGTTTTCCTCAACTCTATTGCTCAAGTGGGCCACCGCATGTGGTGTCATCTGGTGTGGGGCATCGGTAGATAAGGCCATGCAACTACGAAGTGTGGTACATTGTGTGCAGCTGCAATCAGGGATGTGTATGTTTGGTGCACATAGCCTCAGTTTTGCTGTTGATCTCCACTGAGCATGCAGTACCTGGTCAGGTGGGTGGGGATGTCTTGTAGTACATTCAGACAATTGTTTGTTATTTCTGTCACCTGCTGCTGGATGTCTGTCATTGGCTGTGTTGACTTGGTCCTCCCCCATACTTGCATATGTGTGTGTGTGTGTGTGTGTGTGTCTGTCTGTGTGTATGTGGTGCGGGGGGGAATTCGGAGTTAGGGTTTTCAACCATAACAGCGAATTTCCTCACTTTTGTCACTGTGGAACAACCCTAACTGATGCATTAAACTGAGTTTTTTGCCATGAATATCCTGTCTTTTTCAGAAGTATTACTCACTGTAGTACATGATTTATTGTTCTAAGAATACTGCACATACATACCAAAAATGTTCCAATATCAGGAATATTTAAAGTCTTGTAGTACTATTTTCTGTTATTTACAGTAACAGTACTTCACTGTGAATCATATTGTTTTCATATAACTCTATTTATTGTAAGTTTTCTCTCTTATTCCATTTTGTTTTTTTTATGTTACAGTGTCTTACTCTTTTTCTTTGTGCATTCAGTGTAAGTACTCTTCAGACACAGATGAATGTAGCAATGTATGGGGTGAGTATTTAAAGTATGACAGGAATGACACAACCCTTGGCGCACCATAAGTTGCTTGTGCAGTGGTGTGTCGTGGTTAAATCCGACAGAACTGCACCTATGGTGTAGTATTTTGAATATCACAGCCTTGGTACCTAACTGTGCATGTTGTAGTACTACTGCTACAACACAACTGTCCAGAGTGTGTCATGCAGAACCGCTAGTGGAATTGTCATTGCACCTTGCAGTGCTTCTCACATATTCAGAATGTGACATCCAAACAGGTTCATTATCTCTACAAGACACACAGAGAAACATTTGACTCTTATTACAGCCCAATTTGCATGTGACTACCATACACTATTACCATTCTCTCAGAAGTAATGGGAGGTGCACACACAGTCAGCAGTCATAAAGAACATCACTGCATGCACCCCAGTCAGACAGATTCATTATCACCCACCAAAAGATGCAATATTAAAAATAGTTCAGTGTATTGTTCTGACCCAATAACACCCATCATTAAATGCACCCCCCCCAAAACTGCAATACCCCTCCTGGTGTAGTGTGGTGCAGTGAGCCCAATCTCAGTCATCATTAACAAATTACTACAAAGTACAATATTGTTTATGATACACAGAGCCAGTTCATGATTGATCAAGAGCATCTGAACATTATAAAAAAAAATCTAGAACCCTGATGCTGAATCATACACTAGAGCACATTTGACAGTAAATCCTAACACCATTATTTACTGTATGACACTTAACAGATGGCTGTAGTGCAGACGGCTTCCACCATGCCACTGACAAAGTAATAGGTCAGTATACTTGAACAACCATTGTTTATCAACATCAACCAATGGATATGTAGCCCATGCCCTGCTACTCACAACAGTTATGTAAAGAAAAAGATGTGCATAACTAGAAGAGTATATGACATGAGATGGATACCATTAGTTCATCTTGTGAACAAATGGATATGTTACCATAGTAACTTGTCATTTGATAGACATTGGGGTTACAACCAACTGAGCTGCTGGCACCAATCATGTGAAGAGGGGTGGGAGAGGCTTGCTGGGACTGAGTAGATGACTTTGGTGTGAATACACAAAAACACCACTGTGTAACACCATTTAATTACATACTAATCAATACAATCACACAGTGATTGTTGTGGTGCACCAACACGGAAATGTTGCTGTTGTACTAGCGGGGACATATTCATCTTCATCATGATCCACATACACACATACTGTAGCACTAGGTCTATGAAACAACAGCAATGTGCCACAAATAGTGTATGGTACCATTGTCACACATCTCAGTAACTTCTATGGAGAACCAGAAGTGTAACACCACAAAAGTGTGGTATGATCTTTCAGCAAATGATAAAATAACAGTTGTGTAAATCTTTTTTGCAGATATTGGAAATAAACATCCCCAGTACACAATAACACAGCAAACACAAGAGAGTATAAATTAACTATTTTTTTTACTATAAAAACATAAAAGATTTTTAAAACCAAAGGCAAACAAAAATATATTTATCTTTATAAAACCATACAAAAATATATATTTACAAATATTATAGAAAAGAAATAATAACAAAAATACTTGTTAAACTGTGTATTTTCTTCATACACAAATAAATATTTTATGAAAATAAAGTCTGTTTTTACATAATTAAAAAAATAAAAAAGAATTCAATACTAAAAGTCATTTTTGAAGTAAACAAAAGTCTTTGGCCAGGACTTGTGAGAGGTGTATGCACTGCTTGAGGAAATCCAAGGTGGAAACTGGATTCGAGCATGGAGGCGAAAGGAAGTGGAAGCTGTTGCACCTCCAGAGGAGATACCGGACTACTGCGAAGGGTGGTCAGTTTGGCCCAGGGAAGCTGCGTGAACAAGTGGTGCTGGTGGAGGTGAAGCACTGGTACTGGCCACAGTGCCATCAGCCGCTGCTACGACAGGCTTGAGCATGAGGTTGACAGTTCTCT
This sequence comes from Neoceratodus forsteri, assembly GCA_016271365.2. Classification (NCBI taxonomy): domain Eukaryota; kingdom Metazoa; phylum Chordata; order Ceratodontiformes; family Ceratodontidae; genus Neoceratodus; species Neoceratodus forsteri. Next base: position 814,215,319 of record CM028129.1, on the reverse strand, counting down.
GTTGCGCTTCCAAGAAGGACAGCATTTTACGCTGTCCTTCAAGGAGCGCAACATTATCTTTTCTCAGACTGGCAACCTTGCGCTCGAGCTGTCTATAGCAACGGCAGTGGCCAGTACATCTTCTTAATCGCCGGAGCCCTACAAAGAGTCAAAATAAATAAATCAATACACAAGACTAAGAAAACAGTTATAACTTTCAATTATTCAACTTTAAAGATTTACTAGCTACTGCAGTATCATTAATGCATTAATTTGGCACTTATGATAATATTTAGAAGTCTGATGCAAAACTATATTGTTGTCTTGTTCATTTGTCTATAATACTTTATTAACTATATTACCTAATGAGCTGACAGCATCAAAAAACTTGTACTAACATGTGGTTTCCCATGCTACTCTTCAATTTTATTGACTAGACATAAATATTCAGTATGTATATACTTTTGCATAATCAACAGTACAGTACCATACAGTTAAAATAGATCCTCATCATGTGTGAGATTCTTAACTTCACCATGTCTGCCTATAATGTCTAGTCATCTCTGCAATAGAAAACGAAACTACCTTCACACGAACACTATCCCAAGATACTTTTAATGTGTACATCATCATGATCACTTTCATGATTGTTTGAAAAGAAACAGCTTTTGAGTCCTATTTCAGCCCCTCGACACACATTAATGTTTTAAATAATTAAGTTACTGATATTAAATTCATTCAGCAAAACACCATTAACAAGCTGTCATTTAGAATAATCATAGACTTACATTCTGGGAATTGCTTACAACAGGGAAATCTAAACAATTCTGTCTTGCAGAACACACCCTGTCCAATCAGTAACCTACATATTTACATATCAACAGCGAAAATGTACTCAACAAACATGCCAGAGATCTTGAAGTACATGAAGAAGATAAATAACAGATTTGCAGCTAGCATAACTACAAGAAATTCACGACTAACCTAAAACTGAAACTAGAGTATGGGAAAATTTAGACAAAATAAGCAGATTTAATTCATTAGTGCAGTGTTGGATGCCCGTGATGTGCTGATCACTGTGCTGTTGCACGGACACAGGGTGAAAGTGTTCAAGACAATGTGACACAGCAGTAATAAGCTTTTTAAATGTACTATCTCACATTATGAAACAAACAGTTGTCAATGCCAATTGTTGCTTTGCTATCATTGGCATTGATAGTGTAAGAGTCATAAACTTTTGAACTGATGCCAACCCACTCCCACCCTGGAGAGAGTGACAGGCATTAGTGTGTCCCTCTGGCTGTTAGATATTGCAGGGCAGGAAAACATGTTGGTCATGCTGTGATAAAAAACAGCTGTACAGTACATTAGGAGGTGAAAGATAAATGACAGTGTTCAAAATTTTGCATATAAATAGACAAAATTTTCAAACCTACTACAGTGCATGGGAAAAATCCAATACATGCTTGCGATGATGGAATGTAATGCTCATCCGACACCAAATGTTTTACATAGGCATATTGGCACTTTGCTCACATACAGTGTCAGTGTTATTTCTCACACTGTACCAAGAACTGATTTCACACAGCAACCCACGCCATCATACAGTGAAAGCATGAAAACACAGTTTGGACAATATGGTGGATATTCAAAGTGTGCCACTCTGTGGCACAAGGCCATGGTGTTGGAAAATTTGTAAAGTGATGTGTTCAGGCAATATTCAACAGAGTTTCGCTATTTAACAACCTTTGAATAGCACCCCCCAGTCACAGCCAGTGTATACTGTAATGGAACTTGCACCGCTGCAAGTGGTCAGACTACTGCATTCAACATGTGGTGGCACAACTTCCATTGTGCCATGTACAAATGTATGATATTCATAGGGTGACATGAAAACAGGCCCATAATTCACTCCATTATACAGTTTACCAACATTTCCTCACTTCATGATCACCTTTGAAAAATCCACACATGTCACAGTGCACTGAAGATCATCACACTGCACTGTAGAGGTAAGTATGAGGTTGGGAAGGGTAAAGAGAGACACGCTGCACAGCAATTGGGTTCAACTGGGAAGAGGGGTCATCAAGACTACGAGGCACATTTTTAACTTTAACAGTGGGGAAAAAAAGCAAAAGCATCATTGGACACTTTTTGTGTTCCAGACCATTTAGCTCACTGGGATGTTCTCCCAGCATGGCGGCTGTTTTTTTGGCTTGGGTATCCATGGTCATTGATCCATTGCCACCCTTTGTCAGCTCACAGCACAAGTAAGGTCAATAATGGCACAGGATTTGGCCCCCAGCAAAGAAAGACAGTGGTACTGGTCGCTAGCCAGGGGATTGCGACACCCCTCACAATTCAACATTTGGAGTGAGTATGCCAACAGGCAGTGGCCCCCTGTCATCACAGTAAAACAGCAAGGCGTGGTTACCAACAGGGGACTGAGCACCACCAATGTTGACAACCGTAGGCTACTTGCCAAGCATGCACATAATAGCAGCAAGCGCACAACCAAATAGTGTGCTGAGTATGTTAAGCTTTGCTCAGATTGAAGTAGACCTTTGCTTACATATGCACGGTGACTGGGTAATCTGGTATGCACCTACCCATGTGTAACCTGCATTCACCCAAGAGCATCACGCCCCCAAATCAGCACTCTCCTCACATGTTGCTGTGCAGCTGCAGCAAGGCAATATAAAAAAAAGTTTACACTCCTATAAAATAACATAATTAATTACACAACTGCTCAACTAAGACATAATAATAATAACATACATTCTAAGTTCACAGTACTGTGGGACTACATCTTGCTTGGAAACATTTTCAGATTTCACTTACGTGGTGGGCTGGCGCCGGCCTCCTGCTTCACCTCCACTGGTTCCGCATTGTCAGCTTCCCCGGGCTCTATAGAAGCAAACAAGTGAAAAAATGATCACATAAAATAGATGAAATATCAAGCTACAAGTCTTTTTCTTTAATACATTCATTACTAATACTGCATCATTGTGTACAGCTAACATGTGAACACATGTCTCTTTACTAAAACAGCTCTCTGCTCAGGTGGATTTATGCTCTTAAGTCACTATTACATGCATACAGCAACTCTTCTCATCTGCAGAGAGATCAAGCACCTTACAAGAAGAGTATGAAAAAATACTAAACATTATTACTAATAAATGTGACACAACATAATTTTATGATGTAGTGCGTTTGTCACACCATGAGTGTACAATACTGTAGATCTGCATATACTTATTCACTGATATCCACCCCATTGACTGTTACTGTGCCAGCAACAACATAACATGTTACTTGCCACTGCCGTAGTTAGAGTCAGTAACCCTTATACGTCAAACCATGTACGGCACATTACTGTGGACACAGCACAAAGGCACACAAAATTGAAACAATGAAACCCTGTGTCTGTGTTCTTCCAAGACAAATGTCCATCCAATCCTGAACAGACTTGATATAAAAAATCTAATTTGTTCTGGTGCTTCCCTAACAATATTTATCCAATTACATTTTCACAGAAACAAAACACAGAAATCTATTATTGCTAGTATACAGTGCACAACAAGCAGTGCCTACCCATTGATGCCAATACTAAAAATACTGTGATAATGCATATTTCTTTCTGCTAAACATCCTAAGAACCTCATGTGTATCTTTAATTAACATACATGTAGACATAACCATATGATGACCTGCTTTTTAAACAGTTTGACAAAATGTGTAATTATAATAGCAAGAACGCAAACATACGTATCATGTTACTGTTCAGTTAATCACCCTCTACCTGAATATGGCAGTTGTTTATGTGTTATTAAACATATTACCCCTACAGAGCTATTAACACAGCATTAAAATAACACTAGTTAATGTCTTAGGCCTTAATAAAACCAAGGCTGTCCCCATTCCCAGATTTATGCTCAAGTACAAACATTGGCAAAGACTTACATTATACGTTTATTAACAAACATGTAGACAGTCTCCAAACTGTCCATTTACATATATTTAATAATAGAAATGAAACATTACCAGCAGATATAGAAATGATCAGTTAATAACCATCTAGGACCATGTGATAATCAACAACAGATAATTATACACCACACTAGTGAATATCAGTGAGACACCATCAACATTTCAATTGTTAATGAGTGATTCATTGAACATGAAACTCCACCACCAAAAGTAGCAGAGGACAACACATCCCCCCCCAGCAGACCACATGGACTGACAAGTAGTCCTATGGACACACATCCATTGTCACATACATGAAAAATGGTATCACACTCATATGTTAGAATACATGACACATATTTTCATGTATCAAATGACATCTTTCCATTTTTTTGGATAATATGTGCTACATCAGCATACATTTACAGTCTGTTATAATACACAGACATCTGTACCACTGGTGTCAGTAAACACACAGCAGACAATCAGGTGTGTGCTGAAGTACTAATTATCACACATCAGAAATCTCGCAGAAGCATAACAGCAGTTATAATTTCACTGCCAACCACTGTATTACACTTAAATAATGCACTTAGCAGGTTACTGTAATTGGTGTATTGTTTCAAAGTGCACCACACATCAAAAGTCCAGCAAGCTGGCAACAGCTATATCCAATGTCATCTGTGACTGTTAGCAGTCATACACCTCCACTGTTGCAAGACACTCAGTAGGCAATGTAATATTTATCTATCATATCATCATGCAGCTTGTTGTGCAATGGAACAGGAAGCAGATATATGAAGATAAACATCGCTGCATTAAAGAAATACAGATTCTGTTCCACCAAGGATGTGATACTTAATCACACTGCAGAGACACATACTCATTCTTAAGTGTTGTCTCTTGGCAGATGAGAGACTGGCTCTTTATTTCTTGTACTGAATGATTTCAAACAATGTTTTCAACTCACTCAATAACTACAAAGAATACATACATGATTCAAATAATTTTTAATCAGTAAAGCAATTTAAAAAAAATACAGCCTTAACTTCTGCAGCTCACACATAACATTATTTCCTGATACAGACCAATGACATACTACAGTTATTTATATCAGACTCTTACCATCGGACTCAATCACAATGACACTTTCTGTGTCTGACTGACCATCTTCCACAGCTTCATGCTGTGCCGGTACTACCTCATGGGAAGCCGGAGGAGACCTCCGTTGTTCTGTCATGAAACTGAAAACAAAAGCATATGTAAGTGGTTGATGTGAATAACATAAAATATTTCAAATACTTGCAACAACAGTAAAACATGCATCACATAGATAACATTGCTTCTCATTATACACAGCACAAGCATTGTGGCCACATATAACAATAACAATTACAATTGATCTAAAATATAATGTTTCAATACCACTACAGCAGTGCTCTAAATGAAGATTGGTGGTTTCTACACATCCATGTCACTGTTATTTAATTTATCTGTCCCAACAATATTTTGCACATCGAGCATGTATCTTTGCAGTGAAACTGTAAACACATTTTACCCAAGTTCTGAACAATGACAGCTGTACTGTTCATAAAGAAGTGCAAAACATTTCAGTAGTGGTAATCTGTACTGTAAAACGTTACAAAGTACTGAACTTAGAACCTCATGAACTGCCACAATGTTCACTCATGAGAGATATGCAGAAACTACAAAAATAAGTATCTATCCCATTATACAGATAATCAACATTTCCTCAGTTCATGGTTACTTTTGAAAAGAGCAAACGTGTTCCTGTTCCAGCAAAGATCATCATGCCGAAATTCAGATGTAACTATGGCATGAGGGTGGTTAATTTTGGGAAGACACACGGGAAGGTGGACTGCTAAGGACAACAGGAGAAGGTACCAGTGCTGTCTGTCCCAGTCTGGAGGAATCAGAATCACCTTGTAGGGCTGACACCTGATTTTGAGTAGCACCTTGAACAGGAGATGGAAGGGGGGAAAAGCATACAGGAACTTCCCTTCAATTGAGAACCACAGCATCCAGGGGACTGAGCCCAATACTGGGGGGTCTGCAGCAAAAAAGTGTAAGTTGGTGATTGCTGGGGCTGCAAAAAGATCTATCTGTGGTGTGCCCCAACTGGAGAAGATCACCTGCAAAACCAGAGAATCCAGTGACCATTCGTGGTGGCCCTGAGATATCCTTCTGAGAGCATCTGGCAGGATGTTATCCTTGCCTGAGAGGTGTACTGCTGTAAGAGAGGTGTTCAGGGAATAGAGCAGACACCACAACTTCATTGCTTTTATGCACAAGGCTGTACACCGAGTGCCCCCTTGCTTGTTGATATACCACATTGTGGTGGTATTGTCTGTCCTGATCTGAACAACTTTGTTCTGAACAGACTTGGAAAAAGTTTGAAGTACTACAAACACTGCTCTGAGTTGCAACACATTGATATGAAGCAGAGAAGCACAGGCAGAAAGGGTACAAGAAGACCTGCTTCCACCCCTCAGCCTAAACCCTCTGCCAAACAGGCACTCTGATGGGTTTGCCAGGGCCGATTTTGCACCACCTGTAGATGGCAGGCTGGCTTACTTTTTGCACAACTGAAAGTCTTTAACATTTAAGATTGATGTGAAGCAGAGATTTCTGAGGGGACCACAACCCTTAGGTGGTCAGGTCTCCCAAGTGGGCCCCCCCACCCAAGAGAGAGACATGTGTAGAAGGTTAAAGAGTGAGACTGAGTGACAAAAGGAACTCCCTGTCTTACATTTTCCTGATCCTGCCACCACTGCAAAGCCTGGATCAGGATTTGAGTCACTGGTATCAGTTTGCTCAGAGAGTCCTTTTTCTGAGACCAAAAGGCTCTCAAGTGGAACTGAATGTCCTTCATCTGAAATCTTGCTCCCTGCACCACTGCTGTAGAAGCAGCCACGTGCTCCAGGACCTGCAGAAAATGCTTTGCTGGTCGAGACACCTGTAGGATGAATGAGAGGCCAGTGTGATGAGTGTCCTGTCCTGTCCAGGGAAGTAAGGTTCCCTTTCTGTATCTACCTCTGCGCCTATGAAGGTGAGGAGCTAAACAGGCTCTAGAACTAACTTTGAAAGATTCAGAAGCAAACCTAGAGAGGTGAGCATTTGCTGAGTTATCTGTACGTGTAACTTCACTTAGTCTGGGGACTAGCCTACTATGACCCAGTGATCTAGGTATGGGAAGATGGCAATCGTTTGCCTTCTTAGGGAAGCAACTACTACTGCCAGCTATTTTGTGAACACCCTTGGAGCAGAGGATAGGCAAGGGCATTGCTCTGAATGGTAATGGTCTGAGGCAGCTCGAACCTGAGCTATTTTCGATGGGACCTTCGATGAGAATATGTAAAAGGCAATCTGTACTGTGTGTGGGTGGGGCACGTAAGACAGTGGAATCAACAGGGCATTGGCCACTCCCACCAGCTATATGATAACTTGCCATGCTGAGGTAGGCACCCACTGTAGCATGGGATTTTTGTGTAGCTACCACACCATTGTCTACATAGTGTGTGGTTGGTATATACAGTATTGATACGCATATGTCTATGTGTCTGTGTCTGTGTGCGTGTAGGAGAGGACACATCAGCAGTCAATGGTATTACTGATCATTGAAACATACTTCCCCTTAACTGTACACCAATGCATTTTGGACTTGTGATGAGACAGCTGCAGCACACATTGGAGAACTGCAAACACACCTGCAAAATACAGTACTTGAATTGGAACAGGTCTGGAACAACTCTGAAGTGTCGTATGATGGCACTACGTTTGTTGCACATGTGTGCAAACTAACTTTTAATACATACACAGTATTACAACTTTCATACCACTACATTACAGTAAATAAACAGTAACATAATGTTCTCTACCAACACACTATGATAGGAACTGCGTATATGTATGGATGTACTATTTCTGGTACGGCTATGTCACTAAGCTGTGCCTTGTGACTCAACAACACCACAGTTAATAAAGACAACAATTTACCTACATGTTTTCATAGTACATCCTTACGTGTAATATTAAGTATTATGCTGTCTGCCATAATTGTAACAAATTCAGAATGAATGCACATCCATTATTAAAAGTTCTGCTCATGTACTTACGGTGAGTAAGGTGCTCCCCCGCAGCTGGCTTGCCAGAAGCTTCCCATAGCTCATACGCAAGGTAGTACCAGCACGTGTCGTTGTCCGGTATCCCCTCACGCTGTGTTAAACATAAAAACACTGGCGCAACAGCTTCCACTTCGTCAGCTGCACGATTGTTTTGTTTTTGACTTTCAAAACAACGTGCAGGAAGCAATTTATGCGCCTCCACATCGAATCCAGTTTCCTGTTGGTACTCCTCATAAGAGCTCTGGCATTCCCCCTGGCTTGGACTGCCTCAAGCAGTGCACACACCTTTCACAAGGTCCACTGCCTCATTTTTTTGTTTTGTTTATTATTCAGTTCTGAAATACAAACAGAAAAAGACATCCACATTACTATCATCTAACAATATCAATGATTTGTTCAACTAATTCCATGTAGTACTTATGAAATTAAAGAGCACATCTGCTTCAGCATGGCAGAAAGACATCTCACTAGCAGTATGCAGCTCCAACAAGGGATTCAGCACCCTCAGCACTGACAACATCTGCTGCCACACTGTGGTGTCCCACCAGCATGCCACCCAGTACTCTCGGGGGTGGGGGAGGATACTGTACCCAACATCAGATTGCCCAAACCATCATCTATGCATGTCTATTACACTGAGGTGGTCACACAGCGTGAGCTGTACTACTCTCTTTTGCGGTCTTGCACCACAGCTATTGAGCTGTTGCACACCACCCCTCACCTATACAGTGTATTACAGAGTCCATCACATAGTATGCATCCATGTGTGTGTGTGTGTGTGTGTGTGTGTGTGCAGGTGAGTACCAGACTTGAACATGTGATATCCTACCACTGTCCATCAAACCATAACTACAGCCTTCAACCATACACCACAGCATTGTAAAGTGATGTAAAACACAGCTGAACCACACATTGCAGAACTGTGCATGCACCTGCAAATACACTGAATAAATTTGAAGAGGGCTAACACACCTGATGAAAGTTAAATGATATCATAATTGTGTTGTACATTCATGCTAGCACACATACAAATAACTCCACATATGTGTTCCATTCAACATAGCTCTATTTCCAGACATAACACTAAAGAAATCTATACATAAAACTGCACCACTGTGTTTCACTGTTGTTGCACCCATACCATCCTGTTACAAGTACAATACTGTAAGACCACACTGAATGTTACATTCACTTAACAGACTCAAACTATATTAAAATGTGAACACATAACAACATCATACAATTGTGTACAAACAGCAACATGGTACATTGCTATTGCTGTCTCCCCACTATTGTTACACAGCATCCCACAATAAGAATATTCCAAACCCATATATGTCCCATACGTGTAACTGATGCATGCAGCTGATCTATTTTTACCACATTTATATGGTTCTAGAAGAACCTTTGTATACTCGTAATATTTCCTCAAACAGTCTGACAATCTTAAAGGACTTTGAGGATTCCATCTCGAAGGTCTCCCAGGAAATGGCAATTGCCAGCATGCAAGAAATGTACACCATCTGGTAGGAATAGCCAATCATTACAGTATTTTATTTCAGGGTGATGTATAGTATACATTCCATGCATGCGTAGAAAAGCAGTTATTTGTACATTAACTTTTCTGCAAGCTCTGTCAATCAGACACATATGATGTTCTGCTTGCCAGACCCTACGCTCTGTAATATCTGAAAATATGATAATACAGGCAGGCAACATACTCATGATAGAAGCAATGTCCAATTTTGCCTCTGTAACTAAATCTACCCATCGTTTTGTTCCCAAATCATTGCCTCCAAGATGTATTAGCAGTAAGTCAGGAGGAGAGTGAGTTCTCAAAAGTCTGTGCATCGTTGGCATAAGATGTTCCCATCTCATGCCACCGTGACCAAAGCATCTTGCATAGCAATCTGGGAGCTGCAGATCCCTCCCCAAATCACTATGAACAGCAAACTCAGCTGCTCATCTCACGAAACTGCTTCCAACTATCCACAAAGTCCTTTTGCAATTTTCTGCCATTCTAAGTTTTAACACTCAGAAGTGTACAGAGAGCTACAAAGAAAGTCAGTGTTCACCCTGCAGTGACTAGGCAGTACTGAAAGTAAAACTGATATTTTCCCTCCTTATTTCAAGCCAGCTTCAGTGGGCTGAGACATAACACACAAATGAAAAATAAACATTGCCTACTGCTGTGGGTTCATTAACCAATCTAAGTGATGCAGTCACTAATACTGAACTTCTGTTCCAGCTAAAATCTGCAAACCATTGAGAAGTGGGAAAAATGCATCCTTTTCATAGGCAGATTTAAACAATTACAACAACAGAAACATATCTGATTGGTTCCATTTTCCTTAGGCCTCCACGTGCACCTTCCTATCTCCCTCTATTTGCAGCTGTATCTGTACAAGTTAGTACTAAAATGCTATCTGACTTTAAACTATTTTCTAAATAATACAGCATGTTGAGATAATAACTAACATAAGATTCAGCATTGAAAATGTTTTGATTAATAGTATTTACATAGTTGTTATTTTTTTATGCTAGAAAAATTATTTTAAAAATAGACTGTACTTACAGTTCTGAAAGTGTTGCTTCTCAGTGATGCCTAAGATGGCTCCTGTTGACTTCTTCTTCAGTGTTGTCCATCTCTGATTGGTTGTCTGACATGACCTGACAAATCTTGCATTACATTAGTAGAACCAGCTGTCAGTCAAACACACTGAAATCTGATTTGATAATGAATGTATTTGCCACTCCCAAGTGTTCAATTTGCGACACTTTCGAATGCACGAAAGTAAATTTGCGACACTTTCGCACTGCAACAGTATTTTTTGCGACACTTTCGAATGCACAAAAGTAAAATTTGTGAAAGTTTCGAACTTCGACATTACTTTTCACCATACTGTCGAATGCACGAAAGTACAATTTGCGACTCTGTTGAATGCACAAAAGTACTTTTTGCGACACTTTCGTGCATTCGACAGTAATTTTCCAAAAGTGTCTATTTAGTGCCACAATTTCACGTTTTATGGCAAAATACCACAATTTTCAATAATAAACACATTATGTGCTGTGCAGGTGCTTTGAAGTCAGTGGACTTCAAATAATTTGTTCAAACTTCTGGCTGATGCATAACAACTGCACAATGCAGGAGTTGTAAAATAGTGATTTGTAATAATTATTTCCTTCAAAATTTAAACATAGCCATTTAAGACCTCTGCTCATGAACAGTGTCACTGTAATTTTCATCATTTGTACCATATAGTCATTTTAGCATCAACTGAGCCATAACTCGCAGTACATAAGTGAAAATACATTTTGGCAAGATGTCAAATTACATCTGTACCTATTCATAAGGTTGTGTTAAAAACAAAAATTTGACAATCTGAACTGAAAACTATGAAATACACAAACTTACAAGTGTACATATAAAGAGCACTGTGCAAGCTCATAAAACAGACATTTTTTGGAATTCTTACACCAAATTTTCAACATACTCATTTTAAGTCATCTGCTCATGAACAGTGTCACTGCCATTTTCTTACTGTGCCCCATAGAGTGATTTCATAAACCAACTGCAGCATTGCACGCTACATGTGCAGAAACACATTTTGAGCAAGACGTCAAAAATAACAGCTGCAATGTTCATAAACAGCTGTACTAAAAACACAATGTTGAGAATCTGCAGTAATAATATTGAAAATTCACAACATACAAGCATACATAACAACTGCACTATGCACACTCATACAACAGTAATTCTGATCATGTTTTCCATCTAATTTTAAACATAGTAATTTTAAGAGCTTTGGTGATGACCAGTGTCACTGTCAAGTTGTTTGTCTACCGTACAGTGATTTCACGTACTGACTGCGCTGTAACGCGCTACATACTCGAAAACACGTTTTGGTCAAGATGTGAAAAATGTCAGCTATATTACTCATAAGTAGGTCTGGTAAAAAGAAAATGTTTAAAATGTGGACTAGAAATATTGAGAATGCACAAACTTATGATCGTCCGTAGCAACTGCACAATGCACATTCATAAAAAGTACTGTTTAGTAATTTGTTGACCAAATTTTAAACATACTTAAGTTACAATTCTCTCAATGCACACTGTTATAAGAAATATACTGAAGCATATTCTAACATTGTTTTTTTTTCTCTGTCTCTCATACAGGTGCCTGATACTTATGTAAGATTGCTTACTGCCACTGTGAACCATAATAGCAAAACATGCCAACTAAATACAGATGTAGATGTGTAGGAAAATGACAGAGATATAATAGTACTGCACTGTTGTATAAGGGTGACAAACAAAACAGTAAAGTCACATCACAAAATAAACATGGACAGGCCTTTACTGCAACAGTGACCCCTACAGCAAGTCACTGTACACCCAAACGAAATACTTTAACAGCAAAGAAAAAAGGTATGCCTTCACAAATGTTGTGTAGATCTCTCAGATGAAACACAACTATTTTAAATGTAAACCAAAAGAAATGTTCAAAACAACAGTAAACTCACAACTGCTGATTTGCAACTCAGAAGAAAAAGTTTTTCGATCACTAGCAAGTAAAGCTAAGATCGAAAGACTTATCGGCTAAAGCTGAGACACCCATAAAACAAGTAAAGTCATCTGTCTCTGATGAATTAGTCTCAAAGTGCACTCTTTCATCAACAGAGCAGTGTTTTGCACTACAGCGCTTGTGGCGTAAGATGTAATCATGTGCTTGAACAATTCAGGAAAGTTTAATATATGCCATAAAAAAGCTACAACAGTATCCTTGTTTGACTATCAACAACTTCTGTCATGTTTTCTGGGACAGTGGATGCACACACAACACTCAGAGGCATATTTTTGGGAAGACTCTTATCATTCCCTAAAAAAAGAACACAAGTTCACCATTGATGAGTATGGCAAACTAGTAAATGTCCTGGGTATCTTGGATGACAATGCATTGGATTCTGATGATGACTGTGATTCAACCACAGTCTTCAATAAACGGCACTGTCTGGCATGGGCATGTGATGATACCTGCAACCGTAGGCAATCATCATTTGAAAAAGTAGAACAGTTTGCCAACCTATTCGTAATAACAGATCGCAAAGACAGACATAAACTGTTTACAGCAATTGACCATTGTGAAATCCGTCCACATACTGGACTCATGGGTCATTCACTTGCATGTCTCGATAGTGGGGTCTGTGATAGTATTTTTCACAACATGCGGATGCTTGCAGTGCATCAAACAGACATACAAACTTTGTCTACAAGGTATATGAAGTATGGCGAGCTGTACATCAGTACATGTTTAAATGACTTATTGCAATCAGGTGACATGCAGGGTGCCATCACATTTCTCAAAAACTGCAACACATTACTTCTGTACCAGAAACAACAATTTTTCAGTGTAACACTTCTACAGAAACATCTGTTTCAGTGTTAGAAAAGTGACATTCTGACACAATCTGACAAAAGAAATTGCTAAGTTTGAGGTAGCAAAAGTCTCAGAAGTTTGACTCTGTATGTGTCATGCAACCATTTGTGCTACACAAAACAAACAGTCACAGTCAACCTAGAAACCTTGTCACCATACAATGACATGTGGTTCAGTCTGTCAGCATTCTTGCTGCTGTAAATCTGACTTTCACTTACAAAGACACCATCGTGCTATGCAAACACTGTTTTCAAACTAAAGCCTAACACTTTGCCAGCAAAGGTCAATGCTGAATAATATGAAACAGATGTTACACCAAGTGAGATTTCAACATTAAATATGTTTGAATCGTTCTAATTCAGACAATAAAACCATTCAAACTATTCTAGGTCTGAACACAAAGACATGGAACATTCCACAGAAAGACTTTAGATCTCTAAAGGGTTCCGTGATGTATCTACCACTTCCTCTACAGGAAAATGTTCAAACAATCTCAACAGAAAATAGTTTGGTGGTTCTTGTTAATGGTGTTCGACAAAAGCCAAGACTCATCTGGCAAGATGTTGTCAATGTACAAAAGTAAGCTTGCTCTTACTTATTTAAAGTAACAATCCCTTTTTACAGACCTTGACATAGATCAGATAGACGATCTCTGTCCAACATGATCTATTAGAAAAAAGTAAACCAATCATTGAGAAGGTCAGTGGGCAGACAAGTGATAATGTGTATGAACAGTACACAGTTCACCCACTACATGGCAGAGATCCATTAGGAGACAACATTGATCTCTATCAAATGAAGCAGGTGGAAGGTGAGCCTGTCAGCATTTGGGAAGCAACACTAGAAGCATGCTGTTTCCCAGACTTATTTCCAAAAGGGTCAGGAGGATGCCTAGATGAAAGAGAAGTACGTGTACAGGGTGCTGAGTACCGCACTAGCTGTGTGTTCAGCAAAGATGGCAAATTTAGACGTAACATACAGTACCTGTTCCATCTCCTCTGGGAGAGTGAACTTAGCATTCTGTCTGCGTCTATAGCACATACGATTCGTCTAACAAGTCCACTAGATGGAATAACAGCTGCGCAATTTCTAGAGAAATTAAAGCAGAAAGATGAAAATGTGCAAGTCAATCTGTCTTCCATACTTTCAAGTCTTCGTGGCACCAAAGAATATTGGTATCGCAGACACTCTGAAGTGATGACAGTGCTGCGAGAGTATGGTGCAGCCACATGGTTTGTCACACTTAGTTGTGCTAAATATGCCTGGGACAAACTCATTGAACTGTTGAAGTGGGAAAATTCTGATGTTGATGGCATTTCATCAATGACTGTCGGAGAAATGTGTTCGCTTGATCCTGTGTCTGTCACAAGACATTTTCACAAGCAGTTCCATGACATTCTGACTTTCATCTTGTCAAAGGACAATCCTCCTCTAGGTATTGTGGAACATTACTTTTGGAGGACAGAATATCAAGCACGGGGTGCCCCGCATATCCATATGTTATTATGGAGCAAGGATGCTCCACGACTGGTGAGCATGAAGCAGCAGAAGTGCTAGCATTCATCAAAATAATATATCACTTGTCACATTCCAGACAAGTATGACAGTCCTACACTATGGAAGTTGGTACAAAAGTTCCAGTTACATATTTGTGCAAAATACTGCCGGCGAGTAGTAAAGAACAAATCTAATTGGTACACACGATGTTGCTTTGGATTTCCTAGATGAGTTTGTCAGGATGGTGCCATGAATGATCTATTCTCAGCAATGTGACACCACTTGAAGGCAAAATCAACCAAGAGGGTATACGAGTTACCCAGAGATGAAAAAGAGGTGTATATCATTGACTACAACCCAACTCTTCTCCTAATGTGGCAAGCAAACATAGATGTTCAGTTTGTGGCTGATAACTCACTGGCCCTGGTTTGGTACGTCATTTCATACATAACCAAACATGAACAGACTAGCTTGCAAGATCTTTGGGAAGATATTGTCAGTTCAAGCAAAAGCCTGACACCTCAGCTCTGGTCATTGGGCTTGAAGACTCTTTCACACAGAGAATGTGGAGCTTACAAAGCCAGTGACTGTTTAATGGGTAGACATCTGTACGGGAAGTCTGATGCTGTACGGTTTATCAGTGTAAACTACAAAGAGAAACGTAAATGTGTACTGATTCCTCAAGCCGAAATTGAGGAGCTCACTGCCAATACACCTTCTTCAAAACATGTCTTGAAGAATAACCTGATAGACACATACTACCCCAGTAGACACAACGACATGAATGATATGTGTCTCTTTCAGGTGGCTAAGTGGTATGACTACAAGACAGATGTAGCACCTGACTCAACATGCCAAATTTACAAGGTCAGTGGAGTAGATGGCTGTCTTGTAAAGAGACACAAGTCATGGCTCATAGACCACTGCAAACTACACCTAGGCACATCAGAGAGCAGAGAACATTACTTCTTTGCTCTTCTATTCCTATTTAGACCCTGGAGGAGTGAGCCTGAATTAAAAGATGACTGTGACACATTCGAAGAACAGTTCAATCTCACTTATGAGACTTTTCAAACTGAATACTCACAGACATACATACAAAGACTAGAGGCTGAGAAATAACAGCTTGAGAAGGCACAGAAACAGCTTCAGGAAGACACTCCAGTTAGTTCACAAGACAACCTTGATCCAGAAGGACAAGGTGTTCTAGGTGATCCTCTGCCCATAAATGCCCCAGAAGTGTTAATGTCAGAAATTGAGACAGCCATGGAACATGGCACACACTCCATGGTCAACCCAGCTGACTTGAGAGAAAGACTAAATCAGCTGCAGCATACAGTTTACTCTCAAGTAGTTGAAGCTGTCCAACATGGCCTACTACATGAAACAAAACAATGTGACTGTACTGACTACAAACCACTACTAATGTTTGTTAGCGGTTCAGCCAGCACAGGAAAGAGTTTCCTTATTGAAGCCATCATTGCTGAAGTACGGAGCCTGACAGGCTCTTCAATGTCTGTTGCTGTAACTGCTCCCACATGATTAGCAGCATACAACATTGGTGGAGTTACATTACACCGTCTCTTTATGTTGCCAGTGGAACATGGGAGAACTGGAGAGTATCGTAAACTGTCATTCGAGGTTGCATCTCAGCTCCGTTCCATGTTCACAAAGATGAAGTTACTCATCATTGATGAAATCAGCATGGTCTCCAATGTCATGCTTGCCTGTATTCATCTACATTTACAGCAGATCTTAGGTACTGATGATGGAGTGCCATTTGGTGGCAAAAGTATACTTGTGTTGGGAGACCTTTTACAGCTTGCACCAGTCAATGCAGAGCATGTATTTACAACTCTAACTGCAAAACAAGCTAAGAATATCCTCGGTTGCATTGCAGGCTATAACATATGGGAATTATTTACCTATATTGAGTTGTCTGAGAACATGCGCCAAAGTGGCGATCTAGCTTACAAATCACTTTTAGATGAAGCTCATACAGGTTCTCTAGCACCAGAACATCTTTGTATGTTAAATGATTGGAGAATCACAGTAGATACTGCATGAATAGAAACAGCATGTAATGTCTTCAGTGATATATACTCTACTGGCAGACACATAGTGAGTCTTATGCCATGACCAAGAAATGCACTGAATTCAACAATCTAATGCTGCAGAGAGAAAACCAAGAGATTGTAACTCTGTATGCTGTTGATACAGTTGATGGCGTTATTCTTAGTCGAAAACTAGTAGCAAAGATGACTGAAAGACTAAGTGAACTCAAGTCAGATGTTTCACGCACAGCTGGCCTAGAAGCTGTTCTCACAGTTTGTAAGAATGCACGTATCATGCTGCGATGTAATCTAGATGTAGAACAAGGCATGGTAGACGGTGCCATGGGAAACATCACTGACTTTGTCTACAATGTCCAGAAGACATATATCGAGATACCTGTAGTTCACTTTGACAACATGGAACAGTCTGTACACATAGAACGCACCTGTGTAAAATTCCAAGTTTTTAAGGATATCTATGTAAACAGGAAACAGTTTCCATTATGTGTTGCATATGCTGTATCCATTCACAAATCTCAGGGCTTGAGTTTGGATTCAGCAATGGTAGCTATAGGTACAGACATTTTCAAGGATGGCATGAGCTACGTGGCACTTTCATGTGTCCGCAGCCCTTCTGGGTTGCACATTATTACTATAGCACCTCAGAAAATACGAGCTGACAAGCGATGTATTCTTGAGTACAACAGGTTACACACTCTACATCAGCCACAAATGTCTTTAATACCACTGCCTACATATCTGTCTGTCTCACACAATTCAGTCACAGCTACAAGTATCAACAAACAACGACAAGCTTCCAGAAGTGATTCAAGTCAAAAGAGTTCAACAAAGGTCACAACTTCAAGTAAACATTCACAGCCAGCAATTCATCAGAAATCAGTTGGTGTAGCTGCTGTAACAGTGTTTGACAACAGCACTAGAGTGAACTGCTATGCTAACTCAGCTATGCAAGTTTTTCTACACATGCCACACTTTGTGCGGGCAATATCTGCTTCAAAAGACAGTACCCTATCAAATGCTTTGAAGCAGATTGTCAACATGACTTCTGACCAGTCTAACAATGTACACTCACTAACACCACTATGACAGGTGTTAGGTACATATGATGGATGTAGTACATTTGCTGCAGACATACAGCAAGACACTACTGAGTTTATGATGGCTGTCATAAACAACCTGGCTGAAGACGGCACCCCAATGCAGCACTACTTCACAGTAACATATGTAATGAAATATGTATGTGTTTCATGTGGCCATTCACAGCGTGAAACCACAGAAGATATGTTGTGGATTACTCTGTCCCTCAAACCAAAAGTGTCAAATTTCAACAGCTATTCACCAATGCTGAATGTGGGCATGCCTGTGGAAGGTGTGGAGGCAGATGCATTCAGTCCATACGTCTCAGGAGTTCATCTCAATACCTGTTGCTTATCTTGCACAGATTTGACTCCAACGGGCTCAGAGTTGATACTCCTATCACAGATTACACAGCTGGTAGAATAGTCAGTGTTTGACACTCACAGTATAATCTATCACCATGGCCAATCCATGCATTCTGGCCATTACACCCTGTTTACTAAGGTGCAGAAGTGGATGGGTAGAGTGTGACGACTCTACAAGCAGTTTTAAACAGAAACTGCCACGACACTTAAAGATGCATATCTTCTAATATTGAAGAATTATGATGACCTTCATATTTCAGAAGAATAGGACAGAACATGTTGCATTTTTTTAAATGACTACTTTGTCCCAGAAACATTCATAGGTCAGTACAATTTTCTCTAATGTATGACTCTGAATAAACCATAGCATTTCAACAAAATACCATTCTGACAGAGACATTCCATACACTATCACATGTAAGATCTTGTGTGGATCAGTGACTACATGAAAATTGTTCTAGTGGCTTCAATCGACGCCAACAATATTCACAGTCACTAGAGAAACCATGCTTGCATGTCTATCGAAGATTGTACATCTCAAAACTGAGGTCTTACTGCTGTCCTCCTCTGTACATATCTTAAATTATTAGTGTATCATACTCATACATAACAACAAATTGCTATGAGTTTTAAAGTATTACTTTTTCCAAATAAAGATAAGTTCTCAGTTATCATCATAAATAACTAAGCAACACTTCTACCATTCACCAAACATTGCACTCTGTCACAAGTTGTCTATTGACACTTGCATTTGTCTATTGACTCTTAACATGTAGACAACAACATGATTCGCTCACCATACAACAGTGTACAACAATCGCACCTTCATTTGTAATACTAATACTGTACATATGTAAAAATGACTACCTTTATTGATAATGCAAGAAGCTGAATTATGCAACTGTAAATACCAAAGAATTGCAACATATAATCAACTGACTTTGATGTGTGTTTGTAATTACTTGTACATAATATAAAGATTTGTATTCACCTTCACATTCTTAATAACTACTTTAATAGTCGTACTAAAAGTATTAGTCTAACACTAAAGTACAACTGAATGTTTAACATATTATATATCAGTATACTAACTACATCTAATTAACCATAAGTTTATTAAAAAATGCATACCATGCACAGTTTTCGTATATACAAGTTAAGAATTTATGTAGAAGCTAATGAAAGAATTTAAAGCATGTCATTTGTTGCTGTGAGAATATTCAATTTTTTTGTACTTGTCATATAGGTAATTGTAACCTAGGGTAAAAATGTTGAGAATTGTAAATCAGACACTGTTACTGGTCACAACACACTGCATAACTGTTCCTGACAATATTTATGATCGCCTCAATTGAGGGGTCGGGTGGGAATTTTCCATTTTGCCTAGTCAGTGACATATCATTAAATGACAGCAATCAAATGTCACTAAATAACATTTTTTTATATTGTATTACTTTGACAGTCAGCATATGGTTTTTCGCCCAACCCAGGAACATCCACATTAGCAGTCACACAATAACAACAAAACACTTGTGTATCATGTGTGTAATCACTGTTCACAAGCTTCTGACATTCCCTTATTAACATACCACACAAATAATGCACTACACATAATTACAACATACAACCATTTTAAAAAACTACTTAACATTTGTTAACAAACTCTCTTCACGTTCAATAGTTGATATATAATGAACCACCACAGCTTCAGCTTGACTATCAAAATTCCAGGTCGAATGTCACAAAGTACTTCCTCACATAAAGAGTAGTGAGTACTGAAACATCACTGGAAAAACACAACACCTGATTAAAGACAGTCATCACCAAGTAAGAAATCAGATATATGCATATAAGACAAATAAACCCGACAGGAAAAGATGACACAACACTGCAATCATAGCAACCACCTAACCTCAACATGTATACCAAGCTACCTTTTTCTTTAGTTTCCTATAATATCACATACTTACTGCAATTCATATTATACAGTTGTTATTATTCTTACACATTTACATATATAGCAAGCAATGATTACACACATACAAAGATTGTATTGTGAGACTGCTTCTGTTAACTAAATTTCAGTCTTGATTGGGTCTTTTCTCCATTTAAGAAATTGGCAATAAGTTTTTTAAAACCATAACCCCCTTTGTCGACTCTTTACTTAAAATAGCATTACAACATAAAAAATAAGTGTGTCTTACTTAAGCATACAAACCAATGTTAACTAATACTGCAACTACTATATCTCCATCAATTTCTTTGGTACCTATGCTGTCCACTCAGTATCACAGCATATGCAATGATGTGGCACATTGCATGTCACACTTTACATTATTCCTAAGAGCGTAAAAAATTCAGCAATGTACTTACTTTTACTGTAGCTATACAGTCATTATTACTGTACCAAGGTGCCGCACATCAGCACCCAACAGTACACAGTGTTCAATATGTGGACTAGCTGTTCATACATTGACTTACAAATGTCCTGTAATACTTAAGAAACTTAACTACCTGCAAAAAACCTATGTTGTCTGCCATCCTGAAGACCATTCCATTACAGGTATTACATGAGGTCCTGCTTCATCAGGTTCTCCATAAGTTTCTAGATGACTAAATTGATGCAAACTGGTCTGTAATTGCCAGCCTCATCCATGCTCCCCACCCTTGTGGAGTGCTACCATACCTGCTCCCTGCAGTCACCCGTCATTTCTTCTGTCTGTAGCAATCAGTTAAACAAATATGCCAAGAGGCCAGCCAGTTCCTCAGCCAGCTCCATCACCATGGTAGCATACAGCATATGAGGCCCACTTGTTTTATCTGCCATTGGATGCTACATTGCCTACCTGACCCTGCTAGAGGCAATATTCAATAATACCATTTGGGGATAACCTTCTTAACTGCCTTAATGCCACTGTCAGCCATCACTTCAATATTCTCATTGCTGAAACCTGACCAGAAGAAGCTGTTCAGGTCCATAGCCTTCTCTCCATCTGTCTGTCTATCTATCTATCTGTCTATCTATCAATTAGTATATAACAAAAATAAAGTTTGTTAACTCTAAACACTTATCAGATAGACCTACAAGACTCTGGTTCTTTCACTCTGGATTTGTATTTTCCTGAAAGGGTTCTAAATGTTCCTGGGATTAAAACTGTGATATCCTACACACACGTAAAAGGAAATGTCTTCATGCTTCTGAATACTGTAAGACACAATAGTAGCTTATTTGTAGTTTTAAGGCTTAATTTTTGACCAAGACCAACTGGATGGTAGATTACTGCATGATATCTTTTGGCATAGTAACAGGAACTGCAATGCAAACAGAAGCGCTAACAGTGGCGCACATGGTAACGCAAGCGTGAATCAGAACAGAGAGGGCAACACACACAATGGCGTACACAGGAACAGTCTACCACATGATTTGTTGTCACATAGTAACATGATGCCTGAGTTTTTTGCCTCTAATATCCCTTCTTTTTGAGAATGATAATGAGAAATAGTGAATGTAATGCAGCGGTGGGAGCACGGGGCCCGAATCGCGTGATATCTTCTGGCATAGTAACAGAAACTGCAATGCAAACAGAAGTGCTAACAGTGGCACACATGGTAACGCAAGCACGAATGACAACAGAAAGGGTAACACACACGGTGGCGTACACGGGAATGGTCTAACATGTGATTTGTAGTCACATAGTAACATGGTGCCTGCAAACGGAAATGTCAATGGGCATGGTGACGCAAAGTGAAACAGAAAGAGAAACAGTACTATAGACACAAATGGCAAAAAATAACAGAAACACAACCACAACTGAAAATGCAAAGCATAATGCACATTGTGGCGTAGACGTCAACAGTAAGTGAAACAAGTATGGAACCGCAAGCAGAAAAGGCAACAGTAACAGTAATATAAGGGCACAGGCTGGTTTTCCCCAAAAGCTCAATAGAGAAAGACAGTGAGTACAAAGAATGTATGCATAATAATGGGTATCGGAGTAGAAAATGAGGACTTGGAATACTAAATAGGTTATATCTCAGGAACCGTACGACGTAGAAAAAAAATTTAAAAGTCATATGATTTACAACTGTCCTAGCTAGTTTTGTACTTAGCTCCTGCTAGGGGGCTAGATGTTTTTCTGATGAAAAGTCCGTATCTCGCACCATTTCCGAGATACGGGCCCTGAAAGGCGCGGCAAACGTCGTAATGTTATCCTATGGGAAAAAAGAGAAGTTTGCAGTGTCATAACTTTGCCTCCCTGTAATATTTTGTTACCAAACCACTGAAAGGCACATTTGTGGGCTGTTGGCTGTCTTCCCTCCCAATTTCAGGAAAAAAGACCAAACCGTTATTTTGCAGCAGTGTGCCAAAGGATTCCTGTAATGCGTCGGGCACCGTAATGTTATCCTATGGGAAAAACTGTAAACTTTGGAGTGCCATAACTTTGCTGCCATGTAATATTTTTTCAACACAACACTGAAAGACACATCTGTGAGATGTCGGCTGCATTTCCTCCAAATTTCAGCCCCAAACTCCCAACCGTGCTTTTGCAGTGCATTGCCAAAGAATTGCTGTAATTTTCCCACAGCCTAGAGAACTACTGTCGAAATTTGCCAAAGCTTTTGCAAAAATGTTCGACATTTTCATGAGCATGAAAGTACTTTGCAAAAGTACTTTTTCCAAAAATTTGAAAAACATATTTCTGGGGTGTTGTACCCCAAAATAAAGACATGACTAGCATCCTCAGGGTCCGACTAGGTGAATACAAAAAGAATTAGGTTGCTAGAGGGTCCCAAATTTAAATGACAACCATTTTTCTGATCACCAACTGAAAACAAAATGGCGGATTTTCGAAAGTAACAGGGTCATTTGTGAAAGTAAAAATGCATTTGCGACACTGTCAAACTTTTTGTTAACTTTTCCCATTGACTTATAATGGGAAATTGTTTTTTGAATAACTTTTGAACCGTTTAATATTTTTTCACCAAATCTTCAAAATGCACATCAGGGA
The DNA here is from genome assembly GCA_016271365.2 of Neoceratodus forsteri. Classification (NCBI taxonomy): domain Eukaryota; kingdom Metazoa; phylum Chordata; order Ceratodontiformes; family Ceratodontidae; genus Neoceratodus; species Neoceratodus forsteri. Next base: position 814,191,763 of record CM028129.1, on the reverse strand, counting down.
CCCTGGCTGCATGTTTTCTGAAGATTTCAGGCCAGTCACACAAACCGTACGACCTGTAGGCGCGACTGTAGAATTCCAGAAAAAGTGTAAACGTGCACACAGATCATGCTTAATAACTCCGCAGCCCTATATCCAACTAGTACAAAACTTGGCAGATCCTAAGGCCTATGGTTTTTGATTGTGTATTCTGAATTTCAGGCAAATCTGTCAAATGGTTGAAAAGTTATTAAGGTGCAAAATTTTGGGGTTTAACATAGAAATGGCTCCTCAACCCTAACTATGGTAGCACTACCGTGCTACCATAATATATATATATATATAGAGAGAGAGCAAGAGAGAGAGAGAGAGACAGAAGGAGGGAGGGAGATAAACATTGTTGCCCCAGAGAGACTGACATCAGAAGATGTAATGAGTGGCAGCAGAGCAGAACTGGGCAATTCAGAAGTCATCAGTGAGGTACTAGAAAATATTTCTGTCATGTTGGTTTGTTAATTATTGCCTCTGCACCATCGGTGCCAAACACCTACACAGCAAATACAAGCAAGCAATGTTCGGCATTGTCAAATGCTTATTTACACTGTAGGGTGAAAATTAGGATTTTACAAAAGGGAAAATGGAAGGGCTGTTTAGTATTTGGTGAAAGAGACAGGCAGGCAGGCCTCAACAGTGTGCTTGCGCACACACTGTACACAGACAGGCTGTGTGTATATGTATTGTACTAAACCAAATGAGATTTAAGCTGCAGTGTAGTGTGTTTTAAAGACTAACAGCTTAAGGGTGTAAGGGCAGTTTTGTAGGAGTTTATTTTGATTAGAAATGTAAGGTTTTTATACTCAGTTATCTAAAACAAAAAAAAGACAAGTAGTCTAACTGAAGTGCACTTAGCTGTTAGGGGCCTTTTTTTTGACTGTTGCTTGTGGCTTGGCTTCATGCCCAAGAAAAACAGTATTTTTTTTTTTGAGAATTTAGTCAGGCTTGACTACGATGAGTGGGACCTGTCAGCTCAGTATTGTTGTAGTGACATGAGTGACTGGTTTTCATAATAAATATATTTTCAATTTAATATCAGAAATCTTTCTGTGAGGACTCCCACCGCTTCAAATAGCTACTTTTCTGTTCTATGTGTGTGTGCACAGCTACACATTCCAGACAGTTTTCTAAGTTTGTCACTGTTTGCCCAGGAGGAAATAAAAAACACAATTCCTGAGAATTTAATCAAGTTTGACTATAGTGAGTGTGATTTGTCAACTCAGCATTGCTGCAGTGACTTGAGTGACTCGATTACTTGATTGACTCAAGAAACAAGAAACACCCAATCAGGGATAAAGGTACACAAAGGACAGATAGAAGGTAAAGGGTAGGCCAAATCTGGGAATAAGAGCAACACGTTATCTAGGGCTGGTGTACAAGGGGCATAATAAACAAAATCTAGCCAGAGCCAATATGGCTACAGAATGATATTATTGATATTAGGGAAAAGGAAAGAAAACATCTAGCACAGATGAAAGATCATGCGTCACAGTTCCTGGCTGACACAAACATGTGTCTTTGTGTGTGTGTGTGTGTGTGTGTGTGTGTGTGTGTGTGTGTGTGTATGTGGGGGGGTACATAGATTGTATGATATCCAAATGTGCACAGACTTTTATACTAACAGGATGTATAAATAATGTTAAAACAACACAGATCCAATAGTAGAAACACAGTTGTATGTGCTCTGAAATTCTTGTTTGAGTTGTTTGAGTTTGAGTATGAATAACACTGAGCAGTGCAGGAGAGCAGCTAGCAAGGCAAACAGGATGTTGGGATGCATCGCAAGGGGGATCACCTCTAGGAGCAAGGAAGTGATTCTGCCACTGTACAATGGACTGGTTAGACCACCACTGCCACTTGTATAATCATTCATATCATACACACAAGTGCATACCCTACCTGCTTATACTGCACCTGCTCCAGTGGATAAATGGAGGGCTTTATTCTCCAGAGCTATAAGCCCCTTACCTTTCACCAGTAATAAATACATACTGAACCTGCCTGTGTAATGCCTGGCTCATTGGATAAACAGATGGCTTCATTCTCTAGCGCTGTCTGACTCTTACCTTTCACCAAAACTAAATTCATCACAGTACGGAGAACATCTACACTGTCTCGGTTCCTGTGGATGAACAGGAGTCTGCAGTCTCCAGAGCTGTCAGTCCCTCACATCTCACCATCACTAAAAACCACATCACAGTTAGGAAAAGCCTGTACTGTCTATACCCACACTGTACCTATCTTTGTAGATAAATTGAGGGTTTCAGTTTCCAGTGATGTTATTTCCTCAACTTTCACCAACACTATATCCATTATATTGTAGGGAAGCTTGCACTGTATCTGCCCACTTTGTACCTGTTCAGATAATCACAGAGCTTCAGGCTCCAGAGTTGTCAGTCCCTCACCTTTCACCAACACTAAATGCATTGCAGTATGGAGAAATCTTGCATGCTACATGTATCAGTGAATAAACAGAGTTCTCCAGAGCTGTCAGTCATTCACTTATCAACAATACTACATTCATTACATGGTACAGAAGCTTGCACTGTACCTGTCCCAGTGTATAAACTGGGGGCTCTAGAACTGTCAGTCCCTCAACTTTCATCACTGTTACATTCATTACAGTATGGAGTGCCTGCACTGTACCTGTGCCTGGGATAAACTGAGGGCTTCAGAGCTGCCAGATTCTTACCTTTCACCACTGCTACATTTATCAGTGTGGAGAAAGCATGTACTGTACTGTACCTGTCACTGTGGGTAAACAGGGGGTGCCAGAGCAGTCAGTCCCGCACCTTTCACCACCACTACATTTCATCACAGTGTGGAGAAATGCTAAACTGTACCTGCATCTGTAGAGGTCTCCAGAGCAGTCAGCCCCTCACCTTTCACCAGCACTATATTTCATCACAGTGTGGAGAAACTCTGCACTATACCTGTATCAGTGGATAAATTGGTTAAAATTTAGTTCTGTCTATAATGCAGGCGAGAACGGGTGAGCCATTGCTCTCGCACGCACATGCACGCACGCACGCAGACACACACACGCAGACACACACATCCTTCAGTGCCAGTCTGCACATATTTCCTTTATATGACAATGACTTTTCAGTTTGCAAATGCATTTATTGCAATAAAACAAATACACAGCAGTCCTCCACAGTACTTGAGAATTATGGTTTTGAATTACAGAGACTGAGTTCTGAGTTATAATCCTCTCTCAAAGAGGTATAAAAGCTGGAGGACATGCAGTGGAGGGGATGCAGAGCTTGTAGCTGGACTGTCTGTAATTTGACACTGTAGTCTGCTGAATGAGTTATTGAGAGCTTCAGATCTTCAGTAAGGGAAACTTCAGTATACTTGTATGCTTCTTCTTTTTCAGCCATAAAAACAAGTTGAATCTAGTAATTATGTTATCACACAAGTCCTGTTATGCACAAATTAAGATTGAAATACATGTACTGTTATTGTGAACATCATTCCTCACTTGGAAACATTGAGTTAAGAGAGAAAAAATAGTGCAGTAAACAGGCTGCTTGAGTGAAAGTATTGCTATGAAAGTCCAGTCTTAAGAGGTCCGTTAGCAATATGCTGAGTTTCATTTTTCTATGCGTAAAACATCAGAGCTCTGCCCTGCAGCCACAACAACAATAAGGAAAAAACTAGCAGCAGCTTTTCAGGAATAAAGGAACACAAGAATTTTAAAATATCACAGACAAGAATCCCAGGATGGAGTACTACCTGGGTGGAGTCCAGGCACCTGCATCAGAGGAGGAGAAGGACCTGGGAGTGATGATCACTAGTGTCCTGAAGCACTCCACGCAGTGCAAGAAAGCAGAAGCAAAGGTAAAAAAGATGCTGGGATGCATAGCTAGGGGGATCAGTAGTAGGAAAGAAGAGGTCAAACTGCCCTGTACAGGTCACTGGTGAGGCCACATCTAGATTATGGAGTTCAGTACTGGTGCCCACACCTTCAAAAGGACATTAACCTGCTGGAGAAGGTCCAGAGGAGGGCTACAAAGATGATAGGGAGTCAGCAGGGTCATGCATACGAGGAGAGGTCGAGGGCACTGAACATGTACTCCCTGGAGGACAAGTGAGAGAGAGGGGACTTGATTGGGACCTTTAAGTACTTGAAAAGGAAAAATAAGGTGGATAAGCAGGTCTCTTTAGTCTGAGTGTCAACCATAAATGAGGGGGCATAGTCTTAAGCTGGAAGGGAGAAGGTTTAGAAGGAAGGTCAGGAAGCACTGCTTCATAGACAGGGTTGTGGAGACTTGAAATGCGCTGTTGGAAGAGGTGATCTCATTGAAGACAGTGGGCAGCTTAAAGAGATGCTGGGTTAGGCATAGGGTGAAGGCAAGTATCATTGGTAGGGAGGATGGGAGGAGTGGGGAGGGGATGCAAAGACAGTAGCTCAAGCTATGGACCCTGCTATATGAGCAGATTAGGTAGATCAAATGGCCTTCTTCTGCTGGCTACTTTGTACGTTCATATGTAAGTGAAGGAATTGAGAATGCTGGGAGTGGTGCAGTGCAGTGGCTAAGGGGCAGCACTCTTCAGAGAGACCATCTGGAGACTGTAGTTTGTGCTACCCCATCTGCATGTACCTCTCTGGGTTGAGGAAGGAGCTAACTAGACTCCAAGCAGAGTTGGCGGGATGTGGGTAGCCTTTTCTCCCATGCAGGGACCACCAAGTCTGACACTATTACATCAGACAGTGCCTAGGTGGATGAGAGGCTTGACTGTGGTGCAGTCTGGAAGGGATTATTTATTTATTTATTTGAATTTTGATGACCGGGTGGGCCCACTGGGACATACTGTCCCATTTTCAGGGGTGACACGGGGAATAATACATTCCAAGAACAAAGTTTTGTGATCCTATACAGCAGTCAGCTAGGTAAAAATGTGTGAATGCAGTGGTAATACAATACTACATTCAGATGAGGACAGAGAATAACAATTCAGTGTGTAAATGGATTCCCTGAATAATCCAAGTTAAGGTACAAGTGCACAGTAATTCAGTCATGTGATAGTTATTATACAGATACAGTATGTACAGATATTATAAGCATAAATAAACTGTAATACATATGTATAGGGTGGAGGTGGCAGGTCAGAGGCACATTCCACAATTGGTACCACTAAGTAACTCCTACATTTCTCTGGTGGGGTGGGACTTCCAGGAGGAGGCATGGGTGGTAAGGTCCTAGGATAATGTGGGAGACCCCAAGAATGATGCCAGAGGACTCTGGAGGAAGAGGAAGCAACTTCTGGTAGGGGACTTGACTTTGATGGGGATAGATCCTGGGAATAGAAGGGGGAAACAGGGAGGTTAGGTGCCTACAGGGCACCATGGCACAGAGAGGTGGAAAGTTGTTCTTGAGGTTTACTAGGGCAGTAGGAAGGGAGGTAGAACTGGATGTCATTATCCACCTGTTTACTAATGACCTGGCTAAGAAAGGGGCTGGGATAGTGCAGAGGAGTTCAGGGAGCTTGGAAGTGGTCTTAGGCAGGTAGCATGCTTAGTGGCTTTTGCAGATGTGTTGTTTGTCTAAGACAGGGGGTAGGAGAGGTCTCCACACCAGAAACTTGAACTCACAGTTGAAGGAATGGTGCAGAAATGAGGGATTTGGCCTCACTGGGGACTGGGTTCCAACCTGAAGGGATAAGGACTTTTACAATGGTGATGGGCTGCATCCATCCGAAATAGGAACCTCGGTCCTCAGTGGATGGTTTCAATGTTACTTTGATGAACATTTAAATTAGTTGAAGGAGGTGGCGAAAGAAATCAGGGAAGCAGTAACTAACTCCCCCCCACATGCTAAAGTGGGAAGTATGGAGTACCTGAAGGGAGAGTAGTACCTCAGGGTCCAAATTAATAAAGGAAGTAGGATGGTGGAAATGAAGGGGAAGGGAAATGGCAGCATTAAACACAGAGGGGGGAGGATGGAGGGTAAAAAGGAAATACGAGGTTTAATAATCAGCTGACTTTGATATTGTGGCCATTACGGAGTCATGGTGCACTAAGAAACATGACCGGGACATGGCCATACCAGGCTATGCCCTGTTTGGGAAGGACAGGTGGGAAGAAATGGTGAGGGTGTGGTGCTTTAAGTGAAGAAAAGTCTAAAAGTGACAGAGATACAGAAAATAAGGGGGGTGGTACTGTGGGTTACCCTGGAGAAGGGGAGTGGAGCCACTATTTGCACTGGTGTGATCTACAGACCTTCAGTAAAGGGGAAGGAGTTAAAAAAGGTACTGGTGGAAGTCATAGGTAAAATAGAAGAAAAAGGAGAGGTGCTGCTAGTGGGAGACTTGAATGTGTCAGATGTAGATTGGAGCATTCTAGCTTCAGCTTCAGCTAGAAGCAGAGACATCCTGGAGTCTCTGCAGAGCGTGTTCTTCAGGCAACTAGTCAGAAAACCCACTCATGATGTGGCAATACTGGACCTGTTAATCACTAACAGGAACAATGTTGCAGGCATCAAGGTGGGAGGCCACCTGGGGGCCAGTGGTCACAGTACTGTGTGGTTCAGTGTAAGAATGGCTGCGGAATTGAACCACACAAGCATGAAGGTCCTGGAGTTCAGGAGAGCAGATTTTATAAAGATGGGGGAATGCCTCAGGGCTGACCTGCTGGGGGGGATGACCTGTGTGGGGTGGAAGAATGGTGGGTGCAGCTAAAAGACATATAGTAAAGGCAACAAACCTCTGTAACAACAAATGAGTAAATGCAAGAGGAAAAAGAGACTGCTATGGTTCTTGAAAGAGGTTGCTGAAAAGGAGAATGCTAATAGGGTAGCATTCAGAAGATATAAGGGGATACAGGGGAGGAGGACAGGAAGGTATATCAGGAGATACAGAGAGAAGCAGAGAAAGCTGTATAGAGTGCAAAAGCACAAACTGAACAGAGAATAGCCCAAGCGGTAACCATAGGGGACAAGTAATTTTTTACATATGTAAATAAAAATGAGGAGACCAGGAGTGGGATCATCACTTAAGAAAGGGATGGGGAGGCTGCAGATGGGAACCAGAAAAAGGCAGACATCCTGAACAAATACTTTTGTTCAGTGTACACATTGGAAGGTATATGGGAGAAGTCACAAGAAAGTAACAGGAGCCTTGAAGGGAAGGAGGTGGACACTAGTCCTTTTTCTGAGGAAAGAGTCTTAAAGGGACTCACAGATCTGAAAGTGGACATACTGTGGGTACAAGGACAATACAACACTGAAAAGCAGTTAAGGGAGGGGTAGGCTTAAGGGCAGACTATATGGGCAATGTGGTCCCCTTCTTCCATCACTCTGTGTTTCTGTATAAAGCAACAAGACGAGATGGGGTACATCTTAAGATATCGAGAGAGCTCAGTAGGGTGCTGGCTGCACCTCTGACAGTCCTATTTAACATCTCACTAGAAACAGGAGTAGTTTCAGAGGACTGGGGAAGGGCAGATGTAGTCCCACTTCACAAAAGTTGCAGCAAGGAGAAGGTGGTGGGAAAGTTAATTGAATCACTACTGAAGAAGAAAATAGTACAATATCTTGAATCTAGTGGGTTGCAAGACCCAAAACAGCATGGTTTCATGGGTAGCAGGCCATATTGAACAAATAAAAGAGAGATTTATTTGAATGGGTGACCAAGGAATTCCATCAGGATGGAGCGGTGGATGTGGCCTACCTAGATTTTAGTAAGGCATTCAACGCAGTTCCACAAAAACTATTAAGCAAGCTGTGTAGCTTAGCAGTGAGTTCAAAGGTAGTAAACTGGGTAAGAAATAGGTTAGAGAATAGGTAACAGAGATTGGTGGTAAATGGAGTTCACTCTGAGGATAGGAAGGGTGATCAGCGGGGTGCCTCAGGGATCAGTGCTGGAACTGGCTGGAACTGGTCCACTTTAATGTTTTTATAAGTGACATTGCACAGGAGCTGGAGGGGAAGGTCTACCTCTTTGCAGATGACACCAAAAAATGCAATACGATAGACACTCCAGGGGGGTTAAAAGGATGTGCTTAGATATGAGAAAACTAAAGGAGTGGTCAAGAGTATAGCAGGTGGGTTTCAATGCATAAAAGTGCAGAATAATGCACTTGGACACAGGAACCCTGGGGCAGTGTTGGGGGAGGGTGTTATTGATGACCACCAAGCAGGAGAGAGACCTGGGAGTAATCATCTCTGACATAAAGATGACTAAACAGTGTGACAAGGCAGTTGGGAAGGCAAGTGGGATGCTGGGGTGCATAGAGAGAGGTGTCACCAGCAGAAGGAAGGAGGTGGTACTGCCTCTGTGTAGAGCACTTGTAAGACCTTACTTAGGCTACTGTGTACAGTTCTGGAGACCGCATTTCTGAAGAATATAGACAGAGTGGTAGCAATCCAAAGAAGGGCAATTAAAATGGTGTGGGAGCTGCATCAAAAGTCCTATGAGGAGAAGCTAAAGGGACTCAGTATGTACACCCTGGATAAGGAAGCAATATAACAGATACCTTTAAATCATTCACAGGGTAAATAAAGTACAGGGAAAAAGTATCTTAGAAAAAGGTGCTCTAGAACATGGGAACAAGCTATGGAGTTGGGGGAGTAGATTCAGGAGAGATGTGGGGAAGTACTTCTTTATAAAAAGAATGTTGATTTGAGGAACAGTCTACTAGCTGAGGTTGTGGGGAAGAAATCAGTGTAGGGATTCAAGAATGCATGGAATTAGTATAAGGGAATCTTAGTGGAAAGGAATTGATGTGGGACTTAGAGCTGGAGATCAAGTAGGGTCTGCGGTGACACTGTAGGTAGGGAAAATGGGCAGGCTTGGTGCGGGTAGGCCAAGCAGTCCTCATCTACCAACAAATTCTGTGTTTCTATTTCACAATAAATATAATTTAAATTTAATATAAAAAATCTTCCTCTGAGGTACCAAAGCTTGGATTCCTCCACTACCACTTAAGCAAGTGCGAAAGGACAGTAGCAGCTGCTGGTAGGGTGGAACTAGTTGGCTGACTCTCACCACTTCAATTAGCTGTTTTTCTGGTGTGTGTGTGTGTGTGTGTGTGCATGCCTGTGCACTCAGTACATTTTTCTATGTCTGTGGCTGTATACTGAAGAAAAAAAATAAATTGTTTATAATAGGAGGCAGTATAGCGCTGCTGTTTAGGTACTTAGCTGCAAACATGAAGACCTGGGTTTGAATCCCACAGCCTCCACTTGCATACTGTGTGACCCTGAGCAAGTCACTCAATTTCCTTGTGCTCCCAGGTCACACCTGGAAACAAGTTTCAGCTTAGTGTGCCTTTCCTGGGTTAACAGTTTCCCCTTTCCATTTTTCTGAGAATTTACTCAAGCTTCACTGTTAGTGAGTGAGACTTGTCAGCTCAGCATTGCTATAGTGTCTTGAGTGACTTGATTTTATAATAAATATAATTTAAATTTAATATTGCATATCTCCCATGAGGAAACCAGTCTTGGGTCTCTCCACAGCCACTTAAGCAAGTGCGAGTGCACTGTAGCTTGTAGGTTGGGACTAGTAGACAGACTCTCAGCCACTGCTTCAGTTAGCTGCTTTTCTGTTCTATGTGTGTGTGTGTGTGTGTGTGTGTGTGTGCGCATGTGTGTGTGCAAATTTGTTTACTCAAGACATTTTTCTATGTTTGTGGCTGTGTATCCAAGAAAAAATAAAAATAAAATGTTTTTTTTCTAATAATCTAGTTAGGCATGACTATAGTGAGTTAGATTTGCCAGGTCAGAATTGCTGTAGTGACTTGAGTGAATTGATTTTATAATAAATATATTTTAAATGTAATATCACACATCTCACTTGAGGAACCCAGGCTTGGGTCCCTCCACAACCACTTAAGCAAGTGTAAGTGCACTGTAGCTGGTAGGGTGGGACTAGTCAGCAGACTCCCATCCACTGCTTCAGTTTGCTCCTTTTTCTGTTTTCTGTGTGTGCATGGCTGTGCACACAAGACATTTTTTCTAAATTTGTGGCCATGTACTGAAGAAGAAATTAAAAAAATATTTTTATCTGAGAATGTAGTCAAGCTTGACTATTAGTGAATGAGACTTGACAGCTCAGCATTGCTGCAGTGACTTGAGTGACTTTATTTCATAATAAACACAATTTCAATTTAATGTCACACATCTCCTGTGAGGAACCCAGGTTCGGGTCCCTCCATAGCTGCTTAAGCAAGTGTAAATGAACTGAAGCTGGTAGGATTAGACTAGTCAGCTGACTCCCATCCACTGCTTCAGTTAGCTGCTTTTTTGTTCTCTGTGTGCATGGCTGTACACTAAAAACATTTTTCCAAGTTTATGGCTGCGAGCCAAATAAGAAATTTTTTTTTTCAGTTTAGTCAGGCTTGACTATTAGTGAGTGAGACTTGTCAGCTCAGCACTACTGCAGTGATTAGAGTGACTTGATTTCATAATACATATAATTTAAATTAAATCTCCTGTTAGGAACCCAGGCTTGGGTCCCTCCATGGCCACTTAAGCAAGTGCAAGTGCACCATTGCTGGTAGGATGGGACCAGTACAATGACTCCCAGCCACTGCTTTGGCTAGCTATTTTTCTGCTCTGTGTGTGTGAGTGTGCATGGCTGTGCACTCAAAACTTTTTTTCTAAATTTCTAGCTTTTCTTCCCAAGAAGAAATAAAAAAAAATGTTTTTTGTTTAAGAAGATTTGTGGCTTTCTGCCCAAAAGAAGTTTTCTTTTCTGAGAATTTACTAGTCAGACTCAGCTGTAAGTAAATGAGACTTATCAACTCAGCATTGCTGCAGTGCCTTGAGTGACTGTATTTCATTATAATATAATTTAAATTTAATACATCTTTCTGTGAGAAATACTACCGCAGCAGACAGAAGACATAGTACAAGAAAATGTAGTTGGTCCAGGAGCCCCAGCAAAGCTGCAGCAGGTAGAGCAGAAAAGAGCAGGAGTGGGTGACCTTACTGCAGAGCAACCCTCAAGGCTTATTCATCATACAAACTTATGTTTTACCCCATCAAAATCTGCAGTCTCTACCAGCACCAGTATGGCATCAGCTGACAGTAGGGAAACAAGTAAAAGTACCATTTAAAGTACTAGTAATGCTGCTAGGAGGACATTATTATTAACTATCACTGATATTTCCAATGTGTATGTGTCCTCTTTATTCCTTGCCATTGCCTCCAGTACCATCAGGATGAGGACATCCTCCTTAATAACCACCACCACTACTCTAATCCACCACCCATCCACTGTGGCTACTCACATCCCAAATTCTTCTGCAGCGGTGGCTATGGCAGCCACTCCTGACACTGTGACTGAGACCACTCATGGCACTGTAACCATGGTGATCACCTGTGCTGCTGCTGTGACACTGGCCACTACTACCACTGTGGCCACAGCCAGTTTCCCAACTATTTCCAGTACAGTGTCCACCCCTACTGTGACACCTCTTGTTTCTTGGCTTGTATATAGCACTGTAGAACTTGTCAGTGGAGATGAGGAGGAGGCACACTCATCTGTGTCTGAGTACTTTCCATCAGATTTGCCTATTGATACAGCATCTGATTAACCTACTCTAAGCAGCTTTGATAATGAGGCACTGTATGGAGAGTAAGTAGTTTAAGTTCATATATCTTGTCAAATGTTAAATTTCAGTCAATCAGTGTGTGCCACTACATTAGACAGGTGGACGTGGCCTAAAATGGATTACTCAGAACCATCCCTGTGTTGCACCAAAAGTTCCTCCTCAAATGCTAGAAGTCCCGCCTTCGACCCCAGACATGATGCACTCTCGAACCCGGAAGTGATGCAACACCCCCCCTTTCCATGCCCTACATCCCTCCTCCTCCACTCCATCCCTCAAACTCTTGCCCCACCATCCTAGCTCAAACCTGAGTCCCCCTCCTCCTCCGCCATCCCACCCCTCAAATCCCTGCAACACTCTCCTAGCTTGATCCTGAGTTCCTCCTCCTCCTTCTCCACACTGCCCCAAACCCCTGCCACACCACCCTAGCTTGAACCCGAGTCCCTCCTCCTCTATCCCTGCCCCAAACCCCTAACACATGATCCTAGCTTGAACCTGAGTGCCTCCTCCTCCTCCTCCACACTACCCCCTCGAACCCCTGCCCCACCATCCTAGCTCAAACCCGAGTCCCACCTCCTCCTCCATCCCCTCCCCTCGAACTCTTGCCTTACCATCCTAGCTCAATACTGAGACCTTCCTCCTCCTCCTCCTCCACCCCCTGCCCCTTGAGGCCCAAGTCCCCCTCTTTCTCCCCCTCCAGGTTGTTAAGGCCATTTAGTTTTATTTATTTGCCCCGTCAGGCTGCGGGTATAATTTTAGGGAGTGAGAATGCTTTTTACTCTGATATTTTCCTGGAATATAGTATGTAGGTGGCTGCGTCATCATGCAGTGACCTCAGAGGACTGTTTAGTGACACTGTGTAAGCACCCGTTTGTTTTAAAACAAGGTTTTACATATTTTATCATGTATCTGTACACCAGTGTAAATATACTACAAAAGGTTGCCCATGTATTAATATTGCCTATGAATTTCCTACCCAAGACCTCCTTGTAAATGTACTGGTTCAACAGCATCTCAGCCTAGTGACACATTTAACATTACTGTAAAAAACACTGTGTGTGTATGTGTGTGTGTAAGTATGTGTTTCTTATTAGATGCTCTGTTAGGAAAATAAAAAGCCTTATAGACAATTTTGAAATATAGATGGACTCTGAATGACAGGGACATGTAGGCTGTGTGTGTGTGTGTGTGTGTGTGTGTGTGTGTGTGTGTGTGTGAAAGAGAGCTGCCTGTAGGTACAGAAGCTGATTGACACTGGGGTCCCTGGTACAAGGAAACAATTTTGTAGAAAAAGTCATTTGTCCCGGATTCCTCCCTTTTCCCTCACAAAAAGACAGAGACCATAATTTGTTGTTGTGCTCAGATTGGCAATTAACTTATTTATGTTATCATACTTCCATGTTCCATTTCATCATCTTTTATTATTATCATATCTCTCACAATTGCATTTATTTGCATCTATATATCAGCCTCTTTCTTCCTCTTTAGGCTCCCCCCAGGTGAAAACCTGGGTGCCTTCTTCTTCTCTTTTTCTGTTAGGTAACGGTGAAAACTGAGACTGCTTTCGTCATTCAGCTTCTTCTTCTTTTGATCTTATTCCTTTTTCTTCCCCCAACCCTCCTTCCCCCCACTTTTTCCCCCTTTCTCTGCCATCCACCTTTGACAGTCCAATAACTGTTCTTTTTCTGCCATCCACCTTTGGCAGTCCCATAACCATCCTACCGGACACTTCTGTCATCCACCTTTGACAGGCATACCCTACAGTCCCATTTTGACTGTCTTACCCTCTTGTTCCATATTTCTAGGGTGGGAGGGATCAAAACTCTAGCAAAAGTGGTTGAACCAATCCTGTGCTGCCCATTAAGTACCTCCTCTTGCCCCTCCCCTTCCTGTTGTTTGTTTATTGTTTCTATCCCCTGGCCGTCCCCTTCCCTTCCCTCTCCCCTCCCATCCCTTCCCCTTCCAAGCACACCATCTTGATGGAAAAGAAAGGGGTGCACCAGGACAACCTGGTCTGCCCTCTAAAGGGCAAACTCCATTTTCTTATCATTAATATTAAATACAATGAAAACATATCAGACTATAGCATTTGAAAGCTGAAACTCTGAACCACTATTCATCTGCAGAAGGGTCCCTAGTACATGATGACTTTTTTTTTCCTATCATAATTACTGAAAAAATTACAAGATACTAAACTATAGGATTTAGCAAAATTACAGTCTACATACCTTTTTTTAGACTAAGACCTTAGGATACTGTAGAACAGAAAATCATTACAGCTCCTCCCAGCAACCACACAGAGTTGAAGAAAATCTTGCTGCAGTTTTATGTGGTATTTTATATCCTTTTTTGGGGGCTACCGTGGGAAATCCATCTCACAAAGTCTTATATAAACCTGGCGGTTGGGACTTATGGCATTGTATTGAGAGATTCGTCGAATCTGTTTTATAGACTTTGAGCTGATTATTCAAAACATTCAAGAAGATGGCCCAAAACAGTGATCTCAAATCAACATCACACTAATGGAACAGATTGTCACATCACTGAATGAAAAACCAGGAGAGAACATGGCTATTGGGGTCCTGCAGCCCAAGCCCATGTATGTGTACTACATAAGGTGTGAAAACAAATGCCCGACTCAAGCCTAGTTGAGTGGAAGGGTTTGTGACATGAAAAAGAATCTTGCTGCACAGTTTGGTGAATCAGAAAAGAGTAAAGATGATTGTCCTTGTGAAAAGCCACAGATGCAAGACCTTGAAGAGATGCTAGGATGTGAATCTGGTGCAGAGAAAGATGAGAAAATGATGCCCAAGACAGAGATTGACATGAAGGGTGAGTGGGAAAAAGTGGGTGAGACACTGCCAGAAGAAGCATCAGATAAAGTTGTGAAAATAAAATCCAAGATGGAGAGAAACATGAAGGGTGAGTCAGAGAAGGTGAGCAAGACACTGCAAAAGGCAACTTCCACCTAAGAGGGAGATCATGATACTGAAACTGTCATGACCAGTGAGCTGCAGGCTAAGAAAGAAAAAGATAAGAAAAGCAACAGGCTAGGAAAGAAGGAGAAGATGACAAAAATACTTGCTGTGTAGAGATAAATTCATGTTTGTTTTAAGCATTAAAAAAATGTGTAGAGACATGTGTACATACTGTAACTAAACAGATGAATTAGCAGTAGAACAAGATCATACCTATAATGAGTTACTGGACCAATGCTGTTTTTCCTTTACTTTATTAGAGTGATGGATTTGAGGTGGATTAGCAGTCATATTCAGACAGCATGGATACTCGAGTCTCCACAAATCTACTGCTTGACTGTGTTTGATGTTTTAAAGATACAGAGGTAGTTATTAATGAGATGCGTGAGGGACAGTATGTTAGAAATACAGAGAGCGATGGAATGATGCAAAACAAGACAGAACATGCAGTGATTACAACACAACCAGAACCATCTTCTACTGAGATTAGACAGGGTCCCTCATGTGAAAAAAACAGGCATTAGTATTATGCCCCCCAAAAACTGACCACGATAAGTATTGTATGTATATTATGTACCATACCATTCATGGTGTAATTGGTGCAGTGACAGAGAGGGTGATACATTGTGAAATAGTTAATGCCTGTCCTGGGTGTGAGACAGAGGACCTTAGTCAGAAAAAATATACTTGTATCCTTGATCAATTGACAGCTAGAGAAGCATACAAAAATGTTTCTGAAGCCATACATATGGAGCAACTCATGCCTGTCATTTTAGCCATATCTATGAAGCAGCAAGGGTTAGACATGGCTAACAAAATCCTAGAAACTGTAAGTCATGCTTTAAATTATGTGAAAAGAGCTGATGACCCCCATGTGGTTACTTATACATATGTTCCAGCAGACAGATGGAGAGATTAGAAAAGAGACCAGACATCTGATCAGTAAAGGCTTCTTTAAAAAAATTTTAACAAGAAATTCAGGAACCCGATTCAATTTCTAAAAAATTCAGGGATTCTGTTGTGAAGAAAAGGATTTACTCCATTGATCTGTTGCAGGTAATGTGTAAATGTTTTATAACCAAAGCTTTATATTTTATTTTACAGAGAGTCATGCAGAATGCAAGCACAGACAGCATCCAAAAACTTATGTATCTACTCATAAATCACTGCAGCTATCCTTTAATATTTAGTACAGCTGAATTTGAAATATGCTTTTGTGATGTACATGCTATCACCGAACTGATGTTGTGTGCCCCCCCCCAGAAATGTGGGAGGATATAGATAAATATATGAAAGAATCGGAGTTGACACTTTTAGAAAATGTTAGACTGTTTGCAACTGTCTTCCTGGATGACTCTGAATGCCTTTGTGGTCTTTTTCATGTGGTTATTGTAGCCATGTGTGTCTACTATGAAGCAAAAAAAACAATGTGATATTGCACGCAGTGTAAAAGTGGCTTCTTAGCTTGTTATGCTGCTGCATGCACTGAAAGGTTACTAAAAATATCATGCTGTATTTTTTTTCAGAGTATACTGAATAGGAAATTCCCCTGTCAGTGTGTACAATCATTTATTTATGAACTAGTAAAGCACAGATGTAAACAACCTACTCTAAAGCTGCCTAAAAGACAAGCACCATGTGTACTTTTACAGACAGAGTGTCCAGAAAGAAACAATGGACTATTTTAAGTAAGACGGTATTGCTCTTCAGGAAGCAATGATATATATTGCTATAGAGTTTATGCATAGTCCTTATGATGTGATAAACATTTTTGGTTTTATCTGTACCACTGTTAAACTTATACTGTTTAGTCTGCAGAATGGGGGAGTGAGTCTGTCATCACACTTGTCGCAGAATTTATCGCTTATGTTGTGTTTAATAAATGTGATTTAGCACTCGATTTTCCTAAATGAAGAAAGTGACACAATAGTCTGCATAACATGTATTATGATGTACTTTCAGATGGCATGTGGTAATGATGTGTTCCCTATATTCCAGACTACTTTCAGATGGCACGTGGTAATGATGTGTTCCCTATATTCCAGATAGTCTTGGAGTTTACTATGTTCCGTGTGATAAAAGACATTTTAAAGAACCCTGTATACACTGTAAAGGATCCTGCATTAGATGTATCCTCTGAAACTACATTGATTCCACTGGCAGAAAGGACAATGACTCTGATTAAATGTATACCACCACTTCTGTGGCATATATATATCGATTTAATGGATGAAAATAAACACCACCATCTGTAGTGTGGACAGCATCTTTCATGCTTCAATAGCATCCCTCAGAGATCATCATGCTTTTTTTTTGAGTGGTGTATGTCATGTGTATATGCCTTGTACCCACCTCATCTCTAGGGGAAAAGGGGCTGAAGTCCATGCCTGTGTGAAACAAGCTGCCCAAAAAATACTGTCTCTGGGTATCTTTAAAGTGGAATGTGTAAGAACTCATGTTTAGTGGGGGGTTTCAAGTCACATCATGTGCCTTAGATGACTATTGTAGAAACATGATATAATGCAATCATTGCATGCCTGCTATGTGTTACAGGGCATATAAGCTCTTTAAAATACTGTTATGTCTTTTTTACGTAGCCACTATATGTATCAGTTTATGTCTTACCATGCTTGCTATGTGTTACAGTGAATATAAACTCTTTAAAATACAGTTCTGACTTTTGTATGTATCCACCATATGTTTTATATGTGTAAATAAAATATAATCACGCATTGCACTTTGTGTTGTCATAGATTTTATTAAGGAATAAAGGAGCACACACTTTATTTTACTGGTGACAAGAGTTTTGCTAGCTAACAGATGTATTAGGGGCTGACAAAAGAAGTGGACTGATCAACTGCTCCAGAATATATATTTTAATGCAAAAAAAGTGGGTTGTTTCGCAGGTGTGACTCAACTATATAAGGCTGCAAAAAAAATTGATAAAGATGTCACATGGGATTGTGTTGCAGAATGATTTAAGAAGCTGGACCCGTATATGCTTCATAAACCAGCAAATGGTGCGATTTAAGCAAAATCCTGTCATTGTTTCTGACATAGATAGACAATGGCAGGCAGATTTAATGGATGTGAGTCAATATGCAAAGTACAATAATGAGTTTAAATACATACTGACATGCATCAATGTGCTGTCCAAGTATGCCTGGTAGTAGCTTTAAATGACAAATCAGGCAAGGTGGTGACACAGGTCTTTAAAACTATTTTTAAAAGTGGACAACACACCTCAAAAGTTGCAGACTGATCTGGGTAAATAATTTCTAAATGCCTCCTTAAAGACCTTATTGAAACAACAAAAAAATACACCATTTTATGATGAATAATGAAGTTAAAGCTAGCATTGTAAAATGGTTTAACAGAATTTCAAGTCACACATGTGACATTATTTTATTTATTTATTTTTTATTTATTGGATAATTCAGATACAATCTTTGAGTATATACTCTTTTACAAAGG
Organism: Neoceratodus forsteri; assembly: GCA_016271365.2. Classification (NCBI taxonomy): domain Eukaryota; kingdom Metazoa; phylum Chordata; order Ceratodontiformes; family Ceratodontidae; genus Neoceratodus; species Neoceratodus forsteri. Next base: position 814,173,724 of record CM028129.1, on the reverse strand, counting down.
TTCCATGTCAGGATGTAAGACAGCAAAGACATAAAAAAAACTTGACAGTTAACACAAAACATAAGATTGCCATGTAATACAAAATATAGATAAAAAATACATTTGAGTAACCTAGACAACTGAAATTAAACAGCTGGAGGAGATTCCCAATTAGTAACGTATGGCATAGCTGCCCAGGGGAACCTGTCAAGGTAGAGTCTCGGAAAGGGTAGGAGAAAGGAAGGTGGAGAATGTGAACAAGCTTTCCCAATTAGCAACGTGCAGCATAGCTGCCCCAGGGGGGCCTGTCAGGTAGCGTATTGGAAAGGGTAGGAGAAGGAAAAGGGAGAAGAGTGCAAATGAGGGGTAGCTTAGAGAGAGAGAGAGAGAAAGAGAGGAGGAGAGAGGGGGAAGAGAGAGAAAGGGACTGGGAGAAGGAGAATATTTAGGGGGAGACTGGGTTGAAAGGGGAGGTGTTGGGCGTATGGAGGGGAAGGAGTTGGAGGGAACTTGATAGGAGGGGTGGCAAGGGATGGCAGGTGGGGGTCCAGGGTAGATAAAACAGTAGAAAAGCTCAGACAGATGAGGGGGGTATCTGGGTTGAGAATATGGACTCAGGTAAGGGAGTCAGAGGTGTTTAAGAGCAGCTATCCAGGCTGAAGATATGGATTCAGGTAAGGCAGTCATAGGCATTTGAGTTCAGCAGGTATTGCCATATTACAGCCCAGAATATGTGGACATATACCGATGTGTTCACTGACCTGGTGCACAGCTATAATTATACTTATCATAGAAGCATTAAATGCAGGCTGGTGGATGTTAACCCTTCCAATGCCCTGGTTGCATGGACAACCATCTATGGCAATACTGTTCTTGGCAAAAACAAAAGTGTACCTTTCAAAAAGGTGATCATGTGAGAATATCTAAGCTGAAAGGGGGTTTTAAATAGGGATATGAACATATATACACTGATGAGATATTTATTGTAACATATATCTTAAAAACACAGAGACCCACTTATAAGGTAAAAGACTATCTGGGGGAAGACGTCAAAGGTTCTTTTTATGCAGAGGAGTTGCAGAAAATTGAACCAGATGAGGACAGAGTGTATTAGGTATAGAAAATCCTGGCAGAGAAAAATCATGGAAGAAAAACTTGGTATCTGGTAAAGTGTTAGGGTTGGCCTGATAAAATTAACAGCTGGGTCGAGGCAACACAGCTTCAGGACATTGTCCTGGATTCCCCCACAAAGACAAACACCATCATTTGCTGTGCTCAGATTGGCAATTCATTTATTTCCATTGATAATTCTTTATTCCATTCCAATTCCTTTATTTTTGTGTTTTCAGCATCTTGTATATTCCATCCAAAATATCAATCTCTGATTATTCCTCCCCCAGGTGAAGACCTGGGTGCCTTCTTCTTTTCCTTTTCAGTTAGGTAACGGTGAAAACTGAGACCGCTTTTCCTTCATCTTCCTTCTCTTCTTGTGTTATTCCTTTTTCCTTCCCCCTCCCCCCCCCTTTCCCCACAGTCTTCAGCAACGTTATCACCTGCCATCCACCTTTGGCAGTCCTTAACCATATCGATACTTGCCATCCACCTTTGGCAGTCTGTAACCATGTTATAACCTGCCATCCACCTTTGGCAGTCCTTGACCATATCCTTCACCGCCCTCCACCTTTGACAGCCCCATTTTTTGTTCAACCTGGATGTGCTTTCATCCGCACCATCACAGACCCCCATACAGTCCCATCTTGACTGTCCTCTTTACTCATTCCCTTTGATAGGGTGGGTGGGAGGTATCCAAAAAACTCCAGCAAAAGTGGCTGAAGCCCCCTTGTGCTGCCCCTTAAGTACCTCCCTATCTCCCTCCCCTTCCTGTTTGTCTGCTCATTGTTCTGTTCCCCTTAGCCCCTCCCTTTCCTCCCCCTCCCCTTCTGAGCACAACCATTTAAGCCTGGGAGCAGGGGTGCACCAGGACAACCTGGTCTACCCTCTAAAAGGGGACAAACTCCATTGTCCTGGATTCCCCCTCTCCCCCCAAAAAAGACAGACACCGTCATTTGTTGCTGTGCTCAGATTGGCAATTAATTTATTTACATTCATAATTCCTTATCCCATTCCAATTCCTTTATTTTCTTATTTTCAGCATCTTGTTTATTCCATCTAATATATCATTCTCTGATTATTCTTCCCCCAGGTGAAAACCTGGGTGCCTTCTTCTTCTCCTTTTCAGTTAGGTAACGGTGAAAACCGAGACCGCTTTTCCTTCATCTTCCTTCTCTTCTTGTGTTATTCTTTTTTCCTTCCCCCCTCTCCTCCCCCCTTTTCCCCACTAGCCAGTCTTCAGCTTGCGTTGGATGGCTGGCTTCCCCCATTAGCTAGGGTAGCCTTCCCCTTACCCCAGGGGAGCTCCTTTCTGTTTCCATCTGTTATAATCTGCCCTCTTTTCCTCCCTTATCTTCCATCTTCTATCTCCTCCATTCCTCTATGAATCCCATCATTTCCGTATTGAACATGTCTATAGCTACGTCCGACAGGTGTACCCCGTCTGCCCTGTAGAATTCATCTACCCATTATTCCACCCCCCTCAGTATTACCTGACCTCCCATTTGCCTTACCAGTGTCCCCACCCTCCTGTTCATCTTCCTCCTGGCCCTTTCTACTGCTCTGTGGCTGTTCTCTTGCCTCCACACTCTCCTCAGTATCATGTCTGAACAAGCGTGACGACACTTATGCCACCGCTGCCTATAGTTCTTAAGTCCTTTTTATTTGTAAATATGTGTCCACCTAACGCCTATTTGCCAGGTCATTGCCTCCCAAATGTATAATACTTAAGTCTGGCCTGGGCGGCCGTTCACCTATTTCTGTTAGCGTGGGAAGCAGCTGAGCCCATCTCATCCCCTGTATTCCATGCCAGAACAACCTACACCTTCCCACATCTTGGTATAGCTGCTTTCCCCCAGCCTTCTTCTCTGCTCTTTTTCCAGCCCAATAGATGTAGGAATGGCCGCATATCCATATTTCCATGATCCTCCTTCTACCGATAGGGTACAAGCAAAATTATTGGCATACAAGCTCAATACGTCACTCCTCTATTCATCCCCCCTTTTTCAAGCACCCATCCCCGACTACTCCCTCTTTCTCCTTTTCTTTTTTTTATGGTTATTTCAGAGCTCTGATGTACCTTTTGTAGCTGGATGATCTCCAGCATCCCTTTTCTAATATTGTGTTCACTGTCTCACCTGCCACTGCCCACTGTGAAGCGGCCCCAATCCACAGGGAATGGGAAGAATAATTAGCTGGGTCTTCTCCTAAGAATTGCATGCACTTCTTCAGTATGGCCATGACTTGGTAGCCAGTCACCCATCTCCCATCCCCGTGGACAAATAATTTCCCTGTCCTGTTCCCCTGTGCTGCGTCGAAAACCCACAGCGCCTGCACCGGGCATAGTGCACTCTCTGTTTGACTCTTTAGCGAAACCATGTAACCTTTTCCCCTTTGATCAGTTTTAGACCTCCTAATCTTGATCTGTATCTCAGTCAGTCCCCAGGTTATGTCATCCCAGTCTAACCCCCCTTCCCCGTCCTCCTTCCCGTGGCCTACTACCTCACTCACTCTCATGGCCCCTGCAAACATTATCACATAGATTGTGTGAAACAGTTGGGCCTCGTTCCATGATCTGCATATTACTGGGAGTGCACCCTTCAGCTTTATAAGCCATTGTTCCCCTATCGGCCTCCTGCTATCTGCTGGTCCTTGTTTTAACCTGCTCCGTCCTTGCATCATTCTTCTGATGAACAATGCTTTTGTCGGGTCCCTCCACCCTTTCAGACTGAAGGTAAGCCTGATCCCTGCCAGGTAAACTCCCATCATGGTGTGGGCTGTGCCTTTTTGCCACTGTTCCACTGTGAACATTCCCAACTGTTCCTCTGTGAGTGGCCTACTTACCTCCATCTGGTGTTCTGCCCTGAATGTTTGAAACACTCGCCAGGTCCCATCGTAGGCCCTCAGGGTCCGAGGCGCCCATGAACTGTGGAACAACACTTCTGCTCCTTCCTGCCAACATCCCAGACGTTCACTGGTATGGGTGTTTTTAATTCCTCCGCTGCTGGTGCCAGCCTCCAAAAATTGTCCAGCTGCAGACGGGAAAGGCTGTCAGCCAGAGTGCTGTGTACCCCTTCTATGTGTTGTGCTCTAAATGACATGTTCAGCTCTAATGCCCTTAACACTAAACACCACAATACCTGCATGACTATGTCTGATCTGGTTCCCTTGTTGTTCAACACATCTACCACTGCTCTATTGTCACACCAAAAAGTTACTTTCTGATCCCGTAATTCTTCTCCCCAGACTAAAGTACACACCCATATGGGCATGATCTCAAGCAATGTAATGTCTCTCACTTTACCCTCCTGTACCCAAATGTCTGGCCAGGGTTCTGCAAACCATTTTCCTCCCATGTACTCCCCCATGCCTATATCCCCAGCTGCGTCTGTGTATAGATCAAGATCTGTGTTGTATAGCCATTCCTCCTGCCAGAAAGAGCACCCATTGTACTCCTTCAGGAATTCTTCCCAGATCTTAAAATCCTCCTTAACCTCCCGAGTCAAGTCTACCCAGTGATGAGGTCTGGTGACCCCTGCTGTGGCCCTGGCTAACCTCCTCATGAATGCCCTCCCTGGCCCAATGGCCCTGCAGGTGAAGTTCAGATGCCCCAGTAATTGTTGTATCAGTTTTAACTGTACCCATCTCCTGCTGGTGTGCAATTGCATTAATTCTTTTAGCTTATTGACCTTCTTAACCGGTAGTCTAAATATCCTATTCAGGGTGTCTATCTCAATTCCCAAAAATTCTATGACCCTGCTGGGCCCTTCAGTCTTTCCTGGGGTTAGTGGCACCCCCAACTCCTGACAGAACTCCTGGAACTTACCTAGCATCATTTGGGTCTCCCTCTTCCCCCTTCCGATGAATAGGAAATCTTCCAGGTAATGTATGACTCTCCTATACTCTGTTTTTTCTTGAAATATCCACTGTAAACAGGTGCTGAAGGCCTCAAATGTTGCACATGCTGTGGAACAACCCATTGGCATTGTTTTGTCAAAATAGTATCTACCCCCGCTTTTGAAACCCAGTAAATCCCAGTCCTCCCTCCTGACAGGAGGCAGTCTGAAAGCAGACTCAATGTCTGTTTTAGCCATCCATGCCCCCTCTGTGGCTCATATCATCCGGACCGCATCTTCTAACATCGCATAAGTCACCCTACTGTGCTCCTCACTGATAAAAATCATTTACTAACTCCCCTTCTGGATAGTACAGGTGGTGGATCACTCTGTATTCCCCTTCCTGTTTCTTGGGTACCCGACCCAAAGGTGAGACCCGCATGCCTTGCAATAAGGGTTTCTCAAATGGGCCCTCTACTCTGCCCGCTGCTACTTCCTTCTCTATTTTTTTGCCTTAGGACCTCCTCTTTCCCTTTTACTGACCCTAGGTTGTTGGCTTCCATGGCTTGCCTGGGTCCCATAAACTGTGATGAAAAACCCGAGCTAAAGCCCTGTAAAATCATGTTCCGCACTCTTGTGTCTGGATACTTGTCCATGTAACTTGCCCATACCTTATCTTTGATTGGAGTTCTGGCCATCCCAAAAAGTGCCTTACCCCATCCCCGCCCTTCCCCTTTTGTCCCCCTATTCCTTCCTGACTGCTCTCTTGCCCTTCATCTGTTCTGCTCACCCCTACTCGTACTCCCCCAATCCGACCTCCTCTGCTCCAGGAGTGGCCTCTAAAACCTTGACCCTCTCGAAAAAATTGCTGGCCTGTTCCTTGCCCCCCAGGCGCCTGCATTCTTAGTCCACCTGCCACTCTACATCTGCTTGCTGGGTGGCCTCCTCCACACCTTGAGCATGCATGTCGAAAATGACATTGGGGCCAGGAGCAAAAAGCTCTGTTATATGTCCAACAGCATCTCTGCGTCCAAACACCCTTCTTGCCCCATTCCCTTTTGGGCATGGACTGATCTGTGACGTAATCCATCCATAAATCTATCTGCTTGGTGTCCCACCTTACGTCCTCAAAGGTTGCCATTCTCTGTCTAAAGGTTTTGTCATAGTATAACCACCCTGTCCTGCCCTTTGCCTTTGCCTTCCGAATTATAAGGGAATAGGTAATGAGCGGGATGCCTAACTCTGGCCTCTTTTCCATGACAATGGCTGACAAAGTAGCAAAACCTAGGAACCATCTATCCCAAGTCTTCCCTCTCGTGGCCTTGTCTTCCTCTTTCCTCCCTAGAAGCACTATAGCTGCTGTTTTCTCACTCTTACCTATGACTTCAGCCTCTTCATACTTGGCAGCGGCCTTGAGGCTCACCAAGACGAATATGTCCACATATTCTCCCTTCCAAATCTTTTCTTTCATGGTCAGTGGCACATGCTCACCTATCCTCATTCCAGAAGCACCTATCTCTCTTGTCCCGTCCCTTTCTCTTTCCCCTCTCTGTTCCTTCCTTTCTGTCCCATCTTTTTCCTTCCTGATCTCCACCAAAGCTGATTCCATCTGCCCTATCCTGCTGCTCCTAAGGCCACTACTATTTGCCCTATGTATTCTCTTATACTGTCTCCCAATGAGCCGGGTGTATTACCTGTGACCTTATCCGGGCTTTCCTGCCTGGAGTCCTCCAAGGTCCCATTTGCTTGTCCCAGCGACTGCAGAGAGGGGTGGGCTGGAGGGTTTTGTGGAGGGAGCAAGTCATTCTGGGCATCGCCAAGTTTGACCTGGGAGATGTTATCTTGATCCAGGTAGGACACCGGAGACACTGCGACCATAGGCTGCAGGGGCAACGGGTCCGCCGACCTGGCCAGCCCCGTCACCACAGGTGGTGCCTTCCCAGTACCCTGCGAACCCCTGGCTGGTCGCTTTTCTTTGCCACCCTTGCCTGTGGCCACCTTTCTCTTTCCCCCAAGTCTCTCTGGCTCCACTCCCTCCACCAGTTCCCACATCCTGTTAGCTTTCTCTGCCAAGTCCATTATTGCCTTGCAAGCCTCCTCTTTTGGAGGCCTGTTCTTCTTTGGTGCCATTGTCCTCCTCTTTTTCCCTGTAAAAACAACTATAAGAGAAAACAGGTCAAATTAGATAAATGCACCATAGGAATTGGCTGCCAACTGCCCTTCCCAAAATGCGGGTATTCCTTCCCTGTGACCGCATTGCTGTGAGTGCCATTGCCCATGTGGTCACCGGTCACACTCTTTCCTTTTGTTTCCCGGGTCTCACCACAAAACCCCTTACTTTCCCTTAGTATGCCTCTTACAAACTATCTAGGTTGTGAAAAAAACATCTGCCCCATCTACTAGCTCACTCAGCCTGAATAATGCATTGCCATACCGCCCCATGGCTTGTGGTGTACCATGCGCACCCAGCTTCTGGGCCTCTTCTAGGCCTTGCACTTATCATCCAGGCCCTCACCATGGCCACCGCCAGGCAAAAAGCCTTAAATTCAAGAGCAGAGGGGATTTAACAACCCCCCATGTAGCGTGTGATGCTATGCCCCACTTTCCCACATCCTAGTACGTGGGCCGTGCTGCATTCCTTCAGCCCCCAGCATCATGCCTCCTCCAGCACTCTTACTTGTGTGGAAAGCAGGAAAAAACTCTCACCAGTGCCCTCATAACCTGCAAGCCAGGGCCAGTGCTTTCTGACCCCCCTGCCTGAGGTGTGACCCATCCACCACGTGGTCCCTGGCATCGGGCCTTTCCTGGGCCTCCCATCCAGCCTCAAGGATCAAACTGGCCCTGAAACATCCACAAGTGCTCAAAATGAGCAAATTTAACATCCACAAGTGCTCAAAATGAGCAAATTAGGGTTTTTTTGCTCCCCCTTACTGTGTGAGACATCACGTCACATGGTATTGTTCGCACTCGCTCGCCCTTTTGCTGCCCGTCCTCCTCCAGGCCTCCCCATCATATTTCCCCGGAACCAGGCTACACCAAATGTTATAGCCTGAACACCATGCCTTTGTTTATAAGGGTGTGTGACCTATGTGCCATGCGACTCACCTCCTTCAGCATCCCAGAAACGTGTCCCCCAAACAAACCCACTAGAACCAGAGCAGCAAATTGGATCCCAAAACACCAACTCCACGTGCCACGCCAAGCCACGTGGTGCGACAATGGCCTGGCATGCTAAAGCACCACACCAGGACCTGGGTGAGCCTTGCACACTCCCAGCCACATTCCACCTTGGCCACCATCGATTCCTCACCCATGCCTTGTCCTACTCAATGCCAGTCACCTGTGAGCAACAAAAATACCACCACTCATTTAAACTGCAGGAGGTCACAGCCACTCCACCTTCAGTTACCACATGCATGAAATATGTTACCCCTCCCATGAGATGCGTGGCATCTCTTAATTTGCCCTGTTCCTGTTCACTCTCCCTTGGCCCCCGGCCTTCCATTCTGACCAGCCAGCAACTTGCCTCACTGGGAACTGTAAACCAGAGCTTAGCTAACAAGACACAAACTTTCCAAGCCCCCCCATGTGGCGTGTGCATTGCACCCCCGTGGTCCTGGGTTGCTCACTCCACCACATTCTGACCCCGTTACTCAAACCTTCTTGTATTACATTTTCTCATTATGCCAGAAAAATGATCCTCATAAACAAGACATAGGCTTTCACAGACTCCCCCCCACGCAGCATGTGCAATGCACCCACGTGGTCCTGGGTTGCTCTCTCCACCATATCCTGACCCCCACTGTTATTCAAACTTCATGTCTCCAGCTGTATCTAACACTTATTTCAAACATGCTACTGTATACATCTTCTCTCCCCCTTTTTTCTTTTTTTTTTTACATTTCATACTCTATTACTGTTTCCTTACCTCTCTCTCCTGTCGAAACAAACCTAAAGATTGCCAATCCGACATGCTGCGGTTAGTGTCTATATATCCAAAAACTCCAGGAAAAGTGGTTGAGGCCCCCTTGTGCTGCCCCTTAAGTACCTTTGTATCTCCCTCCCCTTCCTGTTTGTCTGCTCATTGTTCTGTTCCCCTTAGCCCCTCCCCTTCCTCCCCCTTCCCTTCTGAGCACAACCATTTAAGCCTGGGAGCAGGGGTGCACCAGGACAACCTGGTCTACTCTCTAAAAGGGGGCAGACTCCATTAGAAGTAGATAACATTCAAAATGTTCAAAAATGACTTTTATATCACCGTGCCCAGCAACGCCTCATGCAGTCGTTTCCACAATAATACCATAGCCTCTTTTACAATAAAGTTGCCATAGACGCTTAAACTACATGGTGAATGGGAAGTGGGGCCAGCAGAAATTCAGTACTCCCATACCTGGCACAATGTGACTGCACACATAAACATGTTCACTATCTGGTATCAATCTCAAAAAATTATCCACCATAAAGTGCCACCAACTGGCCCCTTTATCATGGAAGAACAGTTTAAACTTCCTGCATGCTATTATCATAACTTAACAAGTCTTATCAGTCAGATCAATAAAAGCATATTTGAAATGAATGAACTGCCTATAATTTTGGAACAACAGCTCATCAGGAGAGGAAATAAGTGTTGATAGTGATGTCAAATGCACCCAGTTCATACAAGGGCAATTACAGCACCTTTTGGGTTTTAGCATGCTCAATGGAGGTATAGGAAAGTCTACAGATGAGAACCCTACAGATACTAATGGGGGTTTTTACACATTATATATCTACACTGCCATTATCATGCATGAAACAGTGGGTGATACTCAAGTGCCTTTGCTGAGATGTGTACCTGTGAGGGGACATGACAATGAGATCATGACCGTGACCTATGATAAACCTCACTACTGAGCAGTCAGTAAACATCAGATTACATAGAAACATAGAAACATAGAATTTGACGGCAGATAAGGACCGCTTGGCCCACCCAGTCTGTCCATTTCCCTACCTACTGGATAAGCTGCAGATCCTAGTTAACCAGCAGCCTACTTCTTCCTACCCCACCCCCCAGAATTGCCTTATGACTATCCCATGTATGCTTGAATTCCACCACTGATTGTGACTCCACAACCTCCTCTGGAAGGCCGTTCCATGCATCCACAACCCTCTCTGTGAAAAAATACTTCCTTAAATTACCTCTGAGCCACCCCCCAAATTGATCCAGATTGATGCAGTCATTATTGAAATAAAGAATGATCAAAATGAACCTGTGCCATTTTGATTTGGAAAGGCAATTGTGAAGTTGTATTTTCACCCGCAGAGACTATTTTAATAATTTAAGCAAGGATGGTGATTGTTCAACATTTTGGAGACCTTGCCTTGAACAGAAGCTATTGTAAAACACAGGAAGGATATGGCCTTCTGGGCTTTCACGGTCTTCCTACTATGTACAGTTCTGGCCTAGGGAGGGTATTACATTTTCAGTTTAGAAAAGCAGTTCCATTTTTAAGAAAGGGATTTGAGATTGCCAAACCCTATCTACAAGTGGCAACTAAAAATGTTGCAAAGGATGTTGTGGGGCATGTGACTAGTGCTCTTGCTCAAAAGATGTCAGGAGGAGCTACACCCACACAGGGTGGATCAAAGCGCAGAGTACCCTCTTCGCCTCTCATCGGGCCTCCCTGCTACTTTACAAAGTGTGTTTTAAAACACGAAATGTCACAAAAAAGAAAGAGGTCAAAATCCAAAGGACCTTCAAAGGGGCCGGGAGATCCGATGAGAAGTGTAGAGGGTACTCTGTGCTTTCTCTTTCTCCCTTTTTTGAACCACTCTCCATTTATGTGGACTACCATAAAAGGGATTACGTTAAGAAAACTGAGTTTTACTTAAGGGACAGCACACATTTCATTAATATTTTGGAAGAACTGAATCAGGAAAATCTGGATCTTAGGAATTTAAGTTTAGCAACACTAGACATGAAGGATTTATATACTTTGATTCCCCATGATTTAGACTGTGAAGCATTAAAATCAAAATTAACCGAGGAAAGAGATAGCCTTAAACCTCTAAAAGAACTATTGTTAAAATATGCTGAAATTGTACCTAATCAGAACTATTTTAGATTTGAGAAAGATTATTATGTGCAAGTGAGAGGGACAGAGATGGTGTCTAGTATGGCCCCATCTTATGCAAATCTATATATGAATGACTTCGAGAACAAATATTTACATCACAACAATGCATTTCATGATAAAATTAAATTGTGGAAATGTTTTATTGACGGCATGGTAATATTATGGCAAGGCATGAAGATGAACTGACACAATACCATCAATATCTAGATAAAAAAACAGACCATTTAAAATTCATATTGAACTTTGATGCAAATGAAATATCATTTTTGGATTTAACAAGTTTGAAGAACAATAATCAACTGTATACTAAACTGTTCTGTAAAAAGATGGATAGAAACACTATCTTAGAAGCTGAAAGTTTTCACCTCAGAACACTTGTGGAATCAATTCCATACAGTCAGTTCCTAAGGATGAACAGAAAATTGCACACTCAATACAGAGTTAGAGAAAACTGTGGAAGACATGGAACAGAGGTTCAAACAAAGGGGGTACCAAGACAGGGTACTGAATGCAGCTAAGGATAAAATGTCCATTAAACAACAAGAGGAGTTGTTGGTAACTGGTGAGGAGCAGCCCAGGACCATAGAGAACAATGTATTACTCAACACTTGAAATTTAATGACACATTTTATGATATAATAAGAACTGTAAAAAAACATTGTAATGTGCTCAGCTCCACCAATATGGGGAAAGAGCATTTTTGCCACATACACTAGTAGTTGCTAAAAAGTGAAATCCTTACAAGATAAGCTGATGCATACTGATCATAAAATACTAATACAAAGACAAGTAAGCTATTTCACAAGTGAAGACCTGAGAGGAAATTATCCAAGTGGCAGGTGCATACATTGCAATAGCACCTGCTAGTTGAAAAATATTAGAAATGTCTGTTAGAACATGAATATAACTATTAAGGATTTTATAACTTGCCAAATGACGGGGGTGATATATGGTGTAAAATGCTCATGTGATAGGATTTACGTGGGAAAAACCAAACGTCAAGTTAAACACAGAATCAGAGGGCATAAGGTATATATTAGAAATATAAATTCCCCGATTGCAAAACATTTTTTTGGAAAAGGACACCGATTGCCAATGTTTAAGTTTTTTGGAATTGAAAATGTAGTTAAAAATAGAAGAGGGGTGATTTTAACCAGAAATGGTTACTAAGTGAGGCATACTACATTAACCTTTTTCAGGCAACTAACCCTAAATATGGAATGAATGAGTGCCCTGACTGGAAACCTATATTGTAGGTTAGGATTACAAAACAGTTTGCATTGTTAAATTGGAGTAGGACAATAAAAATGTATTTAGAACCCATATTGTAGGAAAGGATTGTAGAATAAGAAATAAGGAAAGTCAATATAATGTAGTAAGTTAGGATGCTAGCTAATCAAACTGACAAATTATTAGTGAGATACAATATATGGCAATGATAGGAAACCATATCAATCAATCAATAATCTTTATTTAACCAGGTGGAACACCATTGAGAAAAACTCATTTACAAAGTGGGCCTGGACAGCAGTACTATACAGATCATACAAACATAGGTAAACAGAGTCAAAAAATTACATTAAATACATTACAGTACATAAGGGCCTACTAATATGGCTACTACAAGGAAGGAGGGAGATATTTACAGGATGGATGTGGTGCAAAAAACAGAAATACATTTACAGTATAACTTGGAACTATGACATTAGGGATTTTGTGCAATGAAGAGTAAACTAGCAACACTCTTACAATGTCTATAAGTGTATTGTAATGCTACAAAACAGTTTCACAAGGTGACATGAACAGAAAGATGTTGTAAAGGACAGCATACTTGAGGGAGGGGGAAGGATAAGCGGGAAATGAGAAAGATGGGGTGGGGACCTTGAGGGGGAGAGATAATTGAGGGACTGTGGGATGAGGGTAATATAAATATGTGTGAGGACTGGATTGTAAGGAGTCAGAGAGGGTAGAAGTTTGCCCAAGGTGAGCACTTAGGAGGGGCCCAGCAATGTGGCCCTAGTTGCTGAGAAACAGGGGTTATGAGCAGCAGTTACAAGATTCAGTAAAGTGCTGCCTTAATAGTGTTTTGAAAGAAGGCAATTTAGAGAGGAGAGGAGAGCTTCAGTGATTTCTGTAGGTCATTCCAAAGTGCTGGTAGGATGTAACTTAAGGAAGAGTCCCCAAAGCTAGTTCTATACCTGGGGATGTCAAGGGATAGGTAGGAATAGCTCCTAAGAGAGTAAGTTCCAGTGGAATAAGAGAATAAGCTAGAAATATAAGATGGCAGCTTACCGATGAGGGCTCTATAGGTCTTAGAAGCCGTATTTACAAGTCTTCTAGTCTTAAGGGACTGACAACCCAACATGGCATATAGTGCACAGTGGTGAGTCCTGAAAGGATATTCAGTAATGAATATTACGGCCCTATTATACAGTATGTCAAGCTTTGCCAGCATTGAAATAGGGCTGTGATTATACAGAATGTTTGTGTAATCCAACAGGGGTAGGAATGTAGACTGTACTAGTCTTAGCTTGGCTTCTTGTGTTAGTAGGTGTCTAATCCTGAAAACAGTCGAAAACCTTGTTTCAGCTGCTTACCCAATTCCCCAATGCAGACCACATAGGAAAATTTATGATCTATCCAAAAACCAAGATATTTGAATTTGTCCACAAATTCACTGGGCTTCCCCAAGAGGAATGTTGTTCATGGTGGCACTCCCGGGGACAGGGGATTGTCTGATATAGGTTTGGGTAGAAGTATCTTGGCTTATGTTTTCTTTGCATTCAACAAGAGTTTTAGGTTTAGGAGATTATGCTGTAGGAGGTCGAATTCATGCTGCAGCACACTGCAATCAAGCTCAAGAGTAGGCTCAGCAACATAAATAACAGTATCGTCGGAGAACTAGTGTGCACTTGCTTGACTGATGCCTACATCAATACTGTTAATATAAAGCATGAATAACAGAGATCCTAAAATACTGTAGATCCTTGGGGGACACTTCTCTGAAGTGTTTTAAGCAATGACAGATCCTCTTGCACCTTGTTTGTTGCTTTCATCCCTTAAGGTAGCTAGTAAACCAGTTAACAGCTATAGCATCCAAGTCAATCTCTTGGAGTATGAACAATAGCAGATTATGGTCGACCGTGTCGAAAGCCTTACTTAGCTTGAGAAATGTTGTAGGGTATGTACAGAAGGGATTTTTTTTTTAATTTGACTCTTATGTTTGAAGTGAGACACAATACAAATGGGGGTCATAAAATTACAAATTAGATTATCAATCCCTAAAAGAAGGGCTACAATGACACAATTTGCAGACAATGACCCCTTGTGGATCCACAGGAACTAATATATCTAACATACTAACATACTATTTGCCAGCAGATTAGGCCTTACAGTCTATCGAGTCTGCTCAAACCTCAGATCCCTAGTTGGGTGCGAGGCCCTTCCCTCCCTTGTGTTCCAGAAACCCCTATCATCCATCCCCACCCCCCTGGGACAGGCCATCATCTGATACATCTACTATCTGTGTCTGCCCCACCCTGTCTTGAAGCCCTTCACTGTGGATCTCTGAACCAGCTCACCAGGCAGTGCATTCCAAGGGTCCACCACCCTCTCAGTGAAAAACCTCCTCCTCTTTTCCCCCCTCACCTTTCCACCTTCCAACTTCAAACCATGCCCTCTGGTGATACCTCCTGCTTTAGTCTAAAGATCCTCCATGTTTACTCCTATTTATTCCCTTGAGGTACTTGAAGACTTCAATCATGTCCCCTATCTCTCCTCTCCTCCAATGAAAACAGGCAGAGCTCCTCAAATCTGTCCTCATACGCCAAATCCCCAGCCTCGTATCATCTTAGTTGCCCTCCTCTGTACCTCTGCAGGAGCTGTATGTCCCTCTTCAAGTGTGGTCTCCAGTACTGTTACACAGTACTCAAGGTGTGGTCTAACCAGTCCATTGTACAGTGACAGAATCACTTCCTTGCTCCTAGAGGTGATCCCCCTTACGATGCATCCCAACATCCTGTTTGCCTTGCTAACCACTCTCCTGCACTGCTCAGAGTTATTCATACATGCATCCACCATGACCCCTAGGTCTTTTTCCCCTATTGAGGCCTCCAGCGCCTCTCCTCCCAGGGTGTACCTGTGTTTAGGGTTTCCCCACCCAAGATGCAACACCTTGCACTTGGTGATATTGAAATTGTATCTGTATTGATATTGTATCTGAATACACTGTTCTACTATTGAATTAATATCTTGTAAACAGTTCCCCAATCCTGATCATAAGAAATCTTGGTCCTGCATTGAATTAGTCCATGTTATTCATTTGTTTGTTTTTTTAATTCTTATTACACTTTGAGTATCCCAAGTTCAGAAATATGTTATGTTGATAATAATACAAGTTACAATGAAGACGTTTTAGTTAAAATTTAAGAATGTTTACAATATAAGTAATGTGTGCTATATGAACACCTTCACATATAGGTGCCACTGCAAGTGGGTCTGGCAGACAAGCGGGCAGACACGTGCCCGCAAGCACACGCATGACTCCACATGGAGCATTTTGCATAACACTGCCAGATTTCATTGCTATTCACCACATAAAATGGCAGTTACACATACAATCTGTTGCTTCCATAAGGATAAGATGGACATGGAGCACTGGTTAGTAACTGAATACCAAATTACTTGTAAAGCTGTGAAAATGTGCATGTTTAGATACTATGGTCAGAAAACTTAAGAGCTGTAATATGGCTGTATTTTGGAACAGGGAAGAGGAGAAGTATGACCATTGCACTAGTCTGCTGTTTGTCTGTGGTAAAGATAGAATATTGGACAATTTTAAAAGACAGCTCCTGGGTGATTATAGTTTAACATACAAATGTGAAACACATATGGGCAATTACCTTATAGCACTAGTGATAATGAGAATATGTGACATGACACATTTGATAATTAAATGAAGGGAAAATATTGTTAAGGACCAGATAATATCACTGGCCATCTTTTATACTTATTGGCTGATCTCCTTGCATTTCCACTTAAGATCTTGTTAGAACTTTTTTTGTTAAATAATTTTAGACTCAATGAATGGAAAGAAGCTACTGTTGTTCCCATATGCAAAAAGGACTCTAAACACCAATGGAAAAATGACAGACCTATCAGTCTAACTTCTACCATCTGTAAAGTTCTGGAGAGTCTTCTAAAGGATAGCATAGCACCTGTTATAGATGCCAGCAATTTAGATCAACATGGGTTCAGAAAGGGTAGTAGTTGCACAACAAATTTGCTTTGTTTCTATGAACATTTCAGCTCATTTTAAGACAGCAAAATACCATGCAATGTTGTTTTTATTGATTTCAGCAAGGCTTCCGATACTTTGCCTCATTGGGCTCTAAGCCTCAAGCTTAGGAAATGAAACAAAAATTTCTTTATTATAGCCTGGATTAAGAACTGGCTTTGTAATAGAATGCAGCGCATAATAATTAATGGCAACCTATCAAACATTGGTAGGGTCTTGAGCGGTGTTCTGCAAGGCTCTGTTCTTGGTCCTTGTTTATTTCAAGTTTTTATTTCTGATTTCACCCATAACTGTGTTTCTATTACTACTAAATATGCAGACAATGTAACGATTAGGGGACCTTGTTCTAATCAAGATCAAATAGATCTCATCCAGCAGGATCTTGACACTATTTCAGTTTGAGCTAAAACATGGGGCATACAGCTCGATATCACCAATTGCAAAGTGATACATCTTGGATCAAATAACTTTACCTTCTCATACAATATAAGTGGTTTACTGCTTAGTGCCACCATGGATGAGAAGGATTTAGGTATTACCATTTCAAATGATCTTACATATTCCAAACACTTGCATTCTGTTATCAGCACATCTAATAAGGTGGTTTGGTCAATCCTTCGTAACATTAGTTCCAGAGATCAAAAGTGCTCATGCCTTTGTTTAGGTCTTATGTCAGGCCCCACCTTGACTATGCATCACAGATATGGTGCCCATTTAAAAAATCTGATGGTGGATCCCTTGAAAAGGTACAAAGAAAATTTACAAAAAAAATCCGGTCTTAAATACTTATTAAATTCTTATGAATATAGGTTAAATTCCTTGAACCTTATGTCACTTTCCACTTGATGTCTGAGAGGTGATTTATTATTTTTATTTGATGTGGTACATGATCCCTATATCATGATTGAGTTAGGCCTTCAATTCAAGTTCTCGCCATACCATATCAGAGGTCACCCCTTTCAGTTAATTAGGAAACCCTTTGAATTAAATAATCGTAAATATTTCTTTACCGTTCATACTATTGGGCCTTGGAACAAGCTCCCACCCTCCGTAGTTCTGAGTGACTCCAAGAATATTTTCAAACAACATCTGGATAAGTTAATCATCTCTGGGTATAATCTAGCATACTATCCTTTGGTCTAGTATAAGAGCACTATGGGCCTCAGCCTACTGGCTCTTTTCCCTCACCTTAGTATGAACCTTAGTATGAATTAGTATCATATAGAACCCAGAATTTGAATGGTGCAACATGTATTTGAAATGGACTATTGTAATAAGCCAACTAAAGCACTGGATGACATGAAAATGTTTAACCTGATATATTTCCAGATAGAACAAATATCATGATATACACGTGGATACAAAAATTGAGAAAAAGTCTGATGCCTGTTTTAGGTACGAGAAACAAGCTTTATTAAGGAAAATATAAAGGAATATTTGTTTTCTTTATGTACTGTATAATATACTGAATGTGATTATTATTTTGTATTATGTATACTTATGGAAGCCACACTTGATGTCATTTGATTTATTGGATAAAAAACAAACAAATGTGAAATAAAATGGCATTGCCCTAGAATTCCCTATATTGACATTACATAATTTAAATTATTGATTTAAAGAGAGGGATATAAAACATTTATAAATTATATTTTAGATAGTAAACCAGACTCCCTGATGAAGGGATATTTCCTGAAACATAAGACTTGATGTGTCTGGATGAAATATGAATAATAAAGTCTGAAATATTTATTAAATATTTGGTGAGTGGGCCGTTCTTTCCAATCTCTTTGCATACTGCTTTAGCTTAGACTGGACTACGGCCTCTCCCTACTGAATATACTTTGTTCTACTTTATATATTTTCCTTGAGGTTTGGCTGGATGGGAGTTTCATTTTCTCGGATACATACAAAAGTCATAACTGTATTTGAAAGAGTTTATATGCACTGTAACACGTAGCAAGCATGGTAATACATAAACTGATAGATATAGTGTCTATGTACAAAAGACATAACAGTATTTTAAAGCACTTATGTGCCCTGTAACACATAACAGGCAATGATTACATAATGTCATGTTTCTGCACTAGCAGACAAAGGCACAAGATGTGAATCCAACCCCCCCCCCACTAAACATGAGTTCCTACACATTCCACCTTAAAGATACACCAGAGACAGTATTTTTTGGACAGCATGTTTCACACAGGCATGGGCTTCATCCACTTTTCTCCTGGAGATGAGTTGGGTACAAAGCATACACACATGTGACATACACCACTGAAAACAAGCATTTGTCAATGCCGAATGTTTGCTTGCTGGCATTGGCAGTGGTAGTGCAGAAGTTACAGAGCTGTGTAATAGGAATGGCAGTGAAGTACTGAACTGAAGCCCACCCCACCACCACCCTGCAGAGAGTGACAGGCATTGGGGTGTGCGTTTGGGTCGTCAGGCATAACGGCCATGCTATTTCACCACACCCCACCCTGCAGACACTGACAAGTGTCACGGTGTTCCTTGGGGTCTTTGGCCATTATGCACATCCCATTTCATTAGGAAATACGGTGAGATGGGTGTGATATAGGAGAATGGGGTGAACTTTGGGGCCAAAGAGTCCAAGGCATACCTTGATGCCTCTCACTGGCTGCAGGGTGTGTAATGGTATGAGCATCACAGGCAAGAATCCCAAGTCACACCCCTGATGCCAGTCATTCTCTACAGGGTTGGGCTTTATGGTTGAAAACCCTAATACCACAGGCATTCGTTGGTATTTTCACTCCAAATTTTCAACATGTTTTTTTTGTGACCCCAACTCATGAACAGGGGGAATATCAGTTTGTTAGCCGAAAGCTGCTTATGCACAGTGACTACGGCATTTAGCACCACAGGTGCAAAAGCATTCCGAACAGGATGTAAAAAATGACAGCTGTACTGTTCATGGGGAGGTGTAAAAAATGGCAATGTTGCAAATCTGCAGTAAAAATATTTTAAAAAAATGGTGAAGTCACTAGCACACATAGAAACTGTGCAACGCACACCCATAATATAATTAGGTTGGGGATTTTTTACAGCAGATTATCAACTCAGGCATTTTGGTGCGTCCGATCATGAACAGTGTCACTGTGATTTTCTTTATCTGTGCCAAACGATGATTTCTCACAACAACCACGCATCTCTGCGCTGAAAGTGTGAAAACACACTTCAGCCATGTTGTGAAAAATGACAGCTGTACTGTTCATAAGGAAGTGTGGAAAATGCCACTGGTGAAAATCTGGACTGAAAATATTACAAAGTCATGAACTTACGAGGGTGCATGGAAACTGCGCAATGCTCACTATCTAACACGAATCATTTTATGGACTTTTGTCACCAAATTTTCAACATCGCCATTTTAAGACCTCTGCTCATGAATAGTGTAACTGTGATTTTCTTAATCTGTCCTAAACATTGCTTTAGCACACCAAGAGCACCATTGGTGCTTACATAATGCGAAAACGCATTTTGGGCGATATATGAAAAATTGCAGTTGTACTGTTCATAAGGAAGTGTAATAAAATGGCAATGTTGAAAATCTGGAGTGAAAATATTAAATTCACAAACTTACAAGTATGCATAGGAACGGCACAATGCACGCTCGTAAAACAGTAATTTTAGGAATTTTTTCACCAAATTTTCAACATAGCCATTTTAAGACCTCTGCTCATGAACAGTGTCACTGTGATTTTCTTAATGTGTCCCATACATTGATTTTGCACATCGACTGTGCCATTGTGCGTTACATGGGTGGAAACACATTGTGGGCAAGATGTGAAAAATGACAGCTGTACTGCTCATAAGGACGTGTGGTAAAATGGCAATGTTGAAAATCTGAAGTGAATATATTGAAAATTTGCAAACTTACGGGCATGCGTAGGAACTGTGCAATGCACCCTCGTAAAACAGTCATTTTTAGGAATTTTTTCACCAAATTTTCAACATAACCATTTTAAGACCTCTGCTCATGAACAGTGTCACTGTGATTTTCTTAATTTGTCTCGCACATTGATTTCACACACCAACTGCGCCATTGTGCGCTACATGGGCGGAAACATGTTTTGGGTGAGATGTGAAAAATGACAGCTATATTGCTCATAAGAAGGTGTGGTAAAATGGCAATGTTGAAAATCTGGAGTGAAAATATAGAAAATTCGCAAACTTACGAGCGTGCGTAGGAACTGTGCAACTCACGCTCGTAAAACAGTAAGTTTTTGGAATTTTTGCACCAAATTTTCAACATGGAGCTTTTGTGACCCCTTCTCATGAACAATGTCACTGTCATGGTGTTATTCAGGCCTGAAGGGTGATTTCTCACAGTGACTGCGAAGTCACCCTTAGGGCCCGAATAACGCCATGACGGTGACATCATTCAGGAGAAGGGGTCCCAAAAACCCCATGTTGAAAATTTGGTGCAAAAATTCCAAAAAATGCCTGAGATATGTAATAAAGTTGAAACCCCCCTATCTAGCCCATTATACAGCTTACCGCATTTCCTCAGTTCGCGGTCGGCTTTGAAGAGTGCAGGCGTGTTCCCGTCCACCAAGATCATCGTGCCAGAGTCTGGAGGGTGCGCGGTGGGTGGATGCGGGTTGTGGGAGGGCGAGGAGACTCATTAGGACCCGTTTTCTTTACAGTTTTTCTAATGACGATGTGGGGCGTTTGCCATGCTGGGGTGGGCTCCCAGCGTGGCAGCACAAGGACATTGGGGCACATTTCAGCTGATGGGGGATTGGGCACCCCATCAGCCAAGGATCACTTGCCACGCTGGGGTGGAAACTCAGCATGGCTCCTTGTACTGGGGAAGTGTAGCTGACGGGAATTGGGCACCCCGTCGGCATAGCATGGGGAGGGAGAGACAGAAAAAGCCGATGGGGATTGGGCACCCTCGGTTATTCCATCGAGTTGCCACGCTGGGTGGGCACCCCAGCATGGCATTTGGGAGGCTTTTTTTGGGGGGGCGCAGCACAGCCGACAGGGGATTGGGCACCCCCCTCAGCTAGAGAGTGTGTCCATGGGGGGGCAGCATGCAGTATGCGTGCGGGCCTCTGTGTGTGTGTGTGTGTGTAGGGGGAGCTGTGCATGAGAAAGCGATATCTTATCGCTGCTCACTGAAGTGTAGCTCCCCCTTTCAACTATATGCTACTGCATTTTGGAGCTTGTCATAGACAGCTCCAACATGCATTGGATTACAGGGGCTGCGTCTGCCAGCACACTGACTGAATTGGAGGAGGAGGTGACACACCTCCGAAATCTCGGATGATGGCACTATGTTTCTTGCACATGCGTGCAAGCAAACATAAAAAGCATGGTGATCTCTGAGGGATACTATTGCAGCATAAAAGATGCTGTCCACACTATATATGGCAGTGTTTTGTTTTTATCCATTACATCGATAAACATATGCCACAAAAGTGGGTTTATACATTTAATCAGAGTCATTGTCCTTTCTGTCCATGGAGTCAGTTCAGCTTAAGAGGATACATCTAATGAATGGTCATTTACAATGTATACAGAGTCCTTTAAAATGTCTTTTATCACACAGAACATGGTAGACTCCAAGACTGTCTGGAATACTGGGAACGTGTCATTACCACATACCATCTAAAAGTACATCATAATACACATTATGCAGATTATTGTGTCACTTTTTCATTTAGGAAATGTGAGTGCTAAATCACGTTTATGAAACACAACATAAGCGATAAATTCTGCGACAAGTGTGATGACAGACTCACTCCCCCTATTCTGCAAACTAAACAGTATAAGATCGAAAGCAGTACAGATAAATCCAAAAAAGTTTAGCACATCATAAGGACTATGCACACACTCTATAACAATATATTTTATCACTTCCTAAAGAGTAGCACCCTCTTGCTTAAAATAGTCCATTGTTTCTTTTTGGATGCTATCTTGGAGACTGTCAAAAACATCTTTGCCCGTCTGTAAAAGTACACACGGTGCTTGCTCTTTAGTTCATAAGTAAGTGACTGCATGCACTGACAGTGAGATTCCCAATTCGGTATACTCTGAAAAATAAACATACTGCATGATATTTTTAGTGACCTTTCAGTGCATGGAGCAGTATAACAAGCTGAGAAGCCACTTTTACACTGTGAGCAAGATCACATTATTTTTTCTACTTCATAGTAGACATACATGGCTATGATAACCATATGAAAAAGACCACAAAAACATTCGTGGTCATCCAGGAAGACAGTTGCAAACAATCTAACATTTTCTAAAAGTATAAACTCCAGTTCTGTCATATATTTATCTATATCCTCCCACATTTCTGGAGGGGGGGCACACACCATTAGTTCAGTGAAAACATGTACATCATAAAGGCATATTTCAAATTCAGCTATAGTAAACATTGAAAGATCACTGCAGTGGCTTATGAGTAGATACATAAGTCTTTGGATGCTTTCTGTGCTTGCATTCTGCATGACTCTCTGTAAACTAAAATATAACATTTTGTTCTAAAACATTTATACATACTGGGCTGGATATTCAAATTGCACCATTCTGAGGCGCACGCCCGTGCACTGCGCAAAATAGTTGAGCTGGGGTGTGGCCGGGGCGATATTCAAAGGAGTTGCGCTATTGAGCAACTCCTTTGAATATCACCCCAACCACAGCTCACTGTGCATGGCGAGTGGAACTTGCGCCACCGCAAGTTGTCAGAGGAGCATTGGTTTTGGCGGTGGCGCCACGATATTCAAAAGGTGACATGCAAATGGGCATCAATTCATGCATGGCACAGGGGCCATTTGCATCTGATTATGGCCCTATTTGCATGCCATTAGCATGTAAGGTGCGCCTGATCCTCGAGGACTTGCGCCTGGCGCCTGCCAGGCAGCAACCGTCGGGGACCGACGCCCCTGCAGCCCGACTGCGGGGCATAGTGCACTCCTCCCCACCAGCCCGATCAAGGGCAGCAATGTGGCACCCCTCCCGAACATCTCCTGGTGGTCCAGTGGATCGAATGCCCGATCGCGGGCAGAAAGTAACTGAACCCCGAACATCTCCCTGGTGAAATGCCCGATCGCGGGCAGAAAGTAAACTGAACCCCGAACATCCTCCTGGTGGTCCAGTGGACCAAAATGCCCGATCGTGGGCAGAAAGTAAACTGAACCCCCAAAACATCTCCCTGGTGGTCCAGTGGACCAAAATGCCCGATCGTGGGCAGAAAGTAAACTGAACCCCCAAACATCTTCCTGGTGGTCCAGTGGACCGAATGCCTGACGCGGGCGAGTAAATCGAACCCCCTAACATCTCCCTGGTGGTCCAGTGGACCAAAATGACCGATCGTGGGCAGGTAAATCGAAAACCTCCCAAACATCTCCTGGTGGTGGCTGTCCCCCACCCCACCCACCCACGAAGCCTCACCACCCGCTCCCCGGCAGCTGGCGGCGGCAGCATCCACCCACCTGCTGCCCTTGCTCGCCGATGATGACTCGCCTGTAGGCTGCATACCATTGGTGCAGAGCAGAGCTGCGATCGGATGTAGCTCACATAGATGACAGTCCAGATTTGTGAATGAATGTTCATTCACAAATCTGACTGTCATGTTGGTATGGCTGCATGCCCATTGGCTCTGCTCTGCACCAATGGGTGTGCAGCCCACTGGGAAGTCAGTCAGCTGGGCGGCGGGCAGCAGGTGGTGGATGCTGCTGCTCGCCGCTGCCGGGGAGCGGGTGGTGGGCCGCGGGTGGGTGGGTGGGGGGACACTAGCCACCAGGGAGATGTTTGGGAGGGTTTCAATTTACTTTACTGCCCGCGATCGGTCATTTCGGGTCCACTGGACCACCAGGGAGATGTTCGGGGGTTCAGTTTACTTTTCCCGGCGATCGGGCATTTTGCCAGGAGATGTTCGGGGAGCTATATTGCTGCCCGTGATCGGGCTGGTGGGGGAGGGAGTATACTGTGCCCGCCATCGGGCTGCGGGGGCACAGGACTGGGTTGGCCAGCAGGTGGCAGCTGCTGTTGCACCCTGCAATACAGCAGCTCACCTGTGGGTGGCCCTCAACTTAAGCCTTTTTTTTTTGGCTCAAAGTTGTGCAGGCGCAGGTTGGGGGTTGCGCCTGCACAACTCTGCACAGCCCGGCTGAATATCGGGCTGTGCAGTTTATGCATGGTTCCTCCCCCTCCAGTTGAGCATGCATTCATTTGCATTGCGCTGTTGCGCAGCCTGTTTTCAGTGGTGCAACTGCCTCCTGCTGAATATCGCAGAATAGCGCAATTTCCGACTTGCGCATGCGCAACCGTCTTGAATATCTGGCCCACTGTGTCTTGTAACAGATCAGTGGGGTAAATGCTTTTTTTAACAAAAGGATCCCTGAATTTCTTTTAAAAAATTTTTTAAAGGAGCCTTTACTGACTAGACATCTGGCCTCTTTTCTAATCGCTCCATCTGTCTGCTGGAACATATGTTTAAGTAACCACATGGGGTCATCAGCTCTTTTCACATCATTTAAAGCATGACTTATAGTTTCTAGGGTTTCGTTGGGCATGTCTAACCACTGCTGATTCATACCTATGGCTAAAATGACAGGCATGAGTTGCACTATATGTACGGCTTCAGAAACATTTCTGTATGCTTCTCTAGGTGTCAAATCATCAAGGATACAAGTATGTTTTTTCTGACTAAGGTCATCTATCTCACACCCAGGACAGCCATCAACCATTTCACAGTGTATCACCCTCTCTATCACTGCAGCAAATATGCCACAAATGGTACAATACATAACATACATATTGTGGTCAGTTTTGTGGGGCTTAATACTAATGCTTGTTTTTTCACATGAGGAACCCTGTCTAATCTCAGTGGAAGAATACAGTTTTGGTTGTGTTGTAATTGTTGCATGTTCTGTCTTGTTTTGAAACATTCCATTGGCCTCTGTATTTCTAACATACTGGCCCTCACACATGTCATTAATAACTACCTCTGTGTCTTTAAAACAGCAAACACAGTCAAGTAGTTGATTTTTGGAGACTCGAGTATCCATGCTGTCTGAATATGACTGCTGACCCATCACAAATCCATCACTCTAATAAAGCAAAAGAAAAACAGCACTAGTCCTGTGATTCATTATTGAAAACTCATCTGTTTAGTTACAGTATGTATGCATGTCTCTACCCCACCATTTTAATGCTTAAAAAAACATGAATTTACCTCTACATGGCAAGTCTTTTTGTCATCTTTGCCTTCTTTCCTAGCCTGTTGCTTTTTCTTTCTTAGCATGTGACTCACTGGTCATGGCAGTTTCAGTATTATGATCTACCTCTAGGGCAGAGGCTGCTTTTGGCTGTGTCTTGCTCACCGTCTCTGGCACACCCATTATGTTTCTCTCCATCTTGGACTTCATTTTCACAACTTACTCTGATGCTTCTTCTGGCAGTGTCTCACCCCCCTTTTCTGGCTCACCCTTCATGTCACTCTCTATCATGGGCATCATTTTCACATCTTTCTCTGCACCAGATTCACATCCTAGCACCTCTTCAAGGTCTTGCATCTGTGTCTGTTCTCTAGGACAACCATCTTTAGTCTTTTCTAATTCATCAAACTGTACAGTGAGATTCTTTTTGATATCATAAACTCTTCCACTTAACAAGGCTTGAGTGGGACATTCCCTTTCACACCTAATATAGTACACATATGGGGGCTTGGGCTTCAGGCCCCCAATATCCATCTTCTCTCCTGGGTTTTCATCTCTGGGTTTTTTATTCAGAGGTGTGACAGTCTGTTCAGTTAGTGGAATGTTGGTTTGAGATGCACTGTTCTGGGCAATCTTCTTGAATGTTTTGGATAATCAGTTCAAAGTCTATAAAACAGCTTCACTGAGTCTTTGATGCAATGCTGTAAGTCCCAACTGCTGGGTTTATATAAGACTTTGTGAGATGGACTTCCCCCGGTAGCCCCTAGTAGCTCCACCCCTCAAAAGGATATTCTCTGCTTTTGGCAGTTTAAAGTTAGAACTTTACTACTTTACTGGAATAAAGAACTAGAACTCTACTACTGGGAACTTCAATTTAGGGTAAAAACAAACCAAAAAACCAAAATGAGTTAGTGTATTTGTCCGAGTTGGGTGAAGAAATTATCTGTGCAGTTATCTAGATGAAGACAGAAAATGTGAATTAGAGGTAGTGGCTTAGTCAGCAGGACACCAGGTGTTTGTATTTAAACACTGACCTAGATAGCATTTGTCAGAGAACAGCAAGAGGAAGGAGCAGTTGTTAGAACTTTACTATTCTACTTGACTAAAGAACTAGAACTCTACTATTGGGAACTTCAATTTAGAGTAAAAACAAACAAAAAAACAAAACAAAAAAGAATTAGTGTGTTTGTCTGAGTTGGGTGAAGGAATTTTTATCTGTGTAGTAAGCTAGGTGAAGAAAGAAACTGTGAATTAGGGGGAGTGGATTAGGCAGGAGGAAGCCAGGTGTTTGCATTTAAAAACTAGCCTAGGTAGCTTTTGGCAGAGAACAGCAAGAGGAAGGAGATGCTGTTAGAACTTTACTGGGACTATATTGCCCTCCATCCCTCCCGTACACCCCCCCATCATTAGCCAGTTCTACTTTTATAGGCACAGGATTTGACTAACAACAGAAACATCCTGTTTGGGAGCAGGAAGGGAGTGATCATGACAGCACAAAAGACTCACCATCCTAGAAGGAAAAGAGTAGCTCTCCATCCCCCCTAGCTGCTGTAAGTCTGACTCTGAGCAAGTAAGAAGGAGACTACTGAGGAATATAGGAACTTCCTGTCCCAGAATAGGAAGATCAGGAGCTTAAATTGCATGGAGACAGTAGGAAAGTAGGAAGAAAAAAATATATAAAAAAAAATAAACAGAGCGAGGAAAGAGTAAGTATACAAAACAACAGTTAAGGGGCCACAAATAAGACA
Organism: Neoceratodus forsteri; assembly: GCA_016271365.2. Lineage (NCBI taxonomy): Eukaryota > Metazoa > Chordata > Ceratodontiformes > Ceratodontidae > Neoceratodus > Neoceratodus forsteri. Next base: position 814,146,451 of record CM028129.1, on the reverse strand, counting down.
TGATGGCAGTGGTGCAGTGCAGTGGCTGTGGAGCAGCAGTCTTCAATGAGACATTCTGGAGGATGATGTGTTGTCCCATCTGCAGGCACCTCTCTGGGCTGAGGGAAGAGGTTGCTCATCTCCAGGCTGAGTTGGCCAGGATTCAAGGGACCGCCTTTCCCTCCCAGAGACCACCAGGGCCACTGCCACTGCCACTACCTCAGATATTGCCAAGAAAGAGGGGTGGTTGGACCATAGTGGGCTCAGGGAGGGTGAGGGTGGTGGAACAGAGGTGCATCCCTCCAGTTGTACCTCTTCACAATTCATAAGCCATTCTGGCAGAGTGTGGTTCCTCTATGGAGGCATCCACAGTGGAGACCAAGGAGGATGCTGGGAACCTCCACAAAGGAGACCCACAGGAGGGTGGCATGGGACCCCACAGGGGAAGAAAACAACTGCTGTTGGGGGACTCCATTGTTAGGAGGGTAGAACTGGGGGGAGGGAGGGGAGAGGGAGGTAAGGTGCCTGCCTAGCATCATGGCTTGGAGGGACAGTGAGTGAATCCTCAGGATCATGGGAGCAGCTGCATGGGGGAGGGAGCTGGATGTCATTGTCCACCTAGGGACAAATTACCTGCCTGGGAAAGGGATCACAGAAGTGAAGGAGGAGGAGGAGTTTGTGGAGTTGGGAAGGGGCTCTTAGACAAGTAGCATGCATGGTAACCTTCTCAGAGGTGCTGCCTGTCTATGGCATGGGTGAGGCTAGGGTGATCCACACCATGAGATTCAATCAATGGTTGAAAAACTGGTGCAGAGCTCAGGGTTTTGGCTGCATTGGGGACTGGGGGTCCACCTGGAGGGATGCAGGCCTATACTGGTGCGATGGTCTGCATCTGTCCAAGAGGGGAACCAGGATCCAAGTTGATATGTTTAAATGCTTCATTGTCAAGCATTTAAACTAGCCAAGGGGGAGGCACTGAAAAGGAGAAGGGAAATCCTAGGCCCCCCTAAAATCAGGGTAGTTAGTAGGTAAACACCAAGATAGAGAAGTCAATAGGGAGAAGGACAGGGGTAAATGGAGAAAAAGACATAGGCAGTAAGGACAGTAATGGGGCAAAAAGGGGTAAGGCCATCAAAAAAATGGAGAATAATGAGTACCAATGCCTGTAGTCTAGGTAACAAGCTCCCTGAACTGGTAGCCTTGATGGAAGAGGGATGCCTAGATATTGTGGCAGTCATAGAAACATGGAAAACTGAGAACCATGACTGGGATGTCAACATACCAGGGTACACAATCTACAGAGGGACAGGGAGGGTAGAAGAGGAGGAGGAGTAGCTCTCTATGTAAGGGGAAGGGATCAAAGCAACAGAATTAAATGGTAAACAAGGAGGAGTGGAGGCACTGTTGCTTACCCTGGAGACTGGAAAAGGCACCACAATCTGCACAGAGGATGTATACAGACCCCTGTCATGGGGAAGGGAATGGACAAGAAAATTATAGAAAGCATCCTTAGGAGGGCAAAGATAGTGGATATATTGCTGATGGGGGACCTGAATATGCCAGATGTTAACTGGAGCACCTTTGCTGCAGCCACATCCAAGAGCAGGGCCATTCTTGATGCCCTACAGTGGGCATGCCTCAGACAGCTAGTGTTGAAACCCACTTGGGAGGAAGTAATCTTAGACCTGGTATTCTCAAATGGAGACAGAGAGAGGATTTCAGATCTAGAAGTGGGTAGCCATCTGGGAACAAGTGACCACCAAACAGTGTGGTTCACGATAAACTCAGATGTAGAGTCAAGCCATACAAAAGTGAAGGTTCTGGACTTCAGGAGGGCTGATTTTGTCAAAATGGGAGAGTGACTCAGAAAAGCACTAGCAAACAGACAAGAAGGAGGAGTGGAGCAACAATGGGTAAACATCAAAACTGCCATCACAGAGGCAACAAGCCATTGTGTGAGGCAAATAAATGAATCAAAATGAAAATAAAAACACTATGGTTCTCAAAAGAGGTGGCAGGGAAGGTCAGGGAGAAAAAGATAGCATTCAGGAAGTATAAAGAAACACAGAAGGAGCAGGACAGATAACTGTACCAGTTAAAGCAGAAGGAAGTGGGGAAGGCAGTCAGAATAGCAGAGGCCCAAACTGAGGAAAAGATAGCTAACTTGGTTAAGATGGAGGATAAAATATTTTATAGGTACATTAGGGAGCAAAGAAAGACAAAGGGAGGGATACTGAGGCTGAATAAAGAGGAGGGTGGGTGGGCAGAGAGGGTTAGTGAAATAGCAGGGATACTGAACAAACACTTCTGTTCAGTATTCACAAAAGAAGAGGAGAGAGAGGAACCTAATCCAGTCAACAGAAACACTCTGGATGGGGGGTTGATATCAGTCCTTTCACAGAAGAAAAGGTGCTGAAAGAACTCTTAAAACTGAAGGTGGACAAAGCAATGGGACCTGATGGAATTCACCCCAGAATTCTAAAAGAACTAAGGGGAGAACTAGTAACACCACTGACTACCCTTTTTAATAAATCATGGGAGGATGGCGTGGTATCTAAGGACTGGAGGAGGGTGGATGTGATTCCCCTTCACAAAAGTGGGAGCAAGACAGAGGCAGGAAACTACAGATCTGTCAGTTTGACCTCAGTGGTAGGGAAAATGATGGAATCACTTCTGAAAGAAAGAATTGTTGAGTACCTAGAGGCCAGTGGGGCACAACACCCAAGGCAGCATGGATTCACAGCAGGAAGGTCATGTCAGATTAATCTAATCGATTTCTTTGACTGGGTGACCAAAGTAGTAGACCAGGGAGGGGCTGTGGACATGGCCTACCTAGACTTTAGCAAAGCATTTGACACAGTCCCACGCAAAAGATTAATAAACAAATTAGCCAGCCTGGAAGTGGGTCCCAGGGTGGTGGCCCAGGTAAAACATTGGCTGGACAAAAGGACACGGAGGGTAATAGTAAACGGAGTCCACAGTGAAGAAAGGAGGGTTACTTGTGGGGTACCACAGGGTTCAGTACTGGGTCCGGTCCTTTTTAATGTCTTTATAAGTGACATTGCAGAGGGACTGGAAGGAAAAGTATGTCTCTTTGCAGATGACACAATGATCTGCAACAGGGTTGATACACAAGGTTGGGTGCAAAAGATGAGAAGGGACTTGGCAAGGTTGGATGAATGGTCAAATGTATGGCAGTTTAGATTCAATGCAAAGAAGTGCAATGTAATGCACCTGGGAAACAAAAACCCAGGGGAAGAGTAAACAACAACATAAATGGAAAGGGATCTGGGGTAGTTATATCAGATGACCTAAAGGTGAACAAGCAATGTGAGAATGCAGTAAGGAGGCCTGGGGGGACACTGGGATGCACCGGGAGAGGCATCACCAGTAGAAAACAGGAAGTTGTTATCCCTCTGTACAAACAGTTGGTGAGACCCCATCTGGAGTACTGCATGCAGTTCTGGAGACCCCATCTCTACAAAGACATATACAGGGTGGAGGCTGTCCAGAGGAGGGCAACCAAAATGGTGCAGAGTCTGCACCAGAAGATATACAAAAGGAGACTAAAGGAGCTTAATATGTACACCTGCGAAGAAAGGGGGGGCATGATAGAAACTTTCAAGTATCTCAAGGGAATCAACAAAGTCCAAGAGGGTAGCATTCTTCAGAAAAAGAGATGGCAAGAACAAGGGGGCACAATTTGAAGATAGAGGGGGGATAGCTCAGAAGTAATATGAGTAAGTATTTTTTTCACGGAGAGGGATGTGGATGCATGGAACAGCCTATCTAAGGAGGTCATGGAGTCAAAAACAGTGGTGGAATTTAAGAATACATGGGACAGACATAAGGCAATTTTAGTTGGGTGTAGGAGGAAGTAGGCTGTTGATTAACTAGGATCTGTAGCTTATCCATTAGGTCGGGAAATGGGCAGATTAGGTGGGCAAAGCTGTCCTTATCTGCCATCAAATTCCATGTTTCTATGTAAAATACCACACAAAACTGTGTGCAAGCTTTTCTTCAATTCTGCATGGTTGCTTTGAGGAACTGTAACAACTTTTCATTCTGCAGTAACCAAAGGTCTTAGTCTATAAAAAGGTACATATACTGTGCTTTTCCTAAATCCTATAGTTTGGTATCTTGTAATTTTATTCAGTATTTATGATAGGAAAAATGACTTTTTCTACAAAATTGTCTCCTTGTACTTGGAACCCCTGTGTAAATCAACTTCTGTACCTACAGATATATAGTATAATCATAAAGACTTCCTAACCACTGTAGATGTTATATGTTCCCAAGAATCATGGTTGTCAGGAGAGATTTTTCCTGTCTTACCCAGGTTTGTTGGGTTTATAATTCCCATAGAAAAAGAGGAAGGCCTAAATTGGGGGTAGTTATATATGTTAAAACTTCATTAAGATTGCAATCATTACAATTAGAGAGTACACCACCAAACTCCCTATGCTTATTATTAAATAATCAGACAGATTATGTTAATTAATATGTATGTACTTCCTTGGAACATCAAAAACACAACCCCATATAAATGGGATTTATTTGAACACTGTTTGGAGACATTGAATAACAAATATGGTTCCATCCCTATTTTAATTACAGGAGATTTTAAAGCAAGATTAAATGAAGAAATTTAATTATGTTCACTTCAGGATGAGTTAATTAAAGGAATTAATGTCATAAATGATAAACTAAGTGCAATGCGTGCATCAAAAGATAAAGTGACAAATAGCCATGGGAAATTACTGCTAAATGTTATGAGAAACCACAATTTTTGTTTATTGAATGGGAGAACTTATGGTGATAAAGATGGTAAATATACTTATATAGGACAGAAAGGTTAATCAATAATACATTTGATATGGGCTAATCAGAAGGCTATTAGTTTGATAAATGATTTGACAATCTTAGATAGATCAAAATTAGCACATTTCCTCTAATATTGAGTCTCTCAGTCAAAACCCATACAATAAATAAAGAAAATATTTACTTTAATTCTCAAAATCTAGAAGTTATAAATCAAAAATGAATTAGATGACAAACTCAATTAGTACCAATATTTGCTGAATTTTTAAACTCAGCCTATCTATGGAATTTGAGATCAGATATAATAACAGGAATATATAGTAATAATGCAAACAAAAAGTGGGAAGTTATAAATAGATATATTCGGCCGTGCAAAAATCACACATGCCCACACAATGCAAAGCATTATGGGCTGCAAATGCAGATCACCACAGAATGTTATGCTGGTTCAACTTTAAGCAGAATTGCATGGTGCATATTCGGCCATTACTCATAAATAACACACAAACTTCTCATATAGTTAATAATTAAAAATGCAAATGAGCAAACAGGGAAACTCAGTAATTTTATAAAAGATTATAAAAAGCAACCTAATAAAATGAAATTAAATGAGTTAAATGAAACTAGGAAACAATATAAAAAAGTATTAAAACTTGAAAAGCAGAAACTCCATTATAATATGTGGATCAAGTAAAAATATACTATAATACTTAACAATAAAAATATTAAAAAATGTTAGTCATTATTAAGCTATGGATTCTCTCAGTATTCTAGTCAAATAAAAACTTAGATAATCGCCAAACAATGGGTGAAACATTTTACTTCTTTGTATTACACTCAAAATGATATAATACAGTACTCAAAAATGCAGCTATTAGAAGTATATCCTAGATAATTTTATATAGAAAAACACGACATCTGATCAGCCTTAGGAAATATAGCCTCAGACAAAGCCCCTGGACTAGACAATAAAATTGCAGATATATACAGAGCATTTCCTAGTTGGTGGTTGACACTGTTTCACTACCGTTTCAATAAATATATATAAGGGGAACTATTCGAAAAATCTTGGTTGTTGTAGTCCAGTTTTTTGTCCAGTTTTTTTTAAAAAAGGTAATATTAATGATGCCTTGATGTATAGACTAATAAACTTTATTGGACTCTTCACAAAAAACTATTTACTAGACTCATACTAAAGCATTCACAAAGTTGGTTAGTTGCAGAAAAAATCATGAGTGAATGGCAAAATGGCTTTGGGGGGATAGATCTATAATTCGGCACTGTTTTGTATTGTCCTATCTCATATAGAAAGTATGTAAAGATTAAAAACTATAGACTATACTGCTGCTTCATGGTTTTGAGGATAGCATTTGATATAGTCAACAGATCTTTGCTATAGCAAAAATTAATAGTGTACAGGATAGATCCAATTTTATCAGACATAATCCTCCCCAGAGGAGCTTTGGTACTGGAGCTGCATCAGCGGCAACCAGGGGTTCCTGTGTTTGGTGGCTGCATTGGCAGCCAGGGAGTGGAAGAGTAGGGAGTAGAAGGAGGCAGCCAGTGCTGCACTGGCGAAGAGGAGGGTCTGTCTGGCTGCATCAGCTGCAACCAGCATTTTTTCTGTCTTTTGTGGCTACATCCATGACAAGGGAACTGAAGTGGTGGCCCATGCCACACAGCTGAAGAGGAGGGACTGTTCTGGCTGCATCAGCATTGAAAGGTAGGAGTGGCCCATGAGCCAATCAGGGCCAAAGGTGGACAATTTAGTTGTGCAGCTCAGCTTTGAAAGCTGCGAGCCCAACTGCTGACTTGATCCCCAGAAGAGCTGTGGTACTGTAGCCACATCGGTGGTAACCAGGGGTTCCTGTCATTGGTGGCTGCATCAGCCACTAGGGAGAGGAAGAAGGTGGCCAGCACTGCACCGGTGAAGAAGAGGATCTGTCCAGCTGCATTGGTGGCAACCAGCAATTGTTCTGTCTTCTGTGGCTGCATCGGCAGCAAGGGAACTGAAGGCAGCAGCCCACTCCTCACAGCTGAAGAGGAGAGACTGTTCCAGCCACATTGGTGGCAAAGTTGATGAGTGGCCCACAAGCCAATCAGGGCCAAGAGTGGGCAACTTAACTGTGAGCTGGGCTTTAAAAGCTGCAAGTTCAGCTGCTGACTTGATCCCCAGAGGAACTGTGGTACTGAGGGCTTTTTTGTTGTGCCCACTCACCCTAGCCTAAATGCCCATAGGAGGAGGAGCAAGCTAGGAAAGTACAAGCCTGGGACAGGATGGTCAGGAGAGGAGGAGGAGCTCTGGGCTGGGCTACAGATCATTGAGACTAATTGAGAAATAAAGGACTTTTTCCAAGGATTAAAATAGAGCATAAGAGAACACAGTTGGGCTATAGATCATTTAAGATTACAGGAGAAATACAAGTTTTTGAGAGAAACCAGACAATAAGGTAAAAGAGTCCTGTGCAGGGCAAGGGATTGGGATCGATCTGCGTAAAATAGGGGCAAACTGTTTGTAAGGTTGTTTTTAAATTTTAGAAGTTAGTCCTATACTGCACTGCCTTGACTTGATTTTGACAAATCCTTTCATGCAGCAAGTGAAACTCGGAAACTCTAGTCAATAGTCATTACTCTTGTATTACTTTGCTGTTTCTAGTTGTCCATACTGCACTGCTTTGACTTGATTTGCTCACTAATTCTTTCATGCAGCAGCGAAATTTCAAGTCAAGGAGCTAGTAATTTTATGCATTACTGTAGGTAAGAGGCTTCCAATGTATTCTTTAAGGTTATTAAGCAACAGGCATTGGAGAATAAAATCACTTATAGCTACTGCTATGCTGAAACATCTGGGACTATAGTAGAGTTAGGAAAAATTGACAGGCAATTGATTTGGAGGGGCAAGTGGAGCAAAACGGGGACAGGGCTGGGGCATGGTTCCCAGACTGCAAGGGCAGTGAGCATCTTTGGAAGGGTGGTAGGGTCTACTGGTTGTGGTTCAGCCTTAGTACTGGCTATGGTGGAACGGAGGCACACCCAGTCAGTTGTTCCACTCCACAATCCATACACCATTCTGGGGAAGCATAGCTCCCCTATGGATGCATCCACAGAGGAAACTAAGGAGGCTGAGGACAGCTGTCACAAGGGAGGCCCACAGGAAGGAGGCAGAGGACACCACAAGGAAAGGAAGCAGCTCCTGGAGGGGGACTCAATTATTAGGGGGATAGAACTGGGAGGAGCTGGGAAAACTGAAGTAAGGTGCCTGCCTGGTGCCATGGCTTGGAGGGACAGGAAGTGCATCCTCAGGATCACGACAACAGCTGCAAGGATTCTGAGCTGGATGTAATTGTCCACCTAGGGACAAATGACTTGGCTCATCATGAGGTTAGAGCAGTGCAGGAGGACATTGCAGAGTTGGGGAGGGGCCTAAGACAAGTAGCACACACAGTATCCTCTCCAGAGGTGCTGCCTGTCAAAGGCATGGGTGAGGCGAGGGTAATTGGCACCATGCAGTTTAATGGATGGTTGAAAAATGGTGCAGAGCACAGGGTTTGGCTTCATTGGGACTGGGGTTCCACCTGGAGGGACACCAGCCTATACTGGCAGGATGGTCTGCATCTGTCCAGGAAGGGAACACGTCTTTGAGCAATCGGTTTAAATGCTTCATTGGCAAGTTTTAAACTAGTCAAGGGGAGGCACTGACAAGCAGCAGAAAAATCCCAGCCTCCCTACAAAACAGGGTACTAAATGAGAAAAGACCGAGGTAGAACGGCCAGTGGGGATGCTGCAACAGAAGGTAAAGCCATCAAAAATGGAGAGCAATGAGTACCAATGCCCATAGTCTAGGTAACAAGCTTCCTGAATTAGTGGCCTTGATGGAGGAGGAACATCTGGATATCGTGGCAGTCACAGAAACATGGTACACACAAAACCATGACTGGGACGTAAACATACCAGGATACACTATCTACAGGAGGGACAGGAGGGTAAAAGAGGAGGAGGAGAGTTCTTTACATAAGGGAAGGAATAAAAGCAACAGAACAAAAGGGTAAACAGGGAGGAGAAGAAGCACTGTGGGTAAATTTGGAGACAGGCAATGGCACCACAATCTGCACAGGGGTTGTATACAGACCCCCTTCTCAGGGGGAGAAAATGGACAAGGAAATGATAGAAAGTATACTTAGAATGGCAGAAAAAGGGAGATATTGCTGATGGGTGATCTGAATATGCCAGATGTTAACTGGAGTGCAGTTGCAGCTGCCACTAAGAGTGCAGTTATTCTAGATGCCCTACAGGGGCATGCCTTAGACAACTAGTACTGGAGCCCACTGAGGGAGCACATTAGACTTGATACTCTCAAATGGAGATGGAGAGGATCACAGATGTAGAAGTGGGTAGCCATCTGGGAACTAGCGACCATCGAACAGTATGGTTCACAATAAACACAGCAATAGAGTCAAGCCATACAAAGACAAAAGTACTGGACTTTAGGAGGCTGACTTTGCCAAAATGGGTGAGTGCCTAAGGAACGACTAGCAAATGGGCAGGAAGGAGGGGTGGAAGAACAATGGGGAATACTAAAACTGCCATCACAGAGGTAACGAGCCTTTGTGTGAAGCAAATAAACAAAAAGACGATGTAAGAAACCTCTATGGTTCTCAAAGGAAGTGGCAGTGAAGGTTCAAGAGAAAAGAAAGCATTCAGGAAGTACAAGGAATCGTAGAAGGAGCAGGACAGAGAACTGTATCAGTTAAAGCAAAAGGAGGCTGGGAAGGCAGTCAGAACAGCAAAGGCCCAAACCGAGGAAAAGATAGCCAACTCAGTTAAGAAGGGGATAAAACCTTTTATAGGTACATCAGGGAGCATAGGAAGACCAAGGGAGGGATAGTGAGGCTTAATAAAGGGAGGGAGGGTGGGCAGAGGGAGACTGTGAAAAGGCAGAGATACTAAACAAATATTTTTGCTCAGTATTTACAAAGGAAGAGGGGGAGGTACACAAAACAAACAGTAGTAACACTCGGGATACAGAAGTTGATACTGGCCCATTTACAGAAGAAAGGGTTCTGAAAGAACTCTTAAAACTGAAGGTGGACAAAGCAATGGGGCCCTGATGGGATTCATCCCAGAATTCTAAAAGAACTAAGGGTAGAACTAGTGACACCACTGACTACCCTTTTTTAACAAATCATGGGAGGATGGGGTGGTACCCGAGGACTGGAGGAGGGCAGATGTGATTCCCCTTCACAAAAGTGGGAGCAAGGCAGAAGCAGGAAACTATAGACCTGTTAGTTTAACCTCAGTGATAGGGAAAATGATGGAATCACTTCTAAAGGAAAGAATTGTCGAGTATCTAGAGGCCAGAGGGGCACAGGACCCTAGGCAGCATGGATTCACAGCGGGAAGGTCATGCCAGACGAATCTGATAGATTTCTTTGACTGGGTGACCAAAGTAGTAGTTCAGGGAGGGGCTGTGGACATGGCCTACCTAGACTTTAGCAAGGCATTTGACACAGTCCCACACAAAAGATTAATATACAAGTTAGCCAGCCTGGGAGTGGGTCCCAAGATGACAGCCTGGGTAAAGAATTGGCTGGAGAATAGGACACAGAGAGTAATAGTAAATGGAGTCCACTCAGAAGAAAGGAGGGTTACTAGTGGGGTACCGCAGGGTTCAGTATTAGGACCGTCCTCTTCAATGTCTTTATAAGTGACATTGCAGAAGGACTGGAAGGAAAGCATGTCTCTTTGCAGATGACACTAAGATCTGCAACAGAGTTGATGCACATGGTGGGGTGGAAAGGATGAGAAGGGACTTGGCAAGGTTAGAGGAATGGTCAAATGTATGGCAGCTTAGATTCAATGCTAAGAAGTGCAAGGTAATGCACCTGGAAACAAAACCCAGGGAAGAGTATACAATGGGGGTGAGACTAACAACAAAAAATGGAAAGAGACCTGGGGTAGTCACTATCAGATGACCTAAAGATGGGCAAGCAATGCGAGGGCAGCAAGGAGGGTTGGGGGATACTGGGATGCATAGGGAGAGCATCACCAGTAGAAAACAGGAAGTTATTATCCCTCTGTACAGACAGCTGGTGAGACCCCATCTGAGTACTGTGTGTAGTTCTGAGACCCAACTCCACAAAGACATAGACAGGATGGAAGCTGTCCAGAGGAGGGCAACTAAAATGGTGCAGGGTCTACACCGGAAGACATATGAAGAGAGATTTAAGGAGTTTAATATGTATAGCCTCGAGGAAAGGAGGGAGAGTGGGGACATGATAGAAACTTTCAAGTACCTCAAGGGAATCAACAAAGTCCAAAAGTGTAGCATCTTTCAAAAAAAGAGGTGTGCAAGAACAAGAAGGCACAATTTGAAGATAGAGGGGGGCGGCTCAGAGGTAATTTAAGGAAGTATTTTTTCACAGAGAGGGTTGTGGATGCATGGAACGGCCTTCCGGAGGAGGTTGTGGAGTCAAAATCAGTGGTGGAATTCAAGCATGCATGGGATAGTCATAAGGCAATTCTGGGGGGTGGGGGTAGGAAGAAGTAGGCTGCTAGTTAACTAGAATCTGCAGCTTATCCACTAGGTAGGGAAATGGGCAGACTGGGTGGGCCAAGCGGTCCTTATCTGCCGTCAAATTCTATGTTTCTATGTTTCTATGGCATGAAGGATGGGAGCTGCATGGTATGTAGGCAGCTGGCACAACTAAGAGAGGAGATTAGGTGATTGAGATGGATGCTAGGATGGGCAGGGCTGAGGGGTAGTAGGGAGGACAGGAGGGGATCCACTGAGGGAGTAAGATGGGATACAGCAGAAGAGAGGACAATGGCGGAGAGGTAGTGGATCAAGGAGCAAAAGCAGAAATGGGCAGGTATAGTCAGGAGGTGGATTGAAGAGTACAAAGGAGTATGCAAGCAGGGAAGGAGGACTGGGGTGGGCATAAGGGGGTTACTGGAGGCTCAGGTAGAGGCAGTACAGGAGTAGGGGGCATAAGGGGGCTTCTGGGGGCTCAGGAAGAGGCAGTACAGGATGCGAGAAGGACCTAGGGGAATGGTAGGAGATAAGGTCCAAAGGTCCAAAGCCTGCACAAAAGGGAAGGGATGGGATTGGAGGGATACAGGCAGTGGGCACAAAATAGAGCACAAAAACAGATTTGCATCATTAATGCCACAAAATGGGAGTGAGAATAAGGAAATTGGAGTTGAGATGGACTCATGGGGAACAGGAGAGACAAACATGAAGGAAGGCTCAGTAGACAGGGAGAGTGGGGACGTCCCTTCATAAGAGAACAAAGGGGATAGCAAAAGTATAGACAAGGGTGCAGGGGTCAACTCACTCCAGAAAGGGCAAACCCTCAAGAGAGGGGAGCCAGCAAGCACTGGTTTACAGGGGCTAAAACAGGATGGATAAGGGGAAGCAACCTAAGCACTGGGAATTTCAGTAAGGGCATGAGAAAGGGCAGGGTTATTGGGGGAGATAGAGCTCATGTATAGTGGAGCAGGGGAGGATGGTTTTGCAGAAAATGCCTGTGTGGGGCTGAGAGCATGTAGAGAGAAGGGGAAAATTAGTACTCAGGGAGAAACAGGGGTAAAGAGGGAAGCAGGAATAGGGTAATTAATGGAAGGCAAGGGACTGGGAAAATGACAGATGAGAAATACAAGCAGAAGGTAATGGAGAGAAGGGTCTTACTTGTCGGAGACTCAATAATAAAAGAAATTCAATGGAGGGGCAAGGGGGACAAAGCAGTACAGTTTGGGTTGATTGCCTGCCAAGTATGATGGCGGCAGAGGTGATTCACTATATCCCCTCCGAGGGAAAACAGCAGGATGGGAAAACACACCTGGTGTTCCACCTGGGAACAAATGACCTAGTGGGGAGCAGCTTTTGGGGGGTGCAGGTAAGATCTGGAGCACTTGCTAGGTACTGCAGCAGCCTGGGATTCAAATATGTGGCTTTTTCAGAGGTGCTGCCCATATCAAGGGCAAGAACAGAGAGAAGACTGAGGATTGAGGGATTTAATGAATGGATGACAGGATGGTGTGAACATATGGGGTATGGGTTAGTAGGGGACTGGGGAACCACATGGTGGGATGTGAGCCTATTTGTCCCAGATTGACTGCACCTGAATAAGGAGGGTATGGCAGTGATAAGGAGCAAGTAATGAGAATTCATAGAACAAAAGTAGCTCATGTTGTTGACCCTGCAACACGAGCAGACTTAATAGGCCAAATGGCCTTTTTCTGCTGGCTTCTTTGTATGTTCATATAAAACTATAATTTAAACTAAATTGGGGGAGTTGGGAACAAATCCACACCATGGGACAGGAGAAATGGGGGGCTACCAGCCTCCCCTCCAAGATGGAAAAAAACAGGGTAGAGGATAGGGGAAGGAAACATGCACCACGGGGAAAAAAAAATGTGTCCAGTGAATGGAGAGCCATGTGCACTAATACCAGGAGCCTAGGAAACAAGATCCCAGATTTAATAGTGGTCATAGCTGAGGCAGACCTGGACATCATGGGAATCACAAAGACGTGGGGTTATGATGGCCAGGATTGGGACATGGCAATATCAGGATATGTACTTTATAGAAAAGACAGAGTGGGAAGGGGGGGGTTGCTCTAAATGTGAAGGAACACATTAAGGTCAAGGAATTGCAGGATATGTGGGGGGACTGAGGCTTTATGGGCATCATTGGACACAGGGAAGGGAGAGTTCATATGTTCCAGGATGGTATATAAGCTGCCAGTGCAGAAGGATGAGGTGGACAAGGCAATGATGGAGGAGATCCAGAGGATGGCAAACACAGGGGAGGTGCTGCTGATAGGGGATTTCAACTTGCCGGATGTGGAGTGGGGCACAGCATCAGCAGCAGCATCTGCCAGTGGCAGGGAAATCATGGACTCCTTGCAGGGAGCTCTCATGAAACAGCTGGAAAGGGAACCAACCAGGGAAGGGGCAATCCTAGACTTGATTCTTACAAATTCTTAGTCTGCTCCTACAAATACCTTGGGGTTACCTTCAACTCAGCCCTCACATTTCACAACCACATTGATGCCCTAACATCAGCCACTAACACATGGCTTGGCATCCTCTTCCGCCATAGAACCTGCCTTCCCCCAAATGCGCTCCGGCTCGCTGTTACATCCTCCGCTTTGTCCCTTGTAGATTATGGTCTACCAGTCTATGGTGCTGCCGACTGACTGCACTCAAAAATTCACACATAACCCTGAATAAAGCCTGCAGATTGATGACTGGTGCCCCAGGCTCGCACACACCTGTCAGCTGTATGACGAGGCTAAACTCCTCACCCTGGATGAACGGGTCCGACATCAAACCTGCCTCCTCACACAAAAAACCCTACTCGGACTCTCCCCCCGTCTGGGGTAACGGCATCCATCCACCAGATCCCACCCACTATTGCAACACGGTCATCCAACAAGACCACTCTAATGGTCCCCAGATCAAGAACCAGCCGTGGCCAGAGGTCCTTTGCTACAGAGCCCCATCCTGGTTTAACTATCTCCCTGCCCCCATCACCAATGCCACTACCATCTCCAAGTTCAAAAGCACCCTTCAAAACCAACTCTTTAACACTTGTAGCTGCTCCTGTCTCTGACAGTAGCCTCCACCTCAACTTCTCACGACAACGCCCACTGGGCCGCTCTCCACCTAGCCATCCCCATCACCGCTTCCCGGTACACCGTATCTATGTCTAGCCTGGCCAGTGCCAGCTGTTTCATTGTATACCTATTAGATTGCTCAATGTTTGATACCAACTTGTGTAACACCTGTTCTCAATTACATGTACCCTGTAACCTAAATGTATTTTGTCTGACCTCAGTGGTGTGGCCTCTGTTGAACGCCTATTGTTTTGCAAACCTATACTATGTAACCTCAAAACTCTATGTATGTCTTTAATGTGACGAGGTACCTTTGGAAACGAGCCTCTGGCTCAAAGGTTGTAAACCGATTTCACAAATAAATGGGGAACGGGTGGGAGAGGTATCCATAGGGGAGAACCTTGGCACTAGTGACTACAACACTGTTTGGTTGACTGTAAAAATGACTGCTGATGTTCATTGGCTGAGAGTGAAGGTGCTAGATTTCAGGCACACAAACTTTAAGAAAATGGGGGAATGTGTTCAAAAAAGCATTGGCAGGGGTGGGGAGACTTAGGAAGTGGAGGAAATGTGGGGTACAATAAAAGGGACAATAGTAGAGGCCACCAGCCTCTGTGTCAGGAGGGCAAAAAAAAATAGGAAAAAGAGGAAGCCACTTTGGTTTAATAGAGAAGTGGCAGAGAAGGTCAGGGCAAAGAGAAAGGCATTTAGGAGGTATAAAATGATACAGAGGGAGGAGGATAGGGCTATATACCAGGAGAAGCAGAAGGAAGCAGTTTTGGAGGTCAGGAGAGTGACGGTAAGAACAGAAGAGAGAATAGCTAACACAGACAAGGGAGGGATACAACCTTCTTCCAACATCTGAGCGAGAGGAGAAAGTCGAAGGAGGGGATAGTCAGATTCAAAAATGAGAAGGGGGGTTGATGAAAGATGACTGTGGGAAGGCTGAAATATTCAACAGCTATTTCTGCTCAGTATTCACGGCAGAGAAGGATGGGGTGGTTAGGAAAATCAAGGAAAACAAGGTGGTGGTGGTGGGGGGGGGGTTGACTCCAATTCATTCCAAGTGGAGGAGGCCCTGAGGGAGCTAGAGTGGTTGAAGGTGAATAAGGCAATGGGGCCGGATGGGGTGCACCCCATGGTACTGAGGAAGCTTAGTAAAGTACTAGCAGTACATCTGACCAACCCCTTCAACAAATTCCTTGAATCAGGGGAGGTCCCTGATGATTGGAGAAGGGAGGATATGGCCCCCCTTCATAAGTGGGGCAAGGAGTAGGCAGGCAATTATAGACCAGTGAGCTTAACATTGGTGGGGGCAAGCTCATGGAGAAACTGCTAAAGATTAGAATCACTAGCTACCTAGAAGCCGATGGTCTACAGGACCGGTGACAACATGGTTTCACTGAGGGAAGGTCATGTACAATGAACTTGATTGAGTTCTTTGACTAGGTCACCAGGGTACTGGATTGGGGGCCTGTAGATGTTGCAACTTCAAGAAGGTATTTGATTCTGTGCCGCACAGGAGACTACTGCACAAAATGATATGTCTTGGGCTGGGGCCGGTAGTGGTTAGATGGGTGCAAAACTAGCTGGGGAGGGCAGAAGGCAGAGTGTAATTGTTAATGGGGTACCTTCATAGAAGGGTATTGTCACCAGTGGGGTACCTCAGGGGTCAGTGCTGGGGCCACTCCTTTTTAATATATTTATAGGGGACATAGCGGAAGGGTTAGAGGGAAGAGTATGTCTGTTCATGGATGACACAAAGGTCTGCAATAGAGTGGATACACCTGAGGGGGTTGAGAGTATGCACAGTAATCTGAAGAAACTGGAGAAATGGTCCAGGTAGTGGCAATTGTCCTTCAATACAAAAAAGTGCAAGATCATGCACTTAGGCAAGAAAAACCAGGGAGCAGAATACAGGATGGGGGGCATGCCCTAGAGGTTACTGAGCTAGAAAGGGACCTTGGTATAATCATTTCACTGGACCTGAAGGTGACAAGGCAATGTGAGAAGGTGGAGGCAAGGGCCAGTAGAATGCTAGGTTGTATCGGTAGGGGAATAACTAGCAGGAAAAAGGAGGTCATATGCCATTGTACAGGCAGCTTGTTAGGCTACATCTTGAGTATGGGGTCCAGTTCTGGAGGCCATAGCTCAAGAAGGATGTGGATAGAGTGTATCACTTCCAGAGGAGGGTGACAAAAATGGTGAAGGGCCTCAGTCTATTGTCATATGAGGAACAGCTGAAGGACTTAAACATTTGCTCCCCTAGAACAAGGAAGGGAAAAGGGGGACATGATTGAGACCATCCAATATATCAAGGGTATTAACAGAGTGCCAGTAGGAGACAACTTCCAGCTAAAGGAGCAATTGAAAACAAGGGGGCATGATAGTCATATAGTAGGGGGGAGGTTCAGAGGAAACATTAGAAAATTCTACTTCATGGAAAGGGTGGTGGATAGCCAAAATAGACTCCCAGAGGAGGTGGTGGGGGCAGGAACTGTGGGGGGATTCAAGAGAGTGTGGGATAGACAAAACTGTCTTTTAGATCCGGGGGTAGGAATTAGCAAAGTCCTAGCAGCTAGTTGGGCAGACTGAGTGGGCCTGGCGGTCCTTTTTCTGCCATCACATTCTATGTTTCTATATTAACTCGACTTCATCAGGATACATGGCTTAAGGTCCAGTACAACCAAATAGGATACCTTTCCTCCAAAATCATTACAAACCAAAGGGTCAAACAAGGCTGTATCCTGGCACTGATGCTTTTTAATCTTTACATAAATTCAATAATAGAAAACACAGAGCATCCAGATTTTCACTCTCCAGTAATTCGACAACAGAAGAATCCCTGCTTAGCATATGTCAATATCTTCATTCATTGTCTTCCAAAGAAAGTTAAACCATTTTGTTAAACAATGTGTGGTAAATAAGTTGGTTATTAATAAAACTAAAACCAATTTAGTTATATTTGGAAACAGGAAAACAAAGGTAAGCTCATTATACATTAACAAATCAAAAATTAAAACAGTAAAATACTAGGATCATTTGGGAATTAGGTAAACTGAAAATATTACTTGGACCAAACACATATTCCAGCTTAAAACAAAAATAAATACATCTTTCAATGCTTTTAAAAGGTTTAGTGGCATGGTAGGGAATGGAAGTATATTAGGATTATTAAAAGTAATCAAAGTCAAATTAAGTACATGTATACTATATGGTGCTGAAATATGGGCACATGATCAACTTAAACCTCTTGAAATTGTAATAAATAAAATGTACAGGTACATCTTAAGAGTATCAAACTCAGTCCCAGTCGAAGTCATTTGTGAGGAGCTGGGATAATATTCATTAATATCCTTGGCATTTGAGAAGGATCAAACATGTATTGAAATTATTTTTAATTCCAGAACACTGACTTCCTAGAATTTGTTTGGAAGAAGCTATTGATTACAGTCAAAAGGGTTTTGTTTTCCCAATTATTAAGGAAATAAGGGATCAAATACTTCCTATGGGTTTAGGCCATCTTTTTTATGAGATCGATCAAAAACATTTTCTGGAAATAAGTGAAAAAATTAACACAATAGTAAGGGATACTGCACTTCTGAAAGATAATGTAAGAATTAGCTGTTTGAAAAGTTGTAGGTGATTCAAGAGTATGAAAGTGGAACATAAATTAGAGCCATACTTAACAAAACTAGTCAAACCAGAAGATCATAGAATAGCTACAAGATTCCACATGGAACCTTTTTTTTTTACAGGTCTGTTTCACTCCGGTCATGGCCTGCGGAGCCTCTCTCGGGCATCTTGCCTGTTCCTGCCCTGTCTGAGGTCCTCTTGACCCTAAGCCTCCTCTCTCCCCCCACCTTCTCCCACAGCCAGTACCCCCCAACTAAACCCCTCCAGGGTGGGGTCGCTTCTTCTCTTTGGGCACTCTTCATAGTCAGACCCTGGCTGTGGGTGAAGGCCTGGGCAGAGGAATTGAGAGGCCAGGTGAGATGGATCCGGCAGTGGGCATGGGGTCAGGTGCCATTGCCTACCTCACAGAGCTGGGTTTTTCCATTTTTCTAGTGCATTCCCCCTTCCCCACCATTGCATGGGCACCTCTAACACCATGTGCATGGCAACCCTGCTGGCATCAGCCACGCTACTTGTGCTGCCTGCATACTGCAGTGCCCCCGATCTCCACTGGGAGCCGCTGGCACGCCGGATAATTCCCGGCCCTTCCCCCAGGAGAGGAGAGCTGTCTATTGGACGCTCAATCCTCTCCCTCCTCTGCCAACCCCTGTCAGTCCGGGCTCACTCTCAAACCCGGGTCGTTGGCGTGGCGCGAGGTGTGGCATCCAGCACCTCAACACTCAGTGCCACCAGGCTGGCCTTCCACATGGAACTTTACACAGCTAAATAAATTTATCATAGAGAGAAGCGTAAAGGTATCCTAACACAATATTGCGAGTGTGGTTCAAATAATGAAGATGACTGAGAACATATAACACTACACTGTCCACATTTTGAATGGAAAAAGGAAATTTTATTTAGGTCCTTTGTTAGCAAATTGTAATTTACCTCCAGATAAACTTATACTAGAGCTTTTTACTACCAGGGATAAGAAAATTTTAGAGTGGTTGGTGAAATATTTACAAAGTATGAAACCATAGGAATGGAATGTGAATTAACAATACTTTAATAATAAGTCTACAAATGGTAGTTAAGTAATTGCTTTATCATGATGGATTTTAAGAGCTGGCCCAGTGGCACTGAGGGTTGAGGTGCTGGACGCCACACCTCTTGCCACACCAGTGACCCAGGTTCAGGAGTGAACTTGGGAGCTGGGGGTCAGTCAGGGAGCAGTAGGATTGAGTGTCCATTTGACTGCTCTCCTCTCCTGGGAGGGAGGGTGGTTTCCATCCCGTGGTGCTAGTGGCTTCTGGTGGAGATTAGGGGCACAGCAGCTGGGGACTGTGTAATGGGGATGACGTCAGGCAGCCGTCATGCAGCGTGGGTGGACTCTCTCATGTCTTGCGTGGACGGCATTGTTCGTCCTGCATCGGGGGGGGGGAGAACAAATGAAAATCTCTGGCTCTGAGGCTGTGAAGGTGGTATCCTGTGGACTTGCCCACATGCCCACTGCCAGCCCAAACCCAATCCAGCTATCCATGGTCCTCCACCTCTCATGGCCCTGGGGACAGGAGGGGGGACCCAGCTTACCCAATTTCCCAGATGGGCTAAGGTTCAGGCAGGCAGTGGAGGCATGAGACCCCATGGTCCACTGTAGAGATGCTGTTGAGCCAGTGACAGAAGAGAAACAGAATTGGAAAAAAAGTTATGGATTTTAAGTGACATTGGATGGATTTTATAGCTCAAATGTTGAGGGTTGAATGTGAGTGTTTTGTAATGACATTTTGTCAATCAATAAAAAACTTTGTACTTCTACTATACCTAGAGGCAGCTCTCACACACACACACACACACACACACACACACACACACACACACTGCCTACATATCCCTGCCATCTGAAGAGTCCATCTATATTTCAAAATTGTCTGTAAGATTTTTTTCTAAGAGTATCTAATTAGAAACACATGCCTTGTCATACACACACACACACACACACACACACACACACACACACACAATGTTTTTTACAGTAATGTTAAATGCATCACTAGGCTGAGACGCCGTGGAACCAGTACATTTACAAGGAGGTCCTGGCCAGAAAATTTACAGGCAACATTAATACATGGGCAACCTTCTGTAATACATTTACACTGGTGTGGAGATACATGTTAAAATGTGTAAAACCTTGTTTTAAAACAAAAGGGTGCTTACACAGTGTCACCAAACAGTCCTCTGTGATCAATGCATGATGTCACAGCCTCTTAAATACTGCATTCCAGGAACATATCTGAGTCAAAAGCACTCACACACCCTGCACTTATGCCCCCAGAGGAACAGGGCATGACTAAATAAAACTAAATGCCTCTAACAATATGAAGAGATGGGGAGGAGGACTTGGGATTCGAGGGGCAGGGGGTGGAGGAGGAGGAGGAGGAGGGACTTGGGTTTTGAGCTAGGACAGTGGGTCAGGGGTTTTTGGGGCAGTGTTGAGGAGGAAGAGGAGGAGTGACTTGATTTCGAGCTAGGATCGTGTGTCAGGGGTTCGAAGAGCAAAGTTAAAGAAGGAGGAGGAGGGACTGAGGTTCAAGATAGGATGGTGGTGCAGGAGTTCAAAGGAATAGGGGGTGGAGGAGAAGGGACATAGGGCATGGAAAAGGGGGATATTACATCACTTCTGTGTTCGAGAGCACATCCCTTCTGGGGTTGGAGGTGGGACTTCTGGCATTTGAGGAGGGACTTCCAGTGCAACATGGGGATGATTTTGATTGGTCCATTTTAGGCCATACCCACCATCAAATGGCATGGCACATGCTTATTGGATGAAATTTAACATTTGATGAGATACATGAAATTATACTACTGGAATACATTGAGAGCCATAAAGCAAGAAAGTTGCAAGGCCAAAAACCCTCAACCTTTCGAGGGAGCAGCGGCAGAAGAAAGAAAGGCATGGCTCCCCCCAAAACAACTCGACAAGCCACCCTGCAGTGCTTTGTTCAGTAGGCTCCATTCCAGTCTTAACAGCCAAGTAGAGAAAATGCAGCTGTGCCGATGATTCCAGAGGAAATCTACAGATGCAGGTCCGAACAAAAAAGGCTAGTGGGGTCCAAAAGAGTGGTGTGGTAGTTGTGACACTAGCCACATAAGTGGTGTCAGAAGCAGTAAGAGGATAGTATGGTTGCATTTCATGTAAGTAAAAGAAGATGACATAAAGGTAGCATGCACACTATGCAGTACAACTATCAACAGCAAAAATCTTTGGCAAATTTAAATTTAATAATCACTTCCTTAATAAACTACCTAAAGGTAAAACATGCCACAGAATGTTATGCCTCTGAAAAAACTGCTGCTGTGCCTGCTGGTACCACTCCATTTCCATCAACACCAAAGCAACCTCCATACACCACCTGCACTCATGCCATGCATGAGTCTCCTGCTATTTGTCCACCACCTATTAAGAATGGAACCTGCCCCTATCCACAGGTCAGTGCCAATAGTGGAAGCATTCCAGGCCAGAACTAAGTACCAATTATCCCACCCATCAGCTCAGCACATCACATAGCTCACAGATTAAATAATGGCCCCCCACTTGTGGAAGAGACTGAGTTTCACGGACTTCTGCAGCACATACAGCCACAGTAGTGGCTTCCATCAACATTTTCATGAACTGTGGTGCCAAACATAAGAGGATATGATAATGGCAGTTTACACACTATTCCCAGAGGTTTTGGGTGGAATTTTCCACTGCATCACAAACATCTGGAGCAGTATAATCTCCATGCATGTATATCTATCTCTCCTTGACCACACAGTGGTGTATGCAAAAGCTCACGTCTCTTGTCGTGGAATTCCTCTTTCTTTCCCTGTGTCACTGGTTCTCTCTTCATTACTCCACAGTTAGGCAGGCATTCCAGGTTTACTCTGCAAAATGTTGGGATAATGGAGAAAAAACACACATCCCCAAACATGCTGGCATTCATTCAAGGCATGCTACAGTCATGGACAGTTGGTACTAATCTACATTTTGTTTTTTCATCATGGATAAAGGGGCTAATATGATGAAAGCAGCTGCTGATGGAAACTTTGTCAGCATTTGTTGTTTTTCCCACACCTTGAATCTGGTGGTCATATCTGGGCTACATCACAGTACTGAGGCCAAAATGACTGTCTCCACAGTACACCCCATCTGTGCTCATTTTCATCACTCTGTAAAGATGACTAACCAGCTAAAATAAGTGCAACAATGCCTCGGTCTGTCTCAATATCGCTTGATGAAGGATATCGGTACCAGATAGAATTCATAATATCTGTTGCTATCTGGACTGCGAGTACAGAAGTGTGCACATCTTGACATGGCAATGGAGTGTCACACTGGGGGGAGCTCTTGGTCACCATGAGTGGTCACTGGTTGATGTCATGGTCAGAGTACTTGGGAAGTTTGGGAGGAGCACCCATGATCTAAGTGAATCCACTGCCACTATGAGTCAGATGATCCCAGTGGTGCATATATACTAAACGCATCCATGGAGTGATATATAGAGAAAAATAGGGAGATTCTAGCTGTGCTCATTAAGCAGCTGCAAGCTGAACTTGATACAAGGCTTACGAAAGTGCTAGATAGTCCCAGACACATTTTTGCAACCATGCTGGATCTCCAGTTCAAATGTGAGATGTTTCACATGGCTATTGCTATCCAAACAATGATTTATTTTCATCAACACCTGTGTGATGAGCTGACTGGTTGTATGCAGGGACTGGTGACACCGTCGGCTGGTGCAGAAGGTCATGAGAAAGAGGAATTTCTATCTGGCAGATCTGGTTCCACTGGTGGAGGTGGGGAAGAAATTCATGCTATTAACAATAGCACTGATGGGAGTGAATTGGTACTGCTCAACATGTCCTTACATCAAGAGCAACAGAAAGATACGCAGTCACATCCATTTTCTGTGAAAAATATTTTGAATGGCTATTTTGTAGATTTGCTTGAGCTGTTTTAGGTAGATCTGTTAGCTACTGGGCACATAAAATGCATTCATCCCCTCACTTGGCACAACTGGCTATGAGACACATCTGTTGCTCCCTACGAGTGTGCCATCTGAGAGGATGTTTAGCGCAGCTTGTAATGTTGTTAGGCTTCATCATTCAACACTAGACACTGAACATGTTCAACAGCTTGTTTCCATCATGCTTAACTTGCCATTACTTGGGTACAAATATGAGTCACCACCATAAAAATGAAAATATAGTCCTCAAGTCTGCTTTTGCTGACTTTTTCTTCATAAAGTTAACCTGTGCATTTCCAGTGTTTCCTTACTGCAGTGTTTAATGCATGTACCTTCATTATATTATAATTAAATACTTAAGTTTTACTGAACCAGATATAATTTCTCTTCTTGTTGTTTTAATACATGTTATTATCATGTATCTTAGAAACAGCAAGGATGTTGAACAAAAACACAGCTATAATAGCTCCAACATAAGTCAAAACCCAATGGGTGCTAATAACTATCTTCTCATGTCATAACTTCATAGCAATGAGGTTGTGAAACTGGAAGCACTGCACAGTGCACCACTTACCACTCCACATTTCCATAAAGCCTACAAAAACAACATTCCCCAAATTTTCTTGCTTCTCAGTTTCCACATTGCTACAATTTTTTTGCAGATATGGCTTGTTTAGAGAACTGTTTTTACTGCTTTCATCATTTTGCTGTCTCTTGCTCACAGTTATTTATCTCACAAATAAAAATACTCTGCCTGCTTTTACTGCTGTCTTAAAATCCTTTCATTTTCTTTCTTCACACATCCACTTTGCTCAGCAGCCACCCAGCACCCAAAATATGCTAGGGTGTCACAGCAATCCCGCAGAAAGACACTGTCTGTGCCATACTTCCCAAGAGAAGAGCCATCCATGGGATGCTCACTCCTCTCTTCCCTGGCTGGTCCCCTAGCAACCATGGTCCAGTCAGAAACTTGGTTTGTTGGAGTGGTTAGCAGTACTGACAGTATGGTAGCTCTGGGGGGGCTGGCTCTTTCTGTTCATTTTAAGAAACTAAAACATTTTTTAATCTATTATTTTCCCCTTTTCTATTGTCCATTAGAGTTGCACCCTGTAATCAGATAGGGCTGTGCCCTCAAAACAGTTAGGGATATACCCTGTCCTGTAATCAGACAGGGAATGGGATGTACCCTGTTCAGGCTCTATGAGCCATCATTGAGATAGCAGGATTTTTTTTTCAGACAGGTGCCCATTACACCACAGGGCACCTGCTCAGCTCTGCTTATCCTGAACCTCGTCCACTGGGGCGTCCACACAACCAAAACATTTTGACTGTGCCACGCTGGTCTCCTAGTACAAGGAGACCAAAATGGCACTTTATAAAAATGTTTTGTGAAGCCTTGCCCTTGGGCCCTCCTTGACATGAAAGGATGTAAAAAAGGGGCATAAAAGTAGATAGCATTTTTTATTTGTGTGATAAATTATTGCAAGTAAGAAAGAGATAGTAAAATGATGCCAACAGTAAAAACATTCCCCTAAACAAGCCCTATCAGTGAAAAATTGGAATTAATATAGGTGATTTTAACAGAAAAAAATCTAACAACTTGATATTGGAAAAGTACTGTTTTTTTTTTTTTGGTTTGTGCCATTTGTGTCTGCAGACTGAGTGAGTGATCTCTATACTACTACATCTTATGAGATCTTCATTGTCATTATGCCAAAATAAGGAGGATTTATTCCAGGGCTATGATTGATTGTTGCTTGCTTGCACAGCAGAAACAAGCCTGAACTGGTAGTACAACTGTTTTTTTTCACTTTTAGGAGAAATAAAAACACTTTCCTAACAGTTCTAAGAAACACTGAAAACTTAAATTATCACACAGAAGTGTGAAAAAGTTTGCCATCTCCTCTAGCTAGTGATTTTGAAAAGGAACAAAACTCAAGATTTTTACCTTTTGACTAATTTTAACAGTGGACAGCAGTAGATTGCTCTTTTACAATAAATAAATTGCAAGCAAGAATGGGATAGCAAAATAATGACAACAGTAGCACTCCCCTAAACAAGCCCTATTGGCCAGGCTGTGACAGCTGTTGCTTTCAGGGCAGAAACAAGCCTAGCATTAAAAAAAAAACACTCCTAACAGTTCTCCTGAAAAGCACTGAAAATGATCACACAAAAGTGTGACAAAAATTACCCTATCTTGATTGGGATTTAGAGTGGGAACAAATGCTATTAAGATTTTTGATTTCTGTCTAGTTTTGATGAGTGGATGGAAGTAGATTCTTTCTCTGCATCAGCTCAAGTCATCTGTCTCTCCAGCCTGAAGCTTCTGTGAGTACTGGGTCAAATGGTATGCCTTCAGTGAACTTCCAAATTGACCGCTGATTGGACAGGAAGTCTCAAGAGATCTTGTAGCCTCACAGCCAGTTCTAGCAGCTGAATAAACAATAATGAAGCATAAATAAAGAATAATCGGGACCCCTCAACTGCAAACACGTGGTGAAAAGTTGAAACAAGCTATTCAAACAGTCCCTACAGTCAGTCATTGCGTCTCCATTAAAAATATGTATTGTGGCTATTGTAATATCTTTAAACCTATCATGTTGACAATCTTGATATTGAAAATATTATGACAGTTTTTATTCTGTGTAATATATTGTCATAATATATAATTTTATTTGAAATGGCTTACAGTTGATCAAAAAGGTTTCTACCTACCCACCACTGCTTCCCAGTGTAGCTTCAGGAACTCCAACTCCACAACCATCTCCTTCCTCTGGCTCATTGACTCCATCTTGTCTGGTATGGACCAGGGCCAGTTTATTTCTGCCATATTTGTCAACCTGGCCAAAGATTTTGACACTGTGCCTCACCCCCTTCTTTTGGAGAAGCTTAAAGCAGCAGGGATCTCTGCCTCCTCAGTCAGCTAGTTCCACTCCTACTCTGAGGGCAGATTGCAAGCTATCCATATTGAAGATCTCCTATTCCCCCAATTCTCTATCTGCTCAGACTTTCCCCAAGAGTCTGTCCTGGGCCTCATGCTCTTTTCCATATTTCTGAAAGACCTCCCTACTGCCTGTTCCTCTGCGTCTATTCACATGAACACACATGACACTGTGCTGTTTGTCTCTGACTCCTCTTCTACTGATCTTGCTGCTCAACTCCAACAGAATTTTGGCAGCTTCCAGCACTAGTTTCAATCCAACTGTCTCTCAACGTCAAGAGAAAAGTCTTCATGACCTTTGACTCCTGGCAGAGGCTCATCAGGCTCTCCTTCATACCCTCCTTCCAAACCATCATAGGTACTACAATTGAGGATGACTCCTTTGGTTAGATCATCATCTCATCTTCCAAGCACACATAGCTACCATCCACCACAAACTCCACCCTGAACTGGGTGTGCTCTACAGAAACAAAGCTAGCATTCCACTTTCTTCCCACTGAGAGCTAGGTCAAAGATGAGCCTCCTAATTGTTAACTGTGGTGCCATTGCCTACAGTGCAGCTCCCAAGTCCACCATTGCCAGACCGGACACCCTCTATCATTCATTCTGCTGTTTTGCCTTGGACTGTCCTCCCCATACTCACCATGGCTCCCTCTATTCCTCCCTTTCCCTCTCCCTCTCCCTCCCCTCCCCTCCCTCTCCTCTCCATCTCTCTCCCACTCCTCCCTTCCCTTGTTGCCAGGTGCCTCACCAGTTGTGTATCCTTCACCTCCAAATTCTGACTTAGCTCTTCCTCCTTATGTTTCTGTCCTCCTCTTTTCCAGGTCTACATCCGCCTACCCTTTCTGAAACATTGCATCTCATTCCCTCTTCCTGCCCTTCAGGAAATCTGCTGTGGACCAAGCTGCCTTCTCATATTATTTCCCCATGATCTGGTCCTCTCTCCCCCTGTCTATTCCCTCAGCCTTGTCCTCCTCCTCCCTCAAGTCTCATCTTCATGATATCACCTCCCACTCCTACAACTAGCTGACCCCTGACCTTAGCTTTCCCCCTTCCTCCCCACTGTTGTTGGGTGCCCCTCCAGCTCAGAGCACTTATTCTGCACAATATCAAAACTGCGAAGAATAGAGGTTCAGATTACCCTTTCTTCTAGTAAAGGTAAAAACTTGGTCTTGGGTCATCCAATTTGGTGAATCAGTACATGCAAATATCCAATGGATGAATACCACACAAGTATCTTCAGTTAATAGTCTTTAATAATTAACTCCACATCTTTCAAATGGCAACATTACATGGTCACCACCACTTCATCAGGCCACAGTGCTATGAATCTTCTAGCTGTATTTATGTTTTATTAGCTGTAGGAGTTGGCTGGTTGGCATTGTTTTTCCCCAGGACTTTGTAAAAATTGAAAGGGTGTTATTTATCCTGTTTAAAGACTAAAGAAAGTAGAGAGATGGAGCTAACTAGCAGAGTAAAGCCTTTTGCCTTGCAAGAAACTTGTGTGGAAACCTAAAGTGTAGGAAAACTGACTGATAAAGATAAACACAGCTAGAATATTCACAACACTGTGGACTGATGAAGTGGTGATGACCAGGTTGCATTGCCATTTGAAAGGTGTAGAGTTAATTGTTAAAGACTATTAACTGAAGATACTTGTGTGGTGTTCATTAATTGGATATTTGCACACACTTATTCTGCCTTCCCTAGGCTCCCAGTCTGTATGCCACAAAATGTGTTCATTTCTCCTAATATGTGTTCATATCTAGTATTGTACCTGTACCTTACTGTTATGTACTTGCATTGGTTATTATTGCACCTTTATTATTATTTCAGATCCTAATCTGGTATACATACATGGTATTGTATTGCACTTGCACCTTATTACTTTCTCCTTGAACTTTTTTATTTTGGGTTGCACTGATCCACCTGCCTAGATACCGTGTCTGCTCAACTGTAATGTATTTTATTTTATTACTCTTGCACCTTGCTATATGCTGTTTTACTTATTATTTCTCTTGCACCTTGAATATTGTTTACTCCCTTCCCCTTTCTCCCAGGATACTTCTGGACATTAGTTGTTACCAGCTCAGTTTGTCCTTCCTAGTCAAGCTTTTTAAATAAATAAATACATACATAGAGGTGATTAATCTTTCACAAGGCAAATGAAGAATATACAGCACTCCATGAAATATATAGAGGATAGACAATAGCTTGGATTTAAATATGCAATTTATTTCCATGAGTGACGGGGCAGGACCATAACTCATGAGGTGTGAAGTCACAGATGCATTATGACAGTTCTGTCCTCTCACTTGTGGAAATAAATTGCATATTTGAACTGAGGTAAATTGCATGTGCTAAGTACTGTATACAAATTTAGAAGATGGGGGGGGGCCAGGTTAGCAGCTGACCGTATCAGATGTCTTCCACTGGAGCTTTGCTATACAACAGCTAATTTCTTATTACTGTACAATTTGATTTCATTATTTTTGGTGACAATACTTTGCAGTATCATTTTCTACACCTTAATTTGCCCCAGAAAGCTAAATATCTAATAATTTCTGTTGGATTTGACCCAGAGCCATGGGAAAACTTAAGACTATGCAGCAACAAGGACAGCAGCAGTATGGCATTGATGGAGAACCCTTGACTGGCATGGCATTAAAGGTGGTAAAAGATCTTGAAGCCTTTATGAAAGAGCTGTATGAAAAAGTGGATAATTTTACTGTGAGGGTCTCTACTATAGAGACTACAGTAAAATGGGCCTGGTGGCCACAGATTCGACACAAGTGAAGTCGCTCATATAGAAGTCAGTGGTTGCTACAGCAGGCCTTGTTCAAGAAAATAAACTCTTGCGTGTACACCTCAAGCAACTCAAGAACGGGGCCCACCTAGCCAACATTCATTTACTGGGGGTTCCAAAGGTGCATGAGGGACTGATCATGTTGGCCTTTGCTACTTCAACCCTGGCAACCACAATTGGGTTTCAACAAGAGGCAGCAGTCACTACAGTCTACTGGATTAATACATGCTGGTGGCCAACACAGGAAGGGATGCCTCGGGCCATTCTCATTGTTACATTAGGGCCCACAGTGAAAGAACTGATCTTGCAGGCAGTGAAGGAAATGTGACAGTTAAAACTACTGTATGGTACCAGAATCTTTTGTTTCCCTGACCTTTGCTTTAGAATTAGACAAAGGCAGAAATCATTTGATGCTGTGAGAGCGAAACTGAAACAGTTAGAAATCTCCCATGCCCTCTTACAGCCTGCTAAGCTTTGGATTTCCGATGCATGTGAAGTTTTATCTATTTAAAGATCCTGCTGAAGTGGGGAAGAGACTATTTAAGGTTAATCAGACTTTACAAGCAGGGACAATGAGGAAAACATTGAAGGAAAGGGGGACTGATATTTGGTGTCTGTGTTTACATATATAGTTTTCACCACTTCTTAACGTCAGTTTTTGTTATTTAACTCTGTGGTGCTTTCTGTTGTTCTGAAGTAAATATAGTCCATTGGCTGACTGGGGCAACTTTGAGTGGGAAATACACCGATCATAACTGGGTTTTGTGAGGTGCCTGAGATTTTTTTTTTACTTTTTGGAATACACATTTGGGCCTTTGGTATAGACTGAGGGCTTCAAGATGGTGTTGACCACATGTTCACATATAGCATTCTACGCACCTCTCTGAACAATTCCCACACAAAGTCTTGAGTTCCCAGTCTGCCTCCTGGTAAACTTTAATAGATGCTGTTCATGTTGGGCTTTTGTACAATTACTAATTGTTTGTGAAGCTTAAAAAGAATTATTAAACAATAGCAAGAAAGAACGCTGGACTGTGAATGGTCAATCTGGGACTGGACCCGTGATGTTATCTTGGCATGACATCACTGATCTAGTCCCATCACACACATGACCAAATGACCTAAGAAAAAAATCAGTGCAGCTCATATATTCAAGGGAAGTGAAAGCTGGGTTTGTGATCGGCTTCTCACAGCTCACTGCACTTACGCTTCCAGCTCCCGGAGCATCCATTTTTTTATTTAAAAAAAAAAGAATTGTCACAGTAAAATCCAAAGCTGCCAGATCACTTTACATGTCACTTGTCATACAGTGACCTCCTCTGCAGACTCCCCCCTGCCAGACTAAAAAGCTGAGATTACAATGGCTTCATGACTGTCCGTTAATTCCCACTGGCAAACTCAGTCAGCATGTGCTTCAGTACAAATGACATACTGCTTGTTTCTCACTATCATGTAAAGACCAGCTTTTGCTTTAATTTTGCAGTCTTCCTGTACAAACACTTAATACAAGAAATGGGACCGGGAGACCTTTCAAAATTTAATAAAACCCCCTGAAACATCCACAATCCGTAAATACTGCAAGCCACTTTGTACTCACAGATCAGCTCATTCATACATGGTCAGGTGGGCAGATAAATTCACAGTTAAACTTACAGTCCCACAACAAAAGCAACACAGATTTCTGTTTCAAACTTTAGTCACCTGGTAGAAAATCACGATCAGAAGAGACATGGGAGGGGGGTACAACAATGTCTCACAGGCAGGGATAGCACAAAGAGGGCTTAGTGTGCAGATTGCAGAGCCACAGTAACAACAGCTCCACCTACTGGCAGTCAATCACTACTATTTTTTAAAAATATACTTCCCCATTGAAAAACACAGGCAGAAATATACTTTAAAATGTACTTTTTCATCTTATTTTTTTTTTTTTACACAGGAGGTGTTGTATAATAGGAATAAGGTACTCCAGGGTGTGTGCCATGATGGGATACAATCACTTTTTTTCTCAGGTGTTGGATACACTCAGTCTGTGGCCTTGTGCCCAACCATCCAAAGTGTGATGTTATCCCAGCACGACACACACCCTGTCTTGCAGTATTCCTTTATTATACAATGGAACCAAGAATGCTGTAATCTAATTAGTTAACTGACATCTTTTACCTGCGGTAAATCCTGGCATGACCCACAGAAAAGGGTGCCAGTCAGCTACATCTAGAATACCCCATATGACAAATCCATCTGAGACCTTGAAGATCAGACATGAAAAACCACCATATTGAGTCCCGCTTAATCAAGATGCTAAACCATAAGCTCTGAGTGGGAGTTTCAAATGAGCTACAGCTTGAAGGGACAGAAGTTCAACCCACTGAAACATAAACACCACCTTTTTTCATGTTCTCACTACTACCTAATCTACTATTGCAAGCAGTCCCAAACTGCAGCCACCTCACCTCTCACTCGCTCTCTGCTGCAATTCCACTCTCTTGCCAGTCCTTTCTCAATCTGTTTCTCCATTACAGTCCTGCTCTGCCTCCTATCACTTATAAAGAAACATTTTTTTTTATTTTTTTTTCTCCTTTTGTCAGTACCTCATTCTGTATCGCATTTCCTGATCAGTACAGCCTAACAAATTTGTCATCACTGTTTTGGTGCCATAGCAGTGCAGGACGCGCATGCCCACTTGATACCTGCAATGTGACTTGCTGTATGTACCGGTCTGGCAGAACACCAGCAAGTCTTTGTCTCTCTGTCTCACTCTGATGCTAAGAAAGAAATGTTACGTCTCACTTACTGTAAGATACATGGTGATAACAAAAGTGTTGTCACACTGTATTTCCCTGTCTCTCTTGCTGTTTGATTGAATTAAAAAAACAGAAATCAGTGAGCATCTCCCTACCAACACACAGCATCTCCCTGGCAACATAAGACTACTTTATGTGGCGTAGTAAAAATTAATAAAATAAAATAATTTAAAACACAAACAAATGTGTTTAAATTTTTGTCATCAATAAAACACACCCTGACATTGTATAATTGCAATATACAACTCCAGGGTGTGGGTGATGCCAAAATTTATCCACTTCTGGTGTAATTTACTCACTCAGCCTGCAGCCTTGAGACTGAACCACACCAGACGTGGGTAAATCCTAGCATTACCTACACCCTGTCATGGCATATTGCTTAAGTATTTGATTCCATAACTAGTGAATGCTTTAATATCCCATTCCTTGTACTTTACTGTTGAAACTGAGGGATCAACATGTCTACATTTTTCAGTAACTGCAGAGGTACAAGCTTTAGCCCCAAACAAATTATTTATTTCTTTTTTTGTATCCACAGTTAAGCTGCAGTGGGTGGACTTCTGGGGAAGTCATTGAAATTACTAATTGGGACATATTCTCAACTACATGGACTCATGATTGGTCCTTGTGACTTATCCAAAAAAGTTTCACTCCAGAACTTATTTTAACCACATTATTATGGAATTTAGTCCATGGTCATGGTGCAGAGGGCCATCTTTGAGACTTTCTAGGAAACAGAACTTTATATTATAGTGATACTCCTCTATGATTCAGTAGAGGAAGAGAAGAATCTAGTTCCTATGTATAGTCTTTCTGTTTAATGATTTCTGTGCCTTTGAACTTTAGATAAGTGTAACCCCTCACCCTGCCTCTTTAGCAAAATGACAGGTGGCATGCTATTGAAGCTGACAGCAATACCTGGTGGGGACTGGGTTCGGGGAGGATGAGGTTACTCAGCACAGGGGAGCCTAGGTTTGGCTACTCTGCACAGGGGCACCCAAGTAAATCCGAACACAGGAAGCAATAACTGTAATGTCCAGAACCAGGAATGGGATTCTTCAGTGTGGCTTTTATTCACTTCCAAGCTGAACAAACAAAGCATAGATGGACCCCCATGGGGCTACATTTCCTGGTAATGCAGATTAGAGACAACAGAACACTTTATCACCATTTCCAGCCCTTAGGCTCTAAACCCACCAGACACACAGCCCGGACTTGCACGCAGCTTTGGGTACACAGCCTGACTTGTACACTACCTGGGTTTTCCCCACTGGCCCGGCTCCCCCTCTGGCCACTTGATCCGTGGTCCATTTGAGGAATGAACCAATTATCCAATTCACGGTCCATTTGAGGAATGAACCAATTATCCTGTTCTGGCTCCCCAAACCACACTAGAGTCTTCAACTCCTAGAGAGAATTTTCCTAACAATCCCACATCTGGGTACTTCCCTCATCACTGGCCAAGTGCCTGAGGTAAAGTAGAAATCCACAGAAGAAATCCGTAGAGGTGGACTGGGTCACTAAAGATGGGGGGGCCACCAACCTCCAGCTCCCACAGCCCATACCCGGTCATTTCTCTGGAAACTGAACAATTCCTTTACTGAACTTTCAAATGTAGATTCTGGGTAGACGTCTGTCACATCTCCTCTACATAACATTTGCATCCCAACAAGCTCTGGACTTGAACCTACTTTTAACCTGCTTAGCCCATTACTCTAGGCTTCCCAATATTTAGTAGTTCAATCCCCACATTGTCACACAAGTCCTAGGGTGAAAAACATAGGCCCTTTTAGCAACAGCAGACACTCACCCTCATGTTGCAGGTGCCCCACAGGCGACTCACAAATCTTCTTGTTCTCCCAAATAAACACTGGAACACATAGGCAGCTTTTCCTTCACAAGCAGAACTAGGGGGTTGCCCCAGGAATCTGCAGGGAAACCTTCTCCTGCCCCCCCAAGGGAGGGGCACTGAGACCCGAAAACAGCGGTCTCCACCACTTCAGTAATCTTCTGTGTCTCTTTTTAAGGTGGAGACACACACACCCTATTTACTTAAAAGTAGCCCTCTGACAGGGCTGAGGCTCCTAGAGCCTTCACTGAGCTGCATTCTCAGCAAGCTACCTACTTCACACTCACTTACTGAAGACTGAACTTAAGACTCTGACTTCAAAAACTCCCAATGTTCTATCTAACTCCCTCTGCTGCAGATTCCAATATGGCTCATGCAGCTGCAATAGTTCTATTGATGATGTCATCCCTCAGTCTCAGCTGAGACTGAGAACAGAGTGAGACAGTGTGAAACCCATTTAACTGGAGTTTCACAAGCTGCCTTCCCTGCCTACCACTAGGTCTTACTGGGATTCTAGTAACCCCGGGTAACAAGGGGGTTACATATGCATATTACATATGTTTATTTTCTGACATACACAATAAACATAAAGTTAAAAAAACAAAACAAATGTAGAAGGTAGTTCTTTGTTTCATTACTTTTTTGTGTTTTTCCATTTGGTCCCAGGGAGTGCTGTACTTCCCTCTGAAAGTACTGGAGCTCCCCCCAAAAAAACCTCTCCTGAGCACTTGTGTCATTTGTTCTGGCTGCCAGGTTATAGCTGGTAATGGAATTCTTACACGGTATTGTACAAACTTAAGAGGTTAGAGTAATAAGCTGTGAATTAGCTTGGTTCTCCAGCAGACCTGGGTTTAATTCCCAGCGCCTCCACTTTATACGGTGTAACCTGGATCAAGCCACTTAATTTCCTTATTGCTTCTGGCTTGCCCCTGAAAACAGGTATTGTGATTAGTGGGCCTTACCCCGTCCTCAAAAAAAGAAAGAAAAAAAGAAAAAAAAAAAAAGAAAGGCACTGTAGGCATTATTGTTTTGCAGCTGTTTGGTCCTGAGCAGGATGTGCAGCTGAGAGCTATTAATTAATTGGGAAGTCAGTGTTATTCTGGGAGCAGAAATTGTAGCTCTCTGGTAGCAAGGGGGTGAATGTACTGCTGGTACACAACACTTAAGTACAACTATCAGTTGAATTTTTCTTACTGTCGTGAAATAAAGTTGTAGAAATCTGTAGAGTGCAGTGAAGCAGGGAAAACATGGTGGTGACAGGTGGATTTTCATTTTGAAGGCAGTGTTGGGATTAGATATAATTGGAAAAGAGATTCACTGATATGGTGTGTCAGTCAGGTTTATTGTCACTTTATTTGACTGATTACATATCCAAGTGGAAAAGAAATAAAAGTGACGTATCCAAGTGAAAAATAAATTATTTATTTCCAGTTTGGATACTCAGTTCTGAAAATAGCACATTTACTTGCAGGAATTTAGTTCCACATAAGTTGTATGCATAATATGCAGTTTCAACATACAGTTTATGAAAGAAAGTGTATTGACTACATAAGAAAATAGATAGTATTGTATTTCATATGACCTGCAATATTAGTTTTCTTAAAGAGGAATTGCCATCAAGTTACACTATCTCATCTTCTTTTCCATCTTTCAGATGTGTTCTGAATCTCATGCCTTAATGACTTTTTATTTGTCTGTTCTACAGCACCATACATTATTAATTTACTCTTTTCTTTTAGAGGTAAGTGAACCATGGAGACATTTGTGAAGCAGCAGTCATCCAGAAAGGCTACAAAGTACACTCAGCCAGCTATTGTTGCCAACTATGTCTCTAGGTACGAGACATTCACAAGTGAATGACGCTACACCTGACTTTCCAATTAAGTTTCTTCATTAAGTCCAGAACTCCAGACATGCCAGAAGATGCAGCCAACAGCCCATATCTTGGATGAAAGCCCTTTTCTAATCTCAGTACTATGGAGTACTGTATTCATTTTACATCTGCTTAAGAAGCTGGGTTAAGCATCTTTTAAGAAAATGAATCTTGAAACATGCATACTGCAAAGCAGTGTATTAGAAAACATGGGTTGGATGTGGGTATGGGGAAGCAGAGGCATCAGTATACATATTTTCAGAAGCAGAAAATTATGTATAGGCTGTAGCATAGGGTACATATATAAGACCCAACCAGTTTTTTTGGAAACTCTGCAACTCATATACTGAGAGGTCAGTATCACATGAAATGCTGTACACTGTGCACTTACTTGATCTCTAGATCTTTGGTGGCCATCTAAGTAGCTGCAGACAGGAACAATTGGTATTGGCTAAACAGAAAAGGTTAGCATACAAAACATCTTTAAACACAAAATAGGATGCCCACAACAGTATGTAGAATCTAAAACTTGGATCCAATTTATTTTATTAGAAGCATATTGAGTTTTTGGCTGGCAGAGAGGATGGAATTCAAATCAATGCAGAGTACAAATCCAAATGGTTGGCACAATTCTGTAAAAGCTCCCCGGTTGAGCAAAGTCCAAAGACTCAAAAGAAAAAAAAAACACTAATTGTAGCATTTCAAGTGTAAAATCCATGAGATGACAAGATTTGAAATCTGGACACTCACTGCATGTCAATCTCTGTGGGTGCAGTAGTTGCAAGATAAGGACAAGCATTCAGTCCTCAGCTGGACTATTTTGAAAGTAGCTTATTAAATCAAATATTCATTAATTAATTTACATTTCCAGTACATCTCCACATGAGTCCTTTGTCCTGGTATAGGGCTAACCTTCACTTGTAAGTGTAACTCCCCCCCCCTCCATGGGTAGGGCTTACCAGGTTGGCCCCCTGACCACCTTGTCCCACTAGTACCGGACCTTGGGTGCCTCCTTTATTCTCTTGCTGGTCCCTGGTGGAAAAAACATAAATGGGAAACCAGAGGAGCAAAGTGAAAGTGAAACCACCCACTCGTCAGTTCACTGATCGCGGTGCTGCTCAGCTGGATGCTGCTCTAATGTGCAAACTAGTGGATTGGCTCATAGAGTCTACTAGCGCTGCAAGGCTTAATGTGTAAAGCCACTCAGTGGCTTAGTCATGTGTTCCCTTCATGTGCTCTGACCCCCAGGATGCAAAAGACATAAGTGACTCACAGGGAGGGGGAGAAAGTAAAACTTTGAAAAAATTGCTCTTAAGAGCTATTACTTTTCGGAGCACTATATCTTTAAGAAAGCAGCTGAGGCTGCTGTGTATGAAAAGCCCTGCCTGTGGCCAAGGGGGCCAGTGCTGCGGCAGTTGTAACAAGCAGGTGGAGCCCTTGTCAGCACTCACTCTGCCACCGGACATTCGGGTAGAAGGGCAATTATTCAGCCCTGGGAGCAAATAAACTCAAAATCAAATTTTTTGCCTGTAAAATTAACTAAAAGTTGGAACTCTGCTTGAACTGTTTGGGTAGCAGCCATATTTTTCACCCTTGACCCCTGTCTGCACTAATCAGAATTTGAGAAACCCTGGAGGACTTAGCGATGGCTCCTGGGAAGGGGGTGAGGACTCTGCTCTTGGCACCATTACAGGCAACCAATCAGACATCGAGGGGACTTAATACATATTAATTCTGCAGGTAGCCAGCTGTGTTCAACTGATCAGAAGCTGCCATATCCCCCTGAGACTTTGAGGCAGTTTTCAGCTTGGGGCAGTCAACCTTGAGCACTCCATGAGTGAGGAGGGCTTAGATTGTGTCAGAGGAGAATGTTTGGAAGTCAGCCTAAGGTTTTCACAGCTGCTTTGCAGGTGACTTTATCAAAGCATTCTAGCAGCTGGAAAAGCCAGAGTTAGGATTTCTGGTTGTGGTTTGGACAACCAGAGTCCACAGACATCTACAGGAGATTCCCATTGCCTGGGGGTCAGTTTTGAAGCATGAAAAGCTGTTTTGTAGTTGAGCCTGCAGTTTAGGAACTGCCTGAGAGACTGTTTGCTACCCTAGCCTGAGGGGTGAGCTGGACTGGTTTCCAGAGGCATTAATGTCTGCCAGCTGCAGAGAGGAGAAGACTGTGTGATTTCTGAGCTCCAGGAAGAGAACCTAGCCAGCGAGGATAATCTGGGGAATCATCCAGGTAGTGCTACAGTCAGGCACTACCCATTATCTTCCCCTAGAGCTAGAAGCCTGAATGTAAGGGGCTAGGCATGTGGCCCTGGTCCCCAGTACTGATCTATTTCTAGCACCCATGGCCAACTGTACAGAAGGTGACAAGCTGCCAGAGACTGTTACATCTCAGAAGGTGAAAAGCTGCAAGAATTCAGCCACCATCAAGTAAACTGCCAAGCTGCTTATACAGTTTGAGGCCTCCAGCTCGACTGACTGATCCTGTTCCTATCTTCCAGACCCTGTGTTACTGTGCTACAGAATCATGAGTAAACACAGGGCCTGTCCTGACCTGGGGAGTTAATTAATTTTATTCAAAGTTCCTGTTCTATTTAAAAATGTTCACTAATGCCAGCCATCCAGCTGCACAATTCAGGCCTGTACCGTAAATCACCTGGGTACCCAGATTGACTTTAGGAGGACACTGGTACCAGTGGGGAGGTGGGGACAATGCTGTGTGTTGCTGGTGAGGGGTGGGCACTGTTACTAATGTTGTTATGGTTTCACGAGTTCATCAAATACTTCATTTGCTGTTTATTTATGCATCTCCCATTCAATTACCCCTTTAATAAAACAGTTATTGTTGTGTTTAACACTGTGTGTGAGCATATTATTAGCAATTACTTCAAGGTTGGATTACCCAGCATGCTCCTGACATTCTAGCCCTCTCAGAAGCCTGGCTATCCAAAAAAATCCCCAACGATGCAGTCTCCCTAAGTAACTATAACCTTTTTAGGGCAGATAGACCTGATAAGCGTGGGAGTGGCTGTGCAATATTCACTAAATCTACACTCAGTGCCACAGTCTTGGACACCCCCTTCCCTGAACATGGGGCACAGACACTTGCAGTCACAATTAGCCTGGGCACCAAAACTATCCACATTATCGCTTCCTATATCCCTCCGAGAAACCAGAAACTTGCATTTGAATCAATCCTACACACCATCGCTCACCTCCCAAATGCTAACGAATCCATATTAATGGGCGATTTCAACATTGATTAGCTATCCTCATCCTCCTCCACCTACAAAGACGCAGCACAGGCTATGGACCTCACCCAAATTGTTACCTCCCCAACAAGGTGTGACACAAGAACCAGGACCTCCACAGTATTAGACCTTATTTTTACAACCAGACCACGTAACATCACCCAGGCCTCAGTGCTCCCAGATGCTATCAGTGACCACTCCCTGGTTATCTGCTGGTGGTCGGATAAACTCCCCCCAGCACCACCACCAACCACCACATGGCATCGTAAGCTCAAAAAAGGAG
Organism: Neoceratodus forsteri; assembly: GCA_016271365.2. Taxonomy (NCBI): domain Eukaryota; kingdom Metazoa; phylum Chordata; order Ceratodontiformes; family Ceratodontidae; genus Neoceratodus; species Neoceratodus forsteri. The sequence goes on along the minus strand of CM028129.1, from coordinate 814,107,606 downwards.
GCCTTGACCGCCTCAAAGAATACCTTGTAAATAGCAACTGGCTACCCATATATAACGCACAGACAGTGGATACCACCCTTACCCACTTTATAACTATGTTTAACAAAGCCTGTGATATATTTGCCCCCTTCACAAAGCAGGTGGTGAAAACCAGGACTACCCCCTGGATCACACCTTCCCTTATAAACCTTATGCAACACAGGGACAACCGTTGGCACAAGGCCATAGACACACAGCGCACTAGGGACAGACAACTATATAGGGAGGTGCGCAATAAATGAACCTGGGCAACTCGCAGGGCAAAAGCTGAATACTACCAGCATATCCTCTCCACCTCCTGGGGAGACGGGAAAAAATTCTGGAGCAACATTCAGGAAATCAGCGGCAAAACTTGCTCTCCCACCCCTACCCAACTCAGTGTGAATGGGGACATTACTCAAGACCCAGCTAAAATCGCTGAAGCCCTCAACGACTCCTTCTCTGACCTCTCACATATCTTCCCCCAAAATTTCTTCCACCCTCCCAAACCCCCCACACCATGTCCAGAGAATATAGACCTCCCAACCCTGTTCTGGCTCTGAATCATTCTCGACAACCTGGCCAAAAGCTATATCTCCAAAGCTATCGCTAACACTCGCTTCCAGCTTAATGACTCCTGGACCTAAAACTTGATAGGCTTACCCTCATTCTCACACTGCCCCATCTCACAAAAATTCTTAACCTTCACTCTGTCTCGCCAATTCCCCTAACTGGAAAAGCCTTGATCACTCCTATCTTAAAGAATGGCGACCCCACCTACACCTGTAATTATAGACCAATCTCAATACTCCCTCCTGTCTCCAAAGCGCTTGAAAAAATAGTCTCAGACCAGCTTACAGAGCACCTTATGAGACACAACCTCCTAAGTAAGGAACAACATGGGTTCTGTGCTGGCCACAGCACCATCACGGCCCTCACTGAACTAACCACATTCATCCATGGGGCCCTTGACCAAGGATCTATTGCCGGGGCCATCTATGTAGACTTAACAAAGGCACTTGACACAGTCAATCACGATCTTCTCATCCAAGTCCTGCCACAACTAAATGTAGCCACTGAGGTCTCGGCCTGGTTCAAGAACTACCTCTCGGGTCGCTCTCAGCAAGTAAGAATCAACTCCACCATCTCCAACCCCAAACCTGTGTGCTCGGGCGTTCCACAGGGGTTTATTCTGGGCCCACTGCTTTCTACACTCTTCCTTAACTCACTCCCCAAGCTTGCAGCGGTCATCTCCTACTTTATGCTGATGATGCTGTTCTTTACTGGCAACACCCACAGCCAGACACCCTCCAGCTCTCCCTTCAGGGGTTTTTCAGGGAGCTGGAAAACTGGTTTACTGTACACCGCCTGATCATTAACTACTCCAAAACTGAGTCCATGACCTTTGCACATCGCCAAAGCCCACACAGCCAGATGACACCAAATCACAAACTTGGATGGTACCCATCTGGAACATGTTACTCATTTAAATATCTAGGTGTCACCTTAGATACCTCCCTCTCCTACCACAGACATGTACGCCTCCTCGTCAGCGATTAACTCCAGAATTGGTACCCTCTACAGGATCAAGAACAGCCTGCCTGCCCATGCCATGCAGATAGCTGTCTCCTCCATCATCCTCTCACTTCTCGATTACAGGATTGTTATCTACGGCACCACTGACAACTCCACCCTAAGTAGCATAATCGCAGCACTTAATAAAGCCTGCCGCCTCGTTACTGGCTGTGACAGACTCACCCACACCTGTGTTCTGTACACACAAACAGGTTGGCTTAATTTCCATCAAAGACTCAAATATCAAACCTGCATCTTAGCAAAAAAGATCCACCTCCAGCTTACTCCAGCCGGACTACTCCCCATTGTCAGCCCGGCCCCGCACAGGCGGACTATCAGACTGTCAGCTACCTCATCCTTCACGGTCCCCCCATGTCAAACGTCTCTAGGGCAGAGATCCTTCCTCTACCCTGCCCCCAAATGGCTCAACACCCTCCCCCCTACTCTCTCCCAGACCCACAGCATCGCACTTTTCAAAACAGGCCTTCGAACACACCTCCTTGAAAACTCTAAATGTGAATGCGAATAAGGCCTGCTGCCTCCTCCTTCATCCCCATAACTGACTCAGGGACTTCCTAGTCCCTACGTTCCACCCTCTGCATTTAGCTCTGTCTTGGGCCCACATGTATGCCTCCCATAAGCTTTTAAAATGCCTCTCAAGTGCCATGTCAATTCTGTAACCTGAAAAAATCAAAGTGTAAAAAAAAAAAAATTGTGTTTCTTTTAATGCTTTATATTGTCTTGTGTCTCTCCACCCCCTGTAACCACCGTGGAGCCATTGTATAAAAAACTGTCTGTACTGAAACCTGTATATAATTGCTCGTTCTGTCTGTCTTCCTTGTACTTTGGTTCTCCCTCCACCCCATGTAAATGACGTGGAGCCTTTGCAAAAGAGTCTATGACTCAAAGGATTGTAATTCCAATTATATAGTAAAATAAATTAATAAAAAAATAAAATTGCCTTTAATTTACACGTGTTTTAAAGTGTTACAGTTTAAAGTGGTATTTCATGTGTGGGGTGACTGCAGGGAAAATTGAATAGATACAGCATCCCCAGGGGGCCACTATAATTTATTCTGGGTAGAGGCACCGTGCTACTTATTTTATATCTGGGAAAGAACCCTCCTCTTTTCCATTAAAAACAGAGCCCAGGCCCCTCAACCTTGTTGAGCCCACAAGACAGAGTTGTAACTGAAAGTTACATGGTAACCCGGTTACAGAAGGAACATGGATTAAAATCTAGCAAATAGTCAATTGAGGTGCCAGCCTTTTCTACCAAACAGGCTGTTCTTTGTATCAGTAGGATTGAAAACAGTTGAACAGGGTGACAAAGTCCATTTTGCTCTCAGAGTATCCCTCAGGCTTTTATTCACAGTTTCTTTAGGCAAATGTTTCTAGGCCAGCTGTGCCCTGCAAGTACTGCTGCATAAATAACCACCACTATGATTCTTTTTTATCTGGGGTTCTCCTCTTGCAGAACTGGAGACAGACAACAGGAACTAAGAGTTGTTGACAGCTTGGTGCCCCCTCACCAACTGTCAAAGCCAGAGTCAAGTGTGGTTTATGCTATTGTGGTAAGGCCCACTGGCTTGCTATTACTCTGATTCCAGCTCAGGAAAGTAAACCCTTTGGGGTACGGAGTCCCAGTCTCTTATTTATTGTACCCGAGGGTTACATTTAACTTAGTTCTGAGAACAAAAAAAACGGACACTGCATCAGCACTTGGGCTGCAAATAAAACACATTGTCTTGAATGCAAACTAAGAATATAAAGTAAAGACAGAGCAACATTTTTACCTTGAGGCTTTCTTCTGGAAAGATTTGCAAAGGGAATAAAACTTACTTTTGTCCGACCCAATGATCCATCTCCTAGGGAAGACACTGGCCAACATGGCAGGTGGTTTCCCTAGCTGAAGGGTCATAAGCTAACATAGAAACATAGAACATAGAAACATAGAAACACAGAATTTTATGGCAGATAAGGACCGCTTGGCCCACCTAGTCTGCCCATTTCCCTACCTAACATATAAGCTGCAGATCCTAGTTAACCAACAGCCTACTTCCTCCTACCCCCCCCACTGGAATTGCCTTATGTCTGTCCCATGCATTCTTGAATTCTCTCACAGTTTTTGACTCTACAACCTCCTCAGGAAGGCCATTCCATGCATCTACAATCCTCTCTGTAAAGAAATACTTCCTCACATTACCTCGGAACCATCCCCCTCTATCTTCAAATTGTGCCTACTTGTTCTTGCACATCTCTTTTTCTGAAAGATGCTACCCTCTTGGACTTTGCTGATTCCCTTGAGGTATTGAAAAGTTTCTGTCATGTCCCCCCTCTCCCTCCACCCTAGACCCATCATCTGGGGAGGACGCTTGCCAACTTGAGTCTGATGCAAACACAAGAATGTCATGTTAGGGCAACAGGAGAGGGAAGCACCTCCAGTGAGATGCTCTGCACCTCCAGGGAGGCAGGACTGACAGTTATACTGCTGGATCACCCGCTGATGCTACAAGACAATCCTGTTCCAACGCAGCAGGACAGTTGAGATGGAAGGCAGCAGAAGTCTGGCTGCATCCTGCGGTGTAGTATTGCCTCATTTCTTGCATCTCCAGGGGGTGGCATTGCAAACCAGAGAAAATGGGCCATGTTTGGAAAATAAAATTATATCCCCCACATTCTCAAGGGCCTTTGATCTGGCTCCTCCCAATCCTCATATTGCTAGATCCAGGCTCCCAGTCAGCAAAGGGGGTTGGCAGCTGTCTGGTGCACTGCAGTTGGCAAGTCATGAAAGATAGGGATGGAGAGTTGGGGATAGTGGTCACACTTGTGCTTCTAGAGCAGGCAGAGGTTCATAAAAACACAGGAACACAGACAGTAATGGCAGAAAAAGACCAATGGTCCAGCTAGTCTGCCCATAACACCCTATTATACCCTGAGATCTTGTGTCACTACAGGGTCTTTATCAACACTATCCACCCCTCAAGTACATACAAAGCTCTTAAGTCTGTCCCAACCATGTTTGAAACCATGAATGGTTTTGGTGCCCACCACCTCCACTGGCAGACTGTTCTGTGACTCAGCTACTGTGTCTGTAAAATAAAACTTTCTCATGTCTGTGCTGAACCCCCACCAGTGTCTACTCATGACTTTGTATTCTAGATTCACTACTCTTGTTGAATAGTTCTTCGTAGTTCATCTTGCTCATTCCTTTCAAGATTTGAAGGTCTCTATTACATCTGTCATTTCTCGCCTCACCTCGAGTGAGTACATGTTCAGTGCCCTAAGCCGGTCCTCATAGGATCTGCCCTACTGCCCTTGAATTATTTTGGTTACTCTATGCTGCACTGTCTCCAGCCAGCACTTGTCTGTCCTTAGGTGAGGACTCCAGAATTGTGCACAGTACTCTGGGTGTAGTCTCACCAGTAATCTACAGAGAGGTAATAATATGCAGTGGTTAATTGGAAATGTCAACAGTAGGTAGGGGAAGTCTCACATCTATATATTTATATGGTGGAACTGCCATTTATAGGTGGTGGAACTCTCCTATGGTAATTAATGAAGAACGATGACAGAGGTGGTGAAACTGGCACACAATTTTTTAAGAAGTGGTGTAAATGAGTTCCTGTGGGCTCCTTCCCAGTTTAACCCGTAATAATACTTCTTTCCTCCTGTTGTCAAAACCCCTCCCAACACACACCAGCATCCTATTTGCCTTTCTGTAGGCCTTGTTTTACTAGCTAGATTGTATAAGGGAGTATCTTATGATGACTCTAGGTCCCACTTTTCAGAAGTGATGTTCAGCTTAACCCCTCCCATCCAGCACTCTGTTCTGGGGTTCTTGTACCCTATGCACATCAACTTTCTCTTTTTGGCATTGAATTTCAGCTGCCAAATCCTGGACCAGTTCTCCAGCTTTTGCAGGTCCCCCTACACCTCTTTTACTCAATCAATCAATCAAAGCTTTATTTTTAAAAAGTGCCTTTCCAAAACCAGAGCGCTTTAATAATAAATAAATCAAATGCATAAAATTAAAACAACATCCTAAAATCAATTAAGAAAATATACTTAAAAATCCGGATATGCCAGACTAAATAAATGCATTTTTAAGGCTAACTTAAAGCTTTGAATGGTCAGGCAATCTCGCACCCGATGAGGTAGAGAATTCCACAGGGTTGGGGCCACAAAGCTAAATGATCTGGCCCCAGATGTCTTTAAACGAACCCTGGAAATCTCCAGCAATCCCTCATCGGTGGATTGGAGCGGACGGGAGGGACAGTAGGGAAGAAGAAGATCTTGCAGGTAGCTAGGTCCCTGATCATGTAGGGCCTTATAGGTCAGCAAACTGACCTTGAAGGTAATCTGCCACTGTATTGGCAGCCAATGCAATCCGCAGAGGACAGGCGTCATATGACTGGTCCTAGATGTACCAGTCAAAAGCCTGGCTGTCGCATTCTGTACTAATTGCAAGCGGCGGATATCTACCCCCAGTAGTCCTAGGTACAGGGCATTGCAGTAGGCCAGGTGAGAGGTAATGAAGGCATGGACCAACGTTGAAAGATCGTCAGTGGGAAACAGATGCTTCACCCAGGCTATATACCTCAGATGGTAGAAAGAGGTTTTGACAACAGCTGACACCTGATGTTTAAGGGTCAGGTGATCATCAAATATAACGTCCAGGTTCCGCACCCAGTCTGAGGTAGCTAACTGGGTCCCCCCAAGCCAAAGACCCGAGGACCACCCCATCATCAAACCCGCCCCCTGATGACCTGGATCCATGACCAACACCTCAGTTTTTTCAGGGTTTAACCACAACCAGCTCACAGTCATCCAGTCCTGAATCTTGGTGAGACAGTTGTTAAAGACCGAGACAGCATCACCCTGGTCGGGCACAAAGGACATGTACAGCTGAGTACCATCTGCATAGCAATGAAAACTCAAGCCGTACCACCTGATAATCTCTGCCAATGGCAGCATATATACTGCAAACAACATGGGTGCCAAAATGGAGCCCTGCGGCAACCCAGAGGATAGGGGAGTGATGCCGAGGAAAAGATCCCAGACACCACCCTCTGAGTCCTACCCTCAAGGAATGATCAAAACCAACTGAGGACTGGGCCCGATAGTCCACAGATAAACCGCAGGCACTCCAAAAGCACTCCATGGTCAACAGTGTCAAATGCCACAGAGAGATCAAGAAGAACCAAGATGGAACGGGTCTTTCGATCTCTCGCTATCAGGAGGTCATTTAGTACCCGAGCAAGGGCTGTCTCGGTACTATATCTCTTCCTAAATCCGGACTGGAGAGAATCATAGACATTGTGGCTGGTCACATGATCATCCAGCTGCGACACTACCACCTTCTCAATAAACTTACCTACAAAAGGCAGGTTAGAGACAGGCCTGTAGTTAACAAGACAGTCCGGGTCCAAGGGGGACTTTATAAGAAAGGGCCGAATCACAGCTTCCTTCAGGGGATCAGGAAAGATCCCCTTCTCCAATGACAACCAGACTATCCTGGCAAGGACTGGGACAATTTTATCCACACATCCTACTAAAAGGTCATTGCGGCCCGGGTCCAAACCACAGTTGACAGGTCACGGCAACTGGACGATCATCACTATGTCATTGATTGTGGGCCGGTCTAAGTCAGACCACACAAACTTGGTATCCGACATCTCCTGCTGACCACCACAACTTCTGTTTGAAAGAGTTAGGAGGAGGTCAGATCTGACTGTGGCAACCTTATTTGTGAAGAATCAAGCAAACTCCTCACACCGCTCCTGTGAAAATGCTCTCTCGGGCTGAAGACAGATTGGATTGCACAATCTGTCCAAGGTCTGAAAGAGCTGTGCTGGTCGATTCTGCACAGCAGTAATTTCCCTGGACAGGAATTCTGCCTTCTTACGGGTAATTGCTGATTGATAGACCCGATAATGGTCCCTCAAACTAAGTCTGTCACACTCCAGACCCGACTTCTGCCAACATCTCTCAAGGCTTCTTCCCACTCTCCTCAACTCCCTCAATGTCTTATCAAACCAAGGAAACTTGGGGCGAAGAGTGAGGGGACAAACACGAACAGGAGCAATGGAATTCAGGGCCCCAACTACCACCTCATTATAGGCAAGAACCGGGTCCCCAGGATCCATGCATTCACTCAGCAAACTTGATAGATCCAGCACCACCATCAGGCCCTCCGGGGTAACACCCCTCAAAGGGCGGTACCAGACCATTTCCATAGGGGCTGACCTACTGGGGGAGGCCAAGAAACTGAACCCAATGGTGTGATGGTCAGACCATCTGACTGGCTCCACCACCAAATCAGATATCTCCATCCCCAGGAGGAATACCAAGTCCAATGAATGACCATCTATATGGGTTGAGGAGGAAATAACCTGTGTGAAGCCCAGCAAATTCTTCAGCTGGAGGAAGTCCTGACCAAACTGTGAGAGTTCATCATCGACCTAGGCATTGAAATCCCCCAGGATCAGCCATCTGGAGGATCCCAATGTCATGTGGACAATGAAGTCTGCAACTTCTGGCAGGAAAACATTCCCATTTCCTGGTGGATGGTAAATGAGAAGAATCCTGTACCCACACCTTCACCCAGGATACATTCAAAGGAGTTGGTAATTCACACTGGTACCTCCATCAGGTTCAGTTCCATTCTAAAACAGATTGCCACTCTCCCGCCCCTATGATCCAACCTCGGACGGTGTATCACCTAGTACTCGGCTGGTACAGCTGAAGCCAAAATGGGGCCAGCATTATCATCCAGCCAGGTCTCGGTGATGCATGCCAGGTCTGATGACCCTACAAGATCTGCTATTATAGCATTCTTGTTTTTAATGGACCTGGCATTACATAACACTGTCCGAGTAGGATAATTTGCCGGTGAAGACTGAGCCACCTGCCTACCACAAGCAAAGCCCTTGGGTATGGGAATCAGGCAGGGGAGGACCCCTCTCCTGATCCCATTTTGCCCCAGAGCATCTTCTCATCTCCACTATCCCAATTCATCTGCTCCTTTCCATTCCCCCTCCAGGCCCCGCCATCACCTTCCTCCTCACAATCCCCAGGGCCCTACACCATCTGTACACCTCCAGGGATAGAGGAGGACAACAAAAAGGGTGAAGGTCTTAAGTCGGGAGAGGGAATAATGCCTGACCATCTGAACAACTCCCCAACACATCTTTACACACTCAAAACTCTCACAATAAATTCACACCACAACACCACACTACACACCCAATCACTTAACTTACAATCATACACCACACACACCAAACAATAATAAATAAACACAAAATAGAAGAAAACAAATTATAAATTACAACATGAGTTAGAGGAGGAAGTTACCAAAATTCTCTCTGGCAAACAGTTTATGACTTCTGGGAGCTCTCACCTCACCATAAAACTGTCCCCCCCCCACCAACTCTCACTTTGGCTTGGGGTACAATATATCACTCAAGTAATTGATTAAACAAGACACTCTCACTGTCCACAATATGTCTTTTAAACTGTCTGCAGGGGAGCAGAGAACTCTCACTATCCACCAGGCAAAAGTGGGAGAAGATCTTATTTATACACTAGAAACAGTCTCCAGAACTATGGGCATCACCCATTCTCACTGACTACTCTACCACAGAGCTTAGTAGCTTCTGCAAAGAGACACATCTTGCCTTATCTTCCTTCTCTTTTGTTGCTGATGAACATACAGGTATTGAATAGGACTGGATCCAGGACTTATTTCTGCAGCACTCCACTTGTGACCTCTCTCTCCTCGAATCTGACTCTGTTTAACACTACTCTCTGCTGTCTGCCTTCCAACAAACTTCTCACCCCTCTAACTATGTCCTTTGCTACACCCAGATCCTCTAGCTTCTTCAGCAGTCTCCTGTGGAGCACTAAGTTGAACGCCTTGTTGAAGTCAATGTAGAATAAATCCACTGCATGACCCTTATCCACAGTCCAGGTCACCCTGTCAAATAATACTATCAGGTCAGTCTGACAAGGCAGGCTGGTCTGACAAGACCTTCCTGCCGTGCTGTTTACTATCCTGGAGGATGTTTTTCTCCATGTAATCACTAGGTCCTTTTTGAATAAGGTCTCATCAGTTTACTCATAAAGGAGGTAAGATTGACAGGGGAAACTCTCTATGTAAGGCTAGAAGGAGTATACACTCAAGTCAGAAGAGGGATGTGGTCCCAGGGCTATGTAAGGAGGTATACTATAAAAGGAAACTCTGTGGCCTGTTATGGATAGGTGTATGTGAATTTAGGGAGAAACAAACTTCTGTTAGACAACACAGCAGATGGAATGTGCCTGAAGAAGTAGCGTCTCATGCTATAAAACATTACCAAGAGATGTTTCGTGAGAAATAAAGAATATACTGGATTTAGCAAATGGTGTTCCTCTGATCTGTTCTGCACTGGTAATTTTATGGTCAAGCAGATGACCCAAGATATAAACAAATACTTCATATAGGCAACCTGGACTCCTTTTGGAAATGACAAAATGTAATTTCTAACTTGATTTCCTATTTTCAGTTTGTTTTCAAGGGAAAAAAGTTGTTTGCTATACAGGCTGGTTCACTTCAGGACTGTATGTAAAGTTATAACCTTTTTTTATGAAATACATTATGAAGTGTGTCATCCATATAGTTACCATTCTGAGACTTATTTTTACAGTGGGGGGTATGGAGGAGGGTAAAATTATTTAACTAAATTTAAAACCTTGAATTGAGAATAAGACATGACAAACCACTTTCCACTCTCTAGAAACCCACACTACAGTATCAAAAAGGGGATGGTACTTACCTTGCTTTGAGTTATGGGGATCTACTGTGGATGGTGAACACTACCAAAAAGAAATCTGATTGCACTGCATCTTGTGGAAGGCTTCATGTTCCATGACTGCATTGAAACCGTTTTCTTTCAGAAGATCAGTGGCAAAACCATGTACATCCCTTTCCACACAGGGACTGTTAATAAGTTTTTCTTTGATAACTGGACATTAAAAACTATTTTTAGAAATGCGTAAAATGTTCTTGGCTGATTACAGGTTTAGTAGCAACTGCCATGAGCAGAGAGAAATAGAAAAAAAGTTTGTTTTACAATTCTACTCCCAACAACTATGAGCAAACCTTCAATCTGTCTGGAGATGGAAATAATTTGTTTCAATTCTGAGCAGCTGTTTACCAAGGTGTGTTCGTGGAGGGCCTCAGTGGCAGAGAAGAACTGACATTATGTAAACACCTTGAGAAAAAAAACCTTAAGAGGGCTATACCCAACATGGACAGAATTACTGTTGCAGCCTCTTAGTCTGACTCTTGTTAGGAGGTCTAAACCTCACTTTCAGGTTCTTGACGATATTGGGAATGCAAGTAATTACAGACACATTGCATTGAAGTAATAAACAAGTTTATTACTACCAAAGGATAACTCACAGTTGCCCTAAGCAGTTCTTACCAATACGAACTGGGAGCCAGTACTAAACGTTCCCTATACCTCGAGGTTTCTCTGTGTCTCTTGGGGTCTCTCCTAAGGTCTCCGAGGTATAAGACTAGTGTATTACATTATATACCTATGATAATTACTATGGTTACTGTAAGATAGAAACATTTCTAGTTACAAAGATGAGCCCTATTGGCTAAATTAGAGGTGGCTCCATGGTCCAAGACAACATTATACAATTCTGTATAGTCATCAGTTTGTGAACAAAAGAGTTCTTATACAGAGTCTTACATAACTCAGTGTAGTAGTACAAATCACCAAAAGGTGGCAATGCTGACTTACATACTATAATTATTCCAAGGACACGGGTGCCTTGGCATCTTGCAAGTAAGAAATACACAGAAAATACATAGAAGAATATATATATTAGCAAGCAAAGTGTATTACAACAATATGCATTCATATCCTGACATCTACTCATGTACGGTAGATGCCCTTAGCCTATGTGTTAGTATAACATATACTTAAATGCTAGCTGTCTACAGTGTGCCTCTGAGGCTACCAATTAGGATACAAGGACCTCATGTAACATTCCACCCCTTGTTGCCTCCAAGGGCAACACAGGCAAATGTCTAGGAAAGGGACAGAGAGCAGTGGTCATTTACAAACCCGACACGCGAGTTTTGTAGAGGAACTCAAGATGCTCATGGTGTTGGCACAGTGTGCGCCGTAGGCAGCAGAGCATAATAATCAAAATAAAGATTAAAAATGCTTGTATAATAACAAAACCTTTAAAAGTAATCTCTAACCAGGTGTTAGTCAATGCGTCATTCATGTCACCATCATTAATTAATGAGAGGATAGCTTCGTTGGCCTTGGTCATATTATTGCTGATGTGGATGAGGTGTGTGTCTTTCCTGTCTAAAAGTGATTTTTATGTGAGTGTGAGTGGGTCTTTGTGTACATTAAGATATGGCAAGTATTCAGACAGTGTGAGCAGATAATCGGGGTTACCATCAATGATGTCTGCATCTTAAAGGGTACGGGGGTTATAACGGTATGTACAATGACAATCTTCTGGTGGGGAACAAAACAGAAATTGTGGTAATCAATAACACATGTAACAGATCCATAAATATAGGATTTGTAGCTTGTTACCATGCAGTATTCTCCATCAGAATTATACTGAGAGCAAACAGTAGGGAGTCTCCACTTTTGCAACTGGACAGGGCAGGTGTAGGTCATCTTCGAAATCCATGTTGACAGGTGATGAACCTCCTCACGATATGATTGGTAGAGTTTATCTGGAGCTAGAGTTGAGTCCAAGGAGTCAGTGCCATTCATCGTGATGTCATCATCCATGGTGAAAGTCCAATCAATGCTGTATGGAGAATAACCACAAACAGGTTGAATAACATCAAATACATCACATCAGCACAAGTAAATGTATTGCTTTTTCGCACAGCAGTCCATGTGAGGAGCCACCCAGGCATCCAGGAAAGGATGGCAAACCAGTAGAGACGGTAGATCCAGGCATTCTCTGTAGATGTCTTCGTCCAAATGGCCAATGGAGTGGACCATTGCAAGCTTGTCGAACTATGCTGTAGTGGGATCAAAATGTGGTAAAGCGACAGTAAAAGAAACAAACATGGTATCTGTTATGTAACATTTCTTAGCAGCAAAATGAGGACCAGTATTAGGCTGTCTGGTCACAAACCCCAAATTACTAGCTGTGGAAAGAGGAGTGGTTAAAGTTTGTTGCATACACATAGCAAAACAGCTAGGGGTTTTGCATCGTGGACAATACCATTTGGAGATGTGTCTGTCATGTATGATATCAGGGATTCTTCCAGATTCTAGATCGTGGAAGAGGTTGTTGATGGTAGTGATAATGTATGTGCCATAGGCAGAGCAAAGGATTTCTCTAGCAATGTATTGTTTATCTGCTTCTTTATTGTTCTGTTGTATTAGTGCATTGATCTTATCTCTTGAATCAGTGAATGCCTTAGCAATGTCGTACATGTTGTATACAGTGTATCTTTCTTCCTGACTGAGGCCATCCACACCATGCAATAATGGGGGAAGTATATTGTTGACCAAACCAGTGGAGAACTTGGCAGAATGAGCTTTGATGGCAGCAATGTCTGCTTTATTCCAAATAGACATAGCTGTACCAAAAATGCCTGTGACAGTACCTGTTGCACCTGTGACATCAGAACTGTCAACTTCACGTGTCTTACGTTTATGAGTTAGATCATCAGGAGAGGGTTTTCTCCTGAAGTTGCCTCTACGTTCAGTAGACTGGACCCCGGCAATAGAGTCTTGAGTATGAATCTGAAATGCAGCTAAACTATCAAGCAATTAATGTGCTATAAAATGCTGAAGTGTTAGTATTGTGACACATACCAAATTCTTTCATATTCTAGTAAGTAAGATTAAATAAAACAGGTATATTCATAAATTGTAAGTTATTAATCAAAGAACCTGGGAGGGCAGTGGCTGTTAGATTACTACGGGGACCAGGGGTATGCTTTGGACATTCCAAAAGCTGTTTATCAGTAGGTGGTAACACAGAGAGGTACATGGATGCAGAAGCCATGTGGTGTATAGCACAAAATTTCCGAGCAGCATCTCTAGGCAAAGAAGTGCAGTATGAAGGATCAATTAAGGCAGTTATGTTGTACAAACCAGAATGTCTTATTGCAGTTTGTAACAAGGACAGAGAACCATTTGGGGATAATTTAGCACTGGGCCAACCTTGGAAAGTTCCTTTGGAGAGTTTGGCCACAGGGAGAATTTGTCCTTGCGATGTGGTTTGCCACTCAATTTGAAGGGTAATTTTATCAGGAGCAACAACCGAGGCAGTAAGGTAAGCATCAGAACCTTCCTGGACAGTGATCAGACTATCTGGTATATTGATGGATACTCCCTCCGGAGGAGGTGCTGGAGGATCGAGGTGTAGTAGGAGGTTCGGTACCATGCCTTGGATGCAGGGGATAACTCCTGAGATGAGGAGATAATGGACCAAGATAGCCATCTTGTCAATTTTTCTGAAAATGAAAATCAAAGATTAGTATGTTACTACTATTCCGCCCAAAGGGGTGAGGAAAAGTAGTTAAGCTTCTTTATACAGTTTCAGCTGGTTTGCATGTAACCATTTGTCAGTCAACTTGTTGTTATGCAGGAGTCTAACTTGATAGACTGCTGGACTGAGCTTGTTGTCAATGGGGTATGGGCCTTCCTACTTGTTGGAGAAGAAGTGGGTGGGATTTGCAAATCGAAGTACCATTACCTGATCTCCAACTTGCCAATCCACTTCTTGTGCGTATTTGTCAAACTGTATTTGGATTGTTGCTGGGCCTTGCCCATGCAGTTGGCAGCATACAAGTGTGTATGTATGAGGTCTTTTCTGAGTTTTTCCACATATTGGTCTACAGACACACGGTCTGCAGTGGGGGTGTGCAGGCAAAACAGCAGGTGTTCAGGTAATCTCATCTGTCTACCAGTCATCGCCTCAAAGGGTGTGAGCTGAGTGGTGGCTGAGGGTGTGCCCCTAATTACCATAAGGAGTAACGGCAGTAGGGATTCCCAAGTTTTGGGATTATCCTCAATGAATTTGGAAAGCATTTGCTTAATCCATCTGTTGGCTCTCTCTACTTGACCTGAGGATTGAGCATACTTGTTATTTCTGCTGGTGTTGGTCAGAGGACCAATAAAATCAATCTGTATGGCATGCCAAGGACCAGAGTGTCATTGTGGTAAAAGTTTGGCATTTCGTTTAGTAGGGATGAGGTTGTTTTGTGCACAAATGAGACAGTTGTCTGTGTATTATTTAACATCTTTGGTGACACCAGGCCACCAGGCGGTGGTCTTGAGCCTTTGGAGGGTATTTTCCACTGCCTGGTGTCCACTAGTGGGTGTATCATGCACTTGTTACAAGAATTCAGATCTTAAGTGTCTGGGGACCACCTACAACTTGGTGGTGGGGACATCTGGTTGGTACCAGATGAGCTTGTCATCTGGTGACAAGTGTAACTTACCTTCATGCCTCCGGTAGGGGTTGTGTGTGGGAAGTTTTTCTTCAGTACCCTTGTCAAGGAATCTGAACACTTCTTTAAGTTCAGTATCAAAATGTTGGGCTGCTGAGAGGTCCAAGGGGGAGAAAGGTTCAGGTTTCTTCCCGAGTGCTGCAATCTGTACAGCTGCTTTGGCCTCTGGATGGTCCATCATCCAGATATCCCCCCCTCGGGCCCCTTCTTTAGCAAGGGTGTCTGCTGTGTCCTTGAAGGCATGGTAGGGGTCATGGAAAGAATGAGCTTTGACTTTATGTACATAGAGTTTGTGTGCAAATTTTTGTGCCAGTGAATGTATGTATATTACCAACTCCTTGTACTTCATGGGGCTGCCATCAGAGGAGAGGAAGGAGTTCTTCTGCTAGAAAGGGAGAAATTCTGTAAGAGAACAGCAAACCCAGTTAGAGTCTATAAAAATGATAGTATCCTCAGTTCCATGCTGGATGAACTTGAGAGCACAGGCCACCGCTGCCATCTCTGCATATTGTGATGATACCATACTACAGCACTTACAGATTTTGACAGTGTTCCCAGAAGGGTAGATCACTAAAATACCCATCCCAGCAATTTGTTCTCCCTGATAGTAGGATGCTGAACCATCAGTAAAGACACAACACAAAGAGGTGTTATCAAGTATTTGTGGTGCGGCAGGGAGGAAAGGACCTGGATCTGGAAGATCAGGTAACTGTAGTGCACAGCCACAGGGTTCCCCTGGAAAAGGAGTCCATGAGCCAGCATAGATGGATTTTTTCTCAGTTGTACCTGTATGTCTCTGTCCTGGAGAAGAAGTGACCAGTGTGTCAGTCTGGTATTAGAGACCAACCCATCCTTCACTCTGTCTGAGAGCAGGAAGGTAGATGGGGTGTGGTTGGTGTTGATGATCAGTGGTGAGTACCCAATGATATACAGGAAGTGCTTGACAGCCCAGTAGGTGGCCAGAAGGTTCCTTTCACAAAGGCCATACTTCTGTTCCACTGGGGTCAAGAGCGGTGAGGCATATGCAATGGGTCTCAGGTGCCATGCACCTTCTGGGCCAGCACTGCTGACATGGCAGTGTCAGAGGTGGCACATTCCAGATGGAATGGTAGTGCTGGATTGGGGTTGACCAGAACCGGGGCAGAGGCCAAGGCCTGCTTCAGTGACGTCACAGCCTGGGTGTGTATAGGGCCCCAAGTCCATGAGATGTCCTTTTTGAGTAACTCATACAGAGGAGCAGCTTTCTGAGCAAAATCACAGATAAAATCTCTGGAGTAATTCACCATACCTAGAAACCTTCAAAGAGTTGCCACACTGGTGGGCAATGGCAAGTCTTGCAATCCCTGTACCTTCCTCCAGGTAGGGCTTTGACCTTGGTCAGTTATTTTTAGACCCAGAAAGAGTACTTCTTTCTGACACAGTTGTGCTTTCACTGGATTGCATTTCAAACCTGCTCTCTGGATGAGAGTCAGTAGTTCATCCAAGAGATCCAAATGTTGTTCTTGTGTGGCTGTTGCCAGCAACAGGTAATTCACATATTGCAAGAGACATTGGGGAGTAGAGAAACTCTCGAGGGCATCCATCATGTGTAGATGGAACAGGGATTGACTACTATGGAATCCTTGTGGCAAGCAAGTCCACGTGTACTGTCTTCCTTCAAAGGTGAAGGCAAACTTATATTGGCTCTTAAGGGCCAATGGTAGTGACCAAAAACCATTGGAGATGTCCAGGGCACTGAACAATTTCAAGTCAGGGGTCAGAAGTCGTAGCACATCAGGTACTGATGCCACAGTTGGAGAACAACTGGGGGTGACCTAATTCAGTTTCCTGTAGTCAATAGTAAGTCTCCAGGCACCTGTGGGTTTCTTCATGGGCCACACTGGGGAGTTGGCAGTGGAAACACAAGTTCTGATTACTCCTTGCTTGAGGAGTGAATTGATCGTCTCTCTAAGGGAAGGCAAGGCCTCAGCTGGGAAAGGATATTGCCTTTGCCTCCCATGTTCTGGGCCTGGCACTTCGATGGCAGTGTGCATTTTACCACAGTCACATTTGTTGATTGCAAACACTTCCAAATGTTGTTTTTATTTATTTATTTATTTCAATCTAGGATTACAATACCTTTGAGCTGAGGCTCTTTTACAAAGGTTCCACGTCAGCATGTGCAACAGTCATTATTTTTAGTTACAAACATAAAGTCACTGACTTACAGACATGTAATAACCAGTACAAAGACTTGAGCTATGAGCAAGACAAGGGAGGAGGGTCGATGGGAGAAGTGAGGTAGGAGATCGAGGGGGGTAGGAGGTGCAGGGAGTAAGGGGGAGTACTGGAGGAGGGTGGAGGCAGGGGCAGGAGTGGAGATACAGAGGGGAGATGGGCGAGGGTGGGAGACAGTGCAGCCAGAGGGCCTTGTCAAGGGAATATGCCAGGTAATGTGTTAGGGGTGCAAAGACTGATTGTAAGTGCTGGGTGCTGGGGCATGTGCATCTGGAACAGTGGAAATGTTAAGATGGACAATCACAGGATACAAGCAGTGAGAGGCGCAGCTTGGACTTGAAAAGGCCGAGTGTTGGAGCGGTCACTATGTCGCTGCCAAGAGAGTTGAGCCAGTTGGATGCCCAATAGGCAAATGATCTTTGTCCTTGGGTCATGCGACATCTTGGGATATGTAGTAGATGGGAATTAGATCTCCTTATAGTGACATTCCTATGTCCAGGCTTAAGGAGGGCACAGACACCAGGTGGGGCAAGTTTCATTATGATTTTCTTGGCCATGATGCAGGTTTGGTATTTTATGCGTTTGTCCAGTTGAAGCCATCCAGATTGGGAATAAAGGTCACATGTGTGGGTATGGCGATGTGAGCCAGTGATGAGATGACAGGCCTTATTCAGGGAGGTAATGATATGTTTGAGAGCAGTGGTAGTTGCAGACCCATATATGATAAGACCATAGTCTATGATGCTGACAATGGAGCTTTGGACAGCCACTGACAGTGCTTCTGGGGTTAGGTGTTTCCTGTGCCGGAATAATATGCCTAGCCTCACATTGGCAGACTTTGCCACATTGCTATTAGGGACAGCGTATGAGAGGTGGGGATCAAGGGTGATGCCAAGGTACTTGAACGATTGTGTTTGCTCTAGGATGGCGCCTTGTTCGGTTGCAATAGAGAGGTGGAGTTGTTTATTTTTGTTGTGGGGGCTGCAAAAGACCATAGACTTGTTTTGTTGCAAAATAGGGAGGAGTTTTGAGAAAAGTTCATGAGTCTTGAACAAATCTATGACATCATATTCCTTGTCACTGGCAGACATTATTGCCACAACGTGTGAATCAGGAATCAAAATGGTATGATATTGACCCTGAATCTGTATCAGTAACATGTTAACTAGGTCCACCACACAGCCATGTGGTGCGAGGAAGTCAATCCCTATGATACTAGGATGATCATGCAATACCATCAGTTGGAAAGTGTGTGAGGCCTTTAGATGGCCTAGCTCTACCGGTAGGGGTAGAGAATGGTATGCAGGTAACCTAGTACCATCAACTCCTGACATGTTGGTCCTCTGTCCGGTGGACCAAGGAGATGTGTTTGGGTGTTCATCATGTAACACAGATACAGCTGCACCTGTATCTAACAGGACTACTAGTAGGCGGACCCCGACCTCGGTGTATGGCCTTCCATTTCTATCCAAGACTAGCTTGTTTGCAATCCGGACTGGGGCCTGTTATTGTCAATCTGTACAGCTGGAAGCAAGGAGAGGTTGGGCATGACTCTTGGGAATCACTTCACCATGCTATACTGATGCTATATAGGGAGGAGCTTCTGGGTTCAGGCCTGTATGGGCCTGAGGGTCTATACCACCAGTGTCCCCGTGACCAGTTAGGGTCTGGGTTGCCAGTTGTACTGCTGCAAGGGCCTGTGCGGGAACAGCATCTGCTACAGAGCACTCTTGTCCCAGGAGTTCTCGGAATTTCTGATTCTCTTTGGCTATCTCCCTATATGAAGGGCCTGTTCTTTGCTGTTGTGGTTTACCTTTACCCTTACCCTTATGTTTTTTATACTTATGCCAATTCCAGTTCCCACCCCATTGTTGTTGCTGTTGTGGTTGTTGTTGATGTGCCCATTGGGGGTGTTGGTTATCAGCTTGAGGGTCTTGTTGGTGTTGGGCCTGCCCTTCCACTGTGTAGTGCGTCGTGGCCTCTGGAGTCGACTCCACGGCGGCTAACTTCTTGGAACCAGAGCCCAGATCACGGATATAGAGTTGGCACACTCTCTCAGTTTTCTGAAGGATGTTGGCCTACTCTGTTCAGCAAATAGGATGTCGGCAAACCTATCCATATTGGGGTAGGTGGTTGGCTGTACCTTTTCTCGTACTGCTGGAATCATGTTCCTAAGGAACAGGATCTTATATTCAATAAGATCTACATCCGCAGTTTCTTGTGCCAAGTGCTTTCCTGCTCAGTAGGCCATCCAAAGTCTCTGGTGGTAAGTTGCTGGACTTTCCTTTGCATTCTGTTTTACAGGGTATGCAAGCATCACTCCTACTACACCTAGGCTGTGAGCAGAAATGAGCTCAGCTGCAACCTCGTCAAAGGTGGCGTTCCCATCCTGGCGGATGGCATCGGGAGTTTGGACCACAAACTAGGATCGATGGTTTGGCGTAGTATTTGGACCTGATATTCTGCAGCGAGGCTAAGCATCTCTCATTTAGAATGCACCTTTTCCAAGTGACAGCTGAGGTTGTCGGACGGGTTCATCCGACCAATGCTGTCAGCTATTTGCTGAACAGAGTAGGCCATTTGTAGGGGATTATTGTGTTGATCAGGCAAAGGTAGATTGTCTCGAGTGCCGTCCAGCGTGGCCCGAGCTGCAGCCTCAGCCGCAGTGCAGACAATACCTTCCTGAGTACCAGCCTCTTGCAGAAGCTGCCTAATCTGGGTTTTAATGGCCCGCTTACTTCTCTCAGGAAGGGGTACATTACCTATCGCAGTTTCAATCATGGTTTCTATCTCATGCCTATCTTTCACATTAATAATGGCTATCGGTGGTGCCATCGGGACCAGGCCTGGGTCTGCTCCCCCCCCCATCATGGGGGCCGCCATGTTGGCATCTCCCATGATGGGCGTCATGACGTCGATGACATATGACATGGTGAGGGTGTAGTGGGGACCCGCCATGTTGTGGATGGCTGGGTGGGGTCTCTAGGCTATAGTAGGGGTGTGACTGGGTGTTGTATTGTGAAATGTCATCATCTGACAACTCCTCTTTCAGATGACGTATGTAAGGCAGGGGGCTACGCCTCCCACTGCCTTAACATGTCCAGCCAAAACCTCCCACTGATGGCGCAGTTTCGCCATTTTGGTTCTACATTCAGTATGACTCACACTTGCAACATCCATATCAACCTCACCTTGCTTTTGCTTTTGCAACACTCTATGCGCGGTGCTCAATTCGTGATTGTCCCTAATAGACACTTCTAAATCATTACGTACCTGGTTTATCTCATCCTGCAGCTCGCCCATTTCCTCACTCAACTGAGCATTTGCAGCACTTAGCAAATTATTCATTTGCAATGCCTGTCCCTTATCCTGTCTCAAACTTTCACATTCCTGTTTCAACATACACAGTTCCTGTTCTGTGGCTTGAGCAGAATGATGCAATAGTGAATCCTTTTCATTCCGCAGAGTTTGGAGTTCAGACTCCAAGTTCTGCTGCAGTCTAATACATTCTGTTTCCTGCAAACCCATCTGTTGCTTAAGAGATGAAATTTGCAGATCAAGGATTTGAAACCTCGCTTGGGAGGCTTCCAGAGCAGCATAGAGAGCTGCGATCATCAACCCTTTAGCTTGTTGCTTATTGGCTGATTGTCTCGTCTCTGTGTACTGGGTTGAAATCCCCAGTATAGGGTTTTCCGATTGTCTTGCATCCCACGCAAAGTCAGCCCATCCTCCATGGGAGGTAAGGTAGTTCGAGACATCGAGTCTCAGTTCTGAGCAGATATTTGATACGGTGGCCATTCTGTGGGAGGGAACAAAAAAATCAAACTGTGAAAAAGACACCGTGCTGCGTATCAATCCACAGCAGGAGCACTTTATACACAGCAGGGCTACTGTATAAGTTGTAGGCTTGCAATTCAAAGCTGTGATGGAGTGAGTCGAGTTGGCATCGACCACACCTGAAAAGAAGACAACCAGACTTTGCAAGTTACTACAAACTAGTTTTAAAATGGGACAGGTGATACGGGAATGTACACCTACTGTCCCCGTGGGAAAGGGAAAAGTTTGAGCAACAAGTGAAAACTTACAAACACCAAATATTGCCTGCACACGGTCACCAATTTGTTAGGCGGTCTAAACCTCACTTTCAGGTTCTTGGCCATATTGGAAATGCAAGTAATCACAGACACATTGCAATGAAGTAATAAACAAGTTTATTACTACCAAAGGATAAATCACAGTTACCCTAAGCAGTTCTTATCAATACGAACCGGGAGCCAGTGCTAAGCGTTCCCTATACCTCGAGGTTTCTCTGTGTCTCTTGGGGTCTCTCCTAAGGTCTCCGAGGTATAAGACTAGTGTATTACATTACATACCTATGATTATTACTATGGTTACTGTAAGATAGAAACATTTCTAGTTACAAAGATAAGTCCTATTGGCTAAATTAGAGGTGGCTCCATGGTCCAAGAAAACATTATACAATTCTGTATAGTCATCAGTTTGTGAACAAAAGAGTTCTTATACAGAGTCTTACATAACTCAGTGTAGTAGTACAAATCACCAAAAGGTGGCAATGCTGACTTACATATTATAATTATTCCAAGGACACAGGTGCCTTGGCATCTTACAAGTAAGAAATACACAGAAAATACATATAAGAATATATGTATTAGTAAGCAAAGTGTGTAACAACAATATGCATTCATATCCTGACATCTACTCTTGTACGGTAGATGCCCTTAGCCCTATATGTTAATATAACATATACTTAAATGCTAGCTGTCTATGTTGTACCTCTGAGGGTACCAATTAGGGTGCAGGGACCTCATGTAACACTCTGTATTGGAGGAATTGGGTTGGGAAATACATTGAACAGCCGAAAAGTAGAGCTGCCTTCACATTTATGAAAGATGCAGTCTCCAGATCCAGAAAAATACAACACTCATCAGTAACAAGGAATCTAATACACTGCCTAAAAAGGGGGTGCCAGTTAAAATATTTTTCCAGATGCAGATGTGTAGTCATCTGGGGCTGAGATGTGGAGGAGCAAAGATTTAAGGATGTGGAAGAGGCAATATTGGAGAGCTTGCAGTGCTGCAGCACATGGCCACTATTGATGGATTGATTTATTAAAAAATCTGTGACCTGGAAAGGCACACTTAGCCAAAGTTCATTTCCAGGTGCAACCCAGGGGGAAAAGGGAAGGGGAGCACAGAAAGAATAATATTACAAATACATCAGAATGTGGTTACATAGACAACTTTACAGGTGCAAGAGCAAACACAGCATGGTTCTTCACAATGATATGTAGACAAGTGTGCAAGAATACAATAAAGTGCACAGTGCCTTTTGGAGAAGGTGACAGTGCTTCAGGTACAGAATCAGACTGTGGGCATAGTCAAAGAAAGCCTTAATTAAAAGGGGAGGGCATAAGTAGGAGGGAGGAACAGGAGAGAGATAGGAAGAGGAGTCAAGAGAGGGGTTGACAAGAATAGGAAGGAGCCGGAAGGTGGCTTAGCTGGCATCTAAGGACTGGGAGTGAGTGAGAGAGGCAGATGGAAGAGAGCAGTAGGTTCTAGAGGGAAGGGAGGCAGTAGGAGAAGGCAACTTGCTCAGCAGAGGAGTGAGGGTGGGGAATGAAGAAAGTACAGGGATCCCTGGAGCAGAGAGAGAGTAAGAGGAGGAGGGGAAATTCTAGGAAATGTCGATCCATGAAGCCTGTTGTTATTAAAAAACAACTCAAACAGCACTAGTTCAGTACAAGAAATCTAATCTAGCAACAGACTAATGTGATCTATCCAGCCATATTCGCATAACTACAGTTAACTCATACAAGGACTGTACCTGTTTTTGTCTCTTGAGGAGGAGGCATAACAGGGAGATGACAGAAAACATCTATACCTGGCATAATAAATTACCAATGTCAGGGAGAAGCCTAACCACAGTGCGGTCTAACCAGCTAAAGGAAGCTGAACGAGTGGACTAGCCTATGGTAGCAGCTTTCAAGGACAGCAACGCCTCACCAGGGAGCTCAGAAACACAATATCTTTGACCATCAGGAAGAGATTGACCCAGAAACTGGAAACATCAAGTCAGATATGATTTCAAAGCCAGAACCTTGGCTGAGATGACCTCAGCATTTTCAGCCTGATAAAAACTGGACTCTGAATTGGTAATGTAACCCCCAGAGGCTTAATAGCATGCCCCTGGATGTGGGATATCTGGACAGCCTTATGGCTAGCTGTACATCAGCCCTTGAGACTCATACCTGGGACTGGGCTGTGTGCTGTTTGGGTGCCGAGGAGCTGTAAATAACAGTGTAACAGAAACTGACCTATGCATTTAGGATTTCAAGCAACATGGCAGAAAGTGCACATGTGAGAGTTCTGCCTGGTGACAAGGTGACAGTTGTGTAATGTGGACAGTTGCATGAGAACAGTCAGGAGGAAGCCCAAAGGAAAAACAGCCCCTACTGGTTTTCATGGGTAGTTGCAAGGCACATGTGGGTGCAGTTGAGAAGTTATGCCTTATGGGCTTGCAGCATGGACTTTTCCTACTTGGTCCATGGAGTGGTGGCTGAATCTTGTCAGGTGCGAAGTTGAGTCAACGGCTGTTCAGTGTTGCTGTACAGAGGAGGTAGATTGGTTCATGGCCAGCAGGGCAGATCCTATGAGAATTGGCTTAGGGCACTGAACATCTACTCACTGGAGGCCAGATGAGAATGGTGATATGATTGAAACCTTCAAGATCCTGAAAGGAATGAACAAGGTAAGCTAAATGGCAAGGAAATATAAAACCAGAATAGTGAATCTAGAACATGTGGATAAGAGTGAAAGCTGGGGGCAGGGATTTAGGAGAGACAAGAGGACATTTTATTTTTTAGAGAGAGTGGTTGAGCCATGGAACAGTCTGCTAGCTGAGGTGGTGGATGCTAAACCATTACTGGCTTCAAGCACAGCTGGGACAGAGTAAACTGCTTAGTAGTTACTCAGAGGGAAGTAGTAAAACAGGGAACATGGGGGCAGGTAGTGTAGATAAAACCACATGTAGAGGCCTCAGGGTATGATAGGGTATTACAGTACGGGCAGACTGGATGAACCTATGTTTTTTTTTTGCCATCATTTTCTGTGTTTCTGTGTTTCCCCTGGTGCCTTGACAGGTGAAAACTGAAGCAATTCAACAGTTGGTTTCTCATTCTGACTGGGGTTATCACTACCATTCATTGTCAAAGAGGAATGCTGACAGACAGGGAGCAACAGAAGAGAGTGGTGACAATGATGGATATGGACAGAGGAGTGCTGCTCAAAGAAATTGGGACTGCTTTGTCCTGGGTCGGAGAGGTGAACCAGTGTAGTGGATGCAGATAATGCAGTTGGACTCCAAAATGCCAAGTGTGCCATGGGAGGGGAAGGGACATTGATATGATCATAAGCTATACAGGGAAGAGGTTCTGTATGGGTGCCCTGACTGCACCCACAGCTGATTGTCCATAGCAGCTTGTGGGTGGCTCGAGTGGTGGAAATGCTGAAACTAAAGGAGGAGGAGGAGGAAGTGCAGGAGAAAGACTGAGAAATTGCTCACTCTTCAGCCAGTAATGACACCGAACCTATGTTGGACTAGTCAGACCCCATTACATTTGTTGTGCAGGAGCCAGCCATACAGGATATGGAGCTAAAACTGGATAGGCCAAGGCCAGCAGTGCCTTGGGCCCTCAAGAGCCAGAGGGACCTGCTCCAGGTGCATTGTTCTTTGCCAAACCAACATCAGCTAGTGGTGAAAGCCTTAGATCCATAGATTACTGGCTCTGTAGAAAAGTAGAGATGGGAACTATGACCCTACCAGGGGGCAAGTATGCTGCCTGCATGAGCTGCTTCACCATGACAATCCCAAGCCCAGCTCTGACACCCATTTCTATGGCACCTTGTCCATTACCAACTGTGCCAGAATGAATTAAGCACTTCCTTGGAGCTGGACTCTCTACCACTAATGTACCCAACACCAGAGGGCATTGAAAGCTGTAGGTAATGCCCATACCCAGTTCCAATAGGTGCAGGTATTGGCTCTTGGCTGGATGGGGGGGCTACTTAATCTGTCTCAGTGGCAGGGTGGTAGGTTCAGAGCACCATGACACTTCCCAGTGTTACTGGGGCACATTTGAGGGTCAGAGGGCATCCATTGAATCTGGCTGAGTGGTAGGCTGCCAGGTTTAGAGTAGAACTGAACTCCTTGTCAGGCTCTTCCTGCTTGTAACAGCAGGACGTAGAGGGGTTGGGGTTTTGAAGGTCAGAGAGTCTTTGCTGGTGGGCCTTAGATGGACTTGGTAGCTATGCAGGTAACAAGACTGGATTGGTTTGGAGCCCTTTAGAGGAGGGGTGGTAAGCAGTGGTTACCTGTTGGTGGTAACTATTAGGATGGCAGCAGTGGGTTTCCAAGTGGACACCCCTTTATGGAATGTGCATCGATGGATTTTGGGCCTGGAAGGTTTCCTTGAAGATGCCTTGTAGGAGAGATCAAGAGAATAAGTCACCATTTGTACTGATGGAGAGAGAACATCCATGTCTGGGAGATTCGGATGGGCTAACTGTGCAATGCAATGAGCAGCACTAAGGTAAAGAGTAGTGGTGGGCAAAATGGGCTCAATTTTATTTTATTTAGTTTTTGTTGACTGGGTAAGTGCACTAGACAAATCCTGCCTATTTTCAGGCACGACCCGGGGGAGGGGGATACAGATGAATGCCAACTGACTTTGAATCAGATTAAGCTGTTGGTGGTATTTTTAGTGAATTCACTCCATGAAGTGATTCGCGGAGTGAAGGCAAACTCGCAAAGTACTCCGCAACACGAAGCAGAGTACTTTGAGTCATAATGGGCAATGTGATATCCATTGAAAACAATGACTTCGCATTACTCCGCCTTCCCCAAACCACTACTCCACCAATTTTAAGGTGAAGTGCATTAAAAACAATGTACTTTGCTTCACTTCGTCTTGTTTTTAAGCTCCAAAGGCAAATTTTGCAGTGATTCATGGGATTTCAGGTCACATGGGCTCTAGATTGTTCTGTACAGCCTCAGTTCAGGGTAGTGTGTGTAGGAAGCTGTAGGAGATAGTCTACTCTGAGAGCTCTCTGTGATTCAAACCCTCTCAAAGCTGTTAGAAAAGCTTTTTGAGTAATTTGTTTTGCTCAAATTTTAGTTTGATTGTAGGAACCCCTCCTGTGCTAATATCATCGAGCGTTTATTGTTTGTGTGTGGATTTTGAATGTTAATGTCAAGCCATACAAAAGTGAGGGTTCTGGACTTCAAGAGGTCTGACTTTGGCAAGATGGGAGAGTGCCTTAGAAAAGCACTAGCAAACAGGCTAGAAGGAGGGGTGGAGCAACAATGAGGAAATATCAAAACTGCCATCACAGAGGCAACAAGCATTTGTGTGAAGCAAATAAACAAATCAAAATGTAAGAAAAAGCCACTATGGTTCTCAAAAGAAGTGGTGGTGAAGGTTAGGGAGAAAAAGATAGCATTTAGGAAGTATAAGGAAACACAGAAGGAGCAGGACAGAGAACTGTACCAGTTAAGGCAGCAGGAAGCAGGGAGGGTAGTCAGAATAGCAAAGGTGGAAACTGAGGAAAAGATAGC
Organism: Neoceratodus forsteri; assembly: GCA_016271365.2. Classification (NCBI taxonomy): domain Eukaryota; kingdom Metazoa; phylum Chordata; order Ceratodontiformes; family Ceratodontidae; genus Neoceratodus; species Neoceratodus forsteri. The sequence continues at coordinate 814,080,659 of CM028129.1, read as the reverse complement.
TAACTCAGTTAAGAAGGGGATAAAACCTTTTATAGGTATATCAGGGAGTGTAGAAAGACAAAGGGAGGGATAGTAAGGCTGAATAGAATGGATGGTGGGTGGGCAGAGAGTGACAATGAAAAAGCAGGGATACTGAATGAATACTTCTGTTCAGTATTCACAAAAGAGGAAGTGGGGGAGGTGCCTAATCCAATTAACAGAAGCACTCTGGAGGGGTCGATCCCATCCTTTCACAGAAGAAAGGGTTCTGCAAGAACTCCTAAAACTGAAGGTGGACAAAGCAATGGGGTCAGATGGAATTCACCCCAGAATTCTAAAAGAATTAAGCAGAGAACTAGTGACACCACTGACTACCCTTTTTAACAAATCATGGGAGGATGGTGTGGTACCTGAGGACTGGAAGAAGGCGGATGTGATTCCCTTCACAAAAGTCGGACCAAGACAGAGGCAGGAAACTACAGACCTGTCAGTTTGACCTCAGTGGTAGGGAAAGTGATGGAATCACTTCTGAAGGAAAGAATTGTTGAGTACCTAGAGGCCAGTGGGGCACAGAACCCAAGGCAGCATGGGTTCACAGCGGGAAGGTCATGTCATACGAATCTAATTGATTTCTTTGACTGGGTGACCAAAGTAGTAGACCAGGGAGGGGTTGTGGACATGGCCTACCTAGACTTTAGCAAGGCATTTGACAGAGTCCCACACAAAAGATTAGTAGTTAAATTAACCAGCCTGGGAGTGGGTCCCAGGGTGGTAGCCTGGGTAAAACATTGGCTGAACAACAGGACACAGAAAATAATTGTAAATGGAGTCCACTCTGAAGAAAGAGGGGTTACTAATGGGGTACTGCAGGGTTCAGTACTGGGTCCAGTCCTTTTTAATGTCTTTATAAGTGACATTGTAGAGGGACTGGAAGGAAAAGTATGCCGCTTTGCAGATGACACAAAGATCTGCAACAGGGTTGATATCCAAGGAGGTGTGGAAAGGATGAGAAGGGACTTCGCAAGGTTGGAGGAATGGTCAGAAGTATGGCAGCTTGGATTCAATGCAAAGAACTGCAAAGTAATGCACCTGGGAAACAAAAACTCAGGGGAAGATTACACAATGGGGAGGAAGGTAGTAACAACAACAAAAATGGAAAGGGACCTGGGGGTAATCATATCAGATGACCTTAAGGTTGGCAAGCAATGTGAGAAGGTGGTAAGGAGGGCTGGCGGGATACTGGGATGTATAGGGAGAGGCAACACCAGCAGAAAACAGGAAGTTGTTATCCCTCTGTACAGACAGTTGGTGAGACCCCATCTGGAGTACTGCATCCAGTTCTGGAGACCCCATCTCCGCAAGGACATAGACAGGATGGAGGCAGTTCAGAGGAGGGCAACTAAAATGATGCAGGGTCTGCAAGAGAAGCCATATGAGGAGAGGCTAAAGGAGCTTAATATGTATATTCTTGAGGAAAGAAGGGAGAGGGGGGACATGATAGAAATGTTTAAGTACCTCAGTGGAATCAACAAAGTCCAAGAAAGTAGCATCTTTCAGAAAAAGAGATGTGCAAGAACAAGGGGACACAATCTGAAGATAGAGGGGGACGGCTCAGGGGCAATGTGAGGAAATATTTTTTCACAGAGAGGGTGGTGGATGCATGGAACAGCCTTCCTGAGGAGGTTGTGGGATCTAAAACTGTGGGAGAATTCAAGAATGCATGGAACAGACATAGGGCAATTTTTGTGTGGGGTAGGAAGAAATAGGCTGTTGGTTAAATAGGATCTGCAGCTTATCCTCTAGGTAGTGAAACGGGCAGACTAGGTGGGCCAAGTGGTCCTTATCTGCCGTCAAAGTCTATGTTTCTATGTTTCTATGTTTCTATGTTTCATTGAGTCTGTGTAATAAGAGACAGTGAAAGTGTGCTTTGGGGAAGGGTGTATCTGTGGTGTAGGTAGATTTAACTGGGAGAAATAGGGAGTTCTTTGTTTTTTGGTTATATTTTTGTTGTATGACTGTGTTAATGTACACACAGTAATATTTTCAGTAATTGTTGACATTTTTTTGCTGATTGTGCATTGTGGATCTGGTGCAGCAATTCATAATTTCAGGTTGTTTAAAATAAGTGATATATTACTGAAGTTTTCAATTTGCTACGTGTTACTTGTAGACAAATTGTGTGTGTGAATGTTTGTGTGTGTGCGGTGCGTGACATCAAATAATACACCTTTTATTGTGCCATAGTGTAATTGCAGGTGCAGCAGTGTGAACCTGCAATTCACTGCAGCTAAGTGATTTTGTAATGCCATTGTGGTATATGTTCTTGGTTTTGCACTGCCGTAATCTGCAGTCAGTGACCCGCCACCTGCAAAAGGAATTGTTTTCCAGATTGGATTGTTTGTGACTTCAGCACCACTAGTTAGTTATGGTGTTTCATAGGTTTCATAGGTTGTCCTGAGCTCTTTAAAGACCAAAGTACATTTAGCTCGCCATAATATTAATTTGATAAATAATTAATACAATTAGTACCCTTTTATATTCTTGCTCTTCAGATTATAATCAAGTGATTGCTTAAAGGCTAACATAGTTGGACTACCTACAACCCCAAGTGGTAGTGTATTCCAAATTTTAACAACTCTTAGTGAAAACCAATGCCTTTGTGCCTCTGTATTAAACTTTTCTATCTTAAGCTGTAAATGATGGGCACGTGTATTATGAGACTGGTGTCTAAAAGTTAATCCTAGTTTTTTCCAAAGCTCATTATCAGATAGTGCCAGATAAATAAGACACATATCTCCTCTCAACCTTCGATACTCCAGAGAATAAAGGTCCAGACTCCTCAGTCTTTCCCCATAATTCTTACTCTGTACTTCCCTAATTCTTTTTGTAGCCCTGCGCTGAACCCTCTCCAGTGCATCTATATCTTACTTATGGCCTGGTGCCCAGAATTGTGAACAATACTCCACATGAGGGTGCACCAGAGAGGTATAAAGGGGAAGTAACACCTCCTTTTTCCTACTTTCGATATGCCTATGTATACAACTCAAAATGCTATTAGACCTCTTAACCACATGGTTACAGTGCAAATGGGATTTAAGGTCATTACTAACCATAATACCCAAATGTCTTTCTTCCTTTACTACCCTAAGTAACTGGCTATCTAGACTGTAATCCACGTCTGGATTTTTTTCCCCAAGTGTATTACCATACATTTATCAATGTTAAAAGATACCATGTTCTCTGTAGCCCTTGTCTCCAATTCTGCAAGAGCCTTCTGCAATTTTAATGCATCCATCAGGTTATTTACTGGGAAACCTATGCATGGGAAGTCCACAAATTTGGACAACCAGACATTTGTTGTAACATGCATAGTAGAAATACAAAGATTAAACAAGCATGGTCCCAGAACAGATCCCTGAGGGACCCCACTCATAACTGGGACCCATTCAGACAATTCCCCAAGGACACATATCTTTTGCTTCCGTTGCAACAGCCAATCCTCTATCCAATATACCAGTTTTTGGTGTATCCCAAGCTTAAGAATAGTTTTTATCAATTGTTCATGTGGGACTTTATTGAATGCTTTTGCAAAGTCCAGGAATATCACATCCACAGAACCACCCTCATCAAGTGTTTTACTTATTTTCCCATAAAATTCAATTAGGTTAGTTTGGCATGAACGTCCCTTTGTAAATCCATGTTGTGTCATGTCCCTAAGCCCGGCTAATTCTACATAATCCATAGTAAAGTCCTTGATGATGCCCTCCAGAATTTCCCCAAGGGTAGAGGTTAGGCTAATCGGCCTATAATTTCCCACACTTTGTTTGGAGCCCTTTTTGTGAATAGGGATCACTATTGCCTGTCTCCAAGCCTCAATAATTTTGGCCAGTTTCCAAGGATTTTTGAAAAATCAGTGTTACAGGCCCTGCCAAGTTATCTGCCAATTCTTTCAATAGTCTTGGATGTAAACCATCAGGTCCATAAACCTTATGTTGATTCAGATTTCTTAATCTAGTTCTGACTTCTTCAATCTCAATTATTAGATCCGATGCCCCCTTAGGTGGTTGATTCTGTGCCACAGATGTTTTTCCTACATTAAATACTGACAAAAAATATGTATTAAACGTATCAGCCATGTCCTTGTTGTCTGTTATTAATTTACCAGTATTATCCTTTAATGATCCAACTGTACGTCCTTGTCCCTTTTTCACATTAATATAAGCATAAAAGCTTTTATAGTTATCTTGCGTTTTAGTAGCTAAATTAAGCTCATATTTCCTTTTTGCCATAGCAATAGCTGCTTTGACCCTTTTTAAATGATATTTATAGACCTCCCATAATCTAGATTTACCACAATGTTTGGCCCTAGCATATGCCTTATTTTTTTTCTTAATTAGCTTTTTAATTGATGCTGTCATCCAAAGGGGAAGAGAATCCCTGGTTTTATGATATTTTTTATTAGTTGGGATGTACTTATAAATTAACCTATTTAATTTAGTAATAAATATATCCCACATTTCGTGTAATGTATGATTACTTAATTCCTGGTTCCAGTTCCATTTATCCAGTTCAATTTTTAGAGTACAGTAGTCCACCTTATTAAAATGATACAATACTGCACTACCACTAATACTGTGGTAACCCTTATTATATTGAAAACTGACCACAGAATGGTCACTATTACCCAAAGGTACATCAACCCTAAAATTTTGAATGTTATCAGTCAGATTAGTTAACACCAAATCCAAAATATGACTGCCCCTTGTATTTTCATTTACCAACTGTTCTAGTCCAACTACCATACATGTCTCCAGGAATTTAGCCTTGGCCTGGGAATTAGACTGCAATGTATCCCAGTTTATACCAGGAAGATTAAAATCTCCTAGTAAAATAACACTGTCTTCCTGGTTTACACACTTAACAAAATCCAATATAAGATTGTCATTTTCAGAACAAATAGCTGGTGGTCTATAGACCACGGCTATATTAATCTTTGGTGATCGTGGGGGAATAATTTTTACCCACAGGATATCTGCCTGTTCCCACATGGAACACTCTACACTCTCAGATGTTAAATCATTATATACATATAATGCCACTCTGCCACCTTTTTTTATGAAGCCTACCCTTATTATATAAAGTATAACCTGGGATTTGTTTATCCCAGGTATCATCTATCCTCCACCATGTCTCCGTAATTGCACATATATGTATATTATCATTACATAATTTCCATCTTAACTCTTCCATTTTATTTGTAAGACTTCTAGCATTAAGGACTAGTCATTTCCATATGGACTCCTCATTATATAGCACATTAATGTTTGTAGGCCCTATATCCCCCCCCCGAGTATTCAGTTTAAAGTTTGTTCAATAAGCAGTTTAATTTTGGATGAAGATACCCTTTTCCCATGCCTGTTAAGGTGTAGCCCATCCCATGAAAAATAATGATGGTTCTGGAAATCCTCCCAATGGTCCATAAAAATCTGCCCCTCTCTGTTGCACCACCTTTTTACCCATCCATTTAAACTTCTAATGCACTCCAACTGTCTTTTTCCTGCCCTAGGGACTGGTAGAATTCCAGAAACAATTAGGTCACATCCGTTATTTTTTAATTCTGCTCCCACACTCTCAAAGTCACATTGGATCTCAGTGAGATTTCTTTTACCGACATCATTGACACCTACATGTAATACTGCCAATGGAGTTTTTGTATTCTCAAGTAACCCTGGAAGTAGATTTTGTATGTCCCCAATCGCTGCCCCTGGCAAAGCAGATACTATTGTTGATACTGGGTGTTGTTGTTGAACTTGTTATGACTTTGCATCTGCATCTGTTGTTGAAGCCAAAGTTGTTTTTTTGGCTTCACATCCAGCATCTCTGCCCCCAGCCCCCACCCAGAGTTAACGTTCCAAAATCTAAATTTGTTTAGAATATTCTTGTTGATCCCCCAAAATGCCTGCAAAGAGATGTGCAAGCAAAGCTGTCTCTCACCATGGCACTGCTGCCAGTGGTAAGATTGTCTGTGGGCGTGGTAGTACACAGAAGTGCTTTGCTGATGTGAGGAAAGGTATTTCTCCTTCAGTGTTTTTTACAGCGCAATCAGTAGCTTCACTCATAGTTGGAGGAGATGATGTTGTCCCAGCTGGTGGTGTTAGAGCAGTTGCTGGTGGTGGTATGAGTATTGCTACCTCAAGTTTCACTTCTGACCAGTTTACCGTGTCTAAAAACATAGTGGAGTGTGAAGCAGTGCGAGTAAGTGGCAGTGTAGATGATGTCATACTCCCTAGTAACATCCCAGTAACTGAACATTAGGATTCTGATCATCATGTCAACGATAGCATACAATGTGACATTTCTTCCACCGGGGTTCGGGTCATGCATTTGCCATGCAGTGATTCACAGTGTGGTGAAAAAAATATCAGGTGATGGTGGTGTTTATGATGAGGAATCTGATGATGATGACGTTGCTGTGGTTGCAACATGCAGTCCACATGCCAGCATCCAAGCAGAAGATGTGGATGTGGATGATGCTGATTAATATGATGATGATGTAAGTGACCCCAGTTGGGAACCAGAGAAAAAGAAATTCAAGGTGGCTGTGTCTGTGTCTGTTTGCATTAACCCGTAAAAAGTTGTGATTTACCAGTTTCAGTTGATGGTGGTGATGATGATGATGACCCACTAATAATGATAGGTAGTTGTGGTGGTCAGTTGCAGTCCAAGTGTGTAATGCCTGAAAAATCATGTAGCACACACTCCACTTCATGGCTTAAAAAAACAGAGTCCAATAAGCAGCATCAGGGACATGTTAAAACTAGATCATCACAATCTCGTTTGGGATTTTTTTGTGCAAGATGCAAATGAAGAGTCAGTTGCAATCTGCCAGGTTTGCCATGCGCGTGAGTCGAGGTAAAAAGGGGAGCCATCTGGGCACAGGAGGACAGCATTCGCATCTTAAGAACAGGCACATGGCACTGTGGACCCAGCACAAGATGGCAGCTAATACCGTAGTGGGGCATTCACCCTCGTCATCAACTATAATGAGCATGTTATCCTCTTCTGTGATTGTAAATCAAATAGGAAATTAAAAGTGTACAGTAGTGATGAAATAAGAGCAGAGGATTACTACAGGCATGCTGAGGTGGAGGAGCATAATGATTTTGAAATGTTGTCCAATGGTGGTGAGAATAGCAGTTTTGGTGGTGGTGGTGGTGGTGGTGAATGCAGTATGTCTAGTGCCAAGTGATACATCAACCCTGGTTGGTAAATCTGGGAAAATAACTGCATTTCTGAGTTTGTCATCATCACCTGTGCAACTGTCTTTATCAAACGTCCACACTCCACCCCCTGCCATTCGCAGAGCAGAACCATTTGTCATCACACCCTGAGTAAAATGTTTGTCAGCCCACATTACAGAGTGTTTTTGAACATAAGCTGAAGTACCCACCCAATCAGACAGCGTCACGTGAACCTAATGTTGCTGTAGCTGAAATGCTGGCAATTTATCTTTTGCCCTTCTCCTTTGTGGAGAATTCTGGGTTCCAGCAGTTTGCTGCATGTGTCTGTCCAAAATGGAAAGTCCCATCCAGGACATACTTTTCTACCCATGCTGTCTCTGGGTTGTACCGTACTGTGTCTGACTCTGTAAGACATGCCCTTCAACATTTCTCCTCTCCATTCATCCATTTAAGTATGGATATGTGGACAAGTGGCAAAATAGTGGGGAGTTCATATTTAAGCAATAAGGCATGACAAGGTGTGTGTTATCGTGTAATAACATCACTCCTGGGGTGGGTTGAAGCACGAGGTGAAGCCGAGTGCTTCCACCACGCCAGGAGTGATGTTATTACATGATAACACACACCTTGGAGTGCCTTATTACAATTATACAATGGCTCGATGTTATACAAAACAAAAATAAAAATAAAAATGTTTTTAGTAGATTTTTAGTGAGGCAGTATATCTTTGTTTAAAAAAAAAAAATTAAAAGGCTCAGGCTCCATAAAATCAGCACAGTGATTTTATTGTGTAATATCATCACTGTCTCAGGCACACACTGACCAATCAGAGTCCAGGAAATTTTCTTGCCATTATATAATTGTGTATAACTGCACATTGGGCGCAGGTGCCGGTTGTTGTTTGTGCTGTTGGTAGTGTGAATAATCAGTGCAGTAAAGTGGAGTATCGTGGTAGCAATCTTCTAGGAATTTGACACCATGCGATGGTTGCTATGCACAATGTGACCTGTTCACACACTGGTGAAAACATATTGGACTTGGTACTGATGGAAATTGACATGTGGCTGAACCCCCTGTCCCTGAGAGTTAGGTTCAAGCAAGTGACAATGGGTCAAATGTGATGAAATGCATCACGAATGGTGGCTTTGTTCGTGTTCCATGCATGGCCCACTGTTTAAATCTTGGGGTGCAGGAGTTTCTGTAGCACCCTGATATAAAGGAAATGCTGACAGTTGCATGCCGTATCTGTTCTCACTTTTCAGGCTCTGCAAAGGCCCATGACCAACTTCGGCAGTTGCAGATCTGCAACAGCCTCTCGCAGCACCACTTTAAGCTGGAAGTTGTCACCCAGTGGAACTCCACTTTATACATAGCAGAGAGGTTGTATGAACAATACAAAGCCATTTCAGAATATCTTGTCATGCACATTAACCATGACACTTCTGGGGCCTCCATGTCTATGATGACTGAACAGTGGCGCCTCATGGACTCCGTAATAACAATTTTGAGGCCTTTTGAACATGCCACACAGGCAGTGAGTGGCGAGTCTGCCTCCATTAGCCAATCAATTGTACTGCTGTAGGTGCTGAGGCAGACATCGCTGAATGCACAGCATAGCCTTGATGTTGCCGAAGACAGTGCTAGCAGTATGTTGCTGAAACACATGCTGACAGTATTCGACCAGAATCATCACATCTTGAGCATTCAGCATAGTGACAACTTTGAAATAGCAACAATGCTGGACCGATGATACAAACGTGGAATTGCCTCAGTACTGGAGGGCGGCCCTGAACAGGTAAAAAATGTTAGTGGGCAACTGGTGCGCTTGGTTCAAGGAGCACAGAAGTCACGTGCCAAGGTCAGCAAACCTCAGCAACATAATCAGGCTAAAGGTGAACCAGGAGGAGTATCAACCATATCCTGTAAGGGGAAGGAGACTGCAGTTCCAGGTGGTCTGTCATCAAAAGAGGTTGGCGTTAACCCACTTTGGGAGGCTTTGTCCCAAGTGGGGATTTGTGAAATAAATGATTCTGGAGAACAGGATGATGCATCAACCACTGGACTTAGTGTAGCACAGAGAATAGCTGAGTCATATTTGTCTGAAAACAGGCATCTGTCAATAACTGATGATCCTCTTTTATACTGGAGTGGAAAGGTCAGTGAATGGCCAGAGCTGACTGCAGTGACCCTGAAATACCTGACATGCCCACCCTCCAGTGTAAGTGTCGAGAGGGTATTCAGCTCAGCAGGTGCAATAGTTTGGGATCGTCATGCAAACCTCTCTCTCCTGCAAATGTCAGTTTGCTAACATTCATAAAAATGAACGAAAGGCACATACCAGCTCAGACTGCAACTTCAGTGTTCATTCCCCGGCCTAGTCATGGTTTTGCTGATGTAGAAATGGACCATCCTGGTGGCACTGGCAGTGGCAGCTTAAAACGGCCTACCACTGATGTAGATGATGACACAATGGAGAAAGAATTTCCCAGTGGTCAGAATTCAGACATAGATGACTGTGAGGGCAGCTTTCTTTATGAGGATGATGATGAGGTTAATGTTGGCAGGTTTTAACTTAAGTGGTTAAAAGGCTGTCACATTTGTTGTATGATACATGTTTTCTTTTTCATAAAGTTAAATGAGTGCCCCACTCAGAATGACTCAAATTCCATATGTCACGTCACATTTATAACACAGAGCATAATACATCCTGGTCCCTGTACCACCACCATAAGACTGCTGTTAGCCAGTGCCAATATAGGGAATGTCACCATGTGCCCCCCAGACCACCATCACCATAAGACCGCTGTTAGCCACTGCCACCAGAGGGAATGACTTTGTGTGCTCCCCTGGACCACCACCATAAGACTGCTGTTAGCCTGTGCCACTATAGGGAATGTCACTGTGTGCCCCCCGGACTACCACCATGAAACCACAGTTAGCCACTGCCACCAGGGGGAATGACTGTGTGCCCCCCTGTACCACCACCATAAGACTGCTGTTAGCCAGTGTCACTATAGGGAATGTCACCATGTGCCCCCCTGGACCACCATCACCATCACCATAAGACCGCTGTTAGCCACTGCCACCAGAGGGAATGACTTTGTGTGCCACCTGAACCACCACCATAAGACTGCTGTTAGCCTGTGCCACAATAGGGAATGTCACTATGAGCCCCCCCGGACTACCACCATGAAACTGCTGTTAGCCACTGCCATCAGGGGAATGACATTGTGTGCCCTCCTTAACCACCACCACCATAATACCACTGTTAGCCACTGCCACCACCACCACCAAATGCAGGAAGATGTGAGAGGGAATGTCATCATCTGCCTCAGCTGTGACCACCACCACCACCCACCACCACTATTGTGACAGTGTTTTCCATTACATGTCTTGACCATGCCAAGGCAGGGGGAGTCGAATAGGAGACCACATCCATCAGCCACAGGCACAAGACTTCTTACTATGAATACTATAAAGTAAGTTTGTGTATTAATGGTTTTCATGCTATTCAACTTCTTTTAGCTGTGTGTTTTGTTTTCTGTAGCTTTTCTGAGTTGCAATGGTCAGACACATATGGTCAACTTATTTTTTTTTTTACAGGTTAACAACAATGGACTGTCCTTTGCTGAAGGTCAGTATCAATGGTACAGCAGCAGTACTGTCGACATAGGATATCCATTTCCAATCCATACTGGTAAGTATATCAATTTTATTTAATCTGTTCCTTTTTTTTTCATAACAGTGCAAAAAATCTGACTGATGATTTTAAATTAGGTAACATATACATCACAAAAAATATTTCTGCAACATGTCAAGCACTGTATTCCAAATTTGCAGCTGCAGCCATGACAGTGTTGGAAAAGTTTGACCTTGTTGTGTTACTTGACAAGATGTGGTTTTAAAATGTAACTTGAGTTGAGATGCAGGGACACTGACACAGTGTATTTGTTGCAGCCTGGTATTTAAATTGTTATCTGATGACTGCACTGGGAGAGCTTGCTGTCTGTGTTAATCCAGGTACAGGTGGTGGAACAGCCACAGCTTAAACATAATGTCTTACTGCTGCAATCAAGTTGTAATACATCCTTCATTTCTCTTTTTAGGAAACTTCCAGATGCTTTGTGGCATTATAGTTGCCTTATCTAAAGAACATCTTCAACATCATGCCTCCCCCCCCCCCGGGCTGGGGCAGACATGCAACAAGCAGAAGTCATTTGAATCAATGATGACCATGACACATTACCGAACTGGAGAAGGATGCAGATAAAATCTGAGACGAAGTAACCAAATAATAAACCATTAATGATATTTACCTGCAAATATCACCCCCCCAAAAAAAAATACTTACCTTCATTGGCTTGACAGTGTTTCATTTCCAGTTCCAACACCAAATTTTCTCATCAAGCACGGGAATGTGCTGCCAATAGTATGTGATCTGTGATACAAAACAATACAATGAGTACGTATGTGTGTGTGTGTATATATATATATATTTATATATATATATATAAGTATGTCAACCCCCACCAAGAAAATACATATATATATAAATATGTATATAGATCAACTCACCAAGGCTACTATTAGTGTACACACAAAGGGCACCCTTCCATCCGGTTGAGGTGATCGCATCGCAGCACACTTTGGACAAACAGTTATCTCACTGTCATCATTTGTGATGGAACACTGAATGGTCATTCATGTCATGGTATCCCTCCTTTACATGGTTTGGCAAGACACTGTGCATCATGACATCATCATCATAGTAAGGTCAACAGCATTACATGTAAGTGCAACAGCAGCAGCACTTGTGAATTTTCTGGACCCAAGACAGTTGCATTTTGGGGATGCACAATAATTATGGGGACTGTGTGTGAGTACTGTGTGCATGACTGAGTGCGCCATTAATTCTGGGAGACTTTGCAATTCTTGTTACACTACAATTTCACTTTATCAGCACTTGTGAATTTCCTGGACATAAGACAGTAGCATTTTGTGGATGCACAATAATTCTGGAGACTGTGTGTGAGTACTGTACGCATGACTGAGTGTGCCATTAATTCTGGGACACTTTGCATTTCATTTTACACTCTCATTTCACTTTGTCAGTACTTTTGAATTTTCTGGACAGAAGACAGTAGCATTTTGGGAATGCACAATAATTCTGGGGATTGTGTGTGAGTACTGCGCGCATGACTGACTCCACCTTTAATTCTTGGAGACTGCGATTCTTGTTACACTGCAATTTCACTTTGTCAGCACTGGGGAGTTTTCTGGACACAAGACAGTTGCATTTTGGTATTGAGAATTCTGGTTAGTCTGGTAAATATTTTTGGAGCCTCAGTAATGTTTACATTCTGTCATGCTATCGTGAAGTATTTGTCAAAAAGCAGGACTGAGCAGTGCAATTATACTGTGCTAAATGACAGGGGCCAGATATTCAGAAATGTGCCAAATGCCAGCACAAGTCCGGCGCAGCACAACTCCAATCCACCATGGCACAATGTGTGTGATATTCAAAGGTTGTGCATGGTGAAATGCACCAGCGTAACACAGCTGAATATCGCAGGGATGCACCATGGCACACCCAGAGGTGTGCCAGGGAGCAATCAGACCTGTGCCATAGCGCAACCAGAGATGCACCAGGGAGCAAAGGGAGAAGTGCCAGGACACACAAGGACCAGCCCCAGTCAATGGTGGGAGCATAGCAACAGTGAGAAAGCAGGGGGCAGACAGAGGAACACAGCTGGGGACAGTGGCAGGGAGGCACAATGGTAGGCCACAGGTGACCACCAACAGCAAGGTGCAGATAGGCACCCAGCCTCCCCAGCACCATGGCACAGGACACAGGGAACATGTGGCACTAAAGGCCAAGGGAGGGCTGCCACTGGAACCCCCCGCTGCAAGCCCTGCCCCCAACCAGACCACAACCAGCCACACCCTGGACCATGGCACCCAACACACATGCCACACATCCTGGACAGCCAGCCCATGGCTACCCCAAAGCACAGCCACTGACCAAGGGGCAGAACACCACCATGCATGGCCAGCACAATGACACAGGCACACTCCACAGACACGCACCATGCCACTGCAGCATGGGTCCACATGCCAGCTCCAAAGCAGACATGGACACTGGTAGTTAAGTAAGAAATCTGTATTAAACATAACCATATACAAAAGAATGGGGTGGGAAAGGATAGGAGAGTGAGGGAAGGGGACAAGGTGCAGGGACTGTACAGTGGGACGGTGAAGGAAGGGGAAAGGATGGCAGGGGTTAAAGGGAAACAGTGGGGTCCAACTATAGATGGCCATGGCCTGCTGCTGCCTGATGCCTCCTCTGTTGCCTGTCCTGCAACACTATCCACCTTGTCTGCTGGGCCACCTCCAGGGTCATGGATGTAATCAATATTATTTGCCATAAGAGGGGGCAATGCAAGAGCAGCTGCAACCACCTTCAGTTGCTATGACAAAGGAATGGACAGGTGATCAGTGCAAGTCCCTAGAAACCATGCCCTCCCACTGTGCGCAACAGGCAGTGGGAACACACACCCCTTGAGTGGCACCCTGGCCACCCACAGTGGGTAGGCCAATGTCTGCCAGCATCCCAGCATGCCATGACAGTGCACAGCAGTGGACACTGCTGCCCAGAGGCCACCCGACCAGGCAGTGACAGGCAGTTGGCACAGGGAAGCAGCAGCATCACAGCAGCACCGGTGGCAGCCGGGTGCACACCCATCCCACCAACAGCTAGTACACGTGTGCAGTGGCTGACCCATAGTGGCATGTACACCGCACAGTGTGCAGCACACAGCACAGGTGTCCATGGCTGCACCCTCACCCCTGCTGACTACCCGATACTGAGTAGAGGAAGACAACAGTGCCTACCTGCTCACTGCAGTGCCACTCATGCCTGTCCCACTGCCGCTGCACTTCCACCGGTCAGAACCACGCCTCCACCAGTTGGTCCCGCAGCAGCCTGCTGCACCCTGTGAGGCACCCCCACTGCTCCTGCATGGCACCGATCTTCAGGCCCTAGGAATGGAACACAGACAGGCACACATTAGAGAACAACCACAGCATGTACCCACAACCCCCACCCCTGAGCACAGTGTGTGCCCCAGCCTGACATGGCCCACAAGGCAGTAGTACAGTGCACCTGGTGGCTGGCAATGCCACACCGCAGTGCACATGCTGTCAGTGCCCCCCCACAGGGCATGTCAGGCAGCCCAGCCAGCACCACAGTACAGTGGTTGGGTACACATGCAGCATGTAATGACTTATCTGGCCATGGCATGGCCTCCCCTGTGGTGCATGCCTGCAGCAGCCTCAGTCTCTCAGGGTCCTGCCGCATCATGTCCCCATACTGGTGGCAGCATTGCTCACTGGTCTGTGGTACCCCAGTGACCCGAACTAATCCTGCACCGATGGCCTCTCAGATCTCTCTCCTGACCTGCTGCAAGGGCTCCTGGCCAAACAGACCTGGTGCATGCGCCTGCACATGGGCCACAAGGTTGACCAGCTCCAGGTCTGACCAGCTTCAGGCATGTCGCACACCTCACCACGCCATGCTCTCCACTCAAGGTGCTGGTTCAAAATGATGGCCAGTAGCGCATGTGCACAACATGCGCGGGATGTGTGCAACTCATGTAGGCATGTGCCGCTCATGCCAATCATGCATCACCATGGATGAGCAGCATGGGCATGGCCCACCCAGCATGTAATGATGTAGTCCCAAGGGGCATAGGGTCAGGTCAGGGGTCACCCAGAGCACAGTGCATAGAAGCGCAATAGAGGCCATGGTGCACAATGCACCATGGCCCCTATAGCACTCTGAGTATACAGTGCACAATAGCCGGTAGCACAGCCCATGACGCATGCATAGTGTGGGTGTGGCCTATCCAGCATGTGGTGGTGTAGTCCCAAGGGGCAAAGGGCACAACTGGGGTCAGGGGTCACTTGACGCACAGTGTGCCGGAGCACAATGGAGCCCATGGCGCATAGTACGCTATGTCCCCTATAGCGCTCTGAGCGCACAGTGCACACTAGGCAGTAGCACAGGCCAGGAAGCATGCGTACTGCAGGTCAGTGCACTGTGCATGTCATGGCATTGTGCTATGACATGTGCTGGAGCAAATCCATTCCGCACGGAGCAAGTGTGTGATATTCAGCCACCACATGCTAATAAGCTCATCAGTCAATGCACTGGGGAAATTAGCATGTCATTACCACTGCACCACAGCTGATTTGCATGCAATGCACTATAAAGGCACTGCAAAAACAGCACAGGCCATGGACCAATATTGCAACCATCTGAGGTAAGTTGTGCCTGCTGTGGGACCAGCCAGTACAGCAGGGTGGATGGGGTGGGCAGCTGCAGGCAGTGACACATATGTCCTTGTCGACAGGTAGCACCATGTCTGAGCATGAGGAGAATGAGGAACATGGGCCTGCCTGCAAGCGCAGGCCCAACTTTACGAAAGCAGAGGCCGATGCCCTGTTCGAGGCCTACCTCCGACAGGGAGCAACTGCTGAGTGGTGCCACTGGCACACCACAGGCCAGGTCTGCTGCCTGAGTGGAGGTGGCAGCAGCTGTGAACCTGCAGGGCAGCCACCAGCAGTCTGAGCAGGAGTGCAGGAAGAAGGTGGGCACTGATAAATGCTGCATAAAGGAGAAGGTGGTGGCAATATGAGCAACCAGGACAGCCACTGGTGGGGGCCATACTGCTGTGCCCACAGCTCACAGCACAAGAGGAGCTGGTGGCAGCCATCATATGTCACAGAACCGTTGAGGGTGCGCTGAGTGGTGACTTCCAGACAGGAGGGAGCCCATCACTGCATGGTATGTATGCCATGCCCGGGGGGAATGCCGGTATTGCAGCACTATCGCATCTGTTTTCTCTTACAGCACTGGCACACCAGCATGCAGTGGCAGGGGCACCAGCGGCAGCCTTGGGGGCAGGCCCAGCCCCAGAGGACCAGCCATCCACCTCCATGGCATCTGGGGGGCCCGATCGACTGCAGCACACCACCGCTGTCCAGCCGGATGTCCTGGCCTTGGTGTCGGATGAGGCCCTGGCTGTGTTCCAGCAGGATGCCAGCCATGGCATACTCTGCATGGAGACACAGATCAGTTCAGGGTTGGACACTGATGACAACATGACCATCATCCTGGACAGCATGGGTGGTGTTGTGGGGGAGACACCCATACCTACTACCATCACTGGCAGCATGGCCAGTGGCCTGTCAATACTGGAACAGCTGCCCGCCACCACCACTGGTGCTGCCATGTGCACAGCCATGGCACTGCTGTGTGGTGGTACTGGTGGCAGTGTATCCACTCAGGTACTGGGCAGCATACAGGGGCCAGAGGGGCTGCAGCAGCAGATGGCTGGGGACATTGAGTGGCCAGATGCAGAGTCCATTGCCGAGGCACCAGACAGTGACCTACCCCATGGGGACCCCTCTGTGCAGCACCCACCTGAGCAGAGGGCCATACAGCATGGTTGTATATCACCGGTGGGATGGCGACATGCCCATGCTCCCCTGGGCACTGACCCATTGTCAGAGCACACCTGATTGCTGTGAGCCTCCATGGAGCAACAGGTGCTGCTCATAGCTGGGGGTGTGTGTATTTCATGCAGAGGTGCACCAGGTAGCCAAGCTGCATGAGAGGGGCACTGTGCAGGTCCTTGAGGATATACAGCACCTATGGGAGGACACGACCACATCCCTGGATCACATTGCCAATGCGATCTTGGTTGGCCTTGCACCACTGGCTGACACAGGGCATGGCCCCCCAGTCACAGACACCGCAGAGTACACTGTCCACCCCATGGACCCGGCGTTGAGCAACACCCACCATGTCGACGCCAGGCTCTGCTGTCGGCATCCCACACCCCTGCATGAACTCGATTGCGTTTCTGAAGTTCAAACCTTGGGGGGGCAGTTGCTTACACCCCCTGTGGCCTTTGAGCAGCCAGTGGCTGCTGAACGGCCCCAGCATGGCCTCCCCTGTGTCCAGGGTGGCCACGGTTTTGTGCGGCGGACCTGATGTACGCGCTTCCCTGTCTGCTGCCACTGCTCTGCGTGCACATGGGCGAAGTGTGTGGATGCATGCCACAGTTGTGACAACTGTGTGTTGCACCATATGCTGCCTGTGTGTGCACCTGCCTGGCCACTGGCCCATGTGGCATGTGGGTGATGACAGCAGAACAGCACTGGTTGTGCCTGTGCACCGGTGCCCTGCATCTGATCCATGCCACGTACTGGCACCTGGGCGCGTGTTTGCGTGTGCATGTGTGTGTGTGTGTGTGTTGCTGTATGGTGCTGCGTGCTGTTGTGTGTGGCTGTGTGGCATAGCCACCCCCACCCCTGCCCCACACCTCTGTGTGTGCATGCCCATTACCATGCCTGCCCATGCCCTTGTGCCATACCATTGTGTATGGCCACTGCATGGGTGTTGCTCCACCTACCTGCATGCACTAAAATACTCCTGTCTGGTGCTGGTGTGACATCCTTTGGAGCTGGGGATCCCTCTGCCCAGGGGGGGCTGCTCACTGCCCCATGGCCCATTGCACTCGTCATCCCTACTGCTGTCCCCCTCTTCAGCCTTGACAGCTATCTCACGGTCAATGGCCATGTTGTGCAGTATGCAGCAGGCCAGAAATAGGCCACAGGCTTTCGAGGGGCTGTATTGTAGGGCACCGTCAGACCTGTCAAGGCACCGGAATCATGCCTTCAGCATCCCAAACACAGACTCAATGATGTTCCGCATGCTTGCGTGTGCCTCATTGTAATGGTCCTCTGCTGGGGATGATGGATGCCGCTAGGGGGTGAGCAGCCAGGACCTGAGTAGGTAGCCACTGTCACCTGTGTGGACAGATACATGGTTAGCCTACTATCCTATGTCACTGTGCCCCTTGCTCATCCCTGGCACCCCCGCAAGTGCACCTGCCCTGCCCGCCCCATCCCATGCCCTGCTGTTCCCAGCTCCCCCTGGCTATCCCATACTCATCCACTAGGTGGCTGTGGGGATGTCCCCACACTTGAACCTGTGGCACAGCACAGAGCTGTGCCAGATGAATGTATCATGTGCACTCCCGGGGTGTGTGCCACAGACATTGGTTATGCGCCCCCTGGCATCGCACACCACCTGGCAGTTGACACTGGGGTAGCACTTCCTGTTGATGTATGCTATGCACACAGGGCCAGGTGACATGCGGATGCCCACATGGGTGCAGTCAATGGCCTCAAGCATGCCAGGCATCCATGCTACCCTGTGGAAGTCCTGCATGGTTGCTGCATGTTCTGCCTGTGTGCTGGAGAACTTGATGTATTCCGTAGCATGTGGCAGCAAGATGTTGAGGAATTGTGTGAGGAGGCATGACATGTCCGACTGGGTTATGCCTGTGGTGTCCCCTGTTGGTCTCTAGAAGGTGCCTGTGGTGAGCAGGCACATGACGGCTGTCACCTTCATCTCCACTGATATGGCATGGCTCGGTCTAGTGGGTGCCTGCATCGCCTCACTACACAGCTCACAGAGCTACCTCAGAATCACCTGGTTCAGGTGATACCAGCCCACAATCTCTGTATCAGAGTAGTTCTTGAAGCTGATGTGGGCACGGTACCACCTGTTCCAGGCGTACCACCAATGGGCCCTTCCACAGCCACATTGCTCTTCCTCCTGCCTCCTCACACCTCTCATTACGGTCTCCACCTGGAAGGCTGTGCTGGCCATGGCCCCAGCTGCCCTGTCTCCCCCTGGGTGGTCAGCTCCTGTGGTCTGCTTGCCACCGTGGGGCAGTGCCTTTCTCTCTGCCAGGCTCTCTCTCTTGCTTTCCCTGCCCCTGGCTCACACTCCACTGCCACCTCAGTTCCACACCCCATGGCTGCCTGCTCCACTCCCTCAGTCCCTCACAGGCTCTGTCTCCCTTTTTCCTTCTGTTCCCTCCCTCCACAATCTGGTGGCTTGCTGTCTCTCTCTCTCTCTTTCTCACTCCCCTCTGTTGCAAGTGCTGTCCCCGTGCTTGCACTCTGTATTTATAGGCTCAAGCCTGCTCGGCGCATCTGGACATTGCTCTGCACTTGCGCCATAGGTCGGGGGTTGAATATCGCACTGTGCCGCATATTCATGGGCACGTCTCCTGCCCTTGCACATGCATTCATTAGGGTTGCACATTGGTACACTGCTACTTGCACTGCACACTGGCTCCCACTGAATATTGCTCCGTTGCACATTTCTGCAGTTGCGCCATGCACAACTGCTTTGAATATCCTGCCCCATGTGTGCAGTCCATCTTCTTTCCTGTGTGTACAGACACTGTTCTGCTTCTTGCAAGTTGCAAACACACACACACATATATATATATATGCAGATGCTGATTTGTTGCAGTGTTTATAGTATGAAGAATAAAGATAAGAATATATATATTGTAATTTTATCTGTACCATCAACGGCAGCAGATAAAGTTTTAGGATATGTTTTCAGAGGTCTTGGGCCAGTGTGCACCTCAATCACTCACACAGAGACAGTGAACACATAACTTTGTGGAGATAATAGCGCAGAAAATCATGCTTTTAAACAAATCATACGCAACTCACATAAAATATTGCTGAGACACCCAAAATATTTTATGGTGTACAGATATGTTCAAATCAGAATATATAACAGGTCCTGCACTCCACTGCCACCACACTGTGCTACCACTGGGGCCGTGTCGTGTTATGGTGTACATAAACTTGCTGCAAAACTGACACTGCCAGTGTAAACTAGAAATACATATTCCAGAACAAATAATGAAAAGAAGGAATGTGGTAGTACAATGCGGTGGCAGTGAACTGGACTTTATATATTTTCTGACTTTATAATGTCTGTACACCAGAAATATTTTGGGTGCATCAGCAATACTTCATCTTTGTTGGATACAGTTTGTTGAAAAGCTCTATTTTTTGTTGCTATGATATCCTAACAAATAAAGTATATGCTATATATTCTTATCTTTATTCTTTATACCATAAACATAGCAACAAGTCAGACAGCAATCAGCATATATATGTTTGCAAGAAGCTGGACAGTGTCTGCAGTACATACACACACAGAAAAGAAGACTGACTGCACACATGGGCCCAGATATTCAAAAGGGTTGCGCATGGTGCAACAGTGTTGCGCCATGCACAACCCACTGATGCGCCCCAGTGCGATATTCAAAAGGGAAAAGTGCGCCGCATAAATCCTGATGTGCCGGAGCGCATCAGTAATGTATGCAGGCACAGGTGGGGGGGGGGCATGCCCATGCATAACCTGCACAGCCCGATATTCAGCCTGGGATGTGCAGAGTCATGCATGCGCAACCCCTACCTGCACCTGCACAAAGTTAAGCTCCAAAAAAAGGAACAAATGATGGCCACCCACAGGTGAGCTGCCGCATTGCTGGCCGCAACATGGCAGCTGTCACCTGTGGTTGGCCACCCGAGTTCCTGCCGCACCTGGCGGCGCCCCCATGCCCCATCGCAGATCCATCCGCGAAAGACACTTCTTGGCGGTCCAGTGACCCCTATGTGCCTGATCACGGGCATCGGTATAAACCCACCGTCAATATCCCTGGTGGTCCAGTGGACCGCACTCTGCCTGATTGCGGGCATCTGTAAAACATAGAACAGTCCTATTACCCTGGTGATCTAGTGCCTTCCCCACCGCCCACTGGAGCCCTCACCGCCTGTGCCCTCTCAGTCAGCCGGCAGGTGGCAGCACCACTCTGCCTGCCACACCATCGCTCACCGACCAACAGCTTGGTGGCTGCACCCATCGGGTTCACAGCGCGGTGCTACGGGCGCAGGTTTATACTGTACATTTAAGTCCAGATATGTGAATGAATCTATCTACATATCTGACTGGGGTTGGTATGAGCTGCACGCCCATTGGCTCATGCTGAAACCATCGGTATGCAGCCCTACCGAGCTTTCATTCGGCAGGGCGTGGGGTGGCAGGCGGGTGGGGTACTGCCGCCCACCGCTGACTGGGGGAGGGGTGGTGGGGCCCAGTGGGCGGGTGGGGAGGGGGTACACGAGACCACCAGGGTAATAGGACTGTTCTATGTTTTAAAGATGCCCGCGATCAGGCAGAGTGCGGTCCACTGGACCAGCAGGGATATTGGATGGGGGAGGGTTTATACCGATGCCTGCAATCGGGCACATAGGGGTCCACTGGACCACAAAGAATATTAGAGGAGGGGTTTGTTTTAGATGAATGCCCGTGATCGGGCTTCAGGGGGCGTCGGTCCCCGACGGCTGCTGCCTGGCAGGGCCAGGCGCAAGTCGTCAGGGATTGGCACACCTGCATGTTAATGGGATGCAAATGGGACCATAATGACATGCAAATGGCCCCTTGTGCACCTTACATAAATTATGGCCCCATTTGCATCTCCCCTTTTGAATATCGCAGGTGCTGTGCATGGTGCAATGGCACTTGTGCTAGCACATCTCCATGCTCCACTCTGCCCACATGCGCTGGTGCGGTGCCACTCACGCTTGCAGTGACAGTGGGTGTGCGCTAGGGTGCAGAGCCCAGCTGTGCCAAGCACAGCCCGCTTGAATATCGCCCAGGCCACCCCTGAGCAACAAAGTTGAGCTGCGCCCAGGCTTGCGCCACAGCCTGGCGCAGTTTGAATATCCTGGCCATGCAGTTTACTTGCACTGCTCAGTCCTGCTTTTCCACAAACACTCTGCTACAGAAAGTAAACATTAATGAGGCACCAAAATAGTGCACGCACACACACACACACACACACACCACACACACACACACACATAACAGAAGGAAGGGGGTCCGGAATACAAAGTGTCATGTATATGGAAGACAACAAAAAAGCTGCATAATTATATACAAGGGTTGGGGATGATGGAGGAATACATTTTATAACACAGCAGGGAAGGTGTGGGGGGGCATATGGTGTGAGGAAAAACAAAAACTAATGTGGGATCCCCTGGTGGTCCAGCAGCAGTTCCAGCATGGATATAATTTGTAACTGATGTCCCTCTATGTAATCCAACTGCTGCTGGACAGCACTCATCCTCTCATTGTTCTCCTCAACAGCACTCCAGAGAACTGCCAGGTCAGCCTGCATTACAGACAGTTTGCTGGGGTCCACATGTTCTACAAGCTGAGCTGGTGGTGGTGGTGGTGGTGGTATTGGTGGAGCAGCAGGTGCTGCTCAGCCCTACTCTTCTTAGGGCTGCCACCCCACAGAGCTGCACCCTCTGCCACAGAAGGGCCAGCAGGTGCAGGCCTGGCCCGTTCTGTGGCAGCCTGCCACGCCAACTAGTGGTGTTTCAGCATATCAGCGCGCTACCCCAGTCCCCAGGTGAGTCCTATGGGGGCCATGGCACACCTCCACCTGACATAGGCAGCATCAGACCATGCTGCTGTCCCCCCCAACACAGTCAAAAAACTGCCAAACAATGGAGGTGCGGGGAGGACCAGGCACAGGCAGGGAAGGGCCAGATGCACTGGCAGCCAGCTGGTCATGGTGCTCAACAGGAATGGGATCCACACCTGGGCCCAAGGGCAGAGGCACATCTTGCTCCAGAGGACCTGGTGCTGGAGCTGGTGCTGGATGTGGTGGTGGTTCAACTGCCTCAGAGTCAGGAGGAGGTGCTGGTCCTGCTTCTGGGGGGTGGACACTCAAAATTTTGGATCAGTCCAACTGGAACTGGTGGCCATGACCCCAACAGGCGTGCACGGTGCAATGCCTACCATGCTCTCCCAGAACTACCCCCGCACCAGACATTCCCTCACCCTGGTCCATCTCTCCTACTGCGCTCCCTCAGTCCGAGCACTGACTACTGGACTCGACAGAAAACACTCTCACTGTCACACAACACATACAGTCACACAGACACACACAAACAACTAGCTACTTATAAAGGTAAGAAAAAAATAAATTTACAGAAAGAACAAATGGTAAAAAAGGGTACAGAAAAGACAAAAAAATGTAGCTTTTAAAAAAGCTGTTGGGTCTAATTCAAAGTTTAAATCTCCTCCTCGCTCTGATCACCAAGTCTCAGGCTGTCTCACAGTCATAAAACAACACACTCCTCTTTCTCTTTCTGCACAGGAGAAAGTGAAACTATCTCCTTGGCAATGCACTTCCTTCCTGCCTGGCTAAAGAGCATGTGATTTACAGTACTGTAAGCCATGTGATGTGTGGGGGCTGCCAAATCTGGAACGTGAAGTGGATCACTTAGAATCATAATGAGGAATGCGAAGTCCATTTAAAACAATGACTTTGCCTTACTTTGTGTTACCATTCCACCTTAACATGAAGTGGGAATGACAAGGTGAAGTGAGCATTTTAGATTGCCCGCTCCACGTAGCGGAATGGCAACGTGAAGTGCCCACTTCGCATTCACTTCGCCGGCGGAATTTAAATTCGCTGCATCTCTAGTAAAGAGCATTTAACATAGATCTGAGGATGCAACGAAGGCTGATAGAGCAAGGCATAGCATCTGTAGCATCCATTTGTGAGTATCTGAGCTTTGGGTAACAGTAACTTCCATATCAGGTGGCTGGTGCATTGAGTGCAAAAACTATTAGAAAAAGTCAGGAAAGCCTTGTGCGGAGACTCAAGAGTAAATGGTTTGGCATGTGAGAAGTACTTGCATGTGAATTGTAGATAAAAAAATGTTATGAACTGTATTTTGGGCATTTGTCCCCAAAAAGAGTGAATAAATTGTAAGCGCAGATATGAACCAAGTTTGAACCCCTCTCCCTTTAGTAAAAAGAGTTGCATTTAAGCTGTCATTCTGGTGTGCTATGTGGTTATTTGATGACATCATGTCCACTCCAATGGTTTGAAGTAAACAGAGTAAAGGGTCATGTGTGTCCTGGCATTTATAGGCTCCTGTTGAGCTGTGCTACCATTTACCCCTAGACACAGGAATCACCCCAACTATGCCCAACTCTATCAGGGTAGAGGAGGCACTTGCCAGTGCAGGCTTAATGGGGGATTGCACATTGTTGTACAGTCATGGGAAGTGCCCTGAAGTGAGTAGGTAGGTTGATACTGCATCCCAGGGTAGGGGCCACACTTTTTACCAGGCCCACTTTAAACTGTCGGAGTGGAGGCACCAAGTTTACATAATTTTTAGTACAGTATTAGGATAAGAGCCCCTGTTCATCAAGGAGTAAAGACCCAGGCCCTCTCAACTTTTCCAAATGTTCAAGGCAGGTGTGTCAGAGAGACAGATCATCTGAGAATCAACAGACAGCCAAGTACTTTCTTTTTTACTGTGTGACACAAGTTGGTGTTAGAGCCAGTCATGCTGGTAAAATGAGAGTTTTACTAGTGATGGCTAGCTGCTCTTTCTCCAGACTAGTTTCCTGGACAGTTGTCTGTACTGTTCTTGGAGCAGATCCATTTGGGTATTTTCAGCACTAGGAGTTTAATTGCTCTTAGCCAATGGTAAATCCAAATTAGGAATGTCAGTTCTGGGTCTAATGTCTGGAAAGTGATTCTGCCCTGAAACTGTGAGATGATGCAGTGTGCACAGTCGGTGTGACTAGTGAGTCACTCACATTAGTTGCTCCATTGGCATCCAAGGCCCCAGCATCCCAACAATCAGTTGATCATCCAACATGCCTCAACTGTTGTGTATAACCCAGTTTCCTCCTTTAGAGGTCACTGGTTTAATAAATGCTTTTTGTTATTTGCTTTTTGGCATCAACAGCCACCATTAGTATGGGGTGTGGAATTACATTTTGGGAAGGGGGTCATTGCCTTGTTGTACAGCCAGTCTCACAAGGTGTCCTGAAGAGGAGAGGTGGGTTGGTGCTGCTGCATCATGGGGGTGGGGGAGGTACCACATTTATGACCAGGCCCACTTCCTATTCTCTGAGTGAAGGAACCAGATTCACATCATTTTTAATATTATAGTACCAGGTCAATATAGCTAAACAAAAATCATGTGGCAATAACCGTGCAGTGTAGAGCATGCCTGCATTGAGAGTGACAGGGGTATAAGAGTGGTAGGGAATTACTACTACCCTTGTTGCTTTATGCGTCATCTAAGGAAGAATAAGCTGCCGTGTGCTGGGGTGCCTGGTGAAGTCTCTCCCATGTTGGAGTGGCTAACGCTGCAGCACACAGTGGGACCGGAGACCTGGGACCATGGTTCAGGTCTCCGGTGTTAGTTCTTTTTTTTTTTTAAATAAAATGTCCCCCCCTCCTGAGTTTGCCCCCATCCCTGAAGTCCACCCCCTCAGGAGTTTGTTATTTAAGTTCCGGGGGGTGTGGAGGTGTGGGGATGCTGGGGGCAAAGCCCTCTGCAACAAAAAGAAAGTCCCATTATTTTCAATGGGCGTGCTGTTTCGGTTTTGGTCTGTGTTTTGTCCGACTCTGTTTTGGTCCGCACTGTGTTGCTTGTGACGTTTGCTGCCGCACTGTTATTGTCGGCCCACTTATAACCCCATGCCATAAGATACAAGTTCACCATTTATCAAGGATTAAAGACTCAGGGCCTCTCAACCTTTTTAAATGTGAGAGACAGGAGGTTTCACTGCCTGAAAACTCAGCGACCCAGTGACGTGTGTTTGGTGACCCAAATAGATAACAAACCAAGAACACAACAGCTAGCAACAGCTTGGAGGTACAGCCCGTTACAATATAACACAGCTGTTACAGCTTGGAGGTACATTCCATTACAGTATAATTCCAAGCTTGGTGTGTGTGTGTGTTGTGTGATTCTATGGCAAGGTGGCAGGGCATGTGCATACAACCTTAGGTTATCTGAAGAGAAGGTGTATTGATCACTTTTGTTAACTGTTTTGAGTTAAACTAATTCAAGCAATGTTTTCTATAGTAACTCTATAAGTACAAGAGCTTGCCACAACACTAGTCATGGGAACTGTAAATATATTTATTTAGTTTATATTTGTCATCTTCCATTAGATTAGTTAATTTGTGCCTAATAAAACAAAAATACTATTCTTCTAACCTTGGTTTGAATATTTTTTGCTACCTGTTGTCCAGAAATTAACATATGAGCGGGGTATGCACAACATTGTCCACTTACAGGTCAGAAAATATCTTTTCAAGTCTGAACTGCTTGTCTTGGCCAGGAGGGTCTTTTGTTATAAAAAAGCATTTCCAGCAACTTTGGTTTTAAGGGTAAATTAAATAAGCACAGCCTTGACATAACTATTACAGTGTGTTCTACTAAAATTCCTTATTATTGGTGCAATCCATCTTTGTCCCTTTTTTTCAGAATCTAATTTATGTGTCTACAGTACATCAGAAATTCTTTTTTGGCCAGACTGCCTTCCTCAGCAACCATTTGAGGCCAGGTCATATTAATTGTATTAGTATAAAGTAATCTGCCTTTTCCATTACAGTCTGAACTTATTTTGTCAAAACTGTTTTAAAATATAAAGGGTAAAGAACTGAAAGATATGTATAAAATAGGTTGAAACAGTCCTGCCTCCTGACTGATTAATGAGATACTGAGCCATACAACTACTGCAGCATAACCCAAACTCATTTTCCCAACCAGGATGCATCACCTCTGTCTACTAGTCCACATCTGCCAAATTTAAAAATGCACCATTCTCCTAAAAAAGCAGAACTTTACCCCCTCCCCAATCCAGGTACATCACAATCCCTCCCAACCCCTCTCCAAATACTCACATTAGTCTTTTTTCATTCAGTAATGTACAAACCTGTACCATGTATCAAGTGATGCATTAAAGTATGTGGGAAGGAGGAGGGAGGTCTGGGTCTCCTGCTATTACAAAATATTATGAAGCAGCACAGATCATTCCAATTATTGGGATGGTGCAGGGCTTTTTGGAAGTGGGATGGCTTCGCATGGAACAACATTTCTGCCTAGCAGTTCTGCTTAGTTCAATGCCTTGTCTATATCTTAACCCTAAACTAATTTGACTCAGAAGGATTAGACCAAACACTCTCTGAAGCACTGAGTAGGGGTGAAAGGAAAGATTCAGTTCAGAGACATACCCGTGGGATGGGTTCATTTAATCGGCTACCTCTGGTTTACACTACTTAAACTGGACCCCGCCTTTAAAAGGTGGGCTAAGGGAGGATTTTCTTTCACCCTCAGTTCTATGATGTATGATTCTGATCATATGTACCTTCAAGCAATTTATTCAGGACTATTACCTTCCATGCTCAGATCTATTTAGATATTCTCCACTCTGTACTTTTTTAACAGTACCTGGTAATAAAAAGGTGGTACTGATGGCCTAACCAGATCTTTTTCAGTTGATTCATTTGTGGCTTACCATAACAGGAGTGAAAGATCAGAGATCATAATTATATCAATGTTGAACACATAGACTGGCAAAGGCAGAGATTAAAAGGATACAATAAAAATGTGAAGAAGAAGGGGGAGAGCCATTGATAATCCAGAGACATTGGTAAAGGTCTGGACTGTCATCTACAAAACAATGACATCCAGCTGCTGGAATGCATTTAGGTGTATGATTAATGTCTCATATTTTATCACCCTGGATAAATCCAAACCTTTCAGAGCAGTAAATAACAATTTATGTTGTGGGGGATGTGGTCACAAGAGTACACCATAGCATATCACAACGTGGCAGAGAATTGTCTCTGATCAACTCGTAGATTATCTCTGGAAGTACAATATCCAATACCTAGAACAACATGGATTCAGGAAGCTACATAACACTAGTACTGCTTTGTTAGAGTACATAAATTTCCTACATGAAGCCCTAGATAGTGACTATCTGGCTGGGTCCATGTACTCTGAATTAACAAAAGCCTTTGACCTTGTCAACCACTCACTTCTCTTCAAACTCCACACCATTGGCTTTTCAATGGACACTGTACACTGGTTTCATAGCTACCTTACCAACTAGTCCCAACATGTGAGGATCAATGGAGCACTGTTGGACACCAGAAGTGTTATCATTGGAGTACCCCAAGGATCTATACTGGGTTTGCTATGATTCAGCCTATTTGTAATTGACTTTCCAATAGCCTGCCCCTTAAAGATCCTCCTCCTCTATGTAGATGATGAGGGCATCCATGGCAGCTGCCCAAATCAAGTGCCTGTTACACAAGAACTCCAACATAGCTTCGGAGCAATGGAAAGGTAGTTCTATCAGAATAAACTTCTACTGAACTGCAAGAACACAAAGACCATGCTATTTGCTGGTCACCAAGCAAGGAAAATAGCCCTACCTCTCACCATATTGAATATGAAAGGTGATATATTAGAACAAGTTATGTCATTTAAGTACCAAGGGGTTATCATTGATGAGTCACTCACATTTGCCCCTCACGTTGACTCTATTGTGAAGCTAACCCACATGAAATTAGGGGCACTTTATAGGCAGAGACACCACCTCATGACTGCAGCTAAGTGAGCTGTAGTAACCAGCTCTGTCCTCCCTGTGCTGGTATACAGCCTGGTGGTGTACTGTGCAGCCATGGACACGATCCTCAACAGGGTCAGATTGGTATTAAATAATGCCTGCTGGTTCATATTGGTAGTGGATAGGTTTACACATACCTGTACCTGTTCCCTATACTCCCAATCTTACTGGCTCCCACTACAAGACAACCTCCAGTACCAGGTCTGCCTGCTAGGCATGAAAGTGCTCATGGGTCTCTCCCCCTCCCAACATACAAAACCAACTGCCCTGCCAAAAATCAATACTCAACTAGGAGTAGTAATAGGAAAGTACTGTCTGTAGCATTTCATAGAACTAGACTGGCTCAATGCTCCTTCACCTATAGAGGCCCACTCTGGTTAAATGAGCTGCCGGAATCCCTTCTGAGCCTCCCAAGCATTGCCATGTTCAAGGTGGGGTTGAAAAAGGCTCTCTCATCCAGATACAGATGCGACTGCACTCCGACCCAACAGAATGCCTGCTCTAAGCTATGAGGTATTGACCACATAATGTTATATCTAATAATGTTGCAACTTTTGCTCTTTTGTTTTGTATGCAGTTGTATTTTCTGTAACTCACTGTGACAAGGCTTCATTGGACCTGCTCTCTGTATCTGCCTAACCTATGTACATTTCATATATTTGATGAGGAACCTTTGTAAATGAGCTAGGCAGCTCAAAGGTGTATTTCTGAATCAATCAATCAATAAATAAATAAATATCTGCTGGAACTTCCCAGTCTTAGCACTGTCTTGGGACCAGCTCATTAAAGGAGATAGGAAATTATTTTTAACCTAGTTAACTGTACTGCCATCCTCCTTTCCATGCCATTTATGTATTTTGATATGCTTTGACCAATTTTTGATAAATAAATAACTAGCATTTGGATGTCCTCAGATCTATATAAAGTTCCACTCTCCTCAACAGCTACTGCTCTTTCTTTGCAGATTTCTAAGACATTCTATGACATCAATAACACCGTTTCATGCTATTCATGTGAATGGCCTGGAATTGTGTTATTGATGTCACAGAATGTTCAGGCAGTATGAAATGAGAGACCAGCAACTGCTGAGGAGACAGTGATTCAGGGTAGGTACTAAGGCAAAAAAAATTAGAATACTTATTTAACAAAACATCAAAAACATATCAGAATACTGCATAGGCACTAAATGTACAACTAGAGGGCATCTAGAGGTGTAGAACATGGCTTCTTATAATCTTTAAGATAATTTTAGAGATACTGAGATAGAGGGACTTTTATACTTTCAA
The DNA here is from genome assembly GCA_016271365.2 of Neoceratodus forsteri. Taxonomy (NCBI): domain Eukaryota; kingdom Metazoa; phylum Chordata; order Ceratodontiformes; family Ceratodontidae; genus Neoceratodus; species Neoceratodus forsteri. Next base: position 814,050,735 of record CM028129.1, on the reverse strand, counting down.
CATTGCACGTAGTATCTCTGAAGAGTTTATAGTTGGGGACAAAAGGTATCTTTATAACATACTTATTGCTGCAGCTGGTAAATCTATCATCTGTCACTGACTAACGAACAAATGCCTGGTAATAACAGACATGGTCTCAGTTTGTAAAAGAGTTCAGGAGATGGAGGGCATCACAGCCCTGATGTGTCTGATGAAAGTATTGAATACCCATCAACTCCTGTTTATGAAATGGGTGGAAGATAGGGAAGGAAAGCAAGTACTGGATCAACTTCGGTGAACATTATCCAAATATGAAAAGGCAGGAGCTGCTTCATAAAAAAATCACACAGTGCCCTTTTTTAATAATATAAAGTTGGAAAGTATTGGAAGGTAGGCTGAGGGGGTGGAATACATCAGACATGTTGATACAGGCTGACGAGATGAAATTCATGTTGCCTGTGTTATGTGGCATTGTGTTACTTCTTTTTATATTATTTCTGAGTACACAGATTTTATATACAGCAGAATCAAATTGTACATGCCCTGTTGACTGTATATTTTTACTTGAATATATATCTGTCTACTGTGGCCTTATATTTTATCATAATAAACATTTTAAGTTTAAGAAAAAACGACCTTGAGGAGGGTTACAGTCTAGGCCAGTAAAGTAAGACGTTTAATCAGTGGAAGGATATACGGTGTACCCGTGATTATTCACCACCCTATTATTTGCCACCTTTAATGATATGCCAGATTTTGTTTATGCAAAATGTTTTCTGTTCTGTTGCCCACTATTTTCTACCACCCTCAGTTATCCGCCCCTCACGATTACCTGCCTAATTTTGACCTGTCATGTAGGATCTGAAAAAGGGACTAGTTCTAGTGTCCCTACCTGGTTATCAAAATAAAAAGTAAAAAAAATATATAAAAATTAAAAATGTGTCTTGTATGAAAGTGGTGGATAACTGAGTGTGCTGTGTTCTTTAATGTGTTTATTGTTTTCTATTTATTCTTTATCCGTTTACCAGTTAACTCTTCTTTCTCCTATCCTTTTTCAGGTCCTGCTAGATCACTGTCTGCTCCCCTCAGGCATCAATAGCATTGCTGGACCTCATCAACCGTAATGCCCCCTGCCATCACTGGGGCCAAGGCCAAAGCCTGGGAGTAAGTTGTTGCTGCTGTCTCGGATTGAGGAGGGGGTTGGGACTGTGCCTCATAATCTGGGCATACAGAAACCATAATACACAGAAAAGACATGCAGCTTTTCCCCTGTAGAATCCCGCTCTCCTCCCCTGTGTAATTACATTGCTGTTTTTTTATGTTATGTGGGGGAAGGGGCGGCCCTGGGAGGGGGAAGCACACAATCTCCTATGCCATTTCAGCTTCCCACAGTCTCCCAAGAGGTACTCCAAGAGTGGGGCAGGAAATTCCCTTCCCTGCAGCAAAAATGTGCTTCCTTAGTGCACCCTAGGCTCCTCCAGCTTAAGCTCAAGCTGAATATGAGGACTACCCACATGATAGTGATATGCTCTCCACCAGCACCACCTAGCTGGGCTTTATTTTTTATTTTAAAAAGTTGTTTTTTTTTATCATTGATCATACTCTATCATCTTCCATGGCAATAAGCTCCCAGCACTATCACGTTTCTGCCTGGAGACCCCATCATTCTTCCACAGCTTATCACCAGTGACAAGGCTATCAGGATCATCAGGTGAAACCCCTTTGGACACTCAGTCCTGTCAGGGAGCCCCTCAGACAAATGAGTGGAGCCCAAGAGGACTGAAGGCATCATCTTGCAAATCAGGGCCATTTTTTTTTAGTTTCTTCTCAGGTGCTCGCAATCAGCATGTGCAAGACACTGTGTACTTATGTGGCACATGCCACAAACCCCTATACGGCTCTGTAGGTTTATAACTGAACCGCCAACTGTAGTCACATATATGGCAGTGTTGCAATTGTCTTGTTTCCCCCACCACCACCACTACAATGGAGAGCACCTCTGGTACTTCAAACCTTCTCATACTGGCCCTTTGAATGAATCAACCTCAAGGTGTGAACTGCTTCACCAGCATAGCAAGAGGCAGTGCTGCTGCTGTCTCATCAGGCTGGATAAAAAGTTTGTCTTGTTTTTTTTAACTGTTATCCAATGGTATTTGCACAGTTATGCAGTGAGGCTTAAGAATACACAAACCTGATACGCTATCAACATTCTTTACCAGTGGCGTTTTCAGCTCATAATACAGTGGTAACAATTAATCCCTCCACCCAGAGCTTGTTTACATTCATTAACACACTGAAAATCACTATACCAAGGAACTCCAGCTATCATTTGCAGCACTCTCCCCCGACACACAGTTTAAACACAAGCTGAGAATCACTAATCATGTCTAGTCTTGACTCTCACTCCCACCCAGCACAAAATTAAAATAAAAGCGACAATGTACCTCTGCCTTCCACCTGCCCACACACATAAAAACAGAAGCTGTGTGTCAACTTTTTATTCACTAGCCACCATGTTCTATCACACCCGACCCAGCAACAGAGTTCCAACAAAAGTCATGATGTGCATTATCTCTGCCTTCTACCCAACCCACCTGCAGACATAAAAGGAAAAGCAATACATCTTTTTCTTTTTCACCAAGTGTCATGATCCATTGCTTCAATCCCATCCACACTGTTCACATAAAACTTGCGATACTGCCATATCTCTGTCTCTCAATTTCCTGCAGACTTAAAACAAAAGTCATGTGGCTTCCTCTTGTTCTGTAGCAATCACACCCCATGCATAAACTTTAAAAGAAAGTGACAATGCAACTAACACCCATGATATGGCTAGATTAAATGTATTTGAATGCTGCCAAGTCTCTTTCATTCTGGTCTCCCCTTCACTTCAATAACACCAATAAACAATTGGGGAGGATGGACAAAGTCCCCTTCCCCGCAAAAATACCCCTCTGCTATGCTGCCTATTTTTCCTTTTAATTACTTTCAGAAAGTGCATGGCACATTCCAAATGACTTGGTTTGGAATGCTGGGTGGTGGACTCAGTAATGCTAATTAAGCATACAGACCTTCTCTCCCCTTTGTACAGCATATGCGAGGTCTGGCATAATATTTTGTGCATTTGTACATACAACACAAACATCTACAAGATGAGCTTGGTGCAGCAGTATTACGGGCAAAAGTCGGATAATGATATAAAGAAAATTAAAGTCCCAGTGCAGTGCACTGCAATGCTACCCACTGCAGCGTAAATGTCCATAACATGCTAAAATAAAATCCAGTCCCTATAAGGTGGTAAACACAGTTTAAGGAGGTGCTCAACCTGTAATTAATAAACAGTTATCCATGGTCCAGCACCCCTGATTGTACCCCCATGTCATGGACAGCAACATATATGTTGATACATGTACTAACCTTAGGGTGAAGACACTTATCATATAAGCATAAGTGTTAGGATCTGTGTTCTACTATGTTCTACTAATGCATATTATGCTCTATTATGTTGTACCAATATATTTAGCCATGAGAGATGCTTTTTGCTATATTTCTTACTGTATTCTTATAAGTAAGACAACAGTGCCATCTTTAGTAATTGTGCACATTACAAGTGCAAATGACCTTGGAGTTATAGAGGTCCTATTGTATTGTGTTATCTTCTGCAAGCTATGCAACTTCTCATACTAGTTGGGATGGTTACTCAGGCCACCTGTTTTTGGCCAATATATACATATTTATGTATCTTCTTTAGCTGTTACCATAGCAATTATCAGGGTATAAGACCCTTTGTAGCATGTAACTTCTCTGAGAAGAGAGACTGTATTATCTAGATAAGGAAAACTGGTAGTTCTCCCAGTGATTACACTGCTGGTAGTAAGCCTGTATTATTGATCTATAATAAATTTAATTTTTTACATGAGTACCACTTGTCTGTTGTCTCTCCTTTTGTGCCATTCCACCAAGAACCTGAGAAGGTAAATTATTACCAAGTTACAAAACTCAGCAACAATTGTCAAAGGAGGACCAACAACGGTCCCCATAACTGTAGGTAACAATAAATATAAATGTAAAACAGTAAATTTTTGCACCACTATATTTAAAAAAATTTTTACAGATCAAAAAAATGAAAGTTCATCCAAACATTGAGGTAGCTATAACTTTGTGCCTAATGTAGAATTGCATGATGCATGATGTACTAAGGCATGCCCCTGCCTTAGACAACTAGTAGTGGAACCCACTCGGGAGGGAGCAATCTTAGACCTGGTACTCTCCAATGGAGATGGAGAGAGGATCACAGATGTAGAAGTGGGTAGCCATCTGGGAACTAGTGACCATCGAACAGTATTGTTCACGATAAACACAGCAGTAGAGTCGAGCCATACAAAGGCAAAGGTCCTGGATTTTAGGAGGGCTGACTGTGCCAAAATGGGTGAGTGCCTAAGGAATGCACTAGCAAATGGGCATGAAGGAGGGGTTGAAGAGCAATGGGGAATAATCAAAACTGCCATCACTAAGGCAACAAGCCTTTGTGTGAAGCAAATAAAACAAAACGATGTAAAAAAACACTATAGTTCTCAAAGGAAGTGGCAGGGAAGGTTAGGGAGAAAAAGATAGCATTTAGGAAGTACAAGGAATCACAGAAGGAGCAGGACAGAGAACTGTATAAGTTAAAGCAGAAGGAAGCAGGGAAGGCAGTCAGAACAGCAAAGGCCCAAACCAAGGAAAGAATAGCCAACTCAGTTAAGAGGGGATAACACCTTTATAGGTACATCAGGGAGTGAAGGAAGACCAAGGGAGGGATAATGAGGCTTAATAAAGGGAGGGAGTGGGCAGAGGGTGACTGTGAAAGGCAGAGATACTAAACAAATATTTTGCTCAGTATTCACAAGTGAAGAAGGGAGGTACCTAAACCAAACAACAGAAACACTCTGGATAGGGGGGTTGATACCAGCCCATTCACAGAAGAAATAGTTCTGAAAGAACTCTTAAAACTGAAGGTGGACAAAGCAATAGGGCCTGATGGGATTCATCCCAGAATTCTAAAAGAACTAAGGGTAGAACTAGTGACACCACTGACTACCCTCTTTAACAAATTATGGGAGGATGGAGTGGTACCTGAGGACTGGAGGAGGGCAGATGTGATTCCGCTTCACAAAAGTGGAAGCAGGACAGAGGCAGGAAACTACAGACCTGTTAGTTTGACTTCAGTGATAGGGAAAATGATGGAATCACTTCTGAAGGAGAGGATTGTTGAGTACCTAGAGGCCAGAGGGGCACAGGACCCAAGGCAGCATGGATTCACAGTGGATAGGTCATGTCAGACGAATCTAATAGAGTTCTTTGACTGGGTGACCAAAGTAGTAGATCAGGGAGGGGCTGTGGACATGGTCTACCTAGACTTTACTAAGGCATTTGACACAGTCCCACACAAAAGAATAATATACAAGTTAGCCAGCCTGGGAGTGGGTCCCAAGATGGTAGCCTGGGTAAAAAATTCGCTGGAGAATAGAACACAGAGGGTAATAGTAAACAGAGTCCACTCTGAAGAAAGGGGGATTACTAGTGGGGTACCGCGAGGTTCAGTTCTAGACCGGGTCCTTTTTTAAATTTGCTTAAGGACCGGTAAGTGCACTAGACAAATCTTGCCTATTTTCAGGCACAACCCGGGGGAAGGGGATACAGATGAATGCCAACGGACCTTGAACCAGATGAAGCTGTCTTTATAAGTGACATTGCAGAGGGACTGGAAGGAAAAGTATGTCTCTTTGCAGATGACACAAAGATCTGCAACAGGGTTGATACACAAGGTGGGGTGGAAAGGATGAGAAGGGACTTGGCAAGGTTGGAGGAATGGTCAAATGTGTGGCAGCTTAGATTGAATGCTAAGAAGTGCAAAGTAATGCACCTGGGAAACAAAAACCCAGGGGAAGAGTACACTATGGGGGTAAGATACTAACAACAACAAAAATGGAAAGGGACCTGGGGGTAGTCATATCAGATGACCTAAAGGTGGGCAAGCAATGTGAGAGGGCAGTAAGGAGGGCTGGGGAGTTACTGGGTTGTATAGGAAGAGGCATCACCAGTAGAAAACAGGAAGTTGCTATCCCTCTGTACAGACAGCTGGTGAGACCCCATCTGGAGTACTGTGTGCAGTTCTGGAGACCCAGTCTCCACAAGGGCATAGACATGATGGAGGCAGTCCAGAGGAGGGCAACTAAAATGGTGCAGGGTCTGCAACAGAAGTCATACAAAGAGAGACTAAAGGAGCTTAATATGTATACCCTTGAGGAAAGGAGGGACAGGGGGGTCATGATAAAAACTTTCAAGTACCTCAAGGGAATCAACAAAGTCTAAGAGGGTAGAATCTTTCAGAAAAAGAGATGTGCAAGAACATGGGGGCACAATTGTAAGATAGAAGGGGGACGGCTCAGAGGTAATGTGAAGAAGTTTTTTTTTCACAGAGAGGGTAGTGGATGCATGGAATGGCCTTCCTGAGGAGGTTGAGGAGTCAAAAACAGTGGATGAATTCAAAAATGCATGGGACAGACATAAGGCACTTCTAGTGGTTGGGGGTAGGAGGAAGTGGGCTGTTGGTTAACTAGGATCTGCAGCTTATCCATTAGGCAGGGGAAATGGACAGACTGGGTGGGCCAAATGGTCTTTATCTGCTGTCAAATTCTATGTTTCTATGTTACTGTGCCAGGCTACATATAACTGAAAACAGCACACTTTGAAAGGAATGGAAGGAGGTCTCTACATCAGGAAAGGGTCTCATTTGTTGCTTCATATGGGGAGACTGGTGGCTAGTGCATATAGCACCATGCCAAGTTCTGCCATGTGGCAGTTGCCATCTTATCCCCCACACTGCTGCCAGCAACAAGAAGAAAGCCAAATAAATCAAATTGTTAGCTGTGCTTAGGATGATGGCACATGAGCCCCCATATCGGTACACAATGTACGTCACAAATATATAGTATACCTGTGAGACCCAATTCCCTGTAGAGCTCACCTCTTCAATAGCAATGCCAGGGATTCCCAACACAATCTCAGATTAGACCACATATATTATATTGTATCAAACCAATTGCAGTCTGAATCACATTTTAGTCCTCTTCATCCTTCATTGGTGTCTTCTGCCTTGCTTCAAATTCAGTTTTTATGGGCTCCAGTTTCTTCTATGCATCTTGCAGATCGGTATACAGGAAGATTTTACCCATGTATGAAATACACAGATTGGCAGGGAGTTGCAAGGCATGGGTGGAGCCTAGCTTGCATGGCATTGATAGTCTGGCCTGCATGGCACTGAATGCCTTACAGTGCTGCCTCCTTGAGAAGCCATGGTCTGGGAAGCAGCTGACCTGGCTTCCATCTGAAAGGAAAAGAGTTTCTATTATTTTTTGCCACATGGAGAACTGAATCCCTGATGTGCAGTCTGTGGCTGTCCAGAAAAATTTTTGAGGTTGATTCAAGTCCATTGATTTCATTCTTAGCCTGACCCAGCAGGGGTTGTACGGTGGCACCAGTCAGGATGCTATGCAATAATGCTGCAGTATATCACAAAATGCTGCTACATACTGCAGGGAATAGTGTAATTCAATGGCAATTAAGCCCTCTTGCCATGCAATATTTTGTGAGATGTCATTTACTGCAAGTTACTGTATTGCACTGTGGCTAAATTTGCAGTATATGTGATCTGTGACATCAAAGTCCATTAGGTTTTTTAAAAGTTCTGTAATTATAGAGAGCGGGTCTGCTTCTTTTATCTCCCCTGGTATAATGAGGAGTTGAACATGTGCCATCCATGCTCCATTTTCTAGATGCTCAAGATGGTTTCTCAGTAATTTGCATCTTGCAACCATACCCACCACAGTTATTGCAGTTTTGTTTGAGGAATCACATGCTGCCCTTGCCTGTGCTGTAGCTAAACTTTTCAACTTTTTTTTCAACCATTGAGATTTTAACATTGAATGACTTGACTTTGCAGTCCACGTCTCTAATGGCCTGTAAAAGGGTTACCTTGGAATGTTCCTCTGCTGGACTGTTTCTTTGCCCAGATAAACCACTTTCTCAATCAACAACATTAAAGAAACACAAAAACCACAACACTGTGGGAAAAGGCCAAAGCTTTTACTTGACAGATTAATTATTTGGCATACACGTTTCCTTTTGTCATGCTCCAGCTGTTGCACAAAATTTCTTATACATCATGAAAAAAAATCATACATTATCTTCACCGTGGGGCAGTAGGCAGATTGAGACCTAAAATGGAAGAAACAGTATGAAAATAGTCTTGGCACAACCCATGGCCACAAGAAAATCATAGACCCCCACTGGGCCTGCATGCTCCCCCTACGGTTCCCCTTTTGAAGGATTCTGGAATTGCTAGGCCATAACAGAGTAGTACTGCCCACACAGGGCCTAATTTGCCCTGACAATTGCCCACCATACTCCACCGTTCCACCACACATTGCAGTTGTGAGAAATGAATGTGTACGGGTGCACTCGCACAGGGCCACCCACGTCTCTAATTACCCAATTTTTTATTGTTACTGGCATTAATTGTCCACCACAAGATATGTAACCTACTTACATGTCTCCCAAAGATGCCCCAGAGTGATCCTATAACCATGTTTCTGCCACCTCTCAAATTCTATTATAATGCAGATCATGTCTGACATCTGACAAGTAATCTCCATCCTTTTTGTACAAATACCTACAGTCTGGTGTGATAAACTGGTGGAATACTATACGGATCTCCAGAGCAAGACAAAAATGGGGCACCTTCTGTTTCACCTCTCAATGGACTGTGTTCATGGGTTTTGCTGCCTTACATTCCTCTCTTTTTCCCCCCGAGAGATGATTCTGGATTGAGCCAGTTTTGTGGTCATCAACTGCTGCTGCAGCCACTTTAAATCAGTGATGATCATTCTGACCACATCAATAGAGGACATGCTATCCAAACTGTTCATGCCTAAGTGAATGATGGAGAGCAGAGCAAGCCCAGGTTCTTTACGCCTGGTATAAGCTCTTGCCATATCATACACCCATTTTAACACCAATACAATGTTTCACTTTATGATGAGATGCCCAATCGAATTCCCTTTGCCGACGTGCTGTTCTTTCATGTGCCCTTTTGAGGAATGAGTGCCTCAGCAACAAAACTGTCTATACCAAGAAGCTGAATCCATAAACATAATCAGAAAAAAGTTAGACATTACATATTAATCCCCGCCTTGGATGGCATCAACCTTTCCTGGCTCTGGATGGATGCTGCCACTGCCCACCCAGTGCCAAGGTAAACCACTTCAGCCATGCCTTCTTGGCAATTTTCCACCTTAACTGTCAGCCCTGCGGCCTTCAGTCTGTGGAACACCTCCCTCATGTGCCTGATGTGATTGTCCCATGTCTGGCTGTAAATGGTGATGTCATCCATGTAGGCCAGTGCATATTCACTTGCCCCAGCCAGGATGTGATCCACAAGCCTCTGGAAGGCTGTGGGTGCATTCTTCATCCCAAATGGCATTACTCTGAATTCGAATAAGCCATATGGGGTAACAAAAGCAGACCTATCCCTAGCTGTGGGAGTTAACGGCACCTGCTAGTAGCCCTTCGTTAGGTCTATTGTGGTCAGGAGCCAGGTTCCCCCCAGCCATTCCAAGGTCTCATCTATTCTGAGCATGGGGTAGGCATCAGACTCTATACAGCTGTTGAGCCTCTGGTAGTTGACACAGAAACATGTGGTACTGTCCTTTTTGGGGATCAGGACCACAGGTGATGCCCAGGGACTACTGGACTCCTGGATCACTCAAAGGGCCAGCATCTCCCTGAGTTCCTCCAGCATGGTCTTTTTAAGCCCCTTGGGTACCCTGTAGGGGGAATGCCTCAGCGGAACTTGGGCCCCAGTATCCACATGCTGTTCAGTCATTGTGGTGTACCCAGGATTTCCTGTGAACATGTCCCCAAATTCTTGCAGCACCCTCCTCATCTCCTTGGCCTGGGCTGGTGTTAGCTGCCCTGTGAGGGTGAGGTTATTCACTGAGGATCCCTCCTGGGCTTCTCCAAGGAAGTCCACCAGGGGATCAGCCTCATTTCCCTCCTCTTCTGGTGCGCTGCACTTGGAGAGGATAATTTCCTCCCTATCATAGTAAGGCTTCATCATGTTCACATAACATACCCTCTGCCTGCACCTTCTGTCAGGCAGCACTACTATGCAGTTAACATCACTTAGCTTCCTGATTATGGAGAATGGGCCCTCCCAAGCTGCCTGTAGTTTATTGTGTCAGACTGGGACGAGCACCATCACTCTCTGCCCGACCTTGTACTTCTGAACTCTGGCCCCATGGTCATACCAGGCTTTCTGTTGCTGTTGTGCAGTGGCCAAGTGCTCCTGGGAAAGCTTCATGAGCTCCTTAAACCAGGCCCTGAAATTTAGGACATACTTCACAACAGACTCCCCATGGTTACCTTTCCATTCATCCATGACTAAACTAGGGGGCCCCTCAACCTGTAACCAAAGAAGAGCTCAAAGGGTGAGAACCCTATGGACTCCTGTGGGACCTTCTGATATGCAAACAGGAGGTGGGGCAAATATTTGTGCTGGTCAGCAGATGCCTTGAGCATAGTTTTGTGGGGCCCCTTGATCCCATTGAATCGCTCAACCAGGCCATTTTTCTCGGGTGATAGGGTGAAGCACGGAGCTGTTTCACTCCACACTTCTCTCACAAACTGGTCATTAAGAATGACATGAAATTTGCCCCCTTGGCTAAAGATTTCCAAGAGCTCATCAGCCACCTTTTCTGCCTCAATGGAGGACATGGCCACTGCCGAAGGGTACCTGGTTGCGTAATCCACCACAGCCATTATGTATCATTTGCCTGTGTGACTTGGAGTACTTAGGGGCCCCACTATGTCCATGGCTACCCTCTTAAAGGGTTCGTCAATAATAGGCAGGGGCACCAAAGCTGTCTTAGCCTTGTCCCTGATCTTTCCAACCCATTGGCACTGTGCCCCTTTTTAGATGGACTGCAAACAGAGTCCAGCAGAAATGATGGAATTACCCTTTAAAATAAAACACACAGTCACTGAATTTATAAAAATAGAAGCTTTACAAAAATACTACCGGTAATTACAACAGGATGCCTTTACAGGAAAACAAAAGGGTTGCACATTTACTAAGAAGAAAATGTATTTATTTATTTCACAATTTGGAGAGTACCTTTGGGTCAAACACTTATTTACAAAGGTTTCATGTCACATTTAGTAGAGCAATGCAACAGTGAACACATTACAAAGTGGTACTCAAACAGACTTGTTACAGTGAAATAAAACTGGTTTGAACTGACAGATAGTGCGCAGCAGAACTCTGAGCTATTCTCAGCTAAAACCTAGGTCTTTATCTGCTGCTATCTAAAGAAAATACTTTTCCCTAAACTGTCTTTTTTACCAGACTTCTAGCTGCATGTCTCTTGGTTTCAGATGTACCAGGGTCCAAGAGGAAGTGCTTACTTCCAGCACCACAATATATTTCTCACTCCATGTGGGGAGGAGTCTCACTCACTTTGAGTGACAGTTCCATGTTGTCCCAGCACTCTTTGAGTGTGTGCGTGTGTGTGTGTGTGTGTGTGTGTGTGTCTACCTACCCTTCATCACCTCCTTGCTACCATAATGACATGCACCTGGATCCTTTGTCCAACACGGGAACATCTCCAGGAAGGACTCCCCACCGGGTTTATTGCTTTATTGCCTCTTCTCTAGCTTTCCTGTTAACTTTCCCATGAGGACATCAGACCCTCTACCCTGGCTGGCATAAGCAGTCATATACTACTTAATCATGTTATCTGGTAACCATTTTGTAACTCAATCATATGCATATTTAGAAAAGAATGAATGACTCAAAGGAATACATGGCTTTGGTCTCTTTTTCTGTCACACACTCATTAACCCATGTCGCATCCCACTCTCCTACAAACCAGAAACCCTGAAAGTATGCTGCATAGCCCAAACTGCCTGACACTTCAGTAACTAGCCAGTGTTCCTGTGCTTACGGGGCTTGAATCTGCCATATTGTCACCTCCATTGAAATCCTTTAGAAAAATGTTCCACACCTCCGAATCTTACCTCATACCTGAGGTCACCCATATGTGATAATGAGGGAGAAAAGTTCACTTTATAGCCTAAGCCAGCTTCCTAACAAATGTTCTTTCAAGGGAGATTGCCTTGCATGCAAAATTGAGATGATCGATCAGAAACTGTAACATCTGTAGCATCACTTTTTGTGCCAGTTGGAGTTTGCCAGTCAATTGCTTTAATCTGTTTACCTTGTCTGCTGACAGCTTAGAAATCATCTGCACCATGTCTGACTTGATAGCCAGGTACTTACACCTTATTGTGGGACCCTCAATCTTTTCTCTTACTAGTGGACCCCTAATCATTGCATCAAAGCCATAGTAGCTCTGTTCTGGGACTCCCAGTGAAAAGGAAATCATCCAGATAGTGCATTGGCTACTGATTTCCTGTGTTCATCTTTATCACCCATTTTAGAAATCAGCTGAAGGCCTCAAAATGTTGTACAAGAGATCAAACATCCAATTGGCATATCCATATCGTAATAATATTGTTCCTGTGAAACAGGACTCCCAACAGATCAAAATCACATGGCTTGTTTCTTTATGATATCTATAGCATGTAATCGAGCCCTAAGGTGCAAATACTTACCAACAACCCTTTGTCAACCCCTTTTCTTTCTGCTCAGGATATTGAAATCTCCCTTTCACGCTGTTTCTTGCTGCATGTTAATTTCACGCTTGGATATTTTGTGGAAATAGCCTGAACTCCCATGACTGTTGGTATAGTTAGCTTTTTTCCTGTTCATAGTTTACAGTTTGTTTCTAGATGTGACTGATTGTATACAAAGGGAAACTTTAATTACTTTTAATGTTTATTGTTATAGGTTGTTATGATATTTTTGTTTGTACTCTAGTCTACTTTATGCTGTTCATAGTCCAAGTTATTATTTTCTCTTTGGCTTGCAACTGGCTATCACTGCATTTGTATATATCCCTTTTGTATACCTTACCACTTCAGGAGTATTTTGTAAACAATAATGTTCTATATTTATCGTTTGATGTGTGTTTTTTTGGTTTTATACTGTTTCATATGTAAACTCTTAATAAACAGTTTAACGACAAAATAACATGGCTGACTGGTAACAGACGGCAGGTTAACTTAATGTCATTCTTGGCCAGTGAATCACTCTTGCTTATTCCATGAATAAGCCTGACTGCTATATCAAAGGACACGCAAGTATCACTGGCCCAGTGGTGCAGAGGGCAGAGGGCAGAGGCACTATAAGCATCTAACCTCTCACCTCACTGATGACCCGAGTTCAGGAATGAGCTTGAGTCACCAGGAATCTGCAGGGTGGGAGGGCTGGTAGAGGACTGAGCAGCAGCTTAGCAGCTCTCCTTTCCAGACTGTGGAGGTGAGCCATCCCAGCTCTTGGCTGCCACCAGGTGGAGGCCTAGTGGCAGCCCTGATGTTCGAGAGGCTGATGGTAGTCAGGGTGGGTGGAAGGGGCTATAATTTTGGAGTGCATGTGTGCCTCCATGCATATGCATCCTCCATACCACCACAGCTCTGGGAATCTGGGGAGAAATATAGGAGGATAAATGGTGAACAGGGGTTTCATGAAGCCTCACTCCAGGTGCTGCAATCTGCCCTGCTGTTTCAGGTCCAGGGGACATTCTGGATGAAGATCTCCAGGGAAAGGGTGGCCCTTTCCCCCCGGCCGCACCACAGGGGGCAATCTGCAGGGGAACATAGCCCTGGGCCAAGAGAAGTGAGGTAGGGGATGGTTGACGGTACCCAGGGACAAGGCTGAATAGCTGCCTGATCTGACCAACGAGGGATAAGAACCTTTACAAAAATAAGGAAACATAAGTGATTGCACTGTTCTCAGGGCTGATATGATCATTATGATAAATATTGGATGAGGCTGTATTCACCCAGCATCTTCTTAGGAACTACTCATGGCAGGGAGATTTTAAGTGGGTCCATGGGTGGCTTACTGAAAAGACTGGCCACCCTCCTTGCTTCCATTTCTTTTCCAGCTTGTATGCCACTGCATGCCTTAGGGGATGAACTGATTTTAAGTTACTTGCTGTGGGTGATACCCATGGACCTTTATATGGGACGGGGAAACCATTTGTGAAACCGTCTAACAGACACTGCTCATCGCCAACACAGGGATAGCAGTCAAGCCTTGGATGAAGTTGTCTATTTTGATGGGCGAGCTTGCCAGCCTTTTGGATGCTCTTGTCCCCTTGTACATTTCCACCTGTTTTTTTGTCCGTCACCCCAGACCTGACTGTTGTTGCTGTAACAGGCCATTCCTTTGTTTTTTTTTCCTCTCCACGTGTGATACATTTATGCTTGAACTTGCACAACTCATGAAAACACTTCCCTGTGTTGAATTGGTGGCATGTGCTTTTTTGGTCTGTCCACACTACCTTAGACACCATGTGTCTGCTGGTGGTGTAAGTCACACTGGCTGGCTTCACTTTGTTCATGTGGTGGGATCATAAGTCATGGTCTGTCTTATACCAGCTGTGTTCAGGGACCCTTACCATTTTCATACAAGAAAGCTTGTTGTAGCACAACTAGGCATTACCTTCATGGGCCAAGTTGTCTATATTTTACGAGCAAGGCAGTTTTTTGTAGGAACCTCGTGCAGATGTGAAAATATCTAAAGCAGTAGCAAAACTGCCAAATGGCAGCGGCACTTTTGAGCTGTGCCACTCTTGCTTCTTCCGACATGTCTCTTAGTCATCCAGATCTCACAATTTGTGATGCAAGTGCTCGAACATTTCAACATACACTCCTTTCTATATTTTCTTCCTTATGGCATTGTCATCCTCCCATATATATGCTCAGTGCTCCTTTCTTGTTGCTTGTGTTACAGCCTGCATGGCCCACAGATGGAAGGTGCCTGCTGCTGCTACTACTACTGCCACTTGGCCTACATGGAAACATCTCACAACTCTGTGCCATGCTGCTCCCTACTGGGGTTAGAACACACCCAAACCTGCCTGCTTGTTCTCTTTGCAACCCAATGACCATGCTGCTGTCCAAGCTTGGTCTGCTCTGTGGTTCCATAGATCAAGCAGACAATGAAACCCCAGAGGGCACCCCAGCTGGAATAGCTGTGGCTGAGTGCTGTTGGCACACCTGGCTTATGCTGGCCTTTGCAGTCTCCTGCTCTGCCACTTCTTGCCCCCGATAAAGCTTACCCAGCAAAGCGCCAGGGCTATTTCTGCTGACAGTGAGGTAGGAGGTTCTTTCTGTTGTGGTAAATTTTTCATTTTGAACTGCACCTTTTGTGACATAAGGGTCTTTGTTCTACATCACCGAATTTGCACAGGGTTTTTTCTAATATGCACTAAATAAATGCAATAAACTGAAGGAACTAGCATTCAGGATGTTTTGTGATGCTATGTGCTAGTAGCCACTAGCTTGTAAGTGGTGCAGGTATCTACAGAACTCCTGAGTGCACCTTATTGTATTTTGGATATGGTGTTATATGTAGGGTTTAACCAAACCCTTGGAGGTGCACTGACATGCTTAGATTAGCCCCATCTCTCTTTCTTTGGAATACATTCCTGCCTCTTCTTGGGTGGCTGATGTGCCACTCTGACCAACTAGTGCTGATCGCTTCTATCTCTCTGCCTGGCATGTTCCCCAACATCTGTAGCCATGCCCCCCCCATGCACTACAACATTATTGGCACATTACTATCCTCAAAAAACTGTTGCGCCCCTCACTGCACCCACAACCACAGCTGTGTTGCTGTGATAAGATTATGCATGCTCACTTGCACAGTCCTCAGTTTGGTTCACCAAACAGCCACTGCCTGAGGGACAGTGGCAAGGTATGGGGGAACAATGCATTAAAGGCCATAGGGGCCAGAAAGTTCCCAGGTTTTCCCTTGCTCCAGAAGTCTCCTTTGTGTCCTTTTCTGTGTTCACTGCAGCTTTGCAGAATATTTAAACTAGCAAATGGGGAGAGGGATGCAGCACCCCATATGTTAAATGGGAAGAACGCCCCTCCCCCCTCAGCAAGTGGTCAAACAGGGATTCAGCATGTTTGCAGTTCATTTGCATCACCAGGTAAGAAAAAAGGTTTGTCTCCCCATACAACGCACAGGGATAATGCCAAACCTCACCCAACAACTAACACACCAAAATCTTGCCAATGGAAAATCATGTACACAAATGCTCACAGCCTGGGAAATAAGATCCCAGACCTGCAGGCAATAATGTCAGAGGCTAAACTGGACATAGTAGCAATTAGTGAGACGTGGTTTACCAGTAACCACACTTGGGAGACTTCAGTACCTGGCTATGTATTGTTCAGAAGAGACCGAGGTGCAAAAAGGGGAGGAGCGGCCCTGTATATCAATGAAAATATCAAAGCTACAGAAATTCAGAATACACATAAGGAGCCAGAAGAACTGTGGGTCACCCTGGAAACAGGAAATTGGACAGCCATAAGAACTGGGGTTGTCTACATGCCCCCAGACCAGGGGGAGGACATAGGCACATTACTGTTAGAAGATATACAAAACATGACAGATAAAGAGGAGGTTCTGATAATGGGAGAATTCAACATGCTGGATACAGATTGGTCAATACCAGCAGGAACATCTGCCAGAACCAGACACATAGTGGATTCCCTGCAGGGGGAGGGCCTCAAACAACTGGTACAGCAACCCACAAGAGACAGGGCCATCCTAGATCTGGTACTGACTAACAAGGAAGGGATCACAGATCTCCAGGTAGAAGGTCACCTGGGGGCCAGTGACCATCACATGGTATGGTTCAATTTGGCTACTACATCTAAATCATCCCATTCCAAGGCAAAAATATGGGACTTCAGAGGAGCTGACTTTGATAAGATGGCCAACAGAGTTAAGCTAGCCCTGGCAAAAAGAAACACAGGTGAGGGGGTACAGGCAAAGTGGGCAAGCATTAAGGATGCAATACTTGAAGCAACATCCCATTGTGTTAGACAGAAAAGGAAGTGCAAAAGAAGAAGGAAACCACTTTGGTTCTCAAATACAGTAGTAGAAAAGGTCAGAGCCAAAAGGCTGGCCTTCAGGAAATATAAGGGAACACAGCGGGATGAAGATAGGGAGGCATACCAAACTGCCCTAAGGGAAGCAGGGAAGGCAGTAAGGCAGGCAAAGTCTCAAACCGAGGAAACACTAGCACGAACAGTAAAAGAAGGTGGCAAGACTTTCTATAGATACATTAGTGAAAGGAGACAGTCCAGAGGGGGTATTGCTAAGCTTAATGGAGAAAAGGGAGCATGTGAGGAGGAGGACCCTGTAAAGGCATCTATCCTAAATAGATACTTTTGCTCAGTATTTACTGAAGAGAAGGTAGGGCATGGTCCACAGCTCAGCATCATGGACACAGGGGGGAGGGAGGTGAGCACTACTCCCTTCACAAAAGAAAGGGTCCTACAAGAGCTTGCTAAGTTCAGGGTGGATAAGGCAATGGGACCTGATGGCATACATCCCAGGGTACTTAAGGAGCTAAAGGTGGAACTAGCAGAGCCATTAGCAGAACTGTTTAGTTGTTTAGTGAGTCTCTGAGCACAGGAGAGGTCCCAGAAGACTGGAGAAGGGCTCATGTGATCCCGCTCCACAAGAGTGGTAGCAGGTAGGAAGCGGGGAACTACAGTCCAGTCAGTCTTACCTCAGTAGTGGGCAAGATTATGGAGGCACTCCTTAAGGAAAGGATAGTGCAACACCTGGAATCCATAGGGGCACAGGATCCAAGACAGCATGGGTTTACAAAGAAGGTCCTGTCAAACTAATCCTCATAGATTTCTTTGACTGGGTAACCAGAGTGGTGGACCAAGGGGAGCAGTTGATGTCGCCTACCTTGACTTCAGAAAGCTTTTGACACTGTTCCACATAGAAGATTGATAAATAAGCTGGGTAGGCTCGGGTGGGTCAGAAGTTGGTCAACTGGGTGGCAAACTGGTTGACGGGCAGAAAACAGAGAGTGTTGGTAATTGGTATACAGTCAGAAGAGATGCAAGTCACAAGTGGGGTACCTCAGGGATCAGTCCTGGGGCCAGTCCTCTTCAACATCTTCATTAGTGACCTTGCAGATGGACTAGAGGGTAAGGTTTGTCTGTTTGCAGATGACACCAAGATCTGCAACAGAGTAGATGATCCAGATGGGTGGGCAGAATGAGAAGAGATCTGGATAAACTAGCAAAATGGTCAGAAGAGTGGCAACTGGGATTTAATGCAAAGAAGTGCAAAATCATGCACATAGGGAAGAGAAACCCTGAAGCCACCTATAGGCTGGGAAGGAGTTGCTGGCAGTCACAAAGGAAGAAAGAGACTTGGGCATCATCATCACTGATTACCTGAAATCATCCAAGCAGACCTCCTAAAGCAGTAGGTAAGGCTAGGGGGGTGTTAGGGTGTATTAGTAGGGGTATCACAAGTCGTAAGAGGGAGGTAATAATCCCTCTTTACAAGACACTGGTTAGGCCCCATCTGGAGTACTGCGTGCAGTATTGAGGCCACACCTTCACAAGGACATTAACCAAATTGAGGCAGTCCAGAGAAGGCAACCAAAATGGTGCAGGGACTGCATCAGAAGACATATGAGGACAGATTAACAGAGCTCAATATGTATACCTTTGAGCAAAGGAGGAGAGAGGTGATGATCGAGGCATTCAAACACCTTAAGGGCATTAACAAGGTGAAAGAGTCTAACATGTTTAAATATAAGAAAAATAGCAGGACAAGAGGACACAGCATGAGATTAGAGGGGCCAATTAAGGGGGAATGTGAGGAAATTCTTTTTCACAGAAAGGGTGGTGGATGCATGGAATGGCTTACCACAAGAAGTGGTGGCTATGAATACAGTGCAGGGCTTCAAACAGGCATGGGATAGGCATAAAAGAGCAATACAAATGACTATGAATAGATAGGCCACTGACAGAGCAAAGGCAGATGGCACATTTATAAGGTAGAAAAAGAAATGGGCAGACTGGATGGGACTTGCGGTCCTTATCTGCCGTCAACTTTTATGTTTCTATGTGCATTTGGACCTGGGGGATCTGCCACCTAGATTCCCCCACTTCTGCTTGTTGAGGGTCCTTTTGATGGCTTGTACACATGGGTGCCTGCTGTTCAAAATGATGCCAGCCCTTGGTTCCACACCTTTATCTGTTGGTTAGTCCCTGCTCCACTCTCCACTAAAGTAAAGCCACCCATAAGACCTGATGGTTGCTAAGAGTCAGTGCTGTGATCAGATATTGCAGCTGTAAGATCCTCAGCCATTGTCACCTCACTCTGCTTGTTTATGCCATGCTCATTCTCCGCGTGTGGAGGTAATAGATGCATAGAACCTTTTTCATTCCTGGCTTCCACCTCATCTGCTGGGGTGTCATTAACTAGCATGTTGTGCTATAGGGCCCTCACCTCTGCCAATCTGTCCAATGCCAGCTGTTTTGCAACCTCCATCTGGGTGGTTCTCATACCTGTCTTTCATTTCTGTTAAGCATCAGTTACCTACAGCTCAACCAGCTTCCTTGTTGGCCTTCTTGGCCTAGGCAAGGAGTGCAAAGTATTGGGACCCACAGACTGCTGCCTTGGTGCCAGATGCATCAAGGATTGCAACCAAATGGAACCCCCTAGCTTCATCAGATGCTGGGCCATCTGTATAACTTCAGCACTTAGCCCATTCTCTGACCCAAGGCCTTGGGAAGCTGTTGCCTCTCCACACCCCTGCCTGGATGACTTGACCAGCATCATTATAAGCTGGAAAAGGAGGATAGCTATCCTTTTGAAATATTAAGGAAAAAACATTTTGTGTCCCTCACTCAAATGTGCCTGTTATAAAAGAGAAATGTGGTAGCCGTGTTAGTCCAGTCAATAATGTAGAGAAAGAATACAACAAATATGTTGCAGGTGATACCATCTAGGTTTCAAATCTACATCCAACCTTTATATCTGTCATACTGCTCAGCTGCTTTCACTTTTGACCTAAGGAAGAGAGTTTAACCTCTCGAAAGCTAGTCTTAAAAATAATTTTGTTAGTCCAATAAGGTATCACCTGCAACATATTTGTTGCATTTTTTCTCTACCCGGTTATAACAGAAAATGGATAGGAAAACAACATGAACCACAAGATTCAGGTGATGAGTAAAGTGAAACAACTGCAACTTTATAATTACAGAGATGGAAAACATGGGGTGAGGGTGGGAGGTAAAATTTACCTCTCAGAAAAGCAATTATGGGATTCAAATCCTAGACTCCATAGATCATGCTGTCTCCCTGACCACTAGGCCTGGTACTGACTGTAAGCCTAGCTAAATTTCTGATTTTTATGAAGCCATTTATAAGCTAAAGCATGCACACTGTGTGTGTGTGTGTGTGTGCACGTGTGTGTGTGTCTAGGCCCAGGACACACAAAAAAACACACGGCTCCGAAGAACAGACCCGAACATTATGCTTTTAGAACATGTCTGAATTTGTTTTTAAAGTGCTCCCATTTGGAATCCCTACTTTGTTATATAACTCTGAAAATAAACACTGGTATTGGAAAAACAAGCAAACAGAAAAAAAGGTTGCAAAATAGTAATTGTATGGTGGTACTGTGGTGGTGATGGTGGGGGAGGGTGACAAGGCCTCCACACCAGCAATGGGAAACAGGATGCTGAACACATGTGGCTCTTTAAAAGGACCCCGCCAGCCCCATAGACCAAACAAAAAGGGCAGAAACAGGTAATATTTATGTCAGAGTCCTGCTTTACAAAACATATGGCTGCAAATCTGGAGACAAATTGCAGTCTTTGCAAAAGCAGATGACTGATGAGATATGAAAATGAGCTGCATAAAACGTACAATAAAGAAAACAGCATGAAGACCTAAAAAATATAAAAGTATGGATATCTGGGCAATGAAATTTGATTCAGACTAGGGGCTGGTAGGGTGACGAACAACCCACCCTAGGATGACCATCATGGGAAATGGTTGGCAAAATGGCTGCCATTCTTGTGAGTAATGGACTGCATAGAACAGCAGCCAGGCACCACCCAGCTAGGAGGAGTGCAGATTATGCCATAAAATGGCAACCACAATTGCGCAGTACCAAATGGTTGCCGTAAGTCTTGCAAGAGTTTGCCCGACCTATTAGGGATCCCATACTCTCCTGAAACAAAGTCTCTGAAGAGAAGAAAGGAGAGGGTGGCCGCACCCCAAAACACACTGAGAAACAAGAAGGATTATGACTTCAGACACCGAGTCTACAGGCTGCAGCCATAAAGACAACTCTGGAGGTGGCTCAGAGGTGGCACATGAAAGGAGCAGTCACAAGGACAGCAGAGGAGCCGAAGGTTTATTTTATTTAAGTTTGGTAACTGGGAAAGGTGCACTGAGCTGAGGTTCATTTCCAGGTGCAACCTGGGGGAAGGGAAAAGGGGAACAAAGTAGGCGGCCGATACAATCAGCGAAAGTGCTAAAAACAGCATTTTTAAAGTGCAATACAGTGGCAGCAACAATAGTGGTAGGAATGCATACAGGTAAAAAAAGGCAGCATACTGTAGGTTGGTGTCCATTAAAGAATTACAAATGTGTGTGTGGCGAGGGAATCAGATAGGCTAAAGTTAGAGTGAGGCAAAGCCCTCAGATGAGAGGTAGAGGGTTAGGGAGTGTGAGGGCACTTTTGGTATAAGATAGGGCAGCGGGGGATAGAGAAGGGGAGAGGGGAGGGTTATGGGGAGAGACAGGAGCAAGTAGGGGGGAGGTTGGCTTTAGCAACAGCTTTAGGGATAGTAGGGATGAGGCATGGCAAAGAAGAGGAGGGAGCCAGTTCAATAGGGAGGGGGGACGGTAAGAGAAGGCAGCCTGACCAGGGCTAGAGCGAGGGTGAGGGATCAAGAAGGAATGGGAGTCTCTAGAGTGAAGGGGATAGGAGAAGGGAGGGAGGAGAGGGGGAGAGTAGAGAGGATAGACAGGAGGGGAGGGAAACAGTAAAGGAAAACGGCAGCAAGAAAGTGGCAGCAAGAAAGGGAAACAATTGTTACTAGACTGCAGTTCTGCTTAGCATTTGAACTGTGGCACCTTCTGGTGAAAAACATAAGTGTAGGCAGAGATCATAATTGAAGAAATTGAGATTCTTGGCACTTGCACTGCTTTTCTGGGTCAAAATAGCAGTGCTGATGACATCACTTTAAATAAATGGTGAGTACTTATCACAGTCATAGTTGCATGAGGTACTTTTCCTGTGAGGTAAATATATATAATATTGTTACATATTTTAATGGATATAGTAGATACTTGATTGCAACCACAAGTCAGTTAAAGCTACACGAAATGTGATACATACAGAATGGAGACATATAAAAGGCCATAATCATTCATGATCAGTAAACAGGCAAACGGGGAGGGGGGACACACAAAAAAACTGGCCTTGGAGGGGAAAGACTTAACAGAAATGGGGGAAGAAAGGGGCCCAAGGTGGAATGGGCAGTAGAGAGAAGAGCTGCAGGAGCCAGCTGCACAGAAGGAGGACAAAAGCCAAAGAAAACAGCAGAAGAGAGGGGGCAGTCATGCGTGCTGAAAACCAAAGCTGGAGCTTACCTGTGATGGCCAAAGAAGGGAACCAAGTGTTCAGCTATGCCAATGCCAAGGCAAAGAGGGAGATTGTTTCTTGTCCTGGCCTTAAGAACCCTGACCTGACCCCATCCCCTAGACCAGCTCCCAGCCAGTCCTGCATGAAGTCATGCCCACTGGCCCGACCCTTCCTGGTTTTGGCCACCCGGGAAGATCAAGCCCTGGGATTGGGCCAGTGTCCCTGGGTAAGTCTCTTCCCGGTGAGAACTGGGAGGGGAAGTTCTGTGAAATGTCTCCCTTCCCAGACAATTCCACTAGCTTCTGTGCTGCAGACTTCATGGTCATCTGAGTGGTTGTCTAGCAGGGCTTCCCAAAGTTTGTCAGCTACTAAAATGAGATCTCCTTAGAAAATGGGGAGACTAAAATTGGCATTCTGATTGGCTGAAAGCACCAATCAACCAGTTCTGTATGAGGCAACAGAGACTAGGAAATAATGAGTCCCAGCTTCAGTTTGCCTCATTTCATTTTAAGATTACTGTGCCCATAGAATAAAAAAAAAATTCTGCCATGTTTTTCTACTCGCTTAACAAGTGAAAGCCCCCACGACTCAAAGTGTTAATGGGCATAATTAAACTCATATACAGAATGCACAGTTACTGATCAAAATCAAGTAAATCATGCCAGAAATGTTTTCTTGAGGGATTGGCTGTTCTGCTCGCTATGTTCTGCTTGTTCACATATGCCCACTGCCGCAGCCAGGCACTTGCACACACATTCCCACTGCCAGTGACAAGAAAGCAAATTAATATTATACAAGTACTGTGAAAATCATATGGAAGACAGTATACATAGAGATGGCTTTGTATTTGTTTTTAAACTTAGGTAAATGATCAAAGCATGCTATACTGCATCCCCCCCCAAAGCATACTTCCGGGTCTCACAATCTCGTGATCAGTATTTTATGACCTCATTTAAAAAAAAAAACTAACAAAAAACTTCTTGTTACTCAAGGTGGCAAAATGGAAAACCACTTCATATTTAAATTGAGTATTGTGTAAGAAGGGGTGAGAATAGTGAGGGTAGACAATGGTGCTGGGTGGGAGGGCAGGACATGCAACACAGTTGTGCAACACAAAACAAAACACTGCCATCTAGTGAGAATGACAGCATTAGAGGGACTACTTTTCAGAAAATGGAATTATTCATAAAAATTTTGCATTGACAGTATTTTTAAATTTTATAAAACAATTTTTTTTCTAAACTACAACCCAAATACCATTTTCTAAGCCCAATAATACACTCCAGGGTGAGTGGTAGGGGCTATACCTGACCTTCCAGAGGCTATAAGGCTTTCTGCCTATTATGTTGGGCCTCATTATGCCCCTGGCAGTTCAGTATAGCCCAATACCGCCCACGCTGTCAAGTATTATTGCTTATATGTAGCTCTCAACCCAAACTACACAAATCACTGCTTAAAACACAATAACAAGTGAGTGTAAATGTAACTTATTGTTTATAATCACTTATAGTTTAGGAGCCTTGCTGAAACATGTCTGCCTCTGTTGTCTGCAAGCTCTGCTTCTTGTGCTGAATATAGTAGTTTGCTATGTGATCTACTCACTTTAAAAGAGCATCACCTACTGGCCACAGTATCATTCATAGAACTATTTTTTTTTTTATATGCTCCTCCGGACCCCAGCCTTGCTGCTCCTTCAGACCGCATAGCTACCTGTGTCTGCTGTCTCTCCTCCACTGCATCCCCTACCGGCGGTCATGATCCCTTGTGCCCCACACCCTGGGGGCAGGGTCTGGCACTAACCCTACCAGAAAGGCCACTCCCTGGGGGTGAGGGAAGAGAATTCGGGAATACGGTGCCCTGAGGGTTGGTGCATTCATGGGAGACAGAGGAGGAGGTGCGCTTCAGGGACCAGCATGGTGGGAGGAGGAACAGTTGTCTTCTGGCTCGGCTGGGGCCATTATCCATTTTTCCAGTGGGGGCATGACATGCCATGTGACATCCAGGCCAGAGTTGACGTCCATCTCGCTCCTTCCCACTATAGAGCCCAATGTATGGCTGTGCTCCTGGCCTCCACCAGGGGCCAGCAAGTGCCAAGGCTCAACCCCCTCCCCCGCAGAAGGTGAGCAGTCATGGGACGCTCAAGCATTCTCCACCTGGCTGGCCCTCCGATGCCCAGGTCCATTCCCAAACCCAGGACGTCGGCGTCACAAGCAGAAATCCAACCGCTGCACTGGCAGGCCGGCTGTACTTTTTTTTAAATGTATGCTATTATAGAAAATGCCATTACACAAATATTGCTAAAGCAGTTTTTTATTTTTAATTATTAAACAAATACTCCATTCCATAATAGGAATATGCAATGGATTACTTGTTTAAAGAAACTAAATCAATAAATCAGTAATCGATTGCATAATTGAAGGGTAGCCTGGGATTATGTGGGGGAAGAGCTCCTCCCCCACAGCCTATTTAAACTAACACCTGACTTCCACTCTGCTTAGAGCGAGTCGCACTCGCTTGTCGTAGGCATGGTTGGTTTCCCCCCTCCTCCTCCTCATCTGCCTCCTGCTCTCTGTCTTGTCTTGCTTGCTCCCCTTCCCTTCCCATTTCTGCTCCTCCCACCCCACTTCCTCCTCTCTCTGTCTGCTTTCTGTTATTTCTGGGTGGGGGGCCTTCTACCTGAGTTCGACCGCCTCTGCTCCCGCCTTACTGGCTGTTTGTTTTTTGTGCAACTCGTGTCCTTGTTCTCCGATGCTCCATCTCTTCCTGCATGCTTCCACTCGCATACAATAAACCACAGCATAGCTGTGGACCGGGCGCTCGTACCTAGCTGCTGTTTGCTGCCCCGACTCCTCCGCTCTCCATATTTTAAATTTTGCTTTCCGTTTTGCACTGCTGTGGTAGTTTGCTGACACATCCAACTTGGCTGTCCTGTTTCTCGCTATACCTTTCTGTTTATTATCAGCGACCACCATATCCTGCTGTTGCTCAGTTTGCACGACCTACATAGCCATTCCTACAAGCACTACTGGGATCTCCTGCATAAGCCTCCTCGATTGATTCGATAATCAGCTACGACTGCCCTCCGCTACTATCTGCTGCTTCCCTGAGCCTACCTCCATTGCTCCAGCACTTCTCAACGTTCTGTCCTGCTCTGCACCGTCCGACCGCCATTTCTTTGCCTGCAAGTCCGTATTTCAGTTTACTTCTTCCGATATCGAGCTACCGGAGATCAGGTCCAGAGCCTCATGGCGATAAACTTTTGCCACAGGCAGCACAGCCTCGTAAAATTACTGTTTCCCTTCGTAGTTACCATTGCATACTTCAGGTAAAACGGCTATCCAATGAGATACTGAGTGGCTGCCTGTGCTCTGTTATTGCACTTAAAATACTGGCACACTTACTGTGCATCTTACTGTGCTGCCCTTACATGTTTGTTGGATCTGATTAGCTACAACCAGGAAACAGACTTAAGGAAACCTGGCTCATTGTCACATGCTTCTCATTCATGTGGGGAGGTAACCTTTGGCATCTTTACCCTAGACGCTATAAGACATTCATTTGCTTACAGCTGGGCAGGCTGCTGAGCTTATATTACTGTATTCCAGTATTAAAAACTGAGTATTGGAGCTCAACCATAGATGCTTTTCCTGCTCCTACCTTCTTACACTTTCCATGAGGTCCGGGGACATTCTACTACCTGATCAGTCTATTCAGTGAACTATGTGGAAGCCTGACAGACTTAACACCTTCACTCCCTCTCCCTTGCAGTTCGTGCCAACCGTCTTCAAGTCAGTATTTGGGCTGCTTCATCACCTCATGTTACTTCTTGGATGCCTGATTTCCATCTATTCACAGAGCTATTTCCATGTCTCTCATCCATAGAGACAGACTGCACATGATCTGCTTCCTGTGCCTGGACATATTCCTTCTCCAATTTCATATTCCAGCCATTACCTGGACTCATCAACATTATCTGGAGCTGACCTCTCTGCTCGCCCTAATCATCGCATTCCTGTCTCCGGCTTTTTCCTAGCTGTCTGGAATCTGTCAACTATGTATATTCGAACTTGCAAAAGGCCTCACTTATATCTCTCAATTAAGGCATTTATGCCACTTGTACCTCACTACGCTGTACTTCAGCCGATATTCCACTGACACCCAATTGTATTCAGCATACATTGCCATCCGGCATTCAACTACTCATTTAGTATATCCTCACATATTGGGCGCCCTCTTCTGCTCTTGAATGCTTCCTACCGACATGCTGCATTGATTCGGATCTACTGCTTTCGATTCCTGCCTGGATTCTCACTGCATCTCTACTGCCTTTGGACTTAAGTGTACCATCTGCCCTCTTCGCTGCTATTGACTTAACTGTGAATTCGTCTCTCGGGAAGACTTCCTAGCTCGGATTGCTTGATTCATGCTACTCATCGTTTGAGTTCACTATGCTCATTACGGAATTTCTGGACTATCTTCCCTTCAACTTGTTGTTTCAAAATTATTCAACATGGATTCCACTCTCCTGCCGTTTCAGCCTGCTCATGGATTTCAATCTTGGAGTTTACCTGATGGATGCCTGCTTTATTCACCTTCATGTTTCGATTCTGTATGTCTTCAGTTCTCCATTTCTCTGGATCTAGTTCAGATTCAACTCGACCTGCCTTCGCCCATCGGGCTGGGAGGTTTCTATTTTACTTGTCTGCTTCAATGACCTGCCTTCACCCATCGGGCTGGGAGGATTACCTACTAATCACCTGCTTCTCTGATCTGCCTTTGCCCTTCGGGCTGGGAGGTTTACCTACTTCTGCTCTTCTTCTGCATCGCCCTGCTCTGGCCTGGAGATTCACTCATTCTACTATATGCCTACCTGCTGCTGTCTCAACAGCCGGCAGCTCTTTACTGGATTGCATTGGACGTTTCTTCGTCATCCTCTATTCTTGGCTATTTGCCCTGCTGCCTCAGACATGGAATTGCTGCTACTTCTCTTCCTACAGCACTTAGTCAGCGTCTCCTACAGATTTTCCTTATCTTGGTTGTGCTTTACCAACTTCAGACCTGTGACAATGCTGCTTTATTTGTTTCAGCCTCCTCAGTTATATCCATCTAAGACTCTTCAGGTCTCATCTGGTTTCCTTCCTCGAACTTTGCATGCCTTCAGTTTGGATGTTATTCCTCATCCAGTAGCTCATATCTGCCTCAGTCTCTTCCATGTGTTTCTTATCTTCCTTGATCTGGATACATTGGTTCTCAGCATAATTACATTCTAAGTCTGCCTTTCAGCTGCAATCTACTGTGCTCAAGGATAATTCCAGATGCATCTCATCAAGGCTCTATGCAGCTCTTACTTTATTAGCTGACCCTCGTAGGTGTAGCTGTATTCATGTTACCTAGAGCTACTAGCCTCTCGTGCCTCTATAGCTGATGGATTGCTGCACATCTTGTCAAAGGTCTATCTTCCACGCTCGATTTCTGCCAGCAGACATTCCTGGGTCTGGCTGCGTTTCTCATACTGGAATCAGCCACCTCATTCCTACCTCCCAGCTATTGGTTCAGCTGCACTTTCTTCAGGGGCTGATTGCTGCATCCTGTTCCTTCTCATTCATCTTTGTGGGTGCAATCCCTGCTCCTCCTACCTCTCACTTTGGATTAACAGTCCACTTAACTTGCTTACTTTTGGGCTCACCATATTCTACTTTGGATGCTTCATACCTCGCACCAGTGTCTCCGATTATCCTGTACAGCTTGCCATTATTCCAGCTCAGCTCTACAGTCGTTGCCTTCATATCAATTCCTAAGACTATACTTCACTCATCAGAACTGCATTCATCAGTTGGTAGTCTGGCTTCAAGCCTTCTCTCATTATACATACTATACAAGCCCTTTATTAGAAATCAGGAAGTCGTACTACTTCTATTCATCCTGCCTCGTTAACGTCAAGTTTGGATGCAATTATCTGCGTCTGGTCTCCTGTAGTGAATTCGTCAATCATCAACTTCATCTCCACCATCATCATTTCCTGGATTATGCCCTCTATCAACTGAAGTCTGGAAGAGATTCTTCATATATCCACTCTCCATCATTCCGAATTGTACATGGATTCTTGGATTCAGAGTTTATTAGGAAGATATTACTTCACTGGACATTTACAATTCAGTTCTTCTTAAGCTCCGTTTATCTGGATTTAATTCTACAAATTAGAATTCAGATTTAGCTGATTGATTTAGTTTAATTAGGATCTCTCTCCTTTAGTATGCCCAGAAGGACTGGCAGGTCAGTAGCCATGGGTCTTCAGAGGTTTTCCCCCAAAGGGGGATTTTTCCTCTCCTGAGTGCTACTGATCACACTCTCTGGAGTTGGAGGAGGTGATCATCTATTCATATCATTAAGTTGTTATGCACGACTTCTTCAGCATTCAGTTACAGAACAATCGTTGATATTTATTCTTTTTGGGGCTTTCATAATTCTAAACCAAGCTTCCTTCCTACAGGTGGGATACAGAGAAAGGCCAAAACCATCAAATATTATCAAATGACTCATTTCAAGCATCCGAGTACCCAAGCACAATACATTCTATTCTATTACCTAGTAAACATTGTCCTCTTTATGCTGGCCTCTGTATCCAACAACCATATTCATCATTCAACTATATGTTACATAAGCACTGAGCTATGAACCACACATAATTGAAGGGTAGCCCGGGATTATGTGGGGGAAGAGCTCCTACCCCACAGCCTATTTAAACCTAACACCTGACTTCTGCTCTGCTTAAAACGAGTTGCACTCACCCACCATCCTCTCTGTCACCTCCTCCTTCTGTGGCACTCTTATCCCACCGGGGGCTTTCATAATTCTAAATCAAGCTTCTTTCCTACAGGTGAGATACAGAGAAAGGCCAAAACCATCAAATATTATCAAACGACTCATTTCAAGCACCCAAGTACCTAAGCATAATACATTCTATTCTATTACCTAGTAAACATTGTCCTCTTTATGCTGGCCTCTGTATCCAACAACCATATTCATCATTCAACCATGTGTTACATAAGCACTGAGCTATGAACCACACATAATAGGAATATGTATCAGGGTGTGGAATATTAGAGATATTGTGACTTTTTAGGTGCATAGAGGCACCAGCCTGTGTACTCATGTCTCATGTCGTGATATTCCATTATATCCCAAACCCTGTCACATACTATTCTTTAATAACACACTCCAGGACTTGTGCTGTAACTATTGCAATGACCCCTGCTGGTGTCTGAAGCAACACAGCAAACAATGCACCTGGAACATGTACGTAATACAGCACAACCTACAACCTTTTGTGTGTTACTGTTACACAGAAACATAGAAACACAGAAGCTGTCAGCAGAAAAGGACCTCTTGGCCTGCCTAGTCTTCCCTAAACTCCCTACATACTATGCTACCATAGACTCTCATTGATCTTTGGCCTTATCCCCCCCAGCCCTGTTACTAAAGTCCCCCTACATCTGTCCCATTCATGTTTGAAACCTGTTACCATTTCAGTACCCACCACCTCTGCTGGGAGGCTGTTCCAGGCATCCACCACCCTTTCCATGAAGAAACGTTTCCTCATATCCCCTGTGATTGTTTGTTGCTGCTGGGATCTGGGGCCACATCAGTGGTCGCAGGAGACCCAGGGGGCTGCAGGAAGCCGCATCGGTGGTAGTGGAGTTTCGGAGGGCCACTGCCACTCAGGAGCAAGGAGCAGTGGAGCCAATCAGCACCAAACACGTGAGTTTCAACAGAGCGACTGGGCTATAAAGGTCAGTAGCCCAGTCGTAAGAGCTGCTGCTGTGATTGTTTGTTGCTGCTGGGATCCGGGGCCATATTGGCGGTGGGAGCAAGGGAGGAGGACCACATCAGTGGTCACAGGAGACCCAGGGGGCTGCAGGAAGCAGCATCGGCAGTAGTGGAGTTTTGGAGGGCCACTGCCGCTCAGGAGCAAGGAGCGGTGGGGCCAATCTGCACCAAGCGCGCGAGTTTCAACAGAGTGACTGGGCTATAAATGTCAGTAGCCCAGTCGCAAGAGCTGCTGCTGTGATTGTTTGTCCCACACTGCCCACCCCGGCCTCAACCTCTATTATATAGTCAGTGGGGGTGGAGCTTTGGAGGAGGGAAAGCTGTGAGTGGGAAGCCTGGACTGCTGTGGGTGTCCTGGATTGCTGCTGCTGACTGGAGCTGGGAGGAGCAAGCAGAGTGGGTGAAGACTGAAAATACCAAAGGAACAATTGACTATATGCAGCTGAGAGGCATAAAGTATGGGACCTGATTCTAGGCTGTACTGTTTTTTTCTGCTACTGAACTTGGGAGGGAGGCAAAATCGTATGCTGGGTATGCTTGGACACCATTGAGCACATGCTAGTCACACATGCGGCTGTGGGATTTGAGAGATGTGAACTGGGAAACTGCGGACGATAGAGTGCTGTGTATACTGTTTTATACTGCTGATTATATAGTGCTGTTCTTCGATAGTGCGGCCTTATATATGAGCTGTGACAACTGCTGATCTATATAGTGCTGAGGGGTTTTGAGAACTGTTAAAGGGGATGTCTGCTGATTGAACAGTTGATCAAGTGAGGTTGGCAAAACTATTGGGCTGCAAGTGGTCAGGCCTGCTCACATCAAAATGAGGGTGGATTCGGGGCTGACCAGGGTGGGCATCTTCGGCAGGGTGATTGGGTGTTCGGGGTGTGGTACAGTGATAATCCTAAATTGAGCATGGAAGAATGGAGGGTGCCAAGTGTGTTCACAGCTGGCAGGACTTAGGGCGGAGGTAGAGGGGATCAGAAGAGAACTGGAAGACATAAGGGGGGAGAGGGGAGGGGGGGAAGTGGTCCCATGGAGGGTGGAGAGGCCACTACAGCATACCCCATGGTGCAGGTAGGAACGGACCCCATGGTGACTACGGAGGGGGAGGGTGTATTGCATGTAACCCAGAAGGGGTAGGGAGTATCACAAGCAACAAATGGAAAACACCCCACAGGAGTGGGGCCGGCCAGAGGGAGATAAAGAGGGTGGGGGAGGCAGGTGATAACATGCTGGGGAAGGCATTACCTTAGCAACAGATACACTTCATGTTCTACCCAGGAGAGGAGGTAGTTGGGGTGGGAGAGGGCGAACAGAGAACATTTGTTTAGGCTGCAGGGGGGGTGGGAGTAGAGGGAAATGACACTGGAGGGAGAAGGCAGGCAGTGAGAGGGACCAGTAAGTCGGAGGTGGGGGAGGCAGTGGGGAAGAGGAGGGGAAACTGGGGCTGAGCAGACACCCAGGCTGGGGAGTCAGCAAAGGGAGGGGTGGTAGAAGGCACTCTAGGAGGGCCAGGGATGGGGAGTGGGATATCTGCTGAGTGGGAAGGCAGATGAGGAGGAGGGTAGGGAGAATTATGCCAGAAGGGAGGGGACAAGATCTGTGGGGAGGAGGCAGAGAGGAGGGCAGTTGAGGGGATCTGTGGGCTCTGGCCCAAAAAGAAAGCCGGGGTCAGCTGTGATGGCCAGGAGGTTGGGGGAAGAGTAAACTGGAAACGCATGCAGAAGGAAGAGCATGGTAGGTCACGCACAGACTAGTGAACCCAGGACAAATGGGGAGTGAGGAGTAAGCTGGGGGCCGATGATAGAAGGAAGAGCCTAGAAGGGGGTCAAAAGGGCCAGTAAGGGGGGGTTAAGGTGATCTTACTGGGGGACTCCATGATCAGGGGCATCCAGTTTGAGGGAGTAGGGGAAGGTACAAACAGCAAAGTCAGGGTTAAATGTATCCCGGGGCTATCCATTCACAAGGCCAAATTCCAGCTATATTCCTTAGCTTTGGAATGCAGGGGATCCCCTGATTTCCTAGTGCACCTAGGCACAAATGATTTGGAAGAGAACAGCGACCTGGAAATCCAGGCGAGGTTTCGGGAGCTAGACAGGGTCTACCATTCTATTGGGAGTTCAATCTCTTTCTCAGAAATCCTGTCGGTGCCTCGGGCATCCGGGGAGGCCAAGCACAAACTAAGAGGTGTGAACCAATGGCTCAGGGAGTGGTGCAGGGAGGAATGGTTTGGACTGGTGGGGGACTGGGGGGACACATGGGATGATAAGGGGTTATATGCTAGGGATAGGCTACATCTTAACCTAGAGGGGAAGGAAATCTTAAAGCTGAAACTCACTGAATTCATAAATGTGAAGTGGGGTTTAAACTTGTAAAGGTGGGAGGGACTAGTGCAGGACTGGAGACAGGAGGATAGACTGTGGTCCCTGGTCTACAGCGGCAAATAAGGGCAGGGGACTCCGATGGACACAATGCAAGAGCTGTGCAGGACAAGTCAAATAGGGAGTGAGCAGGGCCAAATCAGCTGTGCAGGGGAGGTGGGGTGGAGGATGGTCCTCGTCAACGCCAGGAGTATGGGCAACAAAATGCCCGAGCTACAGGTGATGCTGGCCGAAGGATCAGCAGATGTGGCAGCAATTACGGAAACATGGGCCACCCAGAAGAATGATTGGGACCTAAATTTGGAGGGATATAAAATATTCAGGAGGGCTAGAGAAGTGGGTAGAGGTGGAGGTGTAGCACTGATAGGGATGAAATATTGGTCAGAGGAGTGGAAGAGGCAGAGGGGGGAGTGGACGTTATTTGTGCAATCCTACAATTGGGGGGAGGAAAAAGATTAAAAGTAGGGGTGGTATACAGACCACCCACAATGGATGAGGATCTGGAAGGAAAATTGGTTGAGCACATCAAGAGGCACTGTGATCGGGGAAAGGGAAGGGTGATGGTCATGGGGGACCTGAATATGCCGGGGGCAGACTGGGACACCATGACATCAGCGGTGGCCAGGGAACAGAGGCTGATGGATGTGTTTTAGGATGCCTTTCTGGTCCAACAGGTGGGGGAGCCTAATGACGGGGAGGATACTGGATGTTGTTCTTGCAGACAGCGACTGGATAAGGGATCTGGTGGTGTGTAGCCCAGTGGCAGGAGGAGACCATGACACCGTCTGGTTTATGCTGTGCCTGGAGGGGGAAGACAACCGCTCAAACACAGTGGTAATGGATTTCAGGAGGGCAGATTTTTGTGGGCATGGGCAGGATACTGAGGGGGTGCTTGAGCCAGATCAGGCCAGACATGGATGTAGATAGATTGTGGAGACCATTAAAAAAGGGGTACAGGAGGCCACTAGCCTGTGTGCAAGGGTAAGGAGCAAAAATGGCAAGACCAGCAAGCCGTGCTGGTGGACCAGGGAGTTGCAGGAGGCGGTAAGAGGTAAGAAGGCTGCCTATGCACATTTTAAGCATTCCAGGGGGGAATGGGAGAGAGGGGAATACGAGCTGGCAGCTAGAAGGGTAACAAAGGGTGGTGAGGGGATCAAAGGCAAGGATGGAGCACAATCTGGCCAAGGATATACGAAGGGGGGGAAGGGTTTTTATAGATACATAGGGAAAAAGAGGAAGGGGAAGGCAGAAATCCCCAGGTTTAGGACTGGGGATGGATGGGCTCAGGAGGCGGGGGAGCAGGCAGAGGTACTGAACAAGTATTTTGCCTTGGTTTTTAGGGAGGGAGACATGGACTTCATTCAACCAGAAAACAGGGGGAGGGGAGCGGAGAGGATATGGCATTGGAAGATGAGAGGATCAAAAGAGGCGGGGGCACCAAGTGGGCCAGGCCCAGAAGAGGATGGGGCTTTTACTGAGGAAAGGGCTAGGGAGGGGGTAATCATGGAGGGCAGCATGAGAGAGGCCCTATGAGTACTGAAAATTGACAAGGCACCAGGACTGGATGGGCTCCATCCAAGGCTACTGAAGGAACTGGCGGACGAACTAGCAACTCCACTAGCTGTGCTGTTCAATGCTTCTCTCCAGACAGGAAGGCTGCCCCAGGATTGGAGGGTGGCTCATGTGGTGCCCATCCACAAAGGGGGTCTAGGGAGGAGATCGGAAATTACAGGCCTGTAAGCTTAATGTCAGTGGTAGGCAAACTAATGGAGGGTTTCATCAAAGGAATGCTCAGGAGGCAACTGGATAGACTGGGACACATGGAGGACAAGCAGTATGGTTTCATCCCAGGGAGATCATGCCAGATTAGTCTCTTAGATTTCTATGACTGGGTGACAGGGACCCTGGACAGACAGAGTCCAGTGGACGTCTTATATCTGGATTTTAGTAAGGCGTTCGACTCGGTACCCCACTTCGGTTTGTTGACAAAGTTGGGGGAGATGGGGGGGAGGCAGTTGCTTTGATGGGTGGAAAACTGGCTTACAGATAGAACACAGAGGGTGGTGGTGAGAGGGATGGTCTCCATCCCTAGGAAGGTCATCAGTGGGGTGCCCCATAGGTCGGTACTGGGGACACTCCTGTTCAATGCCTATATCTCCGATATAGGGACAGGAGATAGGAGTAGGATGAGCCTCTTTGTGGATGACTCTAAGCTGGGAGCATTGGCCGATGGGGAGGAAGCCAAGGTGGCAGTACAGGGAGATCTGGACACCCTGAAGGGCTGGGCAAGGAGGTGGGGCTGAGGTTTAACCAGGAGAAGTGTAGGGTGTTGCATCTGGGGGTCAGAAACCCAGGGCATGTTTATACCTTGGGAGGGGTTCCACTGCAAGCCACTTTGAGTGAAAGGGACCTCGGGGGGGGTGGTAGACACCAAAATGAACAACAGTGAGAACTGCAGAAGAATGGAGGCAAAGGCAAACAAGTTGCTGGGCTGCATAGCCTGGGAAATAACGTCCAGGTGGAGTAAGGTGATCCTACCTCTGTATAATGCCTTGGTTAGGCTGCACCTTGAGTATTGTGTGCAGTTCTGGAGGCCACACCTTAAGAAGGACATAGTACTGTTGGAGAGGGTCCAGAGGAGGGCAACCAGGATGATCTGGGGCATGGGGGATAGGACCTATGAGGACAGGCTGAAAGCCCTTGGGCTGTATTCTCTGGAGGAGAGGAGAGATAGGGGGGACATGATTGAGGTTTTCAAATATGGGAAAGGGATTAACAGGGGTAGAGCCAAAGAAATGTTCAGGCTAAAGCAAAGTGGCACAACCAGAGGGCATAAATGGAAACTAGAGGGAGGAACCTATAGGGGAGAACGTCGACAGCATTACTTCACAGAGAGGGTGGTAGAGCCATGGAATGCATTGCCTGGGAGTCTAGTTGAGCAAGACACTGTGGAGGGCTTCAAGAGGGGGTGGGACAGATGCATGGGGATACTGAAGCCAAGACTGACACTCACGGGGACAAGGGAGGGGGAGAACATGCCTGTTAAGGGCTGGATACTGAGCAGACACAAAAGACCGAAAGGCCTATTCTGCTGGCATTTAGTATGGTAGTATGTAAATCTCCCCACTTCCAGCTTCATATCATGCCCCCTCATCCTTGAGCATCTCTTTCTGTACAATATGCCACCCTCCTGTACCTTATTGATATCCTTGAGGTATTTGAATGCTTCTGTTATGTCTCCCCTGTCTGTTTGCCCAGCTTCCTAGAGATGTCCACTGCCACATACCCTGATAACCCCAATTTACAGCAGCCAGTTCACCGGCCTTTATCACAATTGCTACAAGACCACCCTCTCACTTAAAGAACGCAGTTTTGACAAGGGTAAAACTCAACAACAATTATCTTAGAAGCTAACAGGCAATCTCACTTCTCATCCACCTGCTGCACACTGTAGTCATCTGCCTTCCACATTCTCCACACAGATTTCATGTTTCTCCTACTTTTCCATTTTGGCAACCTAGTTTTATGAAGACATGCAGTATTTATGTGTTCACATCCTATTACAGCTAGTACTGTATGTCATGTATGAGAAGCTGGCAGGGCCACTGGCAGACCTATTTAATAGTTCACTAGAGTCAGGTGTGGTACTGCAGGACTGGAGAACAGCACATGTAGTGCCTCTCCACAAAAGTGGTCCCAAGGATGATCCAGGGAATTACAGACCAGTCAAACTGACCTCCATTGTGGGCAAGCTCATGGAGACCATACTAAAGGAAACGTTGGTGGAATATCTAGAGGAGCATGGTCTCCAGGATGAAAGGCAGCATGGGTTCATGGGAGGAAGGGGAGATTGTGTCAAACAAATCTGATTGACTTCTTTGACTGTGTCACTAAGACAGTAGACAGGGGACAAGCGGTAGACATCCTCTATCTTGATTTCAGCGAGGCCTTTGACTCTGTGCCCCACAAAAGGTTGATCAGGAAGTTGATAGATCTTGGAGTTGGGGCAAAGATGGCCAGATGGGTGGAAAGCTGGCTGAGGAACAGAATCCAGAGGGTGGTCGTGGGGGGGGGGGATTTATCTGGCACCAGAGAGGTAACCGGTTGGGTCCCACAGGGCTCCGTGCTGGGGCCTGTGTTGTTCAATGTCTTCATCAATGACATTGGGGTTGGCATTAAAGGCAAAATGTGTCTATTCACACATGACACCAAGCTCTGTGGGAGAGTGGACACAGCTGAAGGGATACAGGACGTACAGGAAGATCTGGAAAAGCTGAGGAGATGGTCCAGGATCTGGCAGCTTAGCTTCAATGCCAAGAAATGCAGAGTTATGCGTATTGGAGCCAAGAATCCCAGGACAGAGTACTACCTGGGTGGAGTCTGAGTATTTGCATCAGAAGAGGAGAAGGACATGGGAGTGATGATCACTAGTGACCTGAAGCACTCCACGCAGTGCAAGAAAGCAGCAGCAAAGGCAAACAAGATGCTGGGATGCATTGCTAAGGGGATCAGTAGTAGTAGTAGAGAGGAGGTTATACTGACCTTGTACAGGTCACTGGTAAGGCTTCATCTAGAGTACGGAGTTTAGTACTGGTGCCCACAACTCAACTCAAAAAGGACATTAACCTGCTGGAGAAGGTCAAGAGGAGGGCTACAAAAATGATTGCCAGTCAGCAGTGCAGGGCAAGGCATATGAGGAGAGGTTGAGGGCACTGAACATGTACCCCCTGGAAGGCAGGAAAGAGAGAAGGGACATGATTGGGACCTTCAAGTACTTGAAAGTGATAAATAAGGTTGATAAGGAGAGTCTCTTTAAGCTGAGTGGCAACCATAACATGAGGGGGCATAGTCTTAATCTGGAGGGTGGGAGGCTTAGGAGGAAAGTCAGGAAGCACTTCTTCACAGAGAGGGTATGGACACTTGAAATGTGCTGCTGGAAGAGGTCATCTAGTTGAAGAGAGTGGGTAGCTTTAATAGAGGCTGGGATAGGTATAGGGGGAAGGTAAGGATCATGGGTAGGGAAGATGGGAGGAGTAGGAAGGGAGGGCAGGGACATTAGCGCAAGCTGTGGACCCTGCAATACGAGTAGACTTGATAGACCAAATGGCCTTCTTCTGCTGGCTTCTTCGTATGTTCTTATGTGAGTTACAGGGCATCCCACTATACCCAAGATGCTGTTACATAACTTAATCTGCTACTAACACAAAGTACAGTAAAAGAAGAGCCTTAAATTGTGACTGTCCTAATACTCTCATCAAGGAAAATCAATGAACAACAAATTTCCACCACCTTTTCTGGTTGTAGCAAGCAATTTTTGTAGAACAAAATTAATTTAAATGCTTGCATATGGTTACACAGTTAGCTGGCTGACAACCCTTACTGTTGCGTGATAATAATCTTTTCCCATTAGCTATTGCTGCAGATCATGTGTTCCTATTTATTTCGTTTTTGTTGACTGGGGCTAGGCAATTCTGCTGATTTTCAGGCTCATCCTGAGGTGGGGTGGGGGGATACAGATGCAAACTGACATACTGAATCAGGTTAAGCTTTTGGTGGTATTCTAGTGACTCTGGTTTACTCCTGGATTTTATCCCATTAATGTTAAAATAGATTTTGCTGTACAAAAAGAACAAAAATAACTCTTGTTTTAATTGAGGTCTAGAGTCAGCTAATTTTGTTTTATGAGGACAGAATATATGTAAGAGGTTAAGAACAGTTCCCACCCTAGTTTTGTACAGTAACAAGAAGTAAATGTATGGAAGCAAATGAAAATCCATTTGTATTAGGCATGGGCTACCTGACAGGTAGTTGGTTTGGGTAGTGTGGGTATTGCCTATTTTTGGCTGGGTAGGGTAGTTTGAGTAATGTACTATCCTACCCGACATAACAATGTGATTCTTTGGTCAGGTAGTTTGAGACAGGTAGTGGGTAAAGGATTTCAAGGCAGGAAACAGGTACTGAATGGGCAGCCTCTGGGGTCTTTCACAGAGCTTACAGTAGAACAGGAGCTAGGAATGGGCAGACCCAAAGAGGCCCTGACCCTAATTATCAGGATCAGAATCTAGGCCAAAGTCTTGATAAGTTCTGATTTGAATCAGAACCTTTTGTAAAATATGAGGAAAACTGAAAATCTGCAATAAAATTACATAAAATGGTACCAAGATTAGTGATACACACAAGGAAATCTAAACAGCTTTGACTTTAAGAATTGCACTTTATAAACAAAGTATATTATTTATATATCATGCATGTAGTTCTGGAGACCACACCTGTGCAAGGACATAGATAAGATGGAGACTATCCAGAGAAGGGCAACAAGGATGGTGCAGGGTTTACACCACAAAACTTATGAGCGAGACTAAGGGACCTCAATATGTACTCTCTGGAGGAGAGGAGAGAGCGGGGGCACATGACTGAAACTTTCAAGTACCTTAAGGGCACAAGCAAGGTGCAGGCGGGGGAGCTTTTCCAATGTAGAAAAAGTACTAGAACAAGGGGGCACAATATGAAATTGGAGGGGGGTAGATTAAGAGGTAATGTGAAGAAGTTTTTCTACACAGAAAGGGTAGTCAACACATGGAATAGTCTGCCACAGAAGTTAGTGGGGGGCAAGCACAGTGGAGGGGTTTAAGCATGCTTGGGACAGGCACAAAGTAAGCCTGAGATGGGAAGGAATGATGACAAGCCATTGATCTCATAGGATCAGTGGCCATATACAATGTACAGGGCCCACGGGCAGACTGGATGGGCCTAGTGGTCCTTATCTGCTGACAATTTCTATGTACTGTATATATATATATTTTTTATTTTTATTTTTTTTTAAGAATGCCTGCCAGGCAAGAAAAAGCACAGAAGTCTAGAATCTCACAACAACTTCATCCCTACATCAGAGGTTCACTTGAGACAGTCAGGAGACAGGGAACTAACTGACTGTTGGTCACACAAGTCTCCAATGTGCCTGTGAATGTGAAGGCAGAACTAAGCCCAAGAGTCAGTCAGTCACACTACCCTTGGCCTACCCTTCCCCCCCTGCCAGGTTGATAATTTTTTTCCTTTTTATTCCCTTTTAACCTTTTTTAGCTGCTTTGTTTGTTTTTGTTTTTTTTCTTATTAAATAAAATTAAGGCACTTTTAACTTTGCAGCTTAGCCTTTAAGTTTATAAACAACAGAAATCAGAGCAGAGGTTTGAAATAAACCATCATGAGATGCACGAATCAGGCAGGGTACTGAGTGAGCACTCAAAACTATGTAAGAAGTACCCTTGCCCCCCCCTCCCCCCGGCCAGGTTGAGCCATTGTTTTTTTTTCTTTTATTCTCTTTTTGTTCTTTTTTGGTTTTAGATCGAAACAACAGACAGCAAAACATTTGAAAACTACAGTACATGAGGTCAGTAGATTATACGACCAGTAAGCACTCAAAGCTCCGTCTGTAGTACTGATCAGTCTCGACTCTCAGCCACGCACTTCTGATTCCCGTCACAAACAACCTTATATGCCTTGTTACCACCTGACCAACATAAGTACAGCAGCAGCTGGTCAGGTGGCTGAGGTTTATTTTGTGTGAGTGGAGCAAGCGTACATGTCTCTTCCTCTGACATTGCCCACCCCCTACCACCAACTTGAGCCCTGACACGGAAGGAAAAAGAAGGAAACTGGTAAGTTATGGGCTACTAAAGCTATTAGCTACAGCTAATTGTATGAGGAGACATTGGTTTGGCAGGTTGACAGCTCAAGATTTGGACTGTCTGTCATCACACTGAACTTCATAATCATTATGATTCAGTGTGTGACATGACAGCGCATGCACTCCGTTCAGAGAACTCTTAGTCAGCTGTAGTGTGTGTATGTAGCTAGCTGAGCTCTATCCTTTGCCTTTGCAGCCGTCAAACAAGATGTTGCCTTTACCAGTTTGCATAACTATTCTGGCATGGCAAGTTGCAAAAAAAAAAGAGAAAAAAATGCAGTGAAGACCAGAGCAGAGCCACCAAAGAAGTTCCCACCCAGCTGAATCTCCCAGTCACCATTAACGCCCATTCACCCACCAGCCCAGTCAGTTCCTGCTGTCTAGTGGCACCCCCTCCTCTCACTGCTACCTTACAGGTACTCACATCCCCATCCACTATTCCCAATCCCTGTTGTCTAGTGGACCCCCCCATCCTCCAATCATGCCGGCGCCGTAAAAACTTACTGATCTGCTCCTCCTCCTCCTATGGGAGTGTGGCTGTTAACTTGGGTGGAAGGAGAGTGTCGCTTTTTGTCAGGTTTCCAAGTTCTCCAGTCCCAGACCCAGTGCAAATATTATTCTAGCAAGCCAGCTCTGGAATGTAGCTCTCTATTGAGTCAGTGATTGGCTGGCAGCTACAAACTCTAAGACCATTCAAATGGGCTTACAGCTTGCAGCTGCCAGCTTGATCGTGGCTCAGGGCTGCATTCTGGAATTTCCTGCTAGCATAAATATTGCTTTGTAGTTTGGGACTGGGAGCCGAAAGGCTGACGAAAAGTTACTCTCTCCTCTAACTCAAGTTCACAGCCACACGCCTGAAGGTGGAGGAGCACAATCAGCACATCAGTAAGTTAATGGTGCCGGCATGATCAGAGGATAGGGGGTTAGCAGAGGATGAGGATGGTGGGGGGTCCAATAGACACACCAGGGATGACCATTTTTCATTTTTTAAATGTACCAGCTACATGCGGCCGTTGGACTCGGTACAATTAGGCAATGGGTTCTTATTGATCCAGGTCTGCCAGGCCACATTGGATCCATGGGGGGGGTCTTATTTTTGGTGGGTCAGTTCGCCCATCCCTAACAGAAGCACATGACACTGGGCTGACACCTGATAGGTCAGTGGTGTCTAAAGGGCTGTGCTCCATCTGCTGTGAGCCTGTGGCATGAAAGAGCAATCTAGAAGCAGCTCCATGGGTGCTCTCAGCAGTAAAGACTTGTGTTTTGAATCAATAGTTGAAAGAAACCTACTCTACATGAACTAAGAGTTGGACAGGAGCAAAATTAAGGGCAAAGTAGTGGGGGACAGAAACGGCCTCAGGGGGAAGGGGTGAAACTGCAGTCTGTTATGGAAGGCTGCCAGGGCGGTCAGAACAACACTTCTGAACCTAACTAAGAAAAACTAAAAACAAGATGCATAAGAAAATGACTACTTCTCAGAAAATCTCCATTAAAGAGATTAAAAATGGGGAGATTGTTTCTTTTAAACCAAATACAGATCCTAATCCCTGAAGAAGCCTCATAGGTGAAATGATGGGTTGTTCAGAATCCAAGGTTGTGCATTTGAAATAAAGCAAGAAACTGTTTGAAGAAGCTTTTGGATGTGTCTGGCTCTACTTTATACTTTATGACATTTCACCTACCAGCTCCCACAGAATCTTTGGTTGAACTTTTGAAGGGGACCCACCCAACACTCTGTTCTGTTTATATTAGATCTGGAGAATTTCAGAACAACTTGCTTCCATCTCGTCAGTTTGGGCACATAG
Organism: Neoceratodus forsteri; assembly: GCA_016271365.2. Taxonomy (NCBI): domain Eukaryota; kingdom Metazoa; phylum Chordata; order Ceratodontiformes; family Ceratodontidae; genus Neoceratodus; species Neoceratodus forsteri. The sequence continues at coordinate 814,008,392 of CM028129.1, read as the reverse complement.
TGCTGACCACCTCATTTGGCATCATAGACCATGAAGAAGCCAGGCGAAAACACACAGGAGGCAAGATTCTGGGATTCTTCTTGGTACTCAGGACCTTACCTGGTACCCATAACCAAGGGCTCCACTGTTGGCGGGCTGGTAGCCCGGTCGGCCTCAGTGTCTCATCCAACACCAGCGGTGTTGTTCAATGCCAGGTCAATTAAAAACAAGAGAGCTATTATTGATGATCTTGTTGGGTCAACAGACCTGGCTTGCATCACTGAGATCTGGCTGGATGAAAATGCTGGCCCCATTTCAGAGGCAGAGATTCCAGCTCGGTTCTTGGTGATACACTGCTTGAGGTCAGATTCCCGGGGGCGGAGGGGTTGCAATGTGTTTTAGATCAGAGTTGGACCTTGTAGTTGTGCCAGTTGAGGAGACCAGGTCCTTTGAGTGTACGGTGGTCGCAGGTGTGGCGTGCAGGATTCTTCTCGTCTACCATCCACCAGGGGACTAGAAGCAGTTCCTTCAGGAAGTCGCGGACTTCGTTGTCAACATGGTGTTGGAGTCGCCCAGATTAATAGTGCTTGGTGACTTCAGAGCCTGGATAGATGACAAACTCTCGCAATTTGGTCTGGACTTCCTCCAACTTATGAACTTGTTGGGCTTCACACAAGCAGTTGCCTCTGCAACCCATAATCGTGGTCACTCTCTGGATCTGGTCTTCCTCTTGGGATGGAGTCCTCCAACTTGGTAGTGGAACCAGATGGATGGTTGGACCACCACACTATAAGGTTCAACTTCCATGCCTCCCCTATAGGCCTGCCCTGTGGAGATGGTCTGGTACCACCCTTTGAGGGGACTGACATCAGATGGCCTATTGGAGGTGCTGAACCTATCGGGATTACTGTGTGCAAGCGAGGATCCAGAGTGCCTGCTACAGGCTTATAATAGGGCTGTGGTGGATGCTCTGGATTCTATAGTTCCTGTCCGAGTTTGTCCACTCACCCTTCGCCCTCAGTCCCCTTGGTTTGATGGGTCCTCGAGGGAGTTGCGATGAGTTGGATGAAGGTTGGAGAGTTGTTGGTGGAAATCGCACCTTGAAGCCAACAGACTTAGATTGATGGACCATTATAGGGACTATCAATCAGCAATCTCTTGTAAGAAGGGAGAGTTCCTGTCCGGGGAGATTACTGCAGCTCAGAATCGACCAGCTCAGCTCTTTCAAACTGTGGAAAGACTGTGCAATCCAGCCTGTCTGCAAGCTCAAAGAGCCTTTTCACAAGAAAAGTGTGATGAGTTTGCTCAGTTCTTTGCTGATAAGGTTGCTGTCATCAGGTCCGAAATCCATTTAGCTCACTCTATGGGATGTGACAGTGGCCAGTGTGAGGCTGCGACTCCTCGGTTTTGTTGGATGGACTTTGTCTGGTTGAAGATCATGGATGTCATACAGATTGTCTGGAGTATGCAGTCGACCTACTGTAGTTTAGAACCGGGCCCAGCACGCCTTTTATTTATTTTATTTATTTATTTTGGTTTTGTTGACCGGGTAAGTGCACTAGACAAACCCTGCCTATTTTCAGGCACGACCCGGAGGAGGGGGATACAGATGAATGCCAACTAACCTTGAACCAGATTAAGCTGTTGATGGGGTGCATTGATGTCATCGGCCCAGTCTTGGTGGAATTAGTCTGGAATTTGTTAGAGTTGGGTACGTTTCCGGACTCCCTGAAGGAGGTGGTGGTGATGCCCCTCCTTAAGAAAACTTCTGTCTACCCAGATTGCCCTGCCAACTACAGACCTGTCTCTAACCTCCCATTTGTAGGGAAGGTTATTGAGAAGGTGGTTGCACTGCAACTGGAGAATCATCTTGCCATCCATGATATCTATGATCCTCTTCAGTCTGGGTTTTGGAAGAGGCATAGCATTGAGACTGCCCTTGTTTGGGTACTCAAAGACCTCCTGATTGTGAGAGATCAGAGGACCCATTCCATCTTGGTCCTCCTTGATCTGTCAGTGGTGTTTGACACCGTGGACCATAGAGTGCTGCTGGAGTGCTGTGGTTCATCTGTGGCCTGTCTGGAATGGTCCTCAGATGGTTCCATTCTTTCCTCAGTGGCAGGTCACAGAGGATGGTGTCAGGGATTTATTCCTCTGAGTCATTCTCTCTGCCATGTGGAGTACTGCAGGGCTCTGTGCTGTCCCCCATGTTGTTTGCAGTGTATATGCTGACGCTGGGGGACATTGTAAGGAAGTATGGGCTGGGTTTTCATTACTATGCAGATGATACCAAGCTTTACTTGTCCTTTGTGCCTGACCAGGATAGTGCAGTCTCAGTGTTTAACAACTGCCTCACTGAGATACAGGACTGAATGAATGCCAGCTGGCTGAAGTTGAATCCTGACAAAACAGAGGTGTTGGTGGTGGATCTGGATTGCAGGATAGAGAGGTCGATGGCTGGCTGTCCCTCTGGGCTTTGGCTTGGGGGTCACCAGCTACTGACCTCTGAATGGGCACGGAATCTGGGTGTTATATTTGATGATGAACTGATGCTTCATTCACAGGTGTCAGCCATTGTCAAGTCCTCTTTTTACCATCTGAGGAATATCACCCGGATTAAGCACTTTGTTCCGTCCAGTGACCGTCCAAAACTGATCCATGCCTTTGTGGCCTTGTGTCTTGATTACTGTAACTCCCTGTACCAAGGGCTTCTGGGGGTTGATATCCACCACCTGCAGTTGGTGCAGAATGCAGTGGCCAGGTTGTTGACTGGGCTTTCTCGGTCGATTCACGTTACTCCTGTGCTGTGCGAATTGCACTGGCTGTCTGTTCAGTGGCAGATCACCTTCAAGGTCAGCTTGCTGACCTATAATGCCCTACATGGACAGGGTCCTGGCAACCTGCAAGATCTTCTGTGTCCCTACTGCCCCCTCTGACCACTTTCCTTGGCTGATGAGGGATTGCTAGAGGTTCCCAGGGTTCAGTTGAAAACATCTGGGTCACAGGTGTTTTTGTTTGCGGCCCCCTACCCTGTGGAACTCTCTATCTCATCAGACAAGAGAGTGCCTGACAGTGGAGAGCTTCACAATGCTTTAAAAACACACCTATTTAAGCTTGTCTTTGGTGATGATATCTGAATTGCTTACAATGTGGTAATGCTGGTTTTATATGTGTTTATTTATTGTAATGGGCGCTATGATCTCTGGAATAGCATCTTTTTAGAAATAAAGTTGATTTGATTTGATTCTTCTAAACATGTAAAAACAAGCGTGCAAATAAAAATATAGAAATGGAAGCAGTAAGTGACATTGAATCACTTGATGTGTCCTTGAAGTCTTCCCAGACACCATCAAACACTGGAAAATCTCCAAATAGTACTCCATGTGAAAAAGGTGTGAAAAATGCATTACTCCTAAAATTAAAAATATCTCATCAACCAACACTAAAAAAAGTGTTCCAAGGACATCAAAATTTACCCACAAGCATCCAACAGCCAGCTGTTAAATGGAGCCATTGCTGAACTGTGGGCTGATTGTCAAATCCCTTTTGCTTTTGTTGCCCAAAAAGGTATCCTCAAATTCAGGAACCTGGTTGAACCAAGGTACTCTGCTCCCTGTCAAACATGTTTCTCAAAAAAGGCTGTTCCACAGTTGTATGACTTGGTGTGTGCTAAAGTTATTAAACAGTTGAAACTCTGTAAGGTGAATCAGGTTTACTTATCTACATATATATGGACCATGAACTAAACAATTGATTACATGACTGTTACAGCTCATTGGGCAAGTTTTCAGTCAGAAAGTGTTAATTCCCGCTCTAGTGTAAGCAGTAGAAAGCAGGCTGTATTATGCGTCACCACTTTTGAGGAAAACCACACTGCTGTGAATACTTTGCAGGAGCTACAAAAACAATTCCAGAAATGGCTTACTCTGTATTCCTTATCTCCAGGATTCATAGTGTCAGATAATGGTGCCAACATAGTCAAAGTTGTTAGAGATGGCAACTACCAGCACATACCTTGTTTTGCATATTGTTTACATTTTCTCATCCATAATTTCTTAAATGGAAACAGAAATGTTGAAAACCTGTCAGGTCTTGCTAGGAAAATATGTGGGCATTTCAGCCAGTCTGTAAAAGCACAAAAAATCCTCAAGAGGCTACAGAGGTCAAACAACTTACCACTGCATACATTAAAGCAGGAAGTTCCAACTCACTAGAATTCAACATTTTACATGTTGGAAAGGCTTCTTGAACAGCAAAAAACTGTACATGACCACACCATGCAGAATCAAATAAGTAAAGTAGACATCATGCTTAATTCCATCAGTTGGCATCTACTTGAATCTTTGGCCACCTTATTGGAGCCATTTGAGGCTGCCACAAGTGATGTCAGTGGACAGCACAACTCTGAGCTAAATTCTTCCTCAAATAAGATTTCTTCACATTTTTCTTGATGACATAAAGAAAGACTTTCAGTCAAAAGAAGACACCACTACTGGTATACTGGCAGATGACTTGAGTCTCAGACTGTCGACTAATCAGAGAATAAATGCCATGTTTAAGAATGACATCTATGTGTTGGCTACATTGTTAGATCCCCCTTCACCACTGCCACCATGCCAGTCACATGTGCCACATTACTCTTAGTTTTGTCAATCATCAGTTTATTATGTATGATGCCCACCATGGGTATCATTTTTGGAAACAAAAGCAGCCTCACTCAGATCAGCTGCACCTCACATACTTGCCTCAGCAGTGCCCACAATGGGTATACTTTTTTTGGCACAGCAGCTGCACCTCTTGTACCTGCCTCAGCAGTGCCCACTATGGGTATAACTTTTTGGAAACAGCAGCAGGCTAACTCAGAGCACCTGCACCTCTTGTACTTGCCTCAGCAATGCCTGCCAAGGGTATAATTGTTGGAAATAGCAGCAGGCTCTATAAGAGCAGCCGCACCTCTTGTACCTGCCTCAGTAATACCTGCCAGGGGTATAATTTTTGGAAACCTAACAAACAGTGTAATACAGCAGTCTTTCACATTTTTGTTATGGTCAGGGTAGGATAATAGGGTAGTAAAATGATTAGGGTAGTAACTACCCAACCCTAACCAACTACCCATTATGTATTAGGGTATTTTTAGGGTAATTTAGGGTAGTTTGGAGGTAGCCACAGGTAGTGTTTAGGCTAGAGTATCTTACCACCTGCCCATGCCTAATTTATATACTGTGGGCTGGATATTCAAAAGGGTTGCACCATGCGCAATAGGGTTGCGCTAGTGCAAGTCAGAAAATGCGCCATTCTGTGATATTCAGCAGGAGGCAGCTGCACCACTGAAAACATGCTGAGCAACAGCGTAATGATAATGAAGGCATGTGCAACCAACGGGGGAGGAACCATGCATAAAGGGCGCAGTGCAATGTTCAAAGACTTGTGCAATGCGCAACAGTGGAGCAGGCAGAAATGAGCCAAAATAAAAAGGAGCAAGGAAGAGTCGCAAGAACGCTACAGGGAAGCCACATGAGGCAGGGGGAGAGACAGGCACAGGAAAGCAGCAAGAAAGAGGGCAGGCCAGGGAAACCACACCACAGAAGAGGGGCAGGGGAAGGTGTGTGGTGCCACACAAAGCAGAGGCCAGTAGGTGTACCCGGTGCAGGGGAGGTAGCAGTCAGGACAGTGGGGGGAACAAAGCAACAGTTGCTGGGGAACTGAAGCCAGGGACATGGCCTGTGCCAACTTCCACATGGATGCCGTAATGAGGGGTGTGAGAAGGCATGTGGCAGGGGATGGCTGTGAGCCCACAAGGAGCAGCCCAACAGGCAGCACGGCCCACACCAGCTTTGAGTTGTATACAGATATCGAGATTGTGGGCTGGTACCACCTGAACAAGGCAATACTGAGGCAGCTCTGTGAGCTGTGCAGTGATGTGATGCAGGCACCCACACAACGGAGTCATGCTCTGTCAGTGGAGACAAAGGTAACAGCCTGCATGTGTCTGCTTGCCCCAGGTACCTTCCAGAGACCAACAGGGGATACCACAGGCATAACACAGTCGGTCAAGTCACGCATCCTCACCCAATTCCTCAGCGCACTGCTGCCACATGCTGCGGAGTACATCCATTTCCCCAGCACTGCGGCAGAGTGCACAGCAAACATACAGGAGTTCCACAGGGTAGCACGTATGCCTGGCATGCTAGGGGCGATAGACTGCACCCGTGTGACCATACGCATATCACCTGGCTCCGAGGGTGCCGCCTACATGAACCGTAAGGGATATTCCAGTATCAACTGCCAGGTGGTGTGCAATGCCAGTGGACTCATCATCAATGTCTGTGCCACGCACCCTTGGGGAGCACATGATTCTTACATCTGGCACCAGTCGGCAGTGTGCCACCGATTTGAGAGTGGGGACATCCCCACAGGTCATCTAGTGGGTGAGTATGTAAATAGAATTGACATATTGTGGGCATGGAAGGGTATGGCCAGAGGTGCCATGGGTGTGGCCCACAGGGCTTGGGGCAGTCTGAAGCTGAACAAGACACTAACCTCCACGATCTTCACACAGGTGACAGTGGATACCCACTCCGTCCCTGGCTGCTCACACCCTACCGGCGGCCCATGACCCCATTGCAGCAACACTACAATGAGGTGCATACCACCACATGTAATGTCATTGAGTGGGTGTTCGGGATGCTGAAGGGGCATTTCTGTTGCCTGGACACCTCTGGCGGTGCCCTACAGTATAGCCCCTCAAAGGCCTGTGTGATATTCCTGGCCTGTTGCATCCTGCACAACGTGACCAATGACTGTGGGATAACTGTACAGGTCGAAGAGGGGGACAGCGATGGGGACGACGGTGATGCCAGTGATGATGGGGATGGGCAACCCCCCTTGGCAGACGGGACCCCTGACTGATCCGGCTGACACAGCTGCACCGGGACACCATCAAAGAGGAGCACTTCAGCCAACACAGGTAAGTCATGGTGCCATGTGCAACCACCAGTGGCTAGGGCACAACCCACAGACATGCATGGAAACACACCAGGGGTGCATGCTGGCAAGGGATGTGGCAGGGCACAGAAGCACACACACACACAACCAGGGAGAGGTGAACAGTAAGAAACAAAAGAGGAGGGGGAAGTGCCTAATCCAATTAACAGAAGCACTCTTGATAGGGGGGGTCGATCCCAGTCCTTTCACAGAAGAAAGGGTTCTGCAAGAACTCCTAAAACTGAAGGTGGACAAAGCAATGGGTCCTGATGGAATTCACCCCAGAATTCTAAAAGAATTAAGGGAGGAACTAGTGAAACCACTGGCTACTCTTTTTAATAAATCATGGGAGGATGATGTGGTACCCAAGGACTGGAGGAAGGCGGATGTGATTCCCCTTCACAAAAGTGGGACCAAGACAGAGGCAGGAAACTACAGACCTGTCAGTCTGACTTCTGTGGTAGGGAAAGTGATGGAGTCACTTCTGAAGGAAAGAATAGTTGAGTACCTAGAGGCCAGTGGAGCACAGGACCCAAGGCAGCATGGGTTCACAGCGGGAAGGTCATGTCAGATGAATCGAATAGATTTCTTTGACTGGGTGACCAAAGTAGTAGACCAGGGAGGGGCTGTGGACATGGCCTACCTAGACTTTAGCAAGGCATTTGACACAGTCCCACACAAAAGATTAATAGTCAAATTAACCAGCCTGGGAGTGGGACTCAGGGTGGTAGCCTGGGTAAAACATTGGCTGGACAACAGGACACAGAAGGTAATTGTAAATGGAGTCCATTCTGAAGAAAGGGTTCAGTATTGGGTCCAGTCCTTTTTAATGTCTTCATCAGTGACATTGCAGAGGGACTGGAAGGAAAGGTATGCCATTTTTCAGATGACACAAAAATCTGCAACAGGGTTGATACACAAGGAGGCATGGAAAGGATGAAAAGGGACTTGGCAAGGTTGGAGGAATGGTCAGAAGTATGGCAGCTAGGATTCAATGCAAAGAAGTGCAAAATAATGCACCTGGGAAATGAGAACCCAGGGGAAGAATACACAGTGAGTGGGGAGGTAGTAACAACAACAAAAAAGGAAAGGGACCTGGGGGTAATCATATCAGATGACCTTAAGGTTAGCAAGCAATGTGAGAAGGCAATAGGGAGGGCTGGGGTATACTGGGATGTATAGGGAGAGGCATCAGCAGCAGAAAACAGAAGTTGTTATCCTTTTGTACAGACAATTGGTGAGACCCCATCTGGAGTACTGTGTCCAGTTCTGGAGACCTCATCTCCGCAAGGACATAGACAGGATAGAGGCAGTCCAGAGGAGGGTAACTAAAATGGTGCAGGGTCTGCAAGAGAAGCAGTATGAGGAGAGACTAAAGGAGCTTAATATGTATACCCTTGAGGAAAGAAGGGAGAGGGGGGACATGATAGAAACTTTTAAGTACCTCAGTGGAATCAACAAAGTCCAAGAGGTAGCATTTTCAGAAAAGAGACTTGCAAGAACAAGGGGACACAATTTTAAGATAGAAGGAGGGCAGTTCAGGGGCAATGTGAGGAAGTATTATTTCACAAGAGGTAGTGAATGCATGGAACAATCCTCTGAGGAGGTTGTGGGGTCTAAAACTGTGGGAGAATTCAAGAATGCATGGGAGACATAAGGCAATTCTTGTGGGGGGTAGGAAGAAATAGGCTGTTGGTTAACTAGGATCTGCGACCTATCCTGTAGGTAGGGAAATGGGCAGACTAGATGGGCCTAGCAGTCCTTATCTGCTGTCAAAGTCTATGTTTCTATGTTTCTAGAAACATAGAATTTGACGGCAGATAAGGACCACTTGACCCACCCAGTCTGCCCATTTCTCTACCTACTGGATAAGCTGCAGATCCTAGTTAACCAGTAGCCTACTTCTTCCTACCCCCACCCCCTAGAATTGCCTTATGACTCTCCCATGCATGCTTGAATTCCACCACTGATTTTGACTCCACAGCCTCCTCTGGAAGGCTGTTCCATGCATCCACAACCCTCTCTAGAAAAAATATCTTAAATTACCTCTGAGCCGCCCCCATCTTCAAATTGTGCCCTCTTGTTCTTGTACACCTCTTTTTTTGAAAGATGCTACCCTCTTGGACTTTGTTGATTCCCTTGAGGTACTTGAACATTTCTATCATGTCCCTCCTCTCCCTCCTTTCCTCGAGGCTATACATATTAAGCTCTGTTCATCTCTCTTCACATGTCTTCCGGTGCAGACCCTGCACCATTTTAGTTGCCCTCCTCTGGACAGCTTCCATTCTGTGTATGTCTTTGCGGAGATTGGGTCTCCAGAACTGCACACAGTACTCCAGATGGGATCTCACCAGCTGTCTGTACAGAGGGATAATAACTTCCTGTTTTCTACTGGTGATGCCTCTCTCCATGCATCCCAGTATCCCCCCAGCCCTCCTTGCTGCCCTCTCACATTGCTTGCCCACCTTTAGGTCATCTGATATGACTACCCCCAGGTCCCTTTCCATTTTTGTTGTTGTTAGTATCTCACCCCCAATGTGTACTCTTCCCTGGTTTTTGTTTCCCAGGTGCATTACCTTGCACTTCTAGCATTGAATCTAAGCTGCCATACATTTGACCATTCCTCTAACCTTGCCAAGTCCTTCTCATCCTTTCCACCTCACCCTGTGCATCAACTCTGTTGCAGATCTTTGTGTCATCTGCCAAGAGACATACTTTTCCTTCCAGTCCTTCTGCAATGTCACTTACAAAGACATTGAAGAGGACCGTCCTAATACTGAACCCCTGCGTACCCCACTAGTAACCCTCCTTTCTTCTGAGTGGACTGCATTTACTATTACCTCTGTGTCCTATTCTCCAGCCAATCTCTTACCCAGGCTGTCATCTTGGGACCCACTCCCAGGCTGGCTAACTTGTATATTAATCTTTTGAGGGACTGTGTCAAATGCCTTGCTAAAGTCTAGGTAGGCCATGTCCACAGCCCTCCCTGATCTACTACTTGGTCACCCAGTCAAAGAAATCTATCAGATTCGTCTGGCATGACCTTCCTGCTGTGAATCCATGCTGCCTAGGGTCCCAGCCCCTGGCCTCTAGATACTGGACAATTCTTCCTTCAGACGGATTCCATCATTTTCCTATCACTGAGGTTAAACTAACAGGTCTGTAGTTTCCTGCTTCTGCCTTGCTCCGACTTTTGTGAAGGGGAATCACATCTGCCTCCTCCAGTCCCTCGGTACCACCCCATCCTCCCTTTGTTTGTTAAAAGGGTAGTCAGTGGTGTCACTAGTTCTACCCTTAGTTCTTTTAGAATTCTGGGATGAATCCATCAGGCCCCATTGCTTTGTCCACCTTCAGTTTTAAGAGTTCTTTCAGAACCCTTTCTTCTGTAAATGGGCTGGTATCAACTTCTGCATCCAGAGTGTTTCTACTGTTTGTTTTATGTACCTCCCCCTCTTCATTTGTAAATACTAAGCAAAAATATTTTAGTATCTCTGCCTTTTCACAGTCTCCCTCTGCCCACCCTCTCTCCCCTTTATTAAGCCTCACTATCCCTCCATTGGTCTTCCTTCGCTCCCTGATGTACCTATAAAAGGTTTTATCCCCCTTCTTAACTGAGTTGGCTATCTTTTCCTCGGTTTGGGCCTTTGGTGGTGGTGCATTGCAGGTGGGACATGTGTGTTGCTAGTGTTTGCGTTCCCGTTCGGCTTTGCACCTGACCCCTGTGCATGTTTTGTGCCTGTTGTGTGTGCGTGTCCATCCATGTGGCGTGCATTGTGTGTTTCGGTGGGCAGTGCACGGGTGGGTGCCTACTGTGTGTGCGTGTCAGTCCATGTGGCATGCATTGTGTGTTTTGGTGGGCAGTGCACGGGTGGGTGCACAAAACGTGCACAGGGGTCAGGTGCAAAGCCAAGCCAGACACGCACACACACACAAAATAGGCACAAAATGTGCACAGTGGTCAGGTGCAAAGCCGAGCCAGAACGAAAAGACTAGCAACACACATGTCCACAGGCCACCACGTCCACTGACTGTTCATGTGCATTTATCAGATGCTGGGCACCATCGCACTTTGGTGTACAGAGCAATGCAGGCATCATCATGCACATGTACCTGTGGACAGCAGCTGGGAGGGTGTGCAGGTGGACTGTGTGTCTGCATGCAGGGCCGGGCACCCACCTCTGCACTGCCCACCAAAACACACAATGCACACAGGGCAGCACCAGACAGTGCCCGTGCTGGGAGACAGGTCAGTCTTGCGGCACAGTGCCATGTCCACCTTGGATGCAGTGGGCGGCCCGCCAGACCCAGCAGCACTGTGCAGGCTGACCATGGGCCTCATAGGATGGCACCGATGGTCCACCAGGGGTTCTGCTGCGCGAACGCGACCATGCCCGCACAGGGGTCTGCAGCACACCGAACATTCCTGCACCAGGAGTGCTCGGGATGCCCACAGCTGAACCCGGTGTCGACAAGGTGGGTGTCACAAGATGCCGGGAATGGGGAGTGGATAGCGAACTGCACGGTGTGAGAGATGCATGGGCACCTGACTGTGTGCCCATTGTGGCCATGACAGCAATGAACGCCTGTGCATGCCTGTCAATGGCAGCAGTCACATCCTCCTGCAAATGGTCAATCCATGACAGGATCCTATCAGTGTCCCTGCTGCGTCGCTCCTCGGCCCACTCCAGAGCCACACACAGTGCCTCCACGGATGTTGCAAGCCGCATCTGCTGCTGGACCAATGCCTGCAGTAGGTAGGTGTGCTCATTAAAAAGGTCATCTGCCACCTCAGCATCCTGTCCCTCAGGGTATGCAAGGGCCTGATGTTCAGCACCCCTTGAGGGTGGGTGCTGCTCACCAGGACCAGGTATGGGCAAGTCCACAGGCGGTGCATGGACGCCACCGCTGAACCCTGAACCCCCAGTCCTGGTGGGTGACTGCTGCTGCCACCCCTCCACCTGCTGTGCCCAAGGAATCAGTTGTTCTGCCACTGTGGCCGAAACAGTCCCACTGTCCTGACCAGCCACTGGTGCTGCCCCACTGGTGCTGACAGGCACAGCCTGGGACTGTGCTGACATGCTGGCCCACACGTCGGCACCAGCCAGGTCCATGTGCATAAGCTGACCTGCTGTGTGTCCATTCTGTGGCACACACGTGTCACTGCCCATGATGGTCATGTCTTCATCATTGGTGCAGGTCTCCGCCCCAGTCACAGCCACAGCGTGCTGGCATCCTTGGATGCCAGAATGCTGAGACACAGGAAGGGCTTCCCCCACACCTGTCTCAACAATATCAGTGTGGACAGCCAGGCGGCCACACTGTTGCAATGCTCGACGTATACCTGTGGAGGTGGATGGTCCCTCCTCCAACTCCAGATGACTGTCTGCAGTGGACAGGCCCTCCACCACTGACTCCTGCAGATGCACAGGATCTATAACAGACAGAAAAGTCACATTACTGCATGTGACCTACCCTGCCCCCCCCATAGACAGGCCATGACTTACCATGCAGTGATGGGCCACCACCCGTCTGGAAGCCACCTCCTGGAACTCCCTCTATGGCACTGTGGTGCATGCTTGCAGCAAGCCTGTCCTCTGCTGATGTGAGCTGCACCACCTCCAGCTGGCCCCCGCCTGTTGCAGCACATTCCGCCCTGATGGCAGCCACCTTCTCCTTCACCCTTCTCCTGTCAGTACCCATCTTCTTCTTACACTCCTGCACGGAGCGCTGGTGGCTGCCGTGCAGGTTGACGGCACATGCCACCTCCTCCCATGCAGCAGCACGGGCCTGAGGGGTGCCCCGCCGTCCACTGAGCAGTGGCTCCTGATCAAGGTAGGCCTCGAAGAGTGCCTCCGTCTCGGACTTTGTGAAATTGGGCCTCCTCTTCTGCCCACCATCATAGTCATCCTCACCCATACCTCGCTCGGTCATTAGGCAGCTTGTAAGGATGACAGTGGTTACCTGTGACTGTGCAGTACAAAGCATGTCCCTGATACCACAGTCCAGACCCCCACACAGTATGCAACTCACCAATTAACAGTAGTAACTGAATATCGCTACTGCAGAACATTGTCGCACCTATATAGCGCAATCCATGCAAATTAGGTGAGGAGCAACTTTAATTAGATGCAAATTGCGCTGCTGCACCATTGAATGGCTGATCGGATGATTAGCATTTGACGGCTGAATATCATGCCATTGCACTTTGTGCAATTGTGTTGAACGTACTGAGCCAATGGCACAGTTCTGTGGCATGCGTAGCACACCTCACTGTGCATGCCCAGGTAGCTTGCGCAGGCATCTGCTGCACTGATGACGTGCTGTGCGCAGTAGGCAATGCAGGGCATGGCCACCATTGTGCCAGTGATGCTATAGCGAGGGTCACTACATGGCGCTGTGGCAATGGGCCTTCATAGGCACAATGGCACAACTGCGTGATAGTCCATTGTGGCGCTGGCACACAGGCAACCAATCACGCTAGGTGCATAGTCATCCAATGGCACTGTGCATGGCCTTGCGCCAGAGACCCTTGACCCTGTGCCCAACCTTTGCCCCCTTTGCGCCATGCATCCGGCATTGCTGCACCTCTATCGTGCTGTTTGGTAACAGCGCGATAGGGAATGGCGGCTCTGTACCGTGCAGTGTTTCCACGTGAGGTACCATGCTGCAGTGCACCATATTGCCTACTATACTGTTTGGGATGGCACACAGAAGAGCCCCACAGTGGACTGCCTTTGAGTTGGCCAACCTTGTGGCCCTTGTGGAGCCACACCATGGGGCTCTGTTTGGGGAGGAGCCACTGGACAGGGCCAGGACCCAGGTCTGGCAGGAGGTGGCCACTGACCTTGTTGATGCCACTGGAAGGAGGAGGAGGACTGCAAAGCATTGCAGGCACCGTTATGGGAACCTCAGGAGGAGGGAGCCAGAGCTACTTGCCCGTCTGTGGTCGCGTGCCAGGAGGGGCATGGTGCCTCATCCAGGTGGGTGATACGTCTACACACTTGTATTGTCCATATGGGTAACACTGTCATATGTGTCCGGCACATAGGGGAGGGATAGTCTAGGGTTGGCTGTGGAGGTGTTTACAGGGTATGTGGTGGGTGGGTCTGGCTGGGTGGGTGGGCACACACATTGAGGCAGGGGGACTTTGCTTTGGGATTGTACTGATGTTTTTCTCTCCTTGTTTCCCCCACAGGCATGGACGAGCGGCAGCGGCTGTGGGAGCAGCAGCGGAGGGAGGAGGACACAGTGCCCAGGAGAGACGGGGACCAGCACCGCCAACATCACCGGCTCGATGAGGGTGAGTGCCATGACACCATGATAACTATTGCATGCTGTGTAACAGGGTGGGAAGCAGGGCATGGCCACCATCCATGGACACCACTGCCATGCACGTGACTTGTGACAGTCAGCACTGTCCAGTGGCACTGCATGTCTGGGAGTGCATCAGCGGTGGTCCATGCGTGCACTGGGCACATAGCTGTGGCACTGGCTGCACACCGCATAGCCATGTTACTGTACGGCCTTGGTGGTGCTGTGCAGGACATGGGCGGTGGGTATGTGCAGTGGTCCACATGGCTGTTGCTGTCTGGATGGGCAGGTCTTGTGGACACGGTCAGTGTGGGTGGGTGCACACCATCACAGGGGCGTGGCATGTGACTGTATGCCATGCATAATGGGTGGGCTGCAGGGGGATGGACAGTCACACCTATTGACTCTGATCCCTCATCCTAGGTGACCAGTGACTCCAACAGATACAGCAGGCTGTTCAAGAGCTACTGCTGGTGGCGAGGGAGTCCCTGCAGATCTTGAGGGACATGCACCAACATGGGGTCAGGAGGAGGAGGAGGGCCAGACAAGAGCGCCAAGAGGAGGAGGACCAGGCCAGCCATTGATGTCCCCATGCGCTGACTAACACCGCCCTCCTTTGACCCACCCTCACACCCCGTCTTCCCTCTCCCATATGTTCACCCCTGCCCCTCACCCACCCCACCTTGTTTTTTTCCCTCCCCCCATATGTACATAGTTCTGTATATAGTTTTGTTTTATATGTTGCAATATAAATATTTTGATATGAATACTGTGGTGGTCTCTGATTTGCAGCTGGCTATAGGTGCTCAGCTGCAGTGGTGTGCATGGCATCTGGGGTGGTGCAATCATGGATATGTGTGTATGTGTGTGGGGAAGTGACTATGGTGTGAGAGTAGCTATCAGTCAGTGTCTGTGGTGTGTGTGTTGTTCCCTGTGCATTGGATGACTGTGTGCAGTGGTCCATGGTGCATGCTCTGTGTCCATTGTGCCCCTGTCAACCCATCCTTAGCCTGTGCAGCTGACACCCTTGCATGTCTGTGGCCTGCAAGGTCTGCTGCCATGTCAGTGGTGGCTGTTCATGCAGGTCATCCACTGTAACCGTCACAATGCTGGGTTGCCTCCTGTCACTGGTGTGGTGCATGTTTGCCTCGGGTGACACTGTGGCTTACGCAGTTGTTGTCCCACCTCCATGCTGTGGCTTGTGTGTGTTGCAGGGGCTGTGCACCACTGTCTGTGACTTGTGCTCCAGGCATATGATGGTGGCGTATGGGTCCACAGTGCCTGCACAGGGTGGGTGTCACTCCTGTGCCATGGAGGACTGCAGGCTGTGTGTGCTCAGTTTTCCTGGGCCCACACTGGGGGCTTGGTTGCCACACTACTGCGTCCCTGTGTTATTGTCCCCTTGGGTATGGGTGTGTGTTTGCCCCTGCACTGTGTTACATCCAGTGTGATGCATGCTTCCACGCACCACTGTGGGTGTCTGTGCTGGCTGTTGTGGCTAGTGGTGGGTCAGGATGTGTCACTTGTCTACTGTGCAGGGTGCAGTATCAATGATGGTGGTGTCAGGGGCACACCCTTTCCCGTGTGGGGTATCTCTTGTGCCGATGCATGGTCAGTCTCTCAGCTGTGCCTGAGGGGGATTGTGCATGTTGGCACTGTGTCTGCCATTGTTGCATTGCCGTGTGCTGCCACCCACTGCTGGGTGCCCATGGTGGGGCTGGCTTGTATGGTTCTGTGGTACACGAGGTTGCAGTGTGACAGTGGGGGTGGTTGTATGCATGGGGTTTCCTGCAGTGGTGGTCACTGCTCATGGGGGGTGTCTGGAGGTCACGGTGCAGGTTGTGCTGTGCACTGGGGGGGGCTGGTGTGGCACAGGGTGGCCCGGCCTCCTTGTGTGGCAGTCTCAGCTTGCCGGTGGGTGTGCTGGGGCACCATGGCCCAACTGTGCATTGTTTTCTTGTCCCCACGGGCCGGTGGATATTCCAGCCCTTCCCCAGTTGTGCTGTGCTTGGGGTGTGGGGGCAATGTCAGTTCTGCTGTGTGTTCCTGTGCCCATCTGTGGTATGGGTGGTGGGCCCCTACCTCCCTGGTTGTGCAGTTACATTGCTCTGCTGCTGGGGGCTCCTGCTTGCACTATGGCACCTCTGGGCTGCTCAGCTGGACATCCCTTGTTGCGCCATAGTGCATCATTATCTGCCAGCTTCCTCCCTAGTTGCGCTTCATGGCACAGGTTGTGCGATATTCAGACGTTAGCTGTTGGCACAATTTGGCTTGCTCCTTTTTGAATATTGCGTCTATTGCGCATGGGCACAATGGACTTGTACTTGCTCCTGCTATTGAGCACTTTTTGGGCACAGTTTGAATATCCAGCCCTGTTTGTTTTATCATGCAGTAGCTCAAGACAGTGCTACTGGCCAGTTGGAAAGCTCCTTTCCTCTGCATGTGAAACACTCTTATTTTGTGAACAGCGGCTCATGCGCAAGTCCCCTGAAACAGGCATGTTCAGGAAGGTTTTGACATTTTTAAAATATTACTGATTGACCTTGAACAATATATGTCCCCAGATGGCACTCTTAAAAGTGCAAGTCTGATCTCATTTACATTCTTAGTGCCTCAAACCCACCCAACTTTGGATCATGATTCTCACACTCTAAGAATGGATATGAAAGCACTCTTACACTGCTAATAGTGCCATTGGGCAATGTATAAATATATTGCTTATTAACTCAAGGTAGTTCCAATTAAAATGTAATGGCTTGTTTTTAGTGGGGTTCTAACTCTATTTAATTTTATAGCTGGGAGGATCAATGTACAGTAAGGTCCAAGTCACCTTGTATTGTAATGGCTATGGTTGTATTTAAACTTCTGGAGCCCTATATTCAAATCTGTGCAACAGGAAGTGCAAACATTTGCTCTGTGTCTTGTGATTGCCTGGGTGCCTAAAGATGTTATATTCAGTCGAATAGTGCACTAGCACAGTCCCTGGTGCCAGTGGTCCCCCAGATCACCAGCCTGTATGTCACAAGCACAGCCTCTGATGCTAGAGGTCCCCCCCTTCCTCATATCACCAGCCCATATGTCAGAAGTTCAATCCTTGGTGCTTGTTGTCCCCCCTCCCTCCAATCACCAGCTTGTATGTTGCAAGCATATTCCCTGGTACTACTGGTTCCTTCCTCCAGTCACCAGTCTGTATGTCACATGAACAATCCCTGATGCTAGTGGTCCCCCCTCTCTCTGTTCACCAGCACATGTGTCACAAACACAATCCCTAGTGCTAGTGGCCCCCTGATCACCAGCCCATATGTCACAAGCACAATCTGTGGTGCCAGTGGTCCCCCCTCCGATCACCAGCCTGTAGAAATAATAATAATAATCTTTATTTGTAGAAAGCGCAATTCAACAAATATCAAAGCACTTTTACAGAGACTAAAAACCTTAAAAATATAAAACCATAAATATATAAATCCTCAATTTAATAACAGACAAAACAATTATTAATTATCTAAGAAGGCCAGCAAAAATAAATACATTTTTAGAGCTGCTTTGAAGCTCTCCACAGTCAGGCATCCTCAAACAAGATGAGGTAACTAATTCCACAGGGTAGGGGTCGTGAATGCAAAAACTCGAGCCCCAGAGGTCTTCAAGTGAACCCTTGGAATCTCCAGCAATTTCTCACCAGTGGAGAGGTCGGAAGGGGCAGTAGGGACATAGGAGATCTTGCAGGTAACTCAGTCCCTGTCCATGTAGGGCTTTATAGGTTAGCAAACCAACCTTAAAAGTGATCTGCCACTGAACTGGCAGCCAGTGCAGTTCACGCAGCACAGGTGTGACATGGCTAGATCGAGAAAGCCCAGTCAACAACCTGACTGCTGCATTCTGTACCAACTGCAAGTGACAGATATCAACCCCTGGTAGCCCTAGGTACAGGGCAATGCAGTAATCAAGGCAAGATGTCACAAAGGCGTGGACCAAAGTTGGAAGGTCACCAGGTGGAACCAGATGCTTAATCCGGGTGATATTTCTCAGATGATAAAATGAGGTCTTGACGATGGAGCACACCTGATATTTCAGAGTCAACCCCTCATCAAAAATAATGCCTAGACTTTGCACATGTTTGAAGGTCATCAGCTGGCAACCACCCAGTAAAAGCCTGGAAGCTTGTTCAGTCGAAGACCTCTCTACTCAATGGCCCGGGTCCACCACCAAAAATGAAGTCTTGCCAGGATTCAGCTTCAACCAGTTGGCACTCATCCAATCCTGGATCTCAGAGAGGCAGTTATTAAACATGGAGACTGCCGTTTGGGTGCAAAGGACATATAACTGAGTATCATCTGCATAGCAGTGAAAACTCAGTCCATACCACATTACAATGTCTTCCAATGCCAGCATGTACACCGCAAATAACAGGCTACAGCACAGAGCCCTTGGGGACCCCACATGGCAGGCAGAAAGCATCAGAGGAATAAATTCTCGATGCAACTCTCTGAAACCTACCAGTGAGGAATGAACGAACCATCTGATAGCCATCTTTGGCAGTCCACAGATCACCCACAGATGCTCAAGCAGTATGCCATGATCCACGTTGTCAAATGCCGTAGAGAGGTCAAGGAGGACTAAGATGGAATGAGTATGATCTCTGGCTATCAGGAGACAGTAATAGTTGCAAAACTTCCTGGGGTCCAATGGTGCCCCCCCACCCAGATTCATGATACCACCTGTCACAATTCCCCACTCCCTGGCATCTAGCAGTCTCTCACTTTGGCACTGAGCACCTCATCACCTTACCTGTATCCTCGGTGCCACAGGTGCATATAGCGACTGACACAGCCCTCCATGCACCTCCTCGGTTGGCCGACATATGGCCAGGCATGGAGTGTCCCTCTTATTTATAGAGGGTGCTCGGTGCTGCAGTGGGGGGTGGGCGCTAGACACCAGGGAGTGGGGAGCTGTAACAGGCAGTACCATGGATTGGAGCAGCGGGGAACACCTGGACCCCATGAAGTGCTGCAACCTTTACTATGGGCTGGTGATCGGGGGGGGGGACCACTAGCACCAGGTATTGTGCTTGTGACATGCAGGCTGGTGATCAGAGGGGGGCACTAGCACTAGGGAGTGTATTTGCATTGTAAGATCTGGTTATTGGAGGGGCAGTGCCAGGGACCACAGAGGACAGGCGTGCTCTCAGTGGCCAACTGGCTTGGTGGCTGCAGTACCTCTGCCAGCAGCTAGGGTTGCCTGGATTAAGTTGGGGTTTTCAAAGGTAGTATTTGTGCTGCACAAAAGGACTGCGCTAAAACCTTTTGTGCGGCACAAAGTCACCGAATATGGGGTAGCGCAGCTATTCATGCCCACGCGCCTCCCCTTGCCTGCCCACATACATGGGGCTTGAGTCTCAAAATGGGCATAGATCAGCGCAAGCTGAGGAAAACTGATGCCTCATGTGCCAGAGACCCTGCGCATGATTCTCAATCAGACAGGGTCGTGGCGGCAAAGTCTTACAGCTTGCAGCAACCATGGCAATATGCCTAACAGAAGGAGCACTGGGAGGGCTTGCCGCAAGATGCAGGGTGGCTGTGTGCCACTCCAGGGTCCCCTCTCCCCAGTCCCCAATGTGACCAGTAATGCAATGAATAATGTCCCCCTTCCTTGGTGCTCTAATGGTTCCCCCCCTCCAATCCCCAATGTGACCCATATTGCAATAAATAATGTCTCCCTAACCTTGGTGTTCTAGTGGTTCCCTCTTCCCAATCCCCAATGTGACCTGTAATGCAATAAATAATGTCCCCCTTCCCTGGTGTTCTAGCGGTCCCCCCTTTCCAGTCACTGATGTGACCCATTATTACAACAAACTATATAGCCCCGGTCATTGGTAATCCAGTGGCCCCCTTCCCAATCCCAGATGTCCTTGTTATTAGATCAGTGAATACAGCCCATGTCATTGATGGTCCAGTGGCCCCCTCACCCCAGCTGGTAGTGCCTACCACCGCGCTCCCCCTCCCATGATAGAGCTAGCAACTGGCACAGCCCTCCTCACACCTCCCGACTGAACTGTCACTGAGCGCATACTGTACAGTACACATTTACAGATTGCCATATTAAACAAGTACTGCTTTAACATGGATAAGGTGCTGGACTGTCTGACTCCTGCTGGAACAGTGTTCTAAACTTTTGGTATAATGTATGCAAAGGACTTTTGACCCATTGTCATCTTATAAAGAGGCATGACCAGTGATAAAACATCATTAGATCTCTGCATTTTGTTGCTTCTTTGTACCTTTGTCATGTCAGAGATTGTGCATGCTGCTCCTCTGCTGATTATTGTAGTCTATAGGCCAAAGTCACTAAACTAAATCGGACCCTTTACATAAAAGGTAGACATTCTAGTTTTTTATATGTTTACAATGATGATCTAGCCTGTTGGTTCTTACTGCAGCCCAACAAATAGAATTATACAGAGTCTCATGCTTTACCTGTATTGTTTATGAAGTTCTCCCCCAAACAGCTCTACCAAAATCTAACAACGGGAGCAGGCTACGTAAGCAATAACACATGATGAGGTGTGGGTTATGTTTGATAAAGAGCACTGTATTTAAGGCACAAGGCGCGTCGAGTGCCTTATGCCCCTAGGCGTGTTTCTTATCAGCACGTCAACTCAAACCTTGGAGTAAGTGTTATTGCGCTTATAAATGGGCCTTTGTAAAGTAATTTTTTTTATGTAAAAAAAAAATAAATAAAATAGAGAAATATAAGAATAGGTTTAAAATTTGAAAACAGTGAAAAAATAACCTTGTATATAGTTTCTGTGCAATGTATTTATTGTGTCCCCCATGCACAGAAAAAGTTACTCATACATTAACAGTATGTCTTTTATTTATTTATTTATTTATTTTATTTCTATGTTTGCCTGTGTTTACTTTGGGAATTGAGGTGTTAACAGAGGACCGTGTCTGTTGACTGGGAGCGAGCGTGTCCCTCAGCAGACACCGTAGAAAGCAGTGAAAGTATTTTTTTCGGTTTCCTGGTTTCGATATTTGGATCGTTATTTATTTTAAAATATTAAAGCGAGTGGCTGCTCAGTGTGTGAAGAACACTGCTTCGTTGCACTGCTTCTTTGCTGGTTGGAGATGGTGCGTCGGGTAGGTGGCTTTCGCTTTCGGGATTTGCCGCGGTTTAAAAAAAAAAATACGCTTCGACTTTTTCGCCGTTTGTCTGGTTGGAGATGGTGCTCGGGTAGGTGGCTTTTCGCTGGATTTGCCATGTTTAAAAAAAATAATTGCTGCTTTTTCACCGCTTATTTCCAGTGGGTCGCTTTTCAAAAGGTGGTAATGGTATAGGAGACACAAGAGAGACACCATATGAGGTACCAGTTTTTTTTGCTTCAGATGGAGTACTATGTCGTATTTAATGTACAGTGCTGTCCACAGTGATGTTCTGTTGGCGTTAGTGAGCTCTGCCAGTTAACATTTCTGTTAATGCTTGGCAGAGCTCATTCATTTTTTTGGTCATTTGCCTTGTTGGTGGGCAGTAGTAGCGGTTGGCTACAATATCATCTGATAAGGACACGGCTCAGATGATGTTGTAGCCAATCAGTGTCTTGGGATTTGTTAGCCCATTTTATAATCTGTGTTATGATCTTATTTGTTCCATCTGTGAAGAGTTCCTTTAGAGTATATAATGAACCAAGTTTTTTTATTCAGTTAAATAGTGACATAATTAATGTGAAGTTCAGATGTTAAGTTTCAGTCTAAAAAGCCAGCCCGCAGAGGGTTGAAGTGCTTCAAGTGCCTTATCTATTCCATGCCAGTAACCTGAGTGTGGGAACAAGCTTAGGCCACTGGGGGTTGTCCAAGGGGGGGAGGGCTGAGAGATAGTTGAGCAGCCGATAGGCACCTTTCCTTTCTCGGACTGGGAGGTAAGCCCCTACTGGCTCTTGGCTGCTACAGAGTGGAGGCCTGGTGGTAGCGCTGGGAAAAAGGTGGTGGGGGCTGGTGCTAGGCTGGGTGGGTGGATGGGGTCATCGGTTCTGTAGTGCATGCATGCATGCATGCATGCATGCACATGCACATCCATGTTGCTGAGGCCCCAGGACTTAAGGGAAGAAATAGGGAAAAATGACAGTCACAGACTCCATGAAGCCCTGTCTACCCACCCTTGCTCTGTGTTGCCATCAGTCCGCAGATCCACAAATCTGGATGCTGGGTCTCTGGGTGGGGGGAGGACTGCTCTCCCCTTCCTGACCCCACCACAGGGGGCAATATGTGGGGGATATGGGCTTGGCGGATCAGAGAAGCAAGTCATGGGGCAAGGGGGACAAGGATGGTGCAGAGAAAGTCACCTGTGATGCACCCAATGATAAAAACCTTGATGGAAAAAATAATCTGAGTCTAACCCCCCCAAGATACAGTACCTAAAGTCTCCAGCTAAAGTCTTCCCTCACTATTATGAACTTCAGTACAATGAATGCTCAGCTATAACAAACACGCAGTTTGGCTTCCATTTTCACTGCAGCAGATGAGGTTGGCTGATCAGCTGACTGTCACGATTATCTCTGCCCTCTTGTTGCAATCAGCGGATTGTCAGCCATCTGCTACTGATTAGGTAATCACCCAATACAATATAATTACACTGTCCCCTCCCTCACACTCACTTAAAACTCCTGCCACTCTTGGTGCAGCTGCTGAGGTCTTCCTTGCAAAAATAAGGGAGGTCATTCAGGATTACTTGCCAGTGCAGATCTAAAACAGTGACTAGATGGAGCTATTTTGGATATGTCTCCCCAACATAACCCTAGTTGCAAAAGTGGTGGTGAATGCTAGTAAGAGCTAAAATATCACCTGTCCTTCCTGTTCTGCACCAACTCAACTAGCAGCCATCAAGTCTGCCCGCTGTATATTGGCAAATTCAAGAACCCAGCCATGATGCCTACACCATGTGAACATTTCTGCTCTTCCTGTCCCCTATGAGAGTAGTATAAACACATGGATGACTTCAGAAATTTTCCATTGGTGATTCTTATACTTGTTTGTTTCATCTGTGCATATTCACCTATGAAAACAAAAGCTGCCACCCAAAGCCCTTCTACTACTGGACCAATGCATTGCCTAGCTCCCAGAGTCAGAGAACAAAATGATGAATGGCAAAATTCATACCATCTTCTCCCCAAAGAACACGACATCCAAAATTCAGCCTCTTGATGGTGGCATATTAGCCATTTTCCAAAAAGCACCATGGGAAAAATCTGTTGAGTGAGCTTGTTATTTATTTATTTAGCTTTTGTTGACCGGGTAAGTGCACTAGACAAATCCTGCCTATTTTCAGGCATGACCTGGGATGAATGCCAACTGACCTTGAACCAGATTAAGCTGTTGGTGGTATTTTTAGTGAATGAGGGGAAATTTGGCCAGGACACCGGGGAAATTCCCCTACTCTTTTCGATAAGTGCCATGGGATCTTTAACATCCACCTGAACTACCACCAATCCAGGCAGATGGGACCTTGGTTTAATGTCTCATCCGAAATGCAGCACCCCTCTCGTGCTGCATTACAGTGTCAGTACTGGGATATTAACCCAAGTGCCAGATGTGAGAACCGAACCCACAGCCCTCTGATCTCCCAGCCTCAGAGGGAAGTGTGCTACCTACTGAGCCTCTGACACTGACATAGTTATACTAGTGATTCAATGTGGGTGCAGGAATTGCTAACAAAGACTGACAAACACAGCATCCACATTGCTGGTGAAGTGTGGGGTAAAATGTAACAGCTGCAACAACCCATCACTGCTGAGTAGCCACCCTGAGTCCTGCTCCCTCCCACCAAATTCAGTGAGAGAATGGATGCTGTCGACACTGACTTGTGTGGCACTGCAGAGACTGAGCAGATTGAAACAGATCTCAATTTGATAGCAAACAAAATGAAGCACCTGAAACAATTCATGCCTGGATATTGACAGATGAAACTCTGCAACCTGTACACCAGCTGTCTGATGCTGACATTGTTACCATGATAGCAACACCATATGACCAGTCAGTTGAACCAGATGCCAACCTAGAACTGGATGAGGAGAATGAAGATAAAGCTCTGGAGCAGCCCGCTACAAATGAAGTGATCAGACTGCTCAAGACAGGTCTGGCGTGGCTGGGATGTGAAGTTTCACACCCCCTGAAGGTAATTCAGTTTCACCAGATTCTGTCATATACAAAGGACATAATCACAAAAAAAGTTTTCACTCAGCTAAAAGCAGCTGATTTTTTTCAAGCTTCAGCAAAAGTAATGAAAGTAATGAACCGTGGTTGCAATAAGCTGAAAAGTACGTGTATGAGTAAACTGTGTCTTTAAAGTATGTGTTCTGTTAATAAAGTTCACTTTTTAATGAAAAGCTGCAAGTTGTGTCAAACTTTTCAACTCAGGTTGGCGTTCCTCGATGTAACAAGTGAATTACTATAATGAATACACAACCCGGCTCCACAGTCATTTGTTTTATCGAGGGCAGACAGTGCTTCTAAGATATCCCCTCCATTCACAGTTATTTTAAAATCATCTAATATTAGTCTTATATTTCTGTGTTGTACACACATAGAGAAAGAAAATATGACAGGGGAACAAATAGCACTTGTAGCCACATCTATTAATAAAAAATCTTCAGCTATGAATATGTGAAGAGGAAAACACAGAGAGCAATTCCAAACAATTAAAGGAAAATTGTGACAAAATAGCAAAGTATGGCCGGATGGCAGAATGCCTGAATGAGTATGTCGCATCATCATTTATAGAGGAAGGGGATGGAGTGATATTGAGCAGTTACACTTTGTTTAAAAAACTGCAGCAGAACATACAGTATGAAAACAGTGGAAGGGGTTGAGAACATGCTAAAGACAGTAACTGTAAACATTAAGGCATTTATGGCTTGTGGAATGTACCCAAATTTCCTAAAGGAGCTAGATAATGAATTATCCATACTATTGCCAACTGAATTGGTCAGTTAGAGCTGCATATGTGCCTGATGGTGCAGAGTGGCCCACATAATCTATATATTCAGTACTACCAGAGCAAAACAGGGACTATTAGGCCAGTCTGCTGAATGTGAAAGCCAGGGAAGCTGCTCAAGACAACCTAAAGAAACAGACTTATTAAATGGTTTTATGTGCTACCGGTGAGTCTGTTGCACCGCCATTCACATACAGTGATGAATAAGCACCCGAATGTAAAGGCGAACTTGCACAACACTGGCCGTCACAAGTAGCGACGGTCGCTTACTAAATCACATATCGCAATAAAAAACAAGTATTTTTATAAGGGGGTAAGTCCTCTGCACCCCCAAAATAAAGATCACCAACTCCAGGGGGAGCGGACATAGACAAAATAGAAAACCCACAAGAAGCAAAATAGTTTCCTGCACTAGGATCTGAACCTGGCACCACAGGCTTCAGATACACTGGCTCAAGCCACTACACCATATGGCCTGCTCAGCAAAAACTTGCCAAACTGATCCTCTTATACCCTTTCTAGCAAGTGTAGCAAATGCACCTCAGTGCTACACTCACTATAACCATTTCTTGCTCTTTTCCTCCAGTCGCTCTAAATGTGAGCGGTATTATTGAGCCACTCATATTGAGCCGCACAATAATATTCACTCAAATCACATGATACCTTAATTAAACACATACAAATAAGTTTAACTCAATGGCCCAGTAAACACACACAAGTAAGTTGAACTCAATGGCCTGGGTTGAGTCTATGATGGAAAATAATGCCAAACAAACCTCATAGAGTTTTTGTAAATATCATCCAGTTACTAGCTTTGAGAAATGTCTTTTGATAAAGGATGGTTTGTGCGAAACTAGTTAAGACATGCACAGCACTGGCACTTTAAATAAACGTTTGCACATTTTGTGGATCATAAGCGAGCAGCGTTATTTTTGTGGTGGAGAGTGCAGGACTTTAGCATTTGAATTTAGCTGTGAGAAAGCCTGACTATGTTGCAGATCTAGACTTCATAAGGCACTGGATGAGGCTAGTTCATAATGTAGAGAACCCAACTGTATTCTGAGGGTGTGATGGGAAGGGTAATAAAGTGGATAAAAAACTGGTTGCAGGATAGAAAATAAAAGGACACAGTGGCCCAGATATTCAAAAGAGTTGAGCCATGCGCAATAGGGTTGCGCCTACGCAAGTCCGAAAATGCGCCATTCTGCGATATTCAGCAGGAGGCAATTGCACCCCCCAAATCACACTGAGCAACAGCGCAATGATAATGAATGCATGCGCAACTGAAGGGGGAGGAACCATGCATAAATGGCGCAGTGCTATATTCAACAACATGCACCATGCGCAATAGGGGAGCCAGTGGAAGTTGCACCATAGCAGAAATTAGCCAAAATAAAATGGAGCAAGGGAGAGGCTCAAGAACGCTACAGGGAAGCCACATGAGAGCAAAATACAGCAGGAAACACTGGGCAGCAGGGACACACAGGGCAGGCCAGGAAAGGGCACCAGGAAGCAACAGGCACAGGGAAAGGTGTGGGGAGCCACAGTGCAGAAGGGGGAAGTACACCACACAGCAGTGAGGCCAGCACAGGCAGGTGTTCCTGGTGCAGGGGAAATAGCAGCCAGGACAGCGGGGGGAATACAGAAACAGCTGCCGGGGGGGTGAACACAAGCCAGGGACATGGCCAGTGCCACCATCCAGATCGAGGGCGTAATGAGGGGGGTGAGAAGGCGGCAGCAGGGGAGTGGCCGTGGAAGGGCCCATCGGCGGTATGTCCCCAACAGGCAGTACCGAGTCTGCACCAGCTTCCAGCTGTACAGTGATACCGAGATTGTGGGCCGGTACCACCTGAATTGGGCAATCCTGAGGTGGCTCTGTGGGCTGTGCAGTGATGTGATGTAGGCACCCACACGATGGAGCCATGCCCTGTCAGTGGAGACGAAAGTGACAGCTTGCATGTGCTTGCTCACCACGGGTACCTTCCAGAGACCAACTGGGGACAACACAGGCATAACCCAGTTGGCAATGTCATGCCAGCGCACCCAATTCCTCAATGCACTGCTGCCACATGCTGTGGAGTACATCTATTTCCCCAGCACACCGGCAGAGTGCACAGCAAACATACAGGAGTTCCACAGGGTAGCATGTATGCCTGTCGTGCTAGGGGCAATAGACTGCACCCATGTGGCCATCCACACACCACCTGGCCCTGAGGGGGCTACATATATAAATCGCAAGGGCTATGCCAGCATCAACTGCCAGGTGGTGTGCGATGCCAGGGGGCACATAATCAATGTCTGTGCCACACACCCTGGGGGAGCACATGATGCCTTCATCTGGCACCAGTTGGCACTGTGCCACAGATTTGAGAGTGGGGATATCCCCACTGGCCACCTAGTGGGTGAGTATGCAAACCACATGGACAATCAAAGGGCCTTGGGGGGCATGGTCAGAGGTGACATGGGTAGTGGCCTACATGGCCCGGGGCAGGGCGATGCTGATCACCAAACTAACCTCCACCCTCTACACACACAGGTGACAGTGGATACCCACTCCGTCCCTGGCTGCTCACACCCTACTGGTGGCCTGCGACCCCATTGCAGCAATGCTACAATGAGGCACACGCCACCACACATAACGTCATTGAGTGGGTGTTCGGGATGCTGAAGGCACATTTCCATTGCCTGGACACCTCAGGCGGTGCCCTACAGTACAGCCCCTCAAAGGTCTGCGGGCTATTCCTGGCCTGTTGCATCCTGCACAACATGACCAACGAATGTGGGATAGCCATACAGGTCAAAGAGGGGGACAGCGATGGGGACGATGAGGACGCCGGTGACAATGGTGATGGGCAGCCCCCCCTTGGCTGACGGGACCCCCGACTGCTCCAGCTGGCACAGTTGCACCGGGACACCATCATGGAGGAGCACGTCAGCCAATCCAGGTAAGTCATGGGGCCATGTGCAACCAACAGTGGCTAAGACACAACCCACAAACACGCATGGACACACACCAGGGGTGCATTCCACCAAGGGAAGTAGCCGGGCATGGAACCACACACACAACCAGGGATGGGTGAGGTCTAACATGCCACGTGGACAGACACACACACACATGCACACACACAGAACGCACCACACATGCACAAAGGGTAGGAGGCACACTGACCCAGAACACCATCCCTAGCCACACACATGTCCACAGACCACCAGGAGCACTGCTTGTCCTTGTGCATGTGTCAGATGCTGTGCACCATTGCACATTGGTGTACAGCACAATGCAGGCATCATCATGCACACGCAACTGTGGACAGCAGCCTGGAGGGTGTGCAGATGGACTGTGTGTCCACGTGTGCAGGGCCGGGTACCCACCCGTGCAATGCCCGCTGAATGACACAATGCACACAGGGCAGCACCAGACAGTAGCCGCGTTGGGAGACAGGTTAGTCACACGTCACAGTGCTCTGGCTGCCACGGATGCATGGGCGGCCCCGCCAAGACCCACCAGCACTGACAGGCTGACCACTGGCCTCATGGGGTGGCACCTATGGTCCCCCAGGGGTTCCACTACGTGAACGCGACCATGCTCGCACAGGGGTCTGCAGCACACCAAACATGCCTGCGAAAGGCAAGCTCGGCATGCCCACAGCTGAACCTGGTGTCGACAAGGAGGGTGTCGCATGACACTGGGAACAAGGGTGGACAGTGCACTGTGTGGTGTCTGCGACGCATGGGCACATGACCGTGTGCCCATTGTGGCCATGACAGCAGTGAATGCCTGTGTCTGCCTGTCAATGGCAGCGGTCACATCCTCCCACAACTGGTCCATCCCTGCCAGGATCAGAGCGATGTCTCTGCTGTGAAGCTCCTCTGCCCGCTCCAGAGTCACATGCAGTGCATCCACTGATGTCGCAAGCCGCATCTGCTGGTTGACTGATGCTTGCAGTATGCAGGTGTGCTCATCCAAGAGGTCATCTGCCTCCTTGGCATCCTGTCCCTCAGGGTGTGCATGGTCCTGATGCCCAGCACCCTTGAGGGTGGGCGCTGCACACCGGGACCAGGTCTGGGCATGTCCACAGGTGGTGCACTGACGCTGCCCCCTGACCCTGTACCCCCAAGCCCATTGGCCAACTGCTGATGCTGCACCTCTGGCTGCCACTCACCAGGGCTCACTGGTGCCACCACAGTGGCCACAACAGTCCCACTGTCCTGTACACACACCAGTGCTGCCCCACTGGTGCTGACAGGCACAGGCTGGGACTGTGATGACATGCAGGCCTCCACGGCTGCACCATCCACAGCCATGGCCACGATGTTACCTGCTGTGTGGCCATCCCATGGCACACACGTGTCACTGCCCATGCCGTTAGCGACATCATTATTGGTGACAGACCCGGCACCAGCCCGAATCACAGCATGCTGGTATCCATGGACGCTGGCATGCTGGGACATGGGCAGGGCCTCCTCCGCACCTGTTTGAACAACATCAGTCTGGACAGCCAGGTGGGCCCACTGTCGCACTGAGCCACGTATACCTGTGGAGGTGGATGGGCCCTCCTCCATCTCCATCTGACTGTCCTCAGTGGACAGGCCCACCACCGCTGACCCATGCAGATGCTCAGGATCTGTAAGGGAAAACAAAGTCGCATTATTGCATGTGACCTACCCTGCTCCCCCCAATAGACAGACCATGACCTACCATGCAGTGACGGGCTACCACCCATCTGGAAGACACCACCCGGAACACCCTCAATGGCACAACGCTGCATGCTGACAGCAACCCACTCCTCCTGTGGGGTCAGGTGTAGCACCTCCAGCTGTCCCCCACCTGTCACAGCTCATGCTGCCCTGATGGCAGCCACCTTCTCTTTTATCCTCCTCCTGTCTGTGCCCATCTTCTTCTTGCACTCCTGCACGGAGCGCTGGTGGCTGCCATGCAGGTTCACTGCACGCGCCACCTCCTCCCATGCAGCAGCACGGGTCTGTGGTGTTCTCTGCCATCTGCTGATCCAGGTAGGCCTCAAACAGGGCATCGGTCTCGGCCTTGATGAAATTAGGCCTCCTCCTCCCACCACTGTTTTCCTCCTCTCCCACAACTCACTTGGTCATTATTTAGCCTGTGAGAATAAAAGTTGTTACCTGTGACTGTGTAGTCCCATGCATGTCCCAGAATCCACAGTCCACACTCCCAAACAGCATGCAACTCACCAATAGACTGCAGTAACTGACTATGGCCAGGCAGCCCAATGTCGCACTTTTATAGTACAACCCATGCAAATGAGGCGAGGTGCAACTTTAAGTGGATGCAAACTGCAGTGCTGCGCCACCGAATGGCTGATTAGCTGATTTGCATATGACGACTGAATATCGCGCTGTTGCACTTTGCACAATTGTGTTGAACGTGCTAAGCCAAGGGCACAGTTCTGTGACATGCACAGTACACACCTCACTGTGCATGCCCAGGTTGCTGATGCAGGCGTCTGCTGCGCTGCTGACATGCTGTGTGAGGGAGGCAGTGCAGGGCATGGCCACCATTGTGCCAGTGGTGCTACAGCGGGTAATGCCTATGTGGCGCTGTGGCACTGGGCCATCATAGGCGCACTGGGGCAACAGCGCGGTAGGCCGCTACTGGAGGTAGCACACAGGCATCCAATTGCACTACACGCATTGGGTTCCAATGGCGCTGTGCCTGTCCGTGAGCCACAGACCCTTGACCCTGTGCCCTACCTTTGCCCCCTAGGCATCATGTGTCAGGCATGGGTGCACCACTATGGCGCTGTTCAGTGACAGCACAATAGGGAATGGCAGTGCCGTACCGCGCAGCATCTGCACATGGTGGAGCTGCTCTGCAGAGCACCATTTTGAGCCGACTGAGCAAGTGGAATGGCGCGGAGGAGGGCTGCACAGTAGACCCAAGTTGAACTGGCCAACCTGGTGGCCATTGTAGAGCCACTTTACGGCCCACTGTTTGGGGAGGCACCCCTGGAGAGGTCCAGGAGCCAGGTGTGGGAGGAGGTGGCCAATGTTCTGGAGGAGGCCACAGGAAGGGGGCGGATGGCAGAGCAGTTCCGCCACAGGTATTGCGACCTGCAGAGGAGGGAACCAGACCTGCTTGCCCTCCTGCGAGCACGTGCCAGGAGGGGCATGGTGCCACGGCCAGGTAGGTGTTACGTCCACACACTTTTATCTTCCATATGGGTATCACGGTTGTATGTGTCCGGAACATGGGGATGGGACCGTCCGGTGTTGGCTGTGGTGGTGTTATCAGGGTGTGGGGTGGGTGGGTCTGGCTGGGTGTGAGTGCACACACATGGGGGCAGGGGGACTTTGCTACAGGATTGTGCTGATGTTCCTCTCTCCATGTTTGCACCACAGGGCCAAAGGAGAGGCATCTGGCCAGGGAGATGCGGCACCAGCAGGACGACAGGGCCGGTAGGGGGGGAGACGGTTCACAGCGCCCAAGGGACCAGCCTGATGATGGTGAGTGC
This sequence comes from Neoceratodus forsteri, assembly GCA_016271365.2. Taxonomy (NCBI): domain Eukaryota; kingdom Metazoa; phylum Chordata; order Ceratodontiformes; family Ceratodontidae; genus Neoceratodus; species Neoceratodus forsteri. Next base: position 813,976,647 of record CM028129.1, on the reverse strand, counting down.
CATACCTCCATGATTACTATTGCATGCTGTGTAACAGGGTGGGCAGTGGGGCATGGCCATCATCCATTGACACCACTGCCATGCAAGCAACTTGTTACAGTCAGCACTGTCCAGAGGCACTGCATGTCTGGGAGTGCGTCGATGGTGGTCCATGCGTGCACTGGGTACATGGCTGTGCCACTGCCTTCGCACCACATAGCCATGTCACTAAACAGCCATGGTGGTGCTGTGCATGACTTGGCCGGTGTGTGTGTGCAGTGGTCCGCATGGCTGTATGCTCCTGGCTGGGCAGGTCTTGTGGACGTGATCACTGTGGGTGGTCACACACCATCACAGAGGCATGTCCCATGGCCGTATGCCATGCACAGTAGGTGGGCTGTATGGGGCTGTGCATTCACATCTATTGACTGTGCTCCCTTGTCCTAGGTGTCTGCCAGTTGCAGGAGATAAGGGAGGCATTGCAGGAGATCCTCAGTGTGGGCCGGGCATCGTTGGAGATCCAGCAAAGAATTGGCTGGCTTGGGGTCTTGAGAAGACACCGGAGGCAGAGCAGCCGGAGCGGGGAGCGGGGCTCCCATTGATCATCCCTCTGCCCCTGATATCTCCTACCCCCCTGGACCCACCCTCACACCCCTCCTTTCCTGTCCCATTTGTTCACCCCTGCCCCTTACACATATCCACCTTGTTTGTGCCCCTTCCCACATTTGTACATAGTTTTGTAAATAGTTCCTTTTGATATGTTTTTTGAATACAAATCTTTTGATATGAATACTGTGGTGGTCTCTGATTTGCAGCGGGCTATAGGTGCTCAGCTGCAGTGGTGTGCATGGCGTCAGGGGTGGTGCAGTCATGGGTATGTGTGTGTGTCCGTGGGGAGGTGACGATGGTGTGGAGGTAGCTATCAGTGTCTGTGGTGTGTGTGTTGTGCCCTGTGCACTGGATGACTGTGTGCAGTGGTCCATGGTGCATGCTCTGTGTCCATGGCACCCCTGTCAGCCCGTCCATGGCCTGTGCAGCTGACACCCTTGCATGTCTGTGACCTGCACGGTCTGCTGGCATGTCAATGGTGGCTGTCCATGCAGGGAAGCCACTGTACCCATCACAATGCTGGGTTGCCTCCTGTCACTGGTGTGGTGCATGTCTGCCTCGGATGACACTGTGGCCTCTGCAGTTGTTGTCCCTCCTCCATGCTGTGGCTTTTGTGTGTTGCAGGGGATGTGCACCACTGTCTGTGACTTGTGCTCCGGGCAAATGATGGTGGCGTACAGGTCCACAGTGCCTGCGAAGGGTGCCTGGCACTCCTGTGCCATGGAGGACTGCAGGCTGTGTGTACACGGTTTCCATGGGCCCACGCTGGGAGCTTGGTTGCCCTGCTACTGCATCCCTGTGTTTTTGCGCCCTTGGGTATGGGTGGGTGTTTGTCCATGCACTGTGTGGCATCCGGTGTGGTGCATCCTTCCACACACCGCTGTGGGTGTCTGCACTGGCTGTTGTGGCCAGTGCTGGGTTGAGGTGTGTCCTTGGGGGGGTGTGCAGGGTGCTGTACCGCTGGTGGTGGTGTCCGGGGCATGTCCTGTCCTGTGTGGGGTACCTCGTGTGCCGACACATGGTTGGTCTCTCAGCTGTACCTCGGCGGGGACTGTGCGTGGTGGCACTGTGTATGCCGTTGTTGCATCGCTGTGTGCTGCCACCCACTGATGGGTGCTTGTGGTGGGGCTGCGTTGCATGGTTCTGTGCTGCACAGGGTTGCATTGTCACAGTGGGGGTGGTGGAATGCATGGAGTTTCCTGCAGTGGTGGACGCTGCTCCTGGGCAGGGTGTCTGGGGGTCATGGTGCAGGGTGTGCTCTGCATTGGGGGGATGGTGTGGCATGGGGTGGTTGGCCCTCCTTGTGTGCAAGTCACAGCTTGCCAGGGGGTGTGATGGGGCACCATGGCCCGGCTGTGAGTTGGTTACTTGTCTCCATGGGCCAGTGGTTATTCCAGCCCTCCCCCAGTTGTGCAGTGCATGGGGTGTAGGGGGACAATGTATGTTCTGTTGTGTGTTCCTCTGCCCATCTGTGGCATGGGTGGTGGGCCTCTACATCCCTGGTTGTGCAGTTGCATTGCTGCACTGCTGCTGGGGGGCATCCCTTGTTGCGCTATGGCGCCCGTGGACTGCTCAGCTGAACATCCTTTGTTGCACTATGGCGCATCAGATCTGCTCAGCTTCCCCTCCCTAGTTGCGCTATGGTGCAGGTGGTGCGATATTCAGTCGTCGGCTGTAGGCGCATCTTGGCTGGCTCAGTTTTTGAATATCGCGCCTCTTGTGCATGAGTGCAATGGACTTGCGCTTGCTCCTGCTATTCTGCACTTTTTGGGTGCAGTTTGAATATCTGGGCCAGTAGTAAGTGATAACCTATCAATATGAAACAAGTGACTAGCAGAGGTCTACCTTGTGACCTGCTCTGTTCAATATATTTATCATCTAGGTGAAATGGAGTGCTGGCTTGCCCACTATGACAAGATGGAGAGAGTAGATGCATTTTAACAGGAGATAAAATGGATAGTACTGAGAAAGACATAATGTGATCTACTGCAACTGGGAATTGAACCCAGGTCCCTGGAATATTGTCCTGCTGTTCTCCCACTGAGCTTTCATGAATATAGGTTACTGTCACTTTCTCTGACTGCATATCCTGCAACTAGGACCAACTGAGGTGGTAATTAAGTAATGGTGCAGTGTTAGCCACTGCTTAACAACTGAAACACAAACTGTAATGCCAAAGAAATAATGGCCCCTATTTTTAAAAGGCCCTCTCCCCATTCTGTACCTATGGAGAAAATATTTTGAAAACAGGATCCAATGTGATCTGACTGGGAGTAGAACCTTGGTCCCCAAAATGCTGCCACAGTGCTCTACCAGTGAGTTATCAAACTCAAAAGGCTGAGCCTGGGGTCCCTACCATATACTTTTGGTGACTGTTTATCCTGCAACTAGGCTAGGTCATGTTATTTATGAACTGGGAGCAGAATTAGCTGTGCCTCTGGCACTTCAATTCATGAAATCCTTGAAGAGCGGTGTGGTACCTGAAGACTGGAAAAAGGCAATAGTGGTTCTACTTCACAAATCAAGCAGTTGTGAAGAGGCTAGTAATTACAGATTGGTAAGCCTCACGTCTATAGTAGGGAAACTAATGTAAACACTACTCAAACAGATAATCATAGCATTCTTCAAAACTAGTGGCCAAAAAGACCCTAAACAGCATGGGTTCACAACAGGTAGGTCATGCCAGACAAATCTGCTCAAGTTTTTTGACTACGCTACAAAAATAGTGGACAAAGGTGGGGCAGTAGATGTGGTCTACCTAGACTTTAGTAAGGCCTTCAACTCAGTTCCACAAAAAAGGCTAGTAAAAAAGCTTGACCACACAGTGGTTAGTCCAGAAGTAGTCAGATGGGTACAAAACTGGTTACAAGGCAGAACCCAGAGGGTACAGGTTAATAGAATGCAATTGATGGAAGGCAGGGTGACCAGCAGGGTGCCCCAGGCCTCAGTGCTGGGGTCTCTGCTTTTCAATGTTTTTATAGCAGACATCGATGACAGACTGGAAGGGAATGTGTGTCTGTTTGCAGATGACACCAAGCTATGTAACAGGGTGGACACCTCAGAAGGAGTGAGCAAGATGGAAGCTGACCTGAAGAAACTAAAAGAATGGTCTGGAGTGTGCCAGCTGAGATTAAACACCAAAAAGTGCATGATCATGCACAGAGGAAAGAAATATCCAAGGAAGGAGTATTACCTAGGAGGTGAAAGACTGGCGGCCTCAAACCAGGAATGAGATCCAGGAATCATAATCTCAGATGAATTGAAGGTTAGTAAACAGTGTGAGAAGGTAACATTGAAGGCCAACAGAATGCATGGCTGCATTGGGAGGGGAATCATGAGTAGGATGAAAGAGGTGGTACTACCACTGTATAGATCACTGGTCAGGGCTCAACTGGAATATGGAGTCCAATTCTGGAACCCTCGCCTCAGGAAGAACATTGACCGGGTGGAAACAGTACAGAGAAAGGCGACAAAAATGATTCAGGGTCTGCAGTACATGTCCTACGAAGAAAGAGTTAGAGAACTGAATATGTACTCCCTGGAGCAGAGAAGAGAGAGAGAGGGGAAATTATTGAAACATTCAAGTACATAAAAGGCATTAACAAGGTACAGGCACAGGAACTTTTTCACTTCAAGAATGGCTCCAGGTCCAGGGGATATGACCTCAGGCTGCAAGGAGGGAGGTTGTCTACCAACACCAGAAAGTTTTTCCTTCTCAGAAAGAGTGGTGGATGCCTGGTACAGCCTGCCCAAGAGGCTGTGGGGGTCAACACTGTGGGGGGATTCAAGAATGCATAGGATAGACACAAGGGAGCCCTGACTACAAAGGGCAACTAGACTGTCAAATACTTTAGGTCTAAAACAAATGGGCAGACTAGATGGACCTAGCCGTCTCCTTCTACCATCAACTTCTATGTTTCTAAGTTTCATTACAGTCTATGTTTCAGTTGCTAGACAGTAGCTGATATTGCACCATTATCTAATTATCTCAACAAGGGATAAATGAAATGCAGTAGGATCTGGATAGACTCACAAAATGTGGTTCGTAAGGTTCATGTAGGGTTCTATGTGATAACGGCAACTCAAAAAGAGCGCCGACAACAACAGCGAACCCAAAATCGCCGAAAGTGAAAACAGCGATGGTCACTTACTTTCTGCTTGGGGCAATATAAATTAAATGTTTATGTCGGGGGCATAGCCCCCCCGGACTCCCTGTAATAAATATAATCAACTCTGGTGGGGGAGGGTGGACACAGGGGAAAGGAGAAAACTCAGGAGGGGCTATGTGGGGGAGGGGCAAACTGTGGGCAAGAGGAAATAGGGAAACAGGGCTTAAAAAAATAAATATGTAACCCCATACCAAATTGGGGGCTTACCTGCAACCCATAAGTCCTGTTTCCCACTCTGCTTCCAGGTACCTCCTGAATGCCTGCATTTTGTTTTTTGTCCACCCAGTCCCTTTCTGTGCCCATTTAGCCCGTGCCAGCAGCCCCGGTGTAGATTCATCCCCCCTCAGGGCTCCAAAAGTTCCAACCATGATCACCTGCACTGTCAAAGCACTCCAGTGTGGTGGGGATCGTGTAGGCATCGATGGCGCCTTTGATCTTGTGACCATTCACTTTGCAGTCAATCGGGAGAGTGTTTTGGCAGTCCCGGGGTCCCATCTGCCTAAGGATAACCCAGTGACCATGGACAGGGCCCTGAGTGGCCACTACCTTCAATATTTAAAGAGATCCATGAGACTGTAATGATTGGGGCTCATGAATATCAATGAGCCAGCGCTCCGATCGCATTAATATTCGTGAAGGTGCTTCTGCCCTCAGGGAAGCTGTATTTCGGACATGGCTGAGATGGGGGGGTGTGTGGGATATTTAAACAAATAATATAACTGCTGTATGTGATGGGGGAAGGTGTTATATGGGGGAGAAGTATTTAAAATAAACTGTTTAATCCTGGCTGCACCAGCTTAAAATTGGGACTCAGAGAGACAGCCTGCCTGTGCAATAGAAGGGGTTGCAGTGACAGGAAAATAGACTGAAGAATCTATTTGACCTGTGCAATGACAGCAAGCACACATCCTAGGCTACTGAACTGTGGGGCATTTGGGCAACTATTCAATTTTTTCTGGCTACACCAGGACTTTGAGCCTGTGGTATTTCTGCCTAAGGGACTGAATGTTTCAGCAGCCACTACAGAGCAGCACAGCTAATCGGAAAGCTAGAATATTAAGGCCTGGACTTGTAGGACTTTTGGCGAAGCTCATGGGACATTTACCAAGTGCTCACGGGGAACTGCAGAGACTTAATTTCAGGTGCCAAAACAGTAAACCAACTGTGCATCGAGGAAAGTTCATGCATAGTTCATTTTCTTGACTGACAGTCCTTCCAGCCAAATGGAGGCCAATCATCCAATAGCTTCAGCCAATCAGAAGGCTCAGGAGAGCCCTGTAAGAAACTGTGTTTTTCACCAATTTTCCAGATTCAAGTGGGAACCCCCTACTGGGGTTGGGGCTCAGGCCCCCAGCCATGGAACTGTGCCTGGTGATCCAGTTAATCCTCTCCATCCATGAGGGGGTGTTTTCCTTCTTTAGCAGTAAAAAGTTTAAAGTAATTTAGTTTATGCTGTACCTGCTAGCCTGGGGGTTGCCAGAATCTCCCGCAGGTGCTAGTCCTCCCTTCCACACTGGGGAAAGACGTGGAACTGCAACTTGATGACATCAAGCCAGCTGTGAGAGAGCTGATTTTACCTCATTTGTGAGAGGACTGAAGATTTCAGGAACCTTGATAGTGGAGATTCTACCATGAGGAGCCTGAATGAATACTCTTATACCCCCCGGTGCAAGAATGAAAGAAAACTTGCTAAGGCAAGGCTGCCAATACCCAGAGACTGTCTGACATATTGTCTGCACCCTGTATCCTGATGTGCCTAACCTCAGCACAGCGAGGGTGGACCTTTGTTGGAAATTTCACTACTTGTGACTGTTCTTTTGGTCTGCACCTTGCATCTACTGCACTTCTCTTGCTCAGTGCAGGTGGACCTGACTGTTCTGGGGGACCCATGTGAGACCAGAACATAGTATAGATGTGCTAATATGTGATGTCTTCTATGGAGCCTACAGATGGAAGGGTAGCACTCAGTACAGTGGCTCATCATGACTTTGACTGGGAGGTCCAGCATTTTGCTAACTATCTGGTCAAGCTGTCCAGTGGAGCTGCAACACACAGCCATGTACTGTACCACAAATCAGACTGAGACCCCAAAGTTTGAATTTGACTTCAGTGACCTGGAAATGACTGTCCTTATGCAAACAGACCAGGGTGGCCATCCTCAACTCTGGTCGAACGCGCTATCCCTTCATTGATTGTACTAGATGTGTCGGAACTTTAAATGTGCTGAATGTGCCAAATCATATAAATGTGATGAGCATTCAGAAAGGAATACTTAACTTACAAACCCGATGTGACCAACTGGTTGTATCTGACCATGTTTCAACTGCATCTCTGAAAGTGACTGTAACAGTTCGAGTTTCTAATGTTGAAAACCAAATTGCAATTTCTGATAATCAAGCCAGCCAACAAACAACTGCTCCATCCACCAGGCCTGCCACCATTAAGGGACTGTCTTGGTAACTGGGTACCCAGGTTTAAATATATGGGATTGCGGGGTCTCATACCAAAGTCTGGGAAACTGGTACCAGTTGTGGGAAAATGATTCTGTGTTCCATCTGATTCTACGAAGTTTAGATAGCCAGGGCTCTGGGTATCCATGTTGGTACAATATGATTGTTTTTCTGATTTAATAACCAGATGTTTTTATAATTTAATAACCAGATATTCACCTAGCTGGAGGGTTTTCACCAGTCCAAACCAAAACCAACCCAAGCCAAATCAACTGTAAATCTTGTAAATAATAATAATAGTGACTGCATAACTTCTACTCCTTTGTTTTCCCATTCCTAATTCCTTATGTCCTCTAAATAAATATTTTTGTTTTTGCAAGTGTTAGTGCCATGGTCATTAAATGGTGAAATGTTGAAATGTGGGGAAATGTTATTTGGTTATATGTTGGGGTTGCTAATGATTATGGTGGGTAGTATGACATCCCAGGGGGTTGTACCAGATAACAGCTAGCCCACTTAACACTAAACTCTGGGTGGAGGCACTGTGCAAAGGTAATACCTAGGAAAGAACCAGTTTTAAATATGATCTTGGGACCCATGCTTGTTTAGGCCTGCAAGACTGGGATAGTAATTCTAGGAATAGCACCGCCTAGGGGTTACAAATATGTACTGAATAAAAAAATAATTTCTTACTGCCAGGTCTGAACCCATGTCCACTGCATACACAGACAGTGACTGAAGCCACTGCACCAAATGGCCAACTAGAAACTGCCTTGCCAAACACAGCCCAATAACCTAATAAGCAAGTGTAGCTAACTGAGACACTAGCTGTATACTACCCTCGCTATTGTTTCACACTTGCTATTGCTGTAGGTGCTCAAATCGAGTCTCTCAAATTGACTCACCCACATTACAGGATATCACGTGTAGTGGTAGATGAACCTCAGTGTTGAAACATGTAAGGTGATGCATCTGGGAAAGAAGAACATGAAGGTAAAATACTGCTTAAATGGCACATGCATTAATAAAACCAGTATAACTGGTGTAGGAGCACCTGTTATACCGAGACAGAGAATACAGTAACAATATTGAAAAGTCACTCACTAATAGTATGTTAAGAAAGACTGAGAGGGCCCATTACTTGTAAAGCGCTTTGGGATACATTGTGTATGAAAATCACTATATAAATGCAGATTATTCTTCTTCTGGACAGGTGCAGATATTCTTGGACCCTGTAATACAATAAAATAAATGTATATTTGTTTACTGCCTTGTCACACTGTGTGTCTCACAGGTTACACAGGATTCACATCCATATCTTCCCCTACATGCATATAACATCAATAGAGGTTTTAAATGAATATAATTAATATATTCCTGTAGCCATTGACTGCATCGACCACTAATATATAAATTGTTGCCCTGCTGGTTCAGTGGTCAAAGGCCAGCAATAACTGTTTATGCAGCCTGTAAATATACAGTGTATCCCAGGAGTTAGCGTAACAAACTGTGAATGAGCTTAGTACACCCAGCAGACCTGGGTCTGATTCCAACAACCTCCACTTGCATACTGTGAGACCCTGAGGAAGTCATTTAACCTTCCCAGTGCTCCCTGGTCACCCCTGAAAACCAGCCCTGGGCCTAGTTGGCTTTACCAGAGCATAAAAAAATGCCCATTGTTGTAGACCAGAGGAAGTGTTGCTGTGTTGGGAAGTAATGTATTGCAGAGTGGCAGCAAGATTTTAGTGCACTGCTCTCTCATTGAGTGAAAGAGCTGCAGTCATAGTGCTTCAGCACTATTTAAAGGAAAATTCCCAGCAGACGAAGTGAGGGTGCCTGAACTGCAAGTTTGATTGGAGAGTGTGTTTGTTCAATTAATTTCTTGAAATTGTAATATTTATTTCACTTGTCCTGTGGTCTTAACAGGTCAGTTCACTACCAGCCCATTCTCAGTCACTCAGTCCCTTCCCTCCCACAGGAGTTTTCCACAGGTTATTTGGTTGGGGCATCCCAGATCAGAATATTGTCACAAGTCCTCAACACAGTGGATGAAGTCTCAACAAAATTATGACATGGATTAACAGAAATTTTGTGGTTAGGTCAATTAGGTAGTAGAGGAAGTAGGGAATCCTTATAAATTAATATATGTTTGCACCACAGTATTCATTCCTGCTCATGAAGTGAGGGTTGAAGGGGGAGGGGTCGACATGGTGGACCTATATTCTCTTTTGATCTTAAATTGATATCTTACTGTGATGCGATATACACCCCAAGGCTCCTCCCCCATATACACCTTTGGTCTAGCCCCATCTTGAACACAGTGTGAAGTTCTGGACCCTGTATCTGATGGTATACATTAAAATTGTTGACAAAGTACAGGGAATAGTTGACCAAGGTGGTTGAAGGTTTTGAAACCATGGGCTATGAGGCATAGTTGACCAAACTGTGTCTGTTTTTCATGGAACAAAGAAGAATCAGAGGGGACAAGAACACAGTCTTCAAATTCCTGAAAGGGCTAACTCTTGCCAGACCAAACACAGCTCTTCTGGATGCACATGGATTAAATGGCAAGGGGACATACACACCACGTTTACATGAATGGCCATATTCCATACTGAGGGAATAATCCGTATTAGTCATTTGGAATAACATTGTTCATGTAAACATGATATTCGGAATATAAAACAGAACATGCCAAATGTTAGCATTCTGAATTTTAGACTTGGGATACTCTGTGTATATTCAAAATGTTCACTCTTTCTACATCTTCATGTGATTTAGTATCGTTATATTACTCCTTTGCTCAGGAAATGTTGACGTTAACCCCTGTCCTATTTCTTTGCTAACTTCCCCATCCAAGTTTGGCTCAGCCACTGGTTAAAAATGATGTTAGTGAATGTATGCTGTCTTCCAAAAAATTAGATGTTGTGAAAGCTTGGGTATCACACACCGACCTTGATATCTTGGTAGTCATGGGAACTTGGTTAAAGGGTTCCACCTCTGACCAGCAGATAGCTTTGCCATCCTTCAATACCTTTCAACTAGATAGGCAAGTGAGGGGAGGGAGCATGGTCATATACATCACTGAGAAGCTCTGGGCCTTAGAAATACTCGCTGTAACCAAACCAAGGGAATTTGAGTGCCTGTCACTAAGGTTAACCCTATCCTTATCTGAAGCAATCAACATAATTGGTTGATACAGACCGCCATCCGGGGGTTCGGAGTTACTCCATACCATCCTCAATTTTATCAACCCAAACTCTAATGAAACAAGTATTCTCGGCGACCTCGACCTGGATTGGTTTAGCTTCAGAACCAATAGCCTGAAGTAACTGTGTGATGAACTGGGCATCTCCCAAGGTATCTCCAAACCAGCAGGGACCAATACAAAAAATCCCACTAAAAGCACCTTAGCTTGATCTCATACTAACAAATAGGTCTCATAAAATCACATGCTCTGCTACATTTTTTAATGACGTTAGTGACCATAACATTGTGGTCTGTATAAGGAAACTTGAAAGTTGTTTTTCCAGCTTGAAATTTGTGACAAAGTGTAGCTTCCACAAATTTAAGATGGAAAACAACTGGCCACAGGAACATAACGTGTCAAAACTTTTATTTAGGTCCCTCAGTTGATAAGGTGGTCAAAAATTTAAACACAACCCTTCTGAATTTAACAAATACATATGCTCCCTTTACAAAGCATAGAGTCAAAAAGGCCTCCCAACCATGGTTCACCGTTGACTTGAAAAAAAACCAAACTATACAGGACAAACTTTGGGCCACGGCCAGACTCACTAAAGCCTCTCTGGACTGGTTGGCTTTTAAAACAACCAGAAATGCCTGTCCAAAATGTATCAGTGTAGCCAAAGTCAACTACTATGTGAACGGGCTGGAAGATGCAAAGGGCAACACATCAAAAATGTGGTAAGCTATTAAATCCGTTGAAGGTCCAAGGACCCCTCCATCAATTCCAATTAAATTTAATACCAAAGACACTATGATCTCTGACCAAGCCATAATCTTCAGAAAACTGAATTCACACTTTGCTACTGCTGAATTAGCATCTGATTCTTCTCCTGCTGCAAAGCTAGTGAGCTGCTCCTCGTCAGAGGACACTCATGCCTGCCCAATAACCCAAGACCCTTTTTGTTTCTCACCGAAAACCTTTAACTAGGTAGAGGATTTGCTAGCAAAGTTAGACACTAAAAAGAGTGTTGGTATGATGGGCTAGACTCCTTCTTTTTACATGCCAGCTTTCACTTTATAACTGCCCCTGTAACCCACCTCTTTAACTTGTTGATTACTACTGGCACTGTCCTCTCCCTATGGAAAACAGCCCACCTATTGCCCTTGTTTAAATTGATCAGCTCCTGCGACTTAAACAATTACAGGCCTAACTGTATGTTACCTATGTTATCCAGACTCAGAGAGAAACTAATCAACATGCAACTAAGGGACTACCTAGAAAACATGAAGTTACTTAACTCATTTCAGTAGGGCTTCAGGAAAAAACAATGTGCAGTATCAGCCCTGGCTAAAGTGACAGATGACTGGATTCTTTTTTTTTTTTTAACCAGGAGAGACACACTAAGCTGAAAGCTTGTTTACAAGATTGATCTGGGAACACAAGGAAGTTAAGTGACTTGCGCAGGGTCATACAGTATGTAAGTGGGGGCTGTATGATTTAAACCCCGGTCTCCAAGTTTGCAGCTCAGAGCCTTAACCACTACACTATACTGCCTCCATTACTAGGTTTACTAGGTTTGTAGGAAAAAAGAAGCCCGAGACCCATTGAGATTTTCCCTCACATACAAGTGGGCTAATATGATGAGGTAGGATTGGAAATAAACAAAATGTCAAATTTATTTTTAGAGGTAATAAAGTTCTCAATATTTATTAAATCTTGAGGTAAGGAATTCCATAGTCTGGGTGCTCAAATTGTAAAGAAGTTATTCTTTAGATTAGTGTTAGCCTTCTTAATCCTGATTTGTTTGTTGTGGAGCCTAGGGACTCTATGGTAGGTGGAAAAGGACAGACCACATTGCTCCATTTAACTGGGATGTTGTAGAACTTTATATATAAAGAGGATATCACCCCTACATCTTCTGTGTTGAAGGGAATGGAGACCAGTGGCATGCAATCTCTCATGATAATTTTTATGGAAGAGCCCAGAAACCATTTTGGTAGCATGCCTCTGGACACGTTCTATCTGGATTATGTCCCCTTTAAGACAGGGATTCCAGAATGGAGATCCGTAGTCCATGTAAGGTCTGATATAGGATCTATACAGGGGAATGAGACATTACTCAGTCCGAGACACAAAAGTTTGTTTAATTTGTCTTAAAAGGGAATTAGCTACTGTAGTGATTTTAGAGCAATGATCATGGGTGGAGAACTTGTTGTTTATCAAGAAGATACTAAGATCTCTTTCCTTGCAGGATGCTTTTAAGGGATAGTATTTATGGAATATATATTTTTAGGATATTTAGTGCCATAACGGAGAATGACACACTTTTGATCATTAAAGTCCATATCATTGTTCAGAGCCCACTGTTCAATGATTTTTAAATTAGAGACCAGACTGTGAAATTATCAAGGGAATCAGCCTTCCCACCTAATTTTGAGTCATCCACACATTTGGATAACCAATTCTGGGAGGTGATTTGCATGTCACTAATATAAAGATTAAACAAGGTGGGACCCAGGACAGAGCCCTGGAGTACCCCACTGATTACCAGACATTGAGCTGAAAAGGAGTTGTTAATATTCACCTCTTGAGTCCTGTTAACCAGTGCTTTACCCATTTAGTAAGACATGGTGAGAAGCCAAAGACTTCCTGCTTGTTTACTAATTTTTCGTGAGGGACTTTATCGAAGGCCTTGCTGTAGTCTAATGGTATTACATCCAAAGGGATGTTGCTATCAAGACCTTGATTGATGTTATCGTAGAAAGCAACCAGGTTAGTGGTACATGAATGCCCTGTTTTAAAACCATGTTGAGAGTTATTGTTAAGTTGGAGTTCACCTACTTTTTTTTCTATAAGGGATTTAATGATTTTTTTCCATTATTTTACATAGGACAGATGTGAGGCTAATGGGACGATAATTCTGGACATTAGATTTACTACCCTTCTTTAGTATAGGGGTTACATTTGCTGTTAGCCAATCTATGGGGATGTGGGAGCTTTCATGGGATTTATTAAAAATGATTTTCAAGGGAGTTATTATTGATTTAGATGTTTCTATCAGAAACCTAGGGTTAATATTGCCGGGGCCAGGACTGGTAGTTTTTTTTAGAGTATGCAGAGCAGAAAGTATCATTGAATCAGTAATGAAATAAGAATGGGAACTATTAAGATAATGATTGGAAGGAGTATAAGAATCTTTGGGAAAGAACACAGAGGCAAAACAGGAATTGAATAAGTTGGCAGTATCTATGTCAGAGTGAACAATAGTGTTGTTGTGGGTAAGGGGGCCAACCTTTCTGGAGTTTCCTATTTTATTATTAAGGTACGAGTATAGAGATTTATAAGAGTGCTTAGTATGGGCTAACCTGAATTCAAGCTTTGCCTTGGCTTGCTTTATCATATGTTTAAGAGTATGAAGTACAGTTTGATATCTAGAATATAAGGAGGCCTTATTTAATATGGAAAAGTTTTTTAATTTTTTAAATAATTTTTGTTTAAGCTTAATTTGGGATTTAATTCTATTATTAAACCATCTAGGAATTCTACCCTTATTTATTTATTTTTTTTGAATCTACCCAAGTGGATTCCAAATGATGAATTAGATTTCTAAACAGATTCCAAACATCATTAGTTGATAGATGATGCATCAGTTTGCCCCATGGCTTGGAAATAAGTATTTTATTAATTGTTATAAAATCAGCTTTATCATAATCTTTATAAGTAGCTTGTTTGTTTAGACTTACGTGCCCAGATGGTAAAGAAAACACAATAGCAGAATGATCGCTATAACCAAGTGGTGCTTTAATTTGGATGTCAGTGATTTTATCCCTCATGTTGGTTACAACCGGGTCGAGAATATTAGCACCTCTAGTTGGAGAATTAATAAGCTGAGTGAGGCCACAATCAGAGAGCATGAAAGAAAGAGCTTCTTGTGAATGCTGGAGCCTGAAGCGGATAAGCAATCTATACCGAGAAAGTTGAAGTCCCCCAGTATAATGACATCTCCTCTGTCTGACATGCAAGAAATATCATCCAGTAATTTGGATGAATAATCAAAATCAGAAGCAGGGGGCCTATAACAATTTCCAATTGTAATATGTGGCTGTCCCTAGAATTGAACAGATATCCAAATACTTTCCTTGGAGGATTGGGGTTGAATTTCATAGGAATCAATGTCATCTCTTATATAGAGACATACCCCACCACCCAGTTTGCCCAGTCTGTATTTGTGGTAAATCTTGTAGCCCTGAATTTCTTTTAACCAAGTAGAGGAGGGTTACCACCAAGTTTCAATAACTGCTGTCATCCACAAATAGTAGTTTTTCCTAATGGCTTCCAATTCTGCCATTTTAGACAGATTTAGTGGCTTACTGCCCTAGACCGCAAACACTTCACTGGAGCTGTCTTCTTGCACCTAAGCAAAGCATTCAACATGGTAGATCATAATCTATTACTATTGAAATTCCAGACATATGGCCTAAACAACTCCTTGGTAAGCTGGTTTACTAGCTATCTTTCAGGTAGAGCCCAATTTACCAGGGCTGAGAGGTGTGACTCAGGGATCTATATTAGGCCTTCTTCTCTTCTCAATCTTTATTAACTCCTTAAGTGACAATATCCATACAGTGAAATTAAATTTTTTTCACAGATGACACCATGCTTTACATATCAAAACCTTCCCTACAAGTTGGTATCGAACTTCAATCCAACTTCAACCAGTTACAACTTAACCTTTTAAGATCAAAACTTCTGTTAAACACATACAACAAAGGTCATGTACTTCGCACCTGCACTCTCCCCATCCCTACTACCAAGGCAGGACAATCTGGTTTCTCTCTCAACCTTGCTAGGGAATTTGCTAGCGGTCATAGATACATTTTAAGTATCTTGGCCTTTGGCTAGATAACCACCTTTCCTTTACTGCTCATATTGAGACACTTACTAAAAAACTAAAAGCTAGTCTGGATTTCTTTTGCAGAAATAAATCCCTATTCCCTACTGACGTTAGGAAAAGGTTAGTACAAGCCACTTTCCTCCCTCTCCTGGACTATGCAGACATTTTATATACCAACTGCTCAGCCTACTACCTTCACAAATTAGATATTCCTTTTCACTGAGCCATTTGTTTTATTTTAAATGCTCCTTCCAAGACCCATCATTGCTCACTCTATTTTGCAGTGGGCTATACATCCCTCACCACCAGAATGATGATACATAGTTGTACCTTGGCATATAATGCTATTCTTAATAAATTCCCCTCACTGTATATATATTGACCCTATTCCACTGCTCCCATAGTTGCTATTCACTCAGGAAAAACTGTTATTATTTTATTAGATACACCCAAGTTCCACCCCCACTTTGGAAAAGCTGTCATAAGCTACACTGTACCTTCTCTCTAGAAAAAACTCCAAACCACTCTTAGGCTCTCTGATTATGTCTCTCTGAATGTTGCTAAATCCCTAATAAGTAGTTCACTTAAGGACGACTGCCTCTGCCTTACCAATTAGCTTGCCACTAGGCTACATACATTACCCCTACTAAATACTACGCACATTATTATTTTCAGGACTATTTTACCAATGTGCCTTGTAATTACTGTGCACTTATTACTTTTACTCTCTGTTCTGCTAGTTGTGAATGATTGTTCTATATCATATATGTTTATGCCATTGACAAGTTAATTACTTTCTTTACACATTTTGATCTTGTATTGTACACTGTACCTACTTGAATACTGTTCTGTATTGTGCATCTGCTGTATTATTTTGCCTGTGGCAGGACCTCCTTGTAAATGAGCTTGCTCAGTGGTGTTTTCTGATGAAATAAACTTCAACTTGAACTAAATACATGATAAGTCCAGGTATTCCAAATAAAAGAGTCAGAAGTAGTCCGATTCATGTAAACAGTAGCAGTAGTCAGACTACATATTCCAGATGCATGTAAACAGGTAACTGGAATATGTATTCTGACTACTGAATATTCAGAATTGTCTTAGTATCCCCACATACCCTTCCCTGAATAAGCACACTGACACAGGTCTTGGAAAAAATAACAGCCGCCCTATGTTTATTTAGCATTTTACATTATTGGAGTGGTATGTGCCGTTGGGAGAATCTGCAGACTCCTCTGGCCCCAACACTCACTTTCATTGGCAGTGCCAAGCCCTGTGCAGGCCAAAGAATACATGTACCTACTGGGTACCCAACACCAAGAGCAGGGAGGTCATGTGGCCAAGTGGCTAGTGGCTGCCCCCCATCTGGCACCACTGCCCTTGCAGGTTAGCCTGATGAAGTTGGACCATGACCCCCCCCCCCACACACACACAACAAGGGTCCTGATCCTGTGGTCCCCAGGCCTGATGCTGCCTGGAGGTGACAAGCCCATTGGAAGAATTTGACTCACTCCTCCTTTTCCCCTCTACCATCAGTCTGCCATACTGCCTAGCCACCATGATTATGGCTGCAACAGTTAAAGGCGTCTTTACTCTACCTAACATTTATCCCTTTGGAGGAGGCAAAAAAACAACAACAGAAAAACACTTTTTCATAGGAAACACTGGAAAAACTCACACCCTGACCCCTAATGCAGTCACCCCATTGAGTCAATGGGCTCCCTGTTTGGCCTGGCTAATCCTAGCCCTGCTTTTAGAGGGCGGGATGGGTGGATAATCCAGAGAGAGAGAGAGAGATAGAAAAGAAAAGAGGGAAAGCTGCTGGCCTCAGCTGTTTTTAACCCCTCTCTCCCCGGCCCTCTCTCGATGACCACCACTTTGCAGTCAGTCCGTGTTGTTTCTCCTTGATAGGGTAGTGCCACGGTCTGCTCTCCACCTCGGAAGGAGGAACCGTACCTGCCTAACATCAGGTCAGGGAGGAGGGCTCCAGACAAATGAACATCTGCTGCAATCCTTTGTCAGAATTACTATATTCTCATATTCTGAATACTGCACCTCATGTAAATGCGTTGAATGTGTCATTAAAAGGATAAAGTTGCAAGGGAAACATCAGGAAGAACTATTTTACAGAAGGAATGCTGGGCACATGGAATAGACTTTCAGAGCAAGTGGTATCAGTTAATAGTGTAGCAACCTCCAAGCTCAGACTCAACAAATAGTTTGAAGAAAAAGAATGACAGGGTACTAATGAATTAACAAATAAAGAAATGGCAGGATATAATTCCCTCTGAACCAGTGGAAAGGAAGATTCTGATGGGCCAATTGGCTACATTTCCTCTTAAATATGTATGAATCCAAGGGCCTATGTTAAGTAACTGATGAAAGTAAATGAAGATAAAACTGTTTGCTTGACACACTAGCATTTTGGCATTATGACTAAGAGCACTTCATCTTTAGATCTGTATCTTGCCAAGAGCCATATACCTGATAAATTTATCAGTTGAATGTGTTGCCTGCATATTTTGCAATGCTCTGCTGCAGATGAAAGCAGTTTACTTCTAAAGTATGGTACTTATGATATATTGATGCAACTGCGAGAAATTGGCAGCAAGCTAATTTATCTGTTACCATTGAGGTTGCTAGGGTTTAAGTTACTTTGATAATCAAAGCTTGGAGAAGGACTTCCTTTTTCAACCTTGATTTGTTGTACATAATCCTTCATAATCCTACTGTACTTATTAAAGTAGATAGTCCAGAGTATGCCTGCTTTTTGCTACAACAAGATGATCAACAAATGTGCCATAAAATACACTCCTGCTTACTATACAGCTTATGTCTCTGAGGTTTTTTGAGCATATTTTGTTGCAAGTGATACTGTACAGTGTATGCAGTTCTTTAAGGATTTTTGAGCACAGTACTTTCTACATGTTTGAATACAGAAAGTATTTTCTGTATATTTATGTTAAACTTCTTATCCTTTTCTATGAAATGACTATTACAGGAAATTACAATCTCTTATTGTAATTTATATCTATCTATATCTATATGTATCTATATTTTAATATTAGTTAATATTCTGGTGTTTTATAACATGCAAGTAAATTAGTGTGCAAAGCACATAATCAATAAGGTCAAAATACCTTGGAAGTATGTACATGTAATTTAAATTACCAGGCACAGACAACATATAAAATAAATGATAGCGAACTGTCCATTAAGGGGATTCTAGTGACATCACCATAAACTATGAGAGAAAAGCTTTAATGGTTTATAAATGCCACATTGAAATTTACAGTTGGAATATTTTTAGTGATGGGTCAGTGAAGCTGAATTAGTTCCTATTGAGATCACACAGAGGAGTGGGTGGTGACCTTTTCCCGGCATGGGGTCATAATGTCACCAGGACATTATGCCGCATGGCAAAATCGTGCTGCCAATACAGCGTGATTCTTGCCATGCGGCATATCTCTTTTTGCGTGTGGGGGCTCTGCCCCCACACCCCATTATGGGGGGGGCTGTGCCCTGACCCCCCCAATATAGATTCTCAACTCTGGGGGGGGTTCAAGTCAGGGAGTGCACAAAGTTTAAAAAAAAAGATAAAAGTTTCTGGGATCAGGAATAAAACCCAGTCTCAGAAGCACTGTCTGGGTTCCTTGCTGCTGTGGCTCAGTCCATTGAGCCACAGCAGCTGGTTAACAGAACCCACTCCCAGCAGAGGTCTTATCCTCTGCCTATGAGAGTGAGAATGGTGCAATACTGCGTACAGCAGTATATGCAGTATTGCACCATTCACTCACTGGTGCAGCACTGTACCAGGTTAGTCGTATGCTATTGAGCAAGTGACATTATGACCCGGTATGCCTTTTCCCATAGAGAAAGCATGGGGAGATTTGGACTTGTGCTAGGCTAATTGCTGAAAATAATTAAGTGATACACCTTTTCATTTGTCCTGTCAGTAACAATGTTAACCTAGGGGCTGTGAGGCTGAGCACACATGACATAGATGGGCAAAAGGGGCAAAGCTCACATGCAGAATGCTACCCACCAAGTACAGGATTTAGTGAATGTACATTCATGTACTCACTGTGTGCAGTCAGTGTGGGAGAATGCTTTCACTACACTCTGCCTTTGGTAGCATGTACTGCATACCAGCATTGGATGTCTGGCTGAAGAAAATTCTGCTTCCGAGAACCCACCCTGTACACTGATGAACATAAAGGTAGTCAGGAAGTCAGTGTCCTTCCCCAAGGTTTTCCTTTTTTTAAACCAATTAAAAAGAAACACCATCCCCACCTCTTGTTGCACCCAATCTCTCCCTCCTCCCCCCAACCCCAGCAGTGTGTAATAATGATAGTACAAAATTGTATTCTTCCCCAAAGGAATCAGTCCCCTGTCCCAGTGTCTTTCCATAGCTCTGACCAGTATAGCCATTTAACACCCTGTCACCTTAGTCTCATAGAAACCAATCCCACTGTCCTCCTCCAGCCCCATGCAAAGTGAGCAGTAATGGTGATACATAATAGTACCCTTTTTCTCATGAGTTTAGCCAATCCACCATCCAACCCTCCAACTCGGCCCCAACCAGTATAACACTTAACCGCATCCCAACCCCTCCTAAGGCACCCAACTCAACCTTCCTCCCCCAGCTATGCCAAGTGAGAGTTAACAATGATACATAATAGTATCCTTTCCCATCCACCCTGTACCATTCTTCTGACCAGCCCTGACTAGTATAACAATTGAACACCCTGTCCTCCCACCCAGAAATCCCCCAGTCCCACTCTATGTCCTGTGCCACCCAAGCAGCAAAGGATAGGGTGCAGTTGTGGAGGACAGCAACTGGCATAAACCCTCCTCTCACCCACCTCTGTTGGCCACTATCTGATGAAGGAAATGTGCATGCAGTCAGCTGATTACTACTATTTGCTTGTGCACTCCCTTCATCAAGCTGTGGCCAGTTGAGGTGGTGAGAGGAAGGTTTGTACTGATTGCCCACTTTCCACATCCTGGATAGGACTATGCTTGAGGACACTTCCTCTTTTAGATACCTTGGGGTTTTGCTGGACCAACACCTCATCTTCTCTAGTCACATTGATGCCATCCTGAAAAAACTGTGCCCCAAGCTTGGTGCCTTATGCAGGAACAGTAATAGCATCCCTCCTACGGCCAGGCGTGAGATGTTCCAAAAGATGATTCTCCCTATTTTTGACTGCTGTAATGTAGTCTACAGTGCTGCTCCCAAATACACCCAATCCAGATTGGACACCCTTTTCAATTCTTTCTGTTGCTTTGCCCTGGACTCTCCTCTACATATTCACCACTGTAATCTCTATCGCTCTCTGTCATTCCCTTCCCTGCCAAACAGGTGCCTCTCTGATTGTGCCAAACTCATCTCTAAATTCTGGTTAGGCTCTCTGCCCCTGTATTTATCTTCCTCTCTCTCCACCCCGCCCCCTCCTACCCAATCCTTAAGATCTACTGACTCATGTACCTTTGTGATCCCTCGCTGTTCTACTCTTGCAGGCCAGTCTGCTTTTAATCATTGATTCCTGAAAATCTGGAAAACCTCCCCCAATAAATTTGTCACTCCTCATCCTCTCACTCCCTGTCTATGGCCCTTCATAACTTCCTCTCCTCCAACTGTACCTGTTTTCCTCAATCTTAAGGCATCCTATCTTTTCTCACTAGCACGCCACCCCTAGCTGTGTCAGTAACAAACCTCAACCAATTGCACTTACGTTGCAAAGAACTTGCACTTTAAATGTTCAATTAATTGTTATAGCTTCTCAATGCAGTATATTGTATCCTCTATTCCTGCCATTGCTGTGTTTTTGTATTATATACTCCTAGTGAAGTGACTGTTATGTATTTTGCTTTATATACCTCTCCCTATACCCCATCACACTAGGTCACACTCGGAGATGAGCAACTTGTTCAGGATGCCTTCCTGGTGAAACTTTTCAATAAATAAATAAGATTGCAGTCTACTACTGCTGTTGCATTGTATCTTTTGCTATTTTGGAAGGCATGGGAGGAGGAGGATGGAATTGGGTGCCATTTGGGAGGGGGATGGGGTAAAATGTACTGGTTGGGGCTGGATGGCAGGGTAGGACAGGGGGATTTGCTAAAAAGGTAGGGGAAGGGTACTATTATGCATCATCAATACCTCTCACTTCAGTGGGACTGGAGGGAAGAAGATGGGATAGGATGCTATGGGGGTGGGGAAGGGGGTCACATGTTAAATGGCAGGGGCAAGTAGTAGAGAGTGACAATGGGTGCTGTGAGGGTGGGGAAAGTTTTTCTTGTTTCCATTTAACAGCTCTATGCAAAGATGCACTTTGCCAACAAAGTGCCTCTTTGCCAGGTGAAGAGAAATACAGCAGGTGGCAGTCTGGAGAGAGGCAGTGAGTCCTCAGAGAAGAGGTAGCTGCAATGCAGGAACTAAAGAAACCCACATACTCAAAGAAACGTGTACCTGGAGGTAGGTGCTGTGACTATGAACTGTGTATAAAAATGACCTCCCTTCCTCAAGAAAATACAAGGATTTTGAAATTAATGTGCCATATAGTCACAGCTGGAATAATAAAAATCTATATGTTTTTCAAATCCTAGTCAGTGGTGGTGTACAGCTAGGTCACTTTCATGACTAACTTTCAGTATTTAGTCCCACCTGAGGTCTCTTTTCACCCAGATTGATTTCCTTCTGTTTAGCTCCAGTACACCATGTGTATTTTTTATATGTTCTTCTGGTATTATCCAGGGCTGAATCAGCTTCCTGATACAGCCACTAGCCCTGGGTCTCTCCCTTCCCCCTTATCATTGTTCTTTACCTGGGACCTGGTTTGGGCCACCAAACACAACCACTGGTTGTGGCTCTTTACTGTAGTACTGTCAGGGCCTGCTGACATAGGCCCTGATTGAGAGTCTTTATCTTGGCTCCAACAGGGCTAGTTGACTTAGCAATCCATTATGGCCGTTTACCATGGCCCTGACCAGGCCTGCCAACATACTGTAGCCCCCAGTTAAGGATCTTTACCTTGTCCCCAACCTGGACTGCTGACAGCTGTGGGTCTTTGCCTTAGTTCCTAAAAACTGGCATTTAATTATTTTATGTAATTGCTCCCCCATGTAAATTCTCACCCCAAAAAGCTTTCTCACATTTAATGACAAGTCTACACTCATTTATAAACTTGAAAAAAATAAATATTGAATGATGTTTTTATGGCACACAGAGTTTTCATTTTGGTGCAATATTACTCAGTAATTATGCCATTTTTGTTGTTTGCTGTATCAGAGTTGTAACAGCAAGCAGTGGCAGCATTGTAATGACTTATACAAGGGTAAAATGGGAATACTGTGCCCCGCATCAACTTTATATTATATTCATTTTTACGGCTGCATGGGTGGAGCTCTGCAGACATTATGCCATCATCTTTAAAAGAGCACTGTGGAAGCATGTGACCAGACTGCTGTCTGGTGTGCTTCCACAGTGCTACGGCTAATGTCCACTCATTCTGTTTATGCTGCCCTTCATCTCTGTGGACCACATAAACACACCTCCTTCATGGGGCAGTAGTTTTTCTTCCCCAACCATGGAAGTGAGGGGTGCCATGCCCAAGATGGCCACTGACTCAAACTGTGCATGCATGAGCATCGCGCATACGCAGTTCTGTCAGCACCACCATCTTGGGCATGGCAGACTGCAGCGCTTATAAAAGCTCTGAGCAGCCATATTGGCTCTGACCAGAGTTTGTTTCCAAGGTTCTTAATTACTTTAGGTTTACATCAACTGTGAAAAAATGTAGATGTGCATGTAGGGGGGATTAGAAATCACATGCCACTGATAAGAAATGGCAGCAGAGGAGGGAATTTTGTATGTTACTTATAAAACCAGTCACAAGTTCACATGCTTTGGGCCAGTTAAGGTGTGTGTCAGAAGATAGGAGAGCAACTGGGTCAGGGTTAGCAGTGTGTATAAATAAAATTTGAGCCATATTATAGGGCCGCAGTATCACCCCTTTAGTGATGGTGGCTGGTGGATTCTATGTTAAACTATATTTTTTGACTGCTTCTTACAGAAAGACGGTTTTACAGATTTACATGAGCTTTCAGGATTTATTATATATGACAGAATCCACAATCCCTGATTTTTTCATGTAAATCAGTTTAGTATTTTTAGAGATATTAAAGTGAAAAAAATATTTTCCATTGACTTCAATTGTGTTTCTTTTTTCTGAATTGTGGTCTCACGTAGAGAAACATATATAAATGTTTGAACAGTGAAATTTTGTATGTTTGTGGTCATTGGTCTGGTACGATTTCCTAGTGGGGTCTGAGGTTTGGGAGTTTTGTATTTTTTTATATGCGTTTGAAAAAATGGAGTTTTGGTGCTAAAAAGTCAGGCTGGATTTAATGGACTGAAGTTAATATACTGCATGCACAAAGCATGCCCAGCAGTTTCACTGCTGTTGAATGGGAATTGTGGAATGGCATTGTTGCACATTAGGGCACACTGCTGGGCACAGACACCAGTTCCCCTCCTGAACGACACCCAGACTGTACCACAAGGTGCGCTTTTGGACACTGCCACAGGAAGCTAAACTTGTTCACTGAAAGAAATTAAACTGTTAGTAACACATCTTCTGGACAATATACATACTGTCACAGAGAACTTCTTAAGTCACATTTGCCAGTCACTGCCAAGGCAATGTTAAAGGTGCACTTTCTGCCTGCAGCCTCTCCCTTGAGCCTTTACATTCCTAAAAGCCTGCCGAGCCAGACTTTTTGATAACTCTGCCCTTATGTTCAGCCAGTTCCTCAGTCCAGTCCACTGAGCAAATGATGGAGCTTCTGGCAACACTGCTAGACCTCTGCTTCCTGTGGAGTGTGCTCCCCCAATCTTGTTTAGCCTGTGCACCCTGGAATCTCCTCTGACAACTTGGGCTCTGTGAAGGTGAATGTGATGGGCTGTATTGGGGGAGCTCAGCTGCCAGGAGGTGGTCTTGTTATAAGACAAGACATTATTTGCAAAAAAAATCTATGTTAATGCACCAGTTAGGGTTTAACCTAACACCACAAAAGTCAGGAAATGTGATGCTAGGGTTTCCAACCATAACACCACCACCCCCACCCCATAGGCAGCAAAAGGAAAAAACATTAGGGTTTTTTCCTCTGGAGTCTTGGAGTTTTGGTGAGTCGGTGTCAGGGTCTTCCCTGTGGTTGTCTACCCTAATGCCCACCTCATTCCCTGAACAAACAATGTTACATTTGATGTCCTCTCTTCACTCAAGGAAGACCCCCAACACTGATTTGCCAAAACTCCAGAGACCCAAAACCTTATTTTTTTCCCTTTTGCTTCTTGGGGGGTGGAGGTGGGGAGTTAGGGTTGGAAACCCAAACATCACATTTTCTGACTTTTGTGTCAGTAGGTTGAACCCTAACTGGTGCATTACCATAGTTTTTTGCAAAGACTTTTGTAATAAATTGTGTTGGCTATGGTAGTATATCAATGTTATAGTTTAGTTGCTTGTTCAGTTACTACTGGGTGCCACTGAATGACTAAGACAACTTGGAAAGTGACAGAAAAAGGGAGGGGTCCAACTTGATGCCAAGGGCAACTTGGAAAGGGAGGGGTGTCACTGGACACCAGGGATCACTTGGAAAGGAGTAGGGAGAGGCAGTGGGTGCCATGGGATACCAACCACAGATCTGCCTAAGTCACCCAGTTATAATGTAAATTGAACTTTTTAACATAAAAAAAACCAAAACATTTTTTTTCAAACAAAATAAGATACAGGACATGGTAAACTTGATTTTTTGCACATCCTGAGTTTGAGATAATAATAATACTACTAATAATAATAATCTTTATTTCTTTTAAGCGCAATTCAACATGTACCAAAGCACTTTTACAGAATAAAAACCTTAAAAACTGTAAATATTTAAAATCTGACATAACAGCAGACATCCATAAATTAATTCTCAAAATAGGCAAGTGAGAATAAATACATTTTGAGTGCTGATTTAAAGCTCTCCACAGTCAGGTACCCCCTTATCCGATGAGGTAGAGAATTCCACAGGGTAGGAGCTGCAAATGCAAAAGCTTAAGCTCCAGAAGTCTTTAAAAGGACCCTGGGAATCTCCAGCAATCCCTCATCAGTGGAGCAGAGTGGTCAGAGGGGGCAGTAGGGATGCAGGAGCTCTTGCAGGTAACTCAGTTCCTGTCCGTGTAAGGCTTTGTGGGTCAACAAACCGACCTTGAAGGTGATCCATACCTGAACTGGCAGCCAGTGGAGTCCGCACAGCACAGATGCTACATGACTAGATCGAGAAAGCCCAGTCAGCAACCTGGCCACAGCATTCTGCACCAGCAGCAAGTGATGGATAGCAACCCCCGATAGCCATAGGTACAGGGCATTGCAGTAATCAAGGTGGGAGGTCACAAGGGCGTGGACCTTGCCAATCGCTGAATATTCATTCTCATGAGATTATCACAAACTGAGGGTATGTAAAATGATTTGTTATACATGGTTCCCGTATATTTTTCCAGATTTAGACACTGACTAATCAGATGAGTGCAATTCTTATAACCAGCAGAACTCACCTGAGAGGCAACATCTAATTTTCAGTGGAACCTGTTTTTCCTCCACATTTTATTGCTGGGAGGAATAAAACACAGGGAGGTTAAGTGACATGCTCAGGTTCCAACAGGGAGTTAGTGGCTTTAGTGAGATTTGAGCATGTCTCTTGCATCTTACCTCTGTTTTTCCTCCCCATGTCTAGCACCGAGTATTTGACTACATTGAATCAGAGACTTCGGGCATCTGACCAATCAGCCAGCTTGTTCAGGTCTTCCAAATGATTTTCACAAAGAAAAATAGAATTTGTCAGCAGAAAAGGACCACTTGACTAACCCAGTCTGCCCAAATGTTCCCTGTTTAATCGGTCTCCGCAGACTCTAACTTGTCTCTGGTGATCCTCCCTGCCTATTTTCTAATATATCCCTCTGTTTATTTCATGCATGCTTGAAGCCTCCCACTGTTTTTGCCTCCACTACTTCTGCTGGAAGTCTATTCCAGGTGTCTACCACTCTGTCAGTAATGAGGTATTTCCTCACATCTCTTAAACTTCCCCTCTCCAGCTTCATCGCATGCCCTCTGGTCCTGGAGCTCTTATTCATTTGAAAGGTACTCTACTCCTATACTCTGTTCAACCCTGTGAGGTAGATCTCTCTCATGTCATCTATTGCTGTTCTCTCTTCCAGGGTATACATACTGAGATCCCTTAGTGTGTCCTCATAGTGCTTCTCATACGAGTCCTGCACTGTTTTAGTTGCCTTCCTCTCAACTGTCTCCACCCTGTCTATGTATTTTCTGAGGTGTGGCTTCCAAAACTGTACATAGTACTCCAGGTGGGGTTTCACTTGCAAGCAATACAATGGCAACACCATCTCTCTCCCCCTGCTTGAAATACCTCTCCCTATGCACCCCAGAATCCCATTAGCCCTAACCACTGCTTTGTCACATTGCCCTGCCACTTTGAGGTCATCAGATATAATAACCCTAAGGTCCCTTTCATGTTTAGTGGCTGTCAATACCTCCCCAATCCTATAATTGGCTCCTGGGTTTCTATGCCCTAGGTGCATCATTTTGCACTTTTTGGCATTGAATCCCAACTGTCAAGCTTTTTGACCACTTCTCGAGATTCTCAGGATCCCTGCACATTCTCTCCACTGTCTCCTGGGTGTCAGAAAATAGAGTACGGCAGTTACAAAGTCCAGTGTCACAGACTGTGATTTCCAAATATACCTTTGTTAGATTCAATGTGAAATATAAAAGCAGACAGCAACAAATGGACTGCCAAACAATCCAATGTTTTGCATACTTCTGCAAAGACAGTAAAGATGTCACAAACTTTTGCTGTCAGCAAATTGTCCTGACAGGAGAAAATCGCTATTCGTTTGGCGGTTTGTCAATCAAGTGTTGTCCCCTATGCTATTGGCTGTGCTTTTGCTGAGTGCTGTTTTGGTTCTGCTGTTCAGCTATTGGCTGATTTGTTATTCTGCTGTGATTGGTTAGAGAATGGTTTATTCTGATAGGCTAGTTGTGGACCCGCGCTTCTGTACCAAAATTTGAATTATACAGAATACTGGATTCTAGCCTGTTGTGCTATTTTTCTCCTTTTAGTGAAGCTGGTGTCATTTTCTGTGGCTAAGTTGCTGAAGTTTTTCCATTTCTAGTCGGAGTACTTGTGTGCATTGCCTGGGTGAGTAACATTAAGTTTAATATTCCTTTTTTATCATTTGTATGTCAACTTACTGAACAGTATGTGATCTTTTATGTTTTTTCCTTCAGCATCTGGCCTCGGAGATCATTTTGTTCAGTGAGGCACAGATCATCTGTTCTGCTCATTGTCTGAATGTGTTAATGTTACAGCACTGTAATAGCATGTTACTTATTTTATTTATTTTTTTATATTTCAGACTGTGCTCATGGAGGACAGGTTTTGATATTGTCCATGTCGTCTGCAGATCGTCAGTGGTGCAGTGATTTGAAATCTCTCTTTTTGTTTTGGTGCTGTAAGCAATCATGCTTAGTGTCATTTGTAATTTTTTTGTTATTTCTTGATGTAATAGATGCTCGGTATCTGGATTTGGTAAACTAATACTACTGTATAAGCTGCTTCTGCTAGGCTGGTGTCTGTGATACAAATGGTGTTTTTTTGGGTGTAATGGATGCCTTTGGTAATGGCCAATGTTGCTTGTTAAATGGGATGACTGTAGCATGTGTATGTGTGAGAACTGTGTCATATTATTGGAATAAGCAATGTGTTGACTAGTATTGTCCTGTGAGGTCAATTGCGTGTTCTGACAGGAATATCCTGTCAAGACAATGTGTATTCTGCAGTATTGCTAGGTGATGCACTGTTCCTGGAGATATGCTAACTTTCATGTTGTGCAGGTCTGTGTCATGGGTTCCGATCAGTAACATCACCGAACAAAATAAAGTGGACAAAAATAAAGCGGCAAAAAAAAAGTGTCACCATCAATATTGGCAGCACAAAATGTAGCGTGCCAGAACAATGCAGGTCACACAACATGCAAGTAGCAAACAACGTCCACTGGATGGAGGCACTGCACTGGAACACACAGCAGCAGGCACCTGTGCACAGGAACAGCACAGGGGTACAGGGAGATGGAACTGGGCAGGGTGCAATCACCACTGGGGGAAGCAGGCCACTGGACACCTACCATGGTAATCTAATGGCACAGGCACCTACATGGTGGGGTACCCCACCCAGAATGCTGAGTGATGGAGAACATACACTGGGGTAACCATTGGAGGATAGGTGGACCATGGCCACCATGTGGATGGCCGTGTATAATGTAAGGGACCAGGAGCACAAGCCAATATGTCCCCAGCAACACACAGGACAGGGGAGATGGCATGCTGGCTTGTGCTCCTGGCCCCTGTGGTTCTAATGCAGTGTCTCCATGTAGTGGACGTTGTTTGCTACCTGCATGTCGTGTGGACTGCATTGTTCTGGCACGCTTCATTTTGTGCTGCCAATATTGATGGTGACACTGTTTTTGCCACTTTGTTTTTGTCCACTTTATTTTGTTCTGTGATGTTACTAACTGGAACCGTGTCATGTTACTGGAATAAACAATGTGTTGACCAGTGTTGTCCTGCGAGGTGAAGTGTGTGTTCTGACAGGATGATCCTGTCAGGACTATGTGTATTCCACAGTATTGCTAGGTGAGGAACTCTTCTTAGAGACATGGTAACTGTTATGTTGTGTATGTTTTTCAGTTATTTATTTAATGTTGTCATCGTTGTCTTCCTGGGTTGTTGGTTGCTGTTACTGGCTATGGGTGGGAATGGCTACTGGCCTCTGTGGCTATGTAATTGCAATGTCAGTGGTATGCTTATGACATCCCTGATATCTTGCTCAGTAGTCTTTTTTTTGTAATGTGAGTTTTGTATCATGATAGTGTTATGCTGTCTGGAGTACATCTATCCTGAAAGCTTGATCCTTTCCAGAGTACTTCCATGGCTCCATGCTTTAATGTGTAAGTTGATGCATTGTTCAGGCAGGTTCAGCAGTATGATGTGTGAGAACTGTGTTTCATTGTACTTTCATGATACTGTATAAGTTATATTTTATTTCTTAGATGTTACCTGGTCAAGCAGTGCCCTTTCCAGCACATGACCCTACAATGAACCGCGCATGTTTCAATGTGTGATGACTTTGGTGACTGTAATGTGCCTTACTGTGTGACAATCAGCTTCTTCTGTTTCATCCTACAGTTTTAAGCCATTTCTAACATGTTTATTATAATTAACATGTCTCGGAGATTCACTTCATTGTTTTGTTTTCTTCAATGTTTACCTTTTTTCTGCCAGGACCTTTGTTTTCTGCCAGGGCTATCCTGTCAGCTATATCATTTGTTTTTTAAAGGTGAAGGTGATGCCCTGTGGCGTCACGTACAGTAACCCACTGTTTATTGTTTGTGTTTAACTGACTTCTTATTTTATGCATGTTTCTGCTGTGTTAATAGTATTGCGGCATGTTTTCTAAGGACAATGCCTGTGTGATGTTCTTTGACTATCTGAAGTCATGTTTGTGTCTGTCCTCACCTGATGTCCATTGTTGTTTCTCAACAGAGTGTGCATGTCATTCTCATGTGCATTTGGAGTACGTGGATGATATTCTGTTGTGGTTTGTGTATGAATGCTACACTGATCTTGTTCTTCCAGGTGTTTGTTAATATTCACACCAGTACTGCTTTTCAGTACCTTTGGATATGGTACAGGGTGAGGTAAAAGGCAGCTACATTTAGAACCTACTAAACATCAAACTGGGAAGAGGACGTAGAGGAATACATCAGGAAATCCAAGGAACTGACTATAACAGTAAGGGTAGCCAACGTGTTGAGGTAACTGAGTGTGGTCCAGGGGATCAAGGAAGGTGAAAAGTATTTCTTTATGTATGTAAGGGAGAAAAGAAACAGTAAAGAGCTCATTGATATGATCCAGAATGGCAGTGGGTGGGTATGTGGACAAGGGGAAAGAGCAAGCAGAAGTACTCAGATAGTTCTGTTCAGTATTCACCAAAGCTAGGGATTGTCCTGTATGTAAGTGGAAGGGTCATGTGGGAGTAAGGGTGGAGGAGATCATAGCTGGGGAAGTCATCAAGGGAAGTGCCATGGAGGGTGTTAAGTCTATGAGGGTTGACAAGGCACATGAGCTGGACTTTAATCTTCTGAGAGTACTGAGAGAGTTGTCAGTTGTCCTTTTGGGGCCTTTGGTGGACATGTTCAACACCTATCTATAAACAGGATGCATATTCTGGGATTGGAGGGTGGTTCATGTAGTGTTCCTCTACAACAGAGGGCCCAAGGACGAATCTTGGAAGTACTCACCAGTTTGCCTAACCTCAATTGTGTTACAGGTAATGCAGACTATCCTGAATGAAAGACTGGGAATATTTATGGAGGCTAATGATCTCCAAGATGGTAGCTAGCATGTGTTTGTCTCTTGCAGGTCCTGTAAGACAAACCTGGTGGACTTTTTCACTGTGTTACGTGATAAGTGTGCGAAGGTCATGTGGTGGAGATCCTATATTTGAACTTCAGCAAGGCCCTTGATTCTGTACTGCAGGATAGGTGGACGAGCAAATTGAGCAATTTGGGAGTGGGGAGGAAACTGTATAGATGGGTCATGAGCTATGTACAGGATAGACAGCAGAAGGTAGTAGTGGGGATTGAGGTATCTTCACCCATACCTGTAACAAGCGGGATCCCACAGGGCTTGGTGCTGGAACCAGTTCTGTTTAATGTTTTAATTGCTGACATTGCAGAACGTATGTAGAGTTAGGTTAGTGCCCTTGTTGATGATACCAAGATCTGTGTTGAGTTAATGGATTGGAAGGAGGTACAGTACTCCTGGAGGAGTTTGTAAAAATGGATGAATGGTCTAATACATGACAACTTGGGTTGAATGCCAAGAAGTGATAAGTCATGTACTTGGCAGCCACGAAGTCTTGAAACAGTAACTGGTTGGTGGGAGTGCAGTTATCCAACTCTAAGTAGGACAAGGATGTGGATGTACTGTTGATAGTGGAAATGACCCAGTCAGTCTAGTGCAGAAAGACAGTGGACAAAGGTCATCAGAATGCTGGTGTGCATAGTGAGGTTAATTACCCCTAGGAGAGGGTAATTTATCATGCCTCTGTCTAGGTCCCTTGTGAAGCCACACTTACAGCACTGCATGCAGTACTGGTGGCATTACTAGAAAAACAACATCAAGTTATTGAATGTGGTTCAATGACAGACAGCAAAAATTATCCTGTTATTGGGACATACACTTTATGTGGAGAGGCTGAGAGAGCTACACATGTATTCCCTTGAGAAGAGAAGGGAGAGAGGAGATATGAGTCACATCTTTCAGTACTTGAAGGGTGTGAACAGAATAAGTATGGGATGTATTTTGCAATTAAAATGTGGAATGGAAATCGGGGGGCAGAGCCTGAAGTTGTAAGGAGGCAGTTTTAAGAGGGAAAATGAGGAAGCACTGTTTCTTTCAAAGGATGGTGGCACACTGGAATGCACTGCTTGGGGAGGTGGTGATATCATTGTGGACAGTGGGCAGTTTTAAAAGGGGTTGGGACAGGATCAGAGGGATGGTTCAAACCATGGGAGTGCAGTGGGTGTGAGTGAAGAAAAAATGGTTAACATCAATAGGTGGGGTTGAGGTAAGGGTATGGTGGGCAGCTGTAGTGTATCACATCAAAGTGCTGCACACTCCAGCACATGAGATGGAGCATTAGACCTGTATCTGCTGGTAATCTCATATGTGCATAATACTTTCACCTGCTTCAGAAGAAGTAATTGCTCTGTGATGTCATCATGTGCATCTCATTGTGATTCTTGTTATATCTGTTTTACGTTAGGTTTCTCTGTGTTTGACATAGATATTTTCTCCAATCTTCATTCCAGAAGACATTACGTGTTAGTAAGGATGGTGTAATGCAAACCACTGTTGTCATCCAGTCATCTGACAACACTGAAAAAACAATGAAAGACAAGCTGCATAATTTAATGTAGGATGGGAAAGGATGTTTTTCAAGATGGACTAAAAGACGTGTCATTACATATTTTATGTGTGAAAAGTTATAGGGAGCCACGTGGGTCATCAAGTGGTGACCCAACATGCATGACAGCAAATGCCTGTGTTGCTTATGCCTCCTTTCAAGTATTAAAAGAGGGGAATAATATGGTATGTGAAAGGGTCAAAGGACTCTGGAGATCTTTCCTTTAAGTCTGCTGCAACAGCACTTATTCTTTTTCTATTTCTAGCTGCTGTAAACCTGTTCATGCCTCTGTACTGTTGTTTTCCCCATCTGCAGGCAGGCCATCTGATAAATGTTCTTCCTTTCTCTGTTTATCTCATTTTCTGGTCTGAGTTCCCAATCCAGTCACCTCCCTAAGTTTCCATATTGCCTGCCTCAAATAAGTGCAAAGTGCCTCTTGTGGTCATATACTCACCTGTCGCGATCATGAATGTTCGCTAGCGAAACAAATTAATTAATGAGTGCCTCAGTAACCAAAAGGGGTATATTCTGTAAGTGACTGTTCAGGCACTTACTAAATGTGTAATCCTCTTTTGGAGCCTGACCCTGTGCTTCGGACTGCTGTTCGAGCGATTGCACAAAAATAAAAGAAAGTTAAACATAAAGTGTGTCTTACAGCTTTTTTCCCGATGCAGTCCATGTTGTTCTAGCGGTATTTGTGCATCACTATCTATAAGAAACTTTTGTTCCATCTTTGCACAAATGGTACCCTGGGTCAAAATTAGAAAAAGGAATCATAGAATATTACGACAGAGCATGGGGTGGCGTTTTTCAGAACTGTTTAGCGCTGCAGATCTGGACCGCACCCTCACTCTGTCATACAAGTCCAAAGTTAGGAAAAGGGTACAAAATGTAATAAAAAGTAAAGAGAACTGCAAAAATGCGAAAGGCAAAAATAGTACTAAAGGATGTTCCTGTTGTCAATGCTTACCTGGGTAGTTTTGTGTGTCTGTTTTTGTTTTGTTGCTAGGGGTAGGTCTGGCACCCTTTTTCTCAGCCAGGATCCTCAGAAGCTTCTGCCCTACTACTATAATGCCGGCCAGCCCTTTCTTTCCCTTTGATATAAGACAGAGTACTTGTGGGAGGGGCCTGCTTGCTGAGGTAGTGCCCAGATAAAGTTTTATTCAGAAATCCTTTATTTAAAATATATTATGATACCGTGTTCTAATTGTTTTTGTCAAAAGGTTTCAAATGATATAGTTGGTGCTTTTATAAAAGGCTACATTATGAATATTGTGTTTAATCTAAAAAAGGGGTGGAGCTTAGCTCAATCACCTGACCTATTTTTGTTGTATAAAGAGCTTTCTTCAGTATGTTAGTCAGTGAGCTGTAGGGCTCGACAAGGAGCTGACTCAACGTAAACCCTTACATCTTCTAGTGGTTGTCTATTTTGATTTTGTGATTTCGAAACACCCTCTTTTATTTTTTTTTTGTCGTGTATAGTTCGTATTATTTTTAATTTTTTTGTTTGCTGAATAAAGCTGCTTTAAGTTCTGTATCCTGGTGTCTGTGTCCATCTATTCCCACAGCCTCTTACACTTGGTGTAAGAAGTGGGATAGCTGGAGCACGTAGACGTATTGGTGCCTCAATGTACGGTATGGAGCCAGGTATCCCAGTGGATGCCAGTATGAAGCGGGAGAAAGCAGTTACCAGCCAACCAAGCCCTAGTGGGGTCCAAACCTGTAAGATAGTGGAAATCTCACAAGAACCTTTGATGACTGGGATTCCTGTTATAAGGAGAAAATCAGCAAAAAAAAATACCAGGGCATTTAGAAATCACAAAATCAAAACAGACAACTACTAGAAGATGATAGATGTTCTTCCTCTCCCTGTTTATCTCATTTTTGGGTCTTCCTGAGTTCCCGATCCAGTCACCTCCCTGAGTTTCCATATTGCCTGCTCGAATGTGCGTAAAAGCACCTGCACGAATGTGTGCATACTGAATAAAGCTGCTTTAAGTTCTGTATCCTGGTATCTATGACCATCTATTCCCACAGCCTCTTGCACTGTCATGATTATCAGGGAGTCATACCGGTCATAACATTTCTAATGTTCTTGAAAGACGCATTAACACTGTTGACAAATCTCTGTTGAATCTCATTGAAGTTTGGCTGGCCTTAAACATGAGTAACAGTGAAATACTTTAATGTGCTGGTGAGTGGTCTGAAATGAACAGTCATCATGATGTGCATGACCGGCGCTATTATCTAACTTCTGATGATATTACAGGAATGCAGCAGAGATGGAATATGTCTAAAATATTTGACCCTAACAATGCTGCAAGTATGCATAAACTTGTCCATTCTGCACTTAAGGAAGGTGTTGTCTTTTATAAGGCCTTGCAAAGATTAATGGAGATCCCCTTCTATTGTGCCTGCAGTCTTCCTGGCAGAAGAGACAGTTGGAACAGTGTGGTCAAAATCTAGTTTTTGTCAATGCCACATATGGTGGCATAACTGTTTATGGCTATGCATTATATACCATGCTGATATGTAATGAACATGGCCATAGTGTTCCTGTAGCATTCTTCATCACAAGCTCTGAAAAGCAGGAGCTATTGCAGAAGACAATCCAGTCATTACATTTAAGAGTACCCAATTTCTAACCGAGGTATTCTGAATATATGGCTGGTTTCTTACATACTTACTGTAGTACTACATTCTGCCGTGATGGGAAATGTTCACTTACTGGTTCTTTTGAAATGTTACTTGTATTTATTTTGTTAATTTAGTTATGAAATTGTTAGCAATGCCATTTATTCACTTAATCTGTCATTCTGTAACAACATTAGTGTGACTATAGTGACTGACTTTTTTCTCTGCAGTTACTTTAATGTTATACATTGCTTCTTCTGTAAGTATCTTTTTTCTTTTCTTACAATGTCTTCATGTTTCTCCTTTAGAGGTTGTATGGTTGATAAGGACTGGCATTTAACTGGAGCACTGCAAGCAGTGTTTCTTCATTCCAGTACTCTGCAGTGCTGGTTCCATGTTTTACAGGTAAACACTTTTCATGTTACTTGAAGCTGGAGTATGTGGGGGCAGGACCAAAAATAGTGATCTGGATCAGGAACTGGCTGAGGGGGAGACAGCAAAGGGTGGTGGTAGGGGGGTAACTCTCATCACTGAGAATGGTAACAAGTGGGGCACCGAAGGGATCCGTGCTGGAACCAGTACTGTTCAGGATTTTCATTGCAGATATCTGGAATAGGATCTGTAGCACAATCAGTCTGTTTGCAGATGATACCAAGATGGAAGCTGTGGTAGATGACACGAAGTGGGGGAAGGGTAGCAGGAGGACCTGAATAAGCTGCAGGAGTGGGCAGATAAATGGCAGCTGGGGTTCCACAGCAAAAAGTGCAAGGTTCTGTACTTCAGAGCTCTGAACCAGGGGAGGGATTATCACTTTAATGGGGTTCAGTTGGGTTGCTCCACAGAAGAGAAGGACCTAAGGGTGATCATAACAGGGAGCATGAACAACTCTGTTCAATGCAGAAGAGCAGTGGCTAAAGTCAACAAAATGCTGGGGTGTATAACTAGATGGATCTCCTCCAGAAGTTGGGAGGTTACCCTGCCTCTGTATAGGTCTCTGGTCAGGCCCCACCTGGAGTACTGCGTGCAATACTGGTGCCCATTCCTGAAGGACACCATATTATTGGATTGGGTTACAGCGCAGTTACAAAGATGATCCAGGGATTGGAGGGCAAGCCATATGAGGAAAGGCTGGGACAACTGAATATGTACTCTCTGGAAAAGAGGAGGGACAGAGGAGATATGATTGAGACCTTTAAGTACCTGAAGGGAATAAACAAGACTAATACAGAGAGGATTTTCCAGAGGAGAAAAAGGGAGGGACACGAGAGGACACCAACAGAGATTGGAGGGGGGTAGATTCAGGAGAGAGAGATGAGGAGACATTTTTCACAGAAAGAGTGGTGGACAAGTGGAACTCCTTGCCAGGTGAGGTAGTGGCCTGCAAGACAGTAGACAGCTTTAAGAGGGGTTGAAATAGGGTAAGGGTAAGGGTAGTAGGATGGGGGAGGGAGGGGCAGCAGCATTATAAGGTGCTAGCTACATACTCAAGCAGACTCGATAGACTGTGAGGCCTGTTTCTGCTGGCATTTTCATATGTTCGTATGTTCATACATAGAAACATAGGAACATAGGAATGTGATGACAGAAAAGGGCTGCCAGGCCCACCCAGTCTGCTCAGAGTTCCTAGAGTCCACTAATCTTTTGCTGTGGTCCTTCCCCCCGCCTCAACAATCCCCTGTGTTTATCCCAGGCCCTCTTGAACCTCCCCCCCACTGTCTTCTCCCCATGTAATCATTGCTTCAAAGGTATACATCATCAATGTTATATTTTCATTATTGTTAGGCTGTACAGAGGTAGCTGAAGAAGAAAGACTCCATAGTGTGTGGACCTTTAAATATGGCCTCGCGCAATGAAGTCATGAAAGAAATGTACATTTTGAAGAATTGTCACACTGTAAGTATGTGCCTTCCTGAATTTCACTTGAGTTGACTATCGGATTGTTTGTCACTGAGTTAGCTCTGCATTCTTTCTGCCTGTGAATAATTGTCTAATGATTGTTGTGTGAGTGCCTCATCATATTGCTTATCATTATTATTCATTGTCATTTTTATCATAATCTGTTACTGATCGATCTGGTTTGGTACATATGTTGCTGATAAGTCATTTATCACTACACAGGTATTGAAGTACAGTGAGGGTGTGTTTTCTTTTGTTGGTAATAGTAACACGAGCACACTAACACCAGTAATGATGGTTTTCATGTTTTGGTGGTAACCACTTGGTGCTTAACTACGTTTTCAGTGTGTCTTGCCATGCACATAGTGCATCTTAGTTACTGCAGACTCCTGAATTTTTGACAACCACTAGTAAATGACAATTGACATTACTGTTTAACATTATTTAATGTCACTGGCTCAGCACATGTCCCGCTGTCACTTGGTACATGTCTTACTGATGATGTGCTCTTTGCAAGTATTGCCATGTAATTGAAAGGTATAATGCCATAGAAACACAGAAACATAGAATTTGATGGCAGATAAGGACTGCTTAGCCCACCTAGTCTGCCCATTTCCCTACCTAATGGATAAGCTGCAGATTCTAGTTAACCAACAGCCTACTTCCTCCTACCCCCCCATTAGATTTGCCTTATGTCTGTCCCCCCTCTATCTTCAAATTGTGCCCCTTTGTTCTTGCACATCTCTTTTTCTGAAAGATTCTACCCTCTTGGACTTTGTTCAATCAATAAATCAATCAAATCTTTATTTATCCAGGTAAGCATAATTGAGCAAGCTCATTTACAATGTGGGCCTGCATTACACATGGTCATAAAGAAAACAGATAACATAATTGGCAGAGATACAAAAATAAGACAAGGTACAAACATTGATGTAAAGACAGTGATAAATGTGTTCAGTTGAACAGGCACATTAAATATCTATCCCAACTTTGAGAATTAATCAGTACAGTGAACCCTGGTAGGAGGTAAATCCATGACAGGACTAAGAGTGGGGAGAATTAGGGATGGCCAGCTATGGCATCGGGAGGCACCGGCCGCCAAGCTCACAGCAAAGGGGTTCGTGGCTCATAGGGGCGGGGAATGTAGCGTAGATCATGTTGTGGTTCAGAGAGGTGACGGCCGCCCAGAGGCAACAAGTGGTATCCTAGCGGTGCTCCCAGAGGAATTTGGAGCTTGAGGAGCATAAGCTGCTCTGGACAGTTACAGGTAGTGGTTTCGGAGGCGCCGCCACAGATATCCTTGATCGTGCAGTGACTATCCTTGGAGGACTTAGAGGGGTCAGTGGTCCTAGGAGAGGAGAAATCAGAGCAAGAGATGGATGAAGAAAGGAAGGGTGAGGCAATGGTAGTGGAAGGAGGGGGGGTTAATGCACTGATGAGATGGAAAAACATAGGTGAGTAAAGAGGCTATACCAAAGTAAGGTCAGTGGAAGCAGTGACATTCGTCTTTGGTTAGCTTTGCATATAAAGATTTAAACACTGTGATAGTTACTGTGGTTCTTAGCTTCAAGATTTTCTGGATTTCGTTCCAGAGCGATGGAAGTGAGTAGCTTATGGCCGCAGTCCCATAACGTGTGCGGACCCTGGGGATATTCAGGGTGATGAAGGAGTAGCTCCTTAGGGTGTATTTTCCGACTTTGCTTAAGGGCAGGAGATCAGAGATGTAGCATGGAAGTTTTCCAGCAAGTGTTTTCAGAGTCCAGGTGGCCGCGTGTCTTTTTCTTCTCGATTGAAGGGAGGTCCAACCTACAGCACCATACAGGGAACAGTGGTGGGTGGAGGAGGGGAGACCGGTAATGAAGTGCAGTGCTCTGTGATACAGTGCATCCAGCTTACTCAGATATGAGGCATTGCAGTGGCAGTAAATGAAGTAAGCGTAGTCTAGCAGGGAGATGAAGGTAGCCTGTATGAGCTGTCTCCTTGCCTCCATAGTTAGAAAGTGGTTTATCAGATAAAAGAGCCCTAGTTTCTGTCTTAGCTTTTTTACCATGCCCTCCAAATGTTCTCTGAAGGAGAGCTTATGATCAAGCCAGATTCCCAGGTATTTGAACTTGGTGACATAGTCCAGGTTTTCCCCCAATAGGGTAGTGATGGGGGGTGTGTGCCAAGGGCAGAGTGAGATGGTGGGTTGCCAGGAGAGAGAATCATCACCTTGGTTTTTTTGGCATTAAGTAGCAGTTTTTTATTGAGAAGCTGGTGTTGGAGAATGTCGAAGTCCAATTGCAATGCTTTACAAGCAGCTTCAGGTGTAGACCAGCTTAGGTACAGTACTGCATCATCTGTAAACAGGTGGATATTGGCATTTTTAATACCGAGGTCGATATTGTTGATATATATGGTGAAGAGTATTGGTCCCAGTATGGATCCTTGAGGGACACCTCTAAGTAACGGTTTGGGGGGACAACTCCCCTTCTGCTTTTACCTGCCTGCTGCTGCCTATCCAATATGTAGTTCTGAAACCAGCCCATAGAGGTGGCATCTAGGCCTAATGTTTTTAGTGATGAGAGAAGTAGGGAGCAGTCAAAGGTATTGAATGCTTGATTCCCTTGAGGTATTTGAAAGTTTCTATCATGTCCCTCCTCTCCCTCCTTTCCTCGAGGCTATACATCTTATGCTCATTTAGTCTTTCTTCATATGTCTTCTGGTGCAGACCCTGCACAATTTTGGTTTCCTTCATCTGGACAGCCTCCACCCTGTCTATGTCTTTGTGAAGATGGGGTCTCCAGAACTGTACACAGTACTCCAGATGTGGTCTTACCAACTGTCTGTACAGAGGGCCAACAACTTCCTGTTTCTACTGGTGATGCCTCTCCCTATGCATCCCAGTATCCCCAGCCCTCCTTACTGCCTTCTCACATTGCTGGCCCACCTTTAGGTCATCTGATATGACTAGCCCCAGGTCCCTTTCTATTTTTGTTGTTGTCAGTATCTCACCCCCCATTGTGTACTCTTCCCCTGGGTTTTTGTTTCCCAGGTGCATTACTTTTCACTTCTTTGCGTTGAATCTAATCTGTCATGCATTTAACCATTCCTCCAACCTTGCCAAGTCCCTTTTCACCCTTTCCACCCCACCTTGCGTATCAACCCTGCTGCAGATCTTTGTGTCATCTGCGGTGAGACATACTTTCCCTTCCAGTCCCACTGCAAGGTCACTTATAAAGACATTAAAAAGAACTGGCCCC
This sequence comes from Neoceratodus forsteri, assembly GCA_016271365.2. Classification (NCBI taxonomy): domain Eukaryota; kingdom Metazoa; phylum Chordata; order Ceratodontiformes; family Ceratodontidae; genus Neoceratodus; species Neoceratodus forsteri. The sequence continues at coordinate 813,936,490 of CM028129.1, read as the reverse complement.
AGTATTGAAACCTGCAGTACCCCACTAGTAACCCCCCTTTTTTCACTGTGGACTCCATTTACTATTAGCCACTGTGTCCTGTTGTCCAGCCAGTGCTTTACCCAGGCTACCACCCTGGGACCCACTCCCAGGCGGCTAATTTGTTTATTAATATTTTGTGCAGGACTGTGTCAAATGCTTTGCTAAAGTCTAGGTAGGCTATGTCCACAGCCCCTCCCTGGTCTACTACTTTGGTCACCCAGTCAAAGAAATCAATTAGATTTGTCTGACATGACCTTCCTGCTGTGAATCCTTGCTGCCTTGGGTCATGCACCCCACTGGCCTCTAGGTACTCAACAATTCTTTCCTTCAGGAGTGATTCCATCATTTCCCTACCACTGAGGTCAAACTGACAGGTCTGTAGTTTTCTGCCTCTGTCTTGCTCCCACTTTTGTGAAGGGGAATCACATCCACCCTCCTCCAGTCCTCAGGTACCACACCATCCTCCCATGATTTAGTAAAAAGGGTAGTCAGTGGTGTTACTAGTCTTCCCTTAGTTCTTTTAGAATTCTGGGGTGAATCTCATCAGGCCCCATTACTTTATCCACCTTCAGTTTTAAGAGTTCTTTCAGAACCGTTCTTCTGAAATGACTAATATCAACCCCTCTATCCAGAGTGCTTCTATTGACTGGATTAGGTATCTCCCCCTGCTTTTCCATTGCGAATACTGAGCAGAAGTATTTGTTCAGTAACCCTGCTTTTTCACTGTCACTCTCTGCCCAACCACCTTCCTCTTTATTCAGCCTCAGTATCCCTGCCTTAGTCTTTCTTTGCTCCCTAATGTACCTATAAAATGTTTTATCCTCATTCTTAACCGAGTTGGCTATCTTTTCCTTGGTTTGGGCCTATGCTATTCTGACTGCCTTCCCCGCTTCCTTCTGCTTTAACTGGTACAGTTCTCTGTCCTGCTCCATCTGTGTTTCCTTATACTTCCTGAATGCTATATTTTTCTCCCTTACCTTCTCTGCCACTTCTTTTAAGAACCATAGTGTTTTTTTCTTTTATTTTGATTTGTTCATTTGCTTCACATAAAGGCTTGTTGCCTCTGTGATGGCGGTTTTGATGTTTCCCCATTGTTGCTCCACACCACCATCATGCCTGTTTGCTAGTGCTTTTCTGAGGCACTCTCCCATTTTGACAAAATCAGCCTTCTTGAAGTCCTGTACCTTCACTTTTGTATGGCTTGATTCTACAGCTAAGTTTATTGTGAACCACATTGTTTGGTGGTCGCTTGTTCCCAGATGGCTACCCACTTCAAGATCGGAGATCCTCTCTCCGTCCCCATTTGAGAGTGCCAATTTTGTAACAGTTTACTGTTTTCTTATTAGGTGTGTCCCTTTACTACTCCCGTACTTGTGCCATGTTTCATCTCTGTATGATCCTGAACATGAATTTTGTGCCATCCAATTACAATGTCTGAAAGATAATGTTCATTTTGTTCTCCACAGTGTGACTTATGTTAGTCTGCAGTATGAAAAATAGTTCTCATGGCTTTCATGGGCCTGTATACTCTAATAGTGACAGTCCACCCACCACGTTTCTTCCACTGTTCGGATTTGTCACTGATATGTGATGGGACTGCTTGACATCAAATGTTGCCATACTTTTTTCTACATGAGATGGTGTCATAGGTACTGTCTTTGCTCACCATGCTATTTTGCTATTTGACATTTTGATGGAAACATAGAATTTGATGGCAGATAAGGACCGCTTGGCCCACCTAGTCTGCCCATTTCCCTACCTAACGGATAAGCTGCAGATCCTAGTTAACCAACAGCCTACTTCCTCCTACCCCCCACTAGAATTGCCTTATGTCTGTCCCATGCATTCTTGAATTCCCCCACTGTTTTTGACTCTATGACCTCCTCAGGAAGGCTGTTCCATGTATCCACAACCCTCTCTGTGAAGAAATACTTCCTCACATTACCTCTGAGCCATCCCCCTCTATCTTCAAATTGTGCCCCCTTGTTTTTGCACATCTCTTTTTCTGAAAGATGCTACCCTCTTGGACTTTGTTGATTCCCTTGAGGTATTTGAAAGTTTCTATCATTATCCCCCTCTCCCTCCTTTCCTTGAGGCTATACATCTTTAGTTCCTTTAGTCTTTCTTCATATGTCTTCTGATGCAGACCCTGCATCATTTTGGTTGCCTTCTTCTGGACAGCCTCCACCCTATTTCTTTGCGGAGATGGGGTCTCCAGAACTGTACACAGTACTCCAGATGTGGTCTTACCAACTGTCTGTACAGAGGGCCAACAACTTCTTGTTTTCTACTGGTGATGCCTCTCCCTATGCATCCCAGTATCCCCCCAGCCCTCCTTACTGCCTTCTCACATTGCTGGCCCACCTTTAGGTCATCTGATATGACTACCCCCAGGTCCCTTTCCATTTTTGTTGTTGTCAGTATCTCACACCATTGTGTACTCTTCCTCTGGGTTTTTGTTTCCCAGGTGCATTACTTTTCACTTCTTTGCATTGAATCTAAGCTGCCATACATTTGACCATTCCTCCAACCTTGCCAAGTCCCTTTTCATCCTTTCCACCCCACCTTGTGCATCAACCCTGTTGCAGATCTTTGTGTCATCTGCAAAGAGACATACTTTCCCTTCCGGTCCCTCTGCAATGCCACTTATAAAGACATTAAAAAGGACCGGCCCCAGTACTGAACCCTGCAGTACCCCACTAGTAACCCTCCTTTCTTCACTGTGGACTCCATTTACTATTACCCGCTGCATCCTGTTGTTCAACCAGTGTTTTACCCAGGCTACCACCCTAGGAAGAAGAATTTGAAAATAAATCATTGCAATGACACAGAAATCCTTTTCTCCACCGGTTTTGAGCTATCTTCAGAAGACTTGGGTGCCCTGTGGTAAAATATGGTCCAACTTTGGCAGAAGATTTTATCCTGAGGATTCAGAAACCAACAACATTTCTGAAAGGTATCTGTCATGAGTAATTGTCATTATACAAGGCATACAATGATGCTAATTCAGTAATGCATATTAAGATGCTGTGTATCATACAAATACTAAGATCTACTTCTGTAGAAATTGTTGTCACTTACTGTACATCACTTGTCAGTCACTAAATGTAGCCACCCTGCATGTGCCAGTGTAACTCTGTAATTCTGTGGCCCTAAAATGTGCATTACCATCATCACATACAGAGGCAAAGCACACATAGAGAGTTGGTTGACAAGCATCAGTATTGGAATGTAACTTCACACAACCAAATGGGTGTTAGGCATAGTCACTGGACCACAGACATGGAACGAGACATATTGGAACCACTGTTTGCTGCCGAGCACCCATAAATGTTGTATCATCATACAGCGAATGACGTTTATTAATACAAGTGCAACTGCATCATAACGATCATCATTATGGTTTATGTTCTTGCAATTCACAGTTGTAGATGGCTTTGGTGTGATTATCAATTAACATTAACACCTTGTGTTGCTGACTACAACCCACTCCAGTAGCAGTTGCTGGAATTAAATCACAACATGCCATGATATATTTTTGGAAAGCATGTGAATTGCCCTTATTTACTTATTGCCTACCTTACTGATGATCAAGAAACAGTTATGTCATGATGTCATGATGTCAATGATCAGTGGTGTGTGTCACATCAGGGAGATGATGTACACACTGCATGAGCTGCCATGCAGCTCATACATACCAATTTGTAGGACTAATGAATATAGTCCCGCAGTACAACACTGTGAAATGAACTGCTCAGAAGTGCATGTGCTGTCTCACCAACAAGTAACATGTGGTCGCTGAGAAGAACATCATTATGCTGGTGTTAAGTTTGATATCAGGTAAACACTCCTCCACACCAATGTCAGGCTTAATACTTAGGTGTTTCACTTAACAGATGCCAAACTCATATTAATGCAGCATGTCACTGTTTTCCTCGGTCAACCAATGGGATGTCATAATTACTGTACTAGCGCTATCTCCTGTAGGAATTCATGAAGTGTTGTAGCTCATGGACAAAGTCAACGAACCATGAACTTGGTAGTGCTGAACTGTCTGGCAGCTTGTTTAGTGTGTGCTAAGCATACACATCTTGACACGTACTGGTAACACTGACAGTTGAAAGACACAGAGTTGCAGTAGCAGGGAGGCATGATGTCATGCACAACCAAGTATATCTTTAACCTAATGACATTTTTTAAGAGTACTGAGCTTGTTTGTTACCCTGGGTAGGAGCTTCTGTACATGATCAAAACCAAAGGTAGTATGCCCTTTTTTCTGCACACAAATATTACTATTATTCACATAACCAGTGAAGTAATTTCGTGGCACCTGCCACCCGAGAGATATGTCTTGAAGTCAGACACATGATTGATGCAGACAAAATGTTATGTTCCACCTTGGAGACAAGCAGTAAACCACGTAAAGAAACACCAACCCCCCACCGTACCACCCAAGAGGTATGTCTTGAAGTCAGACACATTATTGCAGTACACAAAATGTTATACTCCACCTTGGAGACAAGCAATAAACCACATAAAGAAACACCAACCCCCCCCCCCCCCCACCATACACTAACACCCAAGAGGTATGTCTTGAAGTCAGACACACGATTGAGGTAGACAAACTGTTATGCTCCACTTTGGAGACAAGCAATGAAACACATAAAGAAAACAAAAAACAATCTCCCCTACCCTACCAAGCCCAGCCTATATGTTCACAGTTCAGACTGTCTGGAGGGAATGTTTTAAGCCAAAGGCACATTATAGTACACAACCATAGTTAACTTGAAAACATAAAGAATCTGCCCATATAATAACTGTAAAGTCATAGTACCACAGTGTCTCGTGGTGAAAGTCACTACTGCTTAACTGCACATATCTTACTCTAAACAAGTTCTGTATAATATCCTGTCCAATGGAAACACGCATTGATTGTCTGGTACATTGAAAATGAGACATAGTATGGATAGTGTTCATGACAATTACGAATCAACAGTCTCTTCAGGGTCACAAGGCGGAAAAGCTCCACAAAGCTCTGACACAGACATAGAATCTGTAATGATTGCAGAACACTCTCTCAATATCCCATGTACCATTGTAAGGTGATGTTCGAAGAGTGGTCTTCCTAGCCCGTGAGTGAATAGATCATACCGATCAATGGAAGGGGACTGCTGCAATAACCTCAGGAGAGATTCAATGACAGCTCTGTGAAACAAAAAGAAGTATCATGAGAAGATTGTTCAGTATATTGCCTCATGATGTGAGAAACTGAATAGGAATGACAGGCTGTAGTTTATAAAGTACAGAAGTGAAGTAACAAAAGTTGTGATTATTACAGGATCAAGAACATCATGGTCTGGTGCACATTACCATAAACAACATGTTACCTTTCTAAGAGGGGGTGGGCAAACATAACCAGGGGAGACACATCAGTATTGTTACCACTAGTGGTATGTTCATCACTAAACATGTTAGAGTACCTCGGTGTGTTACTCCTCTAATTTCAATGACCACATATAGTGTTGAACTCAGTAAATCATCCATGTAACCCTATAAAACAGCAGGGCATAGAACTCTTGACAAGCAATGCATAAAACAGAGGCTACTATGATGCAAGTGCCTTGCAGAAGCAGGCCATGAAGCATTGCTCACCTGTACTGCTTGTGCAGAATGACATGTCCTGTCATAACACGAGAAGGCACTTACAGTACAGGTCACATTAAATTGTTCCTCCAACTGGCTGGTGTAGCATTTTTCAGTCAGTTGCTTAATGTGTGCACTGCTCATTGCATTAATAAAAGTTTCCTAATGGCTTATCTCTAGCTGCTTTTTACTTCTGCTTACATTGAAGCTCTCTGAAATCCCTTATCCAATGCAGTGCAATGATAAGTGCATACATTAAGTAACTCATAAAAATGTTTAATACTGAGTTGGAACCTGATTGTACTATGCATTGTATTGCCACACACATCTCAGCCTCTCGGTAAAACAACTGTTGTACAGAGCATTCTCTTTTTCACACTACAGAGACACAGTTAAGTGCATGAAAATGAAATAAATAAATACTGAAAATGTAGTGGCATATCAATAAAATAAAACTACTACACTGCGCTGTAGAAATCAGAGCGTCATCTGTTTACTGTACTGACTTCGGGTTGATCGTTCTCTCAGATGTGACTCTCCACCTCAACTCTCTCTTACCACAGCACTTTATGTAAATAAACACCAAAGTTGCTAAATAATTTTTTTAAACTGTCAGTGGGTCAGTGGGCATATGGATATTTTGTCCATCACGAATGTTGCAGCTGTATTGAAATGGGTAAAATGTGGTGTGGTTAACAAAATCACTGGCCAAACTAATGTAGACGAAATGTCACAGCTGCAACGGAAACCCAACTCACACAACATGCTACTCTACTATTTCCCTAACTTGTATCACAGCATATTTTTAAGACCTTTAGGATTTTTGCTTGTGAAGAGTTATAGTGATAGTTGCAGATTAACTGTCACTGAGATTCAAGTGTGGGTGCGAGCAGGACGAGCGAGCGAGCAGGAGCAAATGAGCAGTTGGCAGGGTGAGAAGCACGGCAGCAAATTTGTGAAGTGAGGATTTAAAATATTAAATGATTTTGCTGCAAACTGTATTAAAGCATCAGGAGGCAAAGAGATCTCATCACTTGTATAGCGTCAGTTCAATATGCAGCAGAGGCATGGGACAGTGGCGATCGGCACTACAGTACATCTCACAAGCTAATAAGTACTGCATTTCAAATGTATATGAAACTGGGGAGCTGAAGGGCATTTACAGAGGCTGAAAGCATACTGCATGTGCATTGCATAAGAGTTGACGTTTGGTTGAAATGGAGTTTAGAGTTTAAGCATTTTGAGTTGACACTACATTGTCAGCATATGAAATCAATGCCAGAGCAGTGAGTTGTAGGAACACTTTAATGTGACTTGTATCGTACATTTGTAATTGTTACACCACAGCATGACACAGGTAAACATACACAGTACAAGACTGTCTAAAAATGTACCCTGAAATCTTTCTTGTACAGCGTTGTACCACAACACTAGGCAGCATACTTGTGATTACATGGTTTCTATACTTCAGATTCCCATGGTGTCACAGTAGTGAATGCAAAGGCTTTGTTTTGACTACTTCCCCTCCTGGTTTTGGGCATAGGTGAGTTTTGAAACAACCATGGGGGAGGAAGCACAAAAGATGTTAGTGACACAACCGCAGGAGTAGGAGGAGGGCACACAGATAGATAATGGTACCCATTAGGCAGTCACAGGGTCAGACGAGTAACACATTTGCAATCACCACACGAACATTACTCAGAAAAAGAGATGAATCTAGCTGAGCTCCTGACAGAAAGTATGTGGGCCATGGACTTTTGAATACAATAACATGCTGCTTTTTGGTTTGTCACTGCCAGTGAACACTCAATACTGTTCACTGTCTAGCCCACCCTGCTTGCTGGAAGTAAGACTCAAATTGCTTTGTCCTAAAAAATTATCATGTCTCACAAATGCAGGTAAGGGAACTGCATTGTTAAGAACTGATCAGTTTGAATACCCCTTGTAAAAAGATGCCTAGTCATACCTTGACGTACCCAAGTGTAACACTAAAAAGGGGCAAAAAAAACATTCAAGGGTAATGCTCCTAAATAAGGAAGCACCTTCTGCCAGTTCACAGGAAGCCCCAAACCCAAGGTTGTGGGAACAAGCACAGTAGAGGGTTTCAAACATGCCTGGGAGAGGCACGGAGGAACATCTGAGGTGGTAAGAAGGGGAAAGTAGCTGCTGAAAATGCCACAAATTATTGCAGAGTTAGGGAAGACTAGATGTACCTGGCGGACCATATCTAATGACAGTTTCTATGTTTCTAAACCCACCACAGTGTGAAGCAAAAAAGTCAGTGATGTTCATGAAAATTCTGAACTATGTTTCCATCGTGTGTTGAAATGAAGTCATTTACCTGACCCTCCAAGTGGCTGCCATGGCACCTGATCATGTGTCTGTGTCCTGCTCCACAAAGCTAGATGTAAAGCAATCTTCTCTCGCGCTCGTGCACTATCTCAGTAATATTATTAATGGCAAGCCCATGCAGGGAGACTGCCTCTGCAGATCTATTGACCATGGCAGTGTAAGCTTCAGTTTCATAAGGCTTCCATGCTTCACTAACTGGTGCATCTGTTGTTACCTGTGTAATTTTCATAGAAATTACAGTTCTTACTGTCACCAGAGCTCTGCTTTGTATTCACAATTGTTTGCTAACCAATAATGTGTCACCTCCATGTTAGTAGTGAAAATAGTAAGCTTTGCTGTATGGTGCACCTACCCGTTCTCCAAAAAGGAAGTACATAAGTAAAGCAGTACAGTAATCAGTAAAGACTGCAGAAAGCATATACCTAAACTTTGAAATTGGAGTATGTGTGCAACTGAGCATTGCATTTCCTAGAGGAAGACACCAGTGGTCCATGTGGAATTCAACTGCATGCCTAGTAGCAGACATGAGAAGTTCAGTGTTTACAAAACATGTATTTGTAACAATAGGTCATTGGTATGATGTGGCAAAAGTACCACAACACAGAGTATGCAGGAGTACAAGACATGTTTGGAACTTACTGAGCAGTTTTCATTCTGAACAGTTTCTCCTGCTTCTCACCAGTGGAGTTTGATAGGCATTCTGCCATGTTCTTCAGAGGGAAAAACTTGACAGCATCTTCTTTTATGGATTGTGCCAGATCTTTGATTTCACCTATGAATACAACAAAAACATCAATTAATACACAGTATAACATGTGTGAGCATGGTGGCAGTCTGTGCACAGAGACCAACAGTAAGCAAGGAGCATGTCGTCTTGTCTAAAATTAGTGATAGAGACACTAACACCCAGGCACTATGACAGATGAACATCAAACATAATGAATAAGGGAACGGTGTGTAATTTATGAAGAACAAATGTGACACTATTTATGGACTATATTTTTGGCATTTCTATGTTCATGAAATAACAGCTATTTCCTTACTACTGTCGATACTTTTAAAGTTGACACTTTAAGGTACCATTTTTTATGTTCATATAGACAGAAACAAAAGTGTCCATTTTTCTTTTGCCTGTTACATATATACCGTTTTATTAATGCAATAAACCATGACCAGGTATAGGCTTGTAGGGATTGAGTTCACACATCGGGTGCTGAGAGCACAGTCACGTGGCAGCATCATGAGTGTCAAAACACAAGAGGCACAGCTCACATGACTATAACACGATACGTAGTTGTGGCTTATTGGTTAGTTGTTTCACACTTCTTCAAAAGTTCTGTTAACAGCATACTGCTAAGCATTATATTCAAAATATATTTCACCCTGTAGTGTAGATTTTTCATTGAAGTACCCCGTCATGCTGAGTAGTCAGCTACGCAGATAACCAATACCGTGGCACCACAATTCTCAGACAGTACAACACACAGCAGTATGCAGCACTCCCACTGGCCCACAGACTTCAGACCCACAACATTTGTTTAACCTGTGCTCAGGAAGTCACCTCTTACCGATGTGAATAGTGTCAAAATCCATGTACACAAGCTGCATGACTCCACTGCCAGCAGAGGTACACATACAGGTATGACAAATCTACAACCAGGGTTGGCTAGTCATTACTCAGTACAATGTATTAATCAGTGACCCACACCTGCAACTGTGTACCGTGACATTGCAACACCTAGAGAACCTGACACTACCTATATCACAGGACAGAATAGAAGATCCTTTGAAGATGAGCTATGGCTTGAAGCACAGGAGCACCAAAAAAAAAATAAGAGGAAATGTTCGATCACTGACCTCAACACAAGTCCTATCAACTTTTAGTGTGAGATCAGGACTCATGAGAACTTCACATGACAAAACTGATATTCTTAACAAATCACATTGATTTACATTGCCAGTGGTTGTGCAAAGTGCTTTATAAAACCCTATCTGTTGTTAACCTTTGCTCCTTTTCCCTTCTCACTCTTCTTATTTTTTATGTACACATGCATCTACATCCTTGCAAAGTTGTTCTATACTGCATTATGTTACCGCACCTTGAAATTGATTTTATTTTTGTATTCCATTGTATTGACTGAACAGATAAATATGTATTGTTGTATTGTACCTTTGACCTTGTTCTAACAAGGTCCATCTCGCAATAGAGCCTCGCTCAATGATGTTCACCTGGATAAATAAAGAGTTTGATTGATTGATCGATTGATATGTTCAATAATGTACACCACATCATCATACAAAATGGATGTCAACATTTCTCAAGTTATCAGAGGGAATTCATACCTGAACATTCATCACAGTGTACACAAATGCATTTCATGCTTGCTTGGGAAGTCAACATGCTACATTGGGTGGACAAACCTGCTTCACCAGTGTGTCATGGTGTGTTCTGCACTGTACTTGCAGATGACCTTCCAGCAGCTGAAGCCTCAAAATGTGTATCACAATCGGCTTGTTCACAGACTTCTCACCGAGCTTCAAGAGCAACAGGTCTGTTTGGGGATGTCTTCCTTGGTGTGCTTCCAGGGGTGCTTGGAGTGGGAGACGGCTCTTAATCAGAGTCACAGTCTGCATCCTCATTAGCCTCAGAAGAAGCATATGCATCTTGTCCTGTGTTCCATGGTGTACTCACAGCAGTTGTTGAAGTATGCAGAAAGTCTTCATCACAGTGACACTCTCCCTAATGGTCAGAATGATTATCAGTAACTCTGTGCAATGCTGTGTTTTGGTGGAATACTTTGAGATGTAATTGTAGTAGGCTGTGGATCATCCTCGTGGAGGCTGTCTCTTTCAAGCCATGCTTCACCACCATTGTCAGCCACAGCATATCTCATGGGTGATGCATTTACAATTCTGATTATAGCAGACAGTAGTGCACAGAGATGAACATGGCAAGCAGCATCATTGACATCACTGTCAGCACCACCACCACACATGCTCTCTACTGTATAGCATGGTGTACTTGCAAATGACCTGGGAAGACATGGAGATTGCTGGACTGCATAGGGCAGCATGTCATACAGTGCTGCACAATCACCAACATTGGCAGAACATCTTGTTTGCTGTGTGTTGCATGATTCATTTCCAAGTGGCCTAGAACCAGGCACTGATTCTCCCACTCAGTCTCTGTCTCTTTCATATGTCCCTCACATTCATCTTCACCTGCAGCACCTCTGCTTTCCACTGTCTTTCCACTTGTAATTGCAGGTGTACTTGAGGAAGGGGATGATTCACAAAGTTCTGCACAATGTACTTCATGATCTAACTCAGAGCCAGCCTCACCCGCAGCAGATATTGTTTCTCCTACATTTTGTGGTGCTCTTCCAGACTCACTTGAAAGAGGCATTGCTCCATCCACTCGATCACAATGACTTGCACATGGAAGTTCCTGGTCAGTATTAGCAGCTGCACATGTGCTTAGTACTTTCTTCCTAAGTCTATTCAGAGGTTTGCTTCTAGCGGCATGTGGTTCACACACTCATCCATGCTTTCTCTGTGGGGCAGCATCACAGTCATTATCACACACTGCACACCTCTTGGGTGGTGAATTAACAACTGTGCTAGATACAGACATGAGTTCTTATCCTCCATCATGCTGTATTTCATCTTGCAGTTCACGGTCGGCATGAAGGGCAGCACACCTGGACCATTGCGTCTTGCGTGGTGTACTTACAGCACTTTTTGAAAGACATGATGGCTCACAGAATGTATCACTGTTGGCCTTATGATATTCTGGATGATCATGCTGATCAAATACCAGTGTATCTGCTTCAGAACCCACATCAGCATCAACTGCATGGTGTGCCACTAAATCAGTGGCAGTGTGCCCCTGACAATTGGACTACAACTGCCCATCGCTGTGTGGTGTGCTCTCAAAGTGACTAACTGCTCCCTGTACAGTGGAAACATGTAAATCTCTGCCATCCTCAGCATTTCATCTTGATATTGGCTGTTCCGGCCTAGAAAGATCCTTCACTGGAGATACAGTCATGGAGTCACTTATCATGCAATTAAAAAACATAGTTGATTGACCTTCTTGTGATTCAGACTGCGGCTCACATAAGGATAAACAATGTTTCAGTGTTGTTAAAGCTGTTGAGTCCTGAAACCCAAAAGAAAAGAGCAAGTATGACAGTGCCTATGTAACTCACACTTACTTAACTTGCTTGCATAAACCATTGTGACATACATAACATCACAGACATTTTGTACCAACATAATATGGAAGTAGAGCTCACCAGCACAGACATGTTAATACATCACGTTACAGACTCTTGTATTGGTACAGCACCAAGGACGTTTGATAGTTAATATCACAGTAACACATTTGTTGATGCAGCAATTATTAACACTGATAAGAAAACATGACTATATATTCAAAGAGTCCACACGTAGTGATTGAGGTGTAAGACAATAGTGAAGTACATTTATCTAAGAACTTGGCAAAACATTACATGTTCAATATAACTGGTAGCAGCAGGCCAACACCAGTAAGAGTAAGTTAGCAGACAGAAGGGAAACACAAAGCTAGTTATACCTCTCCCTATGCATGACATCTCTATTCACTTTTCCAACCACCTTGCTGCACTGGGTGCCTGTTAAGGTTGTCTGTGATTATGACTCCAATATCTTTCTCCTGTCCAGTTGACTTCAATCCCCCCCAACCCCAGTGTGTAATTTACTTTTGGGTTAGTCCACCCCATGTGCATCACCGTGCATTTTTTACCAATGAATTATAGGTGACATGCTTCCAACCACCCCTCCAGCAACCATGTGTGTTAAATCATAACCTCCACTCCCTCTGGGGTGTCCACTCTAGTGAAGCTCTTCATATCATCTGCAAGATGGCTGACCTTCCCCTGCATACCCTACACTATATCGCTGATGTCGATGTTAAACAGAATGGGCCCCAGCATCAACCCCTCAGGTACCCCACTCATCACACCTACATCCCTGGAATATGCCACCCAGAATGCACCAACATAAACTTAGTATTCACAGACTATTGTTCAACAGTGTTGAGCCTGTTAATACAAAATGGTAACCTGGTATGCAGAACAAAATGTAGAGTAGCCCTGGTAAGAGACACAATCCCCTGTCAATGGCTGTGCAGTGTTTGTATAATACTTTATCAATAAAATAAATAACATGACACACTACCTGAGCAATGGAATCAGCAACAGTGGTAGCACCTTTTACATCATTGCTTTTTTGCTTTTTAGCTGTGGAACAGAGAACATATTAATCACACAAAGCTGCACAATAACTATTCCATATTATAGTTGGAAAGGTCATTTCATGTTTTGTGGTCCATTATCACCTACAGAGCTAATCATTACATGCAAACCATACATGTAATTATGACCACAGGTACAGAAATGTACATTTTGAAAATGGAAAATCATGTGTACATTAACAAGATGTCAATCCTAAAGCACCATGTACATGACCTTACAGGAAAAAGTGCTAATAACCTCCTGTGACATGAACATTAATTCACATACTTGGCATTAACAGACTGTGATCACAAAAAGGGGACAAAATAAACACAAACTTGTACCCATCATAAATTGGTTGCCATTACAAGTGTTGAAGCCCATGCAGCACTAATCATTTCTTAACAATTCATCTTTGTAGACAACTATAGTTCTTATAGCAGCAATATGGTGACATTGTGAATTACTACTATGCAACATGACCAACCACTTACAAGTAGCCAGGTGAGCAGTTGTACATCAATAGACAACAGGACAGATAATCAGAAATTATATTTATTAGCAATAGAAAGAGATTCTTACCCATTTTCTTTCAGGAGGTAGTCCTTGAATCACGAGGCATCATTGGATAACGACTTCAGCATTCTGCAAATAATCATACCGCTTCAATGAAGGACATTAAAGAAGGACTCCCGTGATTTATGCTGTACTTACAGCATTGATGTATCTTGAGTTGCTGCTTCATGGAAGTAAACAAATTTATCTTCGTATGTTTTGTTTTTTTAAATACTCGCCATATCCTGGAAGGCCTCGATCCATGCATCAATCACATCAGTGTCAGCATATCTCGATGAGTGATGTATGGTCCTGAGGTCCTGCCCATTGATTTCTGTAGCAGGAACCTGAATCTGTGAAAGATGAGCAGCGATGAAAGTGTCAATGAATGTAATAGCTTATCTAATGATCCCTTATCGGAATCTGACACTGAAAGTTTGTCGAATGCAGTGTCTCCTCTCAACACTGATGATCCATACTGCTATGATCCTGTTTTTAGCAGTATTAAATCTCTGCCCTCCTCGGTCAGTAGCGATGGTCATGCAGCCCATTCTTGCTTCCAAAACAGTGACTGGTATGTTCTGCAGGTAATGCTAATAATATAAAAGAACAAACTGCCTATTATGACTGGTCTGACTCTCCTCACCCATAGAAACAAATATATTGCATGGTGAACTGTGAGGTACTGTTATTAATACATCAGATGCTATTACCCCCCCCAGTTTGGTAAGGTGTTCAAATAAAGCAAAATATGTATTATGTACTGTGTTCACAGTTCTGATCATCAGTACCTTTAGTTCCTACAAACGCCAATACCCCAGTACTGAGTCCTCCCCCAAAACAAAGTACCCTACTCCTTTTTATTTTTTTGTGACTCATGTTTGTGCCTGGGCAATGTAGATTGCAGGGTGATTGCAGTCTTGCCTGTTGCTTTTGTTTATATCAGCACACAAGTACTGAATGTCTGTTATAGTCATCATGCAGGAGCATACCACCCTCCCACCCCACTATCACCAGTGTCTCTATGCCGTGACATGTTGATGAAGCCAAGACACTGCACCCTTCCTTTGAAGTAGCACTTTACACTTTTGTAATCAGGTAAGACCCACTAGGCACAAGTGCCTGTTTTCAGGGGTGACCTGGGAGCACTGGGTGGTTAAGTGACTTGCTCAGAGTCACAAAGCATGAAAGTGGGGGTTGTGAGAATCAAACCCAGGTCTGCTCTGTTGTATGTACCAAGCTCGTTCATAGATTGCTACTGTAACCTCTAGGCTATACTACCAGCCAAATAATGTAAAGGTAGGTCTCCCCCCACCTCCACCCAGCCAACCACCCAGACAGACATGCACTAAGTAACCTTTCCCCCAGCACATACTGTACTACCAACGACCACGCTGCAAAAGTGATTGAAATGGCAAAGCTGGAATGTCAGTCTACCACAAGGATCCGGCTGCTGTTGCAGTGTCATATCAATTTAACTCGACTAACACCTGGTAGCCATTATACACTTTCTGCAGTCTAGCTCTGTACAAGTCTCCTGTTTAGGTGGCACACTAGCATGGACACCTGGTAATTGGACTCTGTAAGATACTTTAGTGCCGCAGTTGTTTGAGTTGATTGCCATGACCCTTCTGTCTGTGTGCCACCTACACAAGAGTCTGTAGGCCAGTCAGTATGCAGATTGACAAGTGCAAGTGTAAAGTCGAAGGTTAATTATGAACAGTTATAGCATCCCTGGAACACAATTCTGCATCAATGGCAGTCGAATCCTATACTGTGGTGTCAGTAGTATGATTGTGACGACCTGTGAACAGGGTTTGCTGTTATGTTGAACATGATAAGTTGCTTTTCTTTGGGGGAGTGGTGTTTGGGGGTGCTTTGAAGATGAAGTCACATCAGTGCACCCTTACCTAATGTCTATCATCAGCACCTACATGCTCCAACACTGGGGCATAATAATGTAAACAATTTTTATTTTAGTTTTATTTTAGTCTGTGGTAGCCAGGTAATACCCACTATACACAAGTGCCTGTTTTCAGGGCTGGCCTGGGAGCACTGGGTGATTAAGTGGCTTGCTTAGAGTCACACAGCATGCAAGTGGGTGTTGCGAGAATCAAACCCAAGTCTGCTCTGCTGGATGTACTGAGCTCATTCACAGCTTGTCACTTTAACCTCTAGGCTATACTGCCAGCCAAATAATTTAAAGGGAGGTCTCCCCCCACCCGCACCCCCAACCAGCTAGCCACCCAGACACACACACACTCAGTAACCTTTCCCCCGTCACATACTGTACTACCAATGACCATGCTGCAAAAGTGATTGAAATGGCAAAGCTGGAATGTCAGTCCACCACAAGGATCCAGCTGTTGTTGCAGCATCATATCAATTCAACTTGACAAACATCTGGTAGCCATTATACACTGTCTGTAGTCTAGCTCTGTACAAGTCTCCTGTTTAGGTGGCACACTAGCATGGACACCTGGGAATCAGACTCTGTAAGATGCTTTAGTGCCGCAGTTGTCTGTGTTGATTACCATGACCCTTCTGTCTGTGTGCCACCTACAAAAGAGTCTGTGGGCCAGTCTGTATGTGGACTGACAAGTGCAAGTGCGAAGTCAAAAGGGTTAATTATGAACTGTTATAGCATCCCTGGAACACAGTGCTACATCAATGACAGTTGAATCCTATGGACTGATGGATGGCTGACTTTGCCATTTCTTTCATCAGTGGGGAGCCAAGTCAGAAGACAACTTGGGCTGTGGTGTCAGGAGTTTGATTGCGGCAGCATGTGAACAGGGTTTTCTATTATGTTGGACAGGATAAGTTGCTTTTCTTTGAGGGGGTTGGGGGTGAGCAAGGTGTCCCATACATATTACTTACCAAGTACTAACACAAGTTTTTAATCGTAAGTGTCGATCAGGAAATTGTGTAATTATGCCCACTGAAGCAGAGTGCCCTTGCTGTCAGGAGACAGCAAGAGTTGTTGAAAAGCTTGGTGACACTCCTAATGTGTCTGACTCTGAAGTTTCCAGCTGCATTATTGATCACCCAGGTTTTGAACCTGTGTGTCTTAATGTGTGGGTTTTGCAAACTGTTGAGGCTACCTACTGCCAGTACCATGGCAATGAGGGAATACCAGACCATGAGTGAGTATGGTCAAGTGTTATAATTGTATTAAGTGTTATTCATATTGTAAAGCAATATATTTTAGAACTTAACAAACAACCATATGAGGATGTTGCTCACTGTAACAATAAATAAGCATTAAACATCACATGTACAGGGGTGACACATACTTCTTTGATGTGCTGTGGTCCAGTCATCAAATTGGTACCGATTTGCAATACCCAAGATTTGCACTGAGTACAATGTATAATGGCTATTACATTAGGAAGTGAAATATTGCCTCGCCGCACCTCTGTGCAGACAGTGAATGTTTGCCAGTTGTTCTCCTTACTAGTTCAAGTCGTGCCATTTTTTTAATAGCAATATTATTATTGCAATAAGGCACTACAGGTTGTGTGTTGACCATCAGTAGCATCACACATATTGTGGAGGAAGAACTGTACCAGTGACCATGCCCATCGATCTACTGTAGGTGTGTCAGTATTTTCTGACAATGCACACCTTGTCAAGCCATATTGATTAATTGATGCATGACAGTCTGTGCATCATTGGTGACTAACATCATAACAACTGTGGTTCGTAGCAGCAGGCCACAGGCTGGGTAGTTCAACCTCACTATGTGTGACGTTCTTCAGTGATGATGAACACCCTGTGATGCCATGTTACTTACTTAATGCATGACAGTGTGTGCATTGTCGTATAATAATGTTGCACATGAGTTTGGTCAAAGCAGAAGCTCACTGTTTGAGTGGTTACGGCTACTTCTGTGTGACGTTATTCGCTGATGCTGAAAATACTGCACTGCTTTATTGCAATTATAATATCTCCACAAAATCTGACAATACTTCAATGAATAACTATGATGATGATACACTTACATTGTCAATTAGAATCATCAACATGTGGGACATCATCAAGATAGGGGAAGGAGGCACTGACGAGTAAATGATGAAGCGCCAGGTCCAGATGGAATCAATTCAATGGTTCTGTGGGAATTGGCTGCTATTCTGGCTGCAGTCCTTGAGGCCCTTCTAAACACTTGTCTGCATACATGGAGGGTGTACAAGGACTGGAGGGAGGTGCACATTATGCCAATCCATAAAGGAGGCTTGAGGGAGGAACTGGGGAAGTAGAGGCCTGTCTGCCTGTCTTTGATGTTCTGAAAGTTGATAGAGACCATTCTAAAGTAGAGGCTTATTGTTTTCTTGGTGGAGCAGGGATACCTGGATGCTGACCAGTGTGACTTTGTTCTCGGCAGATCGTGTCAGACAAACCTTGTTCAATTCTATGACTGGGTGACGATGGCACTCGACCATGGTAGGACGGAGGATGTCCTCTTTCTGGAATTCACCAAGGTGTTTGACTCTGTCCTTCACACAGATGTGCTTGATAAGCTGAATGGTAGGGGTGTTGGAGCCCTGATGGTCACAGTGATTGGGAAATGGCTATCTGGATGTACTAGGTGGGCAGTGGTAGGGGGTAGTCTTGTCTTGCAAGGGTGTCATAAATACTTTAATGCATAGTTCAGTTTTGTGACTACTACGGCTAAATGCCAACATCACCGATATCATTGAGGGTACCAAGAGGGAGATGAGCCTCTTTGTGGTTTTACACTAAGCTGGGGGCAGTGGTGGATGGTGAAGAGGGTAGGCTAGCCATGCAGGGGACCTGGATACCGTGTAGAGATGGTGATGCACCTGGAAATTTATATGTAACACCATGAAATGCAAGGTGCTTCACCTAGGGTGTTGGAACCCAGGACAAGTATACACAGTGGTTGGGGACATTCTACAGGCTGCAATTGTGGAAAGAGACATATGATGAACAATATTGTCAAGTCTGAACAAGTACAAATGAACATGAAATTCGTCGTGTTGATCATGGCGTCCTACAATTTCATTAACTGTTATTTATAAACATTAATACAAGTCTTAAAACTGTTTTTGCTAACAAAATGCAGTCACATGACTCTATAAATGTTCATTCATGTTTCATTTTGTTATGTATATCCACAGCCATCATTGATTTCTTACTTATCGAAGCTTTGTACGCTGGTGCTGGGGATGGTTAGATAGAAGAGTCCACGTTGTTATTCCTTCATGTGCAGTGAATGCCATAAGACAGCAGTGGCCAAGTGATCAATACACGGGTTTCCTGCTAGCACCATAGTTCAGTTTCTTCACTTGTTGAATCTTCTATTTTACATCCATTTTTCGATGACTACATCTGTATGCATTGGTTCAAATTTTGACGTTAGTGGTGGAGGTACAGGTTCAGATAACCATTCAATTTCCCGTTTTCCTCTTTCAACCATCCAGACCAATTGCTCCAAAAGTTGATTCACAAATGCTGTTGTAATGAAATGTTAATAAATGTGACTCCCTGCATTTACTGTCACTACAAAACTGTTGAAGAAATGAACTCAAGAGATTAAACACGAAAACTTGTATGGATATTAATGTTACTTGAAACAAACAGTAACTGTTGTTTTACTTAAAGACACAAATGTTACAGTTATCTGACATCAATGGTAATCAGTACATAAAGGAACTGATGCTCTTTTCAATTGTATAGCTGACTTTCACAGTTATGAAGTGTGTTGTTGATTCACACTTTGGATATACACAATATGTTTTAATAAACTGTGATAATTAACTGTGTTTGATTTCATTATGTATTTTTGTTGCCCTCCTCTGAACTGCCTCCATCC
Source organism: Neoceratodus forsteri (assembly GCA_016271365.2). Lineage (NCBI taxonomy): Eukaryota > Metazoa > Chordata > Ceratodontiformes > Ceratodontidae > Neoceratodus > Neoceratodus forsteri. The sequence goes on along the minus strand of CM028129.1, from coordinate 813,916,807 downwards.
TGTCTATGTTCTTGCCTAGATGAGGTATCCAGAACTGGATGCAGTACTCCAGATTTGGTCTCACCAACTGTCTGTACAGAGGGATAAGAACTTCTTGTTTTGTGCTGGTGATGCCTTTCCCTATACATCCCACTATCCCACCAGCCCTCCCTACTGTCTTCTCACATTGCTTGCTAACCTTAAGGTCATGTGATATGATTACCTCCAGGTCCCTTTCCATGTTTGTTGTTGTCACTATCTCACCCCCCATTGTGTACTCTTCCCCTGGGATTTTGTTTCCCAGATGCACTATTTTGCACTTACTTGCATTGAATCCAATCTGCCACACTTCTGACCATTCTACCAACCTTGCCAAGTCCCTTCTCATCCTTTCCACCCCACTTTGTGTATCAACCCTGTTGCAGATCTTTGTGTTGTCTGCAAAGTGACATACTTTTCCTTTCAGTCCCTTTGCAATGTCGCTTATAAAGATATTAAGGTCACGCAACATGGTTGTTAATTTCGACTGCCTCTCAGCATCATATTTTTATGAATTACCGGTAATATTGCCTCTGGTCTACAGCATAGGTTCACTCTGCCATGAGCAGGCCCTGGATTGCACCCCAATAGAGGAGAGCAGTGCCTTGAGTGCTCGATCCTCTACCCCTCCCTCCAAACCCACATTGGGACTGGCTTGTTTACGAACACGAGACGTTGGCTTGATGTGAGGTCTTCTGTGCAGCACATTAAAACCATCAGCACCACCAGTCCAGGTGCCTGTTGTCAATGTAGGAATGGTATGTAAATGAAAACATTGAAATATATTCACCGTAAAGATGTTGGTGTCTCCTTTGGCCGAACTTTTCCTTGACCACCCTTGTATTTGGGGATATCGATTTTGAATTTCTTCTTTCCATCATCAGTCACCAACTCTTGTCTGTCTGTGTTGGAATTAAAGTGTAACACAGCCAGCAATACCCTTTGGGATGAAAAAAATCGTATTATTGGTCATGCATATACCAACTTACAAATTGTCCAGATTCTTTGCCACAGAATTCAAGTTTAACAACTGTGTTGTCTCGAAAACATGACTCCTCTTCTCTGTCTTAGGACTTCCCTCCTAGAATATGTTAAGATACACTTTACTGTCCCTCCAGTTCCGCAGCGTATATTAATCCCCATTTCACTGTCATGTACAGCCAGATCACAATGACACACTGATTCTTCCTGTCAGCATTCTATCCTGTAGCACTGCTGAATGACTGGAATGATGCAGTCTGATTTTTACTTTTTTTTTTAAGTTTCTTTTTGTCCCACCTTACCACCCTCTCACCCCACTCCTTCAGACCTGGTCAGCCCCTGTAGATCCCTCCCATGGAGTCTGCCCCCTAGAGTGCCAGGCTTATTCCATCATCCCTCTACCTTACTCCTCTCTTCGGAGTGCCTGCACAATGGGGTCTGCCCATGGGTAGATAATCCAGGGCTTGGATAGATTGTCATCTTGGACCAAGAGTTTTTTTTTTTTCATTTTTCTCCTCTTGGTCCTTCTTTCCCCTGAGGGTGTCAGCATGCAGGACTGACGTCCAGACAGACAACGTGCTGACGCACGCCATTGTGAAATGCCCACAACGTCCTCCACTCCCCAACTCTGGAGAGACGCCTGTGCCCCAATGCCCATGATTCCACAGGCATAGGTGTGTCAGGTGCTCAGAGCACCCCAGGAACCCATCCCAGGAGGAGGAGAGCATCCATTGGGATGCTCAATCCTCCCCCATACCCTCTGACCACCAGTGACTATGAGTCCATTCCCGAACCCAGGTTGCCTGCATGGCATGAGGTGTGGCATCCAGCACCTCTACCCTCAGCACCACCAGGCCAACCCATTCTGATTTTTACTTTTAACATGTTTTTTATTTTAACAAGTTGTTGTCATATCCATAAAGCAGTTCAAGCACCACAGTACCGGAAAAGTATCTGTAGACTTGATACAGTTTTAAACGCATAAATTGACATGCATTAAATCACCTGGTTAAGATTCCTTTGTAGCTGAATGCCCTGCTTTTTGCGGTGTGTATTGGATAACGAGACTATGGAAACTCTCAAGAGATGATGTCTGATGATGGGGGGGAGTTTATGGATGTCACGTATCACCATGTTCGAGGACAGTAGCATGTCCACTTTCTCAAATGCCTTTTCACCTGTGGATATAATTGAACATGACAACCATTGAGCTATGTATTAGTGGTTTGTACACATTTTGTACTTTCCAAACCAGAAATATCTTCAACCAGTCACATTACATGGTACAACCGTATCACGACCTGCACAACTTCAGATGCACACAAATCTAATCTCCATGTAGTACATATGTTAACTAACAACAGCAACCATAGCCCTGTCTCACAGCACCTGCTTATCCTCTTAGGTAGTGACCATTTCACTGTGGCAAATTATAAAAGGAAGTTAAACAGGACAGGAAATGAGTTCTAATACACAACTATTTCTAATGTTACCACTTAAATAAATGATATCCACAAGCCTGAATGAACCACCGGTAACTGCTCCGCAATAAAAAGCGATGTTAAAAAAAGTATTTTTGCAGTTTTTTGATATTATGCGTAACATTCGGTTGCACTTCTTTTTGTGTAACCAGTGATCCGCAGTTTTAACTATGTCATGGTTTGAGCAACAAACCATAACCAACATTCTGACAGTACACTAACTCACATTTACCATTCTGAACTCAAAGTGTGACATAGTAAACACTCAACATTACTGGTTCCATGAATAGAACTGTGAGGAATGTTGTATATGAAAAGAAGACATTTGAAAACACAATTGTGCACATCACTGTTTGTTAAGGAACAGTTAAAAAATGGCTACTCTGGAGGTAAGTCTATCACTTCTCTAACTAGGAACATTACAAACTTCTGCCAATTAGCACACATCTCCTGTTCCATTAAAACATTTATGAATGAGATGCTGAAAACTAAGTATTTACAAGAAAAACATATATCCCCTACAATCACTTACTAGGTGTCATCAATTTCGGCTTCCTTAGAGATTCATCTAACAGCCCATGAGCACCTGTGGGAAACAATGTTTTTTTTGTGTTCATGAATGCCCTGAATATGATTGGCAATGGATTGTAGCTTGGCAATCATGATATCGCCATTGCCATCTATTTTTGACCTAGGTATCCAGTACAACATATTCCTTATGCTCGGTATCCAGTCTCGAACTAATTCACAACCCCTCTGACTGCCAATGGCCTCTAGTTTCTTAGTTATGCTTTAAAATCAAAAAGATGTTCATGTGAGCTGTTACCCATCAATGTTCTTGGTAAGTGAAATAAAATGATGGCTTCCAAGTATTTCATTAACATTATAAAAATGTTTTGAGAAATTGAGTTTACTGATTGTCTGTAAAAATTGTAACAGCCTTATGTTCTACAGAGAATACTGCATGGGCAACCGTGCACAACCAGTGTGTTCTGCCACAGAGGGGTTCTGATTCCCTATGACCTCAAGAGGGAAGCTGAAAAGGTCCATGGGAATCAGAACCATGCAGTGGCAGAACACACTGGTTGTGCAAACTGTATAGTTGCTCATGCTAATTTTTTTATAGTGTATAGTACTGTGTGAAATATGTGTTTGAGAGTTCTTTAGCTTTCAAAATTAAACTGAGTCATGCAGTCTATACTAGTTCTAGAATGCTGTTGTACCACAGTAGGGTACAATCACATTCCATGAACTTTGAAATTTTGAACAACATCATTTTAAAAGGGATGGAATTCAAAACAGAACAACACTACACTATACACTATGCTATCAATAACATGCTGTCATGGTTTATGTCAATGGTCAGTTACTCACCCTGTAGGGTAGTGGTGCACAAGTTTGTTTTTGTGGATGGCAGACTGAAGACTTCAGTCATGGCCGAGGGCCGAGGGCCAAGGGCCACTACCAGAGGGACACTGTAACACGGCATGAAGTCCCTAATGCACAGCAAGGCATTATTAAGTATGCAGTAAGACATGCCAGGGTGTGTAAATATGCTTTCATAATTGCACGGCTCAATCTTGTACACACATGCATTGGAAGGGGCAACATAAAGTGATGCAAAAAAGTTGGAAGAAAGAATTTTCAAGTACTGCTATATTACATATTAGTACATACTTTTAATGAAATGCCAAACATCGTAGTGATGTTTTATTCCAGGTTCTTTCTCACGGAAATACTTCTGAACTTGTGGATGTCAGTCTGTCACTAGGCAAATGGGGTTCAAACTGACACTTCTTAGACCTGCAATGCTAGGCTTTAGACCTTCGAGTTCCATGCGATATGAACTGAACACTTCACTGCTCTAAAACCAAATGTTATGTTAATCAATGTCCAGTATTTGTTTGAAACCACCTAATGTGTAAAAATAAGTGCCATAAAGGAATACGTACATGAACTAGTGCAATGCTAATAATTTTACGAGCCTCCATATCCATGAGACTGTATGTACCAAATTTGGCAGAATGACAGGGGCTATCACACCTACAGTCTCCGGCAAGAATTACATTAGATTACATTAGTGCACTTCTGTTTTGTCGTACTAACTGTTTCAGCTTCATGGGCTTCCCAAACTCTCATAATTGCCAGTTGCACAAAGTACTTAACATGCTGGTAGTATGCAGTGTCCAATATGCACTGTATGTGAATATTCAACAGAGCCCATAGAGTCTGCAATGGTGATATGCCAGAAAATCCAATGGTAGCTGACAGCAGCACATTACCCGCTGGATAGTCACCAATGTTTGGCTGAGATTTTCAGATTCTAATATAGCCGCATTCATGGCAGTGCTGCCTAATTATTGCCAAAGTTCCTATACATTTCTGTACTTCAGAACTGTCTTGGCATGGCACCGATTGCATACTTCAAACAGCTGCAACAGACAACTTTCAAAGACTTGAAATTTGGTTTCCTGCCATTTATTTTTCTTTTCTGAAGATGTTACTCCAGCTATGTGGTCCCTGCTGGAAATACAGTAAAACAGGGTGCAGTTATACTTAACTAGTACCTATAAATATACACAGTACTATGATAAGTAATATTTATCACAGCAAAGCACCAGTTGGATATACTTAACCTCTCCTTCAGCGGTGTGTCTGGTGCATTACTGTCCGTGTCAGTACAATTGGGGGTGTAGTTCACATCTCTGGCATCCTCTTTGAACTCATACTCAGAGTCTGAATCACTGGAAACAACAGGTGATGAGGTGTATGTAGGCATGAATACTGTATCTGTCTGAGTACTTGCGTCCTTACGTGGAATTGAAGTTTGCAGTGCTGTTGGTTAATGAAAATGATACAATGCTGTGTCAAAACCCAGTAACCTCGATGGTCAAAACATGTACTTGGCTGCAGGTCAATTAAGCAATAGGGCATGACAGGATGTGCGTTGTTGATGAGTAACGACACATCTAAGTTTGGTCAAAGCACGAGGCCACAGGCTGAGTGCTTCCGCAACCCTAGGTGTGATATTATACAGTGATGATGCAAACCCTGTAGTGCCTTTATTGTGATTATGGCTACAAAAATTCCAAGACTTTAATGATTAAGCAATAAACATAAGAAACAAATCATAAATTATAACTTTATTCTAATTATGACATGGCATCGAAATAAGAGAGTCCCTTCAAGAGCTTTACTGCATCCATCCATATTTCTTACACTAATTTTGTTATATCTGACTTTCTTAATTTGAGATTAGCAATACTTTTTTATATTCCTGCTTTGTTTTTGTATTTTTTACACTTTCCTTTTTATCCTCCCCTCCATTCCACTCCTTCAGACCTCTGATCATTCCTACGGGTCCCTTCCACAGAATCTGCCCCACAGTGCCAGGCTTCCTCCTTTATCCATCCTACCCTTACTCCTGTCTCTCGAAGTGTCTGCACAATGGGGTCTGTCCTGTGGGTAGGAGTTCTGAGGTGGATCAGTCATCATCTTGGCCTGAGAGGGGGTATTTTCTGTTTTCCCCCTTAGTCCCACCTTCCCCTGAGGGCACCAGCATATAGGATGAATGTCCATTCCTGTGGCATGCTGGTGCATGCCACAGTCTAGTGCCCACAGCATCCTTCCCTCCCTGACTCTCAAAGAGCCACCTGTGCACCGATGCCCATGCTTCCATGGGCAGCGGTGCGTCAGGTGTGCAACACACCCCAGGATCCCATCCCTGGAAGAGGAGACCATCCATTGGGATGCTCAATCCTCCTCCCCCCTCTGACCCCCGGTGACCTGAGTCTGTTCCCGAACCCAAGTCTCCGGTGTGGTGCGAGGTGTGGTGGTGTCCAGCGCCTCAGCCCTCAGTGCTACCAGTGCCACCAGGCCAGTTGATAGTCTGGCTATTATGTAATTTTTCACTTTGCAGATTTGAACACATTAATATTAACAGTCCCATTTAGTGTCACTATAGAGATCAGTCATGCTGTGGCAGAGGCATCCATATTATTTTCTGAATTTCCTTGTTTTTTTTGGTTGTTTTTTTAACAGGAGTGAAGACTGTCCTAACAAACAGAAAAAAAATGTTAAGCAATTAGACATGACAGGATAAGTGTTGTGGTTGGATAGTATCACTATTGTGGGTGGGGAGAAATTGTATTTAAAGAGTGGCAGGGGCATGGGCGGGCAGGTGGACTGATAAACCAGGTATACTTTAGCTCCCGGTAGCCATTTTCGGCAGAAGTCTTTGGAGATGAGCCGTAGCCAATTGGCTTTGCAGCTGTGACAGCAGCATCCAATTGGGAGCTGTGGTGCCAGGCAGGGGACCAATCTGGGCTCCAAACGGGTTGCCCAGAGCTGGACTGCTTCTCACCTGAAGATCTGTGCTGGCAGACCGGCTGTGCTTGTGGTGTGGGTCAGTGATCAGATCCAGGGGGAATCCACTTCATCTGGGGAGAGCTAAGCCAGAGGGGGCTGCCTTAGGAGCGAGGAAGGGTAGAGGTTAAGTAGAGAATGGAAACAAAGGCAGCTATTAAAGTTGGCTAGTGGGCGGGGGAGACAAAACAAAAGGGGGATTAAGTTTCAGCTGGGTGTGGATTGCAGGACACTAATCTTGTGGGGGTTGCAGAGCAAAAATGACACCCATGTAAACAGTAAATTAAACAAAGGAGTCCTATTAAAAAGAGCGCCACGGTTGCGGCACTGGTTGAAGCTCTGCTTAACGTGCCATCCCATATTTAAATATTATGTAACATTACATCGATGGACGGGTAACTTTTGGTCCGTAGTAGGAAAACTCACAAAGCAAGACACTGACTACCAATGCACCCGAGAACGAGGGTGTTGTGTGTGTATGCATGCAGAGACAGGCTGTGAGATGGATGACAGTACTGTAATGCGATGTGGGGAATCCTGTAAATTCAGTATTAAACCATGGTCAGTACCTACCTATACTTTTATGAGGAGACTGATGCCATGATTTCTGTGTTCCACAGGTGATAACACTCTTTTCCACTGTCACATCCATCTCTGTGACAACCAGTCCTGACTCATAGATACTTGTCTGGTCACTGTCCTCTGTTGATTGCTTGGTGGTACTCATACTTTCATCTGTCTGCATGTCACTTGGCATACTCTCACTGTCTTCTGAGTACTGGCTAAATATCTACATGTATAGGTAAAAGAAGGAATGATTGTCAGATGCTGTCAATAAATTAAACATTTCTTATTTTGTAAGTATGAAAAAAAAGATACATTCCAGTAATACATTAAAAGATATGTGACTTGCAAATATTCAGATTAAATGTAGTACTCACACTGACAATTGTGTGTGACCAAGGTCAGATGGTGATGTAGTGATGTGTGATCGTATCCACTGACAAGCAGATGATGACAAGGATCATGTAGTTATCCAGAAGGTCCATGTGACTCCATCAGGCAGAATACATGGAAATATGCCAACACAATGCCTTGACAGTTACGGATGGTGACATCCATATATAGTGTCTTAGTTAACGTAGTTTCCGATAAAAAAATCTACATCATTACACGTGTTTATGCAGCATTAGCTACTTCATTGTTAGCTGTTATGCTGCACTATATACATGGCTATTACAGCATAACATTGTATGTAGTTGCACATGTGCATTACACATCCAGGAAGTGACTACAGTGAAAATGAGAGAAAAATACACTGCAGAGATGGAGAAAAAAAATGGTAGGACTGTGCAGTGCAACTCCATGGTGTCTATGTCTCATTAATAACATTACTTTTCATGTTTTGTGGGGGGAAGGCTCATACACAATCAACAGCATTACATACTTACCTCTTGGTAACAAGTAAGTAATATGACACTCCAGTGTATGCATGGAACATATTTTACCACATGACATTGGGTGTTATAAGGCAGGATGCCCCTGGCATAGTGTCTTTAGACACTTTCATGTGGTAAAATATATTCCATGCACACACTGGACTGTATTATTGCGCTCAGCCTGCAGAAACGGAGAAGTCCTGCATGGCGCTACATGCTGTGATCTGACAAGCTTGGACTCCTTGGACAGCTGGATACGTGTTCATTTGTCAGCACAATTTGGCAAGGTTGGTCAACAGCAACACGGCTGAGATCTGTCCCTCAAGTGTTCTCTGTCTGCTCGGCTTACCTTTCCAGTGGCAGTGGGAGGACACTCAACAAGCCACAGAAGCTTGCTGTGTCGAGGTTATACCAGGTTCTGTTGCATGCTCGTACTGGATGGCAGTGTTTGATAAGGTACAGCAGAATCTTCAATTCTCTGTGTTGTGCTTTGGTGGCTTAGCGTTACTGTATTCTAGTTTGTATTTGCTTTAGCAGTACAGATGAACGTAAACTAACCGCACAAAAAATTTATCAGTCTGCTGTTCAATATTATACAATTGGCAGGCTAAGGGCTTTCGCATTGGGTAAACAAAAGATTGCTGCCAGTGTAAACATCAACATTCTATGGTACCATACTCTTGGCCTTTCTAGTGTCAGCTGATTTTTTTTTACCATGCATGGAAAGTATTGTTTGCATGGTGGGCTTAGGCTCTGATTGGCTGTGTTTGCCTACCCATTTTATAAGAAAAGAATACAGGTCTTCATACAACAAAAGAGGACACAGTTTAAATAGGTTGTGGACAACCACAGTGAGAAGTGTAAGGTAGGAGGGCTATACATAAGGAATGGTAGAAAAGATAAGACATACCATATTAATAGGCAGATGAAGAAGGGGGATAACTGTTTTTTTCACATAACAGTGAATAGGACGAAGGCAATGACCACTTCAGCTGGTGCCCTATACACCATCGCCATCCTCAATACCCTGCCCTTAGGATCCTGAAACTGTATGCACAGAGCCTCTGTCCTGCCATCCTCATCCTATTGCCTTATGCAGCTTAATCCATACCATAGATAGATTTCCACCACTCCACCACTCCACCACTTTTCCTCTTTGTCCTGCCCTTCTGGGACTGCCTGAATCCAACAAGCATCATATCCCAGTCCCGGTAATGAGTGGCCAAAGTCTACGTTATGGCTGCAAAATCAACCTGCCCACTGCACAGATAAAGTTGAACTCTGCTGCTTTATTCACCATGGTCACTGCACTGAGTTACCTACACTCCACCCTGCTCCTTTGCATCCCACACCACAATGTACAACACCAATTTTGCAGATACCCTGCTACCTTGACTTATAGCTTGAGGGGTAGACTCATCTAGATACAATATCTGGAATCAAAGCCTACCATATAAAAACTTGATCCTTGTTTCCCCTGCATCAACATCCCCTTCCTCTCCCTGTTGCAGTGCAGCATGTCTACTGTATACAGGCCAATTGCTACCTGCAGCGCACACCTGTTGCCTACAACTACCCCATAAACCTCAGCAGTGTCCTTCACCCAGTACACTGACCACCTTTGCTGCTTGCCACTGTTTCAGTTGTAAACATGTGCCCCCTGTCTGTACCCTCCACCAACATGCCATCATGCATTGGTCTCTTGATGTACCCTTCTTTTATGCACATTGACAGCCATTACCACACATTTTGTGATACCCTCTGTCCACAACCTCTCCAGTTCCACCACTCAGGCACTGCATTCTTTCATCCAGTCTCCTTAAGGCCAGTTGGATACCCTGCAAGTATGCTTACTAAGTTTATCACAATAGCTGCCCAACGCCCACTGCAGCACAGTAGTACACCCATAGTGCACCACTTACTCCCTGTTTCCCACAGTTCCACCCTCTACACACATTCTCTTCAACCCCCTACTGTATCCATCCCTGTCCCACTACAGTGTCAATCAGCCCCCCTGCCCTCCTGATCCAGCACCACAGTACTCCTGTCACTACGGCTGCTCACACCACTTGATTCAGTGGTGCTTATGGTCATTGTCTTCATAGCACACTGCTATAACGTATACGCTACATATCAGTAAACATGACTTGTTCATGGCTCAAAAAAAAATAAGAGGTGTTCATTATTTTACAAGAACACTATAGTTAATTAATTTTTTTCTTTGTTTTTTCTTTTTCCCTCCTACGTGCCCCATGACCCACCACTCCTTCAGGCTGCCAAGGTCCCTACCAATTGACCTGTCCCTTACTGAGCATTCAAGCTGACATAGCAGCCACCCACAGGGTAATCCGGCATAACCATTCACAGGGCAGGTCACCCACCTCTGAGGGGCAAGGCACCGGAGGGGAACAAGGCATGACTACTTGGCACAAGGGTGCTGCTGAGGTGGAAGGGCAGCGGTGGCAACAGAGAACTGGCAGGCATCAGAAGGTCAGTCATGAGGTGGATTTTGATTTTCTGTGTTGTTTTCCACATGCACCGCCTCTGCAGTGCTCCTGGTCTCCACCAGATCTCCACCAGAGGCCGCTGAAGAGTGATGACTTCTCACTATCCACCACAGGGGAGGAGAGCAGTCCTACAGTTGCTCAATCCTCTTCTTCCTCTGCAAGTCCACGGCATCCAAGTATGTTCCTGAACATGGGTCACTGGAACAGCTCGAGGTAAGGTGCCAGCACCTCACCACTCTGCACCACTGGGCCAGAAACACACTGTCATTTGTCACTGGTTATCCATTGCAACTTGTAGAGAACATTGTATTATCAGCTATGCACAAGAACTGTGTTGTGAAACATAGTGGTTATGGTTACCTGTTACCTACAAATGGAAGCAGATGACAAGACATACTGCATGTGCATAACATTACTCATACGGAATTTATAGTGTGTGGGTAGCCCTTATTACCCACTGAAAGTAGGCTGTTTAAAACCTTGTAATCCCACTGTTATGCACTGTACAGAGGATCCTGAATGCTGTTATACCACAGAAGGGAACAATAACATTCCATTACCTCTACAATGATGTACAACAGCATTTACAAAATGATGGTATTCTACACAATGAATGCTATGGTATGCAATATATATGTTAACAACTGATGTTAATGAACACATATTTATATTGAAGTGGGAGACACACTTTTCAATATGCATACTGTGTGACCCTGAGCAAGTCACTGAACTTCTCTGTGCTCCCAGGTCACACCTATAAACAAGCTTTCTGCTTAGTGTGCCACTCATGGTTAAAGAATTAGATAATAAATTTGTGATGTACACCTCACCTCTGCAAGCTGTCTTTTACGTAATGCGCCTCCAAATTTTCTTTTCTTTATTCTTCTGTGTGCATTTTCCTGACTGCTACACTTAGGCTCACACACAAGGCAATCAGAGCCAGAGGACAAGGCGGAAGCACATTGGGATATATTTACATTAGTGGGTGGGGGAGAATGAATTGTGGGAACAGCATCAGGCAGTAATGTAAGACATTTTACAAAGCCCATTTTAAATGGCATCAGAATAGATGGGTCAAAACATGACTCAAGAAAATGTGCGGAGCACAAAACACTATATTTACTTGGGCCTCTCCAATCAAGTCGTTTTACACTGACAAAGTGATTCCACTGCCTGAGAACAGACTCAGCCTTTGGAAAGGTGAATAACGAAAACCCTGCCTTATGCGTGTTCCCACAGTTTGCAGCTACACAGCGTGATGGCATCATCAAAGCAGTAAGATTAGGTGTACTGGCAACAAGGAAATCAAAAAGTAGGTGTTGTGGGTGGGGAGGACGACAAGAAAGTGACAGCAGAATAAAGAAAGGATAACTCGTACTACATAGTTATTTCAATCACAGGATTTATTAGTTAGTATGACTGTGATGTACTTATATGATGTAAGTACACATACATAGCTGAAGATAGGAAAATAAGGAGCAGTCACTGTTTAGTAGAAATTAGGACAACAGAATGAATATACACACAGTCTAAAATGGGAAAGTCAGGAATAAAGTATGAAGCATAATAAATCAGTAATCTAAATCAAGTTAATATTTATTCTTCTGTACAAGATGATACAGACATATACAGGTGTCAAACAAATGAATATGTCAAGTAACAGTGGAAAGACGTTATGCTGTGTTCATATACTATATGGACAGCAGATCAGGTTATTAATTATAAAATACACTGGAACAAACTTGATGTAAGTTCCTCAGAAGTAGTTCACAGAAAGGATTTTTGTCTATACACCAACAAACAAAAGGATAATTAGATGAGTGCCCATGGAACAATAAATAAATAAATAGATATTGCATTCTAAGTGTGTTGTGCCACTTTCAATTAATTACATTGTGTGGAACACTAAAGTTTGGGGTGAAAGGCAGATGTCAGATTATCAGGAGGGAACACAGTAAACCTAGGACTTAGACAGCATGACACGCTGGCAGCCACAGATATTATGCTGAAAGCACACAATCTAAACTTTGTTAGCAACTCAGGACACACTACCACTTTAGGAATGCCACAAAGGAAGTCAGAAAAATTACACAGGACTTAGATGTACAACACAGGACTTAGATGTAGAATAAAAGCTCCCGGTATTGTCAGTGACTGATTGAAAATCCTGCTAAAATGCAGTCAGTAAGATATGCTGTCACTTCAGGATCCAGAGAATGCGTCACTTCTGGTTCAGCGATCACCACCGGCAGACACACAACTGTGGGGCCACTGTGCATACTTAAAATAATGTTTTTAAATATTTCAACATTTCCAGTAAACAAGATGGCATGGCATGAAAGTCAGGCAGCAGGGCACCTAAAGGTAAGGGCATCTCAACATTTGCTGACCGCAGGAGTCCCTCTTTAATGTACACATCAATCAAGGTTTTCCATCATTGTTGTGTGGAGACATAAACAGGCACTTCAAAGAGGTAATTAATGAAGTGTACTACACAGACATCAGAGTACGTTATGAAGTTATGAAATATGACAGTGAGCTCCATGGTACAGCACACAAGCATCTATATAAATATCATGCTAGCAACACAGATGTCAGGACAGTAAAGACCCTAATGCATCATGCTGCAGTGACTTACATGGTCATAAGAGTAGTGTTGTTACTGCTGAACATGCAATAGTGCACCTAACAGCTGCCATAGAACATTTACCACTTGTAAAAGTCACAGCTATCAACTGAAAGGATGCTGTACACTTAATGGACACATCTTACTATACAAAATCAGACATGGCTTAGCACAGCTTTAATACTTTAACATAAACTATTAATCACTTCCCAGATGTTTGGACTGCCTGGAAGTTTACAAATTCAGATGGAACTGTTTCAGTTTATTACTGCTGTCTGGTAATTGTTGCCCTTGATTTCTATTACATTTCTAATATTGTGTAGAGACAAAGACTATATGAAATATCACAACATATTTAATATTATAAAATACTCACTCATTGATGGTTAAGTCAGCACCACAGTGCTGGCACCAGATCTGTATCAGGATTGGAGGAGATAGAACCAGGCTGGAAGCAGTACATGCATGGGGAGGGGGCCAATTGGCAACATGGGTCAGGGAATACAATTATTTTTTGGATATTTAGTATGTTTTACTACCAACCATAGTTTAACAGGTTCTACCCCTAGTACACAACCAGTTCCACAGCTCAAGTGCAGTGACGAGCTGATCCCAGGCTTGCCTCTGGCTAGAAGGGTCCATCAGTCAAGCCAGCACCTGTTCACTACAACTCAGGTACTCTGGTGGATATCCCTACAGGTGGACCCCCCCTGGCTTACCACCAAGAGCAGGGACAAGATGAGCTGGCAGAAACTAGTCTATCCACCGCCATGACGGGCTAAAGGTCCAGTCAGATATGGGGCATCATAGAGTGAAATGGACACTGTAGTTCTTTGGATTGCAATAGATTGCCTGGAGTGTGGGGGTGTGCAATGATGTGCAACAGTGGATTGCCTGGAGTGTGGGGGTGTGCAATGACGCAACAACCCCTGTCACTCGCCCTCATCCTGAACAGAGGCAGCCATATTGATAATCACAGCCTCCTCCAGGGATCTGTAAACCAGTAAGCACTCTTCAACCCTACCCCGAGAGAAGGAATGCAGTCCCCAGGACACTCAGTACTTCCCTTCACGGCAAGACCTTGGACTCCAAAATCCATTCCTGAACCCAGAATGTGGGCATCACAAGTGGACACCTTACCACTGCAATGGTGTGCTGGACAGGAGTGACCATTATTGTTTTAAAACCAGGCAACATTGGGGATCAGAGATCTGGGATGGGGGGCACTCCACAACAGGAGACAGATTATAAAAATCAATATTTGTCGATGGGGCAACATCAGAGAATGGAGTTGGGGGCACTATACTGCCAACATGGAGTATTTACAATGTTAAGGATTGGGATACATGAGGGATAGGGATGGAGCGGCACTCGACTGCCAACGAGGAGTATGTACAATTTTTAAGACAGGGGCACATTGGAGATAGGGTAGGGGGATGCAGAACAAATAGACAGTGGGGCATAGCTGTCGTATGGGTAACATCAGAGATTGAGAGGGGGGCCCACCTCCTACAGCACATTGATGCAAACAGGCATTTCTCCAAGAGATGAATTTTGTAGCTACCCTTCTACCAACTCTGGCTGGTGTAATGGTATTTATAATTTCTCCATCAAGGAGGTTTCTGAGAATCACATTCATAGGGCTGTCACAATTTGCATCTGCCACGTGCCCCTTAGGAACTTATCGCAGCTCATTTCTGAGCACGGTGATGGCACAAGCCCCATTGCAGGTAAACAGCCTGTGGTTCATGCAGGCTATTGTAGAGAATCACTCACAGTGCATCTTTAGGTGCAAGGAGCAGTTGCGAACTTCTTTGTGGTACAAACCCTTGTGCATTCCTGCGAGCACTGAGAATCAGGCGCCAAAAGTGCACAGTTGTTGAAAGTACATTTAACACAATGTCCTTGAGAAGAGATATGATAACTAAAAAAAAAAAAAAGGACGGTAGCACCTTTACCATCCTAGATGTGAAGACACATGAAAGGCAGACACACCCACATCAGTACAGTACAAAACAAAGAATAAACAAGCATGGTTCACAAGTAACTCACTGGCAAAGACAAACTAGTAAGACAACCAAAAATTAGAACACTACAGCAAACACCGACACCTACCTTAACAGTGAAGATAGAGCAGAACATGCACAAACAATGCGCACTTTCTGTATACCTGTGGGAAATAAAGTAAGAATTCATTACCATCATTGTCACAGCACAACAGAATGACACACATTTAGTATACCATCCATTAACAGATACTGCACACCTAAGGGGAACAAAAAAAGTCTTGCTACATAGGAAAACACTGAACACATAAAGGTGACAACAGGACAATAAAACACATGGCATCATCCCCCTAGAAAGAAAGCATATGGCTGGCCCACTGACACAGCGGTAGAATTTCTGCTTGCAATGTCAGTGATCCAGGTTCAGTAGCATGCCCAGGTCACCGGAGGGCCGGCCAGGGGGAGAAGGGATCGAGTGCCTGGAGGGCTGCTCTCTCTCTCCAGGGAGGGTGGGCTGCACTCCTCGCTGCAGTACCATCACCTGGGTGACTGCAGGTGAAGGTACAGTTGAGGAGGCAGGAACAATCCAGAGGGGCGGTCATCGTCTGAGGGTCCAGAGTGAGGAGATGTCTCTGCATGCCCTCACCTCCTTGGACTCTTCTAGTGTGCTGATGATTGCAGGGGGTGGGACCAGAAAGCAGGAAAAAAACAAACAGCAATGCCTGGAGACGGGCCCTGGTATCACGAGACCAGGACTGAGGAGGACTCACATGAGTCCATCTAAAGTGGATGATGGATGGGAGGGTTGGGGTGTACCTTTCACCCCACTCAGGGGTAATCCGAGGAGCCGATGGCAGGAGAGGACTTGTGAGGGCTGACAGTTCCCGGAGACTTGGTAGGTAAGGTGCCTTGGGAGTCCCCGATGGAAGGCAGCCCCTGAGGAGGTGAAGGGGGCATAAAAAGTAAGTTCAAACAAAAAGAAAGAAAGCATATGCAAGACACAATGAATTCCAGTTACAAGCAAAACTACTAGAAGCAAACCCATGCAGCACACAGCACTGAATGTTAATTTACCTGGTAAATTTCTAAGACATGTAAACGTACCAATTTATTCTATAATATTGGAAAGTAAGGTTAAAAAAATAGTAATACCATTAAGAAATGGCAACAGTGAAACAGAATTTCTTTACATTGTGGAACAATGCCTGGCTCGGTGGCACAGCAGGATGAGGCACTATGACTTACCTCACATCACAGTGGTGACACAGGTTCAGGAATGACCTGGGGTTGTCAGTGAGCCAGCATGGGGGGGAAGGAGCAGAACTGAACAGCCTACCAGCAGCACTCCTGTCCTAGTAGCTCGTTGCCCACCCATGGTTCCACTAATACCATGTGGAAGTGTGATGGCAATGTAGGTGGGAGTGGGCAGCAAGTACTGGTAGGGCGCCATACAATGCAGCATGTGTTTGCCTCCACATGCTTGCATTCGCATCTGAGGAGGAGCAGGGAGAAAAGCAGGGAAAAAATCAGGACATAAAAAGATAAAAAAAACAGTAGCACAATTACTGTAAGATGGAGAATGTATACAAGAACTGAACTACTGTGCCATGCCAAGCAATGCCACACCGAAATACAATTATTGGTATTTCTAAGTGTTTCCTACAAAAACAGCAGGCCATACTAAATCCTGCCAGGACAAAGCAGTTAAGAAATAGACATTGTAAAAAGGCACTTTACTTATTAGAAAAAATGAATGGTGCAAAAAACCACAGTGGCACTATAAACTAATTTATATTAACTTTGAATTACCATAACTTGCAGCTACACAAATAAACATTTTGCTGTACCACAGTGCCATTTCTCAATTACTGGATAATTATTTTTTCACAGAACAAAACCGGGATTTCCAGCAGGACAACTCCGAAAAGGAAAAATCATTTTGCTAGTATACTACACAATAGTAAGCATGCCAAAAAGAATAATTTTCACAAATATACATTACTTTATAACAGTTGAGGTTACACTACGCAGTTTTTCAGGGAGAGAAGTTTCTTTGGCCACAAAAACATGTGCTTCTAACATGGAGCACAATGCCCAATCAACACGTAGTGCTACAACTTGTATGGTTTAGCCCAATAAACAATACATATAGCAAAAGTTCCAAATAAACAAGCAGCATCAACAAGC
This sequence comes from Neoceratodus forsteri, assembly GCA_016271365.2. Taxonomy (NCBI): domain Eukaryota; kingdom Metazoa; phylum Chordata; order Ceratodontiformes; family Ceratodontidae; genus Neoceratodus; species Neoceratodus forsteri. The sequence continues at coordinate 813,899,197 of CM028129.1, read as the reverse complement.
CATGTTAAATCCTGCCAGGACAAAGCACTCAGCAATATACATTGCGAAAAGGCACGTTACCTCGTGCAATAATTTAATCATGAAACAACAGCACAGTGACACTGTAAAGTAATTTACTTTAACTTCGAAGGACCATAACTTGCAGCTACATGAAGAAATGTTTTGATACACACCACAACTCCATTTCTCGATTACAGGATAATTACATTTTCAAAGAACAAAACAGAGATTTCCAGTAGGACAACTACTCAAAGGAAGAAATATTTTGCTACTATACCACAAAATAGTAAGCATATCAAAAAGAATAATTTTGAAAAAATATACATGACTTTATAACAGTTGAGATTACACTATGCAGTTCCTCAGGGAGTGAAGTTTCTCTGGCCAAAAAGACATGTGCTCCTAACATGTACCACAGAGTTCTCTGTAAAGCACAAGGAAAAACATGCAGGACAATGCCCAACCAACAAGTACTCTTGCAAGTTGTGTAGTTAAGGTCAATAAAGAACACTAAATATTGCAAAAGTTACGAATAAATAGACATCATGTTTTTTCCACAGGACCGTTACAATTCGCACAGTAAAAACAGTCCTTTACACTTCACAGCTCACAAATCGAAGAAAAAATATTCCAGTACTTTAAAATTCAAGATTTTTCTATTTTTACAAAATAGTTCACCATATAAATACTGTACAACACAAACTCTTTTAGACAGTTTTAAAATATGCCACCCCTATTAAGATCAACCAAAATAAACATGTGCTTTTCAGAAAGGAAGGCTCAGAGCCAAGAAGACAGTGATGCTTTTAAAATATGCCCAAACCAAGATATTAGTTCCAGCAAAAATAACTAGACAACACTAATGCTTTCATCTGTATAGTCAGTATCCAGACGGAATAATATTATACCACATCAACATACCAGAACCCAAAAATAAAACTAGATGCAAAAACTGCCGAGAGCCCAACAAGACATTTAACATGGTATAGTACTTCACACGATGCAATATAACATGGAAATCATGCAAAATTCAAATTATCACCCCATGTGAAATTCTTCTTTTAAAAAATTCAGAATAGTCACACCCAAAACACCTACAAAAATGAAAGTTAAAAAACCAAAAATGAAACAGCAACACACCATGAAGCATAGCAAGTCATCCCAAAAAACATACCAATAAAAGAAGCAATCTTGTGCAGAAAGGAAAGTCTGAAGCCAAACAACTAATGTTTACAGCCAACTCCAGAATGTATCTCTCCTGCAAGGTGAAACAGCCACCAAGGCAATGAACAGGAGCAACAGCACACATTGCAAGGCACATGCTACTGTACTTGCCACAGCCAATCACTTTCCAGGTTAGAATACTGACAGTTCAACAGCCAATAACTGCAGCTTACCTCGGGTGGGCTGCAGGTGGGTGCATTCACAGTAAGGCAACCAATCAGATCCCAGACCGGCTTTGTCCTGTCAGGACAATTTTGCTGACAGCAAAAGTTTGTTGCACCTTTACTATCCTTGCCATACTTCTATTACGTTTCACCAATGCTAACCTGCCATCTAGTGGTATATACTGTATATATATCTATATATATATATAGATATATATATATATATATAGATAGATAGATAGATATATACACTATATACATACACACACACACACACACACACACACACACACACACCTGTAGTCACATGATCAACAGGTGAACATGGCAAGCAATTAAAAGTCAAAATCCAAAGATCCTGTTCACATCTAGATCCAGCGAACCCATACAGAGCCAGAGAACATATTACATTCATATCATAGTGATTAATACATACCACATACTGTGAATGAAGGGGGTTGAGACAAAAAGGAAACAAGCAATAAGCGATCTCAAGAAAGGAGAGTGGAAGGGTGGGGGGGAATGGTAGTAAGGGAGGGTTAAGGGTTCTTGCAAAGAGGAAATGGAGAACAGATATATAGGATTAAAACCAAATTAAAATCCCATCTGTGAATCTAAAACAGATAAAATTACATAACAGTGCAAGAAACAGAATTACCTATACCATCTGTGCATCTAACAATAACATTTACATGTACATCTGTAAATAGCATATCTTATACAAAAATGGTATTTATTTAACTATAGCTATATATATGCACATACTACATTAAAAACCTACCAAAATGTACTTACTATTATGATTAGGGCCACTAGATCATAGGCTTATGCTCAGTATTACGAGAAGTATTCATCATAATTAATAAATATACAAAGGGGGGTGAGGATGAAAGGGGTGTGAAAAGTGTAGTCTTAAATTTCTATAGTATAAACTTTTGTTACATGTGCTGGGTAATATCAAATATTGTTAATATCCATTGTACCGATACATAATGATATACAATGGCTCTATCCCTAAGCTTCATCAGCTATTATTGCTATAGAGGAAACATGTATTTTATATATATATATATATATATATATATATATATATATATATATATATTATAGTGGCACGGTAGTGCCACTATAGTTAGGGTTGAGTACCCCATTTAAGGTTAAACTCTGAAATTTGGCAGCTTAATAGCTTTGCCACCATGTAGCAGATTTGCCTGAAATTTGGCATGCACAGAGCAGTACCGTAGGTCTCTGGATCTACCAAGTTTTGTAATGGTCAGATATACAGTTGCGGAGCTACATAGCACCATAGAATGTGGTGATTACACCTTTTTGCACATTCTTTGCTTGCACCTACAGGTCGCACGGTCTGCGTGACAGGTCCAAAACCTTCAGGAAACATGCAACCAGGATTCCCAATGTGCCTTTCAAAGATTTCGTGAAAAAATATTAAACGGTTCAAAAGTTATTCAAAAAACAAGTTTCCCATTATAGTCAATGGGAAAAGTTAACAAAAAGTTAGACAGTGTTGCAAATGCAGTTTTTAGTGTTGCAAATTACCCCTGTAGTGTCGCAAATCCACCATCTTCTTTTCAGTTGGCGGTCACAGAAATGCTTGGCATTTAAATTTGGGACCCTCTAGGGACACAATTCTTTTGTGTTCAACTAGTCAAGCCCTGAGGATGCTAGCCATGTCTTTTTTTTGGGGGGGGGGGGGTTAAACACTCTAGAAATATGTTTTTCAATTTTTGAAACAGTAGTGTCGCAAAGTAGTGCCACATTTGCGACACTTTTGTGATTTTTTTGCGAAACTGTCGCAAATCACGACACTACTTTACGATACTATGCCAAAAACAACAGGAAATCTTTGCCACCCTTCTGCAAAAGACCTATGCTATTGTAATTTCATTGTACTCATGCTATGTACCTGTCTTTGATTGTTGTACTCTCCTGGGTCATACCTGAAAATAGTCATTTCATGGCTAGTGCACCTAATTGGTTAACAAAAACTAAATAAATAAATAAATAAAAGAATGGTTTGGTCTTTTGGGCTGAAATGTGGAGGGAAGAAAGCCAAGATCCCACAGATGTGCCTTTTGGTGATTTGGTGACAAAATATTACAGGGCTGCAAAGTTACAGCACTCCGAAGTTGATGATTTTTTTCCATAGGTTAACATTACAGTGTCCGCCACGCCTTTCGGGGCCCGTATCTCAAAAAATGCTTTGAGATACAGACTTTTCATTGGAAAAATGCTTAAGTGCAAAACTAGCCAGGAAAGTCATAAATAATATGAGATTTTAATTTTTTTTCTACGTCATACGGTTCCTGAGATATAAGCAATTTAGTACTCCAAGTGTTCATTTTCTGCTCCGAGGCCCATTATTATTCATACATTCTTTGTATTCAGCGTGTTTCTGAATGCAACTTTTGGGGAAAAAAAAAGGGTATGCATTTCTGTTACTGTTACAGTTACTGTTTACACTACCTTTTGCATTAGCGTTCCTGCTTATGCCACCGTCTGCGTTACCCTTTGCGTTTGCATTTATGCTTGTGTTTGCATTACTGTTAACATTTGAGTTTCCATTACTGTTTCTGTTTACATTTCCTTTTGCATCACTGTGTGCATTACCATTTGCATTTGCATAAGCACTTCTGTTTGCATTTGTGTTTCCTTTGTTGTCATCATTGGTGTTACCGTCAGCGTTTGCGTTTCCAATTGCGTTACCCGTGACTGTGCGCGTTACATTTCCGTTTCTGTACATGCTTGTGTTTGCATTTCTGTTTTCATTAACATTTGCACTTGCATTTCTATTACCGTTCGAGTTATCATGTGCGTTACTGTTTGCGCTTGCGTTTGCGTTACCAATACTTCACTATTTATTGTACACATTCTCAAAAAGAAGGAAAATTCATGGCAAAAAACTCCATTTAATGCATCAATTAGGGTTGTTCCACAGTGACAAAAGCAAGGAAATTCGGTGTTGGGGTTGAAAACCCTAACTGCGCATTCTCCCCCCAATACCAAGGCAATACAACCAATCACACACAACTAGCAGCAGGTAACAGGAATAACATACAACTATCTAAACCACGAAACCACACACCCATGCTTCCATCAAGGTGTGGTATGGGGTCGTCACTGCTAACTGTCATACCAGACATTCCACGCACCACTAAACACATATCGAGCTATGATACTTTCATCTTTGTAAAAGTATTTTGTGAAAGTATGCTCCTAATGACTGCACATCTTTGTCATCATCCTGCAAGCAAACAGTTGGGTCCTTTGGGCTGACATTTGCAAGGTGGCAAGACCTGGTCCCACAGATGTACTTTTTCCTGCTATTGTGCCACAATACTTAAGGATTACAAAGTTACACTGTTCCAAAATTGAGCAATTTGCCATAGACTAACATTGCGATGCCCGTGATGCCTTTGGCCACCCATATGTTGAAAACAAAGAGAGGTACACCATTTTCGCTACTGCCAGCTTGGTTCACCTTTATGTGAACTAACCTCGAAGAACAACTTTGTATATAATGTATCATATCTGAAGTTGGCTTTCTCCACTTTCTACAGTGACACAGGTATACAGCTCCTGCTGGATGTGTGCGATTGGTTGTGTTGTCTTGGTCTTTCCCCTACTTGCATGTATGTGTGTGTGTGTGTGGTGGTGGTGGTGGGGGGGAATGCGCAGTTAGGGTTTTCAACCCTAACACTGAATTTCCTTGCTTTTGTCGCTGTGGAACAACCCTAATTGATGTATTAAATTGAGTTTTTTTGCCATGAATATACATATATATATATATATATATATATAGAAACATAGAAACATAGAAACATAGAAGTTGATGGCAGATAAGGACCGCAAGAGGCCCATCCAGTCTGCCCATTTCTTTTCTACCTTATAAATGTGCCATCGGCCTTTGCTCTGTCAGTGACCTATCTATTCATAGTCATTTGTATTGCTCCCTATGCCTATCCCATGCCTGTTTGAAGCCCTGCACTGTATTCATAGCCACCACTTCTTGTGGTAAGCCATTCCATGCATCTACCACCCTTTCTGTGAAAAGAATTTCTCACATTCCCCTCTTAATCGGCCTCCCTCAATCTCATGCTGTGTCCTCTTGTCCTGCTATTTTTCTTATATTTAAACATGTTAGACTCTATCACCTTGTTTATGCCCTTAAGGTGTTTAAATGTCTCGATCATATCACCCTCCTCCTTTGCTCAAGGGTATACATATTGAGCTCCGTTAATCTGTCCTCATATGTCTTCTGATGCAGTCCCTGCACCATTTGGTTGCCCTTCTCTGGACTGCCTCAATTTGGTTAATGTCCTTGTGAAGGTGTGGCCTCCAATACTGCACGCAGTACTCCAGATGGGGCTAACCAATGTCTTGTACAGAGGGATTATTACCTCCCTCTTACGACTTGTGATACTCCTACTAATACACCCTAACACCCCCCTAGCCTTACCTACTGCTTTAGAGGTCTGCTTTGGATGATTTTAGGTCATCAGTGATGATGATGCCCAAGTCTCTTTCTTCCTTTGTGACTGCTAGCAACTCCTCCCAGCCTATAAGTGGCTTCAGGGTTTCTCTTCCCTATGTGCATGATTTTGCACTTCTTTGCATTAAATCCCAGTTGCCACTCTTCTGACCATTCTGCTAGTTTATCCAGATCTCTTCTCATTCTGCCCACCCATCTGGATCATCTACTCTGTTGCAGATCTTGGTGTCATCTGCAAACAGACAAGCCTTCCCTCTAGTCCATCTGCGAGGTCACTAATGAAGATGTTGAATAGGACTGGCCCCAGGACTGATCCCTGAGGTACCCACTTGTGACTTGCATCTCTTCTGACTGTATACCATTTACCACCACTCTCTGTTTTCTGCCAGTCAACCAGTTTGCCACCCAGTTGACCAACTTCTGACCCACCCCGAGCCTACCTAGCTTATTTATCAATCTTCTATGTGGAACAGTGTCAAAAGCTTTGCGTGAAGTCAAGGTAGGCATGACATCAACTGCTCCCCTTGGTCCACCACTCTGGTTACCCAGTCAAAGAAATCTATGAGATTAGTTTGACAGGACCTTCCTTTGTAAACCCATGCTGTCTTGGATCCTGTGCCCCTATGGATTCCAGGTGTTGCACTATCCTTTCTTAAGGAGTGCCTCCATAATCTTGCCCACTACTGAGGTAAGACTGACCGGTCTGTAGTTCCCCGCCTCCTCCTGCTACCACTCTTGTGGAGTGGGATCACATGAGCCCTTCTCCAGTCTTCTGGGACCTCTCCTGTGCTCAGAGACTCACTAAACAATTCTGCTAACGGCTCTGCTAGTTCCTCCTTTAGCTCCTTAAGTACCCTGGGATGTATGCCATCAGGTCCCATTGCCTTATCCACCCTGAGCTTAGCAAGCTCTTGTAGGACCCTTTCTTTGTGAAGGGAGTAGTGCTCACCTCCTCCCCTGTGTCCATGATGCTGAGCTGTGGGCCCTGCCCTACCTTCTCTTCAGTAAATACTGAGCAAAAGTATCTATTTAGGATAGATGCCTTTACAGGGTCCTCCTCCTCACATGCTCCCTTTCTCCATTAAGCTTAGCAATACCCCTCTGGACTTTCTCCTTTCACTAATGTATCTATAGAAAGTCTTGTCACCTTCTTTACTGTTCGTGCTAGTGTTTCCTCAGTTTGGGACTTTGCCTGCCTTACTGCCTTCACTGCTTCCCTTAGGGCAGTTTGGTATGCCTCCTATCTTCATACCGCTGTGTTCCCTTATATTTTCTGAAGGCCAGCCTTTTGGCTCTGACCTTTCTGCTACTGTATTTGAGAACCAAAGTGGTTTCCTTCTTCTTTTGCACTTCCTTTCTGTCTAACACAATGGGATGTTGCTTCAAGTATTGTATCCTTAATGCTTGCCCACTTTGCCTGTACCTCCTCACCTGTGTTTCTTTTGCCAGGGCTAGCTTAACTCTGTTGGCCATCTTATCAAAGTCAGCTCCTCTGAAGTCCCATATTTTTGCTTTGGAATGGGATGATTTAGATGTAGTAGCCAAATTGAACCATACCATGTGATGGTCACTGGCCCCAGGTGACCTTCTACCTGGAGATCTGTGATCCCTTCTTTGTTAGTCAGTACTAGATCTAGGATAGCCCTGTCTCTTGTGGGTTGCTGTACCAGTTGTTTGAGGCCCTCCCTGCAGGGAATCCACTATGAGTCTAGTTCTGGCAGATGTTCCTGCTGGTATTGACCAATCTGTATCTGGCATGTTGAAGTCTCCCATTATCAGAACCTCCCTTTAGCTGTCATGTTTGTATATCTTCTAACAGTAATGTGTCTATGTCCTCCTCTGGTCTGGGGCCTGTAGACAACCCCAGTTCTTATGGCTGTCCCATTTCCTGTTTCCAGGGTGACCCCAGTTCTTCTGGCTCCTTATGTGTATTCTGAATTTCTGTAGCTTTGATATTTTCATTAACATACAGGCCACCCTCCCCCTTTTTGCACCTCGGTCTCTTCTGAACAATATATAGCCAGGTACTGAAGTCTCCCAAGTGTGGTTACTGGTAAACCACGTCTCACTAATTGCTACTATGTCCAGTTTAGCCTCTGACATTATTGCCTGCAGGTCTGGGATCTTATTTCCCAGGCTGTGAGCATTTGTGTACATGATTTTCCATTGGCCAGATTTTGGTGTGTTAGTTGTTGGGTGAAGTTTGGCATTACCCTGTGCATCGTATGGGAGACAAACCTTTTTCTTACCTGGTGATGCAAATGAACGGCAAACACACTGAATTCTGTTTGACCACTTAGCTGAGGGGAGGGTGTTCTTCCATTCGACGAAGTGGGTGCTGCACCTCTCCCTATTTGCTAGTTTAAATATTCTGCAAAGACGCCAAACTTCTGCCCCAATGCACTGACTCCCTCTTTAGTCAGATGCAGTCCATCAAATTTAAAGAACTTTCGCCCCAGAACTGTTGCCAGTTCTACAAATCTGTGTCCTTTTTCCTGGCACCAGTCCTTGAGCCACGTGTTTAGCTCCCCATCTCCCTTCTCTGACCTTCCGTCCATCTGCTCCCTTCTCCCAGACTGGCAGGATCTCAGAGAAGGAGATGCCGGACGAAATAGATGATAGTTTGTCACCCAGCCTAGTCAGGTGTTCCTTGGTCTCCACAACTGACCGGCTGGCGAGATCATTAGTCCCTATGTGTACTAGGACATCAATGTTTTCTCCTGCTTTGTGAACAATTTTAGCAATGCGGTCAGTGTCTCTCCATGCTGATGTATCTGGGAGACATCTGACCATCACCCCTGGCTGGAGATGGGTATCAACTCCCTGAATCATGGAGTCTCCTATGATCAGAAGTTTTTTGGATTTCCTTTGTGCTTGTTTAGTTTTGGTTCCTGATTTGGGTGAGTTTTGTTGTGCTAGCTCCTGTGCCGCAGTGTCCTGCTCTGCAGTGTCTTCTGCCTCTTTATTTGATTTCAGAGATAGAGGCAGATACCTGTTGTAGTGTTTATATGGTTTTGGAGGTAATGTTGAGAGCAGAGAGTGATGGGGCACCTGATTTGCTCCTCCTAACCACCTGCCAACCTCCTGGACCAACTACCCTCTGCGGTCGAGGTTTTTCTGTTGGATGCTGGGGAAATGGCGGGTGGTTCTTATAATGTATTTCCTCTTCAATATGAAATTTGAGGTGTGCAATCTCTGCCCATGCTGCCTGGAGCTGAGACCTAAGATCTCCAAAGGCCTCAGCATGTAGGACAGTGTCCTAAATCCTGTAAGACTGTCCTTCTGAAAATTGTTCCACAGTACCTGCAGTTAATGAAATCCATTCCAAATAAGTTGCTGGGTTTGTAACCTAGTCAGAGTAATTAGAAGGAAAAAAATGCAAATAATGGTTTAATTGTGCTTTGTTTAACTTGTTATAACAAGTTAAATTACTAGTGCCCTTAATGAGATCACCTTGTGGAGGCCCCACTGATCCGCCCCTTCCTGCTCTGCCACAGAAAATGTCACAACTGTGGTACCCTATAAAAGGAGTGTAGCGTGGGGTGGTTGGGGATGGGGTGGGTGGCTGGGCCCTTCCCTGCCTAAAAGAAGAACCACGGACGAAAGAACAAGGAGGTAAGAGCAGAAACAATCAGTCAACAACAAATGCAGTAACCCTGAAAGCTTATCCTAATGTTAGATAAAACTGTAAAACCTGTAAAGCACCACCTGTAATAATTTCAAAGATATACCCTGTAAGAAACACTTTGCTCCAGAGAAAAATAAAGCAGTAACAGAAGATATACCTTGCAAAAGACAATTTGAATCAGAAGATTACAGCAGTAATCTGTTAGCACACACATATATATATATATAGATGGTCATGAGCTGTACAAAATCACTAGACATATTTTCAGAAAGGGATAAAATGTTATATAGTTGTAGATAAAATTGAGACTGGGACAATCAAGGTTACCAGTCCTTGTTAACCACCAACTGTACGTATATGTTGATTCCAGATAAAATAATCATATTTTACACATCTTTCAAGCCACGCAATTTTGGAAATGGATAGAAATGGGGGGGGGGGATGAAAATATTTTCAACCATCGCTGCCTACACAACCTATCTTTACAAGGTGCATTTTGTACATTATGGGCCAGATATTCAGAAATGCGCTAAAGGTGGGCACAAGTCCGGTGCAGTGCAAATCAGATGCGCCATGATATAACGGGAGCCATATTCAGAAGATGCTCCCCTTGAGATGTTCCTGCACAAGCTGACTGAATATGGCAAAGATGCGCCATGACCCATCCATAGATGCATCGGTGCAACCAAGGATGTGTGGTGCAGACCTGAGCACAAACTCAGTGAGCAGATCAGGAGCAACAGGCTGCAGGGACACAGCCAAGGAAGCACTGGGGCAAGGGGCAAGGGGCACAGGACCCCACCAGCAGGCCACACTCTGGTACACAGAAGCACTGACCTGGAGGTAATACAGGGCACCAGGGGATGGTGCACAGACAACCCCAGTCCACCAATCAGTGAAGAAGCACCCTGTCAAAACCCCGCCACCACCTCCATGCCAATGGCAGAGCCATGTAACAGACACCTACCAGGCAGGGCCGCAAGGCACTATGGGCAAGGTGCCAGGTTATGAGGCAAACACATGCAGCAGGCGATCTTGGTGAGCAAGGCACAGGCCACACAGGGCACCAGCAGGAGTGGGGAGGGGCACCACAGAGCTGCCCACAGTGGAGATGCGCAGCACCACAAGCAACTGATAGGCAAGGCAGACAAGTGCACAAGGTGCAGAGGCAGGCAGAGGCCACCATAGGACACATGACACAGGACCATGCACAGGACCGGGTAAAGGTCCTCCTGCCCAGTGATCACAGGAGCAATGGCCCAGGTGGACAATGGAGGTACACCAGCAAGATGGCAAAGCACAGTGGAACAGACACCTGCAGCATGGCTCCACACACCACCTGCAAAGCAGACACAGAGATGTAGCAAGAAACATGTTTTATAGAAAGATACAACTATGTATAAGAATAAATAACAGGGGTAGGGAAAGGGGAGGGTAAGAGGAGGATGGGAACAGGAACCAGGGGCTATACAATGGGAAAGGTGTACTGCAGGGAGACAAGGTAGGTGAGGGTAAAGGGGGCTACATATATATACAGGGCTTAACGCTGTCCTTGGTCTGCCACCACCAGCCATTCCAGGCCCCCCTACATGGCAACTATCTCCCACTGGTGCCGCCTGGTCACCGACAACCACCTCCGCTGATTTTCAAGCACCATCCCGTGGGCCAGGAGGATTGGCCTGGGACACCTCCACACCACCATCCTGGGGACACCTTGGAGAAGGGACAGGACAGGTAATCAGTGAAACACCCCAATAAACCCCTGCCCACCCACAGCATGCAGTGGACAGCAGGGGCACACACCACTGGGGAGACCGTAATGGACCTGTGCCTGGAGGGCTACACCAGCCATCAGCACAGCACACCACAATGGAGCTGACAGGCAGACAGTGTTATGCAGTGGGCACATGTGTGCATGGGCATGGGCACACGGCACAGAGTGAAGGCACCCATCACAGCACACACGGTGGATGCCATGCACTCGCCCTCCCCAGGTGGCACAAGGCCACCAAAGGCCGTGCAACACTGGCATGCCCAGCAGACATAGCACCCACCATGGCCATGCAGACACATGGCTGGGGCAACCATGGCCGTGCCCTGTCCCCACTGGTATTCCACAGAGATACAGAACAGCAATATGACAATGCTTACCTGCCCTGCGCCATCCAGCCGGTCCAGCCAGTGGCACCCTAGCATGGCCCTGCACCCCTACCACTGCCACCATGGCCCTCCTATGGTCCTCTGGCTCTGTTGAAGGAAGGAAGAAAGGAGGACATGAGTACACAAGCATGCATGGACACCCCCCCCACCACACAACCCACATGGCACAGGGCATGTCCCTGTCCATCCCGTGGCCCCGTGCCCACATGACTGCGATACACGCAGCAGCCATGCATGACACACAGTGACCACCAGGACCATGACAGCCTCCTGCAGTGGACCGTGCCGTGCAGCTGAACACCCACTGCAGATGAGCTCTGTGCATGCATGCCACTTGCAAATACCAACCTGGCTGTGGTACTGCTCCACGCTGAACACGGGCCTGCATCCGATGCAGCCAGACTGGGTCCCTCTGCCACAGGTCCCCATAGTGGTGGTGATATTGATCCGCTGTACTGGGCACCCCTGTTCTCTGCTCCATATCGGTGGCCACCCACTGTCACATGTGGCTGCATGGCTATTGCAGGGGTATCAGCCCACAGGGCTGTACCACTGCCACTAGATTTATGAGTTCCACATCTGACCAATTGCTGGTCCTCCTAGACCTTCCCTGTTCTGCCATGTCATACAGAAGTCAGTCTATGTCATGGAAAATGGCTGACAAACCATGCACGTGGCGAGGCATGTGTACAATGCGCAATCGTGAATGGTATGAGGCAATCGCGCAGCATGTGGATGCTCAATCACAATGTGCAGTGGGGGTGTATAGCGCAGTATCATGCATGCGCACAATGCCATGGACTGACTGGTGCACGAGGTCACGTAGACCACCCTGAGGGCACAGGGTGTGACCCCGCGAGGCGGCAGGCATGTGCTCAGCAGTTGCTGTATGCCACATTGTGCACAGTGCATAGCCACACGGTAGGAACAGTGTCATGATGCATGTGCATGTGTGATGGCCCACCAGCACCGCATGTGCAATGACACACCATTGTGCACAGTGCACCAGTCATGTGATAGGAATGTGCTACGGTGTGTGCACATGTGCACAGCAGGCACACACAATGTGCATATACTGGAATTGTGCAACAGGGATGCTCCGGTGCAACTCGATTGCATTTGGCACATTTATGCGATATTCAGCTGCTGTATGCAACTCACCTCATCAGCCAATGTGCAGTGCAGTACGATGCATTAGCATATCATTACCATTGTGCACAGACTCATTTGCATGTGATGTGCCTTATAAGCACCACTGAACAGCACAGGACACCCGACTGGTATTGCAACCTATTAGGTATGTGGACGCTAATGAAGGGATCCAGAGGCCTACAACACTGCAATGAGGGAATGCTCTGGGCCATGCTGACACTGACCCACTGTGCTGTCACTGTTCACAGGTAGCGACATGTCTGGTAATGATGGTGAGGAGGAGCATGGTCCTGCCCACAAATGCAGGCCCAACTTCACTAGGGAGGAGCAGAATGCCCTGTTCGAGGCCTACATGGACAGGGAGGACCTGCTCAGTGGTGCCACGGGCACCCCTCAGGAATGGTCAGCAGGGTGGGAGGCCTTGGCCACACATGTGAACACGCATGACAGGCAACAGTGCAGTGTGCAGGAGTGCAGCAAGAAGATAGGCACTGACAAATGGAGGATAAAGGAGAAGGTGGTTGCCATAAGGGCTTCACGCAGCAGAACCGGAAGGGGCCCATCCACTCCTATACCCTGTTGTCCACAGAGGAGTTGGTGGCAGCCACCATCAGCTGTACAGCAGTCAAGGGTGTGCCCAGTGGCAGCTTCCAGATGGGTGGCAGCCCCTCACTGAATGGTGAGTATGCAGTCCACATGCAAGTCTGGCAAGTGGAATTAGACATGCAGGTGTGCATGCTGCCGTGCTGCAATCCACATGTGTGGGAGTCCACCGCTGATCATGGCACCACATTGGATGGTGGCAATGGCAACATGCACACTGGGGGGGCACGCGCATGGGCGCTACAGCCCCACTAACACTCTGTTTTTTTCTTGCAGCACCATCACGCCTCCATGGGGAGGACAGAGTGGAGGTGGCTGCAGCCATGGTCATGGATGATGGACCATCCACCTCCACTGGCATCCATGGCAGGGACAAGCTGTGGCTCAGCAGTGTGGGGCATGTGGATGTCCTTTACATAGGGTCAGACGACGCCCTGGCTGAGTTCCTGCGGGATGCCAGCCTGCCCGTGCTGTGTGCTGAGACTCAGCTGGGGGCCGAGCGCAACTCCAATGATGATCTGACACTGATTTTGGACAGCATAGGGGCTGTGGTGAATGACATGCCCCAGGGAGTATCACAAGCAACAGCAGGGCCCAGTACTGTGCAGCTGCCACCCATCCCCACCGGCATGGTGGTGTGTGGTGCCACTACTGTGTCCGATGTGGGTGGTGGTGCTGTTGTGGATGAAGCAGCACAGGGCACTGCCCATCAGATGGTTGGGCAGCGGCAGCAGGATGCAGATACCACTGGGCAGTGTAACACAGGGTCCGCTGCCGGTGCGCCTGAGGATACTGTACCCCCAGTATAGCCCCCTGTGCAGCGTCCACCTGAGCAGGACACTAGACAGCATGCTGTGTCACCCCCAACAGCCTGGCATCCTGCCCAGGAGGCACAGGATGCCGAACGGCTGGCAGACCACACCTGATTGCTGCAGACATCCATTGCACACCAGACCCTGCTTGCCACAGAGGTGCATGCACTGCGGACAGAGGTGCGTCAGCTGGCTGAGCAGCAGGACAGGGGTACTGCACAGCTTATTGAAGAGCTCTGCCAGATGAGGGAGGCCATGACCACAACTATGGACTGCATGACTGGTGCCATTTGTGGCCAGACTTGCATCAGTGGCAGCCACTGGGCTCGGCCGTGCGCAGAGGACCCCCCCCACAGTGCTCTGTCCATCCCATGGTCCCGGCATCTGATGACACCCTCACAGTGGATGCCAGGCTCTGATGTTGCCATCCCAGACACCCCCAGTGCTAGCCTGTTCAGCTGCCACTCCACCCCAGCGAGGACATGGTTGCGGTCCTGGACATCAACCCCTGGGGGTGCATCAGACACCCCCCCTTGGCAGATGCACAGCCTGCGGCCAGTGACCATTCCCAGCATGGCCACCCACATGGCCATGGTGGCCAAGGGACTGCATGGTTGACCTGATGTATGTGCTGCTCTTATCTGCTGTCTGCTGCTGCCCTGTGCACACATGGGCAGTGGTGGTGTCGCATGCATGTGGTGGCACGTATGTGTGTTGTGGCGCATGCCCCCCGTGTGTGCTGGCTGGGCTGTTGAGTCATGTGGCATGGGAGTGATGAGGGCAGCTCCGCACTAGTTGTGCCTGTGCACCGGTGCCATGCTTCTGATCCATGCCATGTTCCTCAACGTGTGTGTGTGTGTGTGTGTGTGTGTGTGTGTGTGTGTGTGTGTGCCCATGCCTGTGCTGTGCGTGTGTGTGTGTCTGTGTGCCACTGCCTCCACCATGCCTGCTGTGCACCCCATACCCTGCATACATCCCACTGTGCATGTCCAGGCCTGTGTGTGATGTGGGGGTCTGTGTGACCCATGCATGTGTATTGGTAGACTTACCTGGGTTCTCCATAATGCTCCTGTGCAATTGTGTCCTGATGCCTCCTTGCCTCCGCTGCTAGACGGGTGTCCCGCCTCTCCAGTGGGGGCTGCCCACCACCCTCCAGCCCATTATCACCATCGTCCCTGCTGCTGTCGCTCTCATCCACCTGGACAGCTATCCCACAGTCAATGGCCATGTTGTGCAGAATGCAGCAGGCTAGGAATAGGCCACAGGCTTTCGATGACTTATATTGTAGGGCATCACCTGACCTGTCTAGGCAATGGAATTGAATTCTAAGCATGCCAAAGACATGCTTGATGATACTGCGCATGCTGGCTTGTGCCTCGTTATATCTCTCTTCTGCAGGGGACAACAGTCGCCAGTAGGGGGTGAGCATCCAGGGCCTGAACAGGTATATGCTGTCACCTGTGTGGGGGAGGGCATGGTTAGCAATGTGCTGTGTTTTATTGTGACCACCCTGTCCCAGTCACCCACTGCCCACTCCATCATGCCTGTTCTGTCTGCCCTCCCTCCGCTCACGGACATGCTGCACTCACCCCCTGGCCCATACTCTACTCACCCACCAAGTGACCTGTGGGGATCTCCCCATGTTCGAATCCCTGGCACAGTATAGACCTGTGCCAGATGAATGCATCGTATGCACTCCCAGAGTGTGTGCATAGACACTGATTATTCACCTCGTAGCATTGCACACCACCTGGCAGTTGATGGATGCATACTCTTTATGATTTATGTATGTTGGCCCCTCGGGGCCACGTGGTGTGTCAATGCCCATGTGGGTGCAGTCTATGGCCCCAATCACACCTGGCATGCGTGCCACCATGTAGAAGTCCTGCATGTTTGCTGTATGTTCTGCCTGTGTGCTTGGGAAACGTATGTACTCCGAAGCATGTGGCAGCAGAGTGCTGAGGAACTGCATGAGGAGGCAGGACATGGCCAACTGAGTGATGCCCGTGGTATCACCTGTTGGTCTTTGGAAGGTGCCCGTGGTGAGCAGGCACATTATGGAGGTCACCTTAGTCTCCACTGACATGGCATGACTACGTCTGATGGGTGCTTGCATCTCCTCACTGCACAGCTCACAGGCTTCTGAATGGCCCTGTTCAGGTGGTACTGGCCCACAGTCTCAGCATCATTGTAGTTCTCAAATGTGATGTGGGCACGGTACCACCTGTGTTGGGTATAACGCCAATGGGTCCTTCGTTGACCACATTGATGTTCTTCCATCCTCTTCATGCCCCACATGACCTCATCTATCAGAAATGATGCACTGTTCATCTTGGCAAGCTGCTTACACAGGGTTGCACATCTGCTGTCTGTGTGTTTGAGCTGGTTTTTATAGGCTCAAGTCCGATTGGCACATCTTGTGTTTTGCTCAGACTTTTGCCATGGTTTCAGGCTGAATATGCCATTATGCCCCTTATTCATGGGAATGCCCCCCTTCACTTGTGCTGCATACATTACTTTTGTGCCATGGCGCAGTGGGACTTGCGCTGTGCAGCCGCAGCATTTGAATATCACTTGGCGGTGCAAGTCTGTAGTTATGCCGGAGCAACTCAGTCTGAATATCTAGGCCTATATATTTTTCTCTACAGATGCCACCCAATTCATATTCCCAGAAAAGGGTTAGATGGATCCTTTTATTTAGTCCAGGATACTCCAATGCCCCAAGCAAATATTGCCACCAGGCTTCCTTCTGTAGTAGTTTGTTGTCCAGGTTTCCTCCATGTGGTCCTAGTTTCACTTTCTCTATCCCCTGAAAAGAAAAAGAATGAATGCCCCTTGAGTTTATGATATGATTTGCAAATGCATTCTCAGGATCTCTTCTATTGAATGCATGTATGACCAGTGGCCCTAACTGTAACAGTGAGCAAATCTCGGTAGGCTTTTAAGGTAGTATGTACATACATATAATTATAGTAAAATGAATACTTTTTTGTATAAGCTATACTATTTATACATGTATATGTGATTGTTACTGATATATGCACAGAAGGTATAGGTAATCATGTGTTTTGCACCAATATGTAATTTTATCTGTTTTGGATTGACAGATGGGGTACTTATTGTGAGTAATTGTCATTTCAATTTGGTTTGTATCCTATACAACTGTTCCACATTTCCTCTTTTTCAAGAACCATTATAACCCTCCTTTACCATTTCTCCCCTCCATTCCCCTATCCTTCCTCCTGAGGTCACTTGTTGCTTTTTTCCTTTTTGTCTACCACAGCATGTGGTATTTATTTATTTATTTATTTCTCAGAATTACAAAACCTTTGAGTCAGAGACTTATTTACAGAGGTTCCACGTCTGAGCATACTATAGGTTAGAATACAGACAAAGTACAATAAATAGTATAATGGGATATTGAATCACAAGGCAGAATTATGCAGTAAATGAATGTAAACACATTTGGGTAACAGTTAGCATTGTGTACATTTGTGGATACAGTGGGGGGCAGATGATAATAGAGGGCACAGACAAGGAGGACATTAGGTGACACTTGAGCCTCAGTGAGGAGACACTGTCAAAACAGCATGGGGTTCCAATCCTAGTGCAAACTGGTAAATAACAAGGAAGGGTAACAGCATGAAAGTGTAGAGGGAAACAGGTAAGGGGGTTACAGGTAGAAAATACAAGTTTACAATACGAATTACAGATTGGTGCACCAATAGTGTGATCCAGTAACATTTGAGCAGTCAGACTATTGGTTACATCAAGTAACAGACTGGAGAGAAGTAGAAGGGGCAAAAGCAAAGCAGTCAGCAAGGAGACTTTGTCTGGCCGAGGGTTGAAGGGAAGGGCCTGGAGTGGTACAGTATAAGGGAGAGTGAGAGTGATGGAGGGGGCACAGAGGACATTGGGGTGACAGAGAGAAGGATCAGGGGAGAGTGTAGAAAATCTGGGAGCTGTCAGGGGTGAAGAAGGGGGGAGTGGGGAAGGGGTGACTGATGAATGGAAGGGGAACTGATAGATGGAGGGAGTAGTAGGGTGCTAGCACAAAAAATGGAATGGGTTGGCAATGCTCTGCTGGGAAAAAAGATAGTTGGAACAGTCACAGTTGCTAAGTGCAGAAAGGTGCTGTCAGAGTTTGCGTTTGAAGGAACCAAGTTTGGGTTCATTGAGGATATCCTCCGGGAGGTTGTTTAAGCTGCTAGGAGCTCAGAACATGAAAGAATGTTGAGCCTGAGTGGTCCAATAGAAAGGCACCAGGAAGGTGAGCTTAGATGCACTCCTGGTGCTATGCAAGTTAGGCGTGCATATGAAAAGATGCTGGGTGGTTGGTGTGGTGAGCCCTAGACTGATTTTGTTTGCAAGCAGGCAGGGCTGATACAAAATCCTCCCTTTAAGGTGCAACCAGTTATTAATCACTATGAAATTAAAGTACAGTGTTCCCTGGCTCTGCATGGGGTCACTGTATCTAGATTTGAAGAGGATCTTTGTATTTTGAATTTCAGTTGTCTGCCATGTTCACCTGTTGGTCATGTGACTAGAGGTGTATGTATATGCAGTATACCGTGTACCACTGGATAGCAGGTTAGCCTTGATAAAGCATAATAAAAGTACACAAAATGTCATCCTGTTCATCAGTCCATTTGTTGCTGCCTGCTTTTATCCTTCACACTGACTCTAATGATGGCATACTGGGAAACTGATATCCTAAGTTTGTGAGGCTGGACTTTGTAAGTGCCATGCTTGACTTTCTGATATGTTTTGTTTCATATACTGTGCACTGAAGTGATCCTGGAGCTGCCTTTTTGTTTGGAAGTTTCCTGGGTGTCCACCCATTTGCAGATTTTGGTATCACCTGTAAAAAGACATACCTTCCCTTCCAGTTCTTCTGCAATGTCACCTATGAGATCATTAAAGAGAATTAGTTTTAGTACTGAGCCCTGTGGCACTCCGTGGTCACTCTCACATCATTAGAGTTAGTGCCATTAATCACTGCCTTCTGTCTCCTATCCATTAACCAGTTTTTAACCCAGTTCACCACTTTGGATCATCACCCCTATGCTGCTCTGTTTCTTTATTCATCTCCTCTGTAGGACGGTGTCGAAGGCCTTGCTAAAGTCAAGATAGGCTTGTGTCCACTGTCTTCCCCTGATCTTTATCCTCCTCATCTCCTCACCTACTAGATTCAACTATAAAACTGAGACTCACACACTTATAGACTGGAACATCACCTCGCACCCCTCCCGCATCACCAACTCTGGTGTTTTGCCTGACTGCATCAGTGATCACTGTGCCATTTTCTGCCTATGGTCAGCCCGTTTACCCAAAACTGCCCTAAATTAATTTTCTCCAGGAGACCAACTGATCAGAAAATCGGTGGATAACCCACAATCTCAGTCTAGAGGGCTGATCCTTTACAGAGAGGCCACGCGACTTCGACTCTATCCTAGATAAATTCTCTAGGATCCTTGGCAGCATCTGTGATAGGCACGCTCCCTTAAAAAAAAAATCAGGACCAGGGGTCATATTAATGAATGGATCTCACCTAATATCATCAAACTCATAAGATCCAGGGACAAAGCCTGGGCCAGCTGCCAAAAGCACAGGGACCCAGCCCAGCTCTCCCTCTATAGGTTGCAGCAAAACAAGTGCAAATCAGCTGTAAGAAAAGCAAAAATCAACTTCCTGCATGACAAACAACTCAGAGAATCCTCTAACCCCCAGCAGCTTTGGGGGACCCTTAACTCACTACTAGGCAAGACCATAAAGTCAGATCCCATCACATTGCACCATGGCGCCAACCAGACTAATGACCCGATCGAAGTGGCTAACATTTTCAAAAACTTTTTTGGTGATCTCAAAAAATACAAACTTGCCCCCTCCTCTCATATGCCCACCTCTCCCCCATCACCCCCCAACCCAACCCAGAAGGCAGGACTTTCCCCGCCTTCTACTTCAAAGCCCTAAAACATGCTGTCACCAAAAATCTCATCCATAGGAATAACCCCAAACCCAGTAAAGGTGGCGGTTGTATAGATTATAAAATTCTTAAACTCCCCATCAGCACCTTGGCAGTCCCCATCACCAGTCTACTGAACTGCTCCCTCTGTTCTGGCTTCTTCCCTACCATCTGGAAAGCTGCCACCATCAGACCCTTATTCAAGTCTGGGCCTAGAAACGAGGTGGCAACTGCCATCCTATTTCCCTCCTTGCCCCCTCTCAAAAAGTATAGAGAAGGTTGTGCACACTCAAACTCGTCGACTACCTGGAATCCAACAACCTACCTTCTAGCGCCTAGCATGGGTTCAGAATTGGGCACAACACCAAAACAGCTCTGGCCTGGTTCACCAGCAAAATCCTTAAAGCTAATGACAAAGGCCAGTACACTAGCTCCATTTTTGTCGACCTTACCAAGGCCTTTGACCTTGTGGACCACACCATCCTCAACACCCTAAAAGGCCTACATCTGTCTGATGATGCCATAAAATGGGTCGGTAGCTACCTTTCCAGAAGACTGCAATTGAAGGCCACTTCTCTTCAGAATGTCCAATTAAATATGGTGTCCCCCTAGGATTGACCCTGGGCCCCCTTCTTTTCTCACTCTTCATAAATAACCTTCCCTTGATATGCCATTCCACTCAAAATTGTTCTTTATGCCGATGAACTGGCCCTTTTCTGCAGTGACAAAACCCCCACCATGATGTTCCACAATCTGCAGTCTGATTTCATGAAGCTTCACTCCTGGTTCTCTGGTAATGGCCTTGTCCTCAGCTCCAAGAAGACCATGCTCATGATCTTCTTGGGACCCAGAAAAACCCCAGCCCCTGGTTTTAAACTCCTCTACAATTTTGGCAACCTCATTGAACAGGTGTCAGAATTCAAATACCTAGGTCTCCACCTTGACCCCCACCTCTCATACAATTTCCACGTTGGTAACCTCATAAAGAAGGAGCATGTCAGACTTGGTCTGCCCCACAGGATTAGAAAGTTCCTCATCCCTGCATTCAGACTTCACCTCGCTAGCTCTCTACCCCTGCCCCTTATCGACTATGGATCTATTGTCTTCTTTCTCCCTACCTCATCCCTCCTTTTCTCCAAACGTAGAGTCACATACAACAGCATAGCAAGTTTTGTCACCAGTCTCCCCTGGAGAACACACCACTGCTAACTTTATTCCTCCCTCGAGTGGCCAACTCTAGAAGGTAGGTTCCATCTTAAGATGCTCTCTCTCCCCACATAAGATACACCTAATATCCCCCCAGCATTGTCTCCTATTCCACTCACAGCCAGGGCTTTTGAATTGAGGTGCCTCAATTCTGGTTTTGACACCTCTTTCTACAGAACTAAGCATGATTAGAACTCCATTACCTTCAAAGGAAAGAAGCTTTACAAAAATCTACCCCAAAAACCAGGCCTGTGGGTCCATATACTCTTTCAACTCCTTCCTAAAGGGCACATCCTCCTATCGTCCACCTGCAGCTGCCCTGATAGGCCTCCTCCATTGCCCTCTCGATAAATCCCAGCAGCTATCTCTCCACCACATCATGTGCAGTTTTCTTCTCCCCACTGAGTGCACTAAAACTTACTGCCCTATACAATACCTGAAAACATTTCTGTTTATCGGTCTGCCTTCTGGTCTACTCTTGTACAATTTTACCCATGTAATATGCTAGTTTTATTTTGCACTTGTTAGTTCTTTGTACTTCTTTACACCTGTATATATATAATGTACCTCTATACACCTGTATATACAATGTATTTACTTTATTGTATGTTGTAAGTAGTTCATTGTATGTTCTGTGTATTCCATTGGCCTATGCATTTGTTCATCTGTTGTATTTCCTACACTGGACATTTGTGAAAATGGGCATTTTCTGCTCATATACCTTCCAGTATACAAATAAAATTGATTGATTGATTGATTAATTATCTTTGGTCACCCAGTCAAAGAAGTCTACCAGATTCATTTGGCATGACTCCCCCGTGAATCCATGTTGTCTATGGTCTTGCAACCCATTGGATTCAAGATACTCTACCAGTTTTTCTTTCACATCATGGAGCGAGTCAACTATCTTGTCCCCTTAGTGTTATAATGAACCCTTATCAGTCAGCTGGAGACCCCGCTTCCAGATCACTGATGAAGATATTGACTAGCAGTAACCCCAGCACCAGTCCTTGAAGGACAACGCTAGGTATCCCTCTCTAGCTGGAGTAGTGTCTATTTACCACAATCTTCTGCTTCCCTGTCCCCAAGCCAGTTAGTACTTTAACTTGTGTATGTTTTGAATATGTATACCATGCTGGTTTACTTTGTCTAGATGCTTGTCATGTGTGCCACAGCGTGAGATACCTTGCTGAAGTCCAGACAAACTATGTCTATGACCTGCCACATCCACCTTCTTTGCCACCCTTTCAAAGAAGGTGATTGTTGATTTGGCACAGCCTGCCCTCATAAAGCCATTCTGAGAGGGGCAGAAACATTGGCCTCAAGCAACGCTCCATTATTCTGTTCTTAATAATGGCTTCAGGTCCTTACACAGCACTTTTTAGGCTGACTGACCTGTAGATGCCCAAGTCTGACTCATACCCTTTCTTAAAGATGTGGACCAAATTGGACACAATTTAGTACTTCAGTAGACTCCTGAATAATTATTGTCAAGTGGTCCCATCATTTGCATCTTTAGCTACACCATAATCCTAAGTGCATCCTGTTTGTCCCTTCGAACTTACTCAACCTGATCTGTTCCAGAAGTTAACGGCCAGTGTGGGTGTAATGTTAACTCACCTGCCTCATAAATCTACTATTCAAACCTGCACTGTCCTACTGGCTACAATCACAGTCCTGAATATTTCCTAATCCCCATAACTTTCAAAACCATGGGTCAAAAAGTTTTGCTGTCTTGGTGCCAGCTACTTGGAATTATCTAATGCCTTTGAATGCTATCAGATTTGAAGCATCAGTGTTTTTGCAAGAACATGGTCACTTCAAAGTGATATCAATATTTTACATAATTAAAAGTTTAGTTCTGTTTTGCATTTCACATTAGGGCCCAATAATGACTTTCCTATGGTCAGCTGCATAATCTCCCTCTGGTCCAGAATCTCCAACTTTGCTAACCTCTGCTCTAAGGCCAGATCATATTACTCCTTCACTGCTCTGCTGGGGTGGCTTCCTGTTAGATGGTGAGGTGACTCAAGGTAAAGTACTTTGTTTAACATGCAAAGCCCTGAAATAACTGGGACCCCATATCTCCTCAAACTTCTGATCCCCCTCACACCTAGCAAAAATAGGGCATCATAGCAGGCCTACTAAGATTCCTTCCTCCTGCCTTAAATCAGCAGGAGACAGTGCCTTTGTGCTATGGAATGCTCTTCCATGGGTGGTTGATGTGCCTCATTAGTGGTCATATTAATATCCCAAATCTGCCAGCATTGCTAAATGTAGGACTTCCTAGACAGACATGTTCATAATAATTGAATTCTGAACAATTCTGTGTCACATTCATATTTTATATTGCTTGTCCTGCTATTTTTGTGCACTTACGTTTTGTTGGTATTTATTGTTAAGCACTCTTGTAAAGGTGCTATGAAAATAAAGAACTACTGCCACTACTACAGTATTACATTTAAGATAAAACTTGTACCTTAGAAACATAGACAGTGTCAATTGAAAAATACCACAGATCATCCAGTCTGCCCTGTTTTACCCTACCCTACCCCATAACCTATTGCCTGAGCAGGTTTCCCCCCTCACCTCCCACCTCCTTTCTCCCTGGCTTACTGCTACCCCATGAATAACTATCAGGCCCCTTACTCTGTCCCAGCATCACACCAGCAAAAATAAAAATAAACAAACATTTGTCAATGCCGAATGATGTCTCGCTGGCATTGGCATTGGTAGTGCCGGAGTTAGAGAAGCATGATAGGAATGGTAGTGAAGTATTGAAGTGATGTCAACCCCACCCCCACCCTGTAGAGACCAACAGGCATTGGGGTGTGCCTTTGGGTCATCAGCTATAATGCTCATGGCATTGTACCTCACCCTACCCTGTAGACACTGACAAGTGTTGTGGTGTGCTTTGGGGTCTTTGGGCATTATACTTACCCCATTCCAGAAGGAAATACGCTGAAGTGAGTACAGTATAGGAGAATGGGGTGAACTTTGAGGCCAAACAGTGCAAGGCACACCATGATGCCTGTCACTGGCTGCAGGGTGGGGGTTGGGGTGGAATGGCGTGAGCATTACAGCCGATGATCCCAAGTCACATCCCTGATGCCTGTCAGTCTCTACAGGGTGGGTGCTACAGTTGGAAACCCTAACACCGTGGAGTGTGTTGATTTTCACTCCAAATTTTCAACATGGGCTTTTGTGAGCCCACCTCATGAAAAGTGGCACAATCAGTTTGTTAGCTGAAAGGTGGTTTTGCACAGTAGATATGCCATTTGGCAACACAGAGACAAAAACACATTTTGGTCAGGATGTGGAAAATGACAACTGTATTGTTCATGAGGAGGCGTAAGAAAATGGTAACGTTGAAAATCTGGTGTGAAAATATGGAAAATTGGTGAAGTCATGAGCATGCATAGAAACTGCGCAACAGACGTCCATAACCCAGTTATTTTTGGGAGTTTGTTAGCCACATTTTTAACAAAGGCATTTTGGGACCTCCCGTCATGAACGGTGCTGCTGTGATTTTGCTAATCTGTCCCAAAAGTTGATTTCCCACAGCTACCACACCATTGTGCGCCACAGGTGCAGAAACACATTTTGGGCAGGATGTGAAAAATGACAGTTGTACTGTTAATAAGGAGGTGTGAAAAAATGCCAGTGTTGTAAATCTGGCATGGAAATATTGCAAATTTGAGTAGTTACAAGGGCGCATGGAAACTGCACAACGCACGCTTGTAACAGTCATTTTATGGACTTTCGGCACCAAATTTTCAACATAGGCATTTTAGGACCTCTGCTCATGAACAGTGTCACCATCATTTCCTCAAACTGTCCCAAAATTTATTTTGACAGTGATGGTGCAATTCTGTGCCGGACATGCGAAAACACATTTTGGATAGGATATGTAAAATGACAGCTGTATTGTTCATCAGGAGGTGTGGAAAATGCCAAGTTTGAAAATCTGAGGAAAATATTACACACTCATGAAGGTTATGAGAGTGTGTGGAAACAGCACAATGCACACTCATAAAACAGCCATTTTTTGGATTTTTTTCACCCAACTTGCAACATGGGCTTTTTGAGAGCCCCCCTCATGAACAGTGGCACTGTCATTTCATTACTCGGTCCAAAAGGTGAGTCCGCACAGTGACTGAAAAAATCACCTTTTGGGATTAAATAACACCATGACAGTGACAGAATTCATGAGGAGGGGTCCCAATAACCCCAAGTTAAAAATTTGGTGCCAAAATTCCAAAAAATGACCGAGATATGCACCAAAGTTGAAAACATATTTATGCCATTATACAGCTTACCGGCATTTCTTCAGTTCACGGTCAGCTTTGAAGAGTGCAGACGATTCCCGTCCACTGAAGATCATCGTGTGGACTCGGAGGTATATGGGGTGGGGGTGGGGAGGCAGGGTGCCAGAAGGGGTGCGGATTGTGGAGGGGGCAGGAGATGGTGAGGGACTGCTTTTTTCACAGGGTTTAAAAAGAATCTTATGGGACAGTTTTTTTTTTCAGGGCAATTTAGCACAATGGGGTGGGCTCCAAGCATGCTACCTAAGTGTTTTTTTGGGAGGAATGCTGTAGCTGATGGGGATTGGGCACCCTGTAGGCAAACAATGAAAGTGGGGGAAGAGCTGAGGGGATTGGGCACCTCCCGCACATAACAAATGGGGGTGCATGATGCTGACGGGAGTGGGCCTCTGCCTGCACATACATTGTAACAGGGCATGCCGACAGGGAATTGGAAGCCCTAGTTGGCATTATGGCAGGCAGTGCCGCCATATTATTTACTTGTTTCACCAGGAAAGACATTAGAGGTCTGCTGCATATGACGAGCTTTGCTCGCATTGCAGCGGACCTTTCATTTTTTGCCATTCTTTTTATTCAGTTTAAAAAGAGTTCGATACACAGACTTATGGAACAAAGTACAATACATACAGGACCAGACATTGGTACTTAACAATCATATAAAATAAACATGACCATAAAGTAAGTCCCTGTAACCCTCCCTACCCACCCACCCATTAACCCACCCCTTAATCAGAAAACCCCCACACAAGGCGCTGTACTGTGAACTTTCTGACATGGGATCTATCTCTTGCTTAATTATGAATAAGCAATAATTAGCGGGACTAGATTTTCTCAAAAGAGGCAATTGATTATGGAGAATCGCTATCATTCTCTCTATCCTGAAGCTTGCAAGCAAATCTGCCAACCATTCTGAATAGGATATTGTAATGGAGTCTTTCCAATGTTTAAGAACTAATCTTTTCACAGTAATGGCAATTAAGGTCACATGTTATTTCCTCAATTTGACCGGAAGTCCGACAAAACTCTAATAAACAAACCTCGGTGTGAACATCGCACCTATTCCTAACAGTGAACTGGCTTTATCCTTTATTTCAGTCCACAACGGGGCAATTCTTGGACAATGCCAGAAGACATGAAGCATGTCTCCCTTCCCTAGGCCACATCTATAACACTTGGGTTCCTGTAAAACCTTTAACTCAGCTAATTTTTGAGGAGAGTAGTAAATGTTATGTAGAATTTTAAATTGGGTTAGTCTGAGACAATCTTGTCTCGTGAACTTGTGACAGTTCCTCCAAATATGCGTCCAGTCCAAGTTAATATTAAGGAAGGCCCTAGCCCAGTATGACGAAGGAGCCAGGTTTTCAGTAAATGCCCAATGAAACAGGACTTGGTAAATTCTCGAAACAGCATGAGGGGATCCTATCAAGGGTCGTATATCAGTCCAAAAGGCCATACGAGGTGAGGTAACCTTATTCAACCCAAGTTTCTGGACTAAAAGGTGTCGTAATTGATAAACCTTAAAAACGTCTTTCGCAGGTAAATTAAACTTATGGAGTATTTGAACTGTAGAACTAGGAACTCCACACTCATTGAGAAGATCCCTTAGCCTACAATCCCCCAGCTTAGGTAACCACCTTTGAGCGATAGTCTTATTTCCAATCCGCCATTGAGGATTGCCCACAATTGGTTGGGAACTGTCCATAGTATAATTATATTTCAGAAAATTGCAGATTTGACTATGAACCCTTAAGGAAACCCCAATAGGTGAATTTTTTAAAGAGGGAAGCAGCTTGGGGGTAATATAAAATAAAGCTTCGGGATTGAGACCCAAGCTCTTAATAAGACTGACCTCCAAATTTACCCACAGTGGGATGTAATCCGTATTGGAGGAGGAGGTGGGTGAGAAAGCCCATCTACCATATTTATTCATATGCGCCGCCCAAAAATAAAGAGCAAAGTGAGGTAATTTCAATCCACCCTGCAGCTTGGGTGCCGCCAGCTTGACATATGCCATCCTGGCTTTCTTGTAATTCCAGATGAAGTCAGCTACCATCTTATGGAGTTTATTAAACTATGTCAGGGGGAGCCAGACATTGAGCATGCATAAAGGGTAAAAAAGTCTGGGGAATATATTCATTTTTACAATATTTATTCTACCCCACAATGAGAGAGGGAGCTGTGCCCATCTTTTCATGTCTAACTCTATATTATGGACTAAGTTGTTCAAATTTAGATAACAGAACCTATCTGAATTACTTGACAAAATAAGGCCCAAATATTTAAGGGATTTAGGACTCCATCCCAATCCCAGACTTACAATGTCCCCTTTAAATACCCTATTGTTCAGGGGATATACAACTGTTTTCTCCTGGTTCAATTTGTAGTTGGCTAATGCACTAAATTCAGTTATAGCTTCAAGCAAAGCTGGGATTGAAGAAGCCGGATTTGTAACATAAATTAGTAAGTCATCCGCAAATGCCGTGACCTTAATAACCTGGTCTCTAATTTTGATCCCTCTAATCCTATTGTATAACACTATATGCCTAATCAAGGGTTCCAAGTACAGGTTGAACAAAAGAGGGGATAAAGGGCAGCCCTGCCTCGTCCCTACCTGTAATCGAAAAGATGACGATATGACCCCATTGCACACAATTCTGGCTGACGGGTTCAGGTATAAGGCCCTGATCCAACCAATAAATTTGTCCGGAAAACCAAATTTGTCCATCACCTGGAATAAGAAAGCCCAGTGGACCCTGTCGAATGCCTTCTCGGCGTCCAAAGACACCAACGCCAAGGGAAGAATGGTCTCTTCAGAGGCCGAGAAGACATGAGACAGTGTTCTAAAATGGTCTGCTGAAGATCTACCCTTCATAAAACCCACTTGCTCAACGCCAATTAATTTCGGCAACAATTTACTGATTCTGTCAGCCAGTATTTTAGATAGAATCTTTATGTCATAATTTAACAAGGAGATGGGCCGATAACTATCAGGCTTTTCAGGGGGTCTATTTGGTTTAGGTATCAATAATAAGCGCTTCGGACAAGTACTTGTCAGTATCTGTTCCGAGAGAATATGCTGGAATAATTTAGATAATAAGGGACCAAAATGGAGGAAAAGTTTTATAAAATTGACGAGAACCCGCCTGGGCGGGTGTCTTGTCAATTGGTAAACTTTAATTACAGATTCTATTTCACCATGTGTAATGTCAGCATTAAGAAGACTATGGTCCACCTCTTCCAATTTTGGGAGAGGTATCTGATCCAGATAAGACAGGATCACAGATTGCTTTGGTGGAGATTGCATACCCCCATATAGTGTTTCATAGTAATTCCGAAAAATTAGGGTTATGTCCTCCGGAGCCGTCTTAATGCACCTATCTTGTTCTGACCAGATTCCCTCAATTAAACGAGATGCTTCTAGCTGCGTAATCCACCTGGCCAAAAGCCTTCCTGGCTTCTCTCCTTGGTCTACGTAATTGGCTTTTGTTTTAATAATGGCCAGCTCTGCCTGATCTCCCAATAACCTAAGATATGCATCTTTAGTTTTGATTAATTTTAACTCAATCTCCTCCTGAGGATTAGAAATCATAGTATTTTGCAAGGACTTAATTTGATTTAACAAGTCTAACATAGTGGCATTTCTTTCTTTTTTCCTTCTGGTAGCCTGACTTATCAATAGCCCCCTCACATACACTTTAAACGTGGACCAAAGAATATCGGGTCTTACATTCCCCCTCGCATTAATCTCGATAAATTCCTCCATTTGAGTCGTCAGAGTCTGAACTACTTTGGGAGCCCTCAATAATTGGTTATTCACTTTCCATCTATTACCTTTGCGTATAAAGGAAGGAGAAGAGATCGTGACCTCCACTGCAGAATGGTCTGATAATGGGGCTGCCATGATCTTGGAACCAATAACACCTTTGAGCAAGGCATGGGAAAGGAATATGTAGTCGATCCGAGAGCCAGATCTATGCACCGGGGACAGGAAGGTATATTCCCTTGTTTGTGGATGGAGCACTCTCCAGACATCTGCCAGACCCAAATGAACCAGCATGTCGTTGAATGCAAGGGTAGCGTGTAAAGAACGCTTGGGTTCTAGAAGATCTATCCATCGAAGGATCAAGAACTAGATTAAATCTCCTCCTATAATCATTAGAAGGTGACTAAATGGCAACAAAATCTTTAGTAAATTTGACAAAAAATCATGGTTGTCAGAATTAGGCCCATAAATTGCCCCTAACAGAATTTCCATGTTATAAAGCTTCCCCCTCACTAAGACATATCTACCCTCTTTATCTCAGATAATTTTTATAGGGCTGAAAGGTACCGATCTATGTAGTAAAATCATAACCCCTCTACTCTTTGTGGTACCCTGTGAGAAGAAAATTTCTCCAATTTGCATTCTTCTCATACACTTGACCTTGTCCTGAAGTAAATGCGTTTCTTGCAAAAGCAACTCTAACTTCGTAGCCTCAATATACTTCAATATTCTGTATTGCTTTGCTTTATGTCTAACCCTTTAACATTCCATGTACAAAGTTTAATAAAGGTATCAGCCCCATGATCAAATACCAGCGTACAGTGTGTAACACATACTCCCATGACTCCTCGTAATTGCAGCCCCAGCAGCCTTGTGTCCTAACCCCCAAAACCGCCTCCTCCACCCTCACAAAACCCTTACTACCAATATAATCCCATACCCCAATACCCTTAAGTGCTCCCCTCAATATTAACTATCTCAGTAGTCTCCCTCCCTTCCCACCCAGCCATAACCATTTTGCACTACGGCCCATGATACCAGGATGCCTAGCCCACCCTTCCACGCTCCATCCTCTCCGCCCTTCCAACAAATAAATGAGAATCCGTATTTATCTACTTTCTACCTATCTTAAGAACCCTTAAATCGTTTAATAACAAAATTAGTGAATAGGCATGAAACATCTTGAAGCAGGAGTTCAGCTCCCCACCTCACATTCATATTTGTTCCATAATTCCAAATATATCTGGGGAGCAAAAAACCCTAAAATAAAACTAGGAAGCTTAACTGATGTGAGTTAGAACGGGTCTTTCCAGCCCCATATCCCGAAAGCAAAATGTGTCCTCCATAAAGTCCACTCGATTGAGTGAAGTAGAACAACAAAAAAAAAATATAATAATCTGGCAATTAATTAACCAAATTGAGCCCACATTTTAGGCACATCATCAAACTGATGAACATATATAGCCTTTAAGGCCCAGGACTCCAATATACCAAAGCAAACAAATATAGTATTGCCCTGGGCAAGCAGGAGCTAATATATTATAATTGACTGTCTCAGTCCAACCCATTGTAGGTAATTTCCTTTAGATCTCAAAACCATTCGTATGATATAAATGAGAGTCCAAGACTATACAGCTGTATCTCATATGTCCCCATTCATGGGTCCTTGAAGAGCGCTGGGAAAGCCTCACTGAGGGCTACTGATGCCAAGTCCGGAGATTCAAAAGTTTTCCATTCCTTGCCAATGGGGACCTGAAGCCTCACAGGATATCCCATTCTGAACTTCATCTCAGCAGCAATCAGCCGCTTAACTAATGGGTGAAAGGCAGCACGCTTCGTCGTATTGAAAGCGGAGGATCTTGAGCTACCTTAATCCGGACTCCTTCCCAGTAAATCTCTTTATCCTTCTGGCTTTATCTATCAGCAATTGCCTCTCTTGATAGTTGAGGAATTTTATGATAAAGGGTCTGGGAGGACGATCTGGTGAAGGTAGTGGTCGTAATGCCCGGTGGGCTCTTTCCATGATGTACTTAGACCCGAAGGGCGAAGGCCCTGCAATATTCTCTGTTAACTTCTGAGCAAATTTAATCGGTTCTTGCCCCTCAGCTTTTTCTGGCAAACCGATAAAAACTACATTGTTGCGCCGGCTCCGGCCCTCCAGGTCTTCCACCTTTAGTTCTAACTTGTGCATTCTCTGAGAAATCTTACTGATTGCCGTGTCGGTTCTTTCCTTGCTTCCTTCCAGAGATTTGATGCGTGCTTCATTGTCTGAAGCTTTGCGAGTGAGATCCTCGATGGCCAGGTTAATATTCTTTAGTTCTCCTGCCATATCTAGAATTGTAGATTTAAGAGGCCCAATTTCTTCCAGGAAGCAGACAGAGTTAAAGGTTCCTCCGATGCGCTGTGGTCGCTTGCCCCTTGAACCGACGCCGAAGCCGAGGCCTTCGATTTTTTTGCAGCCTTTTCCGGAGTCGCAGGAGGGGTGTGTTTGGGGGGCAGCTTCCTCATTTCTGCCTCCATAGATTTCAGAGCTCAGGTTCTTCTCTGGCACCCTTCCAACGAGAAACTTCAAGTTTGAGCAGTTTAAACGGAGTTTTTCTCGATAAAAGACGGGCGATGGACGGAGCTCCCGGAAAACCAGCTACTCCACGTCCCACATCACGTGACTCCCCCAGCGGACCTTTCATTTGATGTGATCACCACATTAAGTAAGCATGGTGTGGCGCCAGCATGCAGGCTGATTGGGGAACGAGGGATGCACCTACTGATGTGTACCCTGCATTCACCCAGCAGTGACCGCGCCTTCAAATATGCTACTACCACAATATGTTGGCTGCGCATGTGCAAGCCAACATAAAAATAAATCACAGTTAGCATCACCAGAGTTTTCATACATTTGCCTTTAGCAAAAGAAACCTCTTGCTTCTCCTACTGTTGTGCTCAGGTAATGTTGAGCTCAACTCTGGCCCCCAAGAAGCCCTCACTTCTCCATCTGACCTAGCAAGGCTCAAATGAATGAGATTTATGCATGTTAATGTCTGCAGTCTTCTAAAAAAGATTACTATGATCCAGGCTTGGGTTAGCTACACCTTGCCAGATGTTCTGGTGGTCTCTGAATCTTGGCTTAGACCAGCTACTCCAGATAGAGAAATTAACATTCCCAACTACTTGCTGTATAGAGCTGACAGACAGACTAGAGGCGGAGGGGAGGCCATCTATGTTAAGGATAAATTCATGGTATCATGTCTTGACTAGTCCTCTGTCACAAACGAATTTGAATGCCTGTCTCTTAAGGTTGAGTTATCTTCTTCCATTGCGCTTTGTGTAATAGGATTCTATAGGCCTCCGTCTGCTGGTTTACAGCTTCTGACTCATCTAAGCTCTATATTGGGGCACGGGACCCTTGAAACAATTATCTTAGGGGACCTTAATTTTGATTGGCTATCCAAGGCCTCAACACCACTTAAATCTTTCTGTGACAGCCTTGGGTTGGTGCAACTTATTGATGAACCCACAAGCCCCAACAAAAAGAACCCTAGTAATAGTACCCTGCTGGATGTTACCTTAGTAAGTAAACCCCATCTATTCTCCCATGCTGGTACCATTTTCTCTGATATCAGTAATCACTATTTCATTGCTGGTGTAAGATCAGTACATAAGCCACTGTCTGCAACAAAGTTTTCCACTAAGTAGTCTAGAATCAACTTTTATCTGTTTGCCACGTTGTGAACTGAAATGTTCCCTGCACTGGCAGGATTTCTACATAGTGAATACAGTAAATATGGCATATGACATCTTTTTTGAAATACTGTCTGGGGCTATAAATAAGTATGCCTCTCTGGTTAAAGTCCATGTGATGAATAAAGCCAGTCGTTGGTTCTCTTCAGAACTCAAGGCCTCAATGTTAGAGAGAGATAAGCTTTGGAAAAAAGCACGCAGAACTAAGACTGACTCAGACTGGTACCAGTTTAGGAGGGCACGGAACCAATGCACTAAGATGGTTAGAGAAGCAAAGGCTGTATTTTATCACACTGAACTTGACCCTGCTGCCAAGAGCTCCTTCAAATTTTGGAAACAATCAAGGACCTGTCTGGGCATAGGTCTGGAAACTCCCTTCCAACTAAGATTAATTCTGGTAGTGCCACCATCTGTGATGGAATGGGGATCCTGGATTGCTTTAGCAACCACTTTGGTACTACAGGGTTAACATTTGACAGCTCCTCTGCGTGTTTGGTATGCTCTCAGCTAGGCCTACAAAATCATGAATCCCCTGCCCCTAACTCAGTTTTATCCCTTCAGCCTGCATCCCTGAAAGAGGTCGAAGATCTTCTGT
The DNA here is from genome assembly GCA_016271365.2 of Neoceratodus forsteri. NCBI lineage: Eukaryota > Metazoa > Chordata > Ceratodontiformes > Ceratodontidae > Neoceratodus > Neoceratodus forsteri. Next base: position 813,865,352 of record CM028129.1, on the reverse strand, counting down.
TACAGCTGGATATTAAGAAAAGTGCTGCTGCTGACTTCCTAGACCCCTATTTTCTAAAGATTGCTTGTCATGTTTTAGCTGTGCCAATTACTCATCTTTTCAACTTATGAATGTCTCAGAGGATCCTCCCTCCCTTATGAAAAATAGCCCATGTCATTCCTCTGTTTAAATCTGGGGACCCCGTGACCTTAACAATTACAGGCCGATTTCCCTTCTTCCCATTCTGTCTAAATTACTGGACAAAATAGTGATCACCTAGCTCAGGACTTACCTAGAATATATGAATCTATTGAACCCTGTGCAATCTGGTTTCAGAGCAAAACATAGCACCATTTCAGCACTTGCTAAAGTGACTAATGATTGGCAGCATGACCTGGATAATAGAAACTTCATCTGTGCTGTGTTTTTGGATCTAAGCAAGGCCTTCGACACTGTCGACCACAGCCTGCTTCTCTTCTTCCTGCGGAGTATAGGTCTGGACTCATTATCAATGCGATGGTTTGCTGATTACCTTACGAGCCCGGTTTCAGCAGGTTAAGGCAGAAGGTGAACTTTCTCCTCTTAAACCTATACAAAGAGGTGTGCCTCAGGGATCCATCCTTGGTCCCTTACTGTTTGCAATCTACATTAATAACATTGATGACAGCATAAATAAGGCCAACATCCACTTGTTCGCAGATGACATGGTACAGTAGCAGCCACAGACACTGCTAGCTATTTCCCGAAATTTTTTTGTGATATTTCCAGAAATATCTCATGCTTTCTCCATTTCCACAGTAGGGGCAGCAGAGAGATACTCTTTAGAAATTTTGTGAAATATCTGGAAATTGCTGGCAATGTCTATGGCTACTACTGTACTTTACCTAAGCCGTCCGGCGCCAGAAGCTGCTTGTGGAGACCTCCAAGCTGAATTTAACCTGTTGCAGAGCCAGCTTCTAAACAAAAAGCTCCTACTCAATGCCAAAAAAATGAAAGCAATGCTCTTTTCTCCCTTTATTCATGCAGTGAACCCTGATAGTACTGTAGCAATTCCACAGATCACCACAATTCAAGGCAAAACTTGGAATTTGTTACAAAATGTAAATACTTGGGAGTGTGGCTTGACCACAGACTCTCATTCACTGATCATATCAAGGATCTACTAAAGAAACTGAGGCAGAGGCTAGGTCTTTTCTTTAGAATGAACCTTTTTCTTCCTAGAGATGCTAAGCTGAGTTTGGTCCAAACATTTCTTTCTCTGATTATACAGACTTCCTATATAGTCAGTGCCCCACCTCTTCTCTTGCAAAATTGGACACACTTTATCATAGAGCACTTAGGTTTATAACTGGTCTTCCCTTTCCACTCATCATCATTGTTCCCTGTATGCAGTGTGGGTGGACTTCCTTCAGTACAGGTGGAATAGAAATGCTGTACTATGGACATTCGGAGCTATTACCAAAAAATGTCCCCTATACATTTCTGACTGTCTCCTGCTAAGTGTGTTAGGAAACTATGCACTGAGAAGTTACTCATTTATTTCTCTGAATATACCCAAGATTAAATCAAGCTTTAGTAGAGTGGCCATAAGCTTTGTGCTACCCTTTCTGTGGAATAAACTGCAAAAAACATTGAAACTAAGCATCCCTGTCAGCTTGGATACCTTCAAGACATTATATGCCTGTTATGTCAGGAACCTTGCTACTGTTTCCCACATCCCTAGTAAGCCTTTGTGTCCGAGGTGTTCATCAAACCTGTCTGACTCCTTATATCATGCCATGGCCATTTGGTTCCCATCCCCTTCCTCGCACCTATTATCTGTTCTACTTCCTCCACCTCCTGCATTCTCCTCCCTCTGTCTTCGCTATAGCCCTTCTGGTATCCCTTCCTGCCCTATATAGCCTTGTTGTCCTGGCCTGGACCAGGCAATGTATGTGTTATATATGTCTCCTATCCACTAATATTAGTTAACCTTGTTCCTATGTGAATGTCACACAGATATTATTCTGTACATGTTGCCTATGTCTCATGAATGTGCCAAACTGCTGTAAGCCTATCTGTGCCACTGTTCTACTTACCTTGGAATGGTATTTATTGTAAACTCTTGTTTGATTGTATATTTATGTATATTTACCTGATTTGGTTGATTGTATATAAATGTATTTTACTTTGATCATGTTCTAACCAGGTCAATCTTGTAAACAGGCATTGCTCAATGGTGTTCACCTGGATAAATAAATATGTTGATTGATTTATTGATTGAAAAGACTTAAAATTCTATTTTGGGGTAATGTTATGTAACCGAGGTCTGGTGATGCCAACTGTAATTTTTTACTGGACAGCTTGGGTCTTGCTGCTGATTATTAATTAAATACAATATACAGATTTTCTTAATTTCATGTTTTTACTACCATAGTTATGCTCCTACTTACCAGTCACCTTCCATCAGCTTCCTTGTCAGTGAGTTTCAGCTCCAGCCTGGAAACCCCACCACTCTCTTATGGATTATCCTCCATGGGAGAGCCATTGGGGTTTGGAGGCAGGACTCTGGATACTCATTCCAATTGGAGGTTGGAGCACTTGAGCAAGTGGAACTCAAGGGGACCACAGGCTTCATCCTGTACATTGGGTTCATTTTTGCTATATCTTCCTCTCAGATGCTTGCATGCAGTGCTCCAAATAGGCACACATAACAGTGTACTGACAGGGAGCTGGTCAAAAAAGACTCCACCCCTACTACTCTGCAAGTTCCTGACTTCGGCACTCTCTGCAGTCTCCAAACTGGCAATATTGCCGTGGGACTTGATCCCCCATTCCCAGAAGAAGAAGAATGCATCCTCTAGAGTGCTCAGTCCTCCCTCTGTTGGCCTTCTAGATTAACTGGGTTCTGGTTGTGAACCCGGGTCACTGGTATGATGAGTGGCAGCACTGCTGCAGCACCATCAGGCCAGCTTATTGATTTCTTTTCTATTCATTAAAACCATTTTCTAAGCACAAGGACACATTTAGGTACCCAGTCATGCAGAAATATACAGACATTCGAGGGCAATGGTTGAGGGCACTTGGTTTCATCTAATGCCTCACAACACATCCAAGTCAACCTTATATTTCAGCATGACTGACACATTGTTGTGTCTTATTACATAATTGGGAAATGGAATTTCCCTGCAAATGTGTGGACCCCAGCCTAGACCTGTCTAGTGCATGGACTCTTGAGCACAGTCTGGATGCAATAATGCTGTGCTTGCCATCCAGGACTAGCTTTAATGCAATCACACTCTCTAGTTATCTTCTCCTTCCTTCTTTGCAGGCAGGATTGAAACAATTAAGGAGATCTTCCTCTAGGTTTCCTGTTCACTCAGCTTCATTTTCTTTGTAGAAGCTGCCCTCATTCCCATGAATAAGTAATGGGTGTAATTACCTCACATATTCCACATGCCTAATGACTGTCAGAATCTCTTGTGCTCCTGGAAATCACTGACATGTAATAAGTGTTTTGAAAACATCAACAGTGCCAGCTCACTTAAGGAGATCTCATCATATTGGGTACCAGAACAAAATAAGCTTTGACCAGGCTCCAAGTCCCTCCAGTCCAGGGTCAAATATTTAAACCTCCTCCAGCTTGTAATGGTCCCAACATTTTCACCCCATACTCTCTATCTGCAGTATAACTTGTTAGACAGACACTTTCATCATATACCTGTTGCTGAAACACCCCTGATGTGTTTAATGATCATTGTGTTACATACTGCATAAGGAAGGCAAATGCTGCCAATGCCCCACCCAGGCTAGCACCTCAACATTAGGTCCTTCCATAACTTCTACCACAAGTCTCTCCTGTTAGTACAGCACAGTGCAGACTGGAGCTTGATGAAAGGCACTGTGGATGTTAAACTGGCCAATGCCCAGCTTACAGACTGTTTTTCATAAGATTTATGAGTTCCATGAAGCAATTGGAAAAATCAGGTAAGTAGTACCCATCTTCCATGGGTCTCTGCTGGGATCTTTGAAATGATCTGGAAATTTGACACTGCCTGGGCCACACATGAAGTCCTACTGAAGTAATCTGACAGAGTCCTTTACAGCAGACTTTACAACTTGTGCACTTCTGAGTCAGGAATCCCAAATCAGTCTACTTGGTTGACAAATTCCATTATGCCACTACCAACCTGAAATATATCTGGACAATTACTCTTAATCTTTTAAGCCCCACCTCCATCTCAGTCAAATCATTTATTCAGTCTCAAAGTTGGATCACAGAACATCCGCCTCTGGCTCACAGCTGAAAGTATAAGGGCTACCCACACAGAATCCACAAGAAGGCACAGAAGGGGCACATTGGAACATACAAGCAGGAACTGCAGACCCACAAGCTGAGAGTTATAATAAACTAAGCCTGTTTATTATGTGAGAGTGCAGCATTTACCCTTGTGGTTTGAGTCTTTACTTTGCTCTTCATCAGGGGGTGAATAAAAAAAGCATTTTAAGTATTTTTATTTATGCAACAGGGGTCAGGATAAAAACTGTAGAATAAAACCATTTATCTTCGCTACTATGGTAATAAATTTATTTATCCACATAGTAACTACATCATCACCCATTTATTCACACAGTAACTTACATCACTAGCTCATTTATCTACACGTTCTCTTCAGAATTCATTTAGAATGTTCTGCCTCAGAAGCAGTACTAACCATATTTAAATGTCAATAACTTAAAACAAAAAAGATAACATGGTACTGTGAGCTCGAAAATTGTTCAGCACAAAATTATCTACAAAATGAATACTCTTTCATTTATATAAACCTTGTATATTGTATATGATTAGCAAGAAAACAGAAGAAAATGTAATTTTTGTTCACTTTTTGACAAACAAATATAAATAACTTTAAAACAAAAATGATAGCAAGGTACTGTGAGCACTAAAATGTTCAGCTCAAAATATCTACAAAATGAGTGGTGTTTCATTTATAGATACCATTTTTTTTATAATTAGCAAAACAACATAAAATTCAATTTTCTTTTTCCTTTTTGACAAATTATTTACACCTACCAAAATCAAAATGTTCACTCAACATCTAAACCTGTTGCATAAATGGAATATGCAGTGGTTCAGTTTGTGATAATGCATTTATTTTGTACAGTTTCAGTGACCTCTAGTAACTCTCACTTGTGCCTTGACTTTCGTGAGGATGCCAGATCACTGGAAACTGCACAAGATAAATGCATTATCACACACTGAACCGCTGCATATCCCTTTATATATACCACACCAGTGGTAAATAAACTAGGTAAATAAATTATGTTATTTGGGTAGAAATATTTATTTTCACTTAGAACACCATTTAGTTAACATAGAACATGTTATTTCCACTTAGAGTCTGGCAATAGAACACAGAGGACAATGGACAAGATAAAGAACTTACAATGGAAAGAAAAACAGTTTTAAGCTAAAACAAGGAAAACACCTAGGTCTCCACCTTGACCCCCACCTCTCATACAATTTCCACGTTGGTAACCTCATAAAGAAGGAGCATGTCAGACTTGGTCTGCCCCACAGGATTAGAAAGTTCCTCATCCCTGCATTCAGACTTCACCTCGCTAGCTCTCTACCCCTGCCCCTTATCGACTATGGATCTATTGTCTTCTTTCTCCCTACCTCATCCCTCCTTTTCTCCAAACGTAGAGTCACATACAACAGCATAGCACGTTTTGTCACCAGTCTCCCCTGGAGAACACACCACTGCTAACTTTATTCCTCCCTCGAGTGGCCAACTCTAGAAGGTAGGTTCCATCTTAAGATGCCTCTCTCCCCTACATAAGATACACCTTAATATCCCCCAGCATTGTCTCCCTATTCCCACTCACAGCGTCAGGGCTTTTGAATTGAGGTGCCTCAATTCTGGTTTTTGACACCCCTTTCTACAGAACTAAGCATGATTAGAACTCCATTACCTTCAAAGGAAAGAAGCTTTACAAAAATCTACCCCCAAAAAACCAGGCCTGTGGGTCCATATACTCTTTCAACTCCTTCCTAAAGGAGCACATCCTCCTATCGTCCACCTGCAGCTGCCCTGATAGGCCTCCTCCATTGCCCTCTCGATAAATCCCAGCAGCTATCTCTCCACCACATCATGTGCAGTTTCTTCTCCCACTGAGTGCACTAAAACTTACTGCCTATACAATACCTGAAAACATTTCTGTTTATCGGTCTGCCTTCTGGTCTACTCTTGTACAATTTTACCCATGTAATATGCTAGTTTTATTTTGCACTTGTTAGTTCTTTGTACTTCTTTACACCTGTATATATATAATGTACCTCTATACACCTGTATATACAATGTATTTACTTTATTGTATGTTGTAAGTAGTTCATTGTATGTTCTGTGTATTCCATTGGCCTATGCATTTGTTCATCTGTTGTATTTCCTACACTGGACATTTGTGAAAATGGACATTTTCTGCTCATATACCTTCCAGTATACAAATAAAATTGATTGATTGATTGATTAATTATCTTTGGTCACCCAGTCAAAGAAGTCTACCAGATTCATTTGGCATGACCCTCCCGTGAATCCATGTTGTCTATGGTCTTGCAACCCATTGGATTCAAGATACTCTACCAGTTTTTCTTTCACATCATGGAGCGAGTCAACTATCTTGTCCCCCTTAGTGTTATAAATGAACCCTTATCAGTCAGCTGGAGACCCCGGCTTCCAGATCACTGATGAAGATATTGACTAGCAGTAACCCCAGCACCAGTCCTTGAAGGACAACGCTAGGTATCCCTCTCTAGCTGGAGTAGTGTCTATTTACCACAATCTTCTGCTTCCTGTCCCCAAGCCAGTTAGTACTTTAACTTGTGTATGTTTTGAATATGTATACCATGCTGGTTTACTTTGTCTAGATGCTTGTCATGTGCCACAGCGTGAGATACCTTGCTGAAGTCCAGACAAACTATGTCTATGACCCTGCCACATCCACCTTCTTTGCCACCCTTTCAAAGAAGGTGATTAAGTTGATTTGGCACAGCCTGCCCTCATAAAGCCATTCTGAGAGGGGGCAGAAACATTGGCCTCAAGCAATCGCTCCATTATTCTGTTCTTAATAATGGCTTTCAGGTCCTTACACAGCACTTTTTTTAGGCTGACTGACCTGTAGATGCCCAAGTCTGACTCATACCCTTTCTTAAAGATGTGGACCAAATTGGACACAATTTAGTACTTCAGTAGACTCCTGAATAATTATTGTCAAGTGGTCCCATCATTTGCATCTTTAGCTACACCATAATCCTGAAGTGCATCCTGTTTGTCCCTTCGAACTTACTCAACCTGATCTGTTCCAGGAAGTTAACGGCCAGTGTGGGTGTAATGTTAACTCACCTGCCTCATAAATCTACTATTCAAACCTGCACTGTCCTACTGGCTACAATCACAGTCCTGAATATTTCCTAAATCCCATAACTTTCAAAACCATGGGTCAAAAAGTTTTGCTGTCTTGGTGCCAGCTACTTGGAATTATCTAATGCCTTTGGAATGCTATCAGATTTGAAGCATCAGTGTTTTTGCAAGAACATGGTCACTTCAAAGTGATATCAATATTTTACATAATTAAAAGTTTAGTTCTGTTTTTGCATTTCACATTAGGGCCCAATAATGACTTTCCTATGTGGTCAGCTGCATAATCTCCCTCTGGTCCAGAATCTCCAACTTTGCTAACCTCTGCTCTAAGGCCAGATCATATTACTCCTTCACTGCTCTGCTGGGGTGGCTTCCTGTTAGATGGTGAGGTGACTCAAGGTAAAGTACTTTGTTTAACATGCAAACCCTGAAATAACTGGGACCCCATATCTCCTCAAACTTCTGATCCCCTCACACCTAGCAAAAATAGGGCATCATAGCAGGGCCTACTCAAGATTCCTTCCTCCTGCCTTAAATCAGCAGGAGACAGTGCCTTTGTGCTATGGAATGCTCTTCCATGGGTGGTCTGATGTGCCTCATTAGTGGTCATATTAATATCCCAAATCTGCCAGCATTGCTAAATGTAGGACTTCCTAGACAGACATGTTCATAATAATTGAATTCTGAACAATTCTGTGTCACATTCATATTTTATATTGCTTGTCCTGCTATTTTTGTGCACTTACGTTTTGTTGGTATTTATTGTTAAGCACTCTTGTAAAGGTGCTATAGAAAATAAAGAACTACTGCCACTACTACAGTATTACATTTAAGATAAAACTTGTACCTTAGAAACATAGACAGTGTCAATTGAAAAATACCACAGATCTATCCAGTCTGCCCTGTTTTACCCTACCCTACCCCATAACCTATTGCCTGAGCAGGTTTCCCCCCTCACCTCCCACCTCCTTTCTCCCTGGCTTACTGCTACCCCATGAATAACTATCAGGCACCTTACTCTGTCCCAGCATCACACCAGCAAAATAAAAATAAACAAACATTTGTCAATGCCGAATGATGTCTCGCTGGCATTGGCATTGGTGAAACGGAGTTAGAGAAGCATGATAGGAATGGTAGTGAAGTATTGAAGTGATGTCAACCCCACCCCACCCTGTAGAGACCAACAGGCATTGGGGTGTGCCTTTGGGTCATCAGCTATAATGCTCATGGCATTGTACCTCACCCTACCCTGTAGACACTGACAAGTGTTGTGGTGTGCTTTGGGGTCTTTGGGCATTATACTTACCCCATTCCAGAAGGAAATACGCTGAAGTGAGTACAGTATAGGAGAATGGGGTGAACTTTGAGGCCAAACAGTGCAAGGCACACCATGATGCCTGTCACTGGCTGCAGGGTGGGGTGGGGTGGAATGGCGTGAGCATTACAGCCGATGATCCCAAGTCACATCCCTGATGCCTGTCAGTCTCTACAGGGTGGGGTGCTACAGTTGGAAACCCTAACACCGTAGGAGTGTGTTGGTATTTTCACTCCAAATTTTCAACATGGGCTTTTTGTGAGCCCACCTCATGAAAAGTGGCACAATCAGTTTGTTAGCTGAAAGGTGGTTTTGCACAGTAGATATGCCATTTGGCAACACAGAGACAAAACACATTTTGGTCAGGATGTGGAAATGACAACTGTATTGTTCATGAGGAGGCGAAGAAATGGTAACGTTGAAAATCTGGTGTGAAAATATGGAAATTGGTGAAGTCATGAGCATGCATAGAAACTGCGCAACAGACGCCCATAACCCAGTTATTTTTGGAGTTTGTTAGCACATTTTAACAAAGGCATTTTGGGACCTCCGTCATGAACGGTGCTGCTGTGATTTTGCTAATCTGTCCCAAAAGTTGATTTCCCACAGCTACCACACCATTGTGCGCCACAGGTGCAGAAACACATTTTGCAGGATGTGAAAATGACAGTTGTACTGTTAATAAGGAGGTGTGAAAAAATGCCAGTGTTGTAAATCTGGCATGGAAATATTGCAAATTTGAGTAGTTACAAGGGCGCATGGAAACTGCACAACGCACGCTTGTAACAGTCATTTTATGGACTTTCGGCACCAAATTTTCAACATAGGCATTTTAGGACCTCTGCTCATGAACAGTGTCACCATCATTTCCTCAAACTGTCCCAAAAATTTATTTTGGACAGTGATGGTGCAATTCTGTGCCGGACATGCGAAAACACATTTTGGATAGGATATGTAAAATGACAGCTGTACTGTTCATCAGGAGGTGTGGAAAATGCCAAGTTTGAAAATCTGGAGTGAAAATATTACACACTCATGAAGGTTATGAGAGTGTGGAAACAGCACAATGCACACTCATAAAACAGCCATTTTTGGATTTTTTCACCCATACTTGCAACATGGGCTTTTTGAGCCCCCTCATGAACAGTGGCACTGTCATTTCATTACTCGGTCCAAAAGGTGAGTCCGTGACAGTGACTGAAAAATCACCTTTGGGATTAAATAACACCATGACAGTGACAGAATTCATGAGGAGGGTCCCAATAACCCAAGTTAAAAATTTGGTAAAATTCCAAAAATGACCGAGATATGCACCAAAGTTGAAAAACATATTTATGCCATTATACAGCTTACCGGCATTTCTTCAGTTCACGGTCAGCTTTGAAGAGTGCAGACGATTCCCGTCCACTGAAGATCATCGTGCTGGACTCGGAGGCATGGGGTGGGGGTGTGGGAGGCAGGGTGCCAGAAGGGGGGAGAGTGATGGGAGGGGCAGGAGATGGTGAGGGACTGCTTTTTTTCACAGGGTTTAAAAAGAATCTTTGGGACAGTTTTTATTTTCAGGGCAATTTAGCACAATGGGTGGGCCCAAGCATGCTACCTAAGTGTTTTTTTGGGAGGAATGCTGTAGCTGATGGGGATTGGGCACCCTGTAGGCAAACAATGAAAGTGGGGGGAAGAGCTGAGGGGATTGGGCACCTCCCGCACATAACAAATGGGGGTGCATGATGCTGACGGGAGTGGGCCTCTGCCTGCACATACATTGTAACAGGGCATGCCGACAGGGAATTGGAAGCCCCTCAAAGTTGGCATTATGGCAGGCAGTGTGTCAGCCATATTATTTACTTGTTTCACCAGGAAAGACATTAGAGGTCTGCTGCATATGACGAGCTTTGCTCGCATTGCAGCGGACCTTTCATTTTTTGCCATTCTCTTTTATTCAGTTTAAAAGAGTTCGATACACAGACTTATGGAACAAAGTACAATACATACAGGACCAGACATTGGTACTTAACAATCATATAAAATAAACATGACCATAAAGTAAGTCCCTGTAACCCTCCCTACCCACCCACCCATTAACCCACCCCCTTAATCAGAAACCCCCACACAAGGCGCTGTACTGTGAACTTTCTGACATGGGATCTATCTCTTGCTTAATTATGAATAAGCAATAATTAGCGGGGACTAGATTTTCTCAAAAAGAGGCAATTGATTATGGAGAATCGCTATCATTCTCTCTATCCTGAAGCTTGCAAGCAAATCTGCCAACCATTCTGAATAGGATATTGTAATGGAGTCTTTCCAATGTTTAAGAACTAATCTTTTCACAGTAATGGCAATTAAGGTCACATGTTATTTCCTCAATTTGACCGGGAAGTCCGACAAAACTCCTAATAAACAAACCTCGGGTGTGAACATCGCACCTATTCCTAACAGTGAACTGGCTTTATCCTTTATTTCAGTCCACAACGGGGCAATTCTTGGACAATGCCAGAAGACATGAAGCATGTCTCCCTCCCCTAGGCCACATCTATAACACTTGGGTTCCTGTAAAACCTTTAACTCAGCTAATTTTGAGGAGAGTAGTAAATGTTATGTAGAATTTTAAATTGGTTAGTCTGAGACAATCTTGTCTCGTGAACTTGTGACAGTTCCTCCAAATATCGCTCCAGTCCAAGTTAATATTAGAAGGCCCTAGCCCAGTATGACGAAGGAGCCAGGTTTTCAGTAAATGCCCAATGAAACAGGACTTGTAAATTCTCAAACAGCATGAGGGATCCTATCAAGGGTCGTATATCAGTCCAAAAGGCCATACGAGGTGAGGTAACCTTATTCAACCCAAGTTTCTGGACCAAAAGGTGTCGAATTGATAAACCTTAAAACGTCTTCGCAGGTAAATTAAACTTATGGAGTATTTGAACTGTAGAACTAGGAACTCCACACTCATTGAGAAGATCCCTTAGCCTACAATCCCCCAGCTTAGGTAACCACCTTTGAGCGATAGTCTTATTTCCAATCCGCCATTGAGGATTGCCCACAATTGGTTGGGAACTGTCCATAGTATAATTATATTTCAGAAAATTGCAGATTTGACTATGAACCCTTAAGGAAACCCCAATAGGTGAATTTTTTAAAGAGGGAAGCAGCTTGGGGGTAATATAAAATAAAGCTTCGGGATTGAGACCCAAGCTCTTAATAAGACTGACCTCCAAATTTACCCACAGTGGGATGTAATCCATTGGAGGAGGAGGTGGGTGAGAAAGCCCATCTACCATATTTATTCATATGCTACGCTCAAAATAAAGAGCAAAGTGAGGTAATTTCAATCCACCCTGCAGCTTGGGTGCCGCCAGCTTGACATATGCCATCCTGGCTTTCTTGTAATTCCAGATGAAGTCAGCTACCATCTTATGGAGTTTATTAAACTATGTCAGGGGGAGCCAGACATTGAGCATGCATAAAGGGTAAAAAAGTCTGGGGAATATATTCATTTTTACAATATTTATTCTACCCCACAATGAGAGAGGGAGCTGTGCCCATCTTTTCATGTCTAACTCTATATTATGGACTAAGTTGTCTAAATTTAGATAACAGAACCTATCTGAATTACTTGACAAAATAAGGCCCAAATATTTAAGGATTTAGGACTCCATCCCAATCCCAGACTTACAATGTCCCCTTTAAATACCCTATTGTTCAGGGATATACAACTGTTTTCTCCTGGTTCAATTTGTAGTTGGCTAATGCACTAAATTCAGTTATAGCTTCAAGCAAAGCTGGGATTGAAGAAGCTGGATTTGTAACATAAATTAGTAAGTCATCCGCAAATGCCGTGACCTTAATAACCTGGTCTCTAATTTTGATCCCTCTAATCCTATTGTATAACACTATATGCCTAATCAAGGGTTCCAAGTACAGGTTGAACAAAAGAGGGATAAAGGGCAGCCCTGCCTCGTCCCTACCTGTAATCGAAAGATGACGATATGACCCCATTGCACACAATTCTGGCTGACGGGTTCAGGTATAAGGCCCTGATCCAACCAATAAATTTGTCCGAAAACCAAATTTGTCCATCACCTGGAATAAGAAAGCCCAGTGGACCCTGTCGAGATGCCTTCGTCCGTCCAAAGACACCAACGCTAAGGGAAGAATGGTCTCTTCAGAGGCCGAGAAGACATGAGACAGTGTTCTAAAATGGTCTGCTGAAGATCTACCCTTCATAAAACCCACTTGCTCAACGCCACTAATTTCGCAACAATTTACCTGATTCTGTCAGCCAGTATTTTAGATAGAATCTTTATGTCATAATTTAACAAGAGATGGCCGATAACTATCAGGCTTTTCAGGGGTCTATTTGGTTTAGGTATCAATAATAAGCGCTCGGACAAGTACTTGTCAGTATCTGTTCCAGAGAGAATATGCTGGAATAATTTAGATAATAAGGGGACCAAAATGGAGGAAAAAGTTTTATAAAAATTGGACGAGAACCCGTCTGGGCCGGGTGTCTTGTCAATTGGTAAACTTTTAATTACAGATTCTATTTCACCATGTGTAATGTCAGCATTAAGAAGACTATGGTCCACCTCTTCCAATTTTGGGAGAGGTATCTGATCCAGATAAGACAGGATCACAGATTGCTTTGGTGGAGATTGCATACCCCCATATAGTGTTTCATAGTAATTCCGAAAAATTAGGGTTATGTCCTCCGGAGCCGTCTTAATGCACCTATCTTGTTCTGACCAGATTCCCTCAATTAAACGAGATGCTTCTAGCTGCGCAATCCACCTGGCCAAAAGCCTTCCTGGCTTCTCTCCTTGGTCTGAATTGGCTTTTGTTTTAATAATGGCCAGCTCTGCCTGATCTCCCAACAACCTAAGATATGCATCTTTAGTTTTGATTAATTTTAACTCAATCTCCTCCTGAGGATTAGAAATCATAGTATTTTGCAAGGACTTAATTTGATTTAACAAGTCTAACATAGTGGCATTTCTTTCTTTTTTCCTTCTGGTAGCCTGACTTATCAATAGCCCCTCACATACACTTTAAAGCGTGGACCAAAGAATATCAGGTCTTACATTCCCCTCACATTAATCTCGATAAATTCCTCCATTTGAGTCGTCAGAGTCTGAACTACTTTGGGAGCCCTCAATAATTGGTTATTCACTTTCCATCTATTACCTTATGATAAAGGAAGGAGAAGAGATCGTGACCTCCACTGCAGAATGGTCTGATAATGGGGCTGCCATGATCTTGGAACCAATAACACCTTTGAGCAAGGCATGGGAAAGGAATATGTAGTCGATCCGAGAGCCAGATCTATGCACCGGGACAGGAAGGTATATTTGTTTGTGGATGGAGCACTCTCCAGACATCTGCCAGACCTAAATGAACCAGCATGTCGTTGAATGCAAGGGTAGCCGTGTAAAGAACGCTTGGTTCTAGAAGATCTATCCATCGAAGGATCAAGAACTAGATTAAAATCTCCTCCTATAATCATTAGAAGGTGACTAAATGGCAACAAAATCTTTAGTAAATTTGACAAAAAATCATGGTTGTCAGAATTAGGCCCATAAATTGCCCCTAACAGAATTTCCATGTTATAAAGCTTCCCCCTCACTAAGACATATCTACCCTCTTTATCTCAGATAATTTTTATAGGGCTGAAAGGTACCGATCTATGTAGTAAAATCATAACCCCTCTACTCTTTGTGGTACCCTGTGAGAAGAAAATTTCTCCAATTTGCATTCTTCTCATACACTTGACCTTGTCCTGAAGTAAATGCGTTTCTTGCAAAAAAGCAACTCTAACTTTCGCAGCCTCAATATACTTCAATATTCTGTATTGCTTTGCTTTATGTCTAGCCCCTTTAACATTCCATGTACAAAGTTTAATAAAGGTATCAGCCCCCATGATCAAATACCAGCGTACAGTGTGTAACACATACTCCCATGACTCCTCGTAAATTGCAGCCCCAGCAGCCTTGTGTCCTAACCCCCCAAAAAACCGCCTCCCTCCACCCTCACAATAACCCTTACTACCAATATAATCCCATACCCCAATACCCTTAAGTGCTCCCTCAATATTAACTATCTCAGTAGTCTCCCTCCCTTCCCACCCAGCCATAACCATTTTGCACTACGCCCATGATACCAGGATGCCTAGCCCACCCTTCCACGCCCATCCTCTCCGCCTTCCAACAAATAAATGAGAATCCGATTTATCTACTTTCTACCTATCTTAAGAACCCTTAAATCGTTTAATAACAAAATTAGTGAATAGGCATGAAACATCTTGAAGCAGGAGTTCAGCTCCCCACCTCACATTCATATTTGTTCCATAATTCCAAATATATCTGGGGAGCAAAAAACCCTAAAATAAAACTAGGAAGCTTAACTGATGTGAGTTAGAACGGGTCTTTCCAGCCCCATATCCCGAAAGCAAAAATGTGTCCCCCCCATAAAGTCCACTCGATTGAGTGAAGTAGAACAACAAAAAAAAAAAAATATAATAATCTGGCAATTAATTAACCAAATTGAGCCCACATTTTAGGCACATCATCAAACTGATGAACATATATAGCCTTTAAGGCCCAGGACTCCAATATACCAAAGCAAACAAATATAGTATTGCCCTGGGCAAGCAGGAGCTAATATATTATAATTGACTGTCTCAGTCCAACCCATTGTAGGTAATTTCCTTTAGATCTCAAAACCATTCGTATGATATAAATGAGAGTCCAAGACTATACAGCTGTATCTCATATGTCCCCATTCATGGGTCCTTGAAGAGCGCTGGGAAAGCCTCACTGAGGGCTACTGATGCCAAGTCCGGAGATTCAAAAGTTTTCCATTCCTTGCCAATGGGGACCTGAAGCCTCACAGGATATCCCATTCTGAACTTCATCTCAGCAGCAATCAGCCGTTTAACTAATGGGTGAAAGGCAGCACGCTTCTGTCGTATTGAAAGCGGAGGATCTTGAGCTACCCTAATCCGGACTCCTTCCCAGTAAATCTCTTTATCCTCTCTGGCTTTATCTATCAGCAATTGCCTCTCTTGATAGTTGAGGAATTTTATGATAAAGGGTCTGGGAGGACGATCTGGCTAAGGTAGTGGTCGTAATGCCCGGTGGGCTCTTTCCACGATGTACTTAGACCCGAAGGCGAAGGCCCTGCAATATTCTCTTGTTAACTTCTGAGCAAATTTAATCGTTCTTGCCCCTCAGCTTTTCTGGCAAACCGATAAAACTACATTGTTGCGCCGGGTTCGCCCTCCAGGTCTTCCACCTTTAGTTCTAACTTGTGCATTCTCTGAGAAATCTTACTGATTGCCGTGTCGGTTCTTTCCTTGCTTCCTTCCAGAGATTTGATGCGTGCTTCATTGTCTGAAGCTTTGCGAGTGAGATCCTCGATGGCCAGGTTAATATTCTTTAGTTCTCCTGCCATATCTAGAATTGTAGATTTAAGAGGCCCAATTTCTTCCAGGAAGCGAGACAGAGTTAAAGGTTCCTCCGATGCGCTGTGGTCGCTTGCCCCTTGAACCGACGCCGAAGCCGAGGCCTTCGATTTTTTTGCAGCCTTTTCCGGAGTCGCAGGAGGGGTGTGTTTAGGGGGCAGCTTCCTCATTTCTGCCTCCATAGATTTCAGAGCTCAGGTTCTTCTCTGGCACCCTTCCAACGAGAAACTTCAAGTTTGAGCAGTTTAAACGGAGTTTTCTCGATAAAAGACGGGCGATGGACGGAGCTCCCGGAAAACCAGCGCTACTCCACGTCCCACATCACGTGACTCCCCAGCGGACCTTTCATTTGATGTGATCACCACATTAGTAAGCATGGTGTGGCGCCAGCATGCAGGCTGATTGGGGAACGAGGGATGCACCTACTGATGTGTACCCTGCATTCACCCAGCAGTGACCGCGCCTTCAAATATGTTACTACCACAATATGTTGGCTACGCGCATGTGCAAGCCAACATAAAATAAATCACAGTTAGCATCACCAGAGTTTTCATACATTTGCCTTTAGCAAAGAAACCTCTTGCTTCTCCTACTGTTGTGCTCAGGTAATGTTGAGCTCAACTCTGGCCCCCAAGAAGCCCTCACTTCTCCATCTGACCTAGCAAGGCTCAAATGAATGAGATTTATGCATGTTAATGTCTGCAGTCTTCTAAAAAAGATTACTATGATCCAGGCTTGGGTTAGCTACACCTTGCCAGATGTTCTGGTGGTCTCTGAATCTTGGCTTAGACCAGCTACTCCAGATAGAGAAATTAACATTCCCAACTACTTGCTGTATAGAGCTGACAGACAGACTAGAGGCGGAGGGGAGGCCATCTATGTTAAGGATAAATTCATGGTATCATGTCTTGACTAGTCCTCTGTCACAAACGAATTTGAATGCCTGTCTCTTAAGGTTGAGTTATCTTCTTCCATTGCGCTTTGTGTAATAGGATTCTATAGGCCTCCTCTGCTGGTTTACAGCTTCTGACTCATCTAAGCTCTATATTGGGGCACGGACCCTTGAAACAATTATCTTAGGGGACCTTAATTTTGATTGGCTATCCAAGGCCTCAACACCACTTAAATCTTTCTGTGACAGCCTTGGGTTGGTGCAACTTATTGATGAACCCACAAGCCCCAACAAAAAGAACCCTAGTAATAGTACCCTGCTGGATGTTATCTTAGTAAGTAAACCCCATCTATTCTCCCATGCTGGTACCATTTTCTCTGATATCAGTAATCACTATTTCATTGCTGGTGTAAGATCAGTACATAAGCCACTGTCTGCAACAAAGTTTTCCACTAAGTAGTCTAGAATCAACTTTTATCTGTTTGCCTACGTTGACGAACTGAAATGTTCCCTGCACTGGCAGGATTTCTACATAGTGAATACAGTAAATATGGCATATGACATCTTTTTTGAAATACTGTCTGGGGCTATAAATAAGTATGCCTCTCTGGTTAAAGTCCATGTGATGAATAAAGCCAGTCGTTGGTTCTCTTCAGAACTCAAGGCCTCAATGTTAGAGAGAGATAAGCTTTGGAAAAAAGCACGCAGAACTAAGACTGACTCAGACTGGTACCAGTTTAGGAGGGCACGGAACCAATGCACTAAGATGGTTAGAGAAGCAAAGGCTGTATTTTATCACACTGAACTTGACCCTGCTGCCAAGAGCTCCTTCAAATTTTGGAAAACAATCAAGGACCTGTCTGGGCATAGGTCTGGAAACTCCTTCCAACTAAGATTAATTCTGGTAGTGCCACCATCTGTGATGGAATGGGGATCCTGGATTGCTTTAGCAACCACTTTGGTACTACAGGGTTAACATTTGACAGCTCCTCTCGTGTTTGGTATGCTCTCAGCTAGGCCTACAAAATCATGAATCCCTGCCCCTAACTCAGTTTTATCCCTTCAGCCTGCATCCCTGAAAGAGGTCAAGATCTTCTGTTACAGCTGGATATTAAAAAGTGCTGCTGACTTCCTAGACCCTATTTTCTAAAGATTGCTTGTCATGTTTTAGCTGTGCAATTACTCATCTTTTCAACTTATGAATGTCTCAGAGGATCCTCCTCCCTTATGAAAAATAGCCCATGTCATTCCTCTGTTTAAATCTGGGGACCCGTGACCTTAACAATTACAGGCCGATTTCCTTCTTCCCATTCTGTCTAAATTACTGGACAAAATAGTGATCACCTAGCTCAGGACTTACCTAGAATATATGAATCTATTGAACCCTGTGCAATCTGGTTTCAGAGCAAAACATAGCACCATTTCAGCACTTGCTAAAGTGACTAATGATTGGCAGCATGACCTGGATAATAGAAACTTCATCTGTGCTGTGTTTTTGATCTAAGCAAGGCCTTCGACACTGTCCACCACAGCCTGCTTCTCTTCTTCCCATGGAGTATAGGTCTGGACTCATTATCAATGCGATGGTTTGCTGATTACCTTACGAGCCGGTTTCAGCAGGTTAAGGCAGAAGGTGAACTTTCTCCTCTTAAACCTATACAAAGAGGTGTGCCTCAGGGACCATCCTTGTCCCTTACTGTTTGCAATCTACATTAATAACATTGATGACAGCATAAATAAGGCCAACATCCACTTGTTCAGAGATGACATGGTACAGTAGCAGCCACAGACACTGCTAGCTATTTCCGAAATTTTTGTGATATTTCCAGAAATATCTCATGCTTTCTCCATTTCCACAGTAGGGCAGCAGAGAGATATCTTTAGAAATTTTGTGAAATATCTGGAAATTGCTGGCAATGTCTATGGCTACTACTGTACTTTACCTAAGCCGTCCGGCCAGAAGCTGCTTGTGGAGACCTCCAAGCTGAATTTAACCTGTTGCAGAGCCAGCTTCTAAACAAAAAGCTCCTACTCAATGCCAAAAATGAAAGCAATGCTCTTTCTCCCTTATTCATGCAGTGAACCCTGATAGTACTGTAGCAATTCCACAGATCACCACAATTCAAGGCAAAACTTGGAATTTGTTACAAAATGTAAATACTTGGGAGTGTGGCTTGACCACAGACTCTCATTCACTGATCATATCAAGGATCTACTAAAGAAACTGAGGCAGAGGCTAGGTCTTTTCTTTAGAATGAACCTTTTCTTCCTAGAGATGCTAAGCTGAGTTTGGTCCAAACATTTCTTTCTCTGATTATACAGACTTCCTATATAGTCAGTGCCCCACCTCTTCTCTTGCAAAATTGGACACACTTTATCATAGAGCACTTAGGTTTATAACTGGTCTTCCCCTTTCCACTCATCATTGTTCCCTGTATGCAGTTGTGGGGTGGACTTCCCTTCAGTACAGGTGGAATAGAAATGCTGTACTATGGACATTCGGAGCTATTACCAAAAAATGTCCCCTATACATTTCTGACTGTCTCCTGCTAAGTGTGTTAGGAAACTATGCACTGAGAAGTTACTCATTTATTTCTCTGAATATACCCAAGATTAAATCAAGCTTTAGTAGAGTGGCCATAAGCTTTGTGCTACCCTTTCTGTGGAATAAACTGCAAAAAACATTGAAACTAAGCATCCCTGTCAGCTTGGATACCTTCAAGACATTATATGCCTGTTATGTCAGGGAACCTTGCTACTGTTTCCCACATCCCTAGTAAGCCTTTGTGTCCGAGGTGTTCATCAAACCTGTCTGACTCCTTATATCATGCCATGGCCATTTGGTTCCCATCCCCCCTTCCTCGCACCTATTATCTGTTCTACTTCCTCCCACCTCCTGCATTCTCCCTCCCTCTGTCTTCGCTATAGCCCTTCTGGTATCCCCTTCCTGCCCTATATAGCCTTGTTGTCCTGGCCTGGACCAGGCAATGTATGTGTTTATATATGTCTCCTATCCACTAATATTAGTTAACCTTGTTCCTATGTGAATGTCACACAGATATTATTCTGTACATGTTGCCTATGTCTCATGAATGTGCCAAACTGCTGTAAGCCTATTGTGCCACTGTTCTACTTACCTTGGAATGGTATTTATTGTAAACTCTTGTTTGATTGTATATTTATGTATATTTACCTGATTTGGTTGATTGTATATAAATGTATTTTACTTTGATCATGTTCTAACCAGGTCAATCTTGTAAACAGGCATTGCTCAATGGTGTTCACCTGGATAAATAAATATGTTGATTGATTTATTGATTGAAAAGACTTAAAATTCTATTTTGGGGTAATGTTATGTAACCGAGGTCTGGTGATGCCAACTGTAATTTTTTACTGGACAGCTTGGGTCTTGCTGCTGATTATTAATTAAATACAATATACAGATTTTCTTAATTTCATGTTTTTACTACCATAGTTATGCTCCTACTTACCAGTCACCTTCCATCAGCTTCTTGTCAGTGAGTTTCAGCTCCAGCCTGGAACCCCACCATCTCTTATGGATTATCCTCCATGGGAGAGCCATTGGGTTTGGAGGCAGGACTCTGGATACTCATTCCAATTGGAGGTTGGAGCACTTGAGCAAGTGGAACTCAAGGGGACCACAGGCTTCATCCTGTACATTGGGTTCATTTTTGCTATATCTTCCTCTCAGATGCTTGCATGCAGTGCTCCAAATAGGCACACATAACAGTGTACTGACAGGGAGCTTGTCAAAAAAGACTCCACCCCTACTACTCTGCAAGTTCCTGACTTCGGCACTCTCTGCAGTCTCCAAACTGGCAATATTGCCGTGGGACTTGATCCCCCATTCCCAGAAGAAGAAGAATGCATCCTCTAGAGTGCTCAGTCCTCCCTCTGTTGGCCTTCTAGATTAACTGGGTTCTGGTTGTGAACCCGGGTCACTGGTATGATGAGTGGCAGCACTGCTGCAGCACCATCAGGCCAGCTTATTGATTTCTTTTCTATTCATTAAAAACCATTTTCTAAGCACAAGGACACATTTTAAGGTACCCAGTCATGCAGAAATATACAGACATTCGAGGGCAATGGTTGAGGGCACTTGGTTTCATCTAATGCCTCACAACACATCCAAGTCAACCTTATATTTCAGCATGACTGGACACATTGTTGTGTCTTATTACTTACATAATTGGGAAATGGAATTTCCTCTGCAAATGTGTAGGACCCCAGCCTAGACCTGTCTAGTGCATGGACTCTTGAGCACAGTCTGGATGCAATAATGCTGTGCTTGCCATCCAGGACTAGCTTTAATGCAATCACACTCTCTAGTTATCTTCTCCTTCCTTCTTTGCAGGCAGGATTGAAACAATTAAGGAGGAGATCTTCCTCTAGGTTTCCTGTTCACTCAGCTTCATTTTCTTTTTGTAGAAGCTGCCCCTCATTCCCATGAATAAGTAATGGGTGTAATTACCCTCACATATTCCACATGCCTAATGACTGTCAGAATCTCTTGTGCTCCTGGAAATCACTGACATGTAATAAGTGTTTTTGAAAACATCAACAGTGCCAGCTCACTTAAGGGAGATCTCATCATATTGGGTACCAGAACAAAAATAAGCTTTGACCAGGCTCCAAGTCCCTCCAGTCCAGGGTCAAATATTTAAACCTCCTCCAGCTTGTAATGGTCCCAACATTTTTCACCCCATACTCCTCTATCTGCAGTATAACTTGTTAGACAGACACTTTCATCATATACCTGTTGCTGAAACACCCCTGATGTGTTTAATGATCATTGTGTTACATACTGCATAAGGAAGGCAATGCTGCCAATGCCCCACCCAGGCTAGCACCTCAACATTAGGTCCTTCCATAACTTCTACCACAAGTCTCTCCTGTTAGTACAGCACAGTGCAGACTGGAGCTTGATGAAAGGCACTGTGGATGTTAAACTGGCCAATGCCCAGCTTACAGACTGTTTTCATAAGATTTATGAGTTCCATGAAGCAATTGAAAAATCAGGTAAGTAGTACCCATCTTCCATGGGTCTCTGCTGGGATCTTTGAAATGATCTGGAAATTTGACACTGCCTGGGCCACACATGAAGTCCTACTGAAGTAATCTGACAGAGTCCTTTACAGCAGACTTTACAACTTGTGCACTTCTGAGTCAGGAATCCCAAATCAGTCTACTTGGTTGACAAATTCCATTATGCCACTACCAACCTGAAATATATCTGGACAATTACTCTTAATCTTTTAAGCCCCACCTCCATCTCAGTCAAATCATTTATTCAGTCTCAAAGTTGGATCACAGAACATCCGCCTCTGGCTCACAGCTGAAAGTATAAGGGCTACCCACACAGAATCCACAAGAAGGCACAGAAGGGGCACATTGGAACATACAAGCAGGAACTGCAGACCCACAAGCTGAGAGTTATAATAAACTAAGCCTGTTTATTATGTGAGAGTGCAGCATTTACCCTTGTGGTTTGAGTCTTTACTTTGCTCTTCATCAGGGGGTGAATAAAAAAAGCATTTTAAGTATTTTTATTTATGCAACAGGGGTCAGGATAAAAACTGTAGAATAAAACCATTTATCTTCGCTACTATGGTAATAAATTTATTTATCCACATAGTAACTACATCATCACCCATTTATTCACACAGTAACTACATCACTAGCTCATTTATCTACACGGTTCTCTTCAGAATTCATTTAGAATGTTCGGCCTCAGAAGCAGTACTAACCATATTTAAATGTCAATAACTTAAAAACAAAAAAAGATAACATGGTACTGTGAGCTCGAAAATTGTTCAGCACAAAATTATCTACAAAATGAATACTCTTTCATTTATATAAACCTTGTATATTGTATATGATTAGCAAGAAAACAGAAGAAAATGTAATTTTTTGTTCACTTTTTTGACAAACAAATATAAATAACTTTAAAACAAAAAATGATAGCAAGGTACTGTGAGCACGAAAAATGTTCAGCTCAAAAATATCTACAAAATGAGTGGTGTTTCATTTATAGATACCATTTTTTATAATTAGCAAAACAACATAAAATTCAATTTTCTTTTCCCTTTTTGACAAATTATTTACACTACCAAAATCAAAATGTTCACTCAACATCTAAACCTGTTGCATAAATGGAATATGCAGTGGTTCGTTTGTGATAATGCATTTATTTTGTACAGTTTCAGTGACCTCTCGTAACTCTCACTTGTGCCTTGACTCGTGAGGTTACTTGAGGTCACTGGAAACTGCACAAGATAAATGCATTATCACACACTGAACCGCTGCATATCCCTTATATATACCACACCAGTGGTAAATAAACTAGGTAAATAAATTATGTTATTTGGGTAGAAATATTTATTTTCACTTAGAACACCATTTAGTTAACATAGAACATGTTATTTCCACTTAGAGTCTGGCAATAGAACACAGAGGACAATGGACAAGATAAAGAACTTACAATGGAAAGAAAAACAGTTTTAAGCTAAAACAAGGAAAACACCAGTAAAAACATTACAAATGGTGTGGTATATATCAAATACATAATGTGTTGCAGTAGAATAACATATTTATCTCCACACATGAGTGTGGAGACCCTTATAACTAACTTGTGGCTTTGCCACTTGTGAGTTAAGGGGGCTTACCACTCACTAATGGAGATAAATGTGTTATGTCACTGTAAACCATTATATATTCCCTTTAAAAGTGATTTCACATTATGTAAAACACAGCTAAGCTGGGGCATCCACTGATGTCACAGTGGCTTCATTCCTTTGGCTTAAGAGGCCGACTACAGACAGGGAGGCCAGTTTGAAATAGCTGATAATGGGGGGTTCTCCAGACGGCAGCATATAGGTCAGTAACTTAGTAGCCTAGCCACACTTTGATATAATGTGAAACCTGCCTAATAAAAATACTTAAAATGCCTTCTTTTATTCTGTTAGGTTGGAGTACTAATAAAAAGAAAGGAGGCAATCAATTCAGCTGAAATGAAGTCAATAGCCAAGCAATGTGGTGCAATTTATTTTACATGAGAAGTTCACTGCATTCATTCTAAATAGGCTTCTTTTATTACCAGCTAGAAAAAATAAAAATGAACTGAAATACACAAAAGAAGGCAAGCACAAAAGAGTCAATTATTAAAAAAATGTAAATAACATCAGTACATACAGTTGCTCTGCTTTGAAACTGTTAAAAAAGCGATTCCATTTAAGAAACTACACATGAACTTTAAAAAAGAACTACGTTCTTGAACATTTATAAATGCAATTTCTCAGTTACACTGAGGTATTTATGGAAATACAGGAAGGAAAGAAAGATGTCCCATTCAGATTGTATTAAAGACACAGGTCAGTATTGTTTGAGGTGTAATTTGTTTTATATGCAGGATGGTGGTTTGTATTATTGATAGTACTGACATTATAATGGAAATTAGTTTTGCCAGAAATATTTAGGAACTTTTGAGAAGGGTGTTTAAAGCAACTGTCAGATGCTTAACAATGAGTGTACATAAGTGGGCATTTGCAGTTATGTTTATAAGCATCACAGCTACAATTTAATTTAGTAAATTCAGCTAAGGAGTAAAATCACAAGGCATTAAATTTATATATTAATTGGAATTGCATTCTATATAAACCCTCCTACCAAGCCAGAATTCATTTGCATGTAATATTAGACTGTCCCTCTGAAAAATAATATAAATAATGAGTACCATAGCAGGATAATTTATTTCTTAATAGTGGTCCATTTGTACAAAAGGATCACAGCCTTACATGCCATGATATGTACCGTGTAAGGCCAGGATACACACATCCTGACCAATGAAAACCTGCTTGACACCCCTGTCTGGGGCCATCTGCTGGATTCTGTGCAGCTGTGCAGATGGTTCAGACAGTGTGTTGAAAGTGGGATGCCCATGCTGGGCCAGAGGAGCATGGCATGCACAATGCCTGATATAGAAACATAGAAACATAGAATTTGATGGCAGATAAGGACCGCTTGGCCCATCCAGTCTGCCCAGTCTGCTGGACCAATGTTGTGTGTGTGTGTGTGTGGGGGGGGATTCTGTTACACTAGTCAACGGGCTGCCATAATGGGTAAGCATGTGCACCCCCTGGCTGGAGTCCACATGCCCAAAGGGTGCGTCAGGCTGGCAGGGGGTCTTGAATTCTGGCCCCATGCATCTGGTTTTGCCAGGTACATGGCATGTAGTTGCACAGCATGGTATGTGCCCTTACCAGTGAGTATCAGGCCCATCAGTGTATAGTACCCATTACAAATGATTCTAAATTTTGTCTTATTCACTTGTTTACAGACATGTTTTCCACAGTCACTATTAATCCTAGAAAAAATTGGTTATCTGATGAAACATTGGAGGAACTGTGTCTGTGGACTCTCAAATAAGTTTGAAATTAAAAAAAATATTTTATGAGTTGAGTCCCATTCCATTTTGGTTCAAGTTTGTCTACAGATTAGCCATTCCAAGAACTTTGACTCCTCACATAACTATTACATTCCAGATCCTGCTGTTCTGAGTGTTTGGAACCTTTGTATTTATAGCACTTTGTACCTGTACTCTTTTTTTTGCCCTTCTCATACTTTTGTTGCATAATGCCAGTATTTTTCTTGTTCCTCCACATATTGCTGTTGCATTCTTAAACATCTCCCTCCATCAGGCCACAGCTGGAAACAAGATTTCATATCAATACTCTGTTTGCCTGCCTGGCTTAAATAAACTATAGTAGGGTCCAACACTGCTGCAGATATTAACTTTCTGGACAGCTTAAATGATTGTTTCTTGGTGTAATTTGTAAGGGAAAACAAAATAAAGGAAGCTATACTGGATCTGATACAGAGTAATTGGGAAGAGATCATATCTGAGGAAGAGACAGGAAAATCTAGGCAACAGTGACCACTGTGTGCTATATCTGACATCAGTAGGGTCAAGTAGAGGGATAAAACTGCTAGCTACACATGTTAAACTACAGCAGAGCCAACTTTGACAAAATGAGCACAATAGTTGGGAGGGAACTAAAGTTTCTAGGAGAGGGGGTGGAGGTTATGAAATGTAGACTAGGCTGAAATTAACTAGAAAAATAAATGTGGTTGTCCTGGACATGATACCACCACTATCTTTGGATGCAACAGCCAGCACTATACCACTGATCTCCCTGATTATGCCTGAAAGTAAGCAAATGTTTTGTCTAATGCACCTACCTAATAATAGCACTGTCCATCTCAAATACTTTGACACTTGCTTTATTGTGCAACTGAAAACAATATTGACATGACACAGCCTTGTGGACTCTGAACATTCCTTAAAAAATCAGTTCCTTGCCCAAAAAGTTCCAGAGTTAGCCATTTTCAAAGAATTTATCTTTAGAATGGGCTAACTTTGGAAACGTTAGGGCTTGGAACTTTGTTTAGGTATTGATATACCAATATTTACATAAGCAAGTTTCCTTTATATTTATAATGACAAGGAAAACATATAATTGAAAATGACAAAAATCGGCAGAATTGTTTGTCTTTTCCGGGTCAACGAGAACTAAATCAATCAATCAAGCAATCACTCAATCAATGAATCAATCATCAACCAATCAACTTAAAAGCCAATATCTTTTTTAGCATGCAACAAGCATTTGTCAATATTGACCACGTTTGCTTGCATGCTGTTATAAGTTAGAACAACAGTATCTTGAGGCTACTGGCAAACCTTTCTTACCCCCAGTAGCCATTGTCTCAAGAACATTGAGTTCCACCAGACTAAGGGGTACAGAGCTGAAAAAATGGTGAACAGAGAAAAGAACGTCATTATACTGTAAGTTCACTGTTTCCACATAACTTTATTGTTTGACATTTTGGCCCAATATTTTCAACATAGTCTTTTTGTGACCCCACTTTAAGATTAAGATAGGTGGAATTTTTAAAATCCCATTCAAAAGGTGATTTCATGGAGTGGCTGCAAAAATATGTTTTGGACGGGATTTGAAAACTGACACCTGTCATCTTCATGGTGTGTGTTCATATGTGTGAGTGTATGGGGGGAAGGGGGATTAGAAAGGGCTATGTTGAAAATTTGGTGCCGAAATTGACGAAAATCACAAAGTTATGCGCAAATATTGAAATAATTCAACTTGCATTTATAACTTTGTTATTTTCTGACATTTTAACCCCACACTTTCAACATAGTCTTTTTATGACTTCACCATATGATCGAGATAGTTCCACATCAAGTCAGGGAATGCAAAATAGCAACGGGAAAAATGGCTGCCTTCAATACAGCGAGGCGCGGATTCAGACCGGGATACACAGTGATCACCAAAATGGTGATAATGTGTTTCTGTGGGGGGGCTTGGCCCCATGCACCCCCTTACTTTAAATAACTAACTCCAGGAGAAGGCACAACTTGGAAGGGGTGAAAGCTGTAGGTTGCCGTTTCGGTGATTGCTATGTTTCCTCAGCGCCCTTTGTGCCTTGCTGTATTGTTGGCTGCTGTTTTCCCCATCACATTTTTATTTTCACTGACTTGATGGGACACCAATCTAGACAGGTGCAATGAGCAACTGCGTAAACATTTTTCAAAGGGGACTTGAAAAAGTTACACCATCCTTGTTCATGTGGTGGGTCAAAAAAGGCTATGTTAAATTTGGGCCAAAAATGTAAAAAAGGGAAAAGATTGTCTAATTTGCTGCATTTGGCACACAGGACTGAAAATCCCAATCATCAGCCGGGAGAATGCTGCAAGTCTCATATGCCAAACTATAGGTGCACCAGGGGCTGGCAGCATTCTTGGGCTTTAAAAATGGAGCCCCTCACCATCAGACATTCAACCGGAGACTGGGAGGTATGCAGACTTCTGCAATGGTTGGGTTGGGCACTAGACCACTGGATGTTACTTCGGGGGGGAGTTTGCAGAGTTCTCTGGCAGTGGGGGTTGGCACCCAAACACTAGACATTTATTTGGGGGGAGTGTTGGACATTCAGGAAAGGGGGTGATAGCACAGTTCTCAGGCAGTGGAGTTGAGCATCCAAACACTAGATGTTTAGGGAAAGCTGGGTCAGGTGGTGGGGGGACGTTACTTTGCTGCCTGATGACAGTGATATGAAAAGATGCAGCCACGCTGTGATATGTGTAGCTGCATTCTGTCACAAGTGAGAAGTTTTTGCCCATTGGCCAGCAAAGCAATTGCTGCAGCAGCCTTGACATTATTGGGTGTTCACTCACACACCACCTGCAGGCTCACCTGTGCACACCTCCTTGGTCCCTACACTGTCAGAGTTGACCCAATATGTTTGTTTTGTCCATGTGTACAAGCAAACATAAAAATTTGGGCAAGACATTATCTACAAAGTGGTCTAGTTGTGTTACATAAAATATACATTTCCCAGTCAGGTAACCCCAGAGTCTTCCTATGATTTCACAGACTATGCAATAATAATAGAAAAGGCAGTTGGAGAATGTCTCCATTGAAGGAGCAAGATCAGACCAAAAAATAAGACTACTGGATAAGTAAGTCAGTGACAGCAAAAAAAAAAAATAGCCTCTGATGCTACAGAAGAAGCATTGGAAAAAACACATTTTTGTGGCAAATGACAGGTTATAGTTTATGTATTTGTATTTAACAGCAGTTTGGTGAACACCAAGTTGGGATTCTCTTTCATGGTCAGAGACAACCTCACCCCTAAAGCCCATATAGCCATCGCATGTAGCATTGTGCTCCCCAAACTGACTTATGGGTTGGCCATTTAATTCTCCAACTTCAAAATTGTCCTGCAAAAATGGTACATGTCCTATACCTGTAGGTTTGCCTTGGACACAGATAGATGCATGCTTCATTGTACCTTGTATTCCAGACATGGATGGCTTCCCCTGCCTGCATTGCGCAAGCTAATTGGGTCATGTTGTACAGAATTTTGTAGCTAAACAGACCCCTTTGTATCTTGCTGTGCTTCTCATGCATGACAGTCTATCCTGTCCCCTAAGATCTAATGTTCCTGGTTCCCTGACCATGCCCAAAACCAAAACTAAGTTATGGAAAATGTCCTTCTCCTACTGTGCCCCTAAACTTTGGAACCCCATTCTGGCTATAGTCCGACTATGTATATCTAGTCAAGTCTTCAAGAATGGATACTGCTCCCTCCTACTGAAAACCTCTGCGTGTACTTTTCCAAAGGCCGCTTAGGACTAGTTGAGAATGTTTCTGAGTTGTTGCACTTGTTTGTAATGCTTATTACCAATTTTAATATATGTAACCTGTCTCTGTAATTGTTACATGTGTATTACTGATGTATTTTGCCCTGTATCTTACAGCATGCTTACCACATTATGTATTTTGTTTCCTTGTATTACTGCAATTGTATTTACCCTCCAGTGCCTTGTATATTGTTGTGATAACCTCTAGTATTATGATTTCCCAGGTCATGCCTGAAAATAGTCAACTGTCTTGTCTAGTGCACCTACCTGATAAATAAAACTAAATAGATAAAAGTTCCCCATCTTATTATAACCATGCATTATAAAATGAACACAGGATCATTACTGATTATTCACCATCTATTTAGGATGCTAAACTACACCTAGTATCATAGTCATCTGTTCATGATAGCTGAATCATTTTCATAGTAATAGATTGTTGTGTCACAAGCAGAAAACTGTGATGTCAAGTGTAGACAAGAAGCCACAGTAGATTAATGGCCCAATCTACAAAGGCTAGGGAGGTCTTGTACACCCATGGAGGGTGTATAGCAAGGACTGGTGGTGCAGAGGTCCAGCTCTGCACATGCGGAGACCTCTGTGTATCCACAGTCCTGGATGTGTGCCCCTAGTGCACCTGATCCAGTGCCACTGGTGTAACTAAGAACACAACTGGGTTGGGCAGGCACAGGGGTGGGACTCTGCTACTCCACTGCCCAAAGACTTGTGAATGCAGTGCTGAGGACTGGAAGAGGGGGGCATACACTATGCTTATGTACATTTCACACTGGTAGTGTCTTCCTCAGTGGGCCCAATTGACTCCCCTCACCTTGCACCCATCCCTCCAAGCTGACATGGGGGGCTGGGGGTCACTCTGACACTGCTTATTGTGCTTTACAAAACAAGTAGTGTCCACAAAGGAATGTGGCAGTCCTTGTAGGACTGGCATATCCCATGAACTCACAATTTGTGTGGAATGGGGGATCTACTGAAGAGTGGACTCTGGAATCCAATTGAATGCTTGGTGTCTGGCAGAGCTCTGCCCCTATGCCACCCTCTACTCCCCCTTGAAGCTCTACACATGAGGACAACAGTGGGCAGTGGTTGTGGATACTGTCTGGTGCTTATAGGCATCAGGGTGTTGGGGGTATACATGTGAATCAGTGTCTGCCACTTACTTTTATTTGGTTGAAGCCCTAAGTCTATGGTATAGAAACATAGAAACATAGAAACATAGACTTTGATGGCAGATAAGGACTGCTAGGCCCATCTAGTCTGCCCATTTCCCTACCTACAGGATAGGCCGCAGATCCTAGTTAACCAACAGCCTATATCTTCCTGTCCCTCACAAGAATTGCCTTATGTCTGTCCCATGCATTCTTGAATTCTCCCACAGTTTTAGACCCCACAACTTCCTCAGGAAGGCTGTTCCATGCATCCACCACCCTCTCTGTGAAATAATACTTCCTCACATTGCCCCTGAACCACCCTCCTTCTATCTTTAAATTGTGTCCCCTTGTTCTTGCAAGTCTCTTTTTCTGAAAGATGCTACCCTCTTGGACTTTGTTGATTCCCTTGAGGTACTTGAAAGTTTCTATCATGTCCCCCCTCTCCCTAATAGTGGTTCATAGTTATAATAACAAGAATTGGCAAAAGCTGCCTGTGCATCAGGTTTGATGTAGAAGGTTGCATTTTATGTGTTATGTCATTGTGATGTAATTGTAGAATTATGTCATCACTTGTTTTTATATAAACATGCTACTGGTTTAAATATTCCATTATTGTTATAGATAAAAAATTGCCCAGAATTTGCTAGACTGTCTGAAACTGTATATAAAAGTTATGAGGAGGATGGTGCAAAGTTCTTTCAATACAACCACCTGTGAATGTCTGGGGAGTTAGCTTCCTCACAAGAAGACATACTGCATGCAGTTTAGACTATCACTAGGCTGGGCACATTGCTTGTGGGGAGATGGGTGGTGGGAGGCAGAAAAACAAGTAGAAAAGGCTGACACCAGCTTTTGGATCCCCCATTGCAGAAAAAACTGTGACATTCTGAGAAAGGGAAGAACTCCCTGCTCCCAAAGGTACCACTGTAAAAGATCACAGTCCAGACAACAAAAGAAACAGTGCACACTCCATGTACAATATAGATTATTTATATTATGGTGCAGATGGAATGCTGACCACCTACCCCTATGTATTGCCTCATCAGGAGGTTTCCTTATAGTGTGTGGCTGGCCTGTAATTTATATTGCGAACAATTAATGTGCAAGACAGGTGCAACTCATAATACAGAACACGTGTTACAAGGAGAAGTGCAATGGGCAGTAACCTAATCACTAGTATGACAAAGTGCCAAACAAACTTGAAATTACAACAGCGAGAAAAAGTTACAGACAAACAAAAAGGAGATAAAAGCATCCCTGGTTGGCAATGTGGTTGCTAGATTAATAGATACCCCCATGTGAATGAACATTTAAACCTTAATTTGAGGCAGACAGAAATCTGCTTGCTATTCAAATGTAATGGAACATTGTGAATGTTGGCAATCAGATAGGACTGACGGAAAAGTGAGCAACAGTAAAGTACACGAGACCCGAACAACCAATGGCCAAATTAATAAAACTATATTTTATGAAAGGTGGTGAATAGGCAAGTGTGATCTAATAGTGGATGTTGCGATTGCAGGAATTACCATCCCCGTGGTGAACCAATGGCCCCAGCAGATTTAATAAAGACAAGTGTGTCAGTTAAAGAACAGAAAAAGATCCAAATCTGTGAGATGCAAGTGGCCCAGGAGAGACTCAAGGAGGAGTCACTCAGGTGTTCCCCATAACACCTATGCTCCACTTTTGTGGCTTACCTGTGCACTGCTAAATTGAAGCATTAACTGCAAATTAGCAGTTTGGCAAATCTGCTAGATTTATCCACAGTTTAAAAGAAAACATTCCCTAGCATGCTAAATCCAATTTCAAGCTGTTTTGAGCACGTTAACACTGATGTTTGTTAATAAAAAAGTTACTAGTACCGCACCCCACTAGAATTTTTCACATCAATGTAATCAAACATTTTTATTTTTTACTGAAAACTCATATTCTTGAACACAGTAGATAGCAAAGACATAAGGTTTTCTATTTTTGATGATCTGTCACCTGGGCTTTAAGAAACAGTATGTTACATCATGGTTGGAATCCCCATTGTACCACACAAATTTTACAAGCATCATAATTTTGTGTAACAATAGCACAACAGTCCCATTTCTGGTGCCACTTGACAGCAGTGAATTATGATATCAAAGGTTGTTTTAGATCAGTGATGCCAGGTAACACTGTCCCAACATCAAAGTACATAGCAAATGATCGTATGTTATTGAGTTTCTGACACATTTTCATCAGTTTTGGAGGTTCGCTGTATTCAACAATATTGAGAAATCTCAAAAATGTGCCCTATCCTTCCTAAAAACTCATTTTCTCACCCATAGTACATGCTTAAAGAGCTGCTGACATGATGTTGTTCTCCAGGCAGGCAACTTATACTCAGTCGTTGCTTTCCTTAGAGCTTTTGCAGCCATAATTTAACATTTTCTGTGTAGCGATTTTAAAAATATTGTACTCATAGAACCCGGCTCGGAATGTCCATGTACAAGGCAGATGATCGCAGAGTGCTGTAGCTCCACCCCTAAAATAAGCAGAATTGTGACTCAAAATTGGGAACGGGGCTCCAGCACTCTATGGATAATGTAATGTAATCAGGGGAGGGAGGCTGCTTAAATGTATGTAGCTTATCTTTACTGGCATGAATACATGTATGGGGCTAATATATATATTACAAAATCACACATGCCCCCACAATGCAAAGCATCATGAGCTGCACATGCAAATCACCACAGGATACTATGCTGGTTCAACTTTAAGCAGAAATGCATGGTGCCGAAAGGCCACTCACACAGTTTGCAAAGGGTGCCAACAGAAGACATAGACACGTGTTTCATCCTACCAGGATTCATCAGTATGCCTCGTCTGTTTGACACCCCAGTGTAATGAACCAGCTACCCTAAGATGGTCTATCTGGGTTATATTGTGGTGAACCCAATTAAAACAAAAAACTATTTAAAAGACAAAGAACCTCTTCGTGCAAGCACTGAGGCAATGATTACCCCAAAGGGCATTTGCCTGGGAAGCCAAGTTTCAAAGAAATACAAAATCACACATGCCCCAACAATGCAAAGCATCATAGTAGAGCATCATAAAGTAGAGGCTGCTGTCTACATTTATACTAAAACTGCATTTCTGTAAATAATATAAATGCAGTTTCATAGCTTTTGAAAGCTATAGCTCTCATAGCTCCAACACTCGGCCTCTTCAAGTCCAAGCTGCTCCTCTCACTGCTTGTATGCTGTGATTGCCCATCTTAACATTTCCACCATTCCAGCTGCACATGCCCCAGCACCCAGCACTTACAATCAGTCTTTGCACCCCTAGCACCTTACCTGTCATATTCCCTTGACAAGGCCCCCTGGCTGCACTGTCTCCCGCCCTCACCCACCTGCCCCTTGTATCTCCACCCCTGCCCCCACCCCAACTCCCTCCCGTACTCCCCTTACCCCTGCACCTCCTTCCCCCATGATCTCTTACCCTCACCCCCACCCACCTCCCTCCTTCCCTTGTCTTGCTCATAGCTCAAGTCTTTGTACTGGTTATTAGATGTCTGTAAGTTAATGACTATATGTTTGTAACTAAAATGACAACTGTTGCACACGCTGATGTGGAACCTTTGTAAAAGAGCCTCGGTTCAAAGGCATTGTAATCCTAGATTGAAATAAATAAATAAATAAACTAAACATCAGCCTTCCACTTTCAAAAAACAGCCTTGGTTTCTCCCTAAGATGTCTGCCAAGTCTGTTAAGTGATGAGTCATGATGACATCATCTGAGCCAAAGACAGAGACCCACATATATTTCTATAGTGCTTACTAGTTCTTCTTTCCCTTTTTGTTTTGAATTGTTGTACAAGAATGATCAACACCATGTATTAACTCATGGATTATTTTGATCAGTGCACATGTTAGGCTATGATTTTGTTCATTTTGTTTACTCTAACTTGCAGAAAATGTTTTGCAATCCAGCTGACTTTTTCCTTGGCAAACTGCATTGCAGTACAACACTTCAATTACCCGATGATCTAGTGGTTATGTGATGCACTGAATTTTGTTTTTTGTTAATCAGGAGAGACACACTAAGCTGAAAGCTTGTTTACAGGTGTGGCCTGGGAGCACAAGGAAGTGTAATGACTTGCTCAGGGTCACAGAGCAAAGTACTGGTCTGGTTCCGTTCCAAAGCCCATGCTGTCTTGTTAATCCACAAATAAGGCTTTCTTTTTCCATGTGAACCTCCTGCATCTAGCCTGTCTTCTGTTGAACACCCCACCATCCATACCCTGTCCTTAGTACTACCTGGTGCCGCATATGTGCATCCAGTCTCATGAAGAGAATTATCATACCTCAGATTGTAATCTTGTACCTCAGAGAGTTGTTCACACCTATACCAATGTGCACCATCAGCTGGCACTGTTAAATGCCTCCCAAATCACTCTCCAGTCCACATTCTCAGTGTTTGACTTCTGCTCCCACAGTAAACATTGAGTGGATCATCACCCTTCTGCATAGTGAAGGTAGTATGTACAGTTCCCTGTTGTGTTTTTTCCCACCTCATTAACCAACAACTAGGTCTTCCTGGAGGGCCAAGCAATAAGCATCATGACCCACCAGAAAAACTGCTGTTCATGCCCTCATAAGGACTGCACTTACAATGGATAACATAGAGAATAACGTATAGGGAGGTGGTTATTATGAGAATTTTACACACACCCGAGGTGTGGGATGCCCCATAAACCCCGAGGGCGAAGCCCGAGGGGTTTATTTAGGCATCCCACACTGAGGGTTTGTGTAGAATTCTCATAAATAACCATCTGTCTATTACTTTATTTTTTTATAATTGCTGGTCACAATTTATTTAGCAATAATCTATTCAACTTGCAAAGAAATGAGTAAGGCAGTTGTGGTATAATGAAGAATTTATTTGTGGTGGTCGTATAACATTGCAGTTTTTAATGATTTTAAAACGTCTTTTTTATGTTTGGAAAAGAAACATTACAGTAACATTACAACATTTGTCAGCATCTTTGAATGTTATAACTTCCAGTTCGTGAATGAAATTACGTTTGTTTTAGATGGCTTCATTCATGTGGTGGAACTGTGAAAGGTTGTAAACAGTTGACCATGTAAAAACTCTTGAAACTTTTAAACTAAGAGTTCTTGTGCCTGAGAGAACAACGCTAGATCTGACAGGACACCCCCAGCTGTGAGAGCGTAAGTCAGTCAGTCGTTTTGTTCACTTTACGGTTCTTTGTGTCTCGCACTTCTCTTGAGCACAGTGGCGCGTGTTTGCCGTTATTACTGGCTGAGGTAGTTATAACGGCAAATTATAACTTGATTTTCGTATTGTAAAAAATTGTGACCAGTAATTATAATATTATTGGCAGGAGAGACATACTAATATCTTGAGCAAATCCACCGGACTTCCAGTGTCAGTCTACTCCTTTGCTTTTGATCTGCAGAACCCCGCAGGACAGTTCCCAGCAGTTCTTTTCCCGTACTTTTCTGTGCTCTACTCCACAATGTTAGTTGGCTGGCTACCACCCATCCAGATCTTGAATGAGCTATACACAACACCCTCAATACTGTCCTAACAAACATCAACACCCCCCCCCCACCCGAGGGTAATCTCCCTACACTGAATTCAAGTAACAGTTTAGGTGCAGCTCAGACACCTCGAGTATTTGTCATCACTGGCTACTCTCATCCACAGTCAGGTAGTGATCATGATGTTGGCAGCCCCACATTTCAGATCTCACAGTGATCTGCTCAATGTCCTCCTTCATGTCTTCAACTAACCTAAATATAGCTATACCCTGCTGGAATGGCCTCTTCAGTCCCTCTCTTGCATTCATTCTCACCTGCTCCCCCCACCAAAAACTGGTGAGTTCACTACCCTTCTGCATCATGAATGTGGTTATTATAGTCTCCCATGTTATTATGTTATTTTTATATATTAATAATAAACATGATCTTCTGATAAGCCAGGCTGATAACTGCATTGCACAAGTGGAAAAATAAGCTTTCCTACCCATGTATGATCTAAGCCACCTATGATTAGGTACTGTTAAATGGCGTGCATAATGATGTGCACACCCATCATTTAGCAATGCCTAATCAAAGATACAGTGGCCTAGATCTTTTAAGGATAGGAAAGCCCATCATTCCCCTTGTTCCCTGTTGCTGTCAGCCTGACTTACTGGAAGGATATGTTTATATTTGATACGTCAGAATAAAACAGGGACTCTACTACTTGCATTCATGATGCAGAAGGGTGATGAGCTCACCAGTTTTTGGTGTGAGGAGGTATAGTGAAGAATGAATACCAGAGGGGGGCTGAGAAGGCCACTCTTGCAAGGTACTGCTATATTCAGGGAAGGGGGTAGACAGAGGAGAGAAATATGAGCAGATTACTGTGAGAAATAAGATGTGGGCTGCCAGCACCTTGATCACTACCTGACCCCATTGTCCTGGCCAACATTCCGCTTCCCATAAAACCGGTTCATGCAATTGTCCAAGGCTGTGTGTGGATATTAATGTATGAAATGGCTGACACTACATGTTCAGTCACTTCACTACCAGTCTAGTATTGCTTGTACAGCACTTTGGGATACAATGTGTATGAAAACCACTATATAAATGCTGATTCTTCTTATTATTATTTCCCATGGAAAAAGAAGACAAGACAAGCATATATTTGAG
The DNA here is from genome assembly GCA_016271365.2 of Neoceratodus forsteri. Lineage (NCBI taxonomy): Eukaryota > Metazoa > Chordata > Ceratodontiformes > Ceratodontidae > Neoceratodus > Neoceratodus forsteri. The sequence goes on along the minus strand of CM028129.1, from coordinate 813,828,215 downwards.
TTTTGAGAAAGTATGAACTCTAACATTGGACTGAACAAGAACTTTGCTACAAAAAAGTGGTGGCTCTAGGGGGTGGTGAAGGGTGTGGCTGCACCCCCCTACACACACATAGTAATGTACTTGCATGCTACTGCTGCTGCTGCATTTCACTTTGTTGAAGAAGTCTGATTTATTGATTGTACAAATGTTGACATTCAAACTATAGATTACATGTGTAGGTTCTGTCAAAAAACTACTAAAAAAGAATAGCAGAAAATATAAAGGTTTAATAAAAATGTTAAAAAGTGCATATTAAGCATGCACACCACCCCAGCACCCCCACTGTAGCATCTTGGATCCACCATAACCACTAGAGCACCAGGTTATTCAAGATTTGTACTGCACTGTCGTTTGCCACAGAGAAAGTCAGTTGGATTAAAACACAATTTCAGCATGTTAAAATAAACAAAATGAACAGAACCATAGATTAACATGTGTATTATACAAAATAATGCACATGGTTTTGACCATTTGGGTGAAACAATTCTATGCAAAGGGAAAACAATAACTAGTTAGCACTATAGACAGCCATATATCTTTCTGACTTTGGCTCCAATGATGTCATCACATAATACATTTGGCAGTCATTTTATAAAGCAGGTAAGGCAGTTATTTTGAAATTTGAAGGCTGATTTTACAATATTCAAATGTTGTGGAACCACATTTAGGTAAATTATATAAATGTAGTTTTAGCCTTAATGAATACAGCAGCCTTTCCTTTAGTCACCTACAGAGTTAGATTTTTGAATAGTGTGTTTCCAAAATGTTGTTTAGGTATCCTTTAACAAATAGATTTTATATCTTTTGGTGGGGTCACCTGACTGAACCCTTTCTGTATTTACATGTCTGGACATGTTGTTTCAAAACCAAGGTTTTTTTTTTGTTTTGGGGACTTCCTGGTTCAGTTAAAGGTACAGTGTATATCTCCACAGATATTGACTTTCTATATCTCTGATCCACAGTGACTAAGCACTTTTATAAAGCATACCATTCAGCCTCATACATAAAACCTTATGCAATAACAGGTTTGCAGTGTGAATTTATGAAAATACCTTAAGGATTTCTTATAACTGTACTGATCATGAAATTATTATTATTTTATACGGCTTCTGAATCCTTTTTATTTGAAAAGGCTTTATTAACTGTATGTATTCCTATTTAAAATAACCTTCATGGTTTTTGTATACAAAATACACTTATGCATTTTACACAACACCTCTCCTGGTGTTTGGCATCATTCCAGGGACTGATTGGATGGAAATGGAAAAAGATTGAAAAGAGAGAACTTTAGGAAGTTTAGTAGGGATAGTAAAGGGCTACGCTAGGTGGCCAACACAGAGTAGGGGGAAAAGAAGAAAAGCAAAGAGAAAAGCATTAACTGTTGCACAACAGACATTCTGGTAGCTAGGAAATAAAGATATAGAAAAGTGGTCCATTAGTCACAGCCAAGGGTGTAGTCTAACTCCGACACAAGTGGCTGTACTGTTTGGGAGTGTTTGTAATGTTCAAGAATTATGCAATAAGAGTAGTTCAGTGATTTGAAGCAAAACAAGCTTTGGTGTAACTATACATTACTATGCATTTCAGTTCCACTAAGCAAGGAGGGGGATAAAACAGCCAGCAACATCACTGAATTTTTGAGAAGGTAAGTAATCATAAACATGTGGGTTTTTACCCAGAAATAATATGAACCAAAAAAAGTTGACAGTGTCCCTTTGAATCTTATATTCATCTTCATTTACTAAATGTGTGGGATTTCTGGCGTTGAAATCTCCAATAACCAGGACAGAATAAAATTCACACTGTATCTGGTGAGAAGATCTTTCAAAATGTCTGGCAACTGGGTCCAAAGCATAGGAGTATACAATTTACTTGTTTTCTGAGGAAAATAAACATTTACTGTAATATGTTTCACTCCCATTATTTTGAATTCTGAAGGCCACTAGACAAAAATAGATTATAACCCCAAACATTTATTTGAAACTTCAAGTTTGTTTTCAGAAATATGGCTAGGCCCGCTTGTCCTCTTCCAACCTTATTCTTCTTAGCTATACATAAATAAGGGGTATGCCCTGGAATGGTAGGTGCAAGATCACTGTACCACAATGTTTCTTGTAGACATACAGTATCATACTTTGACAAAAATTCAACTATCTCAAAATCAAGCAGTTTATTTACCAAACCCTCAATATTCCAGGATAGTACATTTAAGAGAGGTTGGTTACAATTAGTAATCTGCCTATCCAAAGCAAACTGTATTTCTGGTCATGCCTGAGTAAGACCCTCCAATGGTACACATCTGTTGTATGTGGTTATTTCTATGTTTCTGTCATTGGGTAGGTTTGTTATTAATTCCTTATAGGAATGCTTTGCTATATTGTCCATAGAGTGCCTTCAGCTCCATTCCTAACCTTGTGTCATAATTCTGCTGATTTTAGGGACAGGGCTACAGCACTCCGTGATCGCCCAGCTCATACACAGAAGTTACGAGCTGGGTTTTATGAATAAAATATTTTCAAAACCACTACATAAAAAAATGTTAAATTATGGCTGTCAAAAGCTCCTAGGGCAGGCAACTACAGAGTATGAGTTGCCTGCCCAGATTGTGTCAGTAGCACTTTAAGCTCTTTAAGACATAAGGGTTTCTGCTCTGGATATAGTGTTATTGCGACTGTCAGAAACCGTATGTTATGGTTTGGTGGGGAAACCAGCTGGCATGCAAAAATTGCATAAACATCACAATTTGCCTAAAAATGCTACAAAATTCCATTTTTGGTGTCAGTGGATGACCATGAAATATAATATCTGAGGTTGTTCTAGGTCAGGGATAAAACTATCCCCAACATCAAAGTACATACAAAATGATGAACGCCTGTTGTATTATTAGTTAGTGACACATTTGCATCTTTTTTTCATCTTTCCAGCATATACAACAATCTTGAGAGATCTCAAAAATGTACCCTATCCTTCCTAAAAACTCATTTTATCAGCCATAGTACATCCTTAAAACATAAGAGTTTCTCTTTTGGATATGGTTTCATCATGGCTTTCAGAAACAATGTTGTAGGGCATGGCAGAGAACCCCATTATTGCACATAAAGTACACAAACATCACAACTGTGGGTAAAAATGTCAAAAAATCTGGTTTCTTGCACTCTGGGGCAGCAGTGACATGATATCCAACATTGTTCTAGACCTGATGTGCCAAAACAAAAACAACAAAAAAAAAACAACTGTTACAACTTCAAAGTATATGTAAAATGATTAATTTGTGTTATATTGTCGAGTTTGTACCACATTTTCATCTTTTTTGTTGGTTTCTAGCATATGCAACAATCTTAAGAAATCTGACAAATTTGCCCTGTCCTCCCTTAAAACTAATTTTCTCAACTGTAATACATTATAAAAACACAAAGGTTTCTGTTTTAGATATGGTGCCATTTCAGAAACAATATGTTATGTTATGAAGGGGATCCTGGATGTCACACGGAAAATGCACAGACATCATTTTGGCAAAAATGTCACACAAATCCCTTTTCTGCTACCCATAGACAGCAGGGAAATATACTAATGAGATTGTTCTACTTCAGGGATGTCAAGTTTCCCAACATCAAAGTATGTGAAGAATGATGAATATGTTTTGTATTTTTAGTTTGTGACATATTTACATGATTTTGTAGGTTTTCAGCATACACAGCAATCTTCAGAAACCTCAAAAATGTGCCCTATTCTTCCTAATACTTATTTTCATAGCTGTAGTATATTACAGAGACATAAAGTTTTATATTTTTGATGTAATGTCACCATGTGTTTCAGAAACAATAGTGTATGGCATAGTGGAGAGCCCCATTGTCACACAAAATTTATATAGAATAATAACTCTGGATAAAAATGTAAAACATTTAAAAAAATCATGTTTCTAGGGCCAATGGACAGCAGTGACATAAGGAGCTCAATTTTTAAATGGAGAACTATGATGCAAGGTGCCTGCACCAAAGGTGTATGACGCAAATAGCACCTTGCATTATAGTTTGCAGCAATCCCGATTTCCAAATGCTGGCTGCGGTGAAATCAGGATGCCATACAGCAAAGCTCTCCTGCACCATCCTTATGCAAAAGCACCCATGCACCAAGTCACAAGGGTGGCTGTGCCATGGCGGGGCTGCACCATCCCCTTATTTGGGATTCCATAAGCCCCGCCATGGCCACAACAGGGGCCTCAGGATAAAAAAGCCAGTAGGTGGTCTAAGGGCCCTGCACCTTTGCCAGGCAGGGCAGCAATTGGGGGACTGCAAGATAGAGACCAGAGCATAAGGTGCATGGGGGGGTGTCATGAGGAGCAACGAGGGCATGGTGGCAATGGAAGGGTGCTGAGGTGCCACTCTGTGGGGGTGCCTGCAGATTTGTAGGCAGCTGATTGGTCTGGGTGTGTGGGGTTGGCAAGATGGGACCAGGACCAGACTACAGGTGCACATAGCCCAGGTACCTGCCCCAGAGGTGCCACATACCAAAACATCATAGACAGGCAGCAGTGGCTGCAGGGTGTGGGGTGCTGGTGGTGGATGGGAATGATCCCCTGGCACCGTGACAGTGCCTGGCCCCCCAAGTGGAGGCAGGTTGTTCTCCGCCTATGGTGTTGTGGTAAGTGGCACCTCTGGGGCAGTTGCCAGGACTGCATGCACCTGTTGTTGGGTCATGGTCCTATCTTGACAACCTCAGGTACCTGGGCTGATTGGCTGCCTACACACATCTGCATGGCACCCTTGCAAGGTGCCACCTCAGCAAAATCCCATCGCTGCCTTGCCCCTGTTGCTCCTTATTCCACCCCGTGCACCTTATGCCCGCAGTCCCTGTCTTGCAGCCATATTCACACAGACCCACCTTCATGGCCCCTCAAGTGTTCTGCCAGGTGGGGGGGTTGACGGAGCCTTCTGCCAAACTCTGCAGGTGTGCCACCTGTCCGGTGCAACCCTGCGGATGTGGCAAATCATGGGTCTTGGGTGCAGGGACCCAAACTGTTTTTTAAATATGGCACAGGGTTCCTGACTCACCCCGAGATTGCTGCAGCCCTAGATTGTTGCAAATTGTGGCAATCTACGGGCTCTTGGAAAATCGAGCCCAAGTTCTCCAACATTATTCTAGGTCAGGAATGCCAGATGAGATTGCCCAACATCAAATTACATGAAAAACAATGAACCTGTGTTGCATTACTGAGTTTGTGAAACATTTTCATCATTTTAATAGGTTTTCAACATACACAACAATTTTGCGAAATCTAAATAAATGTTCCGTATCTTTCCAAAACCTCATTTTTTGTGATGTATGTGCAATGTTTGTCTGACAGTGGGTTCCTCCTTTGCCAAACAGTAAGGTTTCTAGAAGTCATGATGACACCACATCCAAAACAGAAAACCTTATGCCTTTGTAATGTGTTCTGAGAAAAAGTATTTTTAGTAAAGACAGGGCACATTTCTGAGATTTAGCAAGATTGCTGTGTATGGTGAAAACCTATAAAAAAATTAAAATATGGCATAAATCAAACAATTCTACACCAGATTATAGTTTTCCATGTTGTTTGACACTGAGATGGTCTTACCTAGCATCCCTGACCTAAAACAACCTCAGATATCATATTTCAGTGCTAACCATTGGTGCCAGAAATGAGAATTTTCAAGTTTCATAGCATTGCTGGGCCCCCTGAGCCCTCTGGGCTACATCTCCTCTCATCTTCAAACCACTCCTGCAGTTTGGAATAATAAAAAAAAAATAAGAGTGCAAGCAAAGACAAAGCCGGCCGAAGCTCCCCTTCCTAAGCCAGGGGATTGCTGAGCCCTCTGCGCTACACCTCTTCTCATCTTCAAACCACTCCTGCAGTTTGGAATAATAATTAAAAAAATGAATGCAAGCAAGGGCGAAGCTGCCCGAAGCTCCCCTTCCTAAGAAAAGTACAGGCTGGAATTTAAATCTGGTGCCTTTCTAGCGAAGACTTCTCACTGGCTCATGCTCTTTGCATGAAACATAGAAACATAGAAACATAGAAGTTGACGGCAGATAAGGACCGCAAGGCCCATCCAGTCTGTCCACCATGAGGTGAATTCCTGTTAGCCAGCAGAGATTTTCTTTTGCTCAGCTCTGACTGTGAATTTTTCTGGGCTCGGCTCCTAGTGAACTGCTGCCTGGACTGTTCTGTGCTGTGTCAGATTGCATTTTTTGTCTCGCCCACCCCCCGACCCTGACCTCTGTTAAATGCACGTTTCTCACTGCATGCTCATAATTGGTGAAATTCCTCTTCAACATTCCCTTTAAAGGGGTGGTTACCTATTAAAGGAGTGAATACCCACAGTGCTCTAAAGGTGCTAGCACGCTACTGGTAGACTGATTAATGCAGGGGAGTTTTTCACCCCAGCAGACTAATTATTGCAAGGAGTTTTCACACTGAATGCCCAGCAGTATTAAGTTCAGTCTGCTCTTCCCCTCCTATAGTGGTGAATTTCCTACCAAACATTAAAGGGGCGAACAAACAATGTTGGCAGGCTGATTACTGTAGGGGAGTATTTCACCCTTTAAGCTCAGCTTTCTGACCACTCTCTCCGTCACTGTACCATTGCAGGGCCTTTATTTGGCACCTGGGCAATTTGAGTGTTTCAGGACACCCATACCCTGTTGTTACTCCATTTAGCCCCTCCCTACACCCTGGGACCCTGCGGGCCTCTTACTGCTAGTCTCCTTGGGATCACAATGCCTCATACTACCAGGCTCCTTGGTACCAAAATGTCTCTTATTACCACCTTACTTCCTAGAAGTATGTTGCTGATCACTATCTTGTCACTATGTGGCCTTGATAGTGAATGGTTGCCAACCTCCTACACACCAATTCTGGATAGGCACCTCCTATGTGTCTATAATACCATCACCTCAACCCAGTGCCCTGTCCTTCTTAATGCACCATGGGATTTTCAGTCTCTTATTTGTTGGGAGTCTATACTTCAATGCCCTGGCTGACTACCCCCCTGGCACTCCTTCCTGGGATATTCAACTTATAAGCTAATTGTATGTTGCGATCCAACCAGAGGAAGCTGTGAAAAATCAACAACAAACAGATTAAGGAATATCTGTGAAGACTGGCCTTATTGCTGCTGTTGCTTTCTGGTAACATCCACCCCAACCTTGGCCCTTGACAACATACGGCCAGCATGCCATCATCCACAGAGATGCTTACAACTGCATCACTTAACATTTGCAGCCTCCTCCCCAAGATGTCCTCTCTGACAGCATGGATCGAACATCATAACCCCGACATTCTCTCATTTGTTAAAACATGGCTTTCTCCAAAAATACTGGATGCCTCAATTTCAGTTTCGGGCTACTCACTCTTTAGACAGTCATCTCTCCAAGTGTGGGGGCAATTGTGCTATTTACCTCAGAGACAACCTACAGGGTCTCGTCCAGCCACTGCCGCACACTGATGCCCACGTGCAAGCTCTTGCACTCAAAGTGCTCCTTGGAGCACACAATAAAATCCTCACTGTGTTTTCAATCTATATTCCACCCAGACAAACCTCACCTTGCTTTGACTCTCTGGTGGAGTGCCTTGGCTCTTTGAGTCTTACCTCAGAAATGATCCTGCTAGGAAACTTCAACATCAATTGGCTCTCACCTGACACTAGCCCTTTCAGAGATGCAGGTTCAGTGGTTCACCTCCTCACCCAGCTTGTCAAGTCCCCTATGAGAATCAACCTATAAAACAAGGACTGGCACCTTACTGGACTGGATGCTGTCTGACCACCCTGATCATATATCAGACACAACAGTACTCCTGGATGCCTTTAGTGACCACTCCCCTGTCCTGTTTCACTGGTCGAATAGAGTCACTAAACCACCCACTAGAACAATTACCACTAGGGTACTCATTCGTGGACACCTTGATTCACTAAAATCTGACCTGCTTCAACAGGATTGGTCCACGGTTTTCTCCACCTGTGATGTGGACTAGGTCCCTGATCAATTCATTGCTCAGTCAAATGCCATGTGTGATAGGCATGCCCCACACAAAAAGCATAAAATAAAAGGCCAATGCAACCCATGGTTTTCACCAGACCTCCTTGAGCTTCTGAGCACTAGGGACCATCTATGGCACAGGGCTAAGTTCTCGAGTAAACAGGCTGACTTCTAGTGCTATAAAGCAGGTAGAAACAGCTGCAAGAGGGCTATACGCGCTGTTAAAAGTCTATATTATTAGGAAGCCCTCTCTCGGACTTGGAATGATGGCAGAAAATTCTGGTTCAGCCTTAAAGAGGTCACCGGGAGAGACCTCAAAACTGCCCCTACCATGTTTAACATAGACGGTGCACCAACACTTGATCCCAAAATAATTGCAAACACCTTTAATAAAGCCTTCTCTGACCTTAGTGGTGTCCTTCCACCTGATTTTTTCTGTCACCCAAACACAAGTGACTACTTGGGGGTAGAAGCTCAGTCCCCTTCTCATCCTTCTTTTTATTTCAAAGCTCTCTTGGCTTATGAGGCCAGGAAGTACCTTCTTAAGGTACTTCGAAAATTGAGATTTAGTGGTGATACCCTGAATCTTAAATTTATTGCTCTAACATTGGATGAAATACTGCTGCCTTTAATACACATTATTAACATGTCACCCAGATTCTCTCAATTCCTGCGACTTTGGAAATCTGTTACAGTGACACCAGTACATAAATCTGGGGAACACGCTGTTACTGGGAACTATAGGCCTATCTCTATTCTACCTCCTATCTTGAAGGCTCTAGCGTGGATAGTGGCTGACCAGCTGGTTGAATACTTAGAGAAATATCAAAAGCAATGCCCACAATGGCACGGGTTCAGTCCTGGACATAGTACCACTACCTCCTTGCTTGAGTTCATGGGCTTTATTCACCAGTCCTTAGACCAAGGGCACCTTGTCGGAGTGACTTTCATTGATTTAATGAAAGCTTTCAACACGGTGAATCATGCCCTTCTGGTTGAACAACTTGCCACTATTGGTATAGCTCATGACTTTGTAGCTTGGTTTAAAAGTTACCTTCATAACCGATCTCAACACCCATCTCCGCAAGAACATAGACAGGATAGAGGCAGGCCAGAGGAGGGCAACTAAAATGGTGCAGGATCTGCAAGACAAGCCGTACGAGGAGAGACTAAAGGAGCTTAATATGTATACCCTTGAGGAAACAAGGGAGAGGGGGGACATGATAGAAACTTTTAAGTACCTCAGTGGAATCAACAAAGTCCAAGAGGGTAGCATCTTTCAGAAAAAGAGATGTGCAAGAACAAGGGGACACAATTTAAAGATAGAGCGGTTCAGGGGCAATGTGAGGAAGTATTTTCACAGAGAGGGTAGTGGATGCACGGAACAGCCTTCCTGAGGAGGTTGTGGGGTCTAAAATTGTGGGAGAATTCAAGAATGTATGGGACAGACATAAGGCAGTTCTAGTGGGGGGTAGGAAGAAATAGGCTGTTGGTTAACTAGGATCTGCTGCCTATCCTGTAGGTAGGGAAATGGGCAGACTAGGTGGGCCAAGGGGTCCTTATCTGCCATCAAAGTCTATGTTTCTATGTCTATGTTTCAATGTTTCAACAGGTTAAAATTGGTAATATCCTGTTGGATAGGAGACCTGTACAATCTGGAGTTCTACAAGGGTCAAGTCAAACAGAAGAAGAGGCTCCGAGGTCTCCTATAGGCATGACCCCTCAGTATATTGTTGTTGCATGGATAGTTCTGTCTGCTGTACTCTGATCTGTATGATGATCCTCCATTGTTGTTTATACCATTCGAGGTGGGGGTGGGGGTAATGGTGTCGTCAGAGTCTGGTATGCCGGTAAGACTTGTTCTGTAGTGTATCCCTCTGGTTGCTCTGTTCTATTATTCTGTCTCCATTTCCTCCCATTCCCCCTCCTCATCCTCCTCTTCCTCTTCTGCCCCTGCCAGCTCTGCTCTTGTCTGGGATTTGAAAATCCTAGTATCTGTTAGCACAGGTGCTTTTCTGTGGCATAGAGTTTGTTGGTGATGTATTATAAGATTTGTCTGATGACTCCTCCCCTGAAGCGGCTTTCTCATTATCACTAGGGTCTGTGCTAAGGTTAAAAGATAATCATCTACCTTCTCGGAGAATATCTCTGAGTTGCGTCTTTTTCTTCCAAGTATATACTATATTATTCTGATAATCTTCTAGGTCTCTCTGAAACTTGGTGAATTTTTTTCCTTTTAAGTTCAAAATCTAATTTAGGCAGTGTCTCTTTAAGATTAGTGTTGCAATTATTAAAATCTGCATGTTCTTTAAAACTAAGCAGCTTTTTCTCCCATTCTTTAGCTTCATCTTTAAGTTTGTTACTCACCTCTTTACCATAGCCCACAATAAGTTTCATAAGCTAATTTGAAGCCTTATCTAGAATAAATCGCCATTGGTCCATGGAAGATACTTCATCTAAGTCAAATGCTGGTTCCTTCAAAATATGTAATCCCCTCGGTATATGCTTAACCTCCAAATAAGCTTCCAAACTGGTAATGTTCCACTGAATCCTTTGTGCTTTTGTGACTGTCTTTTCTAGGGTGCGAAACACTTCCCATAACGAACCCACAGTTCCATTTGTAGTGCCGCCATCAGCTCCCACAGTATTTTCATTTTCCAGCAAAAAAGGATTAGCTTGACCAGCTTGTATAAGTAAAGCATCCACATAAGAAAAAGCATCCGCCTGTGTAGATGCCATCGTACTAGCTGCTGAAAAATTCAAATCAGCTGTTCTCTCAAAGGATGCCGCCACAGTTGCCTCCATAATGGAATCCTGTGTCATAGCTGAAAATGCACTGATAAGCGAGCTCTTCCATAAGTAGGTTTTACGCTTGAAATATATGTAGCAGCAACCCATGCAAGAAGCCTCAAAGCAAGCAGTAATTCAAACAGAAGAAGAGGCTGCACAGGGACTGGTGGTGCAGGGTTAGGAAATCCAAAACATTCATCAAAGAAAATCCCACACTCACCACCCAAAGTAGTAGACGCTCAAACAATCTTCTCAAAGGTGCTTCATTTTATTTGTGGCAATGTGCAAAATGCAGTGTGCAAAATATTCCAGATGCATTTTGGAAGAAACACTTACTTTTTCAATGGCTCTAAAAATGACACAGGAATAGGCACCACTTATATTCCTATGCATCTATAGTATCATCAGATAGTGCTTGGACCATATAAACATATGTTCAGAAACAAAGTGCTATAGTGATAAAAGTGCACGTATCTAACCTAAATACTGACGTCCTAAGTGTGATACCAATTAAAAAGTTAAATTAAAAGCCTGATACAGGTAAAGTTATAATAAACAATGTAGATATAAAGTCCATGTGTCTTCCTCTGTTCCAGCATTATTGATCTATAAAAAATATGAATAAGGATGAGTGAGTATAAATACATAACATGATTGAAAGACCAGAGCTAAACATAACTGTATAAAATCAATAAACTGAGAATATCTAAGTTTATGCAGCTTATCAAAGTGTAGGATTATATACTAAAGTGACTAACAATATTGCTGAAGTTGCTCCTTCTTCAAATACGGTTTGATAGTGAATCCATCATTCAAACTAGGGCTTTTATAGTCTCTTAGGGTGTAGATCCATAACCTTCCCTGATTAGAATAAAATTATCATGAACTCCCCCTCTTGGGTTCCTGCAAACTTTCTCAATACCTTGAAAGGTGAACACATGATCAGAATTGTTTGTGCTCTGCATAATGTCATATCCAGTTGCATAACTTGGGTCATTGTTTTTAATGGCCCTAATGTGTTCACCCACTCTCAGTTTGAGGCTCCTTTTTGTTTTGCCTAAGTAGAATGCATTACAAGTATAGGTTGCAAGGTAAATAACCCCACGTGTCAGAGGTTACGAGTTGTCTAATAGTATATGTTTTAGTTTACAGAGGGCATGGTAAATTCCTTACTGGTTTGTACTTGGACAATATATGCATCTTTGACACTTGTAGCATCCTACACTTGATTTAAGTCATGTATGTTGTCTAGGGATAGCTTGTCTGCTATGAACCAGGATGTCCCTGAGAGTCTCTGTTCATCTATATGAAAGTCTAGGAGTAGTGTCATGGTATTCTTTCAAATTAGGATACCCTTTTAAGATATTCCAATTATTTTGTATGATGTCAGCTACTTTGGGGGCATGCACTGAGTATGGGAGGAGGAGTCTTCAGACAACTCTTAAAATACATCACCAACAAGTCCTATGCCACGGAGAAACACCCATACTAACAGATACCAGGGTTTTCAAATCCCAGAACAGAGCAGACCTGGCAGGGACAGAAGAGGAAGTGAAGGAGGAGGAGGGAGAATGGGAGGAAATGGAGACAGAATAATAGAACAAGGCAGCCAGAGGGATATGCTACAGAACAGGATTTACCAGCAATACCAGACTCGATGACACCATTACCTCCAACCCCCCCACTCTCAATGGTAACAACAACAATGGAGGAATCCTCTTACAGATGAGGAATACAGCAGACAGGACTATCCATGCAACAGCAACACTCTGAGGGGTCGTCCCTACAGGAGGCCGTGGAACAGAAAGTGGTCAATTTATCTGAAAGGCCCCTGTCTGTTATTGAAACTGGCATTCTAGGGAGAGGTTTAACATTTGCACCAACAGTGGAAGTGAATAAATTTGAGACATTTCAGGATTTACAGAAACTATAAAGAAATCTAAGTCTCAAATCTTTTTTTCACAAACAACAGGAGAGAACTAATTCTGATATGACCAGTGGCCCTGAGGGTAGCTCTATTTCACTAACTGAGACTTCAAATACTGGTATGACTCACATTAATAAATCTAGAGATTGCTCCACATTTTATCCACCACCAAGTGCAGCAATTCTGACCTGTCGATCTGTGTTTGAAAATTAACTTTAACACCTTTTTTCACATTTGTCATTTGTAATTTATAATAATCTGTCAAAAATAGAGAGAGATGCTTTGGAAATACTTAGGAATGATGATGCTATTGTTATAAAATAGGCAGATAAGGGGGAGCAGTAGTTGTGCAGAATACTGCTGACTATATAGTTGAAGTTAATAGGCAATTGAGTAATAGTGCTTTCTACAAAAGGCTGGAAAGGGACCCTACAGTCTTTTTCAAACACAGAACTGATGAGTTTTTACTGGATATACTTGAGAAGGGATTGATTGATATGGATGTAAAAATGTTACTTACGGTGGATTTCCCTATTAGGGCTACTATTTACATGCTTCCTAAAGTTCATAAGCATTTTGACCCCCCCCGGTAGACCCCCCTTGAGTGGTGTGGGCTCCCTCAAGGAGCCACTATCACAATGCGTGGATTATTTCATATGCCCATTTGTAACACAATTCGGGTCATATATCAAAGGTGCTAATGATATTTGGAAATTTTTGGGGAAGCAGAGGTGCAGCCAGAGAGTTATCTGATTAGTTTGGATGTTGAAGCCCTTTATTCCAATATCCCACAGGAGGATGCGCTAGATACTTTGGGATTTTTTTCTTAATTCAAGAGATAATGATGTGACACTTTGTACTGAGCTATTACTCAAGCTCTCTGAATTTGTTCTAAAATATAATACCTTTTTGTTTTTGGAGAGTTGTTATTTACAAACAAAAGGAACAGCGATGGGGGCAACTTTTGCCCCCAATCTTGCCAATTTATAATTGGGACAGTGGGAGAATTTTCATGTGAGAGATCCTATGCACAACCCCTTTTTTTGGAAAATCAGCTTATATAAGCACTTTATTGATGACGTTTTTATTATATGGAGTGGAAGCCTCACAGAATTTGATGAATTTATTACTGTTTTACATAATGCAAACTCAGATCTGCAATTTACATACAATGCTAGCAAAGAGAGTGTTTGTTTTCTTGATCTTTGTATTATGAAAAAGTCAGATGGTACAATTGCAACAAACATCTATAGAAAACCTTGTGAGAGAAACACACTTCTTTTGTCGAGTAGCTGCCATCCCAGACATGCAGTGAGGAACATACCAAAAGGACAGTTCCTTAGACTTAGGAGAAACTGCACTGATTTGGCAAGCTTTGACTCTGCAGCTACTGATTTACAGAATAGATTCACAGATCGGGGTTATTCTGCCACTCATGTTGAAGCCACCTACCAGGAAGTTAGGAATACAGCAATACAAGATATTATGTCATCAAATAGAGCAGAAATGCAGGCAAACAAACAACTGAATTTTGTTACAACATACTCAGTGCATGCCCCCAAAGTAGCTGACATCATACAAAATAATTGGACTATCTTAAAAGGGGATCCTAATTTGAAAGAATACCATGCCACTGCTCCTAGACTTTCATATAGATGAGCAGAGACTATCAGGGACATCCTGGTTCATAGCAGACAAGCTATCCCTGAACGATATACATGACTTAAATCAAGTGTAGGATGCTGCAAGTGTCAAAGATGCATATATTGTCCAAGTGTACAAACCAGTAAGGAATTTACCACACCCTCTGTAAACAAAACATATACTGTTAGAGAACCCATAACCTGTGACACATCTGGGTTATTTACCTTGCAACCTGCACTTGTAATGCATGCTACATAGGCAAAACAAAAAGGAGCCTCAAACTGAGAGTGGGTGAACACACTAGGGCCATTAAAAATAATGACCTGAGTTATGCAACTGGATATCACATTATGCAGAGCACAAACAAGTCTGATCATGTGTTCACCTTTCAAGGTATTGAGAAAGTTTACAGGAACCCACGAGGGGGAGTTCATAATTTTATTCTAATCAGGGAAGTTTCTGGATCTACACCCTAAAAGCCTATAAAATCTCTGGTTTTAATGATGGATTCACTATCAAACCATATTTGAAAAAGAAGCAACTTCAGCAATATTGTTAGTCACTTTAGTATAGAGTCCTGCACTCCGATAAGCTACATAAACTTAGATATTCTCAGTTTACTGATTTTATACAGTTATGTTTTAACTCTAGTCTTTCAATCATGTTACATATTTATACTTACTCACCCTTATTTATATTTATTCATATTTTTTATAGATCAATAATGCTGGAACAGAGAAAGACACATGGACTTTGCATCTACATTGTTTATTATAACTTCACCTGTATCAGGCTTTTAATTTTACTTTTAATTGGTATCACACTTAGGACATCAGTATTTAGGTTAGATACATGCACTTTTATCACTTTGTTTCTGATCATATGTTTATATGGTCCAAGCACTACCGGATGATGTTATAGATGCATACAAATATAAGTGGTGCCTATTCTTGTGTCACTTAGAGCCATTGAAAAAGGAAGTTTTTTTTCCAAAATGCATGTGGAATATTTTGCACACTGCATTTTGCACATTGCCACAAATAAAATGAAGCACCTTTGAGAAGATTGTCTACTACTTTGGGTGATGAGTGCAGGATTTTCTTTGATGAAAGTTCCACAAGGGTTCATCTTGGGCCCATTTTTATTTAGCATTTTCCTCAACAATCTCCCATACTCCTGTCAGTGCAGCATCCTGTTATATGCCGATGATGCTGTACTGTTTACTAGTGACCTGACCCTAAGGCTCTTGAGTCCAGGCTTCAGAGCAATTTCTCAGTCGTAGAAAGCTGGTTCCAATGCCAGAAGTTAGTCATGAATTACTAAAAGACTAAAACTGTGCTGTTCTCCAGTTCCCAAAATAAGCATAGCACCTACCCTCTTTCCATCACCAATGCAGTGGGTTCTCCCCTGGAGCTAGTTCAGCTCTTTAAGTACTTAGGAATAACAGGTGACAGTGCAATGACCTATGCCCAGCATATTGACAACACTGTACAGGCCAAGCAATGTCTAACCCCAGAGGCTCTTAAGCTAGCTATCCATATCTTGCTAGTTACTGATTATGGCCTAGTAATGTATGGGTCTGCCACTGAAACAACTCTTTGCCATTTGTACTGTTATTCTCTGCTGTTATGCATTTTGAATAGTTTGAAGTATTCCTTGTGCCTTTGAATCTCTGTAATGTAATGTTACTAATTTTCTGTTTTTTAATCCTCTGACGTGGAACCTATGTAATGAACTTGTTCTCAAAGTTTTAATCCGAGAATGCAATAAATAAATAAAAAATAAATTGTACTGATTATGAAACTTCTGTGCAACAGTATGATCCTTCATCACACAGCGTTATTGTCTTTATCGTCCCTTCACCTGAACAGAAGAGAAACACACAATGTTTTGGAATAAATGGCTGCAGTCATGTATTTATTTAAAAACTATAACAAATAGTGTGACATGCCCAGCTTGGTAGTGTCAGCAAGTCTTTCATTCTGTGTTCTGCCCCTTCCTCCAAACATAACTGCTAGGACTTACATGACTGCAGCATTCTGCTCTTGAAAAATCCCAATCCTGTTAGAGGAGGTGAAAAACCAGAAAAAACCTCTTGAGGAAAACTATGAAGTTTCTCCTCAACCCCTAAGGTGAACCCTCTTTGCGGGGTAACAGGTTCCCTACCTAACTCCCAGCCTTTGTTCCCCAACTGCATAGTGGGAGGGTGGGCATTATAAGGCTGTCAGAAGGAGCTAAGAGGATGGTCTCGTGTGCTGGCTCTTACATAGCCTCCTAGCTCCTCCACCTGCCACACCTCTCTCCATTGGCTGCCCATCCTCTCTGCTCCTCCTTTTATTCCCTTACCCCCTGTCCTCCCCTCCCTGGCACCTTCTGCCAGCTGTTGAGGGAAGAGTCCTCAGATGAAGGCTTACAGACTTCAAAGGTTGGGGCCCTTTGCCTGCTGTCTATTGTCTTGATAGTCCCTTACCTCCTTCACCTGAACAGAAGAGACACACACAGTGTTTTGGAATGAATGGCTGCAGTCATGTGTTTAGTTATAAACTACAACCTATAATGTGCCATGCGTAGCTCGGTAGTGTCAGCAAGCCTTTTATTTTACATTCCACCCCTTTCCCTGGGGCATAACCACTAGCTCTTAAAAGTGGTACCACCTCTGGAGGGATTCTGGCCTTCAAGACATATGGGGTGGCTCCTGAGCTGTGTGCCATATGCTCCTCCCACCATCAGAAGGCACTACACACGTGGGCCAAAACCCAAGGCAGATATCTCCTGACTGACCTGTAGGGATCCTTTTCAGGGGGAACTCACCTCCTGCCAGCCTCTGGAGGACCTCATATGTGGAACAGGTTCCACCCATTACCCATTTCGTACTCTACCTGTGGTACTACTGTGCCACCACAGGTTTACTATGTCAATTCCTCAATGATATGCACACTAACAGCATTCCAAAACACCCTTTATATCTGCCAGAAATCTATCAAGCCCCACTGCCAACAAATGTACCCCATCCCTTCAATATTGTTGTGGCAATTTCATTATGATGGCATCATGGTGCAACATCTTACCCCCAACTGACTCTATAAAGCTGCACATGAACATGTTTACCACTCTCCAGGCTTTCTTGATTACCCCTGGATCAATACATAATGCCTGGTTTGCTGTTGCACAATGTGTGACCATATTACCATAATCCCAGGGCAACATTGCCACAGACAGTGGAGATCATCCTTCATTTGGCAGTTCAAATCCAATGATTTGACTAGACCCAAGTCACTGCCACCAAAATGGATGAGTAGGATCTCAGGAGGGCCTTCACTCCTGGCCCCTGACAGAATCCTTGGCATAAAATATCTCCACCGGCTTCTATAGCCCAACCACTGCACATGCCACTGGTGTGAATCCAAGTAATGGTTTTCTCCCTTGGTGTCTGGCAGGCCCTTTTGATGGCCCAGTGAATAAACAAATGCCCACAGACCCAGATCTTCTACATCTGGGTCTTGGCACCTGCCAGTAAACAAAAAGAACACAGTTATAACAATTGCAGACATATGTACCCTTCTAAGACCTGCAACTTACATCTCCCAAAGACCTTTATCTGGGTGTCCATCAGGCCAGCTGCCTTTGCATTTGTTACTGCACCAGTGTGTAAAGAATCAGAGTGGAACTCAGCCATATCTAAACCCAAGCCTGTAATGGCCCTGCCTAGCACCTGAAAAAACTGAAATACAGTAAGGGGGTTGGGGTGCCATTTTCCTAATGAAAGAATGGACTGTCCAGGTCTCTGGTGTGTATACTTCAGTATGTCCTCCTGAACCTTCCACCTGGCTCTCACTGGTGCCTTTAAGTCACACTAACAGTCTTGTGCCAGACGTTCAGTTTAGCTCCATCAAAGGTACAAGTAAACCCCCTTGAGTGTCATCGCCATGTCTTCATCTGCCAACACCACTCCTATTTCCAGTCCTTTGTTGGGCTGTACCAACTCCAACACCTGAAATGTGCCACAGTAGGCCACCAGGGAGGCTGTCTTGAAGAGGCGTACCTCTGTGGCATCCAAACACATCTGCTCCAATTTGCCCCGCACCCTTTCCAGCAGACCGGGACTAATTGGCTGCCAGTGATTTATATTTCTGGGGTATACCCCATGTCCATTCTTCCAACATTTTTTGGAGCACAGATGCTTGCATGTTGTCCTTTTGACCATGGGCCTTCAAAAACCATACTCTTCCCGCTAGCTGCTGGTTGACCATGCCCATTGTGCATCCTTGCTGCTTCTTCAACAGCACATACTGGCATAACTTGTCTTTCAGCATGGACCATGCATTTTCCCACCCCTGGGTTTCCCTTGCCTGCAGGAAACCTTCCACTCTCTCCAATAAGTTGCCCTTGTACTAGGAGCTACTGCATTCTGCATTAGCTCTAAAGCTTCTGGTTCATCAATTCCCACAGAAAGGGTGGGACTCCCTTCATTCTCATCCATGTTGGGCAATAGATTCCGTAATCTCTGCCACTGCAAATGAGAATGAGCATCAGCTATGTGATTATAAACTCCAGGCACATGCAACACCTTACTGTAAGTTAAGCATTAAACATTTTAAGACAAATGCCCTCATGAAGTCCCCCATTGGCGCTTTAGTCCCTAGTTGACCATTGATGGTATGCACCACCCCCACGTTGTCTGACCGTAAAATCATCTTCTTGTCCTGGAACTGGGAGTCCCATATCCATAGCACCACCACAACTGGGAAAAACTGGAGCAAGGTGATGTTAGGTATCAGCCCTTCCTCCCTCCCTCTGACTCTCTAACTACTGTTTAGTGCACCAGGCCCTCTGGAAATACTTCCTGAAGCCAAAGGCTCCAGACGTATCCATGTACAACTTAAGGTCTTGACTGGTAGTGGTCATTGGCCATATCAAATTGCTGTTAAAGCAATTCAAGAAGGCCATCCAGACTGCCAATCCTCCCTCATGCTCTTTGACCCCACCTTCATCATTCTCTGCAAAAATGTCCTCCCCATTGGAATGATTTTACATGCACAGTTAAGGTGCCCCAGAAGTTGTTGCAGCTTCCTCAATGTTATTTCCCGCACTCTGCAACCCTGGTCAACAACTCCTTCAAGGCCCTCACCTTATCTGTGGGTAACCTAAACTTGTTAGCTTGCATGTCTATCTCAGTCCTTAAAAAGGACAGCACTGTGCAGGGACCCTCAGTCTTGGCCTTTGCCAACAGTACACCAAAGTCCACACACACCTCCTGACAGACTCGCAGCAAGTGTTCACACTCCCTTTTGCTGGCTCATCCCACAAACAAAAAATCTTCCAAGTAATGGGTGGCTTTGGTCCGTTCTGCTTTCAGTATAACTACCCACTGCGAGAAGGTACTAAAGCACTCAAATACTGCACATGCTACTGCACAACCCATGGGCATGCATTAGTCCATGTAATACTGCCCCTCAAATGTCATTCCTAGTAGAGCTCTATCCTCTTTGTGGACTGGCAAAATCCTGAAGGCTGACTCAGTGTCTGTCTTGGTGAGCAAAGCCCCTTTCCCTGCTGCCCTCACCACCTCTGTTACCCCTTCAAATAAAGTGTAGGACAGGACACTGCCATAAAGCATGGTTTAATGTAGTCATTGGCAGAGTCCCCTTCTGGGTAAGACAAATGATTAATCATCCTGAATTCACCTGGCACTTTCTTTGGAACTAGCCCAATTAGGGAATCACGCAGCAATGGTGAGAGTGGTGCCACAAAGGGGCCACTAATCTTCTCTACTCTGACCTTCCTAATCTTTTCTTTGACCAGCTCATGTCATTCCCTGGTAGACTTCAAGTTTTTGGCTTCATAATGCCACTGAGGGCCATTGTATGGAATCTGAAGCCCCAGTGTGAAGTCATCCACCAAGAATTGAACAGCCTTCTGGTGAGGGTACCTGGACAGCCAGGGTCTATGTCTGTCCACATTTATTGGGGTTTGGAAGCTGATTTTTCCACTTCTGAAATGGCTGTGGGGTCACACCACCAGGCTTACACTGGCAGAAAGGGTGAAGCCAGCAGCACGTCATGTATTCATGCTTTAATCTGTACTGCTTCATGTTGCACACTCTCTGATTATAACTTAAACAACACCCTGAATCTGACCCTCCATGGGCTGATGCCCCCGCTGCCCCCCTTCTAGAAGACTATGCCCTTCTAACCAGGAAACCACTGTCCAGATGCTGAACTCCCCCATGTTCTGTTGCCCATAGCAATGTCATGTCCAACACCCCCCCAATGGCATGTTGGGTTGGCTGGTTTCTGCTGGCGAAACTCCTCATCATATTCTAACCACCTATAACCTGGCTTATTGGCATGCATCATCATAACCCTGCTGTAGTAATTTTACAACCCCTGGGATTATCTGGTGTTGACTGCTTGATGGTCCCTGCAAATATGATGAATGCCACTGACAAATTCTCCCACGTACGTCGTACTTGAGCCCATCTCCTAACTTCAACCCCATCCTCATTTCCTTTCTTGTCCTTCTCCGGCTCCCAGTGCTGATTCAAGAGGGAGAACATGTCCACATATTCTATGCTCAAAACCTGCATCTGCACCTTCTTAGTGAGGTGTGATCCAATTGGCTTGCCCAGTCTGATGAAGCCTGCTACTGAGATGGGAGGTGTCCATTGCAAGCCCCAGTGCAGCAGGTTCCAAAGTAAGCACAGCCCCCAAAGGAGGAGGTATCATCAAAGGAGGGTGATCCCTGCTGGGGCTGTCCCCCTTGCTGCCAACAGTTCGCCACTGCTCTGAGATGTTCCGACACCCGCCAGGTGTGGTCAACCCCCCATCGCCCCACCAGGGCATCGGACTCCCAGTATGCTAGGAGCTTGTCGAGCCTTTGCTCCAAGGTGGATGGTTGCATATGCTACACTGAGATCTCCATCTCCTGCTCCACTGGGACTTCCAGGTACCCTGGCTGGGTACCTGGCACTGACCCTTATAGCACCAGTGAAGCTATTGGCATCTCCCCTCCATGAATGTGCTCCTGCCGGTGGCATGTAATGCAGCCTTCCCCTTCCCCACTGTGGTCTCAGGCCTCTGTAAATCACCCAGGAGGCCCATATCTGCATTGGACTTGGCTGGGGGCAAAGGTGTGGGCACTGCCCCCATCAGGTCCCATCTCCCTGATTGCCGACCCTAGGGAAAGGCCAACCTGTGATACTAGTTCTCCCACTTGTTGCTGTTCTGGACCTCTTTGGCATCTCCTCCCCCCGATAGTTAACACCCTCAATGGTACTCTCAAGCAGTCATCTCATCTGCTCTTTAGTCGACCCCCTAAAATTGGGCCTACCTAGCTCCATGTGGACTGGCACTTCCAGAGTTCTCCCTTTCTGACCTTTTTGCATAGCCTTCCTGGCCACTGGCTACTTCGGAGCCTGTTTCTTCACCTCTGGTAACTACAGTGACTGTACCCTCTTCTGCTTGCTCACCACTGGTCCTGTAATGGGCATAGGCACTGCAGACAGCTCTGGCTCTGCCATGGGGGTCTACTGGGTCTGAAGCCCAGATGGCCCTTCACCTGCTGGGTTCCTGAACTCCCCACTCTAGTCTAGAAAACATGACTCCCACCAGGCCTTGCTGTTCATCTGTACCAGTGCCTGTAGCTGCTTCTCAAACTCTGCCAACCCCTGCTTCAGTGGCACATTCCCCTTACTTGGCATTCTTCCATGCTCTCGAGCTGAAAAACAATAAGAAACACAACCTTGTCCTGCCCATGCTAATGCACTGTTCTGTGCAGTTCTGTGAATGCTACAATCATTAATTAAAATAATTTTGTACTTTACCAGTCTCCTGAGCCCACTCCCCATCATGCCATGCCCCCATCCCCTATTAATCATACCATTACCTTTCTTTTCTTTGCTTTAAATTTACCCTGGGCACACGGGAGAAGACCTTGACATGGCAGGGCAGCTTCCTACTAACACTTCCCCTTTTTCTAGATGCCTTCCACCCTCACTGAAGGCAGACCTACCACAAGGCCCCAGCCATTGCCATATTTTTCTCCATTTGTTCATTTTTATGGAGTTATTATTTATGTGTGTGTGTGTGTGTGTGTGTATATATATATATATATATATATATTGCAAAAAAACTACATTAATGCATCAGCTAGGGTTGGTATTAAAGTGTCAAAAGGTGGGAAATTCAATTTTAGGGTTTCCAACCCTAACTCCCCACCCCCAACCCCCAAACAGCAAAAGGACAAGACCACACAAGCAACCACAGACAGCCATCATCAGGTAAGACATACAACTGCTTCCAGATGACATAAATGCAGTAGCACTAATGTGCTACCTTCATGGATTTGTATCTGCGGCATGCAAACTGCAAAACATACACACTCATTTGCTGCTACAGATAGGAATAGGAATGATGATTCCAAACTGGGAGCTGAGGTGGACAGCAAGGTGGGGAGCAGGGCACTCCAGAAAGACTTGGTGAGACTTGAAAAGTGGGCACACATGTGGCAGTTAGGGTTTAATGCATGTAAGTGTAGTGGTCTTCATCTGAGTGTTAAGAACCCTGGGTATAACTACCATGTGGGGGAAGAATGGCTGACTGTCTCCACGATAGAAAAGGATCTGGAGGTGATGACTGACACTAAATTGAACAACTCTGAGCAGTGCAGGAGAGCAGCTGCAAAAGCAAATAAAATGCTTGGGTGTATAGCTAGGGGGATGACGTCCAGGAGAAGGGAGGTTATACTTCCCCTGAACAATTTACTGGTGAGGTCGTACCTGGAATATTGTGTGCAGTTCTGGCATCCTCACTTAAAGAAAGGCATCACTGTGTTATAGAGAGTGCAGAGAAGAGCAACAATGATGATCCATGGTCTGGGGGAAATGTCATATGAGGGCAGACTTAGAGAGCTGAACATGTACTCCCTGGAGGATAGAAGGGATAGGGGAGATATGATAGAGGCATTCAAATATATGAAGGGGATCAATAGGGTTAAAATGGATGGGTTGCTCAAATTGAAGGGGGAGGGGACTAACAGAGGCCATAGTCTAAAACTGGTAGGGGGATGGTACTGAGGGGAGGTGAGGAGACATTAATTCAAAGAAAGGGTGATGGCACTCTGGAACGCGCTTCCAGATGAACTGATTAAAATGGAAACTGTAGGGTGATTCAAGAAGGTTTGGGACAGATATAGGGGCATGGTACTGGTTGAGGAAAGGAGAACAGCAGTGGTATTCTGGGGGGGGTGAGAGTGGGAGTGATGGGCTAAAGAAGGGAGGTAGAGCAGCAGTGGTAACTTACCAGTGAGCTGTGTATTGGGCAGACAAGACAGACGATTATACCTAATCTGCTGGCAACTATGTATGTATGTATGTATGAATCCATGATACTGGTTGATGCCTGGAATATCCTTCCAGTGTAGGTGGTGGGGGCAAAAATGGTAACAGGATTCAAGGATGCATGGGGTAGGCATAAGGGAACTTTAGTAGTAAGGAAAGGGGGTAGTCAGAGATTATATAGGGTTTGCAGTGTTACAGTAGGTAGGAAAATAGCAGATTAGGTGGGCAAAGCGGTCCTTATCTGCCGTCAAATTCTATATTTCTGTGTTTCAATACTGAAATCACCAGACTGCTTCTGTATACAGAAGCACAGACCCCTCCAGAGAGATACAAACCCATATTATCCAAATTACAAGACCTCTTTTCTGTATGCCCATATAGAGCCAGCCTTTCTGTATAAAAGAGGGTCCTGTGTCTCTTCGGCCATAGGTGTAAGACATACACTAACTTCTGGCTTCAGAAAAGCAGGCTCCTTGCATACAGAAAACCTCTGAAGAGACACAGGACCCTCAGGGGACTTTGCTTCTGCAGACAGAAGTACTGCTGCACTTTCTGTATCATGCATACTGTGGCATCTGCACTACTGCACCCAGAAGTCAGTGTGCACTGTATGTCTTACACCTGCAGCTGGAGAAGCACAGGCCCATCAATTGTGTGTATGTTTTATGGTGTCCATGGCTACATGAGACTACAGAAAGGCTGAAAGGACCACTTTGCCCACCTAGTCTGCCGTTTTCCTACCTACTGTAACACCGCAGACCCTACTTGATCTCCAGCTGTCCTGCTTTCCTTACCACTAAGGTTTCCTTATGCCTACCCCATTGATTCTTGAATCCCGTTACCATTTTTAACCCCACCATCTATGCTGGGAGGATGTTCCAGGCATCTACCAGTATCATGGGTTTCTATCTGCAGTGACAACCATTGTATGTTTTTTGTCTTATCTGATGATGGCTGTCTGCGGTTGCTTGTGTGGTCTTGTCGTTTTGCTGCTTGGGGTGGAGAGTTAGGGTTGGAAAACCAAATGTCGAATTTCCCAGCTTTTGACTCTTTAATACCAACCCTAACTGATGCATTAATGTCATTTTTTGCAATGAATTCCCTTACTTTTTGAGATAGTGTAATTGTATCCTTATTTGCCTGAGGGAGGGCCCTGCACTCCCATCACTCCATAAATGCATATATGTATGTAACACGTGTCTGTGTCTTCTGTTGGCACCCTTTGCAGACTGTGTGAGAGGCCTTTTGGCACCATGCATTCCTGCTTAAAGTTCAACCAGCATAATATTTTGTGATGATTTGTATATACAGCCCATGATGCTTTGCATTATAGGGGTATGTGTGATTTTGTATTTCTTTGAAACTTGGTTTCCCAGCCAATGGCCTTTGGGGTAACCCTTGCCTCAGTGCTTGTACACTAAGGTTCTTTGTCTTTTAGCTTGTTTTTTGGTTTTATTGGGCTCACCACAACCAAAACCTGATAGACCAACTTAGGGTAGCTGGTTCAGTCCACTGGGGTGTCATACAGACAAGGCACACTGATGAGTCCTGGTAGGAAGAAACACATATCTGTGTCTTCTGTTGGCACCCTTTGCAGACTGTGTGAGAGGCCTTTTGGCACCATGCATTCCTGCTTAAAGTTGAATCAGCATAATATTTTTGGTGATTTGCATATACAGCCCATGATTCTTTGCATTATGGGGGTATGTGTGATTTTGTATTTCTTTGAGGCTTGGCTTCCTGGCCAATGCCCTTTGGGGTAACCCTTGCTTCAGTGCTTGTACACTAAGGTTCTTTGTCTTTTAGCTTGTTTTTTGTTTTTATTGGGCTCACCAAAACCTGATAGACCAACTTAGAGTAGCTGGTTCATTCCACTGGGGTGTCATACAGTTGAGGCACACTAATGAGTCCTGGTAGAAAGAAACACGTGTTTGTGTCTTCTGTTGGCACCCTTTGCAGACTGTGTGAGAGGACTTTTGGCACCATGCATTCCTGCTTAAAGTTGAACCAGCATAACATTTTGTGGTGATTTACATTATGTGGGTATGTGTGATTTTGTATTTCTTTGAAACTTGACTTCCCGGTGAATGCCCTGTCGGGTAACCCTTGCCTCAATGCTTGTATGCTAAGGTTCTTTGTGTATATGTATGTAACTGTGGAAGGGCCCTGTGCTTCAATTTATAGGACAACAGTGACCAAATTATCAGCATAAACATCTCATTACCCCAACTCATATACCCAGTTCTGAAAAGTTTTGAATCCTCACCAAAACGTAATTATGTGCAACTGCAGTGCCATTCCAAGCCACAGGTGCGAAAAGACATTTTGACCAGGATTTGAAAAATGACAGCTGTGACGTACATGAGGTGGGGTAATATGAAGTCTATGTTGAAAATTTGGGGTCAAAATATGTAAAATGTATGAAGTTACAAGTGTGTGTAGTGAAATTGCAACAAATGGCCATAACTGTCATTTTTAAATATTTTTACTCCAAATTTTCAACATAGCATTCTTATGACTCCACCTCATTAACAAGGTCATGAAAAATTGTCAAATCCTGCCCAAAAGGTGAATTCACCAACCAATCACGAAATCACCTTTTGGGTGGGAGTTGCATAATGACAGTCATATTCATCAAAAAATGGCTGAGTTATGCATTAAAGTTGAAACCCTCACTGAAATACACTGAACTACATTTACCTAAGTTTCTCATATTACAGTTGCCAGTTCCAGCAGCAAGATGTGTTTTCGATCGGAAGAGTGGATCTTGAACCTGGGACCTGTTCAGGTGAGTGAGGGTGTGTGGAGGTGTACTGGGGGTGTGGGATGGTGGCTGCTGAGTGGGAGGTAGGGGTGGGGTGTCTGATCAGTGAGGGACCTTTTGTTTTGCAGCAGAAAAAAAGTCAAGGGATGGTTTTCTTTTTTGCTGGAATGGACTGTGGGAAGGGGGGGGCGGGTGCCACTAGACAACAGGAACATAAACAGCTACACACTGCGGGGTGATCTGACAATGTGGGAAGGGAAGAGGAACCACTGGACCACCAATGATCTAAAAAATTAAAATAAAATATGAGATGCAGGAATGGCCTGGGGGTGCCACTAGACACCAGGGACATAAACAGCTACATTTGATAGTGATCAGACAGTGGGGGAGGGCAGAGGTATCACTGTACTATCAATGAAAAAACAACAACACATATAATATGGGGATGGCAATCGGAAAACGGGGAGGGAGGAGGGACCACTAGACCACCAGGGCTAATTTTAACATCGAGGATGGAGATCGGAAAATGGGGAGGGGGGAGAGGGACCACTGGACTACCAGTGGCAAATTTTATAACATCAAGTATGGTGACTGGAGAATGGGGAAGGAGGAGGGACCACTGTACTATCAATGATGTGCTATATGGCTACCACTACATATTCAGTCACTTCATTGTCAGGCTAACATTTGCTTGTAAAGCACTTTGTGATACAGTGTGTATGAAAAGCGCTATATAAATGCAGATTCTTCTTCTTCTTCATCAATCTAAGGGACTACCAGAAATCAGAATTTTACTGTTCGAACAGTAAAGTTTGAACTATTAATGAGTGCAAATGGTTGTTTACCATTCGAAAAGTAAAGTTCAAACAGTAAATAAATTGAATGGTCATTACTTAACGAGTGACAGGGAATATGCTTTTCAGTGAAAAAAACACATATTTGCCAAGGAGATATGCTAATTTTAAGACAAACATCGAAGTAAGCGTATCACTGAGACCTAAGTACAGGTGTTGTGCTGTCCTTAGCACGCAGTAGTTATGTACAACACTATTTTGTAAATTGTTAGAAAAACAAGATGGCTGGCAGCATGAACACTATTTTCTCTGAGCATGACCAGTAAATTTAAGTTTGAACAGTAAATTTACAACTCAAACTGTAAATTTACAGTTCAAACTGTTTTCATTTACCTGCCTGTCTTGTGGCTACCACAAAAATCATTATAACTCAAAAATGATAATATATTTGTTTCACCAAACCATTGAAAGGCACATCCTTGGCACACACACCATCATCCCTAAAAAATCAGAGAAAAATGTCATTCCATGTGGGCTGTACATGACAACAAAAAATCCCATGTTAATCTACAGGGAAAAAACAATTTTGTTTGGTTTTTACCACTTTTTATCTCAAAAACCACACAAGATACTGTCACAAAACTTTACAGATCTTGAGACACTGTCAGAATGACTGTGCATGCCAAATCTGGGGCTATTTTGTCAAAAAATGCCAAAATTGTTAAGATGCAAAAATTAGGATTTAACATTGGAGTGCTGTACCAACCCTAACTATAGGAGTGCGACCGCGCCCCCTACAATATAGCTGCTCACTGTCTGTCAGATTAGATGAACACTTTCCATTAGTGTGAATGAAAAAAGTGTGTGTGTGTGTGTTTTCTTCTAACTCTGTGTGTTAATCCATAAGATAAAAAGAAAATCTGCTTTGAAAATACTTTCAAACTACCACCTTTAACTTGACCTAAGGAAAGTATAAGTTATATGATATATATTACAAAGTCTTTTAAGAAAAGTGTAAGTTACACTTTATGAGTTAAACTATTACAAACTCTTTTAAAACAATATGTCAAAGCAGAAAGAGAGGAATTTACTGGGTGAGGAAGTATAGCTTACCAGTCTTTCTGACTTTGGTGTCTTGTCTTCTTCCAGTAGATGTTGTTCCAAAGCCAACACAATACAATTGGCTGTGATGGTAGCTAAGATCGTGTATTCAAATGGAGTACTCAGGGTTAAAGAATAAATCAATAAGGAAGTAAATATTGTATTTTAAGATGGATGTAGCAGAGTGTAATTTGGTAGCACAGCCATCCTATCACCAAATAAAAATGTTTTGAGGTGTAAAAGTCATTGTAATGAAAATACTTTTATGTATGTTCACCTGCTCCCCATTGTAGAATTTCATATCTTTAATCTAAAACTGTGTTTGAGTTTTGTAATTATTAGGTAATAATTAAGTATAAACATGAAGGAGAAACATGACATCCCAAAAGCTATATAATCTTAAAAATATGATATTTATCAGGCAGACTCTGTACAGCTTCTATACACAAATGCAAGGCCAGTGCTTAACATTGCTTTATAGACAGTCGTTCTGTAATGCCATGTATTAGTGTATCAGGCTTTGCATTACTAGGCTGATGATGTTTAGAATGATAGAATTAAAGAAAGTTTAGGGTTTTCAGGTTTAATGGATGATATCATCCTATCAGTCTGACAAAGCAAATTTCCCTTTATGTCTCTGACAGCCTGGCGGGGGGGGGAAAAACACTTCTTAGCTGAAGTATGTTTTGTTGTTCAGTGCTGAGAGAACTGTGGGCTAGTGTGGGTGATACTCAACACCTTCGAGAGCATCAGAGAGCTGGCCAGCACCTTAGAGTGTGAGAGAGGCAGGCACCTAGCAATATTTAACCACCACCTACAGTACATTAGAAATCCCATTTATTCCCAGTCAGACCAACTTAGTTTCATATCTGGGCTAAATTTATGACTAGGACAGATGTGTACATTGTATGCAAATGGAAAAGCTCTAAAAAAAGTCATTCCAATACCAACTGATCATCTGTGGTATACAGGAAGAATGGATTTTTAAACCCAAGATTTTAAAATATTTCAGGAACCAACTTTTCAGAGTTAATTAAGGAGCAGGTATTTTACACAAATATCAGAGGTGTTAAGCATGTTGGACTGTATAGGTTGTAATTAAACAACCCATCTGTGCTTAAAATGTTATGGCAACCCAAGTGAGATACTGCACAAAATAAAATGACTGTGCCCAGGTATCATTTATACACATTGCTGACGGCTTCTTTCATTTCAAAAAATGCAGTATACTAATTAAACAGGAGGATTAAAGATTGGATGGATTAGATGGTAACATAAGATACCTTTAAAAAAATGTAAGTATTCAAAACTATGTTGGTCAGAAGTGGATTCCATTGCTAAGTCTCAAAAGGAAGGCTGGTTGCTGTTACAGAGAAATCCATCAATGAGTGATTTGATAGGAAAAGAAAACAACAGGCTCCCTTGAGACGCCCAGTACAAAGCACTCCTCATGGCACTCAACAACCAACACACCCAGGCAGATCAGGGCTAACCTTTATATAAGCCATCATCAAGGGCTTGAGGTGGAGGATGCAGCCACCAGAGATACAGGAAACACACAAAAAAAATCGTCAAAGGATGCTTTTCTTTATTTCAGGGATGGACATGGGGGGGGGGACTGCAATTGGAGAATGGGGAGGAACCACTGTACTACCAATGATGTGTGATACGGCTGCCACTACACATTCAGTCACTTCATGACCAGGCTAGCATTTGTTTGTAAAGTGCCTTGGGATACAGTGTGTATGAAAGCGCTATATAAATGCTGATTATTGTTATTATTATTCATAGGGGACTACCAGCAATCAGAATTTTACTGTTAGAACAGTAAGGTTCACATTATTAATGTGTGCAAATGGTTATTTTACCATTCAAACAGTAAAGTTCATAACAAATCAAACAGTAATTTGACAAAGACATGTTTGGGAAACCTTTTCTCCTGCTATTGTCTGCTCCCCACATCTTTCACTTAACCTCTCTGTTCTGGACTTTTTCTCCCTATTTGTTTCTCCTAATCTGGCATGACCTCTTTCTTGTAATAATAATGTGATTATTGATATCTCATGTCCTTTTGCACAAGTGATTTGATATGTATTTGTATATGTTTTCTTGCTCTTGACACAACACAAATTGTTGTGTTATCTATGTAACCTTTTGTACTGTACCTAATTGACGTGGAACCTTTGTAAAAGAGCCTCTGGCTCAAAGGTAGTAATTCCTAGAACAATAAACTAAACTAAACTAAACTAATTACTTAGTAAGTGATGGGGACATGCTTTTCAGTGAAAAAACATATTTGCCAAGGAGATATACTAATTTTAAAACAAACATTGAGCAAGCATATCACTAAGACTTGAATACAGGTATTGTGATGTCCTTAGCACGCAGTAGTTATGTACAATATTATTTTGTAAATTGTTAGAAAAACAAGATGGCTGACACCATGAACACTATTTTCTCTGAGCATGACCAGTAAATTTACAGTTCAAACAGTAAACTTACACTTTGAACTGTTTTCATTTACCTGCCTGTCTTGTGGCTCTCACAAAAATCATTATAATTCAAAAATGATTATATATTTTTTCACCAAACCATTAAAAGGCATACCCTTGGCACACACCCCATCATCCTGAAACAATTCAGAGAAAAATGTAATTCTGTGTGGGCTGTAGATGACAGCAAAATAATCCCATGTTAACCTATGGGAAATGTTTTTTTTCTGGTTTTTACCACTTTATATCTCAAAACCATACAAGATGCCATCACAAAACTTTCCAAATCTTGAGACATTGTCAGAATGACCGCATGTCCCAAATGTTGGGCTATTTCATCAAACAATGCCAAAGTTATTCAGGTGCAAAAACTGGGATTTAACATTGAAGTACTGTATCAACCTTAACTATAGGGGCGCAACTGCACCCCTATAATATATTAATATATTTACTTTTTGTGTTCGCTTGCATGCATGTGCATGGAATGTCTTGCAATAGTACGACTTTTGGAGGTGAGTGACCCTCCTCGCGAATGCCGTGCTCGGTGTAGCAGACATGACCCTACTGTGTATGACAGCAGTTTGGCTGTGCTGGTCTTCACTTCTAAGAAAAGGTCCACTGCAATCAGTGCTGGTACCGTGTGTGCAATTACCATAATGACGTCAGCCAAACTTCTGTCATACACAGCTCAGCATGAAATCCCTCCCACTTCCTCCCTCTGCTAATGACCTCCCCCTCCCTCATTAGGGTTCTCCCCTGCCCCCACGTTGTGTGCTGAGGGGGTACCCAATCTCCCTCGGCTCATGCGCCCCCCCAGCACACTGTGTGACTGATGGGGGTGCACAGTTTCCACGCACACTAGTAGGTTTGTGAATCTTTAATATTTTCACTCCAGATTTTCAACATAGGTACATTTCCACACCTCCTTATGAACAGAGCAGCTGTCATTTTTCACATCCTGGCCGAAATGTGTTTTCGCTCTTCCGGCCAGAATAGCACGGGCGTGGTTGGAAATCAGTGTTCACTACAGAATAGGACAATTACAGTGACACTGTTCATGAGCAGAAGTCCTAAAATGCCTATGTTGAAAATTTGGTGACAGTAGTCCATAAAATGGCTTGTTACAAGTGTACATTGTGCAGTTTCTACGCACATGCGTTAGTTCGTGAATTTGTAATATTTTCACTCCAGATTTTCAACACTGGCATTTTCCCACATCTCCTTATGATCAGTACAGCTGTCATTTTTCACATCCTGGCCAAAATGTGTTTTCGCACTTCTGGCGTAGAATAGCACGGTCAATGTGGGAAATCAGTGTTCAGTAGAGAGTAAGAAAATCACAGTGACTCTGTTCATGAGCAGACATCCTAAAATGCCTATTAAATTCAGTGAAAAAATTCAAAAAGATTAGTGTTTTACAAGCGTGCATTGCGCAGTTTCCACACGCTCATAACTTCCCGAATTTGTAATATTTTCACTCCAGATTTTCAACATTTGAATTTTCCCACACCTCCTTATGAACAGCACAGCTGTCATTTTTCACATCCTGGCTGAAATGTGTTTTCCCACTTCTGGCGCAGAATAGCGTGGTCACTGTGGGAAATCAGTGTTCGGTACACGCTAAGAAAATCATAGTGACAGTGTTCATGAGCAGAGGGGACAAATGCCAATGTTGAAAATTTGGTGAAATAATTCCACTGAATGACTGTGTTGTGAGCGCGCATTGTGCAGTTTCCACACAGGTTTGTAACCTTGAGCATGACCAGGGTGTTAGGGTTCCTAAGACAGCCACTTAAGAAGTATGAGGCTGAAATGCTAATCAGATGCAAGAGGAGTCACAGAGAGGTACTCTTTTGGGGCATGGATGCTGAAGGGACATGGATACAACTGTGGGGGGCCTGCATAAATGCCAAACACCACTGCACATACCTGCAAGCGAACATTCGGCATTGACAAATGCTTGTTTAATTTAGTCATGAGTTCAGTACCCACCACTGCCCTTGCTTTGCTTCTCTACCTGGTCCCTCTATGTCCTGCTTACCCACCCCCATTATGATTCCCACCCACCCATTTGTGCTTCTTGGTTCCATGTCATAATAGCGATCGCAAACAGCGATCACTATTATTTATTTATTTATTTATTAGCTTTTGGTAACCAGGTAAGTGTGCTAGGCAACAGACCTGCCTATTTTCAGGCACGACCTGGGAGAGCACAGGACATTGGTTACAATATGCAGAAATGCACAGACATAATATAGGTGTACAGGAGCAAAACAAGATATACATTGGGTAGCACAGTAATAGTTACATAAGGGTACATTTTAGGCATAGATCATAATAAGAATGTAAAATAAAGCAATTAGGGTAACCATAAGACAGCTGAGGACAGTAAAGACATCAAGGTTCATAGCCACCTAGACAAGCATATTGCATAGGAGAACATTAGTGTAGTACTCAGGGTCAGACCCGACAGCCTGCAGTGGGACAAAGCAAATTAAGAGCATTTGCATTGGCGAGAGGCTAGAAGGTGGGTGAACAGCGAGTTTTTGAATTCTCGATGGGAGGCTGAAGTTTTCACCATAAGGGGGGTGAGTTCCAGAATTTGGGAGCAAAATGGGCAAATGCCTGTTCACCCATTTTGTCATGCAAGGTCTAGTGGAGAGCATGGGGACAGAGGAAGACCTGAGGAGCAAGGTGTGAGAGGCAGGAGTCAGGAGGTTGGCAAGATAGACAGGGCAGGAGGTCTAGACAGGAGTCGATAAAGCAGCCCAGGAGTAGGCTCGAATATCCTTAGGTGACAGCCAATTTAAGCCAGCGTAAAGGAGACAATGATGGGTAAGACATGGGGCAGTTAAGGCGAATCTACAGATGTTGTTGTAGACAGTGTCCCATTTGTGGCGTGTAGCAGAGTTTGCAGCAAAGAGGAGGGGCAGAGCATATTGGAGCTGGGGTAAGAGAATACCTCTCTCAACAGAAAGTCTAGCGGAAGGAGTGAGGGAGTGGCGCACGCGATAAGCTCCGCCAATTTTAGCATTGACGGCACGGCACACCATATTCACATGTTGAGACAGGTCAAGTGTGGGAGCCAAAGTGACCCCAAGGTACTTGAAGGACTCAGTGTTTAAGATGAGGGAGCCATTAAGGCATTGAACCTGGAGCCTGTTCACAGGGGCAGACAGTTTCTTAGAGGATCCAAATAGCATAGCACAGGTTTTTTCTAGGTTCAGGACTTGGTGGTTGCTAGAGAGCTAGGTCTGCAGGAATTGGAAGTCATTAGTGAGAGTGGAGTTGATGGCAGCAACTGATTTTGACCCAGAGTAGATAACAAGGTCATTTGCGTACATAAGAGTGCAGCTATGCCGAGACATGGTGGGAATATCATTTGGAAGAGGGAGAAGAGTAGAGGTCCAAGAGTGGATCCTGGGAACTCCACGGGAGATGTTTAGGGAGAAAGGGCCTTGTGAAATGCTACTGCCTGAGTCCGATTGTCAAGGTAGCTATGGAACCAGGAGAGGGCTTGGTCAGATGCTCCAATGGATTGGAGTTTCTTTAGCATGAGAGGATGATGTACCATGTCGAAGGCTTTAGACAGGTAGATAAGACGCCCCAGGGAGTAGGCCATGGTCCATATTATTTCTGATGTCATTTGTAAGTTGTGTAAGTGCAGAGGTGGTACTGTGACCGGGCAGAAACCATGTTGGCACGGGGTTTGAAGATTAAACATGTCAAGGTGAGCAGCAAGCTGGCGGTGGACTATTTTTCAAGCAGCTTACTGAGATTGGGCAGAAGAGATATAGGGGTAGTTGGACATGAGTTTGACATCGCCCTTTTGTGTATAGGGATGGTTCTGGCAGTTTTCCAGGTGGATGGGACAGTAGGCGTACAATCAGGAGAGGTTAAAAGCCAGGTGATAGGTCTAGTCAGCCAAAGTGCATACTGCTTAAGTATGCAAGGATGGATCCCTCAGGCCCTTGACCCGTGTGCCTGAAGGGAGTTAAGTAGCTTGCGAACTTCAAGGTATGTGGTTGGAGCCAGAGCGAAAGGGAGGGTGGGAGGGGTGAGGGAGGAGAAGAGGGACAGTCAGGTTGTGGGCTAGTTAGAGTAGCGACTGGTGGAGAAGAAAAAAGGGCATTGAAGGTGTTGGCAATGGTGTCATGGCATGTGTATATCGCCAAAAAGCATATCGGTGCTGGCCCATCGGCGCAGCAGTTGGAGTTCCGCTTGCGATGCCGGCAACCTGGGTTTGAGAATGGACCTGGGTTGTCGAAGGGCCAGCCAGGGGAAAAGGATCAAACATCCCATGGACTGCTCTCCTTCTCCGGGGGAAGGTGCAGTGCACGACTGGTGCTAGAGGGACCCCTCGTAGAGGCTGGGGTGCCACAGCAGCTGGTGTCATCCAGATTCTGAGGGGCAGGCATCATTGCATGCTCCCGCCCCTCACTAACAGGGGAAGGAAAATGCTGCATCCAGCACCATGATGGCTTGCCACTCCCAAAAATTGCTCCCAGGCTGACTCCCCTTGATCTATCCTGACGTCTGCGGCACTTAGGACCAGTGCCACAGCCCCACCCTGAGGGGTAAGCCAGGGGGTAGTATTGAGGGAGAGTAGCGGCTCATGTGGGTAGCGAGAGACAGCGAGGACCATGACCTGGACTGAGGTACCGGTGCTGGATAGTGGCCCAAAATGTATAAATAATAAAAAAAAAGCATATCAGTGATATACAGTTCTCGGTGACCCACTTCCTGGAACACTTAGTGTTTTTGCAGGGGGGCCTGTGGCCCCTCTGCACCCCCCTCACAAGGGGCTTTGTCCCTGCATGCCCCTTCTTTTAGATTACCAACTCCGGGGGGGTGCATGTTGAGGAGGGGGCAAAACTCAGTCCGGAAAAAAAAAAAAAAACCTACAGCTGCAAGCAGCAGTAACATTTTCTCCCCCAGTCCGGCATGAACCCAATGCCTACTGCACCATAGCCAGCCACCCTCACCACCACCACCACAGGGCTGGCTCAGCTGTAGCAGGCTCGCCTCCCTACCTAAATCCTCCTTTCTATCCCTCCCCTCCACCCCTCTATCCCTCCCCTTCCGGTTGCTCTCCTCACTGTTCCATCGCTACCCTTGCAGGGTAGCTCATGATGATAGCACTAAAAATGAGTCACTGTTTTTGAAGTCGCTCATTTTTAATTGCTATCATCACTGGACACTGTGCTTCTCACAGTAGCCTCACTGCACTCTTTTTTGTAAACCAAAGGCAAAGGCCATGTTCCATTAGGTGCCTGGGACTGACTGTGTACTTGCTTTAGAGTCATCCTGTGAACCCATTGATTATTGCTGGGATCTGCATAAAAAGGACTGGCTCCCACTGCATGGCACAGCTGTGCACAAGATGGCTGCCATGCCCAAACATACATGCACTGTGACTGGCACTCCTATGGCCTAGTCAGATCAAAATGACTGTCATCCGCCCGGCACTTATGCACTCACAGTGATGCTCGGCTTGAGACATGACATTTAACACTGTAGTCACCTGGCTTTTAAACTGTTTCTGCAACTGTCAAATAACAGCCAAATGACACCTCACTTAACTCTTGCCCCAAGCAGCAGTCGATGCAAAAACCACTCACTCACGCTATCTGGCCCACATTGAATTCTTATTTCTAAATATTACTAAATAGCAATATTTTAACTGATGGCCAACCCCCAGTTGGTCTCCCTTTATGCCAGTTAATGCTATGTACAGCCATCCTATGCGTCCCTTGCCATACTTTAAACTGCTGCTTACACCGTATGTTGATATGGCAACTGCCTGCATTGCCATGCCAATGGCTGTACGCACCCTTCTTTTTGTCATTCCCTGAGAACTTCCCCCAGGACTAAAACTTGCCCTTCCTCATGCTACCCTAAATTGTGCCCTGGGTTGGTGGACCGTTGCTGGGAAAAAAAAGCAGTACTCCCCACATTACCATGGTAATGGCACCATCACCATGCCTTTAGCTGCCCCTGAGAAACCAACCCATGTGGCTGTTCTGCCACACCTGCACCATGGGTTAGTGATAGCAGAATACATGCAACTTCTGCCTGCTCATCTCCCATAGTCATTTACAGCTGCCTGATAACTCTCCGGCTTTGATGGTGCCCCGGTCAAACTATAATTTAATGTGAGCACCTCCTCTGAATCACATCTGAGTGTCCCCATGAACTCCCAGTTGCTGCTTTTACTCTCTGCTGTCTGACCAGCTCTCACACCAAGCTAAGCTGCCCTAAGCCCCTGCAGGGATCCTTGTGCAGCTGTTGAACATTGGCTGACACCTAGCCTGTGCCATGTCTATAAGTTCATGTTTTTGTTTTGTTTTTTATCTCAAACCACACCTCCGCGTAACCCTGCACTGTAAGTCTGCTGTGCAAAGTCAAGGCTCAGAGATGCTCAGTAACCCCAACTGTCCCCCCATGTGCCACCTCTGTTGTGGCCAAATGCCTATCTTCTCCCTATATCTATATTTCTAGTTTGTCCCAGTTAGCTACCATTGCTCCCTATGACCCTTTATTGCCTAACATGCCTCCATTGCTCAATTGTCCATACCTTGATCCTGTGCCTGTCTAGGTCCTGCTGCTTAACGTCTTGACCTGGTAGGAGCAGAGAG
Organism: Neoceratodus forsteri; assembly: GCA_016271365.2. Taxonomy (NCBI): domain Eukaryota; kingdom Metazoa; phylum Chordata; order Ceratodontiformes; family Ceratodontidae; genus Neoceratodus; species Neoceratodus forsteri. The sequence continues at coordinate 813,790,691 of CM028129.1, read as the reverse complement.
GCTGGCTCATGTGTGTTCATCCTTAAGTAGCCACCTAGCTCCTCTCCCCTGCCACTCCTCCTCCCATTGGCTGTCCCTCCTCTCTATTCCTCCCCTTATTCTCCTACTCTCTATCCTCCTCTCCCTGGCACCTTCTGCCAGCCATGAGTGGAAAGATCCTGAAACAAAGGCTTGCAAGTTTCAAGGGAGGGGCCCCTTCACCTGCTGTCTATACTAATTCTGAAAGTCCTGCTGACACCACATCCAAGACACAAAATCTTATATCTCTGTGATGAACTGTGGCTAAGAAAAGCAGTTCTTAGTAAGAATATGGCACACATTTAAGATTTCTCAAGGCTGTTGCGTATGCTGGAAACCAACAAAAAAGATGAAACTATGTCACAAACTCTAATACAATTCATGTTAATCCTTTTTCATGTACTTTGATGTTGAGAGAGTCTTGTGGCATCTCTGAGCTAGATCAACCTCAGATTTCATATTTCACTATTGTCCATGGGCAGCAGAGAAAAGCGTTTTCAACATTTTTGCCAAAAGTGTGATGTTTGTTAAATAGTTGTGCAACAGTGGGGTTCCCCAACATCCCATAGAGTAATGTTTCTGAAAGCTATGGTGGCACTACATTCAAAACAGAAAATCTTACATCTCTATAATGTATTATCTCTTCTATGAGAGTCCCCCAAGGCTCCATCCTGGCACTTATCCTATTTGCAATCTGTATCAATAACCTGGACTCTCATCTATGCACAGCTAATGTGCACGTATTTGCTGATGATACAATACTCTACACTTGAAATTTTTCACTGCACTCAGCCCATGAGGACTTACAGCGAGACTTTATCGCTCTTTAATATAACCTTATCAAACACAAGCTCCTACTCAATGCCAAAAAGACTAAAGCCATGATTCTCTCACCAACGGCAGTCTTCGGACCTACACACATCCCCAAGATATTAACGCTTTTGGGCGAACCCCTTGAAATAGTTGATACCTTCAAATATCTAAGGTTTTGACTGGACAACAAGCTTAACTTTCTGTGCCACTTGAATGAAGTCTCGAAAAAGCTAAGACAGCGGTTAGGCTTATTCTACCATATTAAACATCTGCTTACCGTAGAAGCTAGAAAGAGTCTAGTACAATCCACATTCCTACCCATACTGGACTATGCTGACTTCCTCTACAATCATTGCCCCTCATCAGTACTAAATAAACTTGACACTCTTTACCACCGAGCCTTAAGATTTATCTTTAACCTGCCTCTTCACACATATCACTGCCTACTGTACCAAGAGTCGGGATGGCCCTCACTCTCAACAAGGAGGAAAAGAAATGCTCTCCTTTGGCTCTTTAGAGGACTGTCTGACAAACTTCCCGCATACATCTCAAGCCTTTTCAAATGTGCCAATGGATTCTATGGCTTGAGATGCTACACCACACTTTTTTTCCAGATTCCCAGAGTGTATACTACCTATGGCTCGTCCTCAATCAATTTTTCACTCCCATCTTTATGGAACGACATGCAAAGCTCACTAAAGCTTTCCTCACCCCCAAGCCTATTCACATTCAAAGCTCTGATATCTGAATATCTGAGGGAAACTTGCAGTTGTTTTAGGCGTCCTTGAGCCCTTAGCTTCTGGCTCCTCCCTCGATTCTTACATAACAGAATTTCACTCAACTCATATCCCTCACAAGGGAAACCCAGCACTTACTAGCTTTTCTCCTCCATTCTTGGTCCTCTGCATCCTTTCCCCTCCTTCCTAGCACACTTACGATCTTTCTTCCCCCCTTACTATTTTCATGAAGGTACTAGCCTCTATTTAATGGAGTTAGCCTTGGATTGTCGTCTCTTCTCTCTCATGTGACTTCATTATGAACTATAACTGCATGACCCTATGTTAAACTTGCGTGTTGGTCTATATCGACCTTTACCTGCACTATGCTGTTGCTTCTGGGCTTCCACATCTGTGTTGATGTATTGTATTTTTTTTTGTCCAGGGCCACTTTGAAAATGAGCTTGCTCAATGGTATTGATGCCTGGTTAAATAACGTTTGATTGATTGATTGATTATGGCTGAGAAAATGAGTTTTATTAAGGATAGGGCACATTTTTCAGATTTCCCAAGATTGTTGTGTGTGCTGGAAACCTACAGAAAAGAGGAAAATGTGTCATATACTCAGTACAACATAGGCTCACTATTTTTTTATGTTCTTTGATGTTGGGGCAATTTTTGCTGGCATCCCTGACCTAGAATGATCTCAGATATTATATTTTACTGCTCTCCATGAGTGTCAGAAATAAGATTCTTTGACATTTTTAGCCAGTATTGTGATGCTTGTAAATCTGTTTTTTTGCCAGCTGGATGCCACACCAAACCATACAGCACTGTTTCCAAAAGCCATGGGGACACCACATCCAGAACAGAAAACCTTCTGTCTCCATGATATAATATTGCTGAGAAAATGAGTTTTTAGTAAGGAGGGGGCACATTTTTCAAATTTCTCAGAGTTGCCGTATATGCTAGAAACCTACAAAAAAGATGAAAATGTGTCATGATCTCAATAATACAACACAGTTTCTTTGTTTTTCATGCACGTTGATGTTCGGACAGTATTACCTGGCATCCCTGTGCACGAGCAACCTCAGATATCATATTTCACTGCTATCAGGTGGCACTAGAAGCAAGATTTTACAACATTTGTTGCCAAAATTGTGATGCTGTGAACTTTTTTGTGAGAAAATGTGGTTCCCCACCATGCTGTATCATACTGTTTCAGAAACCCCAGGTGATACAGTATCCAAAACAGAAAACGTTATGTCTCTATTATATACTATGGCTGAGAAAATGAGTTTTCAACAAAAACATACGAATGTTTTCATTCATTCATGTGAAAAATTCAGGTTGCAGGGGATTAATAAACATAAGTATGTCAGATAAAGAAAAGATCCAAACATGTGAGACGCAAATGGCCTAGGTTGGATTCGAGGAGGAGCCACTCAGGTGTTAGACAATGTAATAACACATGGCTACATGTACAAGACCAGAACATCCTATAACCAAATTTAAGAAAATACAAATTAAAAAGGTAGCTTTCTGGGAATTGTGTACAGGAGGAAAAAAATGCTATTAGAAAAAATATTACAGATGCAAGAATAGGTGGATCCAGTAGGAATCAGGATGGTCACTGACATGTCAATGAGCCAAAAGAAAAACAAAAATTGGAAAACAGTGGTCCACTACAGAAAGATACCATGGCAAGGAATAAATCATATGTATGAATTCCATAATACTAAATAATGCACTCATGGTACAAAGACAGTCCTGTATAACCAGGGAATGACATGAACAGTTCTAAGGGCAGGTGAAGGAAAAAACCTCTAAACATATTGCAAATGTATAGAAATAATGTTGCAGGAAAAAAAAGTCAAGCAAACAGAAAACAAAATGTATGAGCCTAAGTTTAGATAAACTTATCTAAACAGAAATTGCATCTTTTCAGCCAGGCATTTGTTGAGTATTAAGTTGATATTGTATTTATTGCTTTAGTTAAATTTGATTATTATTTGTGGTTTCATTGTACAGGTGCCTTGGTTTTGGAAAGGTGCCTATTATAAATAAAGAAATTGATTTATTGATTGATTGAATACTATACTGCAATAACTACTAGGCATGCATTAGTAATCCTAACATTGTGAAAAATTACAGGTATGGGTCCCAATTGTAGAAGGGCTGGCACAAGTCGCTCCACGGGATACCACTTGGTAAATTGCCAGGTGGTGTGCAGTGCCACAGGGTGCATCACCAATGTCTGTGCCATGCACACTTAAAGTACACATAATGTCCACATCTGGCATCAGTCGGCCCTGTGCTGCCGGTTTGAGAGTGGGGACATACATAGTAACCACCTAGTGGGTGAGTAGGGCAGGACAACATGTCCATACAACACTATGTGGCACACAACACAGCTGGTGACAGTGACAGTGGGGGACAGTGACAAGGAATATGCACTGGGTAACAGGCATGGTGAACCATGGAACAGGGGAGTCCTCTGGAGTGGGACCACAGACAGACAGGTGGTGCCAATGCATGGGGTGGGGCAGGGCAGGGGAAATACACAGCATGCACAGGTGGCAGAGCATGTGGCAACACATAGCCTGAGTCACAGACAATGGCTGGGGCAGGGCAGAGTAACATAGCTAGACAGGACAATGGCAGGGTGGCCACACAGGCTGGGCTGGGGTAGTTCAGGACAGGTTATAGGTAAGCCATGCCATGCCATGCCCGAACAAGCAGTGAGCATGCAACAGTTGTGGGGGGCCCCCACTGGTGTGACAGGGTGTGCATAGAAGGAGAAGGGAATGGCAACCAGATGGACAGATAAAGTCAGCAAATACAGGCAAGGGTGGGGCTGGTGGTAGGCCCTGTGGATGCCTGATGGAGATTAACAGACTGCATTTCCCCCCCAGGTAACAGTGCATACGCCCTTTGGCCATGGCTGCTCACCCCATACGTCGGCCTTCAACCCAGGCCAAGGAATGCTACAATGAGGCACACACCACGACATATAATATCATCAAGTGTGTGTTTGGCATGCTAAAAATGAGATTCAGATGCCTGGACAGGTCAGTTGGCACCTTATAACATAGCCCAGAGAAGGCCTGTGGCATATTCCTGGCCTGTTGCATGTTACACAACATGGCCATGGACTGTGGAGTAGTTGTCCAGGCACAGGAGGGCTACACTTCAGAGGATGAGGAACCACTGGCTGGGGGTGGGTAGGCAACCCATGACAGGAGGGACCCACGGCTGGCTGCTAGGGCATGGAGGCACAGGGACACAATTGTGGAGGAGCACTTTGGAGACTGAAGGTGAGTAACAGTTTTGGAGACTGAAAGTGAATAACAGTGCAGGACCAAACTGGGCATTCGCACACACATGGGAGGGAATGATACACACATGCATAGTTAAGCAGACACTGCACAGATGCTAGGGACTGCAATGGGGAGTGCACACAACTATGCACAGGCAGCCACTGCAGTGCCACCAAGGACAGGGGGCACACTGTTGCATAGTGGGGAATGGCATGGATCTCTGCTGGCACACACGCACAGAGGACACACAGAGCTTCACTCATCACTCCCATGCCACACAGCAAAACAGCAGTGCCCCCACCCATGCACAATACACCACACAGACAGCAAAGACAGGCATGCCACTAGAGAATGCAAGTGCCGCAGCACGCAGCCCCAGGCATTGACAGCTGGGTGAGTGGGTAGCAACGGGCTTCAGGGTACAATTGCCATGTTGACTGCTCCCAGCAGACATCACTGTGTGCCACTATGGCCACAACAGACACATGGGTGGCCATGCCTCCGCAAGTCAAACTCCTCTGGCATGTCACCCACCACAGAGGGTGACTCATCCACCTTAGCTGGGGTCAACCCACATGATCATGACTGGGTGCTCATGGGTGTTGGAGTCCTGAACTCCAGATGGGAACCAGGGATGTTGGAGATATAGCTGGCAGGAGATGGAATTTGCAACAATGGGGCCACATGACACTGCGGTGAGTGAGTGCAGGTGGTACTGTGCAGGATGTGGAGGGAACCCCTGCAGCCATGGGGAACCAGGGCTGCACAGCCCAGTTCAATAGTTTGTGCAATCCTCTCAAGACCTGTGGTCATGTCCACCCACAGTTGCCATAGCTTGCCAATCATCTGGGTGTACCTTGCAGCTGCATGCTCATCCATGAGACCCACTTGCACCTGCAGTCCATGGAACGCCTCCCTGAGCACTGCCTGGCTCTCCATGGATGCCCACAGCAGCTAGGTGTTCTCATCCAACCTGTCAGCAGGGGACATGTCGACTGGGGTGCTGACAGGTGTGGGGGGGGTTCTGGCCTGCCATACCACATCCAGCGGCTGTGGACGCCACGCAACAGGCCGCTGTTCAGCCTGGGACAAAACACAGGCAGGCACAGTGGTCCCTGCACCAGTTGTGCCATGGGCCCCTGCAGGACGTTACTGCTCTACAGCACCCTGCTGTACAGTGATGACAGCCCCAGGCACCACAGCAGCACCATGCCCCTGGCCACACACAGCTGTCACAGCAGCAGACAGCATACACGAGGTTTGAGGAGGGGCGTGTGAAGGCCCAGGGTAGCCCACATTGCTTAATGCTGTCTGTATGGCAATGGGAACATTGGGTAGGACACTGACGTGCATGTGTTCCCCCAGTTGGGTGGCATCATCATCACCCTCCTCTGTGGCCAATGCAAGCAAAGTAAGGTCCTCCAACCTATCAAGGATGGATAGGGCATCGAAATCAGCAAGCCCAAGGATGTCCCTCAACAGATGTGTTTTGTCAGCATTAGCCATGGCTCCAGTGGATATGGATGGTCTGGTTTCATCCTCCTCCAGTCCTACAGGATGGGTCATGGACCTTGCAGTACCCCTGAGGTGTGATGGAGCAGAAAGGCAGGATGGAGAGCATAGTCAGGGATGCATAGCCATGGTACTGGATTATAGGTGGGCACGTGGAGGTGTGCATGTGCACCACAGGTGTTCAGGTGTTGCCACACAGGCCAGGGGCCACCATTGTGGCCTGTACTGCACACATTCAATGATGACATGTGCACTGCATGTCTGCTGGGCCATGCACACAGTGCAGAATGTGGTGCATGGCCTCAAGGATCAGGCTGTATTTTGTCAAATGCCCCTTCCCCACATGGCACTGCCACAGTCACAGTGGCCAGCATGTAGAACAACTGTCCACACTGTCTGCACACTGCAGTTGTCCAATGTTGCCAGCGAGGTGTACATACACACACACACACACACACACACACACACACACACACACATATGCCCCTATAGGCATGGTCGACCACCGGTGGTCTGTGTTGTTGTTGACAGGCCTCCATCCCTTGTTGCATGGTATGACACTGGGCCAGCTCCTCACCAGGGGCCGTGTTGGCCTATGACAGGGCTGTACGCTGTAGGAAGCTCTGCTTGGTGCCATGGGGACACAGTGGATGGCCCAGCGTGGCATACTATGCACACTGTGACTGACACATGCAGCCCCAGCCCTCCACATAACGTGACATATGCATACTCACAGCGCTGTGAAGGGCCATTGCAGAAAAAGGTAAGGGTAGTGCAAATCAGTTCTCATAAAGCTGCTACAGTCAGTAACAATCACATGAATACAAAAAAATAAAGCTGTGCACACACTGACCTTGAGAAATTGGAAGGTATTTTACTAAGCAAAATGCAAAAGCATAGCCGACACTGGTGAAGGACTGCTTCCTGTCTGGAACCCACACCAAGGATGCCCTCCACAGAGGCAGGGGCTATTATGGCAGTGAGCAGCTCCTCCCATGCCATAAGTGGTGGCAGTGTGCGTGACCCACCCCCAGTGGCCTGCATGGATGCATTCATGGTGACCGGCTGCTCCCTGACTCTGGTCCACTCACTGTTTATACATTTAATGCACTCCTGTGGAGTGAGGTTGTACACACCATGGGCATTCATGACCTCGGCTACTGCATCCCAGCCCTTGGCACGCTCTTGCTGGGTACCCGTTTTGTTTGTAAGCAGGTCTTCCCGAAGGACCTATGCAGTTACAAGGGTCTGCAGTTCATCTTCAGTGAAGTTAGGCTGCCTCCTCTTCCTTCCCTCCTCAGCTGCCATTATGGTACCTGTAGACAGGAGAAATGATAAGCATCAGCACAGGCCCATCACATCTGGCAAGTGTTGCATGTCCAGCTGGATGCATTGCACTAAACACTGCAACGGGCAAAATGTAAACAAACCCACCTCCAAGGCTGCAGTACTTGTCGGTCACCTGTGTTGTGGGGTGGCGCTGGATGGCCAATTTATGGCTCAGCACATGAAAATGAGGATGACTGCCGCCTGTAATGAGATGCAAATGTGTGGACTCAGGCCATGATTGAGCAATGAGGCAATTTGCATATCCTGGTTGAATATTGCAGATTTGCGCCTGGCCCATCCTATTGTGCACAGCGCATCTGTTTAGGCCATGCATCTTTGCATGGCGCATTTCCAAGCTTGCACAATAGGCCATACTGTCATTGACATGTATGGTGGTGCATGTGTGATGTCATTGGCTATGCATTGTGCATATCCACCACTGTACTGTAATGTGCTGTTGACGTGCATGGCACATGTCCGCAACTTTGCACAATGAGGATGGCTGCAAGTTTGCATTGGCTGACTTTAACAACATGGCAACCCCACACAGCCACACATGCATGTTGCATGGGGCCATGACCCCATTCTCTTTTCCAGCTGTGTGCTACTGTGCATTGCAGTAATGCACCATTGTACAGCAAACGCGCATCCATATGGCACATGTGCAGGATGCAGGGTGCAATGTGTGTGAGCCTATCACACATCCAGTGCAGGCCAGCCTCATATTGCATACACTCCCTGCTTGCCACACATGCTGCTGCAGCCCTGTACTCAACCATGGCATAAGCCCAGGCTGGTGGGCCCAGATCCCTAAACTGGAATGATGTGGAGTTGGCAAACTTGGTTGCCCTTGTTGCTTCACTGGAGGGGCAGTTATTTGGGGCAGAGGTCCTACAAAAGGCCTGGGCTCAGGTGTGGAACAGATTAGCTGAGCACCTAGAGAGGAGGATTGTCATCCCATTGCCCAGGGAGCAATGCAGGCACCAGTACAGTGATCTGCAGAGGAGGGACCCAGAGAGGCTTTGCCACATGCAAGAACAGGCACACAGGGGGGCTGTACCATGCCCAGGTACATATGTGTTGTGTGCATGCTTGCTTTGCCTGCTAATGGTGACTTGCAGGTGTGTGGAAGGGGCATGTGCCACCACCCACATGGATCACATGACTGCAGTCACAGGGCCAGACCGATGGCATCATGCATGCCACTGTCTAGCCCTGGGTGCAACGGTGACCCACAGTGCTGATGCTGTGTCAGTGTTGGTCCCCTTTGTGTGTTGCTTGCCACCAGAGCATACATCAATGTTACGCCATGTTGCGTTGTGTCACAGTTGTGCCCGGGGGTTGTGATCCTGCTTACTGCTCACAGTGCTTTTCCATTGTGTTCCCTTTGCAGGTCCATTAGAGTGGCGACAGGTGCAGGAACACACCAGCAGGCAAGGCACCAGGGTGAAGGAGGTGCTGGAGGGGCTGTCACTTGAATACCGTGATGCGTGTCCCGCAGTATGTCAGATAAGTGTGCTGCTTGTGCTGCATATGTGTGTTCAGGAGTTTGGTGTGTGTGAGTTTGCATTGCCCACTAAGGGCCATTGCCTGCTTGCTGTACATGACCATGTGGTGCCAGCCAAGTACACATGAATTGTTGTCTTGGCACTGTGTGGCAGACCCGCTGTGTGCCTAGCACCTGTGTTTTTGACCCTGATTGGTGTGTCCTTCCAGGACCGTGGGCACCCATCGGTGCTCACATAGCGATTGCCACAGGGCCTGCACACATGGTGCATGCAGATGTCAGGTTCACATGCTGTGGGGGACATGGCCACATATCTCTCAGCAACATTTGATGCATGCTCATGCTGACATTGCCTGTTCTGTGTGCCACATCCCATTCACTGTGTGACTCTGTGGCATGGCACATTGCTAGTCCATTGTGTGCGTGGTGTGTTGTTGGGCTAGGCGAGGGGCCCGGCAATGTCAGGCATGCTCATCCAATCCATTCATGGGGGGGCACTGCACCTGGGTGGGCCAGGACACTGAGTACACATTCTCTGTTTCCACCACATAGGTCATCAGGATGTCAATGCTATGCACTCGAGGAGGTGGGGGAGGATGGTGCTGCAGGAAAGAGTAGTCTCCACCCAGAACCTATTGGTGGCCATGTTCAGGAGGCAGGGGGACATGTTCAAGATTCAGAGGGCCATCCTGAGGGCTGTAAAGGGATATTCTACAGGAGCTCTGCAGTGTCAGTCACCCATGCAAGAGACAGGCGCAGGACCGCCAGGGGCAATAGGCCTGTGTGGCCTATTGGACCTTTTATTGTGTAGTTAGCCCCATTTTGAACAACCTGAAGCCCTGTCCTTCCCACTGTACATAGTTACCCCCCTGCATTCCCTGTTCCCCATTCCACTCAGCCCCCCACCCATTTTTGACTGTTTCTGGTTCTTTGTTGCTTTGTTGTTCCACCTTTTGTTGTTTGTTGTTATGTTTTGTACTATTAAATATTGTTAACTCTGACGTTTCCTGTGTCTGTGGTTCTTCCAAACATTTTGTTGCCATCACCTGTGTTGCATGGTTGGCTCACTGCCTCGTGGTTATCACTGCCCAGTTGTGTGTGTGCCGTTGTGCACTCATATGCCCTATCCACCTTGTTTGGCCCCCCACAGTGTTTGTCATGGTTTTCCCTGGGCTGCCTTTTTTTTTTTTTTTTTTTTAGGTGTTTAACCAGGAGTAGCACACTAAGCTTTGGGGTGTTCATCATTGATGCCCACATTGTCGCTTGGCACTATGCTTCTGTTCTGGTGCTGTGCATGCCTCTGCTGTTGTCCTGGGCCACATGCTGTTGTGCGGCACTGTATGCAGTTCTGTGTTACTATGGGTGTGTGTGCGCACAGTGTGGCCTACAGCTGCCAGACTGAATGCCATTATGCCTGTGTTCCACTGTGCCTGTGGTCTGGCTACCATATCCTCCCTGCTTGGCTCCTCAGCACTGTTGTCATGGTGCCTGGCCAGGCCGTGCTGTCCATTGGCACCTCCTGTGCATATGGAACTTCGTCTGTGCCCTCCTGTGTACCATACCCACTGTGCCTGATACACCCCTTGGCTAGTGGTCTGTGTGTGGTGCTTTGCTATGCCAATTTTGCACTTTTGCAGTGGCACTGTCTTACCCATTGTCTTGGCTGCTGGTTCTCCCTGTTTATGCTGTTGCACACTGCTGCTCATTTCAAATATTCAGTCCTGCCCTGTTGCTCCACTGTCCCAGGCTGGGTTGCTCCATTTTCAGTATTCAGTCCTATTCTGATGCACGGCACATGTACAGTTGTGCGATGGCACATATCTATTCAGCCAGGGTTGTGCTGGCGCATCTTATGGCACATCCACTGAATATTGCATTTATTTGGGGCGGCGCATTACAGATGTGTGGGGCAGTCACTTGGGCAATTTTCCAGGGCACTTTTGAATATGGGGCTCTGTATCTTGAACTTCATTTCACATTTCTTCAAAACTTGGATAGTTTTGAAACTCTAATAGCTTTTGCTCTGTTGGCTTCAATTCAATTTGTGCCCTCTCCAGGTGTACCTCATCTTACCTAATTAATATCCCAATTAACTTTGAAGGAGCATTCATTCAAATGTCCCTCCCAAATATTTTTATGGACAAACTTATCATACTTCATTAACGGAACTTGTTCATTCTGATGCTGCTGGGGATTCTTTCTACGTCTACATATTTTTCAAAGTGGAGCAACTGTATAACAGTCTGGTCCCATTGTCATTACCTAAGTTTTCAAACTTGTAAAATAGTGACCTGAGTGAGTTTACATTACCAGCCTCCTCGTCTTCAGTTGTTAAGGTAAAAATTGCTTCTGCACTTTCCTAGGTGGCTACAAGGGTGTCTGGAGAGGTTGTATTCTCAGTGTCTTTTGCCCCATTTACCAATTTTACCAGACTGAATGAGATGTTCAGTGCTCATGTGTCACACTAGGGGCCTGATATTCAAAAGTTTGGCATGCAGTTAGTTTAACGATTAAGTGACAGTGAGTCACTTACAGTGACTGATGTTTGGTGACTGCAGTGTGAGCGAGATGGTTGTGCCACTGACAGGTGTATTATTTCAACCTGTGTAGGGGATGACCAATTCAGTGGCTCTTGACAGTCAATAGGTGGGTTGTGTTTGGGAGATGAGGTTTTTATGTGGGTTGGGCTGTGGGAGCATTCTGTTGTCGTGGGGTTGGAGCTGTGGGAACTGCTGTGTGCATTTTTCTCCAAGGTACAGTATGTGCGCTGTGTAGTTTGGTGGAGTATTCCTGCAGGAGATAGCGGATTTCATCATCGACATGGTGTTGGAGTCCCCCAGATGGATAATTCTGGGGGACTTCAATGCCTGGGGTCAATGATGAACTCTTGCACTTTAGTCAGAATCTCCTCCAGCTTCTGATAACGCTGGGCTTTACACAGGTAGTTACCTCCTCAACTCATGTAGGGTTTCACTTGTGGATCTGATCTTTCTTTTGGGTATGGAGATAGCTTATCTGGAGGTGGAACCAGTCAGCTGGTCTGACCCTCACACCATAAGGATCAGCTTCAGGGTCCCCCCTAATAGGTCTGCCCCTACGGAGATGGTCCAGTACCGCCCCTTGAGGGGGGTTACCCCTAATGACCTATCGGTGGCACTGGACCTATCAGGTTTGTCGGGTGAATACATGAGTCCAGGCAATCTCGTATTAGCCTATAGTAAGGCTGTGGGAGATGCCCTGGACAAGATTGCTCCTGTTCATGTTTGACCCCTCATCCTTCGCCCAAGGAACCCCTGGTTTGATGGCTCCTTGAAGGAGTTGAGGTGAGTTGGTCGAAGGCTGGAGAGAACTTGGCAAAAGTCTGGCCTTGATGTTGACAGGCTTAAGCTGATGGCACATTATGATGGCTATCAGCAAGAAATCACCCGTAAGAAGGCATAATTCCTGTCCAGGGAGATTTCTACTGTGTAGAATCGACCAGCTCAGCTTTTCCAGACTGTTGACAGATTGTGCAATCCAATCTGTCTTCAGCCCAGAGAAGCTTTTTCTCAGCTGAAATGCGAGGAGTTTGCTCGATTCTTCACAGATAAGGTTGCCAGCATCAGGTCTAGCATTGGCATAGTCTCTCCTATGAGGAGTTGTGGCCATCGGCGGGATGTGGTGTGCACTCAGTCTCTCTGGTCAGATTTTGGCTGGCCAGAATTCACGGATATTGTGATGATCATCCAGACAATGCGCCCAACCAATTGTAATCTGGATCCGGGCCCAACACCCCTCTTATTGGGATGTGTTGATACTATCTGCCCGATCCTTGCTGAAATATTCTGGAGGTCCTTGGAGACTGGGGTCTTTCCAGAACCACTAAAGGAGGTGGTAATTAGACCACTCCTTAAGAAATCCTCCTTGGATCCGGACTGCCCAGCTAACTACCGACCTATTGCTAACCTGCCATTTGCTGGTAAGGTTATTGAAAAGGTGGTTGCGCTGCAACTGGATGATCATCTTACAACTCACAAGATCTATGATACTCTCCAGTCCGGATTTAGGAAGAAGCATAGCACGGAGACTGCACTGGTCCGAGTATTGAATGACCTCCTGATGGCTAGAGATCGAAAGGCATGTACCATTCTGGTCCTTCTCGATCTCTCCACAGCATTCGACACTGTAGACCATGGCGTGCTGTTGGATTGCCTGCGGCTGCTTTGTGGTCTGTCTGGTACAGTCCTCAAATGGTTCCATTCTTTCCTCACAGACAGGCTTCAGAGAGTTACCACTGGAATTTACTCCTCTGGTACTTTTTCCTTGTCTTGCGGGGTGCCACAGGGCTCCATTTTGGCCCCCATGTTGTTTGCAGTGTATATGCTACCATTGGGAGATATCATCAGGCAATACAGTTTAAGTTTTCACTGCTATGCAGATGATACTCAACTGTATATGTCTTTTCTGCCCGGACAGGATGTTGCACTCTCCGTGCTAAACAACTGCCTTACCGAGATCAGATCCTGGATGAGTACTAGCTGGCTGAGACTGAATCCGGATAAGACTGAAGTGCTGGTTGTGGACTCTGGTCATCCAGGAGCGAGTATGCGAGCTGGTCAGGCATCAGGCATTTTGCTTGATGGCATACAGCTTGCTGCTTCAGACCAGGTGCGTAACCTCGGCGTTATTTTTGATGACGGCCTGACACTACGGTCTCAGGTGTTGGCTGTTGTCAAATCCTCTTTCTACCATCTGAGAAATATCGCCCGGATGAAACACTTGGTTCCTCCGGATGATCTTCCAACATTGGTCCACACCTTCATCACTACCAGCCTTGATTACTGCAATTATTTCTACCTAGGGCTTCCAGGGGTTGATATCCGCTGCTTGCAGCTAGTGCAGAACGCGGCAGCCAGGCTTTTGACTGGGACTTCCAGGTCCAATCATATTACTCCTGTGCTCTGTGAACTGCACTGGCTGCCTATTCAGTGGCGGATCACCTTTAAGGTTGGTTTGCTAACCTTCAAAGCCCTATATGACCAGGGACCCAGTTACCTGCAAGACCTCTTGATACCCTACTGCCCCTCCCATCCTCTCCGATCCACCAACGAGGGTTTTGCTAGAGATTCCCAGGGTATGTTTAAAAACATCAGATGCCCGTGTGTTTGCTTTTTCGTCTCCGACCCTGTGGAATTCTCTACCTCATCGGCTAAGAGAATGCCTGACCATTGATAGTTTTAAGAAAGAGTTGAAAACATGTTTATTTAATTTAGCCTTTCCTAATGATTAATGTATTTTAGATTCTTGTTTTAATGCTTTATCTGTAATCGGTTTTATGTACAGCACCTTGGTTTTTGAAAGGTGCTATAGAAATAAAGTTTGATTTGATTTGATATTAACATATAGGAGGGTATGGGGGCATAGCCCCCTGCCTTTATAGTTCAACTGTGGTGTTTGTGTAGTCAGTGTTACATTCCCAGTATTTGTTGCTGCGCTGGTGTTTTGGTTCAGTCTGCTGTCGATGTAGGGCTGTCACGGCGATGTTGTTGGTGTAGAGTCTGTCAGTACTTTTTATGTCAAACCAGCTTGGTGGAACCAAAAGTTTGCATGGTTGATAATGGGTTTTTGTCTACATAAACCAGGGTTAGCGTGGGATCCCTATATTCCGAAGGTGCTGTTGCACAGGCAAAGAGGTTAGTGTCCACAAAAAACACAATGTATGTATTTGGGCAAGGGGAAGGGCACGGACATGAAGAGCCACGCTACCCCATATTCAGCAGCTTTGCACTGTGCAAAAGGGTTTAGCACTGTCCTTTTGTGCAGCACAAATTCTGCCAAACCAAACCTTGACTTACTCTGGGCAACCCTAAAGGCAGAAGAAGGTAATATAGCCACCTAGCTGGTTGGCTGCTGGGGGAGCACACCCACCCTCTGTGGGCCATGGCACCCCACCCCCAGTGATTATCCATGTTATGGGCAGGCAAAGCATCCCTGGTGCTATCCCCCTGATTGCCAGCCCATAATAAAGGTAGGCATCCCTGGTGGTAGCAGTCCTCCCCTCCAAATCACCAGCTCACAAAACATTTAACAACCTTCCCTGGCATCTTACAGCCCCCGTGGCACTGAACGCCCACCCCCCAGTCACCTTACCAGTATTGTTGGTGCCACAGGTGCATACAGTGACTGGCCCAGCCCTCCTTATACCTCCTTGGCTAGCCTTCATATGTCCGGGCAGGGAGAGTGCATTTCATTTATTGGACAGGGTGACTTGCCCTGTCTTATAAATAAGGGGCATGCTCCCTCCCTGGACATATAGTGGGTGGCTGAGGAGGTGTGAGGAGGGCTGCACCAGTTTCCATGTACACCCACAACACTGATGGTACTGGTAAGGTGTCTGGGGGTGTGGGTTCAGTACTGCAGGAGGGACACTAGACACCAGGGAGGGTTGTCAAGTGTCCTATAGGCTGGCAATTGGAGGGAGGGAGGACTACTAGCACTGGGAATGCCTATCTTTTTTATGAGATAGTGATCAGAAGGAGGGGGGACCACTAGAACCAGGGATGCTTATCTTTGTTACAGTCTGGCAATTGGAGGGGTGAAACAATAACACCAGGGATGCCTTATCTTTATTATGGGTTGGTGATCGAAGGGATGGGGGCCATTAGGCACCAGGGATATTTACACCACTCTGGGATTGGACAAGTGGGGGTGGCATCTTGCTAACCTGCCTTGCTACCCATGCAAATGAGCCCATAATAGGCATGCAAATTGCCCCTTTGCGCTTTGCAAGCCCAATGGGCTCATTTTATGGGTCCGTTTGAATATTCCTCATAGCACACTGGCACTATAAATTTTTGCAGTGTACATGACTTAGCGCTGTGCCTACATGGCCCTATATTTAGTTGAAAAGCGCCATTGTGCCATTGAGCTATTCGACTGAATATAGCATTTTCAGGGTTTCAGGAAATCGCAAGGTGCAGTGCAGAGGTTTGCATACTGCTTTGCACTTTTTCAAATATCAGGCCCCAGATGTTAGGTATCACATCTAGGGTCAAGTAAGTTAGGGCAAGCAAAACAAAAAAGGGGACATTTAGAAACATTTTTACAAGAGAAGCAAGCTGTCTTGTCATCTTCATTGTTCATAGCTGCAGGATATATAATACAAGAAAAAGAAAGTGTGTCTGGGAACCCCAGGTCCAATCACGGGAGCTTTAGCTCAGTGGTAGAGCACAGAAACAATATTCTGAGGCCTGAGTTCAGTCTCCAGTAGGTCATATTATTTCTATGTATAATATGGGGGGTACTTACAGTCACCAAACAAGAAAGAGACCTTGGGGTAATCATATCTGATGATCTCAAGGTGACAGACAATTGAGACAAGGTTAGTGTGGAGGATTTCTATCAGGAGAAGGGAGATGTTTTTACCACTGTATCTCTCACTAGTGAGACCTCACCTAGAGTACTGTGTTCAGTTCGGAGGCCGCACCTCATCAAGGACATTGACAGGGTGGAAGCAGCCCAGAGGAGGATTACCAAAATGATGTGGGGGTTTCAGGTGAAGTCATATGAGGAGAGGCTTCTGGATCTTAACATGTACTCCCTGCAGAAGAGGAGAGCAGTAGGAAACATGATTGAAACCTATATGTATCTCACAGGGGTGAATAAGGTAAAGGTTCAGAGTCTCTTTCAGAGGAGGAAAAGCACCAGAACACAGAGGCATGCAATGAAACTGGTGGTGGGGGTAAAGACAGATGTGGTAGTAGGTACTCCTCAGAAGTCAAATTGCCTTTTTTGAATCCATTCCTCCATTTCTTGCACTCTGTCCAGTCAGCTAGGCAAGTCAAGGATTTGTACTTAGCCTCAGCATTTGTCTCTAGCCTTTAATAATATTGGTGTTAGTGTGTAATGTGGTTGCCCTTCTTACCCTGCAATTTTTTAGAGGGATGTGTAGATCCCACTTTGCACTGAATTTTGAAAAATGTAGTATTGGGCCTCAGTAACATTATAAGTGAGGACTAAAGGAGACCAGTCAGTTTGAACTAGGTCAGAGAAAAAGGCTTCAAGGTTAAGCCTAGAGTAGTCTCAGAGCAAGGCATCCATAGATGGATGTAAGGGAAGCACACATTCCAGACTAAAAAGAAGAGGGAGTAGTCACTTGTAGTATCAGTAAAAAATGCCAGCCCCCGCAATTTTGATTTTCCTATTGGTTAAGACCAAGTCACTCAGAGTATGATGATAACCATGTGTGGCTTGTGTAGTAGGGTTATTAATGAGCTATATGAGTTGTAGTTTGCTTATCATAGACTCCAGTATTTTTAAACTTCTCCCATGCCCATCAAAATTACAATCACCTAGCAGAATTAGCGCATTCTTTTTATTTTCAATCAGTAGTTTTCCCCCTTCTGGGTCTCGATAACAGCACCCCCCCCACCCCATCACTGACCTTCTCAAATACTTGACAGTTATCTACCATTTCCTCATAATCTTGTTGGGTAGGTGACCTGCTATGTAGGTTGTGTGAGAGCTTGCAGAGGGGTGCCAGCTAAGGGCAGCCCAGCATCTTTTTCCTTCATTTTATCCTTTTAGGCAGGAGTGTTGGGACATGTGCACCAGCACATCAAGCTCCAGCCCTGCCCCTTGTGCACTCCTGCTGCACAGCCACCTGACCTCTGCCAGATTGCAGTTCCTGGAGCAGGAACCGGTATCCACCCTCCCCAAAGAAGGAGAGCTGCCACTGAGAGCTTGATCCTCCCTCACCCTGCTGGCCAACCCAGTAACCCTCACCCATTCCCAAACCTGGGTTGTCGGTGTGGGGAGTGAAGTCTAGGACCTCCTCCACTGGGCTGGCTTAGAATTAACTCTTTCTTGCCTACTGAAGCATTGGTTTGAGTTAGTAACTCAGAAAAACCAGTGATATAATTTTTAGGGCAATTGTAGACACAAACAACATGGAGCTTTTTGACATTAACTAAAGCCGTATTTACATAGCTGCTTTCTGTATTGCTGCGGTGTGTATCTGCTCTGCCCCAAACTTGAGAGGCAATAGGAAGCTGGATGCACATGGCCCCTCTCAGCATTGATGCAATATGCGCTGGACAGCGGCAGAGACTACTGACAGGCACAGCAGTATACTATGAACATCACTGTGCATATTGGAGCGAGCAATGCAGCTTGTCTATATGGCTGCTTACACCGCTCACTCCACAGTGTATTCCCAAATTGATGCAGTTCTACGAGAGGCTCATGGAGTGGCTTACCCTGATTTGGTAAATGCCCACATGGCTACTTTTGCACTGTGGCAACCCGAGTGCTCAAGTTGCTGCAGTGCAAAGGTGGCCATGTAAACAAGTCTTAGGAGTAGGCTGGGGTGCAAAACTTTGTATGAGGATACATTTACTACAGTCATGACTGATAGTGCACGGTGCCTTTTATTGTAAATCACAGTGTCCCCATACTCTTAGGTAGTGGGGCAGTCAAGCCTAAGGAGGTGGCAATTATAGGCAAGGAACATGCAGAGTCCAGATAAATGGACTTATGCTAGGACTCTGTTACAGTATACCAAGTATATCTAGGTTAGGCTAAGCCTACCAGGATTCTAGTTCTAATTGATTAAGTATCAGACTATAAATACAGATATCCAGGAGGCATATAAGTATATAGTGCTGTTCAACAGATTACCAGAAGAGGTGACAAGTAAAGACATTGTAATGATTCTCAAGGCTAAGTTGATACATGAAGGAGGAAGGCATTTCAGGTATTCAGTTGCCATTTCCTTTCTTGGATAACACTTGTCTCAGTGCTTTCATGCTAAGGTTCTTTATCTTTCAGATTGCTTCCATATTTTGGGCTGACCCAAACTGGTAAGACCATTAATGGGCTGGTGCCTCCTTTCCATGGGCTGAGATACAGATGGGGCACACTGATGAGTCCTGAAAAGGATGAAACATATTTGTGTCTTCTGCTTTCCGCCTTTGCAGATTGTGTGAAAGGCCATTTAGCATCATACTCCTACTGAAAGAAGAACCAGCTTAAATTCTTTCACAGGGATTTGCATATACTTCCTATGATGCTTTCACCTTTTTTTTGGTGTACTGTTTGTGTAATTTTGTGTTACTGGAATTGCTGTTACAGTAGAATGACAGAAAATTAAATTTTGTTGACTGCATGGTCACATTTGGTCTCCCTACATCTTTGTACTTGTGTAAATGACCTCCCTGTCACAGATTCCTTTTTCTCACATCTTATCTGTAGGGTATTTGGGAATAAAGCAACTGTGCACAGCCTGGGATCCTTACAAGTTTTATGTTTGCTTGCGTGCATGTGCAAGAAACTTATTGTGACAACTTTCTGGATAAGCAGGTTGTGGAGGTGCAGCAGTGTTGTGGCTAATGCCATCACTGCTTTTTGGGGCTCATCTGTGTGTCACCAATGAAGGAGCATGCTGGCTGTGACAGTAATCTGCAAGCATGCCACCAACGATTTTACCAATGTAATGAGGGGGTGCCCCCTCATTGCAAGGCATGCCTTGTTTGGTGTAACATTTCAATAAACATGGTGGTGACTGTCACCATCTGCCTCTCACAGTCCCACAAAAGCCAACTTTGGGGATGCCCAATCCCCCTGTCGGCATGCCATCTCCCCACTTAATTTGCCAGCAGGGAGCCCAATCCTCATCGGCGTGATGTCTCTGTAGTTTGTCTGCCAAGGGGGTACCCAATCCCCTTCGGCATCATTCCCCCTTCAAACACAGACCCTTTTTCTTTGCCGACAGGGTGCCCAATCCCTGTTGGCTCAAGTCCCCCCCCAAAACACCCAGTTGGCACACTAGGAGCCCACCCCAGCATGCCAAATGTCCCTGCAAAAGGAACCTTCCACAAAGTTTTTTTTTTTAACCCTGTAAACAAGAAAACGGTCCCTCGTTGTCTGTGGTGCCCCCCCTTCCCCAACCTGTACCCACCCTCTGCACACCTGATCTCCCCACACACACCCTCACCCAATACTTACCTCTGAAGCCTGGCGTAGTGATCTTTGGCGGAGAGGGAACACGTCTGCACTCTTCAAAGTCATCCGCGAACTGAAGAAATGCCGGTAAGCTGTATAATGGCATCAATGGGGGTTTTCAACTAAGGTGGATATCTTGGCCATTTTTGTGACTTTTGGCACCAAATTTTCAACATATGGTTCTTGGGACCCCATCTCATGA
This sequence comes from Neoceratodus forsteri, assembly GCA_016271365.2. NCBI lineage: Eukaryota > Metazoa > Chordata > Ceratodontiformes > Ceratodontidae > Neoceratodus > Neoceratodus forsteri. Next base: position 813,770,294 of record CM028129.1, on the reverse strand, counting down.
ACTGATTCCTGAAAGGTGATTTCGCAGTCACTGCACGGAATCACCTTCCGGGACCGATTAACAAAATGACAGTGTCACTGTTCATGAGGTAGGCTCCCAAAAAGCCTATGTTGCAAATTTGGCGAAAAAATTCCAAAAAATGACTGTGTTACAACTGTGCATTGTGCAGTTCCCACGCATGCTCGTAACTTCTAGAATTTTTAATATTTTCACTCCAGAATTTCAACATTGCCATTTTTCCACACCTCCTTATGAACAGTACAGCTGTCATTTTTCACAACCTGTCTGAAATTTGTTTTCCCACACCTGGTGCACAATGGCACAGTCGCTGTGTGAAATCAATGTTCGGGACAGATTAAGAAAATCACAGTGATGGTGTTCATAAGGAGAGGTCCCAAAAAGTCTGCATTGCAAATTTGGTGAATAAATTCCCAAAAAATGACTGCATTACCAGCGTGCATTGCACATGCTCATAACTTCATCAATTTTTTATATTTTTATTCCACATTTTCAACATTGTCATTTTTGCACACCGCCTTATGAACAGTACAGCTGTAATTTGTCACATCCTGCCCAAAACATGTTTTCACACCTGTGGCACACAGTGGGCACAGTCGCTGTGCAAAATCAATGTTCAGGACAGATTAAGAATATCACAGTGACATTGTTCATAAGCGTAGGTCCCAAAATGCCTATGTTAAAAATCTGGTGTGAAAAATCCCCAAAATAATTGCATTATGGGTGTGCATTGTGCAGTTTCTATGCACACGTGTGACTTCACCAATTTTTTTTAATTTTTCACTCCAGATTTTCAACATTACCATTTTTTTATATCTCCTCGTGAACAGTACAGCTGTCATTTTTCACAGCCTGTTTGAAATGTGTTTTCGCACCTGTGGTGCCAAATGGCACAGTCACTGTGCAAAATCACCTTTCAGCTAACAAACTGATAGTGTCACTGTTCATGCGGTGGAGTCACAAAAAGCCCATGCTGAAAACTTGGAGTAAAAATACCAAGAAACACCAGGGCATTAGGGTTCCTGACCATAACACCCTACCCTGTAGGGACTGACAGGCATCAGGGGTGTGACTTGGGGCTGTCGACAGTAATGCTCATGCCATTCCACCCCCACTTACACCCTGAAGCCAGTAGCATGCAACGAGGTGTGCTTTGGACGTTTTGGCCCCAAAGTTCACCCCATTCTCCTATACTGCACCCTTTTCAGTCTATTTCCTTATGGAATGGGGTGAGTGTAAAGCCTGAACACCACAAGGCACACTTCGACACTTGTCAGTGTCTGCAGGGTAGGGTGAGGTGAAATGGCGTGAGCATTATGGGTGATGACCCAAAGGCACACCACAATGCCTGTCCATCGCAGCAGGGTGGGGGTGGGGTTGGCATCACTTTAATACGTCACTGCCATTCCTATTCTGCATCTAACTCTTGCACTTCCAATGCTAATGCCAGCAAGCAAACATTTGGCATTGACAAACGCTTGTTTCAGTGATTGGACTGGCTTCACAATCTAATGATGTTTTTGAGCTACAGTTCTTGTTATGCAATCTGCCAGTGTACAGTTTTTTTTAACACCAATATGATTTTTTGTACACCTCATTAGATGTAATAGTTATGTGTACTGTTGGTAATTTAGTTTAATTTCTACTTGTAGATTTTAGGAGTGCTGAGATTTAAATCTCTACATCATCTGTAGATTAACCCGATGCAGCAGCAGCCATTTCCTGGAATCTCATGGACAGCTTTCCCCTCAGTGGCATCACTTTCCATTTTAAGATTCAATGAAATGGATGCTGCCTTGAATTAGTGTACAGGTGTCTAAGGAAAGTAGCCCCCCCCCCCCATTTTGGTGCTATGGCTAACTGCAATTTTTTGATTTCTTTTTCTTTTTCCCTGCTGTCTTGGCTCTATTTTTATGGCTGCATAGCATCAAACTATTCTGATGTATTGCTGATGAATTGCTTAAAAGGGGCTCTGAGGGCATGGCTCCCCCCCTTCCCTCGCGTTTCTCAGAATGGCTGCTCTGCATTGTGAAATAAAATAATGTAAAAGAAATATACAACTTCATGCAATCTTATAGTGGCTACTGTGTACCCCAATAGCAAGCAGTAAGGCTGGATCTGCTTTCTTATCCTGTGAAGGAGTGGATGTCATTTGGGGGCATGGTTGTGGCTGGATACCGAATGCACAGCATTTTGGTTGCTCCACATTTCCACCTAGTGGAGCTGAATCACAAATAGTTCTGCATGAATCAGTACACTTTCTCTCTCTGCCGCCTCCCACCGTTGTTCTCAGAATGGACGTAATTTGTAATTCCTGTCGATTGACAGCACAATGAAGTGTCTCCCCACCACAGCCCCCAAACCATAAATGAACCCGCTCCCTTCTCCACCATCTGTTTAATACACCCACCCACTTCCTCCCCAAAAGCCCCCAAACTCCAGTGCCAGACATTATTTTATATGTAAGGAAAACTGTCCCTCATTGCAGCAAGTGCTCAGCTGTATAGATACAGTATATATAGATATTGATATATATGCGCTCTTCCTTGTGATTTTCAAAATGGCCACAATTTGTGATCCCTGCCAACCATCAGCACAATGAAGTGTGTCCACACCACAGCCCCCAAACCATAAAGGAAATCCCCCTCCATTTTCTACCCTCTGTTTAATAGACCCATCCACTTCCTCCCCAAAAGGCCCTAAACCCCTGTGCCAGATATTGTTTTATCTGTGGAAAAAACCTGTCCCTTATTGGAGTGAGTGCTCAAATTTAAATTAAGAACATCAGCCCCACAGATTATCTTAAGTAGCTCCAGTCATAAACTGGTCCTGAAAGAAATATAACCAGGGCTGAATCACTGGCTACTGGCTATTTGAAAAGTGATTGTTTATTGGAGGTAACATTTCCCATTGACTCAGCATTTCAATTTGCTTTGGATCTGTGCCTTACAATTTTATGCATTTCTGCATCATCCTTCCCCACCTCTGTTTGATAAGTTGCCTGAAATTGTTTAATACACAATCTGAGTTATATTTTCAGTGCTGGATAAATATATATCTTTTCATCTTTGGGCACAACTATTTCCTGTATATGGTACTTTAAGCACTATTGGCACATAAGCACTTTGATTTTTTTATCTGTGTTTCTGACAAAAGATTTTATCAAACGTTAAGTCAATACACAGCAGTTTATTATCAATTATAATTCAAATGTGCTAGAATCCTGGAAAGGTTTATTGCAATATTACAGCAGGTAATTATGAACTGAAATTCAGGCTGTATCAGTTGGAATGAGCTGAATGAATTATTTTGCTTCAAGTTTTTTGCATTTTGAAGCCTGCAGGCTGTTTTATTAAATAATAAATGTTTTTAATTGGTGAATTTTTCCAGTATGCAGCTTTTTTAGTCTGGTTACAAAATTGTTTAGTTGGCAGACAACAGCCATGCATCCAGGTGCTAGATTCCACCAGTAGTGGAGGAGTTTCAAAACCTATCAAATGGTCTGCATGTTTGCCAAGCCTTTAATGACATTATGTGTTCCGAGGAAGCAGAGGGCAGGATCCTTAAAAGTTTAAGCCAGGCGTAACTTGGCTTGTGCCAAAATAAATGGCACAAGTAGCAAGTTACGCCAGCAGTTGCAACATGTGGTATCCTGCAAAGGCTTGCACCAAAGTGAACATATGCCATCATGTACACCAGAAACTCTCTGCAACATGGTGCTAGGGGTTTTCTGGCAGCAGTTGTGCCCTATTTTGGAAGGGCAGCAACAAAGTCCCAAAGTCAGCTGTTCTACAACAACCCCCAGAGGACATCCACTAAAGTACAGTTACGCCAGCATATAGCTGGTATAAGTGTACATATGCACTCTTGGGGTTGTACAGATCTGTCACTGGGCCAGGTCCCAAGACATGTGCCCCCCCAATGCCCCAATCCACAGATTGGTGGCAATACAGCCCTGCAGGGCTAATCATGCCCTCCCATGCCCCATCCCCTACAGACACATACATGCCCAGCAGGGCATGCAGACCCCGTCCCATCCCCCAAAGACATGTGGAATGCCCCAGTAGTGCTTGCACACACCCCACCCAATTCCCATGTATCATAAAAGTCCTGCAGGGCTAGCACCCCCTCTCCCCCTCTCTCCGATCCTCAGACTTGAGTTATGCACACAAAGAGGAGCCCCAATCACCCTGGTAGTCTAGTTGCCCCCAGCCCCCCCACCAGGCAGTGCCAGTCCACCCCACACCCCCCCACCTGTACGCAGTCAGCGACAGGCAAAACCCACCTCTCAACACCACAGCCAGCTGCCAACTGAGCTCCGTATGAGCACATACTACTGTAAATAATATGCACTCAATGTATAAACTGTCATTCATTCATTGAGCGTGTACTTTATATAGTGCTTGCTCAGACAGAGATCAGTTGGTGGCTGGCCATGGTGGAGAGAGGTCGACTTTGCCAGTCACCGACTTCGTACGGGTAGGACGGTGTGGGGTGAACTGGCACTGCCGGGTGGGGGGCCACTAGATTACCAGGGCATGTCAGTGTGGGTGGGATTCAAGGGGGGATCCTTGGGGTACTTATGGTGGGTGGGGGGATCCTTTAGCCCTGAGGTGCTATGACTGCTCCTACTGGGGGATCAGGGCATGGGAAGGGCACTTGCACCCTGCCAGACAGTGTTTGCGACTTGCGACAAACTCACTTGGTACACCCTCTGTTCAGTGTACCTAGCTAGATGTTGCAAGTCATAGGACTTAGCTGCAGGGACCCTGCCCCATCTAGAGTCAGGCACAGAGTCATTGCCGCAACTGAGTTTAGCGCAAGTCGCAGTTGACAGTGACTTGCACCATTCTTCTAGAATTGGCCCCCAGTATGTTCAAGTTCAAGTTTATTGACAGGAAAGCTGCATTGAGCAAACTCATTTACAAGGAAATCCTTGTGTACAACACAAAAGAACCATGAATTATAAAAAAACAATTCAATACAAAAAATGGCAGTTGATACAATGCAAAGAACCATGAATTACACAAAACAGGGTACGATACATAGGGATGGCAATCACTACTATAAAATTCAGTAAAAACATTCATAAGAGGTTAAACTTTTCTAAGTGATCCTGGAGTTGATTGTTAATTATGTGTGGTTCATAGCTCAGTGTTTATGTAACATATAGTGGAATGATGTAGATGGTTGTTGGATACAGAGACCAGCATATAATGATGTGCTTAGGTACTTGGATGCTTGAATTGAGTCATTTGATAATATTTGATGGTTTTGGCCTTTCTCTGTATCACACCTGTAGGAAGGAGGCTCGGATTAGAATTATTGAGCCCCCCGGTGGGATAAGAGTGCCGCAGAAGGAGAAGGTGTCGGGGAGGATGGTGGGTGAATGCGACTCGCTCTAAGCAGAGCAGGAGACAGCTGCTTGTTTAAATAGGCTGTGGGGGAGGAGCTCTTCTCCCACATAATTACAGGCAAGCCTAACAATTATGTGTGGTTCATAGCTCAGTGCTTATGTAACATATAGTGGAATGATGTAGATGGTTGTTGGATACAGAGACCAGCATATAATGATGTGCTTAGGTACTTGGATGCTTGAATTGAGTCGTTTGATAATATTTGATGGTTTTGGCTTTTCTCTGTATTCCACCTGTAGGAAGGAGGCTTGGATTAGAATTATGGAGCCCCCAAAAAATAAATATCAATGATTGTTAAATAACTGAATGCTGAAGAAGTTGTGTATAACACCTTAATGATAAGAATAGACGATCACCTCCTCCAACTCCGGAGAGTGTGTCCAGTAGCACTCAGGAGAGGACCCCCCCCTTGGGGGGAAACCTCTGAGGACCCATGGCTACTGACCTGCCCATCCTTCTGGGCATACTAAAGGAGAGAGATCCTAATTAAACTAAATTAGTCAGCTAAATCTGAGTTCAAATTAGTAGAATTCAATCCAGATGAATGAAGCTTAAAAGCTGAATTGTAAATGTCCAGTGAATCATTTCCTTCCAATAAAGCCTGAGATGAAGTGTAGATATATTGAAGAACCATCTTCTGTACTTCAGTTGATAGAGGGCATAATCCAAGGATTTGAATGATGGTTTGAGATGAAGTTGATGACTGATGAAATCAATACAAGAGACCGGAAAATAATTGCATCCAAGCTTGATGTCTATGAGGCAGGATGAATTAGAAGTAGTACGACTTCCAGGTTTCTAATAGGCTTGTATAGTACAAAAATGAGAGAAGGCTTGAGGCCAGGCTATCGAGTGACGAATACAGTTCTGATAAGAATATAATCTTTAGGAATTGATATGAAGCAATGGCTGTAGAGTTGAGCTGGAATGTCATGCTATATGATAATCAAAGACACTGGTGCGATTTATGAAGCATCCAAGTAGTAGAATGAGGTGAGTCCAAATGAATGAAGTCAGTCGAATGAATCCAAAGTGATAGGTAGTAGGAGCAGGATTGCACCAATGTAGGCAGAGGAGAAGGAACAGGATGTGGCAACCAGCCTTTGAAGAAAACGTAGCTAATAGACAGCTGGGATAGGAGAGGTGGCTGAGTACAGCATGGAAAGCCCCGCTAGACCCAGGAATGTCCGCTGGCAGAAATCAAGCGATGTAGTCCTTTGATGATGTGCAGGAATCCATCAGCTGGATGGTACAAATTCACCTTGAGAGACTGAGATTGAGACATGACAACTGTACAAGAAGAATATCATGGAGAACTGATGGCAGGCAAATTCGAGGCATGAAGCAGACAAGAACTGAAGTGTCTGAGAAGGATATAACCAGGACCCCTACTTTTCTGCGGCACAGTGGGACCAAGTTCTGCGGCAAGACTACCATTTGTCGTAGAACTTCTGCGGCGGTGGTTTGTAATTTCTGCGGAAGTTCTGCGGCACTAACAAACTACCACATCACAGTGTCAGCTTGTCATCCTGACTTCACTTTCATGGCAGTGGTTATAGCAATCAGGATGGTGGAAAGCACAGTAACACTTGTTCAAAAAATAACAGACTTATAAAAATAATTTTATGCCTAAAAAGGCAAAACAAATGTCTCTCCCTTAAGGTCCTAGCCTGTTGTATAAATGACATATGCAGAGGGGATCTTATGTGATAAATAAGGTATTTCGATATGCATGCTATCTATCCCACTAATGAGGTTTCCACTGTCTATCACTTATATATTTTTATGTGCTTTCTACACCACTCATGAGGTTTCCACTGTGTATCACTTATATGCAATCTGTAACATACATACAAATGTGTGTGTGTGGTGAGAGAGACAGAGATACTGTATATGTGTGTGTGCGTGTGTGTGTGTGTCTGTGTTTGTGTGTATATATATATATATATATATATATTTTTTTTTTTTCAAATTTCCATGAACTTGCATCCTCATTCATACAGGTCCCATTGGAAATGGAATAGAGAGTTACTGCAAAACTCATTTTCATTCAACCTGCTTTCCCTGACACTCGTAACACCATCAGGCCATGACATGCATGTGAACCAATTGTGAGATACAGCTCTCCGGCCCATCACAATGTGTCCACCATGTGACAGAACACTGCACCATAACTTCCCAGGCTCCAAGCAGTGATGTGTTCCACCAATCCTTGTACTGCCCAGCCAGCTCCCAGAACTAATCTCTGAACCTGAGTTGCCAGCATGGAAACACAGCATGCTACCCTCTGGCCCAACAGCTGTCCCTGCACACATTTCTCAATAACTTTTAGGTGATTCTATCAACCAATGACAATAAGTAATCAATAACCCTGGCAAAAATGCATGCAGTGCAATTATTTACTTAACAGGTCTATTCTTTCAACAGGTCTACACATTATTATATTTCACTTTTCTGGGCATAATTACTTTATTTTTCTTAAAAATTTAGACACTTAAATTCATTTTACCAGTTATTCATTTCAGATAGCATCTCTATACCTTAAAGGCACAAATAGGTTTGTACAAAGTGAGGTATGGACTTAACAGGTCTGTGCTATTGACAAGGTTTTGTTTTAAGTTGGGCTAAGTGCAACAATGTAAGACTGAAAATTGTATTAGGCTGTAGTGCAGGTTGAGCAAATATCACCATGCATGATGTGCTGTGCCACCGTCTCTGGCAGTGGGAGCTGTGGTAGATAAGTGACTGTTCATTTCTGCTGCAGAATGCAGCCATTTCATTAGCTAATGTATGATGTTATAGCAATGATAACATCACATTATGAGCATATAGGGGGTTTAGAATATAAAAAGAGGGGAAGGGAACCAGGTTCCATGGAAAAACAGAAATATTAATAAAAAATCACCAAGAAGAGTGAATTCTGTGGCACATGAAGTTCTATGAGATTGCTAAGTTCTGCATAAAATTCTGCGGCCGAAGAATTCTAGAGACCTTGGATATAACTGAAGAAGCGGTTCTAATAGAGGGCTTGTAGTACGTGTAATGAGAGAAGGCTTGTAGCCATGGTACTGACTGATGAATTCAGGTCTGATAAGTGAAGTATAGTCTTAGGAATTGATATGCAGGCAACAGCTGTGGAACTAAGCTGAATAATGGCAGGCTGTAGAGGATAATCGGAAATACTGATCCGAGGTATAAAGCATCCAAGTAGTAGAAGAATATGGTGAGCCCAAATAAACAAGGCAGTAGAACTGCAATCTGAAGTGAGGCAGTAGGAGCCGAGAGTGCACCAACAAAGGCAGATGAGAAGGAACAGGACATGGCAATCAGCCCCTGGAGAAGTGCAGCTGAACTGATAGCTAGTGAGGATGGAGAGAGGTGGCTGATTCCAGTACGTGAAGCGCAGCCAGACCCAGGAATGTCTGCTGGCAGAAATCAAGCATGGAAGATAGTCCATCGATGTGATGTGCAGCAAGCAATCAACTGGAGAGGTACGAGAGGCAAGGAGCTCTAGGTAACAGGAATACAGCTATACCTACGAAGGTCCGCTAAATGAAGAGCGGCATAGATCCTCCAGGAAATGCATCTTGGAGCATCCTTGAGCACAGTATTGTTGCAGCCAGAAGGCAGAGATAGAGAAGGAAATGATGCTGAGGACCGATGAATCGATCAAGGAAGGCAGGGATCAGATTGAAGAGAATGAAGCAGATACGGTAACTGGACCAGAGGAATAACATCCAAAACTGAAGGTATGCAAAGTTCGATGCAGGAAACCAGAGTCCTTGATGGAGACAACTGAAGATACTGAAGCAAAAGTAACATTGGCACAGGTCGGAATCCATTAGAGCACCATCATGATAAGGAAGACTGCAGGGACGCCAACCAAGTGTCTTGGAAAGGGAAGGAGCAGTAAGTCCATGGCTGAGGCAGCAGGGCAAACATCCAAAAACATATGAGGAAGAATAAACGTCAGATGCAATCCAGGAAAGTAGCTTCTGGTCTGCCGAGATGGCAGCAAGTAGGCGCATAGTAGATGTGAGGATCGCCAAGCTTTGAGCAGAGTGAGGCAGGAAGCGGAAACATGTAAACCATCCAGCCCGAAGGCAAAGGGATGCCGAAAAGCTGTGAATCTCCAGGCCCAAGCTGAGCTAGCAGGCAAGAGAGAAGTAGGTAAACCTCCCAGCCCGATGGGCGAAGGCAGGTCGTAGAAGCAAGCGATGAACAGGAAATCTCTCAGCCCGATGAGCAAAGGCAGGTCGTAGAAGCAAGCGAGGAGCAGGAACCTCCCAGCCCGAGGGGCAAAGGCAGGTCATATAAGGAACAGTGTACGCTGGTCCAGAGGGTGCTGAGAACTATGCGTAGGCCAGTTGGTAAGGGATGAGAAAGTAGGCAAGCCCCAGGAAGGCTAGCACGTAGCTGGATCCCACGTAAGGCAGCTGGGAAGGCAATAGAAGGCAAGCTAGCTCTACGGAAGCTAGCATGTGCAGCAGACCCTTTGTAGGTGAGCTAGCAAGGTAAATAGAGTAGCAGTCAGTCCCACCCTTTTAAATGGCAGGTCGGATCAATGGGGAGGCATAGCTGAGCAATAAAGATTTAGTAATATGTTGAGTACAACAGGCTGACATTGTTGTTCAGCAATGCATTATCACTACCAATGAGTAGCAATGCAGAAGTCACTAGTGGCAGCTCAAGACTACACAATATACTATTGCTCCAGAAAAAAAAGTAAATCATACCCGGTAGCAACTGCTAAACAGAGAGGGCATGAAACGCAATATCCAAGGCACTCTGTCTGTCAATTGCTAGCAATGTCTATAGACGCTACAGCAATCGTAAAGTGCATATTGACTGCAGCAGTAAGTAGTTGGTTATGTTTGGCATGTTGTGCGACCAAGGGCAGGCCAGGGCCAGCATAATGCAGGAGCGACTAAATGAGTAGAATGCGAAACATCCATGACCGGAAAGCTGAAAGCACGGACTCACTGCGGCAGCGAGTAGTGCTACTATCCTGATGTATAGCTCAGCATGAGTGAGGCAGCTGCAGCTGGGAGAGGAGAAAGGGGTGAAGAGGCTCTGGTAATGCTGTCCCATAGTCCGGAAGCGGTGCGTCCTGTATCCTGATGTATAGCTCAGTATGAGCGAGGCAGCTGCAGCTGAGCAGAGAAAGGGTGAAGAGGCTCCAGTAATGCTGTCCCGTAGTCCAGAAGTAGTGCATCCTGAAATGCAAATGAGCGGCATGGAGCAGAGGTTGCAGGTAAGCAGTCAGAAGGAAGGAGGACAGGTGAGCTGGAGTGGTAGTACGGGAGAAGGAGCTTGTCTGCTGCAGCAGCAAGTCACTGGAGGCATGGTCCATCTGCTGAGGAGGCTGAGCCATCGGAGAAACTGGGAATGGAGGTAGGGGTGTTTTTCTCAAAATTTTTGAAGCATATGACTATATTGTGATCACTTATATCATTATGGAACACAGCAGAACTCAAGATTTTATGGGGTCTATTTGTAAGTATCAAATCAAGGATGGAGCTTCTGGTGTTGTTTTTAGCATTGAGTCTGGTGGGTTCCACAATCAGTTGTGAGAGACACATCTCATCACATAGGTCTTTAAGGGTGTTGGCTTTAGGAGAAAGCCAGTCTGGGTTCAGATCACCGAGAATAAGTGATTCATTTGAATAGGATTCTAAAATATTTTTGAGGGTAGGTAGGAGTTTGGTGCCCCCTGCAGGTGGCCTGTGACAACCAATTATGTTTATTGCTTTGGCCAATAGAAGAGAGATTTTTATGGCCAGACATTCATATTCTTTGGGCTTGGAGGCTGTGAAGAGTTAAGTAGTGGTATATTTAGTGTTGACATAGATGACTACACTGGTATGCCCCTTAAACAGTGACATTTCTATGATGACATGTGTCAATACTGACAACAGTGCCATGCCACCGTAGAAGTACCACTGGGACTGGGCAACCCCTTCCCCCAACCTGCTCCTCCTCCTCTCTAAACTAACTCCAACCTGGAGTTATAATCCAATAATACGGGGGATGTGGGGGGCAGAGCCTCCCACGTGAAGGGTTTCAGGGGCGAAGCCCCCTGATGAAAAACACACACACTGATGTGTGCGGCTCCATGCCAACTGCAACTCGTGGTCAACATAGAGCCTGGTGCCATGATGCCGGTCAACGTGTTTCTTGTCGAACCAGCATCATGGAGCCAACTACTCCTCCACCCAGAGTAGATCTATCCAGTCTAAATAAGTTGAAGGATGGGAGAGAGACTTGTTGGTCAGTTGTATGGCACTTTTCCAGGATTCTGTGACCACAAGTATGTCCAGGTTGGTATGATAAGCCCAAACCTTTAGTAAGTCATTTTTTTTCACAAGGCTACGTACATTAATAAACATCAGTTTCAAATTGGAAGCCACAGCATAGTCCGATGGTGTGATAATTGAAGGTCGGAAGGGACAGAATAAAATTCAGTGTTCCCTGAACAGATCAGTAATAGTATTATTATTATTTCCTTTAGCCTGTGTCTTAGGAATGCATATTCCTTCCTAGATGAGCTGAAATGCTATGTTACTGACTGGCCAGTTAACATTGGTATTGCATAGATATGGAATGGGATAACCACATGGATAAGTAATATACACCAATAATGACTTTTTTGAGGGTATACAATGGAAAATATGAGGGAGATAGTGTATAAGTCCCATAAAGGGTGATGACTGGGGGCAGAGAGATGAGGAGGAGACCTGAGGGGTGGAGGAGGTTTGGTTTGGTCTGGGTGGAGCACAGGGTATGGGTACAACGTGCATGGTAAAATAATGGAGAGCAGCATAGTGACAAAGTAGGGTATGATAGATAAATTAGAAGGAAGGATTAGAACAGCTATGGAGGCTATGGTTGCTGCAAGTAAAATGGCGTGTAGGTCCTGTAGCATATATTGTAATTATGTGTGTCAGTTATAGGATTTATTAAGAATGTGGTTCTGTGGAGATAATCTGTGATATGGTAAATAAATGGGTTCACTAGTACTTAATGTAATAACCTTGGTATAAAATTCCATGAGAGTAGGGAGATGGGGTGCCAAAAGGTTGGAAGATAACATACAAGCTAATAATAAATAATAATACTAAATCTTTATTTAAATTAAGTGCCTTTCAAAATATCAAGGTGCTGTACAGTAAGGTTCAAACAGCAATGATAGAAGCAACAAAACAACAATAAAATAATCTGTCGGGGTCCCTTCAATCCTATACACTAAAGGCCTGATGCCATAAAAAAAGTTTTCAATGCCTGTTTAAATCCCCCCACAGTCGCAGACTCCCACAGCAGCCGGGGTAGAGAATTCCAGAGGGTAGAGGCCATGTGCATAAATGCACATGCCCCAGAAGATTTTAAAGACACCCTCGGAATCTCCAGCACCCCTTGTCAGCTGAATGGAGCTGTTGCTCAGGGCAGTAAAGTACAAGGAGCTTTTTCAAGTAGTCAGGACCAAGTTTTTGTAGTGCTTTGTAAGTCAGTTGATGGAGTATAAGTAAAATGGTCTCACAGTGATTGAAACTGTGAAAGGGGAGACTTGTAAGTTGTGGTTTAATAGCACTCCTAGTGGAAACTTCATATAAGGAGCTAATTAGAAACCACGCACTTAGAAAAAATAACTTCAAGCTGGCCTGGTGGCGCTGAAGGTTGAGGCACTGGACGTCATGCCTCGCGTCACACCGGCAACCCAGGTTCGGGAATGGCCCCGGGTGGCAGGGGGTCAGCAGGGGAGGGAAGAGATTGAGTGTCCGGAGGACTGCTAGCTCTTCCCTGGGAGGGTTAGTGTAGCGACTCACTGAATGAGCGCCCTCTGGCAGAGGCTAGGGGGTAGCCAAACGTAGCATCACAGGTGTATATCAGGGGTGGAGCCACGGCATGCATTGCCTAGGTAGCCGGGCTCCACAGGGGACGTAGCATAAAAAAGGAAAAAAAAACCTTACCTCTGATAGGCGAAAGCACCTCCCTTCATGGACCACACTCCCAATCACGGGCTCGGTCCTCAGGCTATCCCCCTCCTCTTCGGCCCGATGTCTCAACACTTGAAGAAAGAGCGCTTTGGGCAGGGGTGGCCCTTCCCCAGAGGGTAGACCTGGGGGATGCCCCATGCCAGAGAGGAGCCTGTGACTTCTGTGCTACGTGGGGAGGTAGAGACTGTGATCCAGGAGGTTGCCGGAGAGAGTTCAGAGGTGAGTGGTGCACAAAAATAGTTTGGAAAAAAAAAGAAAAAATAACTTTGCGATAAAGCTACGTCCACTACCCCTCACATGTGATCTCTTGCCACTATATAGCCAGCTGTACAGATAGGGTGGGAAAGGAGCCAGCATGCAGCACTGTCAGGGTTTCACAGAGCTGGTTGGGTGGTTAGCCGCAGGGATATAAGCTCAATCAAGGGCAGGATCTTGGGGGGAAAGGAGGGGAGATTGATTTACAATGCAGAGGTAGGAGGGAGTTTTTTTTTTTTTTTTTTACAGAGCAGGGAGTGGGAGGGAGAAGAGAAGAACAAAAGAAATGGCAGGCAGATTCGAGGTGCCAAGCTGAGCTGTAGTTCAAGTAAAGAATATCAGATGAACTAAAAAGCTCAGTTGGTTTGACTCGGGGGAAGTAAGCAATAAGAGCAAGAAATTTAGTGAATGAAAGTAGAAAGCTCAGAATAGCAAGTATAGAGTGAGAAAAATAAAGGTTTAAAGAGCTCACCAGAAGGCTGGAGCAGAGATTTTAGAGGTAGAAAACAAGTTTAGAGGAAAAAAATCACATTAGCAATATAAATTCCTCACTAAGGTGCTGTTAACAGAGTGGCAATTAAAATCCCCGCTAGTTCACTGCAGCACATAAAATCCTGACTAATAGAATTTTTACAGCAGAGCAAAACAGCAATGTGACCTGATTTTCTCTCTTTTTAATAATAAATATTAGGGATACTGCAGGTACAGTCTAACACAAGATTAAATTCAACAGAGTTTTAATAGAAGGTGCCGAGGGCACTTAGGGTTACAGAGCAGGCAGCAAAAAAAAAAGAAGCCAGTGAAGTGCTGCTAGACAAATGGCACCAGAATTAAAAAAAAAATCCAGTCTGGCTTCTGCATACCTCAGAAGTTACAAGGAGCTGAGCGGGTGACTAGCGGCAGTAGAGAGTGCCTTAGGGAGGCAAGTCCGATCAAGGACAGGACCCGGAGTCACATGGAGCCAGGTGGGTAGCTAGCGGCTGCAGAGAGTGCTGCAGGGAGGAGAGCCCGATCAAGGGCAGGATCCTGTGATCCTGGCTCAGTATGTCCAGCTGACCTGGATCCAGGAGGGAGGGAGGCACCAGCAAATTCCAATACAGCCACTTACTCACTGTGTGATCCTCAAGCAAGTTTCTTTAACTTATGCATTGCAGTTCACCTTCTGAAAAAAGGTGTCTAAACACTAATTAGGGCCAAACTGACAATGCCATATTGATCTTAGCTGGGCTATCCTATTGCTGGTTAGCACACTCTGTCAAAGAATGTAAGGATACTATTGTTTTTTGATGTTGCATGCATGAAGATTGCATGACTGAGCAGCAAACCTCTTGAAAATGCAGCAGCTAAAGGTCTTGATAATGTGCTCCTCTTGCTCACTCTGCATCACAGTCCCAATGGACATCACTAACAACTCTGAAACCCCTCCTGCTGTCAGTCAAAGAATGTGATCAAGATGGGATGCATCCTTTGCATTAGGTTTCCACTCAGTTCCTCAATCCCACATATTTACGGTGCTCAGATTATTGAAAATGTCTGGTATCTACCTGGGACTATTTTAAACAAGTTCTGGTCAGCTTGTTCTCATGCTGACATAATAAATCCTGATCCTGTTAGCAAAATGACAATTGCATATTAGCCCAAAGTATTGCATCTCAGGTGGTCTATGATAGGAAAATGCATGGTAAAAATGGGTACTGTACAACCAGGAAGGCACTGAAAATCATATACTGCATCTTAGCTTGACTGTCCTGGGTAAATACACTAAAAAATGGGTAAAAGCAGGACCCCACTGAAAATGAGATATTGCATCTATCTGGGCTATCTATGGTAAAAAAAAAAACATGTAAACAAATAGGTAAGAAACAAGACCCAAATGAAAATTAGCTTTCAGATCTTAGCTACTTTATCCAGGAGAAACTACATTGCAAAAATGTGGAAAAGCAGGACCCCCACTGAAAACAAGATATTGCATCTTAGTTATGCTAACATGGGTAGATGTATTCTGAAAATGTGTCAAAACAGAACCCAGCTGAAGACTACGTATTACATCTCACCTATCGTATCCGACTAATCTCACCTAGGCCCTTTGCGTGTGCACAACTGTTGCAATGGCTATTGGTGAATGATTGTGTGTGTGTGTGTGTGTGTGTGTGTGTGTGTGTACGTGCGCATGCATGTATGTGTGTGCACGTATGCGTGTGCATCTGTGTTTGTTGTGAGCATTTTCAAGATTGTGAGTTTGTGAATGTCTTTATGCAAAATGGGATTTTTAAATCACAATAATACAATCTTAGTTCACATGTTTTGCATCTGGTCCCCCCCAATCTGGTTAAGGCTGAAAACAGGAAAACAGGCAGCATTGCCTAGACCTACTTTCCCATTAGTCAAAAACTAACTAAATAAAGTCACACATTGATCCTATATCTTTTATCAGGTTAATGCATTAGCAGCAATTTTGGCTCTGACTAGAGTTTGTTCCTCTTGTGGTCACAATCCGCTGCTTGGAGTTTGCATGGAGTGCTGGCCACCCTCTGTGTATCTCCCCATACAGCTATAATTATCTCTTTATCTATCTGTGCTTCCTTCTGTTTTTCTCTTTATTCTGTTCTGTCCCTCCTTTTCCATGTAGCCTGTGCCATGTCTTGCAGGATAATAGTGGATGTCATTGTGATCACAAAAGTAAAGTCTAAAGCGAACTCTGCTGTTCTACCTAGTTCATAGCATGTTACTGCATAAATACAGTGTTATGTGCCATTCTGTTCCCTTTGTTTAACAGCCATAAGAAATGTGTGGGGTAAATCCTGGCTTGTTCCTTTAAGGTGCACATAATGGAGGAAAGTGTTCTTTCTGTAAAGTTACCCCTCTGTTAGTTAGAAACAGCTAACTCTGTAACTCTATTAACTCTTGCTAATGCTGTAATAAGAATTAAGTGAGGTTATTCTGGTCAGTCTCTTTAAAGATGTTCTTATGCTAAGAGAAGCATTTCCTTTGGTGGAGGCACTATTAACACACTTCTGTGTTTAAATAACCCCTAACCCTATTCTTCCTCAGGCTTCCTGTGGTTGCAAAGCTTCACTATCATTCGACTGGTGGCACCATGGCAAGCACTGCATTAGGATTGAAGGAAAAAATAAATATTTATGTTTATTTATCTGTGTTTGCCCTTTATAAGTGTAAACATCCCCAATTCCCCTCCTGCTTTACAGCAACAGTTGATAACACATCCAAGGCTGTATCAAGTAAAAGAATATATTTGTACTGTAGCTGTTACAATAAATTTCCCTGGGTTCCCTGTTTTAGTCAGCTAAGCAAAAGCCTGCAAAGAGGCAAGTGCCACCAGTGTTCAAGAGTCAGCTGTTTGTTAGTCATGTCTGCTGTTTATGCTGTAATTCTGTGTTAGAAACTCTCCCCTGGAGTCGGAGGCATTCCCCTGCATCACAGCACTATGTGTGCATCGGTTTCTATGAGTAGAGCTTCGGTATGCTCTCTGGTGCTATGCATGAACCTTCTGTAGCCAGCTTCTGGGTGTGGCTGTGGAGGCAAGAACAGAGTTAGGAAAGGCTGTGTGTGATGGATACTCTGCCCTGCCTCGTATCCTGCTGGGCTGTGACCAGCTTTGCAAGGTAGAAAGTATTCCTCCATGATCTTGCCATTATACAAATACTCAGTTTAAGTAATAGGAAAAACTGCTGCTTTTAAAAACACTGTTACAGTAAAGTTGTTTAACCTGATTAAGGGGAAACCAGAATTAACCTGTTTCAATCAGACTGTTGTACCTTCGAGATAAAAAGGGGAAACAAAACTCAGGGAGAAACAAGAATTCACATTGGGCTGCTTACTTATAAAATATGTTCTAGATAATAAGGGAAACTTAAAGTAACATTAAACTGCAATCCCTTCCTGACTTTAGCATGTTTTTTTAATGTCCCAGTAGGTGAAATAAGGAAAACTAGCTGTGTATTTTCTCTTACCTATGTGTTCTCTAAGCCATGTGCTGCTCCAGCCATTCCCTTCTTTATTCTCTGCATGGGAGCTGGCAGGCTGAGCTGTTCCCCCTTATATAGGAGGACCTGTGAATATTGGGAAAACTTCACTCAGGTGAGCCCCATATTAAGGGGTTGACATGCCAAGTTGGCAGTTAGCCAAATTATGAGGTTTATTGTGTCTAAAAGCCTTTTTGCATCTGAATGAAACTGTGAGTCCTAGGCAATATGTTTCCATGGACTGACTGCTGCTGTTCATGTATTATTTCTGTAGTTCACGTGCATTTATCCTGTTAATTATGTACGGAATTCCAAAGTGGCAAACCACAAATAGCCCAGGCTAGGATGGGTGCAGGTAAAGGCTCCCAGCCCTTCAAGTGCACGAAATCTAGAGAACACCTGCACTCCAATACAAGCTTCAAAACAGAGTGTTTTGCCTCTCTGTTTTGAAGCTTGTATTGGAGTGCAGATGTTCTCTGGATTTCATAATCATGAATGGAGGCGGGGTTGAGAGTCCCCTATGGGCGGAGTCTTCTGAGTTGGCCCCCATAAAAAGCTGTTCTTCCCCTCATTCAAGAGATCACTCTGGCAGAGTGATCAGCTCCATCCAGTTATGTTCTGGGTAGAACACCATCATGTTATGTGTGCAAGTGAACAGCACCATCCTGAAGTCTCTGAAGAGCATCTTGATAGAGAGAATGTCTGCATCCTTACTGTTGTCTTGAGAGATTCCTGTCTGTTGCAGCTTCCTGCCTAAAATTACCCTCCTGGGGAGACCACCAGATTGGTAAACTGGGTAGCTGTAGTCAATTTTCAGTAATTAGGAAAGCTGAAAGGAATTTCCTAATCTGAACTCTGAAAGTATGTCTTGATGTATCCTGAATTCAGTGTCGAAGTCTCATCGTGAACTCATCTGTCTTGTAAATAGTGTACATATTAAAGTCTGGACTGTTTGTTTGGACATTTTATTATATTTTTGCTCACTTGTGTGTTATTCACTCAATAAATGGGTCTGTGCTCTGCCTGTCCCAACTACAAATCGTGGTCTGGTCTGAAGTGCACTTCCACAATGTCTTACAAGGTGATATAGATATTTATATGTCAGGACTCCTAACACCTACATGTAAGCCAGATACCTCATTTGAAAGAACTTTTCATAGGCTTTCAGAATTTGAGAGACCTAGCAATGTTTCCTACCTGTTTTGGTCACAGACAGCAACTGAAGAGTCTTTTGGTTTTAAGACTACATTGGAGGGGTAAGTTCTGGGGAAACTAGTTAAAGTAGTATTTTAATTATTGTCTATAGGGCAACTTGAAGGCAGCCACTGTAGCCTATATTTAAGGGCCATATTAAAGATCATTGTCTTGCCCTGTAGATTGGGGTCTGGGTGACAATTGTCAGGTCTGTGGCCTCTGAGCTAGGTGATATTTGTAGGAGGGGCTGAGTCACATTTCCGTTTGGAGGTTGATTTTGTCTTGCCACAGTATATAAGGACTCACCCCTGCAAGGTTGCTGCCTTAAAGAAGAGTCTACCTGTTTTGGTCATAGACTACAACTGAAGAGGCTCCAACCACTTTAGCTCCAGCAGCCAATCATCTGCATGGCCATTCCGAAAAGGACTGAGTGCAAAATACATCACAGGAGTCTGCCAGGGAGTCAGCCAGGAGACACCCAGCAGTGAGAAACTATGTCCATTGCATCCTAGGTAACACTGTGTATGCACAGTTAACAGCATAGTTTGAGGGAGTATTGTATGGGTCCTAGCTGTAATATATTGAGGAATGTACTACAGGTTATTGTAAAGTTTATTTGCAGAACACTGTTTGTGCTATAGCTAGTGAACATTTCATTTGCAGGGTTGTTTTGTGGTATAATTAATTTGTATAGCTACACTCTGCCTAGGTAAGCACTACAAGATAGTTTGATTCCAGTTTTCAGTGCTATAGTTAAGCATACAGCCACACCCTATCTGGATGAGCACCACAAGGTTCTTTTACCACTTGCTATTTTGTGCTATAACCAAATCATTAGCTAAACTCTATATGGGTAAGCTCCACAAGGTATTTTGTTTCATCAGTGTTTTTATGTGCTATAGCTAAGCCTTGCAGCTAGACCCCATCTGGGGGAGCTCTATAACTTAAATTAGACATCTGCTTAGTATAGGTCTTTATGGTGATAGGTTTAGAGAGGAGGTAGTCAGTTGTGCTGGCTGTTGGTTGCTCTTCTCTAGGGATATGCTCTGGAGGAGGGGGTACTACCCTATCTGCACAACCTTGGCAGAGCTCCAGTCATAGCTGGTGGCAGCAAGGGTAGAAATATCTCAGCTGCATCATCAGGTCAGCAGGAGCCCACCCCCAACACCCCACTATGCCAGACATCAGCTGGTCTGGGGGGTGAGAGTGCTAAGGAGGGGAAGCAAGGTTAGCCATAAGAAGGTTGTCGAGCCCCTCACCATCCAGAAGGCAAATAGCTTTGTACCCTTAGAGAAGATTCAGGCACCTAAGTCTGCTGGGGGAGTCTTCAAGACAGTCGATGGGAAAGGACAAGACAACATGTTGGCACTCAAGAGGAGCAAGTCTGCCACTAGAGTCTTAGTTTTGGGGGACTTAATGATTAGGGGAGTAGAGATGGTGGTGGAAGGGGGATGAACAGGTGGGAGTAGTCTGATGCCTTCCTGAGACATCTGCTGTCTGGGATTTAGATAGGACAGGGACAATGGTGGAGAGGGAGCAGGTGGAGCTAGGGGTGCTGGTACACTTGTAATCTAAACACTCTTGGTGTGTAGGGTAAATAATAATAATACAGATTCTTGTGTCTCGGAGTATGCCAAGAAACATTTGTAAACAAGCAAGGAGTACTAATAAAGTTTATTATACTACTTATGCCAAGCATGTGACAAAGAAAATCACAAGGGAAATGGGTTTCTCACCACTAGCCTGAAGAATGTACATAATCTCCAGGACTGTAGATCTTAGGTTCTCTAAGATCTTGTGTTCTCTCCCCACACTCCAGCTCTCTGCCAGAGAGTACTAATTCTTCTAGAGCCAAACTAGTAGTGCCCAGAGCCCTACAACAGGTTTACAGACAACTATATAATACAGATAGAGATGGGTAAAGTGGCCCCAATTCATTCCGTGAAGTGGAACGCAGAGTGAAAGCAAATTTGCTGAGTGCTCCGCAACGCAAAGCGGAGTACTTTGCGTTGTTAATGGGTAACGTGAAGTCCATTGAAAACAATGACTTTGCGTTACTCCTCCTGTTTACCAAACAACTACTCCACTAATTCTTTTTTTATAATTCAATAAGCTTTATTGATTTTTAGAACAGTAATACATGAATACATCAAAATAAATAAATAAAGAGAGAAAAAAAATTAATTTTTCATACACAATCAGGTACTCTTTAATTTAAGCAGTGCTATTACCCTCATTATAATATTTTGAATCAGATAGCTTACACAGTGGTAGTTTATGGCATTTCAGAATTACAGTCTATTAACTAAATTCAGGTTTAATAATAGTAATATGTTATAACCCCGATAAGGCATCACTTTAGATCTACATTCAACAGAGGAATAATGATATAGGGAAAAAGGGTAAGAGGGTAAAAGAGTGAAAAAAAAAAAACAAGACATACAACCCTCCCCCCATCCACTCCCACCCCTCTTAATCACTCTCTCTCTCTCTCTCTCTCTCTCTAAGCTAATTTATCTCTGTTCTCCTTCTCTTTCTTTTCTCAAATGGAACAGCATTAAGCACTGATCTTATCCATCTCCTTTAATTCTGGGCAATATTCCCTCCAGTCCCAAGCCTTCTATTAGGTAGGGAATGGCACTCATTCAGTCAGTTGTTCTTTGGGTTCTATATAATTAGCAGTGCCTCTAGGGTGCCCCATCTTTCAGCATATATACTTGATCGGTTGTTCATATTAGCAATATGCTTTTCAAGCTGCAGGGACTCCACTAATTCTTAAGGTGAAGTACACTGGAAACAATGTACTTCGCCTCACTTCACCTTGGTTTTAAGCTCCAAAGGTGAATTTTGCAGTGATTCATGGGATTTCAGATCACATGGGCTCTAGATTGTTCTGCACAGCCTCAGTTTGGGGTAGTGTGTGTAGGAAGCTGTAGGAGACAATCTGCTTTGAGAGCTCTCTGTGATTCATACTTTCTAAATGCTGTTAAAAAAGCCTTTTTGAGTCATTTTTTTTGCTGAAACTTTAGTTCATTGATTATATTAAACCCTCCTGTGCTCATATCATCGAGCATTTATCGTTTGTGTGTGTATTTTGAATGTTAATGTACAACATTCAGTCTGTGGACTGAGAGATAGTGGAAGTGTGCTTTGGGGGAGGGATGTATCTGTGGTGTAGGTAGGTCATATGGAGTTGATCAGGCAGCTAGCTGGATGGGTGGTAAAGGGTTTGCATTTGAAATGGAATGCCAAAAAGTGCAAGGTGATGCACCTAGGGAACAAGAACCCCAAGACAAAGTACTGGATAGGGGGGTGAGATTTAGTACCACAGCTGAGGAACAACACCTTAGAATTATCATCAGTGACTCCCTAAAACAATCAGTCAGTATAACAAGGCTTATAGCAAGGAGAATAGGATACTTGGATGTATTGGGAGGGGTATAGATTGAAAAAATGAGGTAATACTTCCCTTGTATAGATCTTTGTTGAGACCACACCTGGAGTACTGAGCCCAGTTCTGAGGTCCTCACCTCAAGAAAGATAGTGATAGTCTCGAGATGGTGCAGTGCCTGGTAACAAAAATAATTTGGGGCCAGCAGGGCATGTCCTATGAGGAGCGCCTCAAGGTACTGAACATGTACTCGCTGGGAACCAGAAGGGAGAGAGGGGAGATATGATAGAGACATTTAAATTCCTAAAAGGAATTAATAGGGTGAACTGCAGGGAACTATTTAATTTGAATACCAGCTCACAGTCATGTGGTCATGAGTGGAAGCTAACAAAAGGGGTGTTCAGGAGGGACATCAGGAAATGTTGTTTTGCAGAAAGGGTGTTGGAGCTGTGGAACACACTGCCAGTCAGTGTGGTGGGTGTAAAAATATTTTGTGGTTTTAAGCATAGATGGGACAGAAGGAAGGGTTCAGTGGTTGCTCAGGGCATCAAAACTGGGTAGGCGAAAGGAGGGTGGTGCGTCAGACTAGGACCCTGGAAGAACAGTAGACTACAGGGCTAAATAGGGAACTTAGGCAGACTGGAAGGACCTCTGGTCTTTTTCTGCCATCGTCTGTTTTAATGTTCTTCCCCTTTAAAAAAAACTTCTTTACGTTCACTTGCGCGCATGCGCAAAGGCGTTTTAGGAAAATGCTTTTTGGAGTGTGCCTCCCTTTCAATCCACTGCTCCGTTGAGCAGGTGTGGTGGTCCTGCACCAATGGGTGCAGGGCTGTGTATGACAGCGGTGGTCTTCACTTCAAAGAAACCACCGCTGTCATACAAACTTCACAGCATCACGCCCGCCCCAAATCTTTGGTGCCACGCTGGGAACCCACCCCAGCATGGCAAGCGTCAGCGTTGTTTGCTGATGGGGTGCCCAATCCCCGTCGGCTCCTCGCCCCAAGTAAGTTTGCAAATTTTCAATATTTTCACTACAGATTTTCAACATTGCCATTTTACCATACCTCCTTATGAGCAGTTCAGCTGTCATTTTTCACATCTTGCCCAAAACGTGTTTCCGCCCATGTAGCGCACAATGGCACAGTCGCTGTGTGAACTCAGTGTATGGGACACATTAAGAAAATCACAATGTCACTGTTCATGAGCAGAGATCTTAAAATGGCTATGTTGAAAATTTGGTGAACAATTTGGTGAACAAATTCCTGAAAATAACTGTTTTACGAGCGTGCGTTGTGCAGTTCCTATGCACGCTCGTAAGTTTGTGAATATTCAATATTTTCACTCCAGATTTTCAACATTGACATTTTACCACACCTCCTTATGAGCAGTACAGCTGTCATTTTTCACATCCTGCCCAAAACATGTTTCTGCCCATGTAGTGCACAATGGCGCAGTCGGTGTGCGAAATCAATGTATGGGACACAGTAAGAAAATCACAGTGACACTGTTCATTAGCAGAGGTTTTAAAATGCCAATGTAGAAAATTTGCTGAAAAAATTCCTAACAATGACTGTTTTATGAGCATCGTTGCACAGTTCCATACTGCAGCTCGTGGGTTTCCGATACAATATTTCCACTCCAGATTTTCAACATTGCCATTTACCACACTTCCTTATGAGCAGTACAGCTGTCATTTTTCACATCCTGCCCAAAACGTCTTTCCGCCTATGTAGCGCACAATGGGGGTAACAAAAAGGTCATGCTGAAAATTTATTGTGCAAATACCAGCAATCGCACAGGGCATTAGGGTAAAGCAGCATACGTGCCAAACACCACTGCAAATACCTGCAAGCGAACGTTTGGCATTGACAAATGCTTGTTTGCTGTTTGCATACTAAACCATGGTCACGCACCTTAATTCATGTCCTCACTGCTCTTCAAGCTGTAAATCAGTTCCTCCCATGCTCATCTCAACCTAGTACTTAAATCACAATATGCTCCACAGATTTTTTTAAACATAAACACAACAGGCACTGCCATTGATGACAAAACTGTTGTGTAATAAGAAGAAGAGCAAGAGCCCATTCTCTCACACATAATTGCATTATTTTTATAAGTTAGCAGAGCTATGTACCAAGATCTGCATTTTATTCATGTTCCTTCACAATACCACTTTTAACAAAAGACTAATTTTCTTGTGTGCACATGGAAAATTAAATGTATCAGTGTTCCAAAGTTCATTTAATCAGAAAGAAACATTTTGATAAAGAACTCTAGGGCTTTTTTGTAACTGTTTGACATTTGTTTAAGGCATAACAACAATGACAAAAGGTTAAATATCATGAGTTAATAAGACAGTGTGGTTAGGCTAGGAGCTAAAGTCAAGGGAGAAGAGATGCATCTTGAGATAAGATTTAAAATAGGTGAGTGTAAGAAAGAGAGCGAGAGAGAGTAAAAGAGTGTTTCACACAAAGTTGGTGGCAGTGGAAAAGGCTCAGCCTCCAACAGTGGGCGGAGTCTAGGAATGAAAAAAGTGGAGCACTGCAGAGGTGGAACAAAAGGAATGAGTGGAGGAATAGCAGTAGGCAAAGTGAGATGGGGCAGAGAGAGAGAGAGAGGGAGAGGGAGAGAGAGGAGAGGGAGAGAGAGAAAGAGAGAGAGAGAGAAAGAGAGAGAGGTGGAGATAAACAGAACCATGGAGTATTTTAATGATAAGGAGGGCACCCTTGAAATGGTTTCTAAAAGAAAAGCAGTGGGGCTGTAGTTGAGGTCATAGAGAACAGAAGGGTTCCATGTCATAACGGCGATCGCCGTTATGGCGAGTGTACATCACTGAAAATCAATTTTGATGATGCACACTTGCAGCGTGGACAGAAATGGTGCCTGAGACCTACAGGTCTCATTCTTAATGTGGAGGTTTGCACCCCCCTACTTATGGATTCTCAACTCCAGTGTGGGTGCATGTCGGGGGGATGGAAAACTTTAAAAAAATACATGCTGTCTGCTGGCAAAAAAAAATCTGCACCACGCCAGACCTGAACCCTGTACTCTGTGCCTCCCAGCTGATCACCTTCCCCATGATGCCAGCAGTTCAGCTCAGAAGCTGTCTGCAACACTCCCTCCCACATACCATCCCTAGCCTGTCTCTCCCCCCCCCCATGGGTGCACACACATGTATACCTGCTACTTCCCATCCCAGTTTTTCGCCCACCCCAGTATCCGGTCACCACCCCCTTGGTAGCCATGAACACAGGCACTGTAATTGAGTCACCATTTTTATAGGCACCCAATTTTGGTCGCCTTGTTCACTGGATACTGAACAGAAGCGATGTGATTGAACTTCTTGGTGCATGTGAGGAAGCAGGCAGCAGCATTCTGAGTGAATTAAAGTCTTGAAACTGAAATTCTGGTAGACTAAAAAGAAAGAGGTTATAGTAACTGAAGCAATAAGACACACACTCATGGATATGGAACTATGCAGAGGAGGAATCAAGACAGTGACAGACATGGGAGATGTTATGGAGATGGCAGGCTGTGACAGTTATACCCACTCTAAAGGCTTTTGCAAATAAATGTTGTGCTGAGACCATGGGACTTTACAAGGGGAATGAATGGCTTAACAGAGTTTCCTCTCTGGCTGTTACCTATATGCCATGTTCTGTGCATACCCTCTGAGGTGTTGCTCACCTGCATTAAGATAGCCTGATGTTGTCCCAGAACTTCTCTCCTCTGGATGTACAGATTGCCTTTGGTGGTCATGTCTTTAGAGTTCAGTTATCACTGCCTTGATTATGGAATTCAGTCCACATACACAAAATATAGGAAATAACATATTTACTGATTTGTGTTTATTGAGGTGAATGCCAGTACATGAATGATCAAATAATGTTTGCAAACTAAAAAAAAAAAACTTCTGCACTGATAAGATTGTTAAAAGCACAGAGGCCTGTTTCTTATACTGGCTGCTCCAAACCGAATTATATTCTACTTGTTTCTTGTCTTTCATTTGCTCCCAAACCCCTGCAGCCACATCTGTTTAGTTACTAAAAGTAGAACAAATGCATGCACGGTTTACCTAAGCAGCATGTGCAGAAAGTCACATGCATACATAGCAACTGTGGCGATATTAGAAGGAAAGGAGAGTTGAGGGTCAGAGAGAACACAGATTTCAGTAGACGTGGCAAAGGTGAAACTGAAGTTGTCGGGAGATAGGAGAGACAGAGCTGCAAAAAAGAGAACTCTTCTTACCCACATGGAAAGCCTCAATCTTCAATACATTGAGCTGTAGAAAATGTAGCCCAAATCAGGCATTAACTAGAAAAACTTCCTCAGTTTTACATTACTGCAGTATTATGAAAATTATTTTTCCTGTTTACTGTATTTAAATCAAATGATGCTGTGCAGCAGATGTTAGTTCCCCTGTATTTTAGAATTATGTTGATTCACCTGTTTATCTAATATTGTGATACCTTTTATTAGACCAACAAAAAAACTGTAAATAAATTGAACAGAACATCAGCTTTCCGGGGCCACGAAGGTCCATTCGTCAAGTGAAAGGTGAATCTTTTAATAATTCAACATGCCGAGACA
Source organism: Neoceratodus forsteri (assembly GCA_016271365.2). Lineage (NCBI taxonomy): Eukaryota > Metazoa > Chordata > Ceratodontiformes > Ceratodontidae > Neoceratodus > Neoceratodus forsteri. The sequence continues at coordinate 813,743,452 of CM028129.1, read as the reverse complement.
CTGTTATGCCCTTCTTTATTTGCTATGGCCTGTCACTCAGTACACATGGCCTAAGACTAATGTTCATGAGTGGCAGAGTCTGGTAGGCTTTGCTGTTATATCTCATTCTGTACATGCATGCTATCCTGCACCAGTCTTAGGTTCTGTATTTAATGTTCCCTACTGGAGGAAAAACTGTGGAACACTGCAGCTTGACTCACTGGTGTATAATCTTCCCCTTGCTTAAATAAAATAATTACAGAAATGGAATATGATTAAAATAAAAGTTAAAAAGTGCAATATTTAACAGAGTAGTTTATGATGATAAAAATATGAAAATAGTCCATATAATGAAAATACAAACTAAATCAAATATTTAGTTAATTATCTTGGATAAATAATGATGCAAATAATGATTGATGTTCTAGTGAGCTATCATTAACTTGTCTAATGATCCAGCTTAGCTTTCTGTGCTGAAGGGTAGATCTGTAAATTATGGTGATATGAGCTGTTTCTTAAAAGCTTCAGATATAATTTATTACTTTTGCAAAGAATACAGCTAAGCATTCCCCAAATGAGCAGGAAAGCATAGTTTGAAGACATTATTCTTAGTTTTGTAGTTACTAAAACCAGATATAGCATTGTAAAGACCGGTATCATTTTTAATTTATTTTTCAGTGTACTTACCCAGGATTTCCCAGCTTAGATGCAAAAAGTGTGATTGTGCTTCTGGGGGTACAAATGCCTATTTCAAGAGACAAAGTGCGTGAAGACCACAAATGCTCAGAAAACAGAAGAAAATACACTAGTAACATTCCACACATGAATAAAAATGGCACATAGCAATAGCACTGTGCTAATTGTTTTATGTTGATCTGCCATGTCAATAAGAAAGCATGGAGTGTATAAGCAAAATGTCAGCATTTTGGGGTAGGCGCCATATGCAACACTTGTGAGGATCACTATGAGTTTTTCCTTTATTACTGACCTGGAACTGCAATAAAGCAGTTAATACAATGCCATTGTTAAGTGCCACATTTACTATGTTCACTCTGCATATACACAGAGAACATTTTGTTAGTAGAGTGGCTTTTGAGGGCTGTGACACTGTCAGTCCAAAGCAGAGTGGTCTGCATGGGGCTTGTCAGTGTCTCACCAATTATCAGCCAGGCTGATTGTAACAGTATTCTGGCTTGCTGGGTGGAAACTTTTTGTATCTTAAGGGAAAGAGCAGACCTGATCAGATGTTGGCTCTTTCCTTTGAGTTACACTGCCCAGCAAGCACAGCTAATCTGTCATGATCAGCCTGCAGAGGAAATAACACCCTGTAACAAAGACAACCCTTCATCGATGTCTGTTGCTGGTGCCCCGAAACAGTCCATCCCACCCAACCCTCCCTCTCAGCACCCACCAAACCCCCCCACCACAAACATAACACTGACACTGGGAGTGACCCTATCTCCCAGTGTTGTCATCTAAAATAAAGAAAAACATCCCTTGTAGTTATATATACTGCAATATACAGTATATTTATATTCATTGCAAAAAACTTCATTAATGCATCAGTTAGGGTTGTTAGTTAAGTGGCAAAAGCAGGGAAATGCGGTGTTAGGGTTTCCAACCCTAACACCCTACCCCCACTCTGCAGACACTGACAGGCATCAGGGTGTGCCTTGGGGTCATCAGCTCTAATGCTTACCCCATTCCATGAGTAAATAAGCTGAGATGGATATAGTATAAAAGAATGGGGTGAGCGTTGGGCTGACAACCCCAGGGCACCCCCTGACACCTGTCGGTGTGATGCAGGTGGGTTAGGAAGAAACCCTAACACCCCATTTCCCTGCTTTTGTCACTTTAGTAACAACCCTAACTGATGCATTAACAAAGTTTTTTGCAATGACTTTCCTTACTTTTTCAGATAGTATAATCATAGGTTGTAAATATATGGAGCGACAGCTACAGCACAATTGAATATAGATTCTGTTCTGAAGACAAATCACTTCCTGGTGTTTTTATATTGATTTAAAATAATTTACAAAGGATTCCACACTTAGTGCAGTATACTTAGCATACTTACTTATTTAGTATAATTGAGCAGGCACAAAAGCACCAGCACCACCCTTCAGCAGAATAATAATGCAGGCAGTCACAGTTATGGTTTGGCTTTTTTTTAAGTTTTCTTTTTAATTTATCTAGCTATATTGGATGTTAACGCAAACAAATGCCAGGGTGTGCAATGCTTAATGTGGGGGTGGGGGTGCTATTACTGGAGCTAGGAGACATACTGAGTTAGGAAGGTGATGCTTGAATAGGGGTGGCTAGCTGATGTGCTGTGACCTCTATACAGAATGCAGTCTTTCAGCACAGTATAAGCACTGCTCAGACCTTCAGCTGTGAAGGGACACATGCTGCACTTGTATCTTAGTTTGAAAACTTCTCTGAGTGGGACCCATCGCAGACAGGCACCTGGATACAAGTAATATGAACATACGAAATACCAGCAGAAACAGTCCTCATGGTCTATTGAGTCTGCTCAATTGTGCAGCTAGCCCCTCAACTTACAGCTGCTCCACCCTCCCCTCTCCTCCTCATAGCCACACCCCTCCTCACTCTGTCCCACCCTCTCTTAAATCCTTCCACCATTTCATACAATACTACCTCCTGGGGCACAGTATTCCACTTGTCTATCACCCTTTCTGTGAAAAAGTGTCTCCTGATCTCTCCCCTGAAACTCCCCCCCCAAATCTCAGCTGATGCCCTCTCATGTCCCTCCCCCTTCTGATCTGAAGAACCCCTTCTGTATTAATCCTGTAAATACCCTTTAGGTACTTAAATAGGTACTGGAATAGTTATTTCAGTTAATGAGTTACAATAGTCTGCATCAATTTTGCAAGTAGTGTTATGAGTATAGGCAATGTGAAAATAGTGCAGTTATGGCTTTCAAATGCAGATAATCAGGTAAAATGCAGTAGAACCTATGTAAGTGATCTGCCAAAGCCTATTTTTACTAGAAGCTGAGGTACCTAAATAGGAAGCCTAGCTTAGTCACAAAATGTCTAATTAGGCTTAGAGGTAGAAATAAAAATGAATGGAATTATACTGTACAGTCAAGACAAGTGTAATAACTGGTTTACACAATGCAAAGATATGTTACAGATATGAGAGTGTGTGTGTGTGTGTGTGTGTTTTGTAATATTACTGTGCTTCTGAGCACTGTATACTACATTTAATTGGCTTAATATCAGGAGGCTTCCTTTACAGTCATTTAACTGTACAGAGACTTTTAGAAGTCACACCAATATTTAAAATAATCAACACTTTCAGACAATTTAACTTAAAAATGAGAACAGTTTTATATTTATATTACACTCTGACAGAACCTCCCTGGCATGCAAAATGGTTTGGATAGGTTTCATAAACTTTACAGAAATTAATTGTACATGGTGTCCAGCATTTCACAGCTAAAAGCGACATTATACAAGGTTTGTGAAGTAATGGCATGTGTATCTCATGTTAGTCTAATTCCATGAAAACCTGGAGAGTGGAAATTGTTTTCTTGAGGGTGTTCGGCAAACATCAGAAACACACTTTCAGTGCCGTGTACCTTCCTATTTTAGGGAGGGTGTAGTAGTTGCAGGCCACCCACACCATCATCCTGCCCTCCTGTAGTAGGAGATGGTGCCTTGATACATGATGTAGCACCTTGCAACACCCAGTGCCCAGAACATTACAAGAGACAGAGTAGAAGCCCCTTGGTGTCACTTCTGCCAGTATGGCACTTGTGGCAAAAGAAATGCAGCATTTAAATTTTTTGAAAAAGGTAATTTTAGGTCATGCAAGTTCAAAACGAGAGATACAAGATTGTGTTTTGGCAATATTAATTAGCAGCAACTTCCACAAAAAAGGGAAAAAAAATAGCTTACAGTACAGAATATACCTAAAATGCAAACAAAAAGTGATCCACATTTCAATAACAGTAGTTTGGTTTTCACAAGGCATGCAATTTTAAAATAAGTAAAATATTGAGTTTTTAGTTTTTTTTTCCAGGTAGCGTTTAAAAGAGGTAATAAAGCATTGCCTAACTTAACTGGTTTCAGTCAAGTTAAGAACAAAACAGATTTCAGATGCAAAATGACTTTGTAAAATACAAGCTTAAAGCGCTAATGTAAAACGTCAAAGCCGTCTCTGAAGAGTTGCCTTTCCTGTTTCTAGCTGTTAGAAGGAAAGAAACTGAGAGAGAAGAGACCTCTCCAAAATAATGCTGAAAGCACCATTCAATACAGTGTGTACAGTACCCCTGAGCATTTCAGGTCATGGCTTGGTTGCCCTGAATATTTCTGATCATGGATTAGAGCCCTGATTGTCCTAGTCATTAATCAGTACAGTAGCCCTGGTTATTCATGTGATGGAGTAATACAGCAGCCCTGACGTGTCCTGTTTAGTAACCCTGGCTAGTCCTGTCATGCCAACAAACATGAAAAGGGAACCAGTGCTCTGGCCCATTAGGTGACTGGTGCTACTGTAGGGTTGCTAGCCCAAAGCTAAACAGAGACCTGAGTACAAGTCAACGCAATCCAAACACTGAAATCTGTAGCTGAATGAAGCCAGGCTGGAATCAGAAAATAATGCAAAAATCATACTAGTTTATTCAAGCACAGGTAAAGTTATTAAAGAACCACAGACAGGGCACGGAGAGAAAGTACTCCAGCAATTCATTCTATGGAACCTCATCAGGGGCAGCCTGAAAAAAGTAGTTCTAGCTAGGGATCAGAACTACAGTACATTGGTCCTACCTGGTCTGGTCAGTAGACCTGGCAGTCACTGTAATGGGTCAGAAATATAGTATATCAGCATGGAATGTCATGGTTAATAGCCTTTGCTGTTCCTGTCAAGGATAAGTACAGTAGCCCTGGTTTGTATGGTCAATAACCCTGCTGTTCTGCCATGGGTCAGAACTACAGTATAGCTCCACCCATTACCTTAACACTGGAAAGATCAATCACTGGCTGTTTTGGGTTTTCAGGTTCTGGTGCAAGAGCTGGAGCTGGGGCTGGAGCAGCAGCCTTTGGTTCTGGTTTCTCAGCGTCCTTCTTAGGTGCCATTTTTGTAGTAAAACATTTAGTTGAAGTGGACAAGTGAAAAAAAGGAAGAAAACAAAACAAACAAAAAAAGAAAACCCTAAAACAATCAACAGAATTCCTGAACGAGGAACTGCCTTCTCTGATCGCTGTGTGATAGCAGGAGGGGGACTCAACATGTTAAACTCTATATGGGTGTATGTATGTATATATATATATATATATATATATATATATATATATATATATATGTATATATATATTTCACTTGGCTCCTAATAAAGTCTTGTCACATGCAGCTCCAATAGTCCATGCCTTATTTCTCCCCCCTTCCCAACCCCCTCTCCTGGTCCTAAAGGTTGGTGACATCACTATTTCTGGTCTCTCCTCTGTTGCCCATGAATTCAACACTTTCTTCACCACTTGTGCTTTGACCCTCCTTGTGTCTCTTCTCCTGTCAACTCCTTCCCCTTCAGCCCCTTCAGCACCCTCTTCCTCTCCTCACTGTTTCTCCTTCTCTGCACTCTTCCCTGCTGATACCCTAAAAGTTCTGTTGGCCCTTAACCCTCATAAGTGCAAAAGCCCAGATGGGCTTGATCCACAACTCCTGCACCTCTCAGCCCATGCCATTGCTCTCCCACTCACTTACCTTCTGAATCTTTCCTTTACTCTTGCTTCTGTCCTTGATGCCTGGAAGATTGCCACAGTTCTCCCTCTCCCTAAGGGGGGGCAACTCTTCAAACCCAGGTAACTACTGCCCAGTTTCCCTTCTCCCAATCCTTGCAAAAGTGCAAGAGCACCTTGTTCTGGCTCAGCGTTCCTCATTTCTTGAATTCTCCTCCTTCTTCACTGCTTTCCAGTCTGGTTTCTGCAAGGCCCACTCAACTACAACCTCCCTACTCTGGCTCACTGACTCCATTCTCTCTGGCATGGATCAAGGCCATATCACCTCTGCCATCTTTGTTGACCTGGCCAAAGCTTTTGATACTGTTGCCCACTCTCTCTCCACTCTCTTCTCCTCAATAAGCTTGTAGCAGCTGGTCTCTCACAATCCACCACTAACTGATTTCATTCCTACCTCATGGATAGTTCCCAATCAGTCAGGATTGGTGGCTCCTTCTTCCCCCTTCCCATAAACATTGCTGTCCCTCAAAGTTTGGTGCATGGACTGATTCTTTTCTCCATTTTTATGCATGACTTACTGGCTGCCTGTTCAACAGCTGATATCCATATGTGCGCAGATGATACTGTCTTGTATACCTCTAGTACCTCCCCCTCTGATGTGGCGACCAGCCTCCATTTGGCTTTCAATAATGTCCATAACTTGTTTCACACAAATCAACCATCTCTCAATGGCAAGAAGATGGTCTTCATGACTTTTGGCACCAGGCAGAGGCTAGCCAGGCTTACGGCCCTCTCTCCCTACCTTTCACACCCTTGAGGGGTTCCCTTTGCAGGATGTCTTAGATTTAAATATATTGGGCACTGGCTAGACCATTACCTAGATTTTGCTGGACATGTGGATGCTATCCACAAAAAACTACATCCCAAACTTGGTGCTCTGTACAGAAACCATGGATCCATCCCCCTTGAAGTCCACCATGAGATTGTCCAGAAGATGATCCTCCCAATCTTTGACTTTGGAGATGTCGTTTACAGTGTTGCTCCTAAGTCCACCCTCTCCAGATGGGACACCCTTTTCAATTCCTTCTGTCACTTTGCCCCAAACTGTCCCCCACATACATATCACTGTGATCTTTACTCTATCCTCTCCTTCCCTCTTCTTGGGGAAAGATGCCTTGCCCATTGTGCCTCATTAGTTGAGAAGTTCTGGCTTGGCTCTCTTCCACTATACCTAAATACCCTCCTCTCTACCCCCCTTCTCCCATCTACACCTTCCGTAACTCTCCTTATAGAACTCTTGCCCTCCCTGTCCGTACTCCAACTTCAGGATGAGCTGCCTTCTCCTACCATTTCCCAAATATCTGGAACTCCCTCTCTTTAAATATCCACTCTGCCCCATCCTCTAACTCACTGTCCTATCTTCTCTGTAACCACATTTCCCCTTCCTGCTCCTGCTCTTGAGCACATGCCTTTCCCTATTACTCATTTTTCTTAATTCTTCACCTGCTCCACTGCCTAATCCCTTACCTGCTTCCCAATGTTTTTTCTTTCCCCTTTTTATTCTATAACACTCTCCTTTCCAATTCCTCCACCTCCTTAGATAAACTCTTCCCCATGTACTGGCTAAGTGGGCTTCTTGTTGTTATTCAATTGTGTGGTTTTGCCACTGAGTATCACAGTTTCCATCCTTTATCATGCAGTGGACATATTGTGTCCTTAACATTATTGACTTTCAATGTATGTCATTATAATTGTTTATTAGCTGCAATTCAATTTTGTTCATTGCCCTTCGTGTTTTAATTTTTGTCTTATGAATGATTGCCATGTTTATTTTAGCTCTTTATTCATCATACTTTATATTCTGAATGTATCCCAGTTTCCCCTTTCCCCCTTGAGGCATCTGGAAATGAGCTATTGCAGATCTGTATGTCTTTCCTGGTTAAACTTTTTCAAATAAATAATAAATAAAAGCTCAAATGGACAGTTTTCTGGGAAAGGATGGATGTCATTTCTACCTAGTCTATAAACAGATTATAGGAGAGTCAGGACTTCATGAAACCAGCAGAAAGCTGGTTCCTCACAGGATCTTCATGTTCCCCCTCTAAATCTACAGAAAAAATACCCTACACTTCTGCTTTGTATAGACCCACATAGCTACATCCACTAAGAAGAGAACTGAAATGATTCCGGTGTGATCAACTCCTTCATTGCCATAATTTCAGTTCAGAAATCCACAATACCTGAACTGTTGCAGTGCAGATGAAGTTTAAGATTTCATGTGTTTTTGGGTTCGAATTCAAGGCATTTGGTGCAATGACTCTGTTCATATAGCCCCAAGTTTCCTGTGCCTTTGTACTAAGGAAGTGCAGACCGTTCAACGGGGTGGCATTATTTATGCCTTGATAAAATCCACTTAGTAGAATTCCATAATTAGAAAATACCAGTGGATCTCATGGATTCAGTTGCCCCCTTATTCTCCCTCCTTACAAATAAGGACAAATTATCAATTCATAGACTATCTGGGTGATTGGTCATGGAGGTATGCTGACTAGTAATAACTGTTCTAGTGCTAAGCAACTTGAAATAGAAAACCAGCCCCCACACAAAAATATGAAAAGCTGAGGAGATTATAACAAGGTGAGTACTAAGTGAAAGCTTTAAAGTGAATGTCTACAGCCTATGCAGTACTGTAGGTGTAAAGTTTCCCTAAATTAGGTGTTATAGATAAGGGCAAAACCAGTCTCAAATGTTTTGCTTATTTACCAACAAGCACTGCTTGTATAGATCTGTTTTACAACAATCCGTATAGGCAATAGAACTTTAAAAGTCTATTAAATGGCAAGACACAAACAAGGGCAAGCCACAGAAGTGGTTAATTGTCAAGCTCTTCAAGCTGTAATGTGATTTAAAAGCACCATAACTGTCCTCTGTTTCCCAGATGTGTAAATACTTAAAAGAGTTGGGTTGGATCAGCTTCAAAATTTTCTTTAATCTTTACACTCTTTAAAGTGATACATTATATGCCTTCAGATCCAAGCTGATGCCGCTCTCTTCTGGCAAAGTTTGCACCGGTATTTCTATTTTAACTTGTTGCCATCTTGTGCCTGAAGATTGAATGCAGGTCCTCAGTGAGGCTGGAACTTTGGAGCCAGGTGGGCATCTGCCCGGTGGATTGATTAATGATGGATGTGCCTGCCGGCAGCAGCCTGGTGTTACTGATCTGGGGCTTGGCGCTGCTCACTTTGGGAGGGGAAGGGGCACTGACCGTGGCAATACTGGTCCAGTAGTGAGGCAGAACCAGAGCAACTGCCATCAACAACAAGCAGGACAGCAGCATTACCGGGACAGCAGGAGGACTGGGGACATCTTCACTGGGGTGGGGACCTTACCATGCCAGCAAGGGAATTAGGCACCCCACTGTTGGCAACTACATAAAATACATTGTTCAGGACACTGGTGGTGGCAGGGAGGCTTACAGTGCCAGGACAGTGCCACAAGTTGCAACATTTTCGGCCAGGTATTGCTGCCAATGTCCAAACCCTGAAAAACATATTTCTGGGCATTATTTTAAAGAAATAATGCCACAATCATGTTTCTTGGTCCCAGATTAGGTAAACACAACTATTGGTGTTTACCAAGGGGTTGTGGTGTACAAAAACTCTCCCCACGACAATCTGTAACCATGCCTATAGCTAAAAAATGCCTCTCCACAAAAACAACCTGCCTCTTCACGAAAACAAGTGTTTTTGCATGGGACATCTATTTTTCCCATAGGAAATAATGGGAAGATTAAAAATTGAATAACTTTTGAACAGATTAATATGTTTTCACTAAACCTTCAAAAGGCACATGTCTGAGGCAAAGGCTTTCAACACTGAAAATTTCAAACCACAACCAAAAGCCATTTACGAGAAATGATTGTAGAAAGAAATTGAAAAAAGTTCACATTTTGCATTTTTCACCACTCTGTATCTCAAAAACCACAAAAGAGATTCATATGGAAGTTGGCACATCAAGAGATCTGCCCCTAGTAGCAAAGCATGCCAAATGTCATGCAAATCCATTGAATGGTTGCAAAGTTAATCAAGTACAAAATCTGAAGTTTAACATTAAACTGTCCAGTCAACCCTAACTATATACTGGCACTACCGTGTCAGTATAATATACTGTGTGTGTGTGTGTGTGTGTGTGTGTGTGTGTATGTATGTATATATATATACAGTGAAACCCACCAGTATGAAGAGCAGTGTCACAGTCTCTCTGCATGACAAAAGGGATTAACTCCCATTGAAATTGCATTCTTTCCTGCAGTTACTCTACTGCAGAATTCTGCAACACTGCACTTCATCCTGGTTGGCTTCACTGCAGATATATATATATCATATTAATATCTATATCTACACACATATATACATATATATACCATTAAAAAGAAAACTGTCCACTGATGGCTGTTGCCTGGCACCCCCGTAACTGTCCCCCCACCTGATCCTCCCACTCAGTACTCATCACCCCACCCCCACCCCCTCTCAGATATAATGCTGACACTGGGGGTGCTCAATACACCAGTGTCACCACCTGAAATAAAGAAAACTGTCCTTCATCATGTTTTTAAATATGTATTTTATTTATTGAAAGAATCGGGATTAGAACCTTTGAGTCAAGAACTCCTTTGCAAAGGCTCCACATCAAAAATGAAATTACGTAACCGGGTACAGGAAAAGACAAGAACAGAGCAATATTACAGCGTTAAAAAAGAGGACAAGTTACAAATTCAAGGGCAGAGAGGTCCAGCCCGAGTCAGACAGTGAACAGTAATCAACAATAGTTACAGTATCAAAAGAACAGTGTTCAATAAGGGAGATCATGTGATGCCTGAATCGGAGTAGCTATTTTCCAGACACACTCCCACTACCATGCCTATTTACTTTATTTTCTCCAGTGATTAATAATTCTCTCTGTGGGATTCGATTAGATTTCACCTCTTGAACAGAACCTGACAACATCACGTTATAAATCTCAGCTACACAACTTTTCTTTAGAGACAACAGAATGGAAGCTGAAATGCGGCCGGCGCCGCCACCACATACTCCCCCACAGACACTGGAGAAGAGTGCAAAGCATGCCAAAGGCTCCTCCAGTTCAACCAAGCCTTTGCCTACCAACCATCAGCCCACCCTCTTAACCGAACAGAAATTCATGGATGAACTCCAGCCAATTAAAAAAGTATTCCAAGAACTTACCAACGAACTCAAATCTCTCCAGGCTGACCTGGGTGAAGCTACCAAGTCGATCTCTGATGTTGCGGCCCACACTGCATCATTGTAGGGATGGCATGACAGGGTAGACCCTGAGATTCCAGCACTTAGGCAGAGGCTGCATAAAATGGAAAGTAAACTTGAAGATCTGGAAGGCTGAAGTCACCATAACAATATAGTGATCTTTGGCCTTCCAAAAGGTGAAGAAGGGAATTCACCAGTCTTGTTTTGCCAGAAACTTTTAACCAAAATTGCAGGGCCCTCTCCAAATAACACCACCTACATAATAGAGAGGGCCCATAGATCTTTTATGGCCCAAGCCTTCCGAGGGGGCTCTTCTGCGATCACTAATTTTAAAATTCCTCAACTTCCTGGATAAGACCCCTGTCCTGGGTACAGCTCGTGGAATGCAAGAAATTCTGTGGGAAGGTAAAAGGCTCCACTTTGCTCATGACTTACCAGCCACCAGCAGACAAAAGTGAGCTGCATATCACCCACTGGTATCCAAGTTCCTGGCTGCCGTAATCAAGTTCAGAGTAGCATACCCTGCCAGATTGTCCTTCCATTACGAGGGATCGTGGCATACCTATGAATAAGCGGATCAGGCCTCTGCGGCAGTCAAATCAGCCTTCCCAGAGCTGATCAAAGATCATTGATCATGGAATCAGAAGTCTTGTTATTAATGTTCCCGCTGCACGAATGTGCACATCATCGCCTGTGCGAATCGGATCTCACAAATGTGCGCAGTCTGACTCATCTGCTGGCTGCTTTCCCTTATTGTGCCAGTAGAGGTCTCTATCTGTCTCTTTATTTTGGCATCTTAATGCGTACCCTTTTAGTTTCCCATTGGACTTGACTTTGTTCAGGACTTCCTTTACTTTCTGATGGGTCCAGTCTGAAAAGAATTACATTTAACCAATCGCCACTATCTGCTGCCACGACCATCACAAAAGGTGGACTTCCTTTCTTGCAACTGCCTCTTAATATGCTCACTGGCACTGAATTAATTGATTTCTGAAAGTTCCTTTTTTTTTTTTTTACTTGGGATCATATTTAAGATTGTCAGCTCTGTTTATTTTGGATCTGCCTTGAATACTGTTTCCGGATGGTCTAGGTTTGGACACCCTCTGTATTAAATTTTCAGACCAGCAGCAGAGTAATGTCGGAGCAGGTGCTCCTTCAGAATTTCTTTGTTGAGCGCTTATGTGACAATATAGTTTGGCAGTTAGTAGATTTGTGCAGGGATGGGGGGGCAGTTGTGGGTAGTTAATCTGCTTCGTCGGCGGTGTGTTGCGTATCTGTTCTGGGTGGGTGTATCTGCACCTTGGTTCTACATGATTCTTTCATTGTTTCAGTTACTATTATTTCAGAGTGTTTTTAATTTATGGGGTTCCTTAGTTCTCATACTGGTGTTTTTCCAGTGGATAACTTTTCAGCTACATTGTTACTCCAAGACTATGCAGATGAGGGTTTCTTGAGGGGATTATTGTTCAAATGGATTTTGATATTCCAGTTGAGATTCTATGTTCAGATTTTGTACAATTGGGGTTAGGGACTACTTTTAGGGAGGAGGAGGGGTGATAGGGAAGGGATTTGTAATGGACACCACTGGGTATGTGTATGATAGCTTACTGGGGATTTGGTATTTTTTATTACGAGGATGCTTTATTTTAATGTGTAAATATAATTATATTGTTTGGTTATGGCATTAGCATTGAAATTTGTTCTTGGAATGTTGGTGCTCAATCCCCAACTAAAAGAGCTAAAATACTACTACATCTCCACAAACTTAATAAGGATGTGGCCTTCCTTCAGGAGACCCATTTGCCCACCTCCCAAGTTCTCTGCTTTAGATGAACATGGGTGGGGAAAGCGCTGGGTGCTGGCCTGGACACCTAAAAATATGGTGTTGCAGTATTGGTCGCAAGACGTGTGCCTTTTAGGTTGCTCCACTCAGTAGTGGACTCTCAGGGCAGATACATTTTGTTAAGAGTTGTTTTGGGCTATACAGAGATGGTACTGGTGTCTGTTTGTGAAGACCCATGATTTTTTACTAATATCATGACTCACTTGGCCCCCTGGTCTGCCCTTCCCATATTACTCGGAGGGGATTGGAATTCTGTGTAACACTCTAGACAGGTCCGACCCTTGACATTCTCTCCTTATTCTGGCACAACTGGCCATGAGAGATCTGATGGACACAAGGGGCATTGTCAATCCCTGGAGGGCCCTCTTCCCCTCCAAGAGAGTCTATTTTTATTTATTTTATTTTAGTCTTTGGTAATCGGGTAAGGCCTACTAGGCACAAGTGCCTGTTTTCAGGGGCGACCTGGGAGCACTGGGTAGTTAAGTGACTTTCTCAGAGTCACACAGTATGCAAGTGGAGGTTGTGAGAATCAAACTCAGGTCTGGTCTGCTGGATGTATCAAGCTTGTTCACACCTCATTCCTTTAACCTCTAGGCTATACTGCCAGCCAGACTACTCATTTCATTCTCTGCCTCACAACACGTTCTCAAGGATAGACTATGTTTTGTTGGGGATTGAACATCTACTAAGTGTTCAGATTTGTAATTATTTATCTGAAGTGATATCCAATCACCATCCAACACTTTTACACTGGTCCCTGCCAGCCTCAGTGGAACAGGATAAAGTTTGGAGGCTTAACCCTCAGCTGTTAAAATCTACAACTCCCGTAGTTCATCTTCAACAGTTTATAGATAACTTTTATGAGCTCAATTCTCCCTCCATGTCAAAGTTTGATGTACTATAGGGTGCGTTGAAGTGTTCCCTAAGAGGAGAACTTATTTGTCTTGCATCCATTCGGAAAAAAAGATTTCCCAAGAATCCTCTTTATTGTTGCAACTAATTAGAAATTTAGAACAGTCTCTTTCCTCCTACTCCACTGCAGCTGAGTTTGAAAAGTTGGAAAGCCTTTGTTTCCAATACAATATTCTTCTCAGTGATAAGGCTGAACACCTTATCCTCAGGTCAAAAATTACCTGTTTTGATCAGGGAGACAAAGCTGGAAAGTTACTGGCTTTACAGCTCAGGGCACAGGTAGTAGATGGGATTGTGCCCTCCCTCCAGGACTCCTCTGGTAATTTACTTACTTCCCCAGAGACATAGTCTTCTGTTTCCGAGTATACTATCAATCTCTCTATTCATGTTCTCACATACCCTTTAGTAGCTCCCACCTAGACCATTTTCTTCATGACATAGACCTTCCGTGTTTGGCACAGCATCAGATAGCCCTTCTCCAAGCTCCTCTGACTCTAAAAGAGGTGCTTGAAGCTATTGATGCACTCCCACTTGATAAAGCTCCTGGCCCTGATGGTTATACATCTAATTTTTATGAAACCTTTAAATGTCAACTAGGTCAAACTCTCCTGAATACCTATAACTATATTTATAAACATGGACTCTCAGATCAAGGATTCACTACATCTAATATTGTAGTACTCTCAAAGCCTGGCAGGGACCCCTTACTGGTTTCAAATCATCAACCCACCTCGTTCATAAACGTTGATCTTAAGATATTAGCAAAAATTCTTGCCAACAGATTGTATCAGGTTTGGCAGACTCTGTTGAGCCCTCAACAAGTTAGGTTCGCTGCTGGGCGACTTTCAGCGGACCACCTGCTAAAGCTTTCTCATCTTATTTCTGTGTCCAGGGACTCCCATACTCCTTCAGTTTTGGTGTCCCTGAATACAGAAAAGGTTTTTGACACGGTGTCCTGGGACTACCTGTTTAACTTACTCCCAAGATTTCGTATCCCCGTTCAATTTATCCAGTGGATAAGAATACTCTACATTCAACCCTCAGCCCGTATATTATGTAATGTTTTTTTTCCCCCATCTTTCACACTACAGCAGAGAACTCGACAAGGGTGTCCCCTTCCCCCTTATTTATTTGACTTATTTTTAGAACCTCTTATTAGAAAAATTAAGTTCTCTCCATTAATCTCTGGTATTTCTGTTGTCCGTCACCAATACAAATTGTCAGTCTATGCCGATGATATAATGCTTCATATCACCCAGCCTTCTATCTCTGTACCTGCTACTCTGGGTACTTTTCAGGACTTTGGGTGACTGTCCAATTACAAACTGAACCTGTCAAAGATGGAAGTAATGCCCTTAAATAATCAAACTCTCAAATCAGACATCCAACATCTGGGACTTTCTTTGAGAAGAGACAAGATGAAATATCTAGGCATATACCTATCCCAATCTCCATCTAAAATGAAGCAATACAATTTGGATCAGTTAATAACACAAATTAGGACAGATCTGAACCATTAGGCTTTACCCCCTATTTCCCTGTGGGGTCGTATGAATGTATTAAAAATGAATGTATTACCTCGCTTGTTATAGCCACTTCAAATGCTTACCCAATCACTACATAAATCCTGGTTCAATCAAGTCCATGGCATTATCTCAGAATTTATCTGGAGATATAAACCTCCTCACAGGGCACTTTCTAAACTACAGAGGTCAGAAGAGTTAGGAGGGCTTCAGGTCCCCAATATTCACCTTTTATTATCTCTCAATCAATTGTACAGTAATTTCGCAGTGGATGAAACCTATCCTCGAGCCAAGCTCAAATCAATATCCCCCATTGTGGCTACAAATAGAGTAGCCCCTTTGTACTCTATTCCGATTAGATATCAAAGCATTACCCTATCTCTCCCTTAATAAAATTCCCTGACAGCTTAAAACCATGCCTATAATGGCTGCCCTTCGGACGTATCTGCAACTCTGTACGATCACAGGCTATTCCCTTGAGAAAGATACTTCCCAACCCATTTTGGGCAATCCCAATTTCAAAATTGGAGGTCAGTTCCTCACTACTTCTTTCTGGCCTCATGGATTGGGGAAAAGAGTCATAGATCTGACTGAGAACTATAAGCTACTAGCCTTCTCTGACATAAGAGTGAAATATGGTTTACCTGTTTCTTTCTGTTTCAGATATTTCTAAATCTCCCATGCACTCCTTCAACACTTCAGTAATGGCCCTTGGGACCAATATATAGTGGATTCCATCCTCAGTACAATCTCAACAGTGCCCACTTCACACTATATTTTCTTTTTTTACAAAGAGCTTCACACTCGGATAGGGGATCTAGAAGGCCTACCTCATTATGTATGGGATAGGGTTCTTCCCCCAGCTTCTACGGCTCCCCATAAATGAGTGCAAATTTGGAATAAGTTGTAAAAGGATGTCAAGTGGGACTGCAATTGGTTACTCTAATTTCAGATCCTACATGAATTATATTATACTCCTGCAAAGCTTTGCAAAATGGGAACACTTCCATCTGACTTGTGCACAAGATGTGGGTATCAACAGGGTACGCTATTCCATATTCTTTGGGAATGTGACAAAGTATCCCCTTTTTGGAAAAGTATCCACTCTAGACTTGACCCCTTGCTAGGCTTGCAAGATGCCTTCCACCCGATAATTTGTATTCTCTGGGACTCTGGGGATAGCCTAATAGGAAACCAACGGAATCACATGACCTTGATTTCACTCTGTGCCAAGAAAGTCATATTATATCATTGGCTGGACCAATGGGTCCCTACATACACAGAGTGGCACAAAGAGATCCTTTTTGCCTTGCAAGCAGAGTATCTCTTAGCAAGCATTTCAAAGCATAGTAAGAAATATCAAGAGATCCTGGCTCCTTTAGATACCTTATTGTCTATCTAATTTTATTTAAGGCACTATTAATGCTTAACCTATTGTATATGAATTTGAGCCCTGCATATCTTACTAGTTCCCATCCAATCTTGCTGTTCTCATTATTCGTTATCCCCAATCTCATGTTGTAGTACGTTCTGTTTTTTGTTTTCTTCAATTACCTGGTGGTGGGGAGGGAGGGTGGGGAGGGAGGGTGTTTTGTAGTATTTTTGTTAATTGTTCTCAGTCACTACCTGGTGCCTATTTTATGTTACTAAAAAAAAAAAGTAAAAGGTTTTATGTTTCACACTCGCACCACCTATTGGTACTATAGGAGCTTTGAGTGTGTATGTTACATTCTGCATTTTTATGGCTCCTACACTTTCTATATATTGTTTTGCCTGTATATTAACATGTTAAATATGCAATAAAGTATATTAAATTAAGAAAAAAACAGTGTTCAATAAACAACAGTCTGGTTACAATTTCTGCAGGGTCAAGCGATAGGGGGCAGACCCCAGGTCAAAGGGGAAGTGAGGAAAAGTGGTGGGTGCCTTGTATCAGCACTGCAGATAGGGACTAATTGCAATCACAGCAGGAGTGGGAGAGAATTTCTGAATGGAGTCGGGATTTAAATAAGCCTAGAGTCTGCTCCAGAGTGACAGGAGGAGGTAGGTCATTCAAACAGAGGGGGGCCTTGTAGAAAAAGGAGCATTGGCCCAGGGAAGTTCTGCAATGGGGTACTAAGAGGGTGATAGACAGAGATCTCCAAGTTGTCCAGGTTTGGATGGAGGGCTGCACTAGATGGAGAAGTCTTGGGGGAGGGACGAGCAGAATGAGAGCTTTCTGGCAAGGAGACAGGTCTGGTATCTGAGCTATTCATCGAAGTTAAGTCAATTAGTGTGACGGTGGAGCTCACAGGTATGGGTCCACCAGTCACAACCTGTGACACATCTGTAGGCTTTATTTAGGGAGACCTTAATATGGCGTAGTGTTGTAGGGTTGGCGGAACTATAGATGACAATCCCATAGTCGATAAGTGAGAGCACCGATGATGTCACAGCAAGGTTTAGGGCATGAGGAGGCAGACAACCCCTATGTCTATACAAGAGCCCTAGTTGAGTGTTGACAGCGGAGCAGAGGAGATTGATGTGCCCATGGAAGATGAGAGAGGAGTCAAGGGTAATGCCTAGGTATTTAAAGGTGGGTACCAGGTCAAGTGGGGAGCCCTTGGAGTTGAGGATGGTGAGGGGAAAGTTTCTATGTTTGTTTTGCCTGTGGGTGAAGAGCATGGCTTTGGTCTTTTTGTAGTTCAAGACTAGGCAATGTTCTGAGAACCAGGCTTCAGCCTCAGTAAAGGAGTACTGCAGGGAGGATTGAAGGGAAAGGGGGTCAGGATGACTGGCGAATAAGACTGCATCATTGGCATAGACAAGCAGCCGACCCGAGCAGGCCTTGGGGATGGTGTTCAAGAACATGCTAAACAGGAGGGGGCCCAATATAGAGCCTTGGGGGAACCCGGAGTGAACCGGTTTACTGGGCAAGAGTGTGGAGTTTAACTTGACGCTCTGGGTTCTATCTCTCAGATAGCTTTTAAACCAGGCAGTGGCTTCCAGAGATAGCCCCATGAGGGGCAAGGATTGTAATAGAAGTGTGTGGATGACAGAGTCAAAAGCCTTGGTTAAATCAATATAGGTAGAGCCTACCAAGTGTTCTTGGTTGAGGGCTTTGTTGATGAAGGTGGCATATTCAAGAAGGGCAGTAGTGGTACTGTGTCCCCTCCTGAAGCCATGTTGTTCAGGACAGAGCAAGTCATATTTGGTGAGATAGTCGGTGAGTTGGTCTGACACTATTTTTTCTAAGGCCTTGGAGATGGGGGGGGGAATTGAGATGGGGCAGTAGTTGCCAGGGTAGGCGCAGTCCCCATCTTTAAGGACTGGGGTGATGACAGCTGATATCCAGCATGTTGGGAATTGTCCAAGGCAGAGAGACCGGTTGAGGATGTCTGTGAGGGGGGTAATTATGGCATGACTGGTGAGCAGGACAAGTCTGAGGTCCAGTGAATCATTACTAAAGAGCAATATTATATATACCCTGTGAAAAAGAAAACCATCCATCAAAATCTGTTACTGGCACCCCATAACTGTCCCCCCCCTTCCTGACCCTCCCACTCAGCACCCACCACCCCACCACCCCAACAACACTGACACTGTGGGTGCCCAATCACCCAGTGTCACCACCTGAAATAAAGAAAAACGTCTGTCATCATTTTTTTTAACCCTGTAAAAAAGGAAATTGTCCTTCAATGTCTGTTGCGCCGTTAGTCCCCCCCACCTGACCCTCCCACTCATCACCCTCCACCCCATACCCTGCCCGAGCCCTTATTTACTGTCCAGAGGTCCAACACTGTAATTGTCTCTGGACTACAGACATGTCTTCACTCTTCAAAGCCAGACCATGAACTGAGGAACTCAAATATGCAGTTAAATGTATTTCAATGGGAGTTTGAACTTAGTGGCATAACTTGGCCATTTTTGAATATTTTTGCCCCATATTTTTATCATGTCTTTTCTGGGACCCTCCCTCATGAACAATGGCAGTGGAATTATACAAATCTGTCCAGAAAGGTGATTTTTGTGGTCACAGCGTGAAGCCACCTTTTGAGCAGGATTCGAAAATGTTCTCGATCCTTGTTCATGAGGTTAATAAGCAGGCTATGTTTAAAATGTGGCATAAAAATATTAAAAAGAACAACAACATTATGAGCCTACATTGAAATTTGTGAACGCAGGCTCATAACTTTGGTAATTTTCAATATTTTGACCCCAAATTTTCAACGTAGCCATTTCTTTACAGTACTTCAAGTATGTGACAGATGTCATTTTTCAAATTCTGGCCAAAATGTGTTTTCACAATTGTGGCACGAAATCACCTTTTGGGCAGGATTTGAAAATGTTCTCTGCCCTTGTTTGTGAGGTGTGCTAATTAGAAAGGTATGTGGGATCATAAGATGGCTATGTTGAAAATTTGGGGTAAAAATATGAGAAAACGACAGTTATGAGTCTACATTGCAATTTTCGGTGCGCACTCATAGCTGTAGTAATTTTCAATATTTTGACCCCAACTTTTCAACATACCCATTTTTTCATACTACGTCATGAATGTGACAGCTGTCATTTCTCAGACCCTTCCCAAAATGTGTTTTATCACTTGTGGTGCAAAATGATGTTCCAGCCATTGTTTTATAAATGACACCTGTCATGCTCAGAAGGAGTGGTCATAAAAAGATTATGTTGAAAAGTTGGAGTAAAAATGTAAAAAAACAATTACATTATGAAGAAACAAATTATTCCAAATTTGCTCATAGCTTTATTATTATTTTTTTTTTGCAGATTTTGGCCCCTAATTTTCAACATATCCCTTGTGTTACCCCACATCCTAAACATGGGATATGTCACTTTAAAAATTCCCTCTGAACTTGTTTCCACAGTTGCTCAACAAAATCTGTCTTGATCATAACGTCAGGTTATACTGTACAAAGACTGTTGGACAATTAGGATCAAAATTAGGGAGCCCACCTAAAAGTAAATATTACCTCTCAGCTGCCCTATCCTGGGTAATTACAATCTAACAATATGTCAAAGCAGGACACCACTGAAAATGAGGTATTGCATCTCATCTGCTCTATCCGGGGTAAATATATAGTAAAAATGTGTAAAAGCAAGACCTGGTACAACAGCAATACCAGTGGAGAACATTTGATATCGACTAATGCTTGTTCATATTGGGGCTGTTACTAATAGTGCCTTTTTTGTTTTCTGGGTCCTGCTTCTGCCCATTTTAGCAGTTGGGTGGACTACAGCACTGGGAGGTGAACTGATTTGCTTAGGGTCACACAGTGAGTAATCCGCCTTTAGCAGGGTTTGAACTTGAAAATTCTCTGTTCCTAAGCAGGTGCTCTAACTACTACACCACACAGCATCCTGCATTTAAAAACTTTTCTTTTCATGACCACATCCCAGTTTTTAATGTCTTTCTATTAGCCTGAGCAAACGACAATAGCCAAACCTCTGCACTGGAGGGGGCACCATAAGATGTTCATGCAAAGTTCCTGATGCTAGATACATTTCTTAGATTGGTTTTAGTTATACCATACCCTACGTGCCAGTGGTACTCTTTAATGTTGATTTTGCCACACTGTATGTAACTTGGCACCAATGCATTTGAATGTTGATGTTTATTTTCACAAAAATGTCAGTAAAAAGATTAACAGCAAATGCTTTTCTTTTATTTGTGTTTCGTTTTCTGATTTTTTATTATTTTCAGAAATAATAGCTTTCTCATGAAATAGTTAACAATGTAATGCATTTGACAAACAACAAAACCATCTGGTTCTCAATTTCTTTTGAACCTGTCAAACAAAGACCCTGATGATTTAGAATAGTTTAATGAGGGAGACAGGCACTTTTTAGTCACATTTAGCCCCTTTCTCTTTCTTTGAGGCAACATTTGCAGGAGATTCATAGAAAGAAAATAATCTGAAGTAGCAGATGACATGAAAAAATATGCCCTGTGGCTCCTAAAAATATTGTGTACAAGCACAGAGGGGATACTTTATCTCAAGGATTACCAAAAAAATTTAATTTCAAGATAAATGTGTGTGCAAACAGACAGTTAACTGATTGCAGTGAGTTGCTTTTCACATTGCTAGGGAAAGCCTTGGCATTCAGTAAAGAACAAAACCTTTTCAAAGTCTGAATGCCTGTTACAAACTACGTCATTGTGTATTTTTCAGTAACAGAAACTAAAACTAGTAGAAACAAACAGTTGTCATTGCTGAATATTGATTGCTTTGCTCCGTTGAGCATGCTCACTCCCCCCTCAGAAACATAGAATTTGATGGCTTGGCCCACCTAGTCTGCCCATTTCCCTACCTAACGGATAAGCTGCAGATCCTAGTTAACCAACAGCCTACTTCCTCCTACCCTCCACTAGACTTGCCTTATGTCTGTCCCATGCATTCTTGAATTCACCCACTGTTTTTGACTCTACAACCTCCTCAGGAAGACTGTTCTATGTATCCACAACCCTCTCTGTGAAGAAATACTTCCTCACATTACCTCTGAGCCATCCCCCCTCTATCTTCAAATTGTGTCCCCTTGTTTTTGCACATCTTTTTTTCTGAAAGATGCTACCCTCTTGGACTTTGTTGATTCCCTTGAGGTATTTGAAAGTTTCTATCATGTCCCCCCCTCTCCCTCCTCTCCTCGAGGATATACATCTTTAGTTCCTTTAGTCTTTCTTCATATGTCTTCTGATGCAGACCCTGCATCATTTTGGTTGCCCTCCTCTGGACAGCCTCCACCCTATCTATGTCTTTGCGGAGATGGGATCTCCGGAACTGTACACAGTACTCCAGATGTGGTCTTACCAACTGTCTGTACAAAGGGCCAACAACTTCCTGTTTTCTACTGGTGATGCCTCTCCCTATGCATCCCAGTCTCCCCCCAGCCCTCCTTACTGCCTTCTCACATTGCTGGCCCACCTTTAGGTCATCTGATATGACTACCCCCAGGTTCCTTTCCATTTTTGTTGTCAGTATCTCACCCCCCATTGTGTACTTTTCCCCTGGGTTTTTGTTTCCAAGGTGCATTACTTTGCACTTATGTGCATTGAATCTAAGCTGCCATACATTGGACCATTCCTCCAACCTTGTCAAGTCCCTTTTCATCCTTTCCACCCCACCTTGTGTATCAACCCTGTTGCAGATTTTTGTGTCATCTGCAAAGAGACATACTTTCCCTTCCAGTCCCTCTGCAAGGTCACATATAAAAACATTAAAAAGGACCGGCCCCAGTACTCAGCCCTGTGGTACCCCACTATTAACCTTCCTTTCTTCACTGTGGACTCCATTTACTATTACTCGCTGTGTCCTGTTGTCCAACCAGTGTTTTACCCAGGCTACCACTCTAGGACCCACTCCCAGGCTAGCTAATTTGTTTATTAATCTTTTGTGTGGGACTGTTTCAAATGTCTTGCTAAAGTCTAGGTAGGCCACGTCCACAGCCCCTCCCTGGTCTACTGCTTTGGTCACCCAGTCAAAGAAATCAATTAGATTTGTCTGACATGACCTTCCCGCTATGAATCCATGCTGCCTTGGGTCCTGTGCCCCACTGGCCTCTAGGTACTCAACAGTTCTTTCCTTCAAGTGATTCCATCATTTCCCTACCACTGAGGTCAAACTGAGAGGTCTGTAGTTTCCTGCCTCTGTCTTGCTCCCACTTTTGTAGAGGGAATCCCCTCCTCCAGTCCTCAGGTACCACCCCATCCTCCCATCATTTATTAAAAAGGGTAGTCAGTGGTGTTACCAGTTCTTCCCTTAGTTCTTTTAAAATTCTGGGGTGAATCCCATCAGGCCCCATTGCTTTATCCACCTTCAGTTTTAAGAGTTCTTTCAGAACCCTTTCTTCTGTGAAAGGACTAATATCAACCCCCTATCCAGAGTGCTTCTATTGATCGGATTAAGAATTTCCCCCTGCTTTTCCATTGTGAGTACTGAGCAGAAGTATTCGTTCAGTATCCCTGCTTTTTCACTGTCACTCTCTGCCCAACCACCTTCCTCTTTGTTCAGCCTCAGTATCCCTGCCTTAGTCTTTCTTTGCTCCCTAGTGTACCTATAAAAGGTTTTATCCCCCTTCTTAACTGAGTTGGCTATCTTTTCCTCAGTTTGGGCCTTTGCTATTCTGACTGCCTTACCGCTTCCTTCTGCTTTAACTGGTACAGTTCTCTGTCCTGCTCCTTCTGTGTTTCCTTATACTTCCTGAATGCTATCTTTTTCCTTACTTTCCCGCCACTTCTTTTGAGAACCATAGTGTTTTTTTCTTTCATTTTGATTTGTTTATTTGCTTCACACAAAGACTTGTTGCCTCTGTGATGGCGGTTTTGATGTTTCCCCATTGTTGCTCCACCTCATCTTCTTGCCTGTTTGCTAGTGCTTTTCTGAAGCACTCTCCCATTTTGTCAAAATCAGCCCTCCTGAAGTCCAGTACCTTCATTTTTGTGTGGCTTGACTCTACAGCTAAGTTTGTAGTGAACCACACTGTTTGGTGGTTGCTTGTTCCCAGGTGGCTACCCACTTCAAGATCAGAGGTCCTCTCTCTATCCCCATTTGAGAGTACCGGGTCTAAGATTGCTCTCTCCCAAGTGGGTTCCAAAACTAGCTGTCTGAGACATGCCCCCTGTAGGGCATTGAGAATGGCCCTGCTCTTGGATGTGGCTGAAGCAAAGGTGCTCCAGTCAACATCTGGCATATTCAGGTCCCCCATCAGCAATATCTCCCCTTTCTCTGCCATCCCAAGGATGCCTTCTATCACTTCTGTCAGTCGCTCGTTCTGTTTCTCTTGGTACTGCAGGCTGCATTTTTGTACTGGGCTTCTGCTTGCTTTGGCACCTTTGTCTGCCCACAAAGAAATCTGCAGCTGTCCCGACAGAGCTCTGTTGAGATTGCTCAGTCTCCCTCTCTCATGTGCTTATTCTGTTTCTCCTGGCATTACAGTCTGCCATTTTGTACTGGGCTCCTGCCTCTGTTGGCGCCTTTTTCTGCCTACAAAGAAATCTGAAGCAGTCCCAACACAGCTTTGTTGAGCTCGCTCACTTCCCCTCTCTCACTCACTTGTTCCATTTCTGCCAGCGCTGCAGACTGCCCTTTTGTACTGGTCTCCTGCCTGTGTTGCTGCCTTTTTCTGCCCACAAAGAAAGCTGCAGTAGTCACAATAGAGCTCAGTTGAGCTCGCTCACTCCCCCTCTCTCAGTCATTAGTTCTGTTTGTCCTGCTGCTGAAGGCTGCCCTTTTGTACTGTGCCCCTGCCTCCATTGCTACCTTTTTCTGCCCACAAAGAAATCCGCAGCAGTCCCAACAGAGCTCCGTTGAGCTCACTCACTCCCCCTCCCTCTCCTGCTCATTCTGTTTCTCCCAGCACTGCAAGCTGCCCTTTTGTACTGGGCTCCTGCATTTGGGCCTTTTTCTGCCCACAAAGAAATCTACAGCAGTCCTGACAGAGGTCAGTTGAGCTCAGTCACTCCCCTCTCAATCGCTCAATCTTAATCTGTCCCAAACATTGATTTCCCACAGCTACCATGCTATTCTGTGGCAGGAGTGCAAAAACATATTTAGGCCAGGATGTGAAAAATGACAGCTGTATTGTTCATAAGGAGGTGTGAAAAAATGCCAGTGTTGAAAACGTGGTGTGAAAATATTAAAAATTTGTGAAGTGTAACACAGTCGTTTTATGGACTTTCATCACCAAATTTTCAGCATAGGAATTTTAGGACCTCTGGTCATGAGAGGCGTCACTGTCATTTTCTTAATCTGTCCCGAACACTGATTTCCCACAGCAACAAGTTCTGCGCCACAAGTAGAAAAATGCATTTCTGCTAGGATGTGAAAAATGATAGCTGCACTGTTCATAAGGAGTTGTGAAAAAATGGCACTGTTGAAAATCTGGCATGAAAATATTATTGATTTGCGAAGTTACAAGGGTGCGTGGAAACTGCATAACGCATGCTCGTAACACAGTCATTTTATGGACTTTCATCACAAAATTTTAAACATACACATTTTAGGACCTTTGCTCATGAACAGTGTCACTGTGGTTTTCTTAATGTGTCCTGAACACTGATTTCCCAGAGTGACTGCACTATTCTGCGCCGGCAGTGCGAAAACGCATTTCGGCCAGGATGTGAAAAATGACAGTTGTACTGTTCATAAGGAGGTGTGGGCATATCCAGTCATTGCTTTGTCTCCACTCCAGAGATGCTGCTGTAATATAGGACCACAAAGGACACTGGGTGGGAGGTTGGGCAGCTCAAAAGTTCCAGCACAGCTCCATTGAGATCACTCACTCCCACTCTCTCACTCACTCATTCTGTTTCTCCCAATGCTGCAGGCTGCCCTTTTGTACTGGGCTCCTGCTTGCATTGGTGCCTTTTTCTGCCCACAGTGAAATCCATAGCAGTCCTGACACAGCTCCGTTGAGCTCACTCATTCCCCCTCTCGCACTCGCTCGTTCTGTGTCTCCCCGTGCTGCAGGCTGCCCTTTTGTACTGGGCTCCTGCCTGTGTTGGTGCCTTTTTCTACCCACAAAGAAGTTCACAGCTGTCCTGACAGAGCTCCATTGAGGTTTCTTACTCCCCTCTCTCACTCGCTCATTCTGTTTCTCCTGGCGCTGCAGGCTGCCCTTTTGTACTGGGCTCCTGCCTCTGTTGGTGCCTTTTTCTGCCCACAAAAAAATCCACAGCAGTCCCAACAGAGCTCCACTGAGCTCACTCACTCCCCTTCTCTCAGTCGCTCGTTCCATTTCTCCCGGTGTTGCAGGCTGCCCTTTTGTACTGGGCTCCTGCCTGCATTGGCACCTTTTTCTGCCCACAAAGAAATCTGCAGCAGTCCCAGCAGAGCTCTGTTGGATTTGCTCACTCCCCCTCCTTCACTCACTGTCTCGTTCTGTTTCTCCCAGTGCTGCAGGCTGCCTTTTTATACTGGGCTCCTGCGTTGGGGCCTTTTCTTCCCACAAAGAAATCCACAGCAGTTCCAACAGAGCTCAGTTGAGCTCGGTCACTCCCCCCTCTCACTTACTCAATCTTAATCTGTCCCAGACACTGATTTCCCACAGTGACTGTGCTATTCTGCAGCAGGAGTGCAAAAACATATTTTGTCCAGGATGTGAAAAATGACAGCTGTACTGTTCATAAGGAGGAGTGAAAAAATGCCAATGTTGAAAATGTGGCATGAAAATATTACAAATTTGCAAAGTTACAAGGGTGCGTGGAAACAGTTCAACACACGCTTGTAACACAGTCATTTTATAGAGTATCATTACCAAAATTTCAACATATGCATTTTAGGACCTCTGCTCATGAACAGTGTCACTTTAATTTTCTTAATCTGTCCTGAACACTGATTTCTCACAGCGACCGCGCTATTCTGTGCCGGAAGTGCAAAAACACATTTCGGCCAGGATGTGAACAAGGACAGCTGCACTGTTCACAAGGAGGTGTGGAAAAATGCCAATGTTGAAAATCTGGCATGAACATATTGCAAATTCGCAAACTTATGATCGTGCGTAGCAACTGCGCAACACGCGCTTGTAAAACAGTCATTTTGGGGATTTTTTCCACGAAATTTGCAACATAGGCTTTTTGAGAGCACACCTCATGAACACTTGCACTGTTATTCATTAATCATCATCATCAACATTTTTTATTGTTTAACGATAGCTGTTACAATATTATAACAAGAACATCAAAAATACATCATAAGTACATCATAAATACATAAAATTGTATAGAAATAAAAAACATACATGGGCACGCCTATTGCACAGCATAAAAATACCATATTCAGTACCTATTGCACTACAGAAATCAAATTCTCCATCGATATTGATCAATCAGTGAGTATATGCATGAATTTGTTTATCTATATCAAACTGAAACTGTTTTTGCTATTTTTTTCTTAACTTTAGAAATAGCATTTAAATATCCAGCAAGCGACTGAACTGCAGAAACATCTGCTGTGTGAAAAAGTATATTTGTAAGAAAGCCTACATCGATTTGATATTGAGTCTGAACAAACATATTAAGCCAATATAATCTCTCTTTATTGTAATATGGACATTTCCAAAGGACATGTTCAAGATCCTCTCTCACACCTTCAGTACAGTCAAAATTTTCAGAACAGTTGGTATTCTTATTAAACCTTTTCCTTAAAACATTATTATTGAATTGTTCAAATTTATACCTTAGGAAAGCTGCCCTTAAATGTTTGTCTGAAAGCATGTCTAAATAGGGCTTAAAGCCAAAATAAAAATTATTGTGACTAAACCACCGTGAGTATCTTGACTCTGAGATAACAGATAAATCTTGTGAGGTCCAATAGTTAGCAATTTTGTTCACAACATATTTTTTATACTGAAGACTCAATATAATTCCTTTATCAACACATCTCTTCAAATTTAGGAGAGAATGTTGTTTCAATAAGTTCATAAGTAATGTAAACCAGTATTCACTTTTATAATCCAAGGCAAACCATGTTTCTTTTTCAGTGAGGCATTGTTTAGTCAGCGTCAGTTCTGGAAGTTGTGTTATTTTTAACCAGTAATTTACTCTTCTTATTCCAAATTTTGCCCTTATATCAGGTATTCCCAATTCTGCACATAAGTAGGCTGCTGGACAAGAATGACCTAAACTTAATGTGGATCCCAGTAATTTGTGGATAGGGGATAACAAATAGGAAATTTTATTATCCTTCACTGTCCATACTTCTGCACCATACAGTAATTGAGCCTCTATTTTTGCATGTACAACTTTAACTAAAGGCCTCAATGAGCATCCTCCATATTTATAATTAAACCTGGCTAATCCACCAGCAGATTTCTTTAGCTCCTCTTGAAGTGATGAAAGGTGAATATTCCAATTATTATTTTCATTGAAGACCACACCAAGATACATGTAATGCTTCACCACTTCTACCTTCTGATTTTGAAGGGTCCAATATCCAGATGTATTATTATCCCCAAACTTTATAACTTTTGTTTTGTTCAAGCTAACCTTTAATTTTAAATCTGCCGATTGAGAGGAAAGATAATCCATCTTTCTTTGTAGAACTTGTTTGGAAAGCGATAACACAAGATCATCTGCATCTGCTAGAACAGGGCAGAGATCTACTCCAATTCTAGGAGAATCAGAGATAATTTCATCAAATCCTCTTAGCATTTTGTCAATATACAAAGAGAACAGAAGTGAAGCCATGACACAACCCTGTCTTACTCCTTTATTTAATTTAAAGGTGGCAGATAGACAGCCCTTGTTTCCCAATCTCACACTTGCCCAGGTCTCCTGATAAAGAGAGGCTATCACATGGACTAGATTTATATCAATTCCTCTGTCAATCAGCAGAGACCACAATAGGCCCCGTGATAAGGAGTCAAATGCAGATGAATAGTCTACAAATACTGCATACATTTTCTGTTTTCGTAATGTTATATGTTTTTTAAGAAGATGGTGAAGAATAAATACATTATCCATGGTGGAATAGTTTGATCTAAATCCTGCTTGGTGTTTAACAATTCTCCCAGTTTTTTCTACCTTTACCTTTAATTTGTCGAGAATAATTTTTGAGAATAGTTTTAGGCTTATGTCCAAAAGACTGATTGGACGATACATGGAAGGATCAGACACACCACCCTTTTTGTGCACTGGAATAATACTTGCTCCTTTCCATATTGCAGGAAAATTGTTATTTTCAATACATAAAAGTCTATACCAAAATTTTGGGTGGCTTATATAAACCTCTGCTGGAATACCATCTGGACCTGCAGCTTTATGTTTTTTGAGGGATGCAATTGCCAAATAAACTTCAATATTAGTTATATGTATTTTATGTTGTTCACATGTCCAAATAAGTGGTATTTCATTATTTTCTAGTGGATCAAAGAAGATATCTGAGAAATATTTGATCCATACTTTTTCCTCTATATAAGTGTCAATACTGTCTTTAAGGACATTTGTCCCTTTGGCCACAAGAAGCCAAAATGACTTTGAATTATTAGATCTAATGGCTTCCAGCATTAAATCCCATTTATTCTTGTAATAAAGCTATTTATTTTTGTCTCACAACCATCTTGTAATTAATACGTTTCCTATTTAATTCTTTCAATAATGCCTTAGTTGGATATTTCCTAGGGTTTTTATACATTTTCCTTAGTTCAACCTTGAATTTCTGGCATTCAGAATCAAACCATCCAGTCTGTGTTGGCTTATTACTGTGATTCACACTGTACTCTAGCTGATGTCATATAGCTGAATATAAATTATCCACCGAATAAGACAGTTACATAAAGGATAAATCCTGCAGCCTTAGCATATTTTAAGAAAGATTAAAGGAGTCCAAAATTGGGATAATAGCAGTCTCTGCCTCATTATACCATCTTATAGTTTTAGAGGCTCTGATATCTGAAAATTGTACTGGAATATCAGAGGGTATGGCAGTTGTTTTCTGACTGGCATATTCTAAAATTAGGGGCAAGTGATCACTTTCAGAACACACTACCACGTGAATACCACTCCATGTTTCAATAGAACCAGACCACAGAGTTAGATCAATAACAGATGAGCCTCTTGTAGAGGTATAAATAAATTCCCCAATGTTATCTCCTTGGATTCTGCCATTAAGTGGATACAAATCGGCATTACTCAATATATCTATCATTTTTTTCCCTGAAGCATTTATTTTGGCATCCCTGAAACACCTTGGAATTAGAGACAAGGGATCAATAGTATACTGAAAAACTGATTTGTCAGTCAGACCATCCCAAAGCCCTATGCAGGCGTTGAAATCCCCCATAAGCAATATATCAAGAATTGAACATCTAAACTGTACTTCATTCATTAAATCCTCCAAATCTTCCCAAATCGAGGGTAAGTAGAACTTAGAGTTGTCTGGAGGTACATATCCATTAATAAGACAGAATACTTATTTCTAAATCCTACTTTAAGTGATAAGAAATTGTTTTGTATTTTCCAACAGTGAACAGAATCAAAAATTCCAACTTTAATAAAAATCATTAGGCCTCCAGAATGCCTGCCAGCATTGTATTTTCTCTTCCCACCAACCTGAAAGCATTCTTAGCCATTCAGGTTAATCGGGTCTGTCTCATTGTGCCATGTTTCTTGTAAACTTATGATATCAAATTTAGTAATAAAGCTTCTCCAATCCTCATCCATAATTCTCAAATTACAACATGCAATATTCCATGATATCAGAGACATATTTTCAGATTGGTATTCCCAAGAGGCATCCTGTAATTCACAATTAGTCAGATATCTTGATACCCTGCTATTGCCATGAATCTGTTATTAAGGGAAAGATTCAAATTTTGAGACTCCAAATTTATAGAAGTGGTTACTTCAAAAAATACACTGCTGCTATCACATATGTAAATACCTAGACCTTCAAGAGTATTACAATTCCTCAAAATATCATCTGCCAATTTTCTTGAAGATGGATAGATGTCTATTTGTCTAGTACCATTCTTTCTAAACGCTTCAATATTGTCCTAGAGACCAAAGGGAATCTTTAAAACATTCAAAAGTAAATTTTTAACCATGTTGGTCAGTTTGGAATGGGTCTCTTGCACCATAATATCCAGGCCAAACATTCATAAGCACGTTGGAGCTGAAAACTCATCTTGATCTGTTGGACATTTTGCTGAAGCAGCAGTTATCTGGTTAAATTGGCCTCTATTGAGAAAGGTAACCAAGATACCTCTGTTTTGCAGGACCTCACCATTTGCCCATATATAACTGGCCAATCTAGGGGAATGAAATTCAATTTCAATCAAAGAAGTTTCACGTAATGGAGTCTTGATTATTTCACTCACATCCTCCAGCCGTATGTCCAGCTCAAGCTCAGTTTTCAGAAATGTGATTACACCATCCCTAGAGAATGAATCAAGATTGCCCCAGTTAGGGGGCCCTAAGAACCTAATAAAGGGTTTACTGCTGTCAATCTGCAGAGCTCCAACCCTGCACTCCTTAGTGGGAGTGCTGTTATTTATGTTTGCACAGTCAGTAATCACCTGGTTACTGCCCTATTAATCTCTAGGCAATTATCTATATTTGGGCTGTCCCAAACTAATGGAACAATCTTTATGCCATTGTTTTTCATCTCTTGGTTTAACAATTTTATCTCCTGTTCTAATGTTTTTAACTGTACATCCATGTTGGGATGATGAAACTTACTAACATCTGGTGCTAAGTTATTTCCATTTATTCTTTCCTCTGAATCAATAAGAAGTGGAACTACCATGGTCTCATTCATAGAAACTTCCTTGTTAGTCAATTTACATACTTTTTGTATGTCACAGTACACAGTATTAGATTTCCTCTTTTTTTATTGTTTTTTTTCTCCTATTTCTCTCCATCTTCCTAAACTTTATTTTGGCCCCTTTATTCACTGGACTTTGTGGAAATTTGATAGAGTCAAATTCTGGTCTAAGTAGCCTACCTTCACCTTCCTCTGAGTTTATCCCACTTCTCTCAGAAGTGTCCTGTTGCCCGGTTACCAGAGATAATAATTGATCAATTTTGGCTCTATTGACAGCTACTTCTACTCTTAGTTGTTCCATAATATCCTTGTTTAACAACAACTGATCTAAAATCATCTGGTCCGCTTGGTGTGGATCTCTTAGTAATTCAATGGTATCCTTTGTGAGGTAAATGGGGGAAAATACTAGGTTAGTCTTTGTCTCTAAGTGGACAGATCCCTGCTGACTTATTATAGCTCGGGCTTCAGGTAAATTCCTGTACCCATACCCATGACTCTCACATTGCTTTAAGCCTTCAACTGTGGCTTGCAAGTCATCCATGATGATGCCCAAGGTATTAAACTTAGAATAATACTCCATATATAGAATGGGGTCCTCCACCCATAATACTGGGGTAGAATCCTGATTATCAAAAACTCCCTTTTGAGAGCTGCCTTCCCCATCCAGATGAGCATTGTCACTTACTACACTCTTAAGTAACAAATCCTCTTTTCTCTTTTTATTATACAGGGAGCTGTTTAAAGTAGATGTAGATGTAGGTGTAGATGTAGGTGTAGGTCTACTTCTATTAGACAAAAGCAACATGTGATCTGTTATTTTTTGTCTGTTTTTTTAGGTCCGATTGGTTTTCTGCCCAAGGGATCAGATTTTAAGGGCAATAAGTCCAGATTCTGTAGTCATTGTAAACGAGTGTTAACCATTTTAAAATATTAAGTAGCACCAGGCTGCACCAGGGCACACAAATAACAGACTTTAAGCTCAGAATTTAAAGCTCAATAAGGTTTCAGAAAATAAATCAGTTGTCTGAACATTATCTGAATGTTCACTTAATATTCATTATAACAAAATCATTAACAGTTGCAAAAAGAGGTACAGATAGTCACAAAGAACAAAAATGAACAAGTAGATAACGATTGAATAATAAGCATTGACTTATTAACTAATAGTCCATCAAGTCCATAAGGTTCATCATCCATCAACTGGTAATTCCAAAGACAACTTTTGATAGATCTTCAATATAATGGCGCATAGTATCACAAAAATGTGCAATAGTATCCAATTAACAGATGATCGGCAGAGAAGAAATTCAGCAGTTTGATGGTGTCTTTATAGATAGAACAATTCCACTCTCTTATTATGGCCATTCTTCCCCTAATGCCTGTGGTTTTTATTCAATGAGTGCAGAATGTGCAAAAGCTCGAAGCAGGCAATACAGGCAGTGTAGAGAATGCAAAATAAAACTTGCAGGAATAAATTCAGGACAACCCACTGAATGAAAACAAGAAACTAATTAAAATCACGATAAATCAATCCACAATAGGCCAGAAGTCAAGTTAACTACTCTGTGCAATCTATGCAAACCTTAAAATATAAACATAGCTAGATCCCAAGGAGAGATTTAGCTAATTTAGGTCATGATTTAGGTCCCACAAGCCTAATATCATTTGGCTAAAACTGCCCAAAGAAACCCACTTCTTGTAAAATTCTTATAAATAAGAACTTTAATTAAAAGTAATTAAAAGTAAAGCAGATAAGTACATCAGTGAAATATAAAATGTATCCCATATATACAATCACAAAACATGCCACATCAGAATAAAAAGGTTTTGTGTGCATACAACAGTATGTAGACACATGTGGTAAGGTATAAATTCACAGTGCAAACAACAAAGATCTTACGAGGTCTTACTTGAAATAGCCTTTTTAAATACACACAGAAGTCTGTTCGTAGTGGCATAAATCAACTATCATCATTTGCTTTGGATTATCGAGTTGGTAAACCAGAAGATAACATGCTCTGATGTTTACCAGTCTTCACCAGCAATTCGGGGCTCAGTGTTACTCTCACTCTTACCCTTACGTAGTGTGCCTCTACAACCCATGTGACCTGCCAGTACTGTGGTTACACAGGCTCTCCAGGTCTATTCAACCTTTTTTTTTTTTTTTTGATGGCTGGTCAGAAAACATATAAAAAGGCAGTAAAAAGAACGTTGTAGCACATAGCAAGAATAAAGCACAATTTAAACCCGAGCAGAACAACACCAGAGAAACTCCCAAGTGCATAGTAAAATATCTGTAATGCTATGCGACCAGTCAGCATAGCATTCAGTGCACTGATAGAGTTTGCATAGTGTTTATGTGTATGTACCACATGATGGGGGATCCCACTAAGGTGCGAAAAGGAAAAAAAAAATCTAAGGAATTACAGAGCCAGTAAACACAATAAACACTATAAATCTGCAACCAGTATAAACAAATGTATATACAAAAAACTGTATAAAATGTATAAACTTCCCTCAAATTGCATCACTTTAGTACCCCTCAACCCAGAGTTCTTCCACTCAGTCATTAAAAACACTCAGTTTTGTAGATTAATCAGTTTGGCAGAACTTTCCAATGAAAATTCCACATTGGCAGTTATTTTCATTCAATCTGCTCCCTGATCATCACCGCTTGACCGGTTACTTTGCCCCACTCAGCTCCAGCAGAAATGAGCACCTCCTCATCGCTTTCCTCCTGTGTGGGACAAAAAGACAACAGGGAACTGCCAGAACCAGTTGGATAAGCAGTAAGTTTTTCTGAAAAGACTGCAAACACTAGGCAGTAGGTGGCATACCTTTTGTAAAAATAAAATGAGCAATGCAGTCCTGCTTCTGTTGACTTCTCCTCAGGCACTGGAGTGTGTAGCTAAATTCTGACCTCACATTAATGCCAACTGTCACAGAATGGACCCCACTCTAAGATTCAGATATATTGTCAGGTTGGCCACCCTTATGTATAGCTTGTTCTGTCTCTCTGTGCTGTGCAGCTCACAGTATTGTGCAGGTAGGACAGGTGGCTCAGTCAGCACAGATCCACGGGGCCGGTGGGTGGGCTGCCAAACACGGTGCTTCTACTTTGTGGCTGTTGCTGATAAATGCATAGAATTTACACATCCTGATTTTTTCCTCTACTTCTTGTATAAAATAGACTTGTTAAATGCATATAAGGATCCCTTTTAAATGCATATTTTTTCCCTCCATTTTGTTGTTCAAGGGTCCATTTCGTTAATTGGTCCCAAAAGGTGATTCCACACAGTGACCATGAAATCACCTTTTAGGGCTGAATAATGCCATGACAGTGGCATAATTCATGAGGAGGGGTCCCAAAAACCCCATGTTGAAAATTTGGTGCCAAAATTCCCAAAAATGACTGAGATATGCATCAAAGTTGAAAAATTCCTATCTATTCCATTATACAGCTTACTGGCATTTCCTCAGTTTGCGGTCAGCTTTGAAGAGTGCAGACTTGTTCCCAGTCCACCGAAAATCATCGCGCTGGACTCCGGAGGTAAGCATGGGGTGAGGGGGGTATGGGGAGGCAGGGTGCACAGTGGGTGGGCCCAGGTTGTGGGAAGGGGGCAGGGAGACCGCGAAGGACCATTTTTTTTACAGGGCCATTTGGCACACTGGGGTGGGCTCCCAGCATGCCAACAGTGTTTTTTTGGGGGAGCAGCTCTAGCCAATGGGGTATTAGGCACCCCGTCGGCCTGGGGCGGGCACAAGAGCCGGATTGGGCACCCTTCAGCACAACTGCACTGGGTGTTTGGGGGAGTATGCCGATGGGGTGGGCTCCCCATCGGCAAATAGAAAGTGGGAGGGGACATAATGCCAATGGGGTGGGCTCCCCATTGGCAACATGAACGTAGGCACTGAAGCTGATGGGGAATGGGGTCCCCATCTGTAAAAAATGGTGTGGGGCACATGCTGCCGAGGGGGATTGGGCACCCCCTTGGCAGTGGGGATGCTTTAATATTGTTTATGAGCACGGCAGCAAGCCACCGTCATGTTCGCAAAAAATATCACAGTAACAATGTTCCCGCCTAGCAATGATTTGGTTGGCTCCTCATTGCAGAGAAATGGCTTGTTAATTGCAATGACGAGGGGCTGAAACCTTACATGGTTGTGGCACGCTGGCTGAACTAGTGTCAGCAGCAGCGTGACACCCCATTGGAAACAGCGGGCCAAGCATCCAAAGGCTGTGGGGGCATTGGCCACAACAGTGCAGTGCCTTCACAACCTGCTTCTGCAGCAAGCTGCCGCAATATGCTTCTTGTGCCTGCGTGCAATCAACATAAAAAAGACTTTGCTCTCTGCTTTTTTATAAAACAGGCTTTTCACCAAATTATCAGAATGTGAGATGGGTGGGGGGGGGTTATGTTTAGCACTCATTCCCAACTGCAAACTTAGTATATATTTGTTAAGTACATTTTGTAGTTACTGACCATGGATCATGATGCTTGTGACTGCATCTTAGGTGCATATTGTTAATATAAGACCATATACTTTGAAATACAGTGTCTACCAATGAAAAAGCAAAGGCATTTTTTCTTTCAATTTTTTTTCCTCACTTACATTTAGTGGGTGGGACCTCTGTCAACCAACCCTGTGCCTCTCCTCTCTAAGAAACTACCCAGCTGCATCAACTCATTGACCTGCATCTACAGTACATTGCTTTCAACCCTCTAACTGTTAGCACCTTAGCTTGCCCCTGAAGCAGGGTTAGTCCATGGCCCCCCTGAAGAAGTCTTTTTGATGACTGTCTTCCACTTGATGACTGGGTCCTTACTTGAACTAGTGTAATATTATGACATTTTCTGGCATTAAATAACCTTATTTTTGAGCCTGAGTTGGGATTTGTAGCTGTGACGTGTTGTGCAACTAATTGTTTAAACACAGACATATTACAGGGTTAGCCCCTTCATTAGCTGTGCCATCTGTTTTGCACTGTAGCGTGCTATCTTTTTGGTGTACCTTAGCTGATGAATGATGATCCCCCTCAGAATCCTGCACTGCAGGTGAGGAGAAGACTCCAGGTTGTCTAAACTACATATATAATATGGTCATCTGCCCCAGTTGGCCCTCTTTACTCATTTACTTACTTGCTTCCCCCACTTTAGAGATATGCTGGTGTCTATGGTGCATCTCCACCCTGCCAAGTCAGGAAATTTAGTACCCTCCTGCATGTTCATGTTCCCCTTGTCCAGTATGACAAATATATAGTGGGACTCTTCCTGGAGAAGAGGAACTCCATGTGGGACACTGCCTCAAGCTTCTGTTTCTCCCCATACTCAGGTGTGAAATTAGATCATCTTTGAAACCGGCCATACTTCTACTACTGCATCATTAGGGTGACTGTTATATTCAAGTTAAAAAAATATGTATACATATATACTGTATATATTTTAAAGCAGTGTATTAATTGTATTGTTTGACAGTTGCTCTAGAAATTCTATGCAAGCATTTGTCTGTTGAACAAGTGTTTTAATATTTGCAAAAGCAACTAAATTGCACATGCAAATGGTTTAAATATTTGTCCCAGAGAAGCTGGCCTTCTGTAATAATAAGTGGTTCTCAGTAATAACCCACAACTGCATTTTCTTACTTATGAAGGTAAGAAACTTGTAGCACTAGGAAACAGATCAACAACTTTGAATGCTTGACATGCCAGATAAAATATGGTAGCCTGTGTAGGGATTAAGAGCATAGGGAAGACCATATCATTAGTAAGGTTCTGCAGTGGGGAAAATTAATAGTACTGGTAAAACCCTTACCCCACTGTTGACTGATATTATTAAATATGGTGTATTAAGGTACTGCACATGGGTGGGTTGGTCAAGAGAATGTAGGCTCAAAATCAAAATGTCACACTGGTAGATGTATAGAAACTCAGTATTTATTTATTTAACTATTTACAAGTTTGGTGACTGGGAAAGTCACACTGAGCTGAGGCTCATTTCCAGGTGTGACCCCAGTGAAGGGGAAAGGGGATAAAACCAAGCAGGCAGTTACAAAAAATGAAGTGCAATATCAGCAGTGCAAGTTTTATTTATTTATTTGCAAAATGTTTCACCAGGAAAAACAACATGAGCTGAAAAAACAGCTCATTTTCAGAAGTGACCTGGGGGAGGAGGTTTACAGAAATTGAGAGAGCATATAGAATACATATACAAGGTAATAAAAAATGTACAGTAACTGTTACATACAATGATATCTATAGCATAGCTTGGTAGTACACAGTAAGGTAGCTCAGATATCACTAATGAAGTGCTAGAGGTTGAGGATGTACACAAGATGATTAAGTGCCAGTACAAGCCCAAGGGGGGTTAGTATATGAAAGCAAAGTGGTGTTGTGGGTTGAAAAAAGGGGTAAGAAGAGTATGAGACAGGTGAGGGTATAGAGGAGAGATCAGTAATGAATCTGTGCAGCTTCTGGATGCTAAGAACACAGCAAGGGAGACAAGGATCAGGCAGAAAGGGAGGAGAGAGTGGGGGGAGGGAGGAGGAGAAGACGATAGATAGCCAAGAACAAATTGCCCCACCAGTATGCTGAGAACCCAACAAGGGGGACAGAACCAGGCAGAAAAAGAATAGAGAGGGAAGGGGGATGAGGAGGAGGATTGGAAGGTGGGAGGAGGAGTGGGGGGTGTGAGACAATATTGGGGGGTATTGAAGGATAAATAGGGAAAATGGGAGGCAGGAGTGATAAGGGATCCGGGAATGTGAAGAAGGGATTCAGAGGGGGATAAGCAGAAGGGAGAGGACACAATAGTGTGATCCTGGGACCGTAAAGGGGGAGGGGTGAGAGAAAGGGGAAAGAAGTTAGAACACACTGTGGGCATATTTAGTGGAAGGGGAACAGTTTAATAGACTAGGAGAAGGGTCTGGCAAAATCAGACAGGCAGTGTGCTCAAATACTGGGAGATAATGATGAGAAGGTCAGAGGGGTAGGCTTAATGAGGGAAGAGTTAGGAGTGGGGCTGGAGACATAAAGAGGTAGGGTGAAGTAGTTGTGTAGGTAGGGAGATGGAAGATAGAGTTGAGGAGGGGAGAGGGTAGAGCACTGAGAAGGGAGGTTAGGGTGGCTAGATGTAAGAACAGTTGGGGGAAAAGTAGTTGTGCAGGGCCTGGGAGATAGAGGATGGAGAAGAGGAAAGTCTGATTGGAGAAGGAAGCAAGTTCCAGAGCTTTGGGAAACTGTAGGAGAAAGAAGCCTGGCCTATGGAGGTGGTACAACGAGGGATAGCTAGGGTGCACAAGTCAGTGGAATGGAGAGGGCAGGAGGACTGTGGTGGGGTAGTGAGTGAAGGGGAGAGGTAAGAGGGGTGAGCCCTGATCCAGGATTTAAAAGTAAACTTGGTGCAGTGGGAGAGACACCTGCCCTCTAGGGATGGGAAGGCTAGAGAGTGATACAAGGTACAATGATGGTGCTGGGTGGGGAGTCAAGAGCAAAGTGACAGAAAGCATTGAAAAGGGTATCCAACCTGGCAAGGGAAGACTTGGGAGCAGCACTGTAGACTATGTCACAATAGTCAAAGATAGAGAGTATAATTTTCTGAATTAGATTGCACCTAACCGAAAGTGGTAGGGCACTGCAGTTCCTGTATAGGGCACCAAGCTTGTGGAGCAGTGTTTTCAGCATGGCATTGTTACATGAGGTCCCTGCACCCTAATTGGTGCCCTCAGAGGTACAGCGTAGACAGCTAATGCTTAAGCATAGGTTATACTAATATTTAGGGCTAAGGGCATCTACCGTACAAGAGTAGATGTCAGGATATGAATACATATTGTTGTAATCCACTTTGCTTGCTAATACACATATATTTTACTATGTATTTTCTGTATGTTTCTTACTTGTCAGATGCCAAGACACCTGTCCTTGAAATAATTATTATATGTAAGACGGCATTGCCATCTTTTGGTGATGTGCACTACTACACTTAGTTATGTAAGACTCTGTATAAGAACTTCTTTGTTCTAAAACTGATGACTTTACAGAAATTGTATAATGTTATCTTGGACCGTGAAGCCATCTCTAATTTAGCCAATAGGGCTCATCTCTGTAACTAGAAATGTTTCTATCTTTTGGTAACCATAGTAATTGTCATAGGTATATAATGTAATACACAGGCTTTACACCTCAGAGACCCGAGAGACCCCAAGAGACTACAGAGAAACCTCAAGGTGTAGGGAACACTTAGCACTGGCTCCCGGTTCATATTGGTAAGAACTGCTTAGGGCAACTGTGATTTATCCCTTTGGTAGTAATAAACTTGTTTATTACTCTAATGCAACGTGTTTGTGATTACTTGCATTCCCAATATCATCAAGAATCTGAAAGTGAGGTTTAGACCTCTTGACAGCATCAATATGTTCAGAAAAGTTAAGATGTTGGTCAAGCCAGACACCTAAGTATTTAAATGAGGAGGTGTCCTCAAGTATTATCCTGATGAGGGTGTGGAAGGTGGGGAGGGAAGGTAGCCTAGAGAGTCTCAGCTGTGTGCCAAAGGTCATGGAGACTGTCTTCTTGGCATTGAGGAAGAGTTGATGTGAGTTTAGCCAGTGTTGAACATTAGTGAAGTCAAGCTGTAGTTTGGTAATCACATCAGATGGGGAGTGGCCTAAGGTGTACAAGACCGTATCGTCAGCATACATGTGAATAGAGGATGAGGAACAAACTGATGGTAGGTCATTGATAAAGATAGAGAATAAGATTGGGCCAAGTACAGAGCCTTGAGGCACACCAGTAGAGATTGATAGGGGTGGGGTAGTAGAATCAGCAATTTTAACAGATTGAGGTCTGCCTACTGGGTAGGCTTGGAACCAATCATAGGCAGTCTGAGACAGGCCAGCTGATGAGAGGGTTTCAAGGAGGAGTGAGTGGGAGACCATGTCAAAGGCCTTAACAATGTCAACAAAGATGGCAGAGGTAATGTGGCCTTTATCCATGGCTGAATGGATAGAGTCAGTGAGTTGGAGCAGGGAAGTGGTTGTGGAGTGGTTCTTCTGAAAGCCAGATTGGAATGGAATGGAATGAAAAAGGAGGAGGAGTCATTGAGAAAGGTAGAGAGTTGCAAGTGCAATACAGTGGTTAACTAAATAGTGGTAGGAATACATTAGGGTATTTAAACAAAACAAAATGGTTATATTAAATGCACACTGAAAATAGAAAACAGAGTTTAAAATCTACGTTTGGACCTTATGTCTTCTTCAGGAAATATCTAAAGAAAAAACAAAGTTGCTTGGATTGACACTAACTTTTGTTTTTCTGTTTGACATTTCCTGAAGAAGACCTATAATGACATCAGATTTTTAACCCTATTTCCTATTTTCAGCGTGCATAGACCACATGCTGACACAGTGCACTATTTTTGATTTTACATTAAGGTATATGGCAACAACAGTACATAGATGTCATTAAACATTTTTCAGGTGTGCGGTATCAAGGCAGATTTAATTAGGATGAGGTGAACCCTCACTCGAGAGAGAGAGG
Organism: Neoceratodus forsteri; assembly: GCA_016271365.2. Classification (NCBI taxonomy): domain Eukaryota; kingdom Metazoa; phylum Chordata; order Ceratodontiformes; family Ceratodontidae; genus Neoceratodus; species Neoceratodus forsteri. Next base: position 813,702,426 of record CM028129.1, on the reverse strand, counting down.
GTGTAGGGAGTGTGAAGGCACATATAAGAGGTTGGGTTAGCAGAGAAGGGGAGAAGTGGGTCTGAGGTGGGAGAAGTGGGAGGGTTAGAGGAGTGTGTGACAGGAACAAATCGGGGGAGGTGGGCTTTAGTAGTCACTTTAGGGATGGTAGACATGGGGCTTGGAGAGGAAGGGGGGGAGCCAGTTCTAAAGGGAGGGAGCCAGTATGAGAAAGCAGCCTGACCAGTGCGAGAGTGTGGGTGAGGGACAGAGAAACAATGTCTTATTGGTGAACATTCATGAACAGTGACCCTCATAATCTGAAACCCATTAAAACTCTTTTAAACAAGATTGTCGCAATCTGTCCACACTCAGGATGCAGTCTGCAACAGGTTGACAATTTTCTCAACTCTCTGCACCTGTAAGGACACCTTAGTAGCTCCCACCATTCAGAAGTGATTCTCATATTTGTGGATCTTTCTTGGTAAGTACCCACTAGAGCCACTGCTCTCACATTATTGTGCTCCTTTGGCTACATGCAAACAGCCTTCTTCTGAGAAAATACTTCACTTCTTATAATTGTTGCCATCTTTTCCCTCTTTAGAGGCAGACTGTGAATTTTTCAGTACCAATAGTTAACTATTCCCATAAAAGATTTAGTCACAGAGGCAAGAAGTGTATAAAAATAATTATTTGCAGAAAACTCATTTAATGCATCAGTTATGATTAAAGGGATAAAAGTAGGGAAATGTGGCGTTAGGGTTTCTAACCCTAACACCCCACCCCTAAGCTGCAGGCAGCAACAGGTGTGGGGTGTGCCTTGGGGTTGTCAACCCTAACGATCACCCCATTCTATGAGTAAATAAGCTGAGATGGGTGCAGTATACGAGAATGGGATGAGTGTTAGGGTTGACAACCCTGAAGGCACACCCCACGCCTGTTGCTGCCTGCAGGGTTGGGTGGGGTTCCCTACTTTTGTCACTTTAATCCTAACTGATGCATTATCAGAGTTTTTTTGCAAAGAATGTCCTTACTTTTTGAGATCGTATAATCTTATCCTCATTTGGCTGTGGGAGCGCAGTGCCCTCTGGGCCCTGCACTCCCATCCCTCCACAGATGTGTACATGTATGTTGCTGTAGAAACATTCCAGCCAAAACAGCAACCAAACTGTCAACATAGCCTTGTTATTACCCCACCTCATGAATACTGGTCTGAGAATTTTCAAATCCCTGCCAAAATGTCATTCCATGCCACCACAACACCATTCCATGTCACAGGTGAGAATACACATTTTGGCAAGGATTGAAACAATGACAGCTGTCTTGCTCATAAGGTGAAGAAAAAATAGCTATGTTGAAAATCTGAGGTGAAAATATACTGAAGTTACAGAGCATAGTTAAATTTACATTCATACATATAACTTCACTATTTTCACATATTTTGACCCCAAAATTTCAACATAGCCTTGTTATGACCCCGCTTCATGAACAAAGGCAGTGAAAATGTTCAAATCATGCCAAAAAGGTGATTTCACCAACCAACTGTAAAATCTTCTTTCAGGATGGATTTGTAAAATTCCAGTGATATTGTCTATGAGTTGGGGTCTTTAAAAGACCATGTTGAAAATGTGGTGTTAAAATATGCAAAAATGGCCAAGGTATACATCAAAGTTGAAAACCCCATTGAAATACATTGAACCACATTTGTTTTAGTTTTTCATATTGCAGTTGCCGGTTCCAGCAGTAAGACGTGTCTTCAGTCAGAGAGTAGATCTTCACCCTGTCATCTGTCCAGGTGAGTGAGGGTGTGTGGGGGTGTGTGTACTGTAGGGGTGAGGTGGTGGGTGCTGAGTGGGAGGTGGGTTTGGGGATCAGATCACTGAGGGGCATTCTACAAAAAAAAATTTAGGACTGTTTTCTTTTTTTGCAGGCAGGGGCAGCAATTGATGGGTGTGGGTACCACTAGACACCAGTGAAACACTAAAATAAAATCAGTACAGTGATCAGGGGGTTGGGGTGCCACTAGACACTAGGGAAACAGCAAAATAAATGGGGACAACAATCGTAGGGTGGGGGTTGCCACTAGACACCAAGGAAAGGAGGAAGAAAATGAGGACACCTATCACAGGGTGGGGGTACCGCTAGACACCAGTGAAATGGAAAAAAGGGGACAGCAATCGATGGGTGGCAGGTGCCACTAGACACCATGGAAAGGGAAAACAAATAATGGGATGGCAATTGGAGGGTGGGGGGCCACTAGGCACCAGAGAAAGGGGAAACAAAAATTGGAGATGGTGATTGGAGGGTGGGGGGTGCCACTAGAGACCTGGAAAAGGATTTCTCATTATGAAAAAGATCCTTTTTGTGACTCATGATAAGAAAAAGAACCATTTTTCATATCATGCGTCACAAAAAAAAAGATTTATAAAGTAGAAAAAAAATTCAAGGGCATTTCTTCAACAGATAAGTGCAGAATCCAGCTGAGGGGGTCCCGATAAGCAAGCTACATCTGTTGGTTTCTACTCAACAAATAATTGTTTTGAGTTATTTAATTTTGTTTCCCTCACTAACTGTAAAACAAAATAGCAACAGCACATAAAAAGATTTCCCATTTGTGAAGCAGGTTGACCCATTTGTGAAAAAGGATTACCCGTTTGCGACAAAGGATACTTTTTCGAGAGGGACATCAAAATGAAGAGTGAAATTCCCACTGAAAATAATGGGAACTTTAAAATTTAATAAATTTGGAATGGACGAATATTTTTCACCAAACCTTCAAAAGGCACATCTGTGAGGCAAGATCTTTCTACCCTAAAAATGTCAGATCAAAATTCCAAACCTGTTTTGCACTGCAGCACAACAAAGAAATAAAAAAAGGTAAATTTCACATTTTTTACACTCTGTACCTGTGTACTGGATTGCAGCTTGCCACATCAAGAGATATTTGGTCCCTGATAGTGCATGCATAATTTCATGCACATCATTATTAGTGCATAAATGTTTCATGCTGAGTGGGAGACAGTTGTGATGGGCTTATGCCTTCTTCTGTCTACAACTTACCATGTTACCAAGTTATCACATGACCAGTTGAGAAGTTATTGAAGTGCAAAATTTCATGTTTAACATAGAAGTGACCTTTCACCCCTATAGTATTTAATACTTCACAGTATTTATACAATCTACAGGATATCACACATACACAAAGATCATGGGAATTATAGGATTACTACAGACATTTAAAAGAAAATGGTTTGCACAGAGCAGAAGAAACAAATAGAAAAAAAAACCTTCCTATCATTTCTTAAAACTAACAGATTAGAAAGTCTCTTTAGTGGATCATGGCAGACTTTAACTTTTAGACAGTGTTAAGTATGAAGCTTTAACACTGACATGCTAGGATCTGGCGAGACCTTAAAGTCTTCAGCTGCCAGCCCTCATGCTGCATCATCAAAGTTGTCACTCTGACATCATGGATTTAACACTTTCATTGTCTTCTGAGATACCACCCCTCCTCCTGAAAGCTGGCCTAAACTGGAACCCTGGGTTTTGTGGAATCACTGTTCACTCTCATTGTTCTGAGCCATGTTTGCCCCTGCAGAGGGTGGCAGCATGGCCAAGACAGCTTCCTTGACATGAATGACACTGGGCTCTTTGAAGCTTCATGATTAACTGACCAGGGGGGTCCTGTCATTACAGGACAAAGGGAATGTAATTATTTTTCAGGGGCAGCTGCTTCTACCTCTGGCAACACTTACCAGTCTCTTTTCCCCAGCCAATCTCTGTCCTCTCATCAGAGTTAATAGTAAAAAGCAGAAAAACACAATGCAAAATCATTGTCACAGAGATATTGTGCTTATGTGTAGCCGGCAGCCAGGTATAAGACTGTTTAGGCTGCAGCCATGTAGAGCGCTGAAACACAGGTGCTGTTTCAGTGGGTGAGGCACGAACAGTGGCAGCTGAAAGGGCAAATGCACAGGAATGCCGAATGACAGCACAAGAATAAGCCGCACCACAAGCCTGCATGGGTGAAACCCCATGCAGAAACAGACTGCACAGCAACCCAGACAGGCCCAAGAAGCCAAGGAGCGAGCACCGGCTACAGGCTGTATGGCTGGCTATACACCATGAGGCAGAGGCCCTGGAGGGTGTGCACACCTGACCACACTAAGAAGGTGCACTGGGACAGTAAGCACTACTGGTGCAGCATTCTCGAAGAACAGACCAAACACTGTCCAGACCCAGTCAGTGATCAGACATGAACGTGGACCATTCAGGCAGGTAATACTGAACAGCCAGTCCCAGGGCTGACCACATACCAGAACCCCCCCACAGACCTGCACAACACCACTACCACCAGAGAAGTATGCCCCCAGCTAGTGGACCCACAGGTACTCACCTTGGCAGGACAGGGGTCCACAACAATCCACCCTGAGGCATCCATGGGACAAGGGGCTGGGCAACAGACCACTGGATAAAGGGGGTGGACAGGAAGAGGCAGCTGCATGGCAGTACTGGGTGGGGCTGCAGACCACCCATAAAGGGGTGATGCCCACAGTAGCCACAGAACTGCCACCCTATACACAGGTTGTCAGTGCACTACGTGCAAAGCCAGCAAGGCAAACCACTAGCCGTGCATAATGGCTATGTATGCTGCAGGGACAAGGCAGGTCCAGAAAAGGTGTACTGGTGGTGCACAGAGGCCCACAGGTACAACTGCCTCACCTGCCTACACACAGTGGACAATGCAGTGGCCACCATGTGGGAGCACAACAATGCCCTGGATGCAGCAGATGTTGGCATGCGGCGTGTTCTTGGGATGCTGTGGGACAGGGCACGGAGGACCATGGATAGTGAGTGCATCACAGGTTGTGGTGGTGAGCACCTTGGGGATACCGGCAGCCATTGCAGAAAGACTGCCAGAGGTGTGACTACTGTGCTGGACTGTACAGCATGAGTGGCATGTGGCACAGGGGTGGCCCACAACACCAACAACTGTCACTGACCTCGTGATACCGGAGGACTTCACCATGATGGGCAACGGGGCATGGTTTCTGCTGTTCAACAGTGGCTGGAAGTGGGACTGTCTGGTCATATACGTCACTGACCGGGGTCTGCAGCAGCTGGTGGACTGTCCTGACTGGTTCCTGGATGGCACATTCCGAGCACATTCTGAGCATGCCCGTCCCTTTTCAACCAGCTGTACACTGTACACGCTGTCCAGTCAGGTGCAGTCCTGCCAGCTGTGTTTGCCCTCACCTGTACCAGGAGGGCACAGACATATACACAGCTACTGGGCCAGTTGTGTATCCACCATCCTGCACTAGCCCCCACCTCTGCCCTGCTGGACTTCGAGCATGCCAACTGCCACCGTGTTTCCAGACACCTAAATCTGGGACATGTGATGTCATGCAATTACAAGATTTGACTAACAACAATGCAGTTAGGTACAGCTTTGTGCCTGCATGATATCACAGGTTTCTAAAAATGATGGCATGGAGTATCAGTACTGGACAGGCTTAGTGAAGTATATCTTTGTACTGCTGGCACCTACTGTGCAGGTGAGCTCAATACCTCATTTGAGAGGGCTTTTCATACACTTATTTGAAAGGGCTTGTTATGGGCTTTCAGAATATGGGGGCTACTGATTATATGTGTTCCCATTTAATTGCCTTTTAATTACCTTTGTGTTTGCATTTTCCTTTTAATGAAAAGATCTTACAAGTCACCATGTGAAAGGATGCACAGACCTCCCTACTGCTCTACCAAAGTACCTCACATTGATATTTATGTTCAGCACTCCACAAGTGTCAAGCTTTATTATTGCATTCCAGCCAACATATTGCAGTAGTAGCAGATTTGGAGGTACGGTCACTGTGGGTGAATGCAGGGCATGAATCAGTAGGTGCGTCCCTCATTCCCCAATAAGGCAGCTGCAGGCACTGACACCAGCAACACATAAACTGGCCACCAGATCAAAGAAAAGGTCCGCTGCAATGAGAGCCAAGTTCGTCAAGCAGCGGCGTGCCTTTCCTGGTGAAGCAGTTTATTAAACATGGCGATATCAACTGTCACCGCGCAGAGTGTCCCGACCCACTTCATTTGCCGAAAGGGGGAGCCCACTCCCTGTCAGCCTTATGCCTCCCCTTCCATTCTGATTGTGTGCCGAGGGGGTGCCCAATCCCCCTTGGCATCATGCACCCCCCACACACTCTTTTCTTGCTGACAGGGGGCCCAGTCTCCATAGGCTTCAGTCATCCCTGCCCAGTCAGTTTGCCAGTGGGGCAGCCCACTCCCCATCGGCATAATGTCCCCAACCCCAATTTATGCTGTGTGCCGAGGGGGTGCCCAATCCCCCTTGGCACCATGCATGCCCCCCCACCCATTTCTGTGCTGACAGGGGGCCCAATCCCTGTCAGCTGTGGTCCTCCTCCCTATAATGTAGGTGGTACACTGGGAGCCCACCCCAGTGTACCAAACACCGGTGAAAAAAGAAAACCGACCCTCATTGTCTTTTCTTTTTTTTTTTACCTGTGAAAGAAGAAAATGGTCCCTTGCAGCCTTGCAGTCTCTCCTGCCCCTCTCCAACCTGCGCCCACCCTCTGCATACCCTGCATCCCCACATTCCCTCACCCCATACTTACCTCCGGAGTCTGGCGCGACGATCTTCAGTGGACCGGGAACATGACTGCACTCTTCAAAGCTGACTGTGAACTGAAGAAATGCCGGTAAGCTGTATAATGGCATAAATAGGGATTTTTCAACTTTGATGCATAGCTCAGGCATTTTGGTGGATTTTGGCACCAAATTTTCAACATAGGGTTATTGGGACCTCTCCTTATGAATTCAGTCACTGTCATGGTGTTATTCAGTCCCGAAAGGTGATTTTGTGGTCACTGCGTGGAATCACCTTTCGGGACCAATTAATGAAATGACAGTGCCACTGTTCATGAAGTGGGCTCTCAAAAACCCTATGTTGCAAATTTGACGAAACACATCCCAAAAATGACTGTTTTACGAGTGTGCATTGCACAGTTTCCACACACACACACACTCGTAACTTCATGAATTTGTAATATTTTCATGCCAGATTTTCAACATTGGCATTTTTCCATACCTCCTTATGAACAGTACAGCTGTCATTTTACTTTTCCTGGCTGAAATGTGTTTTTGCACTTCTGGCGCAGAATAGTACGGTCGCTGTGGGAGATCCCTTTTAGGGACAGATTAAGAAAATGACAGTGGCACTGTTCATGAGCAGAGATCCTAAAATTCCTATGTTGAAAAGTTGGTGGTGAACGTCCATAAAATGACTGTGTTACAAGCATGCGTTGCACAGTTTCCACGCACCCTTGTAACTTCGCAAATTTGCAATATTTTCATGCCAGATTTTCAACACTGGCATTTTTTCACATCTCCTTATGTACAGAACAGCTGTCATTTCTTGCATCCTGCCCAAAATGTGTTTTCACACTTATGGTGCACAATGGCGTGGTCGCTGTGGGAAATCAACTTTTGGGACAGATTAATAAAATCACAGTACCACTGTTCATAAGGGGAGCTCCCAAAATGCCTATGTTGAAAATGTGGTTAAAAAAATTCCACAAATAATTGGGTTACGGATGTGTGTTGCGTAGTTTCTATGCCTGCTCATGACTTCACCAATTTTTCATATTTTCACTCCAGATTTTCAGCGTTGCAATTTTTTTACACCTCCTCATGAACAATGTGGTTGTCATTTTTCACATCCTGCCCCCCATTATTTTTTCATGCCTGTGTTGCCAAATGGCATAGTCGCTGTGCAAAACCACCTTTCAGCTAACAAACTGATAGTGCAGCTCTTCATGAGGTGGGGTCACAAAAAGCCCATGTTGAAAATTTAGAGTGAAATATCAACAAATGCCTACGGCGTTAGAGTTTCCAACTGTAACATCCCACCCTGTGGAACCTGACAGGCATCAGACGTGTGACTTGGGATCATTGGCTGTAATGCTCATGCCATTCCACCCACCCCCCACCCTGCAGCCAGTGACAGGCATTGAGGTGTGCCTTGTGCCTTCAGCCCTAATGTTCACCCCATTCTCCTATACTGCACCCATCTCAGTGTATTTCCTTATGGAATGGGGTACATATAAGGTCTAAAGACCCCAAAAGCACACCACAACACTTGTCAATTTCTACAGGGTAAGGTGAGGTTAAATGGCATGAGCATTATAGCTAATGACCCAAAGGCACACCCCAATGCCTGCAGTGTTGGGTAAGTTACTTTTTCTATTACTTTTGGAAACTTGTTCCAGAAAGCTCTGTGCAGTCACTAGCAAGGATGGAGAAGTACTAGAACAAGTAACACACCTTACAGTTACAGTTACCTATGTCTTTTTATATACAAGTCATACATAACTGTAACTGATTACATTCATTTGAAAGTAACTGGTAACTAACCTATTACTCTCAAAAAATATAATCTGTTATAGTTTTTTATTGCTTTTGTATTGTTTTTGTATGGAATGAAATACGTAACTGTAACTGTAAGGTGTATTACTTTTCTAGTAGTTCTCCATCCTTGCTAGTGACTGCACAGAGCTTCCTGGAACAAGTTTTCAAAAGTAATAGAAAAAGTAACTTACCCAGCACTGAATGCCTGTCAGTCTCTGCAGGGTGGGGGTGTGGTTGATATGAGTTCGATACTTCACTGCCATTCTTGTTATGCATCTCTAACTTCTGCACTGCCAATGCCAGCAAGACAACATTTGGCATTGACAAATGCTTGTTATATACAATGTTATATGTTTATTTATTTATTATTTATTTAGCTTTTGTTAACCAGGTAAGTGCACTAGACAAGACAATTGCCTATTTTCAGGTACAACCCGGGACAGTACAGGAAATTACAGACTTAAATACATAAGACGACATGGTACATATTTAGGAATAGCTTGCAAGTCACGTGAGAACAACATAATACAGAATAAACAAATTACAGGTCTTGTGAGGCATATTTTTGTTAAGCATAAACACAACAGAGTAAAGTATGTACCAACTAGGAGCGGTACAAAAGGCACGGTTGAGAATCAGCAGGTACTTAACTATATACAACATAGGGCCACTGTTATCCAGAAGGGCGGAGTGCAATAATTAGGTCATGGGGGTTTTGGGCAACCACAGGCCGATGAGAGTTTGAGGTGGTTCCACAGGGAGGAATGCAGGCAGCCCTGTGATGGGGCGACACGGACTTGGGCCGGGAAGGTGTTCCATAGTTTGGGAGCACAAGCTGCAAAATCCCTTCCACCCATTTGAGTCTGAGTCATGGGTACCTTGAGTGTGGCAGGCCCCTGAGACCTGAGGTGGTAAGAAGAGGGGGCAGTCGGGACAAGTAAACTCACCAACCCTGGGGAGGTGCCAGTGCCAAGGACCTTTCCCGTGAAGCACCCAAGGACAAAGTCAATGCGCTTTGAGGGGGAGAGCCAGTTTAGCTTGCTGTAGAGGTCGCAATGGTGAGTGAGACGAGGGGCTGCCAGAGCGTAGCAGCAGACATTGTTGTAGGCAGCAGACCACCTAGAGAGATGGACTTTGGTGGTGTGGGCAAACAGAAGGAGCCCATAACAAAGCGAGGGGAGGAGCACACCTCTGGCAAGAGCAATACGTGCAGCCGGAGTGAGGTTGCTTTTTGCTCTATAGGCCAGACCCAGTTTGCAGTTGACAGTCTTGCATGTATTCTGGATATGGTGGCCTAGGTCAAGCTGCGGGTCCAGTGTCACTCCAAGGTACATGAAGTTGTCTGTGATAGGGATCAGGACACCGTCGGTACCAGAGACACAGAACGGCTCAGGGGAGGCCTTAATCTTGGCCAGAGACCCGAAGACCATGGTCTGGGTTTTTTTTAGATTAAGGACCAGCTTTTGGGATGAGATCCATGTCTGAATGTTTCTCAGGTCATCACTCATGTGGTGGTTAATGACCCCCATCTCTAGGGAGTGAGACAGGATGACCAGTCATCTGTATAGAGGATTGGTTTACAGTGAGCAGCAGCTGTGGGGAGATTATTTACAAAAATGGAGAAGAGTAGAGGCCTGAGGACAGAGCCTTGAGGGACCCCCATTGTTACCGGGATAGGGCTCAAGAGCTCTTTGCCATATTTAACCTGCTGCATTCTACCGTGTAGATAGTTGGAGAACCAACTGAGCACAGCAGAAGATAGGCCAAAGGATCTTAGCTGAGTTGAGAGCATGGCATGATCAACCAGGTCAAAGGCCTTAGAGAGATCTATAAAGATGGCCTCCGAGAGTTTGCCTTGGTCCATGGCCTCCCTAATCCAAGATGAGACAGTGACAAGGGCAGAGGATGTGCTGTGCCCCTTCCTGAATCTGTGCTGCACAGGAGACAGTAGATCTTGTGATTGTAAGTATTCAGAGAATTGCCCTGCCACAACTTTCTCCAGAAGTTTGCTGGCCGTGGATAAAATGGATATTGGGTGGTAGTTCTCTATTAGTTTAGGGTTCCCCTGTTTAAGAATTGGGACCACCCTGGCAACCTTCCATATGTCTGGAATAACACCAGTTGACAGGGACAAATTGAAGATGTGTGCCACCAGTGGGGCAAGCCAAGGGGCACCAAGACTGAGGAGCTTTGGTTCCAAGCCATCTTGGCCAGCACCCAAGAAGGGGGAGAGTCCCAAGAGCAGTCTCCACACCTCTTGCAACACCACTGCCCTGAAATGAAAGGGCGGACAAGATGGCGATGGTTCTGAGGGCTGATTGCCATTGTCACCACCACCAGGGGGGAATGTCGAGGTGAAATCAGACAGATCAGAGAAATAATGGTTACGGTGTTGGCAATGGTTACCGAGTTATTGCAGCTCGTACCATCAATTGTCATGTCAGTGGTCTCAGCACTCTGGGTACCACTCACTATGTGTTTAATGTTTCTCCAAAACCTCCGTGGATCCTTAGCTGAGTTCAGCAATGCAGATTTGCAAAACTCACTTTTGGCTGCCCTTATGATCTTTTTGCATTTGTTTCTGAGTTTCCTGTATTTCTGAAAAATAGCCTGGTCAGCCGTGGCCTTAAAGTTGGCCCAGCACTTATCTCTAGTTTTAAGGAGGACTAGGAGGCTGCCATGAAGCCATTTGTAGCCATTCCCCTGACCCTCCGTCTGATGAGGGGGGCATGCTTATCCTGCAGGACCCTAAGAGAGATGAGTAAGTGACTGACAGCAGATGTGGAGTCCTGAGCATTCTATACTGCCGACTAGTCAGTGTGCTGAATATCATTATGGAAGGAGGCCAGATCAAACCTAGAGTAGTCTCTGATCTGAATGATTTTATGAGGTATTTTCATGGGTGGGATCCTCCACACACAGTACACCGGGGAGTGATCAGAGATTGAATCAGGAAGGATGCCAGATGAGCTGATCCTATCTGGTCTGTTAGTCAGGATCCAGTCCAGGAGAGAGCTCGCACCACCATTAGGTGAGCACCTGGTAGGATCCTTGACAAGCTGTGTCAGAGAGAGACCTGCAAGTAGAGGCTCAAATGCTTTGGTGTTATCGCCCAGCCAATTAAGGTTAAGATCACCCAGGATGATTAGTTTGTTATGCCATGTTACAGCACCAACTGTGTTGAGGAGGACAGACAGTCCCTCTAGGCCTCCCTTGGGAGGATTGTAGGTGTAAACAATATGTATCTTTTTGGACATCCCTAGCAACAGCACCGTGTGCAGTGATTCACAGGAGGACTGCACTGTCTGTTGACTGGGTAGAGCTGATAGGTTAAGATGGCTCCCGTAGTAGACCAGGATGCCACCCCCCTTTTTTCCCAGTCAATTGAGTCTGATGAGGTCATACCCAGGGAGGGCACATACAAAATTTGGTGTAGCAGGTTTAAGCCAGGTTTCTGTAATGCTAAGGATGTCTGGGCTATGGCGTGTTACCCAGACATGAAGTTCTGTCAAATTGGGCAGGAGTCTTCTGATATTAGGATGAGCTATTTTCAGCCCTTTTACCGCTGACCAGCCCATCAGTATTGGGGTGGTCTGACATGGTGGTCCAGGGCTTGGCTCTATGTCACCTGCTAGCTCAAGAGTCACCAGTAGGAGCCAGAGGAGATGCCTTAAGGGAGGGGATCCATCCTTGGTCTGTGACTTGCGGTCATAGTGTCTGACCTTGCGGGCAGGGCTCAGAAGGCACCTCAGGTCAAGACTACAGAGAACCCAGGGAGGGGGTGTGCCCACTGCTAGAAGGTTGGAGAAGGTGTAATCAGTCTCCACCAGTTGGGTACATGTACCCCAGGGCTCTCCCTTCGAAGGAGCATCAGCTCCTGTGAACCAGGGGATACAAGGGTCACAAGGGTGATTGCACATGTGAGTAACTGGAGTGAGACTAGCTTTGGTAGATGCTCAGGGTACCCCATGTCAACACCAAGATGGATGTCAGAGAGTGACAGAAAAAGATTACAACCACGGGGTCACCAGTGGATGACAGTGGGGCCTCCCACGGATGGGAAAGTAGCTGGGTACCACTGGTTTATGGTGGCTATCATCCTCACTTCCATGAGATCACAAACCCACCCGGTACATGCGACAAGTGAGATGCAAAGCACTCAACACAGGGGAGGTGGGATGCAGGACAGTGCCGTACTGTTATTGGGTAGGCTGGAAATTGGACAGTAGATACTATAGGTTAATTTGGAATCCGACTAATTGCTTAGACTGAGCACCCAATCAAGCTTATGCTCTCACTCTACTGCAAGTGCCAGCTAGCTATGCTATATTGGCATCACTGAACAGGTAGGTTGTGGGGCAGTGCAGCCGAAAATGAAGCACAGTGTGAGCTGCTTCTTTTGTGCAGCTGCCGCCCAGCCCCTTCAAGAATCTTTTCTGTTTCTGCTCGTGCTGTCCTGTTGACTCCTTGACTTTTCTTCGAGGGAGGTCACCCGCTCACTCCTCCAATGAGAGATTACAGTCCAGAGAAAGAGATGTCGGGACAGCCTTTAAATGTCGGCTGCCCTAGCGTCACCGTTCCCATGACCAATCGGCACTGCTGACTCTTTAAACGGCAGTTTGGCGACAAAGCGGTTTCGGCTTGCACTCCATTCGGGGACAAAGGGCAGGCATGGAGAATGTTTCAGGCGAAAATCAATCAAGCACAGTGTGAGCTGCTTCTTTTGTGCAGCTGCCGCCTAGCCCCGTCGACTCCTTGACTTTTCTTCAGGGGAGGTCCGCCCGGTTTCCCGGTGCCTCAACCCCAATGTAGATTCAACTTTAGCAGTGCAGGGGGCAAGAGCTGCCTGCTCCCCCGATGAGAGATTACAGTCCAGAGTAAGAGATGGGATGCTGCTGATAATGCACCTAGGCTTAATGGCTAAACATAAACTTGAACTTATTCTTAGGACTCATTTTTTGCAAAGACTTCTAAACTGTGAAGGTAGTATCTAATTTGGTGGTGTGAGCTACTTGATATTAGGGAGACAGATCAGATAAATAAAGTAATTTGACTGGGAAAGGATTTGAATCCATGTCTCTGTAGGTAAAAACCTAGTGCATTGACAAATTGCATCACTAAGCCCTATTAGCAACTCACTGTTTAATATTTGTAGAGAGTACATTAAAATGATATAGGTATGGCAAGATCAAAAGCATGATTGTCTTTCAGAGCTACAGTTGTTTCCTTGGTATAGATGAATACTAATGAAAACAATCCAGTTATATGGCCTTTATTGATATGTATCAATAGATGAATACCAATGAAAACAATCCAGTCAAATGGCTTTTATTTTATTTAAAAGTTGATAACTGGGAAAGGCACACTGAGCCAAGGCTCGATTCCAGGTGTGACCCAGGGAAGGGCAAGGGAACAGAATATAATAATACAGCAGTAGTACACAGCGTTACAGAGTTATACACAACACTAAAATTGATACAGTAGTGTGAGTAATAGGTAAAAAGATACAGGTACAGATCATTGGTGCGAAACAAGTCCAAGAAATGATATGTACAGTAATTCATAGGACGTCGAGGCAATTACATGGCATAGGCTACAGTATAGGTGGTGCTTTTGGGAAAGGAGGTTACAAACTAAGGTGATTGGGCACAGAAGAAAGAGATAGTATTGGTGCAAGGACAGGGGTTGGAGGGATTGTGAGAAAGAGGGGAAGGAAATGGAGACTAGTGGTTAAGGGGGAAGTGGCAGAAACAAGGAGGGAAGTGCCTGAAGTAGTTTTTGATGGTCACTGCAGTTGGCAAACTGCGAGCAGTGAGGGGTAGTGAATTCCACAGGGTGGGGAGCCGGTAGGCAAATTCTTGTTTCTCTGTGAGAGAATGTGGATTAGCTAATGAGAAAATGTGTGGGTCACAAGAACGTAAGGCATAGCCAGAGCAGGGGGCAGGGACTAATAGGGGGGGGATGTAGGAGGGGAGAGTATTGAACCAGAATTTTGTGATAAAGGATACATAGTGTGCGAGCCAATGATTGGCTACATAGGGGAGGGAAACTGTGTGGTATAGGCGGCAATCATGCGTGTGGTAAGGGAGATTAGTGGCAAAATGACAGAAGGCATGGAACAGAAGGTAAGGCTTGGCTAGGGAGGACTGAGGGGCAGAAATGTAAACCACATCAGAATAATCAAAGGAAGGAAGGATAATCTTGGTTATAATTCCTTTCCTCTTGGGGAGGGAGAGACAGTGTTTATGCCTTTGCAACATGCCTAGTTTGGGGTGGAGCTTGTCATGAATTGAGCTGAGGTGTTGGGAGAAATCCAGTTTGGGGTCAAGCTAAACTCTCAGGTACTTGTAGCTGTCCACTGCTGACATTTTGGACCCATCTAGGGTGTAGAAGGCGGGGAGGACAGTTATTGATATGTATCATACAGTTAGATAAGTTTATCCAAGCCAAAAGTAATATGTGAGCATACATCAATAATAAAAACATAAAGTAAGGATAATTGAGAAACATTTTCTTCTGCAAAAGTGTCCTAGCCCTTTTGAATAGACTTTTACTCTATTTCCTGCCAGTTGTTGATACCTGGAAATGTTTCCTCATTATAAGTATTTTAAATGTCTGTTTTGTTTTTGTTATTTTGTTTGTTTTGCATTCCAAATGTCTTGCATGAGATCAGACATTAGAGTGAGACTTATTAAAAGGATCATGAAATCTTCATAGTTAATTTTCTTTTCTCTGTCTTCTTCAAGGTCAGAAAATATTTCTTTGTATTTCGGTTTCATCTCTTGTCCCTGTGGGAACAAAATATGGCACGTTATAGATTTTCAGGACTTCATAATGTGTCTTTCTGTTATGAAACTTTACAGACTCTTCTAGTGGTAGGCAGTTCTGTTTGTGCATGTAATTTCTAAATTGCTGCTACTGTATTAGGTGCGCTAGGCAAACAGTGCCTATTTTCTGGCATGACCTGGAAAAATTCCTCAGCAGATTCAACACAAGATGAATTGCGTACATTAGAAAAACAGTTGCATTATGGGCAGGCATGGGAAGGAGACATGGCAACAGGGAAGGGGAATACATATAAGGCAAGAGCAGTAAATTGAAATTAACAACATGGCAAATAACACAAAGTGACTAAGTGAAAATAAATATTTATCCCAAAATAATTTAATTTATTTACCCTGTTTATTCACCACTGATGTGCTGTGTGTGTGTGTGTGTGTATATTATTTGCAAAAATTTACATTAATGCAAACATTTGGGTTGTAGAACGCAAGGCGCACAAAGAAGAGAAATTAAAAAAATTAGAGATTTAGGTCTTCAGAGTATTGACAAGTCAATGGTAGGGTCTTACTTGGAGTTGTCAACCCTAATGCCTACCACTTTCCCCCAGCCCATAGCCTCCTGCCCGAAGCAAAACATACAGCTCCAACCTCATACCTCATAGTGATACAGTATTGCTAACAATATTTGTCAGTGCTTTCTTCATGCAGGGCCCTAAGACATCACATTTGGCCTTGTCTGATTGGGGAGGGGGTGGGCATTAGGGTTGACAACCCCAAGTAAGACCCCACCACTGATTCACTAGTACTCCAAAGACCCAAATCCCTAATGTTTTTCAATTCCCTTCTCTGTGTGCTTTGCATTCTACAACCCTAATGACTGCATTAATGTAGTTTTTTTTCATAGAATGTTCCTTCTTTTTCTGATAATGGAATTGTATCCTCATTTGTGTAGATCCCTTTGTGAACAGTGCAAAATGAGATAAATACAATATTGGAGACAGTCTTGACCCAGTGCATGGGCCCAGCAGGCCCCGGCACATGTGCCGATACCTTGTGGGTGAGGTTTCCTGACCCACCACAGGGTGTAGCATCTGCACCAAAACACTGCTCCATCCCTACCCAAGCTGGGGCTGGTGCTGCATGCTGCAGCACCTTCTCCATCAGCCTTGTCCCATTAAACCAGCTCACAGAGTTCACACCTGAGCTCAGCTCATTGGTACTGTAAAGCAGCATGTTCCCCAGAGGTGCAACAGACATCCCTGAAAACAACGTTACTTAATAAAGTCTTTATTTTTTAATATTTTGACCCCACATGTTCAACAATCTTCTTATGATCCCACCTCATAAACTCCATAGGTGAAAATGTTCAAATCCATACCAAAATGCCATTCCATGCCTCAGGTGTGAAAACATGTTCTGCACAATGTGTGAAAAATGACAGCTGTACAGTTCATGAGGTGGTGTGAAAAAATGGCTATGTGGAGTCAAAATATTGAAAATTACCAAAATAATGCACGTGCATAGAAAACTTTCAACAAACACTTGTAACTAGGTAATTTTTAGGAATTCTTTCACCAAATTTTTAACATTTTGGGGACCCTGCCTCATGAACAGTGGTAGAGAAATTTCATTATTTGGTCTTGAAGGGTGATTTCAGTTAGCAACCTTAGCTATATATATATATATATATATATATATATATATATATATATATATATATATATTCATGGCAAAAAACTCAGTTTAATGCAAGAGTTGGAGTTGTTCCACAGCAACAAAAGAGAGGAAATTCAATGTTAGGGTTGCCACCTCTTGCCCCCCAATCCAACCCTGCCCCCACCAACAGGCATCGGGGTGTGTGTTGGGGTCATCAGTCTAACTCACCTATTCCATGTAAATATGCTGAGGTGGTGCAGTATAGGAGAATGGGGTGAGAGTTGGGACTGATGACCCCAATGCACACCCGATGCCTGTTGGTGGTGGCAGGGTTGACGTGGGGTGCAAGGGGTTGCAACCCTAACACTGAATTTCTTCACTTTTGTCGCTGTGGAACAACCCTAACTGATGCATTAAATGGATTTTTTTTGCCATAAATTTCCCTTCTTTTTGAGAATGTGCAATATAAATAGTGAATGAAATGTGGTGGGAGCGCTGGGCTCTTTGGACCCTGCACTCCCACCATGCTGACCATGTCTGCATAATAACCATAACAGTAACACTAACATAATGGTGAGTGAAACTGAAATGGTAATGATAAGTGTAACACCAACAGAAACATGAATGCAAATGCAAGCTCTAACTGTTATGGTGAGGCAAATGGAAATGAAAAAGCAAGTGGTAATGGAAATGGTATCACAAATGCAAACAGTAATGGTAACAGTGATGCAAATGCAAACGTGAAAGACAACGATAATCGTAATGGTACATGTAACCGTAAACACTAACAGTCATAGGAAAAGTGATGCAAATGTAAATAGAAACAGAAATGGTAATGGAAAAGGAAACGCAAACTCAAACCGTTATGCAAACGGTGAGGGAAACACAAACGTAAACGCAAACAGTAATTCAAATGAAAATGATAACAGCAAGCTGATATAAGGCAACAGTAGCAAAAAGTCTATCTTGCTTCATTTACAAGATAACAGCACAAAGGGGATGTGAGACAACAGTAGCAAAAAGTCTGTATCTCACTTAATTTCTGAGATAACGGCACAAAGACGATGTTATCCAACAGTAGTGAAAAGTCTGTATCTCACTTTGTTTCCGAGATAATGGGGCAAAGTTGATCTGAGGCTGTAGAAGTGAAAAGTCTATATCTGGCTTCATTTCCGAGATAATGCCAGAAAGGTGATGTGATCCAACAGTAGCGAAAAGTCTGTATCTCGCTTTGTTTCAGAGATAACGGCACAAAAGCGGTGTGAGCCAACAGCAGCAAAAAGTATGTATCTCACTTCGTTTCTGAGATAGCAGCACAAAGGCTAATGTGAACCAAACCACTGAAAGGCACATCTGTACCACTAAGGCTACCTACGCTATAAATTTCAAGCCACTAGCACCATTCATAATGCTATGCGCAAAATGATAAGTGTGTCACGCAGTATCTCTGCAGTGAATTATTTTCCCAACATGTAAACAGCATAATTCACATCTCCAGGACATCTAGTCAACACCCTCCAAATTTCATGTGAAAAGATCAAACTGTTCCTGAGATATTCAATTTTTAAGTTTCTGCACCTTTAAGAAGTCTTCCACCACAAAATGGCAGTAATCGAGGCAGAAAATGCAGTACAATGGCTGTCCTCATGGCCAAAAAATCTCTGACTGCGAAGGGGGGCAACTTGAAATGCTTATATCTCTGGAACAGAATAAGCCTTTTCACCAAACTAAAACTGGCATGTTCCTTGAAGAAAGGGCTTTCTATTTGCCAAGAGTCAGATGAATCTACCACACAGTGGCTGCGCTATGCATCACACAAGACAGTGCAGAAAAAAGCAGAAACAGAATGTTTTGCACTGCACTATGCAAAAAAACATATGTACCAGCGAAATACAAAAAGGTAAATAGATGTACCATTCCTCTCCATGTATACCAAATCTTATTCAAATCTCTTTAACAGTTGCAGGGCAGCACGAGCGTAAGACTTCACACAAGTGGCGAAAATACATTTTTGTGTGCTTCATTCTGCAAAAAACATATGCAGATGTCAAATGAAAATTGGTAAATACACAGAAGTACCATTGTAGACCAAGTATTACAATTGTCACAGACATGCACGGAAACACAAGTGTTAATGCAAACAAAAACGGTTACGCAGCCAGTATCGTAACACAAATGTAAATGTTAACGCAAACACAAATGGTTATGCAAACTAAGGAAAATGCAAAAACAGAAATGGGAAGGTAAACGCAAATGGTAATGGCAACAGTGAGGTGAAAGAAAACAGTAACACTAATTTTGATCAAACAACTTCATAATATAAATTTGGACATGTACTTAATTAAGTGGATATCAGCATGGTTATACAACAGATATCAAAGGGTGGTTGTACGAGGGCATAAATCCAACTGGAGCCCTGTCACTAGTGGAGTACCGCAGGGATCTGTTCTTGGGCCTTTACTTTTTAATATATTGATAGCAAGTATGCAAACAACAAAAGAAGTTTGGATAAATATGCAGATGATTGCAAATTGGGCTGTATTGTGAAAACTACTGCACCTGCAAACACTCTCCAAGATAATTTAAATAAATTAACATCATGGGCAGTAAACAATAAAATAAAATTTAACCCAGCAAAGTGTAAGGTAATGCATATGGGGAACAATAATTAGAGACACCCATATTTTATTCAAAATGTGAAATTAACAATCACAACAGAGGAAAGAGATTTAGGCATAACTATAACTGATAACTTAAAATGTAACACCCATACCAATAAAACTATTAAAAAATGTCACAAGATTATAGGTTGTATATTGAGACATATCAAAAGTAGGGAATCATTTGTCATCTTGTCCCTATACACAAGCCTGGTTTGTCCACATTTGGACTATTGTGTTTCATTTTGTGCTCCAACTTCCATTGGCTATTTAAACATGACAGAAAGAGTTCAATGAAGCATAACTAAAAGGATTGTTAATATGTCCAAACTTGATTATGGTTCTAGATTAAAATATTTAGAGCTTTACTCTTTGAAGTACAGAATACTAAGAGGCGACTTAATCTATACTTACAATGCATACAATAATGATTACTTGTTAAACGCAATAGGATTGGAAAAGTTTTCAATAAGTAATCCCTCTAGATCCCATAATTCAAAACTAAAATCATCCTTATGTAAAACCAATAAACGATCTAGATTTTTTACACAGAGAATTCCTCCAATCTGGAATACATTGTCTAGTAATATTATAAACAGCGAAAACATAAAACAATTTAAGAGAAACCTTGATAAATATATGGGTGACAAGAAATTTTCCTTCCACTGCTAATTTAGCTGGTGGTGAGTTCATAAATGGGCATGTGCCATCTGAACTTGTATCAATCTATGAATCTATGAATCTAACGGTATAGCAAACGCAAGAGCAAATGGTAATGTACACGGTGATGCACACAGAAATGAAGATGCTAATGATAAGACAAATGCAAGTGCAAACATAAATGCAAACACAAATGGCAATACAAATGGTAATGAAAATGCTAACAGCAATGGAAATGCAAACAGTAATGAAAACACAAATGGTAACAGAAATGCAAACGGTAACAGAAACGCAAACAGTAACTGCAATGATGACACAGAAGGAAACAGTAATGCAATCGACAATGGAAACATTACCAAAAATGCAAACGCTAACACCAATGTAAACACAAACGCAAATGGTAACGAACACAAAAACGGTAACGCAATTAGAAATGCAAACGGTAACGGTAACACCAACGATGCAACCAAAGGAAACAGTAACACAAACGGAAACTCAAGCGCAAACAGAAATGCAAATGGTAATGCACATGGTGATGCAAAACTAAACACTAATGAAAATAGTAAGGGAAATGCAAATGGTAACAGTAACACATACGTAAGGGCAAACGCAAAGGTAACGCACATGGTGACGTATACAGAAATACAAACGGTAACGTAAATGCAAGCGGAAATGCTAACAGTCACAGTACCACAAAAGCACACACTTTTTTCACAAAAAGGTGCATTCAGAAGCACAGTGAATACAAAGAATGTGTGCATAATAATTGCCCTCGGAGCAGAAAATTAGCACTTAGAATACTAAATTGCTTATATCTCAGAAATCGTAAAACATAGAACAACAATTAAAATATCATATTATTTATGACTTTCCAGGCTAGTTTTGCACTTAGCCCCCTAATGGGGACTAAAATTATTCTTGAAAAGTCCATATCTTAGCGTTTCGAATCACGGGACCTGAAGCGCATCGGATGCCGTAATGTTATCCTATGGGAAAAATTGTCAACTTTGGAGTACAGTAACTTTGCAGTCCTGTAATATTTTGTTGCCAAACCATCAAAAGGCACATCTGTGGGATGTTGGCTTTCTTCAATGCAAATTTCAGCCCCAAAGACCAAACTGTTGTTTTGCTGCAAGGTGGCAAACATTTCCTATTGTTTAGGCCATAGTGTCTCAAAGTACTTTCGCAAATAAAATCATGAAAATATTGCATATTCAAAAGTACTTTGCAACACTACTATTTACAAAAATTAAAAAAAAAACATATTTCTGGGGTGTTTCCCCCCCAAAAAAAAAAAACATGACTAGCATCCTCAGGGCTCGACTAGGTGAACACAACAATAATTGTGTCCCTAGAAGGTCCCAAATTTAAATGCCAAACATTTCTCTGACCAACAACTGAAAATAAAATGGCTGAATCACAAAAGTAGAGGGTCATTTGTGACAGTAAAAACTCCATTTGCGACACTGTCGAATATTTTTACTTTTCCCATAGACTATTATGGGGAACAGGTTTTCTGAATGACTTTTGAACCATTTAATATTTTCTCATGAAATCTTCAAAAGGCACATTGAGGACCTCGGCTGCATGTTCCCTGAAGGTTTTGGACTGATCATGCAAACCGTGTGACCTGTAGGCACGAGCAAAGAAACCCACAAAAACCCATAATTTATGTGTTTATTGGTGCTCTGTAGCTCCACAACTGTACATCTGACCATAATGCAACTTGGCAGGGCCAGAGTTCTGTGATACCAGACCATGAATTCCAAATTTCAGGCAAATCTGTCATATGGTTGCAAAATTATTAAGCTGCCAAATTTCAGATTTAACCTTAAATGGGGTACTCAACCCTAACTATAGTGGCACTACCGTGCCACTATAATATATATAATATGTAATATTAAGTATAATATATATATATAAAACTATATATGCACATACATGGTTATAATGTTATTTAACTAGGGACACTGCCTAATTAGCACATGACTTTGAATAATGGATTTACCTTCCATGGTTACCAAACAAATTACTTAGTTATTGGGGCAGAACAGTATATCTGTGCCTCAATAGACTGTGGGCTGGACTCCATTAGAGCTGATTAACTCTTATGGTACTTCATTTAAATGTAATCAAATATTTGACCTGCTCCCATGCGGAAGTGTGTACCTCAAACAGTCTTTAAATTGGTAATCCGTTTGAATTGTATCAGCAGTAGTGTGTTTTAAATTATTTGATATGATGGAATGTATGTTTAAGCACTGTTTAATTAACATTTTCATGAGCACTTCTGTATATAAATATGGTGTTTGCCACTAGCTTTGTATCTCTGATGAAGCCTGGTGGGTAACCAGGCAAAACATAAGGGCCCAGATATTCAAAAGGGTTGCGCCATGCGCAACAGGGTTGCGCGTGCGCAACTCCAAAAATGCGCCATTCTGCAATATTCAGAAGGGGCCAGTTGCGCCACCGAAAACATGCTGAGCAACAAGCGCGGTAAAATGAGGCATGTGCGCGCAGCGAAGGGGGCGGCCCATGCATAAAGTGCACAAGCGAGATTCGAACACTTGCGCAAGAGCGGCTTTAGCGAAGTTATGAAGTATCGGATTGAGCCAAAATAAAAGGCTCAAGGAAGCGCGCCAAGAACTCTAGCAGGCCTCAAACTGGGGAGAGAGACAGAGAGAGAGAGAGAGAGAGAGCAGGAGCTGGAAGGGCAGAGAGGGACAGTGGGTCCAGGAGGACAGAGAGGCCAGTGGGGGTGCCGGTGCAGTGGAAGCAGCAGTGGGAGCAGTGGGGGGTAACACAGGAACAGCAGCGGGGCAGAAGCCAGGGAGATGGACAGTGTCAGCTTCCACATGGAAGCTGTAATGAGGGGGGTGAGACATCATGCTGCAGGGGGACGTGGCCGCGGAGGGGCCCGTCGGCGGTATGCCCCCGACAGGCGGTATCGTGCCCGCATCAGCTTCGAGCTGTACACAGATGTCGAGATTGTGGCCGGTACCGCCTGAACAGGGCAATACTGAGATGGCTCTGCGAGCTGTGCAGTGATGTGATGCAGGCACCCTCACGACGGAGTCATGCTCTGTCCGTGGAGACCAAGATGACAGCCTGCATGTGCCTGCTCACCACGGGCACCTTCCAGAGGCCGACAGGGGACACCACAGGCATTACACAGTCGGCCATGTCACGCATCCTCACCCAATTCCTCAGTGCACTGCTGCCTCATGCTGCGGAGTACATCCAATTCCCCAGCACCGCGGCAGAGCGTACAACAAACATGCAGGAGTTCCACAGGGTAGCACATATGCCTGGCGATACTGGGGGCCAAGACTGCACCCATGTGGCCATCGCGCCACCTGGCCCCGACGGCCAGGCTTATCGGAACCGAAGGGGTTTTCCAGTGTCAACTGCCAGGTGGTGTGTGATGCCACTGGGTGCATTATCAATGTCTGTACCACACACCCTGGCGGAGCATGCAGTGTCTTCACTGGCACCAGTCTGCACTGTGCCATCAATTCGAGTGGGAACATCCCACGGGTCATCTAGTGGGTGAGTACACGTATGGAATGCAAACTCTATGCAAGGTGGGAATGACACAGGTGCCATGGTAGTGGCACACAAGGATATGGGCAATATGGACCTGACATGACACTGATCTCCACTATCTCCACACAGGTGACTGCGGATACCACCATCCTGGCTGCTCACACCATACGGTGCCCACGACCCAAGCGCAGCTAGGTTTCAATGAGGCACATGCGCAACACGTAACATCATAGGCGGGTGTTTGGGATGCTCAAGGCACGCTTCCGTTGCCTGGACACCTCCGGCGAGCCCTACAGTACAGTCCCCAAAGGCCTGTGGGATATTCCTGGCCTGTTGCATCCTGCACAACATGGCCAAGACCATGGGATAGCCGTACAGGTCAAGAGGGACAGCGATGGGGGCGCCAGTGGTGCCGGTGATGTGGGTGATGAACAGCCCCCCTAGGATGGAGGGACCCCGACTGACCCGGCAGGCCCAGCTGCACCGGACACCATTGCAGAAAGAGCACTATGCCCAACACAGGTAAGTCAAGGGGACATGTGCAGGAAACACTGTCCATGCGCAAACCACAGGCACACAGGGAACACACCGTGCATGAAGGTCAGGGGAGTTGAAGGTTCCAGGCATACCAACACACCATCAGAGAGGGATGAGCACTCATATGGACACACACACACACCAGGCAGCATACATGGGCAGCAGCACAGCACTGTGGAAATGACATTGCCAACACACAGCACCACCAACCACCCCCACACCTGGACTGTCCGTATGCGTGTGTCAGGACCTGGGCACCCTGCACCCTGGTGTACAGTGCAATGCAGGCATCATCATACACATGCACCTGTGGACAGCAGTTGGGAGGTGTGCAGGTGGTCCGTGTGTCAGCTTGGTGAGCAGAGCACCCAGCAGTGCCACCATGACACACATTGCACACAAGGGCAGCACCAGACAGGGCCTGCACTGGGGAGACAGTTCAGTCAGGTAGCACTGTCCCAGCCACCACGGATGCGTGGGCGGCCTGCCGTGGCCCAACAGCACTGGCAGGCTGAGCAGGGGCCACATCGGGTGGCGCTGGTGCACCACCAGGGGTCCCAATGAGCGAACGCGACCTTGCCCGCACAGGGGTCTGCATCCTGCCAAATAAACTTGCACCAGGGGTGCTCAGGATGCCCACAGCAGAACCCGGCATCGACAGGCCTGGTGTCACATGACACCGGGAACGGGGAGTGGAGAGCGCACTGTGTGGGGTGTGTGGTACAGGGGCACCTGACAGTGTGGCCAATGCGTCCGCGACAGAGACCACTGCCTGGGTCAGCCTGTCAATGGCAGCGGTCACATCCGTCCGCGCAAGGACCAGCTCGGCTCGGTCCAGGCACACTCCCTGCTATGCGCTCCACGGACACAGACAGTGCCTCCACAGGATGCCTACACCCGCCCCTGCAGCTGTGCGAGTCCTGCAGCAGGCGGGTGTGTCGTCAATGGTACTGTGCCCCAATAGCATCGTGACCCCCAGGGTGTGGAGCGGTCCTGGTGCTACAGCACCCCTTGAGGTGGGTGCTGTTGCCTGGGACCAGGTATGGGAGGATCAAGGGCGGTGGACATGTGCCACTGCTTGACACTGTCCCCAGACCTGGTGTGCAACTGCTGCCGCCCCTCCAACTGCTGAGCCCCAGGTCCACCTGTTCCACCTCCGTGCTGACAACAGTGCCAGACACCTGCACAGCCACGGTGCTGCCCCACGGTGCTGACAGGCACAGCCTGGGACTCTGCCAGCATGCTGGTACACAGGTGTGAACCAGGAAGGCCCAGGGGCACGTGCTGGCCTGCCATGTGTCCGTCATGGGACCACCTATCACTACCCATTGCAGGCCTGCTATCATGAATGGTGCAGAGTACGTGCCACTGCCATAGGCACAGCATGCTGGCATACCTGCATGCCAGACTGCTGTGACACAGGCTGTGCACCCCTGCACCGTATCACTGACACCGGAGTTGTTGGCCCAGCGTGCATGCTGCTGCAGTGCCTGCAGGCTGGTGGCGGTGGATGCTCCCTCCTCCACGTCCAGCAGGTCTGCCTCACTGTCTGAACCCACCACCACCACCATCTCCTGCAGACGAACAGGATCTGTAACAGAAAGAGTACATGTGAGTGCATGTGAACAACACCCCCCAACAACATCACCATGTCATACCGTGCAGTGATGGGCTTCCACCTGTCTGGAATCCTCCGCCTGAGCACGCCCGCAATGGCACTTCGGCTGCATGGCGCGACCAGTGTCTCCTCTGTGGGGTCAGCTGCAACACCACTGGTGGGCCCCCACCAGTGCCAGCACGTGCCACCCTGAGGCTGCCACCTTCTCCTTCAGCCTCCTGCGGTCAGTCCCATCTTCTTCCTGCATTCCTGCATGGGCGCTGGTGGCTTCAGTGCAGGTTATGACCCGAGCTACCCCTCCCATGCAGCTGCACGCTCCTGAGGGCCCTCCGTCCACTCAATGTTGGCTCATCCTCCAGGTAGGCCTGGAAGAGGCCTCTGTCTCTGCCGTGGTGAAGTTCGGCCTCCTCCTCGCCCGCCGTCCACACCTCAGCTTGGCTGTGGTCAGTCATGAGTGATCTGTAGGGAAGTGGACACCTGTCACTGTGCAGTCGACAGCATTTCCCCATGAGCATAGCTGCCGGCCGGGGTGCAGAAGCCCCCTGTTTCCTCTCCCATGGCAGATACTGATAGAAAGGGTGCCCTTTGTTCCTTTCTAAGTGCCCTTTTCATGCTCAGCCCCCTCAGCCTTTATCATCCTCCGCCCATGAGGCATTGTCCTGAGCATCACACAGCATGTAACTCACCTCTCACCTGCAGTAACCAAATCTGGCCAGCACAACCCACAGTCGCATTTTATAGCGCACACACATGCAAATGAGGTGTGGCTCAACTTTAATGACATGCTAATCGCGCACTCGCCTTTGAATGGCTGATCGGATGATTTGCATATGTCGGCTGAATATCGGCGTGTTGCGCTTTGCGCAATACGGAAGAGTCGACGCTGAGCCAATGGCGCGGGTTTGGCTCGTGCCACACGCATGCGCATGCCCAGACAGCTTACGCATGCGTCTATCACGCTGCAGACCTGCTGAGCGCAATAGGCGATTCAGGCCATGGCCACCATTGTGCCAGTGGCGCTACAGCACTGGGCACTATGGCGCTGTGGCACTACTGTCGCGATAGTCCACTGTGGCACTGGTGCTCAGCTTGGCAGTCGCGGGATGCCTATACATCCCATGGCGCTGTGCGTAGCCTTGCGTCATTACCGTGACCTTATGCCCTCTGACCCCTGGCGCTGTTGGCATGCCATGTATACGTCCCTATTAAGCTGTCCGGTGACAGCGCCATGTAAATGATATGCACTGTTCGAACAGCGATTGGGCCTGTGGTGGTCTATTGCACACAACTCCACGTGGGGTTACGGGCGCGGGCGCCATATTGCCTGCTGTAAAGTTGGTGCCATGGCTGGAGGAGGCGGTGTCCTGGAGCCAGCAGAAGTGGCCAACCTGGTGGCCCTGGTGGAGCCCACTGTGAGGCACTGATGGTGGGGCCCCCTCACCATGCCTAGGACCCGTGTGGCAGCAAGTGGCCACTGACCTGGTGGAGGTCACTGGCGTGGCGGTCTGCTGAGCAGTGCTGGCACCCGGCACAGTGACCTCCGCCCGAAGGGCTGGGAACTCTTGGCGTGGCTGCGTTCATGTGCCAGAGCAGGCGTGGTGCCTAGGCCAGGTGAGTGTACCATCTATGCACCTATATTCTCTGTAGGGGTGTGTGTGTGCTTGGGTGGCTGTGCATAGGTGTGTCAGTGTGTGCAGCTGTGCGATGGATGGTTATGGCTGTGTGGGCAGGCACTCTCACTGGGGCAGGGGCACTCTGCTTTTGAGTCACACTGATGTTTGTCTCAACATATGTCTCCCACAGGCCAGATTGTGAGGACACAGGGCCAGGGTGACGTGGGCCATGCCAGGGCCCCGGTGCCGGGGGGTGTTGTGCCGCAGCAGCAGCAGCAGCAGCGTCAGACCCAGCTGCTGGAGGAGTGTGAGTATCATTACTTCATGGATGCTATTGCATGCTGGGTGGGCAAGACCACCAGCCATGTGGGACACAACCAATGGGGAGGTCATAATTCCACTATACAAAACACTAGTGAGTCCCCACACTGGAGTACAGTGTACAGTTCGGAGACCATACCTACGTATGGACATGGACTGAGTGGAGAGGGTTCAGAGGAGGCGACATGGATGGTGCATGGATTGCATCACAAGTCCTATGCAGACAGGTTGGCGGAACTGAACATGTACTCCCTGGAGGGGAGGAGGTGTGGGGATATGATGGGACATACAAGTATCTTACAGGGGATCAGAGTGCAGGAAAACAATATTTTTAAGCGTAAAGGATGTTCCAGGACTAGGGCATGGGATGAAGTTGGAGGGATGATTCAGAGAAACATGAGAAAGTATTTCTTCACAGAATGGGTGGTGGACAAGTGGAACACCCTGCCAGAGGAAGTGGTGGGGGCTGACTTGGTCACGGGATTTATGAATGCATGGGTTGGCCATAAAGGAATTCTGGAGGTGAGGGGTAAGGAGCGGACTTATAGGACAACAGAGTGAACTTACAAGGTCAAATGGACAGACTGGGTGTCCCATAGGCCTTATCTGCCGACACTGTTCTATGTATCCATGTATGTCGGCATGACACAGGTGACCTGCATCACAGTGCAGTATCACGGCACGTCTGTGTATGCATCACTGGTGGTCCAGGCATGCACTGGGCACATAGCTGTGTAACTGGCATTGCACCATGTTGCCACATCACTTGCCAGCCTAGTTTGTACTGTGATTGACGTGGGCAGTGTGTGTGGGCGGTGGTGCGCATAGCTGGTGCTGCCTGTTTGTGATGGCCATGTGCATGTTCACTGTGGGTGGGTGCATGCCATCACAGGTGTGGGACATTGGGCTATATGGCTTGCAGGTTGGGTGGTGTTCAGGGTTGTGGTCAGTCACAGCCATTGACTGTGTTCCCATTTTCCTAGGCCTCGAGGTTCTCTGGGGGATTCGGCAAGACATTCGGGGCCTGACACAGGTGGCCATTGAGAACCAGGCCATTCTTCAGTCAATCAGGCGCCATGGCCTGCGGAGGGAGCATCACCGGACAGTGCAGCACCAGGCAGAGGATGACCAGCCATCTGGGCCTTAGTGGCACATCCCCTTTCACTTCTCCCATCCCTACCACCCTGCCTTCCCTCTCCCAGTTGTTCATCCCTACCCCTTGAACACCCCTACCTTGTACCCATCCCCCCCCTTGTAAATAGTTGTTGTTTATGGTTTTGGTTATTTAGTATTTGAAACTTTAAATATACCTTTATATTTTGATATGAATACTGTGTTGGTCTCTGATTTGCAGCTGGCTATGGGTGCTCAGTTGCAGTGGTGTGCATGCCATCTGGGGTGGTATGGTCCTGGGTGTGTGTGTGTGTGTGTGTGTGTGTGTGTGTGTGTGTGTGTGTGTGTGTGCATGGGGAGGTATCTCCAGCATGGAATTGACTTTCTGTTGGTCTTGCCGTCTGCTGCCACCCACTGCTGGGTGCACAGGGTGGGTCTGGCCTGTATGCTTCTCTGCAGCACGGGGTTGACGTGTGCCAGGGGGGATGCATGGTGTTTCCTGCAGTGCCAGTCACTGCACATGGGTGGTGTCTTGGGTCATGGTGCAGGGTGTGCTGTGCATACGGGGGGCTGATGTGCACTGTGGTTGTCAACCCCCTGTGTGTGGCAGTCTCTGCCTGCCAGTGGTTGTGCTGGGGTGTCAGGGCTCTGCTATGCTTTGTTGGCTTGTCCCCATGGGCGTGGATCATCGTCCCACCCCAGTGATGCTGTGCTTGGGGTGTGCTGGTGTGGTGTGGGTTCTGCAGTGTGTTCCTGTGCCCATGTGTGGCATGGCTGGCGGTGGGCCCAGCCTGCCTCCCTGGATGTGCAGTTCCATTGCTCTGGGGGGCTGTGCTTGCGCTATGGCAGCTCTGGAATGCTCAGCTGAGCTTCCATGGTTGCGCCATAGTGCAACATTTTGGCTCAGCTTCTCCTTCCTGGTTGTGCGATGGCGCAGTATGTGCGATATTCAGACGTTGGTTACTTGCGCTATTTGCTCTGCTCCATGTTTGAATATCGCACCTGTTGCGCATTTGCGCAACTGGTTTGCGCTTGCTCCTACTGTTGCGCCAGTTTTGAGCGCAGTTTGAATATCCAGGCCAAGATGTTTTTTGTCAACTTTAACAATTTTGGATGTAAGCCAGCTTGCTATGCACACAGCACTTTATTTATTCAATAAATGAACTTTATATTAGTCCTGACTGGATGCTTACTTTCTCGATGATTTGATTGCTCTTTGTGATAGCACCAGTCACCTCTCGGTGTGTTTTTTTTCTGTTGTGTTGCTTGAAGTTTAAGTCACATGAGTTACTTTGGCTATCAGTGTAAAAGGACACTAATTTTTGTGCTATATAGTGAGTGACTGGCTTAGCTCTCTGTTTATTTTCCAAACGAGTTAAAAATTCACAGTGACAGCATGTTTTATAAATATGCAAACCGACACAAATCGTGCCATGGGTTGGGCAAATGAGATGGCTAGTTTTGCTGATACTGCCTTTGGTAACCTCGAAGGATGCAATTCCCTACTTTCTTCAGATTCTACCACCACCTTGGAGGCGACACGAATATCCAGTAAATCCATCTTTAAGTACTTAGAAAAACTGGTGCTCAAAGGCCACTGAATGCATTTGCACAAAATCACTCTGGAAGCCTATATAGCTGTGAAGTGGGTCCCTCACGGACTGCACATCTTGAACAAACCCACCTACAGGACCAAAGATCATGTTTTCATGCAAAAATGGTGGGCCTCAATGGAAGATGCGGGACTCAAATCCGTACAGCTAATTCTTGAGCATGCAGCACTGGAAAGAGACCAACTCACTACACTTATAAAAGAAAAAGAAAATTAACTTATTAATGCTGTTGAACTGACTGAATTTAATAAATTAAAACAACAGTTATTGGACAGAGTTGCACATTATGATATCAAACTAAAAAAAGCCAAACAAAAAAAAAGTTTGATTGTGATGAAGAAGATTATAGACTGGAACAAAAGCCCAGTGGTTGAGCAAGGGTCTGAATACCAAGAATCCTCTACACCTTCTACCAGTGTTCAGAACACTCTGAAACCAATATTAAGAAACTGGGACAGTGGTGAAGATTTAACAGTTCTTGACTACACCTCTGGTCCAAATGACACCGACAGTAATCCTGAGGTTTTTCACCATCACAAACATCAACATTTACCTCGGACTACACAAACACTCCCCCCCCCACCATACATCACTACAGGTTAAGGAAAACCAGGTTCCAGGAACCACATGTAAGAGGAAGAGGATGGGGGTGTGTGGAAGAGGTCGAGGGGGCCACTGGAGCTAATGTATGTACAAACAACCTCTGTTGTAATAAATTTTTCTAGCCATGTGCTCACTCAGGATGAAGAAATGATGCTTAATAAGGGACTTCCTTTTTCTTTAAATGCTGATTTAAATCAGTTTGAGACTGTGATTGATTTACATAGATTTGCATGAAAAATTACTCTAAAAAACATATTTGGCACTGAAATTGGTGAACAAAATGCAATTATTGTTATTAATGAATGTAACAATACTGATTTTCAGATAAGACCTAAGTCACACTATTGTCCTGCTTTGAGTCCTGCTATGACATTATTTGTGAAGAAATGCGAACATGACATGTCTGAAATTATGTCCCATCCTAGTCCACAATGTTTTAATAATGACACTAATAAAGAACGTATGGCTTTGAAAAATTTGTCTGAAAATAATAATATTGTAATAAAAAGTGCAGATCAGGTTGGGGCTATCATTGTTATGGATAGAGATAAATACATCTCAGAAATTTACAGACAGTTTGTCAATACAGATTTTTACCAGAAATTAAAAAGCAATATTACTGGTAAATTTAAAAACGAGAATTGACATGCTTTTAGAGGAAGGTAGGATTAATGGGGATATTACTGAATTACAATATCGTGCTTTAGTGGTAGAATATCCCATTGTGCCCACTATATATTGCTTGCCCAAAGTACATAAGGAGTCCCAGAATCCCCTGGGTTGTCCAATTATATCTGGACATGGATGGCTCACTGAGCCACTCTCCAGATTTATTGATTTACATTTACAACCAATTGTGCAACAACTTCCTTCTTACTTAAAGGACTCTACCCACATTATTAATATCCTTGAGCACATAGAAATTGCAAACAATTGGGTACTTGCCACCCTTGTTGTGGAGGCATTATATACAAATGTCCCACACAAGGGTGGTCTAACTGCTTTAGAATATTTATTGAACCAAAGGGACCTATCACATGAAGTACCGACTGATTTCTTGGTAAACTTAGCTGAACTAGTTCTGAGCTCCAATATTTTTTTGTTTCAGGGCTCCCAGTTATGCCAATATAATGAGAAATGGACTGGATCAGGAGTGATGCCACAAATCCATATTTTCAATATCTGGATTTCTGGCATCACTTTATTGATGATATTACAGTAATCTGGAAAGGAACACTGGAGATGTTTATTAGGTTTGTCTCTTGGTTACACACTACAGATAACAGTTTGCACTTTAAAGCACATACTAGTTTACAAGGGATCATTTTTTTTTGATTTGAGGGTGTTCAAAATGGGTGAGGGTAACATCGGTACCTCCCTGTCTAATAAGCCTACAGACAGGAACAGTCTTCTATTGCAAGTAGTTTTCACCCGAATCATGTATCACATAATATTCCTAAAGGGCAGCTGATTAGGACCCTTAGAAATTGTACCATGAGAGATGATTATGTGACCCAGAGTCAGCTTCAGTTAGCACATTTCCAACAGTAGAAGTGGGTGAAGTGGCCAAAATTCGCTCAGTGAAGCGATTCATGGAGTAATGCAGAATCCGCTAAGTAATCTGCAACACGAAGTGGAGTACTTCATGTTATAATGAAGAACACAAAGTCCATTGAAACCAATGACTTTGCGTTACCCTGCCTTCCCCCAGCCACTTCTGCATCACTTTTAATGCGAAGTACATAGAAATCAATGTACTTCACATCACTTCACCTTGAAATTGAGCCCCAAGGCAAATTTTGCAGTGATTCATGGGATTGCAGGTCACATGGGCTCTAGACTGTTCTGCACAGCCTCAGTTCTGGGTAGTGTGTGTGTAGTGGTAGCTGGAAACAATTTGCTCTCAGAGCTCTAAAAGCTGTTAAAAAAGCCTGAGACATTTTTCCTTGCTCAAAATTTAGTACATCGATTGCAGGGAACCCTCCTGTGCTCATATCATCGAGTGTTTATTGTTTGTGTGTATATTTTGAATGTTAATTTAGAACATTCAGTATGTGTTCTGACAGACACTTGAAGTGTGCTTGGGGGGGGGGCGTATCTTTGGTGTAGGTAGATTAACTGGGAGAAAAAGACAGTCTTTCTATTTTGGTTATATTTTTCTTTTAAATTTAAAAGTTAGTATTTTTCCAGAAACAGACAGCTTGAACCAGAAATACAAAGACAGGATACAGGAATATACTCTCCCCTCCCACCAACCCCATAACCCCCAGGTGCTATCAACATATGAAATTGTACAGAAAGGATAATCTGGACATAATTAATAGAAGTCACAGCTTAGTCACTACAGGGCATAGAGAACATGTAGTATTTCCCATCTCTTTTTGTAGGACCCCATATGATTTGAGAGGCTGGACATCATCTTCTCAATGCGAAGATTGTGTAGAAGTTCCTGGACCTACTTCAAATATGAGAACTGTGAGGAGTCTCTCCAATGCTGTAACACTAATTTCTTGACCGATAATGCTATGGTAGGTATGTAGTCATTTCTACTCATTAATGGAAAACCAGTAAAGTCCCCTAACAGGCATACTTCTGGAGTAAAGTAGTCCTGTAGACCTAAAAGGGGGTCAATTTTGGTTTTAATGAGATCCCACAAAGAAAAGACTTTATGACGTTCCCAAAACATGTGAAATAGACTACCAATCCCACTGTTACATCTATTACATGTTGGAGATGTTAATCTACCAATTTTATATAATTTGTATGGAGTCATGTACATGTCATTTAGTATCTGCATTTGCATCCGTCTAAGCATATCCTGTATGAAATATTTATGGCAGTTCTCCCAAATTTTGGCCCATCTAAGAGCAGAATGGTAGAACAGATCGGCCCAGTATCTGGAGATTCCATCCATCTTTGGAAATACCATAGGATATAGGGTGGTGTGTGTACAGAAGACTGCATGTGGGGCAGATTCAGGGTCCCTGCAGGTGATAACGCAGTTGCCCATGCTATCAGTTGGATCATTAGTGCCAAAGTAATTGATGAGCACATGTCGAATCTGATAGACCTTAAAAGCCCAGCATTGTGAAATTCCAAACTTACACAGTATCCCAGAAGTGGACAACCAATCATTGCCTTAAGCATGAAGGTCCTTTGCAGTGCTACATTGTAGTTGTGGGATACAGATTGAAGGGATCATCTTCCCGCCCAACAGAAAGTTTGGGTTTTGTAAAATAGGTTGGGCCAAATCTAATGTAGTCACATAATTCAAAATGGTGCAAAGTTGAAAATGTGATTGAATGGAATGGCCTGTCACTGCGTGGTGGAGTTCTGAGGGTAGCCTACCTGCCTTGATATATGGCAAAGCCTCTGGTGTTATTCCAGCCATGAAAATCATCTCTTTTTCCATCCTGAGCCAAGTCGGGGTATAAGCTGACAGTGGCAGAGCTCCTGTTGGGTTGGACCATCTAAGGTATTTACTAAGTTGACTGGCCCAGTGATATATACTGAATGGTTATATTTTTCTTGTTTAACTGTGTTAATCAAATCAAATCAAATTTATTTATAATGCACTTTTCCAAAGCCAAAGCGCAAATACAGAGTAAAAACAAATATACAATAAAAGCATTTAAATAACAGGCAGCAATAATAAATTAAATATTGTCTCCAAATGCCAGGCTAAAGAAATATGTTTTTAATGAAGACTTGAAAGTCTTGGTGGACAGGCACTCTCTAATATGATGAGGTAGAGAGTTCCACAGGGTCAGGGCTGCAAAAGAAAAAGCCCTAGCACCTGATGTTCAAAGACGGACCCTGGGAACCTCTAGCAATCCCTCAAAAGTGGAGCGTAGAGGGTGAAAAGGGCAGTGGGGCCGAGGAAGGTCTTGCAAGTAACCCAGTCCCTGTCTGTGCAGGGTCTTATAGGTCAGCAACATGACCTTGAAGGTGATCCTCTATCACACCGGCAACCAGTGCAGTTCATGCAGCACAGGAGTAACATGGCTAGCTCCTAACATCCCAGTCAACAACCTGGCTGCAGTGTTCTGCACCTACTCCAGGCGACTGAGATCCACCCCCCGGTAACCCTAGGTATACCTGGGGTTAATGTACACACAGTAATATTTTCAGTAATTCTTGACATTTTTTTGCTGATTGTTGTGGCGCAGCAGTGCATAATTTTAGTTTGTTTAAAAGATCTGGTTATATTACTGAAGTTTTCAATTTGCTACACACTACTTGTAGTGTGTATGTGAGGGTGTGTGCGATGCGTGCCATCAAATCAGACACCTTTTATTGTGCCACGAGTAATTGCAGCAGTGTGAGCCTGTTATCCACTGCACCTGCGTGATTTTGTACTGCTTTATGGTATCTTGGTTTTGGACTGTTACTGCACTGCACCCCCCCCCCCAAACCGGCAAAAGGTATTCTTTTCCAAATTGGATTGTGAATTGTGAGCACTGGTTAAGGTGTTGTTGTGACTTTGCATCTGCACCTCTTCTTGATTGCATAGTGCAATCTTAATCTGTCTGTGCTTTTGCATCTGTTTAGTGGCCATTCTCCATCTATAAGCCACAGCTGTTTTTTTTTTGGCTTCACATCCAGCGGCCCAGACTGAAAGTTCAGAAATCTAAATTTGCTTAGAAGTTTCTTGGTGATTCCCCAAAATGCCTGCAAAGAGAGGTGCAAGCAAAGCTGTTTCTGGCCATGGCATTGCTGCCAGAGGCAAGATTGTCTGTGGGCATGGTAGTACGCACAAGTGCATAGCTGATGTCGGTAAAAGGATTTCTCCATCAATGTTTTTTTACAGCACAATCTGTAGATTCACTCATAGTTGGAGGAGAAGATGTTGTACCAGCAGGTGGTGTTAGTGCAGTTTCTGCTGGCATGAGTATTGCTGCCTCAAGTTCCACTTCTGACCAGTTAACTGTTTCAAAAAATATAGTTGTTTCTAAAGCTGTGACTGATAGTATGGATGATGTCATACTCCCCATTAACATCCCCATGGTAGCTGATCATGATTCTGATCCTGGCGACGATAACTCACAATGTCACATTTCTTCCAGCACTGTTGAGGTCATGCCTTTGCCATCCAATGATTCTAAGTGTGGCGCAAAAATATCGGGTGATGATAATGATGATGATGATGCTGTGGTTTGAACATGTTCTCCACATGACAGCATCCAAGTTGAAAATGTGGATGCGGATGATGCTGATGAATATGATGATGATGTCAGTGACCCCTATGGGGAACCAGAGAAAAAGAAGGTCAAGGTGACTGTGTCTGGGTCTGATGGCATTAACCCCCCCCCAAAAAAAGTTGTGATTTAGTGGTTCCTGTTGATGATAATGATGATGGCCCAGTAATAGTCACAGGTAGTTGTGGTGGTCAGTTGGAGTCCAACTGTGTCCAGCCTGAAAAATCATGTAGCACATCCCACATTTCAGTGGTTAAAACACAGGAGTCCAATAATCAGCATCAGGGACATGTTAAAAGTAAAGGATGACAATCCCTTGTTTGGGATTTTTTTGTCCAAAATGCAAATGATGAGTCAAGTTGCAATCTGCCAGCTTTGTCATGTGTGTGTGTGAGTTGTGGTAAAAAGGGGAGTCATCTGGGCACATGGGGCCAGCATACACATCTTAATAACAGGCACATAGCACTGTGAACCCTGCACCAGATGACAGCTAATGCCATAGTGGGGCATTCACCCTCATTATCAACCTTACTGAGCATGTTATCCCCTTCCATGAGTGTAAGACCAAGAAGGAATGCCTGCAGAAGTGATGAAATAACATCAGAGGATTACTACAAGTATAATGAGTGGGAGGATTATGATTTAGAAATCTTGTGAAGTGGTCATCAGAGTAGCAGTGGCGGTGGTGGTGGTCAATGCAGTATGTCTAGTGCAAGTGGTACATCAACCCCCGTACATAAAATGGGGAAAATAACTTCATTTGGGGACTTGTCACCTGTGCACCCCACTTCATCACATGTCCACACCCCACCCCCAGTTATTCACAGAGCAGATCCATTTGTCACACCCCGTGCAAAACGTGTAAGTCAGCCCACATTGTAGAGTGTTTTTGCCCGTAGCCTTCTGTCTGCTTGCATGAAGCATGTGACCTACACTGTGTAAGCCATATGATGTGTGTGGGCTGCCTATGAAATCTTATTCCACCTTAAAGAGGAATAAGGCAGAGTGCACAATGCAAAGTCATAATTACAGTGCAAAGTGGTGAAGTGAGGGTTTAAAATGGGCACTACGTGTAGCAGAAAACTATTGCGAAGTGGCTATTTCGTATCCACCTAGCAGGCAGAATTTGACTTTGCTGCATCTCTGTCCAACAGAGAGGTTATACGAAATCCCTTATCAGTAAATCTGCTGATGAAGTAGATGGAATAATAAGACTGGTTACTTTAACACCCAAACTCCCTAGCTCTGGTGCTTGTAACAAATATCAAGAGATTGGATTTGTAACCAGGTATAGCCCTAGGAGCACAGAGCTTAGAGAAATGCTGACAAATAATTAGGATATTTTATAGGCAGAAGAAAAACTCAGAAATATAGTTCATGAAGGTCCTAAAATTATCCATAAACGTGCACCCATGATTTCTGATAAGGTGGTTAGGTCTTTCTTGCCGGTAGACAAAAAATGTAACACCCTTTGCTTGTTACCACCTCCAACTGGTACTAGAAAATGTGGAAAATGCAAATTCTGCCCATTTGTACAGGTGACAGATACATTTCAAAATTCAATAACTAAACAGGTGTTTAAAATCAGAGATTTGATCCTTTGTAATACCACTGCTGTGGACTACATGCTTTTATGTACATGTCGTTTCTTTTTTATTGGAAGGACCACCAGAGAATGTTGTGTCAGGACTGGTAAACATGTAAGAGCACTTGAGAAATGGGACATGTCATATGCTATAACACAACATGTCAGCAATTATAGAGACAAAAGTGTAGCTCACAATATGAAATTCATTGGGCTAGAAAAAGTCACTGTTGGACCAATGGATGGTAATGTGAAACAATTGATTGGACAATGAGAGAGCTTTTGGATTTTCATGTTAAAATCTACAGAGGGGATGGGTTTAAATGATTACATTGATCTGGCAGCATTTCCATAAAATGCATGGATTGCCCTCTAATATGATAGCTACAAACAGCTTATATATATATATATATATATATATATAAGAAATACAAAATCACACATGCTCCCACAATGCAAAGCATCATGGGCTGCATATGCAAATCACCACAGAATATTACGCTGGTTCAGCTTTAATCAGAAATGCATGGTGCCGAAAGGACTCTCGCACAGTTTGCAAAAGGTGCCAACAGAATAGATGTAATGTTATTTAACTAGGGACACTGCCTAATTAGTATATGGCTTTGAATAATGGAATTACCTTCCATGGTTACCAAACTAATTATCTGGTTATTGGGGCAGAATAGTATATCTGTGCCTCAATAGACTGTGGGCTGGACTCCATTAGAGTCGATTAACTCTTATGGTACTTCATTAAAAAGTAATCAAATATTTGACCAGCTCCATGTGGAAGTGTGTACCTCAAACAGTCTTTAAATTGATAATCTGTTTGAAATGTATCAGCAGCAGTGTGATTTTAAATTATTTGACATGATGGAATGTATGTTTAAGCACTGTTTAATTAACATTTGTATGAGCACTTTTGTATATAAATATGGTGTTTGCTACTAGCTCTGTATCTCTGATGAAGCCTGTGGGGGTAGCCAGGCAAAACATACATTTATTTTGCCAACCTTTAACCATTTTGGATGTAAGCCAGCTTGCTATGCACACAGCCCTTTATTTATTCAATAAATGAACTTTATATTAGTCTTGACTGGGTGCTCACTTTCTCGAGGATTTGACATAAAACTGCCAGTGTTCATGAGCTGGGGTCCCAAACAGATAATGTTGAAAATGTGGTGAAAAAATTCCTAAAAATGGCAAAGTTATGAACATAAGTTAAAAATGTCATTGAAATACATTATATGGTAATTACCTCAATTACTTAGTTCATGGTTCGGCTTTGAAGAGCACAGATGTTTCTCAGCCACAGAGGATGACAGTGTACAACATTGGTGGGTAAGTACAGGGTAAAAGGGGATGGGGTAATAGTGCTCAGAAGGAGGCTCGGGATGTGGGGAGGGGGATGGCAGTGATGACAAGGGGCCGCTTTCATATTTTTTAGGTTAAAAAAAAAGAAAAAGGCATTGGGGACTGCTTTTTTTTCAGGATCACAGGACAGTAAATAAATTATTTTGTAACACTGTAGGTGGGTTCTCCAGTGTCCCACACTGCTCGGGGTGGTGCTTGTAAATGCTAATATGGGGATTGGGCCCCCCGATGTTGGCACTATTAGTAAAACAACAGGATGCATGGGGGGCATCCAACACTGGGGGTGGGCATCCTGGTGTTGGATTATACCAAATAAATAGATAAAAAAATAAATAAATACACTGACAATGTGGACTGGGGCCCCCAGTGTGCAGATAAGTTTATTCAAGTACAGCACAGTCAATATGATGGGGCTATAATGACAGTAGCCCCGTCCCTGACCTACAAGTCACAACACAGCAGGAGTTGCACTATATGACACAGCTGTTAGTAAATGGCAGGTGTATCGTATAGTGCAACCAGCTGTTGAAAAAACACCAGGGAAATTAAAGGATAACTGGAGCCAGCAATCAATGGGCGGGAAGTGCCACTAGACACCAGAGAAACAAAAAAGAAAAATGGGGCCAGCAATCGGAGCGTAAGGGGTGCCACTAGACACCAGGGAAAAAGGATTAAAACCAGGGACAGAAATCAGAGGAGGGTGGCACTACACACCAGGGAAAACATTAAAAAAAGTGTGTTGTATTATATACTGTAGTGTTCTGCTATCCGAAACACCACATTATATGATACAACACACATAATGAAATATGAGAACAGGACATACAAGGAGGGTAATGGGGTGGGGGAGGGACCACTAGCCACTAGGGCAAACTTCATTACATATTGGTCAGGTAATTGGGTGAGGGAGGGACCACTAGCCACTAGGGAAAACTTCATTACATATTGGGCAGGTGATTGGGTGGGAGAGGGACCACTAGCCACTAGGGAAAACTTCATTACATATTGGGCAGGTGATTGGGCAGGGGAAGGATCACTAGCCACTAGGGAAAACTTCATTACATATTGGGCAGGTGATTGGGTGGGGGAGGGACCACTAGCCACTAGGGAAAACTTCATTACATAATGGGCAGGTGATTGGGTGGGGGAGGAAGCACTAGTCACCTGGGAAAATGTTTTTACATCTCAGGGTTGCTTTTTCTGTTAAGTGTGTCATATCATATACTGTGGTGCTGTGCTGTACAACACATGTCAGTATATGGTATGAAACACATAACGAAAGACAACAACAGGACATCACTCTTCTGCAAAAATTCAGCTATCAATAGAACGCTGATTTTTTGAACTTCACATGTTCACAAATGGAACATTTTTTATAAATAATTTAAAAGCCATTTAACATTTGGGCCTATAAACAACAAAAACACACACCTTGGATGGAGCTCTATCAAACCTGAAAATTTCAGGTTTCAAAGCCTCCTATTTTTTATGTTATCAGATGGCAAAAAAAAATCTTCAAAGTTTCGAAAACAGAGACTTTTATGCTTTTTTTGCACCTCTGTAACTTTTCCACCACTGAAATGGTCTACATGAAATTTTCAAAATTAAGAGATCCTGTCATAAAGGCTATGATTTCCAAATTCTATGTAAATCAGTTGAACGGGGGCAAAGTTATTAAGGTGCAAACATTGGGGGTTAACATGAATGTGCTTTACTTAACCCTAATACACAGGCACAACTGCATCTGTATAATATATGTATATATTTGCAAGTGCATTTCAGAGCTATAAACATTTATTTTTGGGGGTTCTGTTTTTGCTGTTTGAGTAACATGTTTATTTAGTATTTTTTTTTTTGACTGGGAAAAAAGGGCTAGACAATACTGCTTATTTTCAACCTCATCGAGGGAGGGGAAATAGATGAAAACTGATGGTGGCATCTTAGTGAATTGGGGAAAGTCCACTACTCTTTTTGAGAAGTGCTATGGGATCTTTAACATCTACCTGAATAAGTACCAGAGCAAGCAGAAAGGACATCAGTTTAACTTCTTATCCGAAGAACAGCAAACCCAACAGTACAGCATTTCCTTAGTACTGCACTAGGGTGCCAGCATTTTTATGGTATGAGACCAATCCCAGTTCAGGACTAGAATCTATGACCTTCTGGCCCAGGTGGATGTGCCAACTGATCCATGCTAATACTCAGTTAACAGACACACACACACACACAGATATATATATATATATATATATATATATATATATAGATATATCTATATATTATATATATATATATATATATATCATTAGCTAGTGAGCAGAATTTTGTTAGATAGGGTCACACACTGACATCCTAATTCTGATTGTTTATTAAAAATGTTATTCAATACTAATTTATTGTTTTATTAATAGATAAAAACTAATCGGACAACATCAGTAATAATAAAATATTTACAATGTAACAAAACTAAATAAATATCATGATAATGTCTAAATTCCTTAAAAATAATATATAGTATAAATACTGCAAATTCTGAGCGGGATTGATATTCAACCATCCTCTGCTATTTTATTTGCTTGGCAGAATAGCTGCATGTGTTGGGGCATTTTAAACTACATTGCTGTTTTTGTTAGACAAGAGAGCACATCTCTCTTTCTGGGCTCTCCTTGGTTTTAGAGAAGTGAACTCTGGGTAACAAAAGGTCTGTGAGACTCTGACCTCTGAAGTGGGATTTGGAGCTATGAAACCTGAATGAAAATTGCTCTAAATTGCACTTGAAAGGGAAACAGCCTGTGCCATAGTACACTTTGGTGTGGTTTTAACTGCCCCAAATCATATTTTGTGCAGTTTGGGGACAGAATCTTAAGTAGGCAAACCAGAAGTTGGCAGAGTGCTGCTTCTGGTCTGCCCACTACTAGTGGTGGGTGAAGTGGGCTCAATCTGCTCTGCAAAGCGACTCGAGGAGCAAAGGCAGATTCGCGGAGCACTCTGCAACATGAAGCAGAGTACTTTGAATTATAATAAGGAACGAGAAGTCCACTGGAAGCAATGACTTCACTTTACTTCGCCTCTGCAGGCCACTATTCTGCCAAATTTAAGGCGAAGTGCATTGCAGGCAGTGCACTCCACCTTGTTTTTGAGCTCCAAAGGGGAATTTTGCAGTGATTCATGGGATTTCAGGTCACATGGGCTCTATATTGATCTGCACAGCCCCAGTTTGGGGTAGTATAAGTAGGAAGGAGTAGGAGACAGTGTGGTCTGATAGCTGTCAGTGATAGGAATCTCGTAAAAGCTGTTCAAAAAGCAGTTTTGCTTTTTTTTTGGAATCCAACTTTAGTTCATCGATTGTAGGAAATCCTCCTGTGCTCATACCATCAAGCATTTTTGTTTTTGTGTGGATTTTGAATGTTAATTTACAATATTGAGTGTGTGTGTGTGTGGTGAAAGACAGTGAAAGTGTGCTTTGAGGGAGGGGCGTATCTGTGGTGTAGGTAGATTAAAGTTGGAGAACTAGTGATTTCTTTGTTTTTTGGTTATATTTTTGTTATATAACTGACTGTTAATGTACACACAGTAATATTGTCAGTAATAGTAGACATTTTCTTGTTGTTTGTTGTGGGTATGTGGTGCAGCAGTTCATAAGTTCAGGTTGTTTACATTACAAATGTATAATATGTAACATGGCATGGTACTGAACTTTTGCATTTGCGACGCACTCCTCATTCAGCATTGTACACAAACTATTCTGTGTGTGAGTGTGTGTGCAGTGTTGTGTGCATCAAATAATACACCTTTTATTGTGCCACAGACTAATGTAATTGCAGGCGCAGCAGTGTGAACCTGCTATCCACTGCAGCTGCTTGATTTTGTACTGCGGTCGTGGTATCTGTTCTTAGTTTTGCTGCTTGTAGTGTCATAAAAATCAGCACTGTCTGCTGCATTCAGTGCTCCCCCCCCAACCCCACGTTCAAAAGGTATTTTTTATCAGATTAGATTGTTTTTGTGACCTCACCAGCACCACTGGTTACTGAAGTTGTTTTAATTCCATGACAGTCTCAGAGTAGTCTCTTATCTGTTGCTGAAGCCACAGTTGTTTATATGGCTTCACATCCAGTGTCCTTCCAATCAGATAGTGAACATATCAAAATCTGAATTTGGTTATAATATTTGTGGTTGATTCCCAAAAATGCCTGCAAAGAGACGTGCAAACAAAGCTGTTTCTCGCCATGGCAAAGTTGGCAGTAAGATGGTCTTTGGGCGTGGTAGTAGCATGCAGACGTAAAAGTGCATTGCTGATATGAGGACAGGTATTTCTCCTGCAATGTTTTTTATAGCTCAATCAGTAGCTTCACTCATAGTTGGAGGAGATGATGTTTTCACAGCTGGTGGTGTTAGTGTTACTGGTGTTAGTGGTGGTGGAGGTAGTATAAGTGTTGTTGCATCAAGTTC
Organism: Neoceratodus forsteri; assembly: GCA_016271365.2. Classification (NCBI taxonomy): domain Eukaryota; kingdom Metazoa; phylum Chordata; order Ceratodontiformes; family Ceratodontidae; genus Neoceratodus; species Neoceratodus forsteri. The sequence goes on along the minus strand of CM028129.1, from coordinate 813,658,686 downwards.
TAATTCCGACCAGTGTACTGTATCCAAAAATATTGTGTGTGAAGCAGTACAAGTGAGTGGCAGCGTAGATGATGTCATACTTCCCAGTAACATCCCAGTAACTGAACCTGAAGATTCTGATAATCATGTCAACGACAGCATACGATGTGTTATTCCATCCACTGTGGTACTTAACGTCACTCATTTTCCATGCAGTGATTCACAGTGTGGTGAAACAATATCAGGTGATGGTGGTGTAGATGCTAATGATGAATGTGATGATGATGATGATGTTGCTGTTGCTGCAACATGTAGTCCACATGCTAGCATCCAAGCAGAAGATGTGGATGTGTGTGACGTTGATGAATATGATGATGATGTAATTGACCCCAGTTGGGAACCGGAGAAAGATAAATTAAAAGTGGCTGTGTCCGAGTCTGTTTGCAGGAATCTCCCCCTGTAAAAACTTGTGATCTACCAGTTTTATTTGATGATGATGATGATGACCCAGTAATCAATATGATAGGTACTCATGGTGGTCAGTTGTAGTCCAGCTGTGCAGTGCCCGAAACATCATGTGCCCCTCCCACTTCAATGCTCAAAATAACGGACTTAAATAAGCCACATCATGGACATGTTAAAAGCAGAGTATCACAATCCCTTGTTTGGAATTTTTTTGTTTAAGATGCAAATGATGATTCAGTTGCAATCTACCAGGTTTGCCATGTGCGTGTGAGTCAAGGTAAAAAGGGGAGGCATCTGGGCACAGGATGACAGCATACGCAGCTTAAGAATAGGCACTTGGCACTGTGGACCCAGCACAAGCTGGCAGCTAATACCACAATGGGGCATTCACCCGTGTCACTGGCAACCATAGCCAGCATGTTATCCCCTTCCATGACTGTTAAGCCCAATAGGAAATTAAACATATGCAGTAGTGCGGTAATAAGAGCAGAGGATTGCTACAGGCAAGATGAGGTGGAGGACCATAATGACTTTGAAATGTTGTCCAGTGCTGGTGAGAGTAGCAGTTTTTGTGGTGGTGGTGGTGAATGCAGTAGTCTTGTGCAAGTGGTACATCAACCCCGGTTAGCAAATCTGGCAAAATGACAGCATTTCTGGGTTTGTCATCATCACCTGTGCAACCGTCTTCATCAAATGTCCACATTCCACCCCCTGCCAATGCCATTCATCACAGAGCACAACCATTTGTGATCAACACACTCCATGTAAAATGTTTAAGTCAGCCCACAGTACAGAAAGTTTTTGCGCATAAGCTGAAGTACCCCCCTAATTATACAGTGTCACGTGAACTCAATGCTACTGTAGCGGAAATGCTGGCAATTGATCTTTTGCCCTTCTCCTTTGTGGAGAATTCTGGGTTCCAGTGGTTTGCTGCATGTGCAAGTCCAAAATGAAAAGTCCCATCCAGGACATACTTTTCTACCCGTGCTGTCCCCGCATTGTTTCGTACTGCGTCCGACTCAGTAAGACATGCCCTTCAACATTCCTCCTCTCCATTCATCCATTTAAGTATGGATATGTGAACAAGTGGCAAAACAGCGGGGAGTTCATATATGTGTATAACTGCACACTGGGCGCAGGTGCCGGGGGGTTGTTTGTGATGTTGTTAGTGTGAATAATCAGTGCAGTAAGGTGGATTGTCATGGTAGCAATCTTCCAGGAATTTGACAGTATGCAGCGATTGCTATGTGCAGTGTGACCTGTTCACACACTGGTGAGAACATGCTGGACATGGTACTGACTGAAATTGACAGATGGCTAAATCCTCTGTCCCTGAGAGCTGGGTTCATAGCAAGTGACAATGGGTCAAATGTAGTGAAATGCATCACGACTGGTGTTTTTTTTCGTGTTCCATGCATGGCCCACTATTTAAATCTTGTGGTTTAGGAGTTTCTGCAGCATCCTGATATAAAGGAAATGCTGATCGTTGCACGACGTATTTGATCTCACTTTTCAAGATCTGGAAAGGCCCGTGACCAACTGCGGCAGTTGCAGATACAAAACAGCCTACCTCAGCACCGCTTGAAGCTGGAAGTTGTCACCCGATTGAACTCAACTTTATACATGGCAGAGAGGTCATATGAACAATACAAAGCCATCTCAGAATATCTTGTTATGCACACTAGCGGTGACAGTCCCGGGGCCTCCATGTTTATGATGACTGAACAGTGGCGCCGCATGGACTCTGTAATAACAATTTTGTGGCCTTTTGAACATGCCACACAGGTAGTGAGTGGCGAGTCTACCTCCATTAGCCAATCAATTCCGCTGCTGCGGGTGCTGAGGAAGGCATTGGTGAATGTACAGCATAGCCTTGATATTGCCGGAGATGGTGGTAGCAGTATATTGCTGCAACACATGCTGACAGTATTCAACCAGAATAATCACATTGTGAGCATTCAGTGTAGTGACAACTTTGCCATAGCAACAATGCTGGACCCACGACACACACATGGAATTGCATCAGTACTGGAGAGAGGGCCTGAACAGGTAAAAAATATCAGTGGTCAACTGGTGCGCTTGGTTCATGGGGCACAGAAGTCATGTGCCAAGGTCAGCAAACCTCAGCAGTATAATCCGGCTGAAGATGTACCTGGAGGACCATCAAGCATATGCTGTTGTGGAAAGGGACTGCAGTTCCAGGTGGTCTGTCATCCAAAGTGGCTGGCATCTACCCACTTTGGGAGGCTTTGTCCCAAGTGAGTATTTGTGATACAAATGATTCGGAAGAACAGGATGATGCATTAACAGTTGGACTTAGTGCGGCACAGAGAATGGTTGAGTCATATTTGTCTGAAAACAGGCATCTGACAATAACTGATGATCCTCTTTTGTACTGGAGTGGAAAGGTCAGTGAATGGCCAGAGCTGACTGCAGTGGCACTGAAGTACCTCACATGCCCACCCTCCAGTGTAAGTGTTCAGAGGGTATTCAGCTCAGCATGTGCAATAGTCAGGGATCGTCGGACAAACCTGTCTCCTGCAAATGTTAGTTTGCTAACATTCATTAAAATGAATGAGAGACACATACCAGCACAGAATGCAACCTCGGTATTCGTACCCCAGCCTAGTCATGGTGGTCTTGCTGATGTGGAAATGGAGCATACTGGTGGCACTGGCAGTAGTTTCCTGAAATGACCCACCACTGATGTAGATGAAGACACAATGGAGAAAAAATTTCCCAGTGGTCAGACTTCAGACATCGATGACTGTGAGGGTAGCTTTCTGTATGAGGATGATGATGTGGTTAATGTTGGCAGGTTTTAACTGAAGTTTTTAAAAGGTGATGTGCCCCCCCGACCACCACCACTGGGACTGATGTTAGCCACTGTCAACATGAGTCTGTCTGCCCCCAGGACCACCACCACCAGGAATGAAGTTAGCCACTGCCACCATGAGTCTGTCTGCCCTCCAGACCACCACCACTGGGGCTGATGTTAGCCACTGCCATCATGAGTCTGTCTGACCCCTGGACCACCACCACTGGGACTGATGTTAGCCACTGCCACCATGAGTCTGTCTGCCCACCGGACCACCACCACTGGGACTGATGTTAGCCACTGCCACAATGAGTCTGTCTGCCCCCCAGACTACCACCACTGGGACTGATGTTAGTCACTGCCACCATGAGTCTGTCTGGCCTCAGACCACCACCACTGGGACTGATGTTAGCCACTGCCACCACTGCCACTATGAGTCTGTCTGCCCCCCAAACCACCACCACCACCACCACGACTGATGTTAGCCACTACCACCACTGAGCCTGAGTCTGTCTGGACCACCACATCCTTCAGCCAGAGACAAGAAGCTTCTTAATATTTAAACCATAAAGTGAGTATGTGTACTCATTTTTGTTGTGCTGCTTCACTTCTTTTACTTGTATGTTTTGTTTTCTGTAGCTTTTCAGAGCTGCAGTGGTAAAACACATATGGTACACTTCTTTTGTTTCTTTTACAGAGTAACAAAAAAAGGCTCCATTGCTAAAACTCGTTGGGAATGGACTGGTACTGTAGCTGTAAAGTACAGAGAGGAAGCAATGTAATATCCATGTGAAACCCATTCTGGTAAGTATGGAGATTTTATTTCATCCATTTCATTGTTTTGTAAAGATTGCAGCAAATATTGCACACAGGTTGTGTTAGTTGACAAGATGTGGGTTTGAAATGTAACTTGACTTTAGATTGAGATTTGAGAACCAGGGGAGGGACACATAACAATTAAGTTGTAAGAAGTCATTAATTTCTTTTTTTAGGAAACTTCCAGATGCTTTGTTGTTCTGTCAAAGTGGCCTTATCCAAAAAAGTTCTTCAACATCATGTACCCCCCCCCCAAGCTTGGGCACATATGCAACATGCAGAAGTCATTTCATTAGATGACCATGACCATCCTAAGATAACCAGACTCCAGAAGGATGCTGATGAAATCTGTGAAGAAGTAACAAAATAAGAAACCATTAGAGACAAACATGCAAATATGATTCCCCCCCCCAAAAAAATACTTACCTTCATCTGCTTGAGAGTTATCCGTATCCAATTTCAGAGCAATAAATTCTCATTGAGCACTGGAATGTACACACCAACAGTTTCTGTGTGACCTGTGATGCAGAATAATACTATGGGTGGGATATTCAGACTGCGCCAGGCTCTGGTGCAAGCCTGGGCACAGCGCAACTGGGATCTGCCAGGGCGCTGACAGAGTAATATTCAACGGTGCTGCACCATGGCTCAGCTCCATTGAATATCGCTCCATTTCCATCCGCATTGTGCATGGCACAGTGGCACTGCACCAGCACAAGTGGCCAGAGAGGAGCAGGGGGATGCGCTAGTGCAAGTGCCATTGCGCTAGGTGCATCAACCGCGATATTCAAAAGTGCACATGCAAATGGGGCCATAATGCATGCAAGGCACAAATGGGGCCACTTGCATGTCATTATGGCAGCATTTGCATTCAGGTGCGCCGATCCCAGGCGACTTGCACCTGGTGGCCTGCCAGGCTGCAGCCATCAGGGACCGACGTCCCCTGCACATGCAGCAAAGTGCCCCACTGCCCAATCACGGGCATAGGGATTATAAATGAGAGTCCCATAACCCTGGTGGTCCAGTGGACCACTCCCAGCCCGATCGTGGGCAAATGTAATAAAGTAATAAGTCCAATATCCCTGGTGGTCCAGTGGACTGCGTCAAGCCCAATCATGGGTGTGCGTTTTACAATAGAACACACCAATCCATCCCTGGTGGTCAGCAGTACCCCCCTCCCCACCCGCCCACTGAGCCCCACCTCTCCCCGGTCAGTAGCAGGCGGCAGCATCCCACTTGCCAGCCACCCTGCCGTCCGCCAAATGACTGCATCTGTGAGGCAGACTGTATGCCCATTGGTCCCTGAGCCAATGGGTGTACAGAACCATACCGTACCACAGTCCAGATAATGAATGATCCATTCACATATCTGAACTGTATAGTATGTCTGTACACCCATTAGCCTGCTGTGGACCAATGGGCACAACTAACCGATCAGTTAGTGATAGCGAGCGGTGGTGAGGGTGGCGAGAGCTGCCACCCGCTGCTGACGGGGAAGCGAGTGCTGAGAACTCAGTGAGTGGTGAAAGGCCACCGCTGGACCCTGCAAGAGATGAGACTGGTGTGCTGTGTAAAAACATACACCTGCGATTGGCGGAGACGTAGTCACCTGAAACCACCAGGGACGTGAACTTATTTTACTATATGCCCGTGATCAGGCAGGGAGCATCCACTGGACCACCAGCATTGGACCTTGTATTTTATTACATATGCCCATGATCAGGCATGGGGGTCGCTACCACGAAGGTGCCACTGGAGCTCAGGTGGCCACCCACAGCTGGCAGCTGCCGTGTTGCACCCTGCAATATGGCAGCTCACCTGTGGGTGGCCAGCTGTTGCTCCTTTTTTTTTGGGCTCAACTGTGTGCAGCACAAGTAGGGGTTGCACCTGCATGGGCTCATCACATCCCAGGCTGAATATCGGGATGTGTGGAGCATGCATGGGCACGCCCCCCCACTTGCGCCACATACATTACTTATGCACTCCGGTGCATCGGGATTTGTGCCAGGCACATTCCCCTTTTGAATATCATGCCAGGGCGCATCAGTGGGTTGCACATGGATCAACTGTGTTGCGCCATGTGCAACCCTTCTGAATATCCCACCCCATGAGTACATGTCCATGTCAACCCCCATCTTCACCTACAAAATACACAACACAACCATATATATCTAAATATATATATATATATATATATATATATATATATATACACAGTATATATATAGATATATAGATATATATATATCTCTATATAGATATATATAGATATATCTATATATAGAGATATATATATATATATCTATATATAGATATATATATACATATATACTCACCAAGGCTACTTTTAGTGTACAGCCAAAGGGCACTCTTCAATCCAGTTGAGATGATCACATTGCATTTGCTGGAATCATCTTGCAGAACACATTGGACCAGCAACACGACGCTCACAGTCAGCATTTTATACTGGGGTATGTGCTGAAACACTATCATTCCACTGCGTTAACACTTGTCAATTTTCTGCACACAAGCAGGATGCCTTTTCGGGCTGGCAGAAAAATCAGGGGACTCTATGCCACTTTTGTGTGCATGACTGAGTGTGCCATTAATTCTGGAGGACTTTGTATGTGCTAAAACAGTCTCATTTTGCTGTGTAACCACTTGTCAAAATTCTGCACACAAGCAGGATGCATTTTGGGCCTGCAGAAAAATTCTGGTACTCTGTGCCACCACTGCACGCATGACTGGGTGCGCCATTAATTTTGGGGGACTTTGTATGTGCTGAAACACTCTCATTTCACTGTGTAACCACTTGTCAATTTTCTGCACACAAGCAGGATGCATTTTGGGCATGCAAAAAAAATCTGGGACTCTGTGCCACCACTGTGAGCATGACTGAGCTGCTGTGTGTGGTTGAAATTTACAAAGACAGTTGACCTGACAGCATTGTCTGGAACCCCCCAATTTTGAGGGAGAAGGACTAAGGGCAAGCATTGCGGTGCTTTGAGCTGTGCATTTAGCATGCTCTTGTGTTGATTAGACTGCCTTTTTAAAGGCAGTCTATATACATTGCCCCAAAAGTTTCAAGGAGGTATCTGGTGTGCGAGCATCACCTAGGCAATGAGGTGATGTCACAGTGAGGCACACTATAACTGGTGCAGCTTCAGTAAGCTGGTTTAGTAACACAGCTAAATTTTTTTTTTTTCATTTAAGAGAGACACACGCTGCTGTGTGTGGTTGAAATTTACAAAGGCAGTTGTACCTGAGAGCATTGTCTTGAACCCCCCGGTTTTGAGGGAAAAGGACTAAGTGCAGGCATTGCTTTGAGCTGTGCATTTAGCATGCTCTTGTGTTGATTAGACTGCCTTTTTAAAACCAGTCTATATACATTGGCCCAAACATTTCAGGGAGGTATCTAGTGTGCGAGTGTCACCTAGGCAACGAGGTGACATCACAGTGAGGTGCAGATGTGGCTCCAGTGAGTAGAGTCGAGCGCAGAGCAGAGGTGACATGGGCAGAGGCCAGCGGCATCTGATGGCATCAGACAGGGAACAGGGTGCAGGGGATACTGACGAGTATTCCTCAGGTAAAGACATCAATAGAGTACTGGTACAATAGTGAATCTACCTAAAGTTTATGAGCAGTCTGCCATCCCCTTTAGGAGCACATAACAGTTTATAAGTTATAGGCACTCTAGGCTTAACTAGAGATATGTGCTAGATTTAGGTGAAATAGACAAATTGATACAGGAGATACATTATAAAGATACTAATAGTGTAAACAAAGACTGGACTATGGAAATAAAGTGCATTTCTTGTTGTATGTATAGCCTAGTTCCCTCAGTGTTTACATCTGGTCATAATATATGTATAAAGTGTAGGGATAATGATGAATGAAAACAAATGGTAACCGAGTTCAATGCAAGATTGAGTGAACTAGAAAAAAGCCAACTAGACATATCTCATAGAATTCAAGCATGTGATATAGCTAATGATAAAACTGCTACCAGAGGAATTGAGTCATCAAAAATTCAAAAGGAGAAAAAAGTTAAATCCTCCAAACAGAAAAAAAAGTATAACAAAGAAAAGGACTAGGGAAGAGGAAACTCAAAATGTAATAGACAAAGATTGGTTCCAAATTCAAAGTTCCAACGTAACTAAAAGAAGGAAAAAGAATAATACAAGCATTTTTAATATATCCCTACAAAACAGTTTTGATCCACTATCAGAAACTAGTGAAAGTATTCCTGATATTGAAGAGGAACCAACTATAGTTAAATTGATGCAGCTTAAAAACTGTGATACATTGATATCCTTGAAAACAGTACGGGATAGCAAAACTGAAGAAACTCAGAACTTAACTTCACATACAGAGATTAATAAAGTGTCCAGTCATGGAGATATAGGGGATATACTAGGTACACAGTCAACTGGAAACAAACAACTATTTGTTCTAGGTGATTCCTTAGTAAATGGGCTGGATAGAATTATATGTAATGAAGATAAAGCTTCAAGAACTATGTCATGCTTTTGAGGAGCAATAATTAATGACTTGAACTGAATGTTAAGGGATATCTTAAAACAAGAAGCATTGAATTCCCTTGTTATAATTCATGCCTGAGCTAATAATATGCTCACACAAAATGAACAACAAATCAAACAGGAATTTGTGGATATTACAAATAGACTTGCAGATCTGGGATGTGAGTTTGCATTTTCAGAATTATTACCAATACCAAGAGCCACTTATGAACAGACTAGGAAATTACAAAGAATACATAGTTGGCTGCGCGAATGGACCCTTAAGCAAGGGATAGGACATATATTCCATTGGGAAAAGTTTTGCAAAAAAAACAACTACTGTTGCAAAGACGGGTTACATCTTAACAACAAGGGCAAATCTGTACTTGGATTTCACATGCAAAAATATATAACAGATCATTTAAACCGTTAAAGGGGGAAGGAAACTAAATATAGTGCATAAGTATGCTAATAATAAACAATTGATGAATACGTTAAATGATATAAAAATCAAAAAAAGGATATGACTATACAATTGATTAATGCACGTAGCCTACATAATAAAATGGAGGAGTTGAGACAGATATTAAATGATAACCAAGTATATGTGTGTGCTGTGTGTGAAATTTGGTTTACTATCAATGACTGGGATACTGATATTTATGGATATACTAAATTTAGCAAGAGCAGGAAACATAAAAAAGGTGGAGGTATAGCCTTATATATTAATGAGAGTATAAAATCTGAAATCAAAAAGTTACAGGATGATACTACAGAAGCATTGTGGGTAGATTTGCACTTAAATAACAAAAAAAAAAGTATCACACTGGTTTATAGATCTCCTAGCTTGGATTCCAATAGCAATTCAGCACTTCTTGATGTAATAGAAAGCGTAGATGTATCAAATGACTATATTCTAATGGGTGACTTCAATTGTCACCACATTGATTGGAATAAATTAGAAGCAAGAGGAATTATGGAAAAAAGATTCCTGGAGTACACACTACAGAATAATCTTGAACAACTAGTCTTGGAACCTGCTAGGGAATGTCATGTACTTGATATTATCTTAACTAATATTAGTAATATTGTATCAAAACTAGAAGTTCTACCACCTCTGTTGGATAGTGATCATAATATAGTACAATTTAAAATAAACATAATGGTAGAAAGTAGAGTCACGGGAATAACAAAGATTAAAGATGTTAATAATGTAGACTATAACAGTATAAGAAACTAAGCACATGGAACTGGGAATTGGAATTAAAGGGAAAAACAAATCTGCAGGAACAATGGGATTTAATCAGCTTCAAACTTATACACTGTATCAATATGTGGGTACCGTGGAGGATTAAATATGGTAAAAATCAAAAAAAGAATTCCATTATGGTGGACAAATGAAATTAATAAGGCCATCAAAAACAAGAAAAGGGAATATCAAAAATATAAGAAATTTCAAAATATAATACATTGGTCAAAATAAAAATTTATAATAAAAAAAATTAAACAGCTAATCAGAAAAAAAAACGCAATTAGAATTTAGATTAGCAACAAATACTGAACAAAAAAATAACAAAAAATGCTTCTATAATTATATTGGATCATTTAGGGGCAGTCACAAAAATGTAGGTCCTTTAAAAATGCAGGAATCTGTAGTTGACAATGAATTGGATATGGCCAATGAGTTTAACTCCTGTTTTGGGAGTGTATTTACTCCAAAAGAACACACTGAATTTAACCAATTAAACAATAAAGAAAAAACAAAAACTGTCACTGTGAATGAAGTAGAGGATATTATAAGAAGTTTAAAGGAAGAATCTGCGCCAGGTTCAGATGGAATAGCCCCTAAATTTCTTAGGAATCTGTCAAAAGAACTTGCAGGCCACTTAACTGAACTATGTAATACTTCAATGAATAGTGGAACCACAATAAAGGAGTGGAGGTGTGCAAACATTGTTCCAATACATAAAAAAGGCAGCAAACAGCTTGTAGAAAAGTATAGACCTATTAGCCTGACATCTGTGATTGGTAAAATGTCGGAGAGAATAATCCAAAATAGAATGATTGATCAAATGCATAAAGTTGAAATATATGATATTTCACAGCATGGGTTCATACCTGGTAGGTCATGCTCGACCAATCTGATCAGCTTTTTTGAACCGGTTAGTGAAGCTCATGATGGTGGCTTCCCAGTGGATGTAATCTTTTTGGATTATGCAAAGGCATTTGACACAGTATCACATAGAATCCTGTTACAAAATTTATGTAGATTAAAATTTAATGATAATCTTGTTAGCTGGATTAGTTCATGGTTAAATGAGAGAGTACAAAGAGTGGTGGTCCGGGGACAAGAATCCAGTTGGGGTTCCATCACTAGTGGAGTCCCACAGGGGTCTGTCTTCGGCCCACTACTATTCAATATTCTCATATCTACAATGAATGCATTAGATGGTGTCTGGATAGGAAAATATGCAGATGACTGCAAAATTGCAAGTATAGTTAACAATGTAGAATCAGTAGCTAATTTCCAGAAATGCACAGATAAAATCTGTAATTGGGCAGATGAAAACAAGTTGACATTTAATGAGCTAAAATGTAAGGTGATGCACTTCGGAAGTAATTATCAGATGGCAACCTACAATATGAAGAGAATAATAATTAAATCAATGACAGAGGAAAGGGATTTAGGCATAACTATTACCAATGATTTAAAATTTGATATCCATACTAAAAGAACAGTCAAAAAATGCTACTCTATATTAGGATGTATACATCGGCATATCAAGAGTAGAAGGGCAGAGGTTTTGATGCCATTGTATACGAGTTTGGTGAGGCCACATATGGAGTACTGTGCTCATTTCTGTGTGCCCACAACTATAGGATCATTACGGATGATGTAAAAGGTCCAAAGAAGAGCAACCAAAAAGGTTAAATTACTTAAACATCTCCCTTATGAGAAGCAATTAAAATCATTAAATTTAAATTCTCAACAATACAGGCTGTTAAGAGGTGATTGCATATACCTATACAACACCTAAAATAATAGTGACACACTTGACATTATATGTTTTGAAAAACAGGTTGGTGAAAATAAAACAAGATCACATAACAATAAAATCAGATGCCTAGTAAATAAAACACAACGTAGACAGAGATTTTTTACACAGAGAGTACCATCCATAGGGAATTCATTACCTAAGAATGTAGTTGACAGTAATACGGTATGCAGTTTTAAAATAGCTTTAGATGCCCACATGAAGGATAAGAAGTATAATTACCATCATTAAGTTGGTGGTGAGTTCATAATGGGCCTTGGCCTTCTGAACTTGTAGATCTACTATGAAACTATGAAACTGAGTGCGCCATTAATTCTGGGGGACTTTGTATGTGCTGAAACAGTCTCATTTCACTGTGTAACCACTTGTCAATTTTCTGCACACAAGCAGGATGCATTTTGGGCCTGCAGAAAAAATCTGGGACTCTGTGCCACTTTTGTGTGTTCTGTGATTGTTGCCATGAGCTCATGATGTCACACTGACATTTTTACAATTAAAGCAGCATTGCAAGAATGTCCTGACAGTTTTGAACTGTACTTTTTTATGCTGCTTTACATTGCCACAGCCACCACTAGTTACCTCCGAGTCGTGACTCGAATGATACGATTCTTTTCCAATTTATGTCTGCTTTACTTAATTGACTACTTTTTTTCATGTATGAAAAAAAATTAGCACACCTTCCAATATTGTTCGGACCAGGTTTGTATTTATTTGCAGCTACTTTTCAATAACTATTGTTCCATGGTGTCATAAAACACTGCCTGATGATTAACTGTTAATTAACAACAGAAGTGATATATATCAACTAATTGATGTGATGGAGAAAAGCAGAGGAAAACAATGACAAAGACCTGGTCAGCACCAATTTAAAGGAATTCTCCTTTCATTATTTCAGACATGAAAAAAGGTAGTACAATAGACTCAACTACTGCAAATTCTCATATCATTCCAGTCAGTCAGGATGTAAGTAAAGGAAGTTGTAACATAGCATTAAAAAATATAGGTCAGAGTTATCAACAGATTGTTGTGCTGCTGCTTTACAGAGATTCACCACATTACATAGTTACGGTGACACACATAAACTGATATGTGGGGGCATTACTCCCACTGGAATATTTCTTGCTCCACAGAGTGCAATATATTTCTGTGAAAACCGCCCATAATTTCATTACAGTGAGTCATGTGACAGAGGAATTACCGATCAGAAAAGCCACCCACATTTTGCCACCCTTTCTCAGCAACGTTAGGATGTGATGCCAAGGGGAGCGCAGGTGCATGATCCACTATAGTGAATGTCCGGCAGCTATCCCAATGTTTCCTTATGTTATAAGGCTGACTTTGTGGTAAAATGTGGGAATGCTTCCACTAACAAGGCTCTTCTTACTGGAAATGTGCCCACATGTTTCACCACAAACTGACCATTATAACATAAAGAAACATTCAGAAACCTGCTGGACAATCCGATATTCACTGTAAGGAGCACGCACACATGCTCTCCCTGCCATCACGTCCTAATGTTGCTGAGAAGGGAGGCAGAATGTGGGCAGATTTTCAGAACGGGAGTTCCTCTGTCACGTGACACACAGTAATGAAATTATGGGTGGTTTTCACAAAAATGTATTTCACTATGTGGTGCAAGAAAGATTCCCCTGGAAGGGAAACTGTGTATGATTAAACAACAACAAAGAAAAAACACACAAAAACAGTACAACACAGTATTGGGGTGGGGTCAGGGGTGGGATGGGGGCAGAAAACAATCCCTTCACTTACTATGGCCATGGGATGCCATGGTGGTCCAGCAGCAGGTGCAGCATTGAAACTGTTTGCTGTTGCTGTTCTTCTACTCTGTTCACCTGCTGCTGCAAAGCACTGAACCGCTCATTATTTTCATCAAGCGCTGCCCACACCAGGATGATGTCAGACTGTGTTGTAGGGACTGTGGCGGGGTCCACTGCAGTGGGGAATCCAGGTAGTGGGGGTGGTGGTGGACAGAGTGGTGCTGGTGGCTGTGGTGGTGGTGGTGGTGATGGTGGAGCAGCTGCTGTAGTAACCCTCCTTCTGCTGCGGTGGTGACTGCAAGGCACAACTCCCACCCCAGCAGCACCCTCAACCACTGCCACGGAAAGGCCAGCAGGTGGATGCCTTGCCACTTCCGTGGCAGTCTGCCACTCTGCCCTGTGGTGGTCAAGCATGTGGGTGAACTGGTCACTAGTCCCCAAATGTGTCCCACAGGGGCCATGGTGCACCAGCACACCACACACATGGCACACCACCACTGTGCTGTCTCCCCCCACACAGTTAAAAAACTCCCACACTGGGGAGCTGTGGGGGGGAACCAGACACAGTCCTCGCACGGGCATGAGTCCCACCACCACGTACAAATTGCAGGGCAACCTCCTGTGGCTGTGGAGGTGGTGGAGGGGGTGCTGCTGGAGCCCCAACAGCTGCTGCTACCGGTGATGTTGGTGGTGGTGGTAGTGGTGGAGAAAGTGGATGCACAGCAGCCACTGGTGGCACTAGTGCTGCTGCTGCTGCTCCTGTTGCTTCAATGGGGGAAGCAACACTGGCCAGGAGTAGGGAGCGGTCCAACATGACATGACCTCCTTGCTCCCCACGGATCCGCACTCCCCTCCTACCATGCCCACGGGTGAGCAATTTGCCTTCTCCTAGGTCCATCCTCCTGAAGTCCATGGACCAACACATACACACAGACAGTGGACACACATACACACACACACACACACACACACACACACAGTCAGTCACACACACAAAAGAAAATAAAACTTATTCAAAAAAATTCACTAACAAAAAAAACCCCAAAATACAATACCAAAACTAAATAAAGATATAGCTTTTAAAAAAGCTGTTTGTCTTCTTCTGGAACTGAAATGCAATGAAGTGGCAACAAGGCTATCAAGCACTGTAACTCCTTTCCTCTCACAAATGCTTTCTCCCTCTACAAATGCAAAGGAGAAAGTGAAACTGCTTCTGTGACTCCCTTCCTGCCTGGCTAAAGCATGTGACTTACAGTACTGCAAGCCATGTGATGTGCCTATTCTAGTCTCACCTTGCCTTACTTCATGTTAAGGCATAATGGCAATGCGAAATGATAATAATAATAACGTGAAGTGAGCACTTTGCAGTGCCCACCTTGCGTTGTGCTCTGCTAACATGAAGTGCCCACTTCCCGTCCATTTCGCAAGTGGATTAAAAATTTGCTGCATCTCTACCCACTACAAACAATGCCCATGCAAGCATTGGCAAGCACAGTGGAGGCAACACCGAAGAGGTACCTGACCTGTCTGCCATGTCAGTTGTAGCAGACTGGTTGACTGATCAGAATTCTGTTCCTGGATCTGCAAAAATTGAGAAACAGGAAGATCAGCACAGCCATAACCATTGTTATATACCAGGAAAGTTACAATTCTGATTTATTTATTCCAACTTTTTGCTAGTGCTATCACAGTAACTCAGGGGAAAATGATTATATTTTTAAAGCATCTCCAGGTTATCAGGGAAGAGGTAATGCCTGATACAGCATGCACATTGCAATAAAGTAATGACCTGGAATTGGCCATCTTTATATGTGAAAAGAGTATACTGAACGAGAAACTTTTACAAGATATACAAAAACTAAAGGAGGAACTAGGGAGATCACAGGACATAAGATGTATGGAAACATAAGGCAAGTGTTATGGATGCAGCAGAAAATAACACTGCTAACTAAAACAATAAAAAGAGAACAAGAGAAGAGGATAGCCCACTAGGCAAAATAGGGGGTGTTGAAAACATTATATATGGGGAGAAGAGAAC
This sequence comes from Neoceratodus forsteri, assembly GCA_016271365.2. Classification (NCBI taxonomy): domain Eukaryota; kingdom Metazoa; phylum Chordata; order Ceratodontiformes; family Ceratodontidae; genus Neoceratodus; species Neoceratodus forsteri. Next base: position 813,643,216 of record CM028129.1, on the reverse strand, counting down.
TGATAATATCCCCAGCACCAACCATAGTAGCACAGACTGGTATACAGTACAGCCAATACATAAATACAAATGAAGCAGGAGGGATGAAAGAATTGAGCCATTTACAACTGGAACTCAAAATAAATTTGCAGTGCTGGAAGAGGTAGAGAGTTCCAGTGAAACAGGCATCCTTCATACTCTGAAATTCATAAGGCAGTTCTTGAAGAGGTAGAAGACTAGTGAAATAGGTACCCCTCCACACCTCAAAACTTGTGAGGCAGCTAGTGGAGTACAAGAAGGGCAAATAAATATAATTAAATATAGGTTATTATAGGTGATTTCGGCCTAAGATATGCAGACTCAACAATTTGCAACAAAGATAAAGTTAAGACTGTAGTCACAAAGGCTAGCAAGTAATTTGATAAAGGTTGGTCTCTGTGTAGATACAGATATCTAAGTGGATAGCTCTGTAGCTGTAATCAGTAGGATATTCTGAAAGGTAATATTAGCTTGGACTACATGTACTTATAAATAATTACACTTACACTCATAAGGGTTTTGGTAGTACAGACTGAGAAGAATCACCTTCCTAGGTACAAATCACATTAGAAGCTTTATTCCTGGTATCATAAGCAAACATTACACACATATAACAGTTCTGATAATCCTAGGATATTTCTGAGGCTTTTTGTGTGCTGACAACCTCATACATATAAACTCTATCTTTTGGTTATAACCATTGTCTTACCCTTCTAGGACAAAAGCAGTTTCTCTTAGGAAACAATTCTATCTAACACAAATGCATATTCTTCTTATACCTCTGTAGCTAGCATATACAATATTATACTGCAGTAACTATATGCACTAATATGGGACACGATTCTCATAAGGCATATATTACATTAGTGGTATGAGAGTCTCTGTAAATATACACAGCCAAGCACTGTTGGACTGGAAACGATGTCTGCCAAGTCTCAGGCCATTCTCTCTTTCCCTGAGATTGGAAGATCCTTGGGGAATCCTGGATGCACAGTGTCTTCTTCTCTTGTACCCTGGAGCTCACAAGTCTTCTTCTCTTCTTTCCATTCTGGTCTTTGTACAAAGTCAATCAAACAATGTTAGCAGAGTGTAAGAGCTTTTTAGGGTGGCTTTTCTTTCTTGGCAAAGGCTAGAGAAGTGGTCCCTGAGATAAAGTCTTTTGCAGAGTTAGACAAGTAACTGTTTTGGAATCAGAAAGTAAATTATAGTTGGTGCCTCTATAGACTAGAGTTAAGACAGCATAGCAAAGAGCAAAAGGTGGTATATGATTTGCTGAGTTTTGACTTTCTGTTCTTATGGGTAAAAGTCACATAGAGCACAATTTGGTGTCCTCCATTGGTCTAGCAATGGTGTTTGCCACTTTCTCATTGGCACTGCTGAGTATCCAGGAAAATGTCATTGTCTGATTGAATAGTTTCTCAGGTTCCTTATTTTTGGTCCTAACCGCATGACAGCAGTTAGCAAAGTCATGTCTTCAGAAACTGTCTTGGGTGCTTTGCAACATGAAATAAGGATGTTAGAACAGGTGTCTGGAAAATCGGTAACCGGTGGTTAGGTTGCGGTTTCCTAGCTGCCATTGGTGGCTTTGTAACATGAAATTATGGTCAGTCATGAGTTATTGGCAGTTAGTAGGGGTGGGCAAAAGTTGTGAATTTCACCTTTGTGGAACTTTTGCAGAATTTCAGAAATTTCTCGAAAGTTTTCGCAATTTCGCCTATGGCGAGATTGGAATCTTCTGCCCATGTTCCATGGATTTTCACTCTTTTCCTTGGAATAGTTGGGCTGAACTGTGAAATTTATTATATCTGCAGTTTCATGTATTATTTAGTGATACAGCCCCCTCCTGCCAATTGCTGGCCACTGGTTTCTAGTGCCTCCCCCGCAGATTGCCATCCCCATATAAAAAATCCCATCCCTGGTGTCTAGAGGTTCCCCCACCCACCAATTGTTGGCCCCAAAGAAAAAAAACAACTAGTGTCTGGTGGCCCCCCACCAGCCACTCGCCAGCACCATAGGAAAAAAAATACCTGGGGCCCGATTCTGCAAGGATGATGCAGGTCACCACCAAATGTGACTTGTGCCATTTCCAATTCTGCCAAGGACCCTGTGTCTGATTCTGCAAGGGGCAGGGTCCCTGTGGCTAAGTCCTGTGACTTGTGACATGTCCAAAGGTTCGCTGATCAGAGGACATACCTGAGGGGTATGTTGCAAGCCACATGCACCGTTCATGGGGTGCAGGTCCTCCCCAAAGTCCAGTCCCCATGCCTGTGCTGCCTCACAGGGCAATCGGACCCCCTCTGCCCTGGTCCCCCATGGAGTGACAAATGGAGCCCCTCAGGGCTATCAGACCCCCGTCCCGAACCCCAGACTCAAAATGCCCTGCAGGGCTACTTGTGACCTCCACTCCTCCACCCAGCAATGCCAGTCCACCCCACACCCCCCCAACCCATACGGAGTCGGTGACTGGCACAGCCCAACACACACCACCATGGCCAGCCACCGATTGAACTCCACCAGACAATGTACTACTGTACATAAGATGCGCTTGAATATGAGCTTGTATTAGGTTGAATAGCATGCACTCCAGTGGAGTTCAGTTGGAGGCTGGCCATGGAGATGAGTGGTGGACTGTGTCAGTTGCTGGCTGGGTGGGGGGTGGGTGGTATCATACTGCCGGGTGGGGGGGGGCCATTACACTACCAGGGATGAGGGGCATCTACCACACAGGAGATGTGTGTTGTGGGAGGCAACCTATCAGGGATCAGGGCATGGGGGGCATGAATAGCTCTGCAGGGCTTTGGCTGGCATGTGCCGAGGCTGGGGCATGGGGGGACAGCAATAGCCCTGTACAGCAGTACCTCAGGTGATTGGTGGTTGGGGCATTGGGGGGATGGGGCAGTACATGTGGCTATGTGGGGAGTGGCTAGTAGTGGGAGGGAGTGTGACATGGCATCAGGTGTTGGGCCAGTGGCACATACACGTAACCCCTTGAGGGCATAAGTACACTTACACCAGCCAAAAGCTGATGTAACTGTACTTTGACAGATGTCCTATGGGGGTTGTTCTACAATAGCAAATATGGGGACTTTGTTACTGCCCTTCCAGAATAGGGTGCAACAGCTGCCATAAACCCCCTAGTGATGTGACACAGGGGGTTTAGGGCATAACTGGTGGTGTATGTCCACTTTGGCTCAAGCAGCCTGTGGCATATACTTGAGCTGCTTTATAGATACAAATGTCACAACTGCTGGATTAACTTGTTACTTGCATCATTCTTTTTGGTATAAGTCAAGTTACGCCAGACGTAACCTCTTGAGAATCAGGCACCTAGTGTCTAGTGGCCCCCCACCCACCGATTGCTAGCCCCATTAAAAGAAAAGTTGGTGTCCAGTTCTCCTCCTCACCTGCTGATTGCCACTATGTATTAGAAATAAAATCCCTGGTGTCATCTAGTGATTCCCCCCACTCACTTATTGTTAGATTAATATAGAAACAAATTTAAATAATTTCCCCTTCCTGGTGTCTAGTAGACCCCCCCCACATGTCCCTGATCCTCTTTTAATACATTTATCCTCATTCCCTAGTGTTTAGTGGACCCCCCACTCTGGCAGGTAGTCCACCATCACCCCATTCCCCATCCCATACTTGAGCAGGTGACCAGTACAGACCCTCTCTCTCCTCCACAGCTGGCTGCCCACTGAGCTGAATGAATGAGCACATGCTTGTACAAGAGTGGGGGTCACCACTCCATCCTCCCCATTCCGACCCCCCCGCCAGCCACTGGAATAGCCCTCTACTCTTGTCTGCCACCGCACAGAGTGTGTGAATGCTACCAGTGAGTGGGTGCAGTCAATGAATGAGTGCATGCTTTAAAGGGCACCTGCTCATTCATTGATAGCTCATTGGGCAGTCAGCCATGGAGAAGAGAGGAGGGCTGTTCTGGTCACTTGGGGATTGGGATGGGGGAGTGGGGAGATGTGAGACCTACCTGCGAGTGGGGGTCCACCCACCAGGAAAGGAGAAAATGTTTTAAGTAGGGATCAAGGATAGGAGGGGTCCACTAGACATCAGGGAGGGAAAGTATTTTAAGTTTTTCTACATTGGTCTAACAATCGGCAGGTAGGGGGGCTACTAGAAAATACCAGGGATTTTATCTTTATATGGACTGGTGATCAGAGGGTGGGGGGGGAATTGTACACCAACTAATTGTTTTTATATGGGGCTGGTGACTGGCAGGTGGGGGACCACTAGACACCAGGTATTTTTTTTTATATGGGGCCAACGATCAGTGGGTGGGGGACCACATTTTTTTACCTTGGTCTGGCGATTAGTGGGGTGCAGTGGGGGGCAATCAGTGTGTGTGAGGGGGTTAATGGGTTAATGAACAAAACTGCAGGGGAAAAGCTGCAGTGCTGAACACTGACAGTGATAAGTTCTGTGGAAATTTTTCCTATAGTTTAGTACACTAAACTGCTGTTCTTACATTTATTCTGCCCTTTCAAGGTGGAATTTCTGCAAAAGTTAGCAAAATGATTTCCAAACTTTTGCAGAAGCAAACGTTTGACTTTTTCAGACATTCCGCGGACAGAATTTGTATTTTGCACACCTCTAGCAGTTAGTGGTGAACTTATGTCAGTTGGTTGCTGAAATCTCTGGGTTCATCCTGTAGTCAGTGGCAGTGGTTGAAAAATAATTCTGAAATAATTCCTCTAATATCAGACTCTCAGAACAGGTTCATTGGCTTGTTTGGCCAATGTATGCAAACTAACATTTTGCCAGAATGCCTTGATTGTAGGCCTGAAGTTGTGCCTACCAAACCATGTTTACATGCTTTCCAGGGTAAAGATAAATGACCTGACTATGAGAGTCATGAGCACATGTTGTAGTGCATGTAGGCCCAAACAATATAGGGAAGACAAAAGAAATAAGATTATAAAGGACTATCAAAAATGGGAAGAAAGCTGAAAGATGGGGGTGGTAAAGTGATTTTTTTTCTGAAATTCACCCTGTTCCAAGGGCAAACATTCACAGGAAAAAACAGATAGGAAGAACAAATAGATGGCTTATAGATAGGAAAATACAGACAGGAAGAACAAATAGATGGCGTAGGAGGAAAAACCTAAATTCATCAATAGCTGGCTAACTTTTGACAACAGAGCAGATCTGTACACTAAAGATGGATTGCCCCTTAACAAAAGAGGGACACGCCAGCTTTGAAATAAAATATTAAATGTTATCACAGGCAATTTAAACTAATTAGGCAGGAGCCAAGGCACGGGGTCAAAATGTTGCACGATGTGATGCCGCATGCAAAATCACGCTGCCAATACAGCGTGATTCTTCCACATCTTGACATAGGTCTTGTATGGTGGGGCTCTGCCCCACCCCCGTTACAGATGGCTGCACTCTGAACCCCCCAACAAAGATTCTCAACTCCTGGGGGGGGGTCAGTGAAATCACACTAAAGTGCAAAAAAAAAGTAAAATGTTCTGGGACCGGGAATCAAACGCTGTCCCAGATGCAGTGCCTGGGTTCCTTGCTGCAATGGCTCAGTCCATTGAGCCACGGCATCTGCTTGGTGGAACTCTGTCCCAGCAGAGGTCTTATCCTCTGCCTGGGATAGTGCGATGGTGCAATACCATGTACAGCAGTATTTGCAGTATTGCACCACTCGCTGTGTCAAACAGCTCTATTCTGGGTTAGCTGTAATGTCATATACTATTCAGTGTATGACATTATGACCCGGTAGGGGGGTGAATGGAGGAAGATAGGTCAGTCATGAAATCTACACATACAGATACCTCTAACACACTAAGAGTAGATATCGCATCCAGGAAGCAGTGAACATCTGATGAGTAGATGTGCATTTTAATAAATGGGTGCATTTTGAATAAAAAGAAAGGGGAACTAGAGGCAATAATGGACAAGAGTAAAACAGAAATTGTTTATATGACAGAGACGTGGTGGGAACAATGCACTGTAAGGGACACTGAAATACCAAGGTACTCATTGTACAGATTGGACAGAGGGAAGGGGCACTGTGATCTGTGTCCAAGAATCTATTGAAGCTACTGACATCTCCCCCTAAAATTAAACCATCTAGTACTATAGAAACCATTTGGTTGCAAGTCACTTTGCAAAACAAGAAAAGTGTATTGTTAGGACTGTGCTATAGATCCAAAATCTTAATGAAGAGCAACATGTTGGTATTATAGAAGAAATTCAGGCAGCAAGTAGAATTGGGGGCCTACTTTCAGGTGATTTTCACTTGCTAGATATAGACTGGGGAAGAAAAACTGGAAGGACTGGACACTGTAAGATTTTTCTAGAAACAATAAAACATTGCTTCCTAACCCAGTATTTCTCAAAACCCACTAGGGGAGAAATATCTTAGATTTAGTTTTGGCTTCAAGTGAACTTTGGATAGAAAACATCACTGTAAAAAAGCCACTAGCAAACAGCAGCCATGTGATGGTCTACTTTTTGGCAGCTGTGACAATATTAAAGCTTATTGGATGCACTCAGTGTCACCTTTACAAACAAACTCAAACAGATAGAATTAAAATAGATTTAGGTAGAATAGGATTGGAAGAAATATTTAAAAAAATAAAACACTGAAAGTGAATGCACAATATTTAAAAACATTGTCATGGAACTATGTTATAAAAATATCCCCCACATTAAAAGGTATAATGTAAAGGGAAAATAAACCAAGTGGCTAACAAGGCAAATTAAACAGGAGATTATAAAGTACATTACTTTTCATAGGTATAAAGCAGAAGAAACAATGTCAAACAAGTTAAAGTACAAAAACCTAGTAAAAAGGTACAAGAACCTAATTACTAAGGGAAAGTGGAGAATGGAATTAAAATTGGCCAGAACGGCAAGTAGGGCAAATGAGAAAATCTGTTATGGGTACATAAATTGTTTGAGACAGAACTCGTCATCATTGGTAAGTCTACTCAAGCAAGAAGATATGACTTTTACTGATCCATATGAGATGATCAAGCAATTAAATAACTATTTTAATGCTGTTTACTTGAAACAGAATATGTCAAAAATGGTATTACCAAATACAAATACTGCCAAACAGACAGACACAGGTTGGGTAATGCAGATGATGATCTTTGAGAAAATTAAACTTTGTAAAAAAACAGCTCAGCACCAGGTCCTGATGGAATATTTATTTATTTAATTTATTTATATATGTCTTTGATAACTGGGCATACACTGATCCAAAGGACCATTTTCAGGCACAACCCAAGTCACAGCATGGCACATTAAGCAATACAGGTGGGGAGAACAACAGTAAACTAAGGCCTCAACATGAGGTGCAGGAAATTACAGAACAAGGGGTCATTACATAAAGTGCAATTAGATAAGAATACAAAGTGTCAAAGACATTCAGATATAGGTCAAAAATACATAGTCACAGGCCAGGCAACAGATGGAATAACAACTAATATGCTGAAATTAATGGGTATGTATATCACAGCACCTTTACAAATAATATATAGTCAATCTCTTGGTGAGGATGAGGTATCCAAAGATAGGAAAGATGCACATTTTATACCAATACACAAAAAGGGTCCAAAGCTGGCACTATGCAATATAAGTCAATTAGCCTCAGCTCTGAACTCAGAAAACTACTGGAAGCAGTTATTAAGGATGAGATCCAGGCTCAAAGGGAAAAGACAAATTCTTTAGATAGGCAGAAACATGGATTCTGCAGAGATCGATCTTGCATAATGCACTTGCTGATATTTTGTGAAAATGTAAGCAGGGAATTACTGTAGATGGAAATCACCCCATTGGCATTATCTACCTGGACTTTAAAAAGGCCTTTGATTTGGTCCCTTACTGGTCTATTATAGAAAGAATAAAGTAACTTGGGCTAGACAGTTCATTACTAAACTGGTTAGCAGCATGGGTGATAAACAAATCCCAGTGGGTTAAAATAAATAGGCACCGGTCCTCAAAATGCATTGTGACTAGAGGTGTGCCTCAGGGATCTGTTTTGGGACCAATATTATTTTAGAAGACAGTAAAATAGGAGGGGTATGTGAAACAAATTAACAGATGGAATACATCCAATCTGAATTGAACGACATAATGAACTGGGAAATAAAATACTGTAGGTGATGCAATTCAACATGGACTAATGTGCTGTAAGACTTCTAAGAAGGCACAACCCATGCCAGCATTACAAAAATTTGAGAATAGCATACTAAATAGTACAGAGTATGAAAAAGACCTAGGGATCAGAGTAAACAAAATCAAATCAAATCAAATCATCTTTATTTTTATGGTGCCTTTCAAAACCAAGGCGCTGTACATAAAAACCATATACATAAAAATAAGATTTTAAAACAAACATTAAAACATATCATCCGAACTAGGAAAAGCTAAACTAAATAAATATGTCTTTAACTCCATTTTAAATCTATCAACAGTTGGGCATTCTCTCAACCAATGAGGTAGAAAATTCCATAGGGATGGCGCTGAAAAAGCGAAAGCACAGGATCCTGATGTCTTTAATCGAACCCTGGAAATATCCAGCAATCCCTCGTTGGCGGAACGGAGAGGACGGAGGGGGCAGTAGGGTATCAGGAGATCTTTCAGGTAACCAGGTCCCTGATCATGTAGGGCTTTAAAGGTTAGTAAGCCACCTTAAAGGTGATCCGCCACCAAACAGGCAGCCAGTGCAGTTCGTGGAGCATATGTGTAATATGACTGGTTCTAGAAGTCCCAGTCAAAAGCCTGGCTGCCGCATTCTGCACCAGCTGCAGGTGGCGGATATCAACCTCAGGTAGCCCTAGGTAGAGGGAATTGCAGTAATCAAGATGGGTAGTGACAAAGGCATGGACCAATGTTGGAAGATTACCCGGAGGAACCAGATGTTTCACCCGGGTGATATTCCTCAGATGGTAAAAAGAGGATTTGATGACAGCTGACACCTGAGATTTTAGGGTTAGACCGTCATCAAAAATAACGCTCAGATTACGCACCTGATTGGAGGTAGAGAGCGACATACCACAAAGTAATAAGCCTGATGGTTGTCCAGCTCCCAAACCCGGCCCTGGATGACCTGGGTCCACTACCAGCACCTCAGTCTTATCCGGATTCAGTCTCAGCCAGCAGGAACTCATTCAAAGTCTGATCTCTGCAAGGCAGTTATTTAGCACGGAGAGTGCATCATCCTGTCTGGGCAGAAAGGACAAATACAGCTGAGTATCATCTGCATAGCAGTGAAAACTCAAACTGTATCCCCTGATGATATCTCCCAATGGCAGCATATACACTGCAAACAACATGGGGACTAGAATGGAACCATGCGGTACCCCACAAGGCAGGGAGTGAGTGCCAGAGGAATAAATTCCAGTTGCAACTCTCTGAGACCTGTCCATGAGCTAAGAATGAAACCATTTGAGGACTGTACCAGACAGCCCACAAAAAAACTACAGGTGCTCCAACAGCACACCATGGTCTACAGTGTCAAATGCAGCAGAGAGATTGAGAAGGACCAGAATGGCACATGCCTTTCGATCTCTAGCCATTAGGAGGTCATTCAATACATGGACAAGGGCAGTCTCCGTGCTATACTTCTTCCTAAAACCAGACTGGAGAGTATCATAGACATTGTGAGTTGTAAGATGATCATCCAATTGCAACGCAACCGCCTTTTCAATAACCTTACCAACAAATGGCAGGTTAGAGATAGGCCGGTAGTTGGCTAGACAATGTGGATCCAAGGAGGGTTTTTTAAGGAGTGGTCAAATGACTACCTCCTTGAGGGGGTCAGGAAAGACCCCCCTCTCCAAGGACTTCCAGACAATGTCAGCAAGGATCGGACAGATAGCTTCTACACATCCCACTAAAAGAGGTGTAGGACCCAGATCCAAACTACAACTAGTTGGTCGCAATGTTTGGATGAACTAAGGGTAGAACTAGTGACACTGCTGACTACTCTCTTTAACAAATCATGGGAGGATGGGGTGGTGCCTAAGGACTGGAGAAGGGGAGATGTGATTCATCTTCACAAAAGTGGGAGCAGGACAGAGGCAGGAAGCTACAGACCAGTTAGTTTGACCTCAGTGGTAGGGAAAATGATGGAATCACTTCTGAAGGAAAGAACTGTTGAGTACCTAGAGGCCAGTGATGCACAGGACCCAAGGCAGCATGGATTCATGATGGGAAGGTCATGTCAGAGAAATCTAATAGATTTCTTTGACTGGGTGACCAAAGTAGTAGACCAGGGAGGGGCTGTGGACATGGCCTACCTAGATTTTAGCAAGGCATTTGATGCAGTCCCACACAAAAGATTAATACACAAGTTAGCCAGCCTTGGAGTGGGCCCCAAGGTGGTAGCCTGGATAAAAAATTGGCTAGACAACAGGACACAAAGGGTAGTAGTAAATGGAGTACACAGTGAAGAAAGGAGGGTTACTAGCGGGGTACCGCAGGGTTCAGTACTGGGACCGGTCCTTTTTAATGTCTTTATAAGTGACATTGCAGAGGAACTGGAAGGAAAAGTATGTCTCTTTGCAGATGACACAAAGATCTGCAACAGGGCTGATACACAAGATGGAGTGGAAAGGATGAGGCAGGGACTTGGCAAGGTTGGAGGAATGGTCAAATGTATGGCAGCTCAGATTCAATGCAAGAAGTGCAAGGTAATGCACATGGGAAACAAAAACCCAGGGGAAGAGTACACAATGGGGGTGAGATACCGACAACAGTAAAAATGGAAAAGGACCTGGGGGTAATTATATCAGATGACCTAAAGGTGGGCAAGCAATGTGAGAAGGAAGTAAGGAAGGCTGAGGGGATACTGGGATGCATAGGAAGAGGCATCTGTTATGTTCTAACATTTATTCTGGTCTTGTTCAACAAACTCACACTGCAACAGGAGTAGAGCAGCTTTCATTTTTATTCAGGAGCCTCTCTAGTTACAGCAACGACACTCCTCTCTGCTCTCTTTCTAGCTTACACATATCGGAATGCTGCCCCCAAGTGGCAGAAGTAATGCAATGCATTACCATTTCAAATACATAACATTTCCTCCCTACTAAATTATATTGTTACCAAATGAACAAGTATTAGCATTATTAAGCTATTATTAAGATGGTTCATACTATGCTAGAGGTGGAGTGAGACTGCCCCAGGCCTCGAACCAGGCAAGGGGATTATTCTGCCCCAATAATCTGATCTGGCTCTCTAACTACACAAAACATTTTGTTTCTTTTAAATGTCTCACAGGTTCAAATGATCTGGATGTTTTGAAATTCGGGATGGATAACGTTTTTCGTGAGCAACCCTTGGCATAGCTGCCCTGTCTGGTACCTCCCTCCGATCCTCAGTTGGTGGTTGTACAGCCTCACCATTGCTCCTCTCCACCTCCTCCTTAGCATCTTCAGAAGGTGTTGAGACTTCCGTAGTGGGGCTTCTGTAAGCTACAGCAGATGGAATCCACATTTCCCATGGGTTTTCTTCCCTGGAGGTGTCCCCATCTGTGCGCTGCTGAAGATCTAGGAGCTGTTCAGCATGCCATTTCCATTTTCCTCCTGATTCAACATCAATTGTATACGACACTGGATCCATCTGAGATGTCACCACACCAGAGGTCCACTTCTCCCCCCTTCGGTAATCTCGAACAAGCACCTCTTGACCAACAATGAACTGCCTGTCCTTTGAACGAGCTTGCTGGTGCAGTATTTGAGATTCTTGGTTCTTCAAAACCTCTGATGCCACATCTGGCTTAAGCAAATCAAGACGGGAGTGAAGCTTACGCTGAAAAAACAACATTGCTAGAGATTCTTTTGTTGTAGCATGGGGTGTATTTCAGTATGCCAGCAGGAAGTTATTCAACTTGTGTTGTAAGGTCAAAGACCCCCCCGCTGATTTCAGAGCATTCTTCATGGTTTGCACAAAATGCTCCGCTAGACCATTAGTCGAGGGGTGATATGGGGCACTACGAATATGCCTCACACCATTGGACTTCAGAAATGCTGCAAAGTCACTAGAAATAAATTGTGGTCCATTGTCACTGACCAGCTGTTCAGGAATCCCGTAATGGCTAAACAGTCCTCGCAGCACTTGAATGATCTTACTGGTAGTAGTGTCCATAACTTGAATTTCGGGCCACTTTGAGTGGGCATCTATAACAATTAAGTACATGTGTCCCTTCCACGGCCCCGCAAAATCTACATGAATGCGCTGCCACGGTGCACCTGGCCACATCCAGGGATGTAGAGGTGAGGGACACGGCATTTTCTGAACACGCTGACAGGTAGTGCATGTTTTTGCTTGTTGTTCAATTTGCAAATCAATCCCTGGCCACCAAATATAGCTTCTAGCTAAAGCCTTCATTCTCACTACGCCTGGGTGTCCCACATGTAGTTCTTCCAAAACACGGGTGCGTAGCTTTGAAGAAACAATCACCCGGACACCCCACATCAAGCAACCTTGCTGTACTGAAAGCTCATTACGTCTGACATAGAATGGTGATAACTCACCGTGAATGTCCCAGTTCACAGTAAAAGTCCTTTTTTGTTACTAAGTCCAAGACTTGAGACAACACAGGATCAACTTTTGTCTCCTTTTTAATTTCAGAAATTGTGATAGGTAGTTTCTCAAGCTGACTGATTTAGAAGACATCGACAGTGTCCACTTTGTCACTGTGGGCTACTTGCAGAGACAATCTTGAGAGCCCATCAGCATTGCCATGAAGAGCCACCTTCTTGTATTCAATGCGGTATTTGTGAGCTTATAACAAGAGAGCCCAACGTTGCATTCTGGCTGCTGCCATGGAAGGAATACCTTTGTGGGGGCTGAAAATGGTCGTGAGGGGACAGTGATCAGTGAGGAGTGTGAATTCCCGACCATAGAGGTATTGGTGGAATTTGCGAACTCCGAACACTATTGCCAAAGCTTCTCTCTCTATTTGGGCATAGTTTTGTTCAGCTTTGCTGAGAGTTCTGGATGCAAAGGCAATTGGCTTTTCGTCCCCATTCAGTAGAACATGAGAAAGAACTGCTCCCACCCCATAAGGTGAGGCATCACATGCCAGTCTGATGCTCAGCTGTGGATTATAGTGAATGAGCACATCTTGCGAAACAAGCTGCTTTTTAGCCTTCTTAAGTGCACTCTCACAGTCCTTCATCCAACACCAGGACTTAGCCTTGTACAGCAAGCCATTTAGTGGGTTGAGAATCGTAGCCAGATTAGGAATAAACCTGCCATAATAATTTAACAGGCCCAAGAACGACCATAACTGGCTCACATTTTCCGGTGCTGGGGCATCCACAATCGCTTTTTCTTTCTCAGGCGATTTGTAGTAAGCCGCTGCATCTATGGTATAGCCCAAGTACTCAATGGAAGTCTTGAAAAATTCACACTTCTCCTTCTGGACACGTTAGCCAAAATCTTCCAATCGCTGCAGAACTGCATCCAGGTTCTTCAGATGCTCTGCATCATTCCTTCCGGTCACCAGTATATCATCCAGGTAACAGTGAACATTTGGAAGACCTCGTAAAACCTGGTCCATAGCTCACTGAAATATGGCTGGAGCTGATGCAATGCCAAAAGGTAGGCGATTATAGCAGAAGAGACCCTTTTGGGTGGTTATTGTGAGATATTTCCTTGAATTTTCATCTACTCTCATCTGCAGATAAGCATGTGACAAATCCAGCTTACTGAAGCGTTGGCCCTGTGCCAGCGATGCAAACAAGTCTTCAATGCGTGGAATTGGATACTGTTCCACACACAGAACTGGATTTATGGTTACTTTAAAGTCTCCACATATCGCACGGACCGTCTTTCTTTACCACTGGCACTACTGGCGTTGCCCAGTCACTACATTGTACAGGTGGACTCCCAGCTTCGGTTAAGCGGAAGGTTAATTCGGCCTCCACTTTCGGTCTGAGTGCATAAGGTACTGGGCGAGGTTGACAAAACTTTGGTTTGTGCTGTGGCTTCAAAAACACTCTTGCCTCAATGCCCTTCATTGTGCCTAGCTCCCCTTTGAATAAAGGAGCATGTTTGTGCAACACTGCTTCTAGAGTGTTGTGGTCACCCGTATTAACAGTCCTTATCTCCTGCCAGTTAAGGTGTATTTTCTTCAGCCATTCTCGGCCTAAGAGTGAAGGGTAGTTACCTTTAACCACATACAAAGGCAGTAGTGCCGTTTGCCCATTTATTTTCACCTGCACCTTGATGACACCTTCAGGTGAAATTGCCTCGCCGGTGTATGTCCTCAGTACAATGTCAGTCACTTGCAGGGGTAGATGACTCAACATCACTTCATACTTGCCTATAGAAATCAATGAGACTGCTGCCCAATTCCATTTTCAGTGGTTTCCCTTCAATTTCAGGTGTTACACAGATGGTTGCCATTTCCCCTTTAAGAGTCAGCACGTGCAATGCTAATTCAGTATCAGTGTCATCACTGCACGTTCCCTGTGTTTCCACATGATGTACTTCTCTCTTTCTACATTTCACAAATTGCTTCCCTTTGCTTCCATTGATTTCCCCTCCTTTCTTTTTCCCTCTGCACACTCGCCCAATGTGACCTTTCTTCCCACAGTTATGACATGTCTGTTCTTTAAACCAGCAGTCCTTATCACTGTGATTAGCCTTCCCACAACGACCACATTTATTAGGCTTCCTGGGAGAAGAGAAGGATAAAGCATTTACTTTCAGGGAATCACTTAGGTGCTGAGCCTCCCATGCAGCTGTTTCCATCGATAAAGCGATCTCTATCACTTTCTTGTATGTCAGCCCCGCCTCCGTTAAGAGACGCTTCTGTGTCGCTTCACTTTTCAAACCGCACACAAATCTGTCTCGAGGGCATCATCTAAATGGGTGCCAAACTCAGCAATGCTCAGCTAATTTCTTTAGAACAGCCGAGATATCATGCAACAGACTCACCCTCTGCTTGATTTCGCTTAGAAAGCAAAATCTTTCAGCAATCACCAGAGGCTTAGGAGAGAAATGTGTCTAGACCTCCACAATACTGGCAAAGTTTTCTCCCGGGCTTTTCTGCGCTATTAGACTTCTCAGCAAACTGTCGTTGTGCTGCCCATGACACTCAGTAACACAGCCACTTGTTTTTCATCACTTATATCATTTGCTGTGACAAAATGTCCAAATCTCTCAATATAAGTTGTCCATTGTTCCACATTTTCATCAAAGGCATCAATATGTCCTATGGTCACGGCCATCTTTTTGTGTCTTTCACGGGTTCACTCGTGGGTCCAAAAGTTATGTCTCAGGAAAAACCCTCACAGCTGTAGTTCATTCTGGTAAGGTACCTGAGAGTAACTAAACACCGCGTCGACAATTATATTATGTTCTAACATTTATTCTGGTCTTGTTCAACAAACTCACACTGCAACAGGAGTAGAGCAGCTTTCATTTTTATTCAGGAGCCTCTCTAGTTACAGCAGCGGCACTCCTCTCTGCTCTCTTTCTAGCTTACACATATCGGAATTCTGCCCCCAAGTGGCAGAAGTAACGCAATGCATTACCATTTCAAATACATAACAGCATCAATAGTAGAAAACAGGAAGTTGTTATCCCTCTGTACAGACAGTTGGTGAGACCCCATCTGGAGTACTGTGTGCAGTTCTGGAGACCCCATCTCCGCAAAGACATAGACAGAGTGGAGGCTGTCCAGAGGAGGACAACCAAAATGGTGCAGGGTCTGCACCAGAAGACATACGAAGAAAGACTAAAGGAGTTTAATATGTATACCTTTGAGGAAAGAAGGGAGAGAGGGGACATGATAGAAACTTTCAAGTGCCTCAAGGAATCAACAAAGTCCAAGAGGGTAGCATCTTTCAGAAAAAGTGATGTGCGAGAACAAGGGGGCACAATTTGAAGATAGAGGGGGGACGACTCAGAGGTAATGTGAAGAAGTATTTTTTCACGGAGAGGGTTGTGGATGCATGGAACAGCCTCCCTGAGGAAGTCGTGGAGTCAAGGACAGTGGGGGAATTCAAGAATGCATGGGACAGACATAAGGCAGTCCTAGTGGTGGGTAGGAGGAAGTAAGCTGTTGGTTAACTAGGATCTGCAGCTTATCTGTTAGGTAGGAAAATGGCCAGACTAGGTGGGCCAAGCGATCCTTATCTGCAGTCAAATTCTATGTTTCTATGATCTTCACAATGTCAGTGAACTCTAGCTGGCAAAAATCTGACCAGACAGACCGAGCACATTCCACTTCCTGTCGACCACTGCAATCCCTCATACAGGAGGCCAGATCGATGCCAGACCTGATGCTGGCAACCTTATCTGCAAAAAACCAAGCAAACTCCTCACATCTCAGCTGAGAAAAAGCTTCTCTGGGCTGGAGACAGATTGGATTGCACAATCTGTCTACAGTCTGGAAAAGCTGAGCCAGACGCTAACATGTTTGATATTGAAGATCAACATACAGAAATCACTGCAAAAGCAAATTGAGTGTGGTGGAAAATTAGGAAAACAATAAAAGTAGGGATGAGGTCATTATAATTGCACTATACAGGGTTTATATCCGACCTTTACTGGACTATAGTACTCAGCTGAAGACTCCTTTTAAGAAAAAAGGAATAACAGCCATTGAAAGGGTACAGAAGAAGATAAAAACAATCTCAGATGCAACAGACTTATCATACACAAAGAGACCAGGGGAGATAAAACTGCAGTCCCTGGAAGCATGACAAGTAAGAGGGAACTTGTTATTGATGTATGAAGTGATCTTTGACCCAGTAATGATGACCAAACTAGATTTTGATTTTAAGCAAGACATCAGAATTCCTACAGGTCATCCCTTACACATTAAGACAAAGAAATGTACTTACAGAGGGCCATATTTTCAAAGCCCTTAGAATGCCACAAGCTCCTAGAGTGCCAATCGTGTGGTGCACGGGGCTTGTAGCATTCTTTCTGCCAGTGATCAGGATTTTTAATCCTTTGCACCAAGTGCCACAAGTTAGATCAGCTTTTCCCTGGTCAAGCTTGTGGCATTCTAGGAGCCCTTTTTATGGGGCTTGTGCCAAATATCTGCCATCTCCTCCTGTCAGCCCTTCTTCGGGTAAAACCTCCTTCCTACTTTGTGCTCCTCATCTTCACTCTTCTCATTTAAAGCCCTTCGCTGCTACCTAGTCATCTGCCCCTGCAACTAGCCTCCCCCACTCCATTCTTCTACCTCTTTCCTGGTCTCCCCATCCTTCCCCATGCCTTCTCACCTCTCCTTTTGTGATCAACTAATAATCTTTACTGTGGTTTTTGGTATTTTGTTATACTTTTTTTTCCCCTCTGAAATGACATAATTTGCACTACTATGATCATAGCATCCAGTGCTTCTACTGCACGTCCTTTTACCACAGTATTTGCAATTTTAATGCAGTTTTAATCTAAATTAATTCATTATTTGTGATTGTTTTTTGCACTGTAAGCACTTTTGACACTCATTTCAATGCATGTTGTCTCCATAATTGAAAGGCTTGCCTGTATTTTGTGGGGGAAGAGCTCCTCCCCCACAGCTTATTTAAATAGATCAACTGACTTCCGCCTCTGCTTAGAGCAAGTCGCACTCGCTGTTGTGTCGTCGCTGGTCCATGGCTGCCCTGTCTTTTCCCCGCCGGTCCTGCCGTTTGTTTCTTCCCTAGTTTCACCCCCCCCTTCTCTTCCCTGTTATGTTTGATGTTGGCTCAAGCTTCTACCTGCCTGTTTGTTTTGACCTGCTTCCATTGTTCCTACGTTTCCTTCTCTTCCCCCCCTCCCTCCATTTGCCTTGTTCCCTGTTGTTTGTTCTTTGGTTTAGCTCTTCTGACTCTGCTGTCTGTATTCTACCTGCTTCCCCTTCTCCTGTTTAGTCTTTCTATCTTTTCTCCCCTCGGGCAGCCCGGCTCCAAGCCTAGTCCATCGCCGCTTAATTCTTTGTTCGGCTGGTGTGGGGGTTTCTTTCCCTCGCCGCCGCGCTGCCTACCTGCTCCGGCGCCTTGCGCCCGCTTATGCTGCATTGCTCTGAAGCTCCGCTGTGGCCGAACGCCGCCACCTCTGCTGGGCTTCTTCATTCAGCTGCTGCTTCTCATACCCCTGGCTTGTATTCCCTTTGCCCTTCCTGCCTGCCGTTGGTGCCTTGCTTTACCTTCTCCTGGATGGAGCTACTCCTGACGTCCTCGTTCCACCCTCTCCGACTCCGAGCTCAGCCTTGCTATGGCAGCGAGCTGTCATCAGGGTCTCCTGCCTCCCTCATCTGGAGCTCCTTCATCGACTTCTTTGGTTCACTGTTACATTGAGACTTGAGCCACACGCTTCCTGCAATTTGCCTTTCCAGGATCATCTGCAGTGCATTTCTCCTGTATTTTGGCATGTCCTGTGGCCTCGGCATGTCTACTGTGTTGCTGCGTTGTATCTTCCCTTGTAACCTTTGGGGCTCGCTTATGTTTGGGGCAGCATATAAGTACTGTAGCGGCATACCGGCCTAATTGCAATTCTCGGGCTCCTATTCAAGTGAGTTGGATTCCAACTGTCGGCCATTGTTTCAAAGTCATGTAAGGGATTGGGCGATTGCATGTCTTATTTGCCGTCAGCTACTTCGGGATTTGTGGCTGGGGAATTATTCCTATCTGGTGCCTTCCTTTAGCTCACTTGTGCAGCGATCTGCTCTTGCAGCATTCAAACCACTTGCAGCTCCCGCAGAATGTGGCTGCAGGTTTCATTCGTGGAGACGATGCGTCATTTTGCCTCCTCCTGATTTACATGGTTGCAACTCTTCTTTGCGAGTTGCTTACTCTGATCAGATTGTCTGGGTGTATCATTTTCTTGCCTGCATCCTTGGCTGCTATGTCTTTACTCCTCTGAAGCGCTTTCGTATTACTGAGTACTATATCCATATTGGACTTACTTCAGTTTCTCCTCAAAGGGATCCAGCTGCTTCATGTTCAGCACTTCGACCAGGACTAACTTTATGTCTCCTTCTTCCAACGTCTCAGTCACTACATCAATGTGCACATAGACTTGCCTTGCTATCCTTGGACATTTGCCATGCCTTCTCGCTTCAGTCGTTCCTTGCTCCTACCTCCCTTCAGATGACTACTCGCGCTGTGGCTGCCTGCTAGGAACTCCCTGCTACGGATTCAGTTCATCATTTGCCATTTAGCATATACTCCTTGGATGAGTTCGCCTGCTTCCTGCTCCCATGCCTACCTCATGCGGCTTGCCTTCATCTACAAATTGTTCATGTTCCCTTCTTACCTTACTTGCTCATGTTATCTGCTTCGCCCTCCAGGGCTTCAAGTCCTTATGAATGGCTTGACATTGCAATCTACTGCGTTCCTCATGAACTGGCTTCCTTCTACCCTATGTTTCCGTAATACTGTGATTTCTACTTACCAGGACGAACTTGGATATTCATATACATTTATCTCATATCTGGCCTTGCTGCTGTAGCTCAGCATTGGATCCACGTCCATATTCTCCTATCAGATTCCGATCATTTGTTCACATGCCTCTCCTCCTGGGAGACTTCCTTATCTGCTAGCCCTACTCAGCCAGTGCAACTCATCCTGAGTGGTTACATGTTGCTACCTCTGGATCTGCCATTTCTCCTACTAGTCACCCTGCATAACATACTTAATTTAGTGGCTCTACTAAGGAGTGGCTTGTCTACCTGTCACATAGAGCTAGTCACCTCTCTCCTTACCTCCCCAGCTGCTGGATAAACTGCTCTTGTCACCGGGGACTAGCTGCCACACTCTATTTCTACCACCAGACCTCTATGGGTCTACGACCTGCCTTTGCCCATCGGGCTGGGAAGTTTTGCTTACTTATAATCTACTTCTACGATCAGCCTTCGCCCATCGGGCTGGGAGGTTCGCCTACTGCATCTTCTTCTTCTATGACCTGCCTTCCCCATTAGACTGGGAGATTTACGTACTAATCGCTTGATTCTAGGACCTGCCTTCACCCTTCGGGCTGGGAGGATTGCATACTACTTCCTGCTTCTATGGCTGCCTTCGCCTGTCGGGCTGGGAAGTTTACCTACTACTCGCTTGCTTCTCTGACCTGCCTTCGCCCTTTGGGCTGGGAGGTTCCCCTACTTCTGTTCTACTTCTGCTTCACTCAGCTCAGGACCAGGTAATTCCATTCTGCTTATGTCTACCTGCCTCTGCTGCCTCAGCCCTGGACTCACTGATGCTTCACCTTTCGGGACATTAGTTGCCATTTCACCTTTGCTCCCCCTACATGCCTGATGTCTCCTACTTCTCCAACTAAGTGGCTGGTCCTCATGCTCAAAAGCTTTCCAATTGCCTCAGTGCTCATTCAGCGGCTTCCAGGTTTGCTATCGTGGCTGTATTGCCCTGTTTCCTTGGCCGTGGAATTATAGCTGCTTCTTTCCAGGACTTGGTTGGCGTCTCCTGCAGACTTTCATTCTCCAGCTTGTGCTCTACCAACTTCAGGCCTGTGACACTGCTACTTCATTGGACTCCACTTCTTCAGTTATCTCCATCTCAGACTCTTCAGGTCTCGTCTACTTCATGCCTCGAATTTGCATACCTTCAGTTCTCAATATTATTCCTCTCGTACAGTTGCCATGTCTCCATCTCAGGCTCTTCAAGGTGATTCGTGCCCATCCAGCTGATGGATTCCTATGCATCGTCGAGGGCCTACATTGCTTGATTTCTGCCGGCAGACATTCCTGAGTCTTGCTGGCCTTCCCATACTGTAATCAGCCACCTCTCTCCTGTCTCTCAAGCTGTCTATTAGCTATGTTTTCTTCAAGGGCTGGTTGCCACGTCCTGTTCTGTCTCATCTGCCTATGTTGGTGCAATCCTGCTCCTACTACCTCTTGCTTTGGATCCAGTTCGACTGACTTATTTCAATTGGGCTCACTTCATTCTACTACTTGGATGCTTAATAAATTGCACCAGTGTCTCCGATTATCATATACAGCATACCATTCCAGCTCAACTCTACAGCCGTTGCTTCATATCAATTCCTAAAGATTATATTTCTCATCAGAACTGAATTCGTCACTCGATAGCCTGGCCTCAAGCCTTCTCTCATTCTTCGTACTATACAAGCCCTATTAGAAACCTGGAAGTCGTACTACATCTAATTCATTCTGCCTCAAAAACATCAAGCTTGGATGCAATTATCTTCTAGTCTCCTGTATTGATTTCTCCAGTCATCAACTTCATCTCAAAACATCATTCAAATCCTTGGATTATGCCCTATCACCTGAAGTACGAAATACGGTTCTTCAATATATCTACTCTCCATCATTCAGAATTATACATGGATTCTCGGACTCAGACTTTATTGGAAGGAAATTATTCACTGGATATCTACAATTCAGCTTTCTTAAGCTCCATTCATCTGGATTGAATTCTACTAATTTGAATTTAGATTTAGCCGATTAATTTAGTTTAATTAGGATCTCTCTCCTTTAGTATGCCCAGAAGGATGGGCAGGTCAGTAGCCATGGGTCCTCAGAGGTTTCCCCCAAGGGGGTTTTTCCTCTCCTGAGTGCTACTGGTCACACTCTCCGGAGTTGGAGGAGGTGATCATCTGTTCTTATCATTAAAGTGTTATGCATGACTTCTTCAACATTCAGTTACTGAACAATCGTTGATATTTATTCTTTTTTGGGGCTCCATAATTCTAATCAAGCCTCCTTCCTTCCTACAGGTGGGATACTGAAAAAGGCCAAAACCATCAAATATTATCAAACGACTCAATTCAAGCATCCAAGTACCTAAGCACAAATCATTCTATGCTGGCCTCTGTATCCAACAACCATTTACATCATTCCACTATATGTTACATAAGCACTGAGCTATGAACCACACATAATTCTGTGACAAATGCAGTGATGGAATAACATAATGTATTCCTCAGCAAGTCTATGCTTTGTCTCACTGAGAACTGATCTATATGTGTCTCTCTTTAAATTGATGAATGCACTGAATGTACTATAAATGTTGTGTAGCCTGCATTTTGTAATTGTATGCTTTTAAGAACTTGTTAGCTCATGTTTGTGCAAACATATTTTTTTATTGAGAGAAGTGAATAAAACAATTGTACTGTACGTAGAAACATCACTGTGAATGAACATTTTCTCAATGACCTCATCCCTAGTGAACTAAACTTGAAACTTTTCTTCCTATCATATACCCCTAAAGGCCGCAACAGGAAACAAGTGTTTGCTCAGTTTCATTCTAGTCAATGAACTTAAATAATATCTGAATAAATAACTATGGAAAATAGACTGTTGTATTCTGTGCTCTCATTCTAGCACCTTTGTGAAGCATTAAAGTTCAGTAAGAATAGGGAGACAATAGAAAGAAAAATATGGTGCTGTAGGTACCAAACACCGTAAACGTTCCTTACTGGTATATTCCAGATGTTTATTTAAGTATCAAATTTAAGGAGTTTAAAAAACACCTGGAGAAAACATAATTGATACCAGACCTATTATTTTGTCCATGTTTTCTCCATTTACCCCACTCTACACAGTGACAAATAGGGCTACCACTGGGAAGGTGGGGGGGGCTGCTGCTTAGTCAGCCAGTAGGGTGTGTATAAATGGCTGATGGTTGCCTCATCCCACCTTGGTAGTCAAGGGCCTCACTACTACAATGCACTCTGTCTCTAGTCAGCCACAGAGTGAGATTCTAGGGTCTGGGAACCCCAATTTCCCAGGTGGCAGCCATCACACCAGTGGGATACACAAGAACATAAGAATAGAAGACAGAAGTTTTCACTTTTGTCCATTGAGACTGTCTCCTGTTTCTCAGTAGTGGCACCTATTTAGATTAACCTCCTGCATGTGCCTGTCAAGGCAGAATTTGACATCCTGCAAACTCTTTGCATAAACCACAGCCTCGGGTAACCCATTCCACATTCCCACTGTAAGAACTACTTCTTAATAAAATATAAAGGTTTTAAAATTTATTGACCTAGAGTAGTCCAGCTAAGATGTAACATACCATTTCAATAGGGTCATGCTTCTACCTATTGTTTACAGTTGGGTGGACTAAAGCTCTAGGAGACCAAGTGATTTCATTACTATCACATGTAAACCAATGACTGTGGAGGGATCTAAACTCATGATATTTTGGTTCATACTGCTGTACTTTAAACACTGAACTACACTGCTTTCCTAAAAAGCTGCAGATCTTTTTGCATATAAAGATCTTAGCATAAATTTGGGATTGGCAGTATACCTTAGAGGTCAGAGTGGAGAACTGTGAATGAGCTTGATACATCAAGCACACCTCGGTTTGATTCTCACAACCTCCACTAGCATACTGTGTGACTCCGAACAAGTCATTTAACCTCCCCATTGCTCCCAAGTCACCCCTGCAAACAGGCACGTGTGCCTAGTGGGACTTACCCAGTTACGAAAAGAATAATAATAAAAAAAAAATTCAAAGTCTCTTGTGCAAATGTAGATGATCTATATTACTGAATGCAAATAAGTAGAATTTGCTCATTTGTCTTGTTAAATCTTAGCCTGCAGTGTGGATTAGTGAAGCACAATTACCATGGGGAAAAAAAAACCTCTTCCTGGTAAAAAGCCTGCACAAAAGAGGAGCCAAGTTAATTAAAGGTTCACTGTATTATTAATTGAAATTACCTGCTTATCATGCAAATTGAATGGTTCAAGTTCCACAGTTCTAATTCATGTGACATTACTGTTCTATAAGCAACCCACTGTATTTCCTATAGATTATTAAGACACTAAAAGAAAAAAAAATCTACACCATTCTGAAGATGAAGAATGTTTACATGTTTATTTAACTAGAAATAATCATTTTTATCCACATTTAAGTGATCATGCCTAGGGAACAGAAATTTTTGTTACACATGGATGTACATCGGGCTACTGCATATTTCCATTGAAAAAGCACAAACAATGTTATTTGTTCAAAATATATTTCTGTATTTCTAAGGTCTTGGAGGCAATATGATTTTGTAATTAGGTAGGCATTATTATTCTATTTTAGTAATTACTTGATATTTGCACAGATGTAATAAATACAGTTCCCTACTCTAATGAGGAAATAAAACATTAAGGTAAGGCAAAACTAAGTAAGTTTATTTAAAAAAAAACACCTGAAAGAGCAGGTACTGTAGCTAACTAGTAAAAATAGGCTTAAAACTATTTCATTTACAACAATTAAGTTTAAAGATAGTGGCCCAGATATTCAAAAGGGTTGCGCCATGCGCAACAGGGGTGCGACATGCGCAAGTCCAAAATGCGCCATTCTGCGATATTCAGCAGGAGGCAGTTCACCACTGGCACCAGGTTGCGCTAGAGAGCAATGCAAATGAATGCATGCTCAACAGGAGGAGGATCCATGCATAACCTGCGCAGCCCGATATTCAGTCGGGTTGCGCAGAGTTGTGCATCATAACAACTCACGCCCGCACAAACTTGAGCCAAAAAAAAGGCTTAAGTCGAGGGCCACTCCACAGGTGAGCTGCTGCATTGCAGAGGAACAACACAGCAGCTGCCACCCCTGGGGCGGCAGGCGGGTGGATGCTGTCGCTCACCGGCCGTGGGGAGCGGGTGGAGGGGCTTCGTGGGTGGGTGGGGGACACTAGACACCAGGGAGATGTTTGGGGATTCTGCTGTGACATTCTGCCCGCGATCGGGCTTTACGGTCCACTGGACCACCAGGGAGTTATTCGGCTGGGGGGGGGTTGGCATTCTGCCCACGATCGGGCACTGGGGGTTTATGCAGGTTCTCGCCGCCGATCGGGCACTGGGGGTTTATGCAGGTTCTGCTCGCGATCGGGCACTGGGGGGCTATATGTACGGATTCTGCCCGCCGATCGGGCTATGGTGTGTGTGGGGGCGACATGTACGGATTCTGCCCGCGATCGGGCTATGGGTGATGTGGGGGGTCATGTAACTGTGATGCCCGCGATCGGGCTGCATTGTGCGTCGGTCCCCGACGGCTGCTGCCTGGCAGGGTAGCCAGGAGCAAGTCCTCGGGGATCGGCGCACCTACATGCAAATGGCATGCAAATGGGGCTACAAAGAGATGCAAATGGCCCCCGCGCCTTTGCATAAATTATGGCCCCATTTGCATGTCACCTTTGAATATCGGAAATTTGGCGTGGCGCAATGGTAGCTGCACCATGGTTGAATGCTCAACTCTGGCAACTTGCGGTGGCGCAAGTTCCACTGCATGCGCATGTGTTGTGAGTTCGGGCGATATTCCAGGAGTTGCTCAACAGCAACTCCTTTGAATATCACCCCGGCCACACCCCTGCGCAACTATTTTGAGCAGGGCAGGGGCTTGCGCCTCAGACTGGCGCAGTTTGAATATCTGGGCCAGTGTGTTCTAGCTATTTTTACAATCTCCTGTTATTGATCTACTAAATATGATAGGTAATGCATATCTCCTTGAGTCTTAGAAAAATGCATCTGACTGTCTCCTACTAATCTCACAGCTGCAGTGTTTGTGGTGCAGTTTGTTGTCATGGCAAGAACTATGATTTCATAAAGTAAGGCACAGTTGGAGGCAGTCAAATGCCTTTTATATCAGCATTTTAGATAAACTACTATGATGTGGTTTAAACACTATGAAGAAAAGTTGAAAATTAAAAAAATATATATCTTCTAGTAAATTACAATAGCAGAAATGTTATATTTATGAAAGTACATACTAAAATCCATAGCTTCTCTTTCACATGCTGTACTTTGCACCTAAATTGCATCAGCTATGATATCCTAGCAGGATTTTACTTAATGTAGCAAATCTCTTGCAAGGAGTAAAATAATAGTGCTTGCTGCCACCATACCAAATGACCCCATGTACTTAGCACCATCACATGATTTTTTTTCCATAACTACTTCTTACCTGTATAAAATTATGAAATTGTGTCAGCAATAAGTCTTTGGCTTGTGCTTTGCTGAGTTTGCCTTCATCATCTGTGTAGGTGTTAAAAATCAAGGATACAGTGGTGATAGCCTTCTCTAGGTCTGAGCCTTTGCTGAGGCCTAAGACAAGACAGAATAATCATTTTATTTTTGTTATTAATTCCATTTTTATAAAATGTAACATATCCATGTTAAGAAGATCAGTTTCTGTTTCTGTTAATATTGCAAGATCCACTGTAAGCAAGAATCAAAAACATGAAGTTATGAATGTTGCCAGCTAAAACTAATACAGATATTGGTAAATAGGGTACATGTCCACTTTATTAAGTTTATTTTTTCTTGATCTGCTTCCTGGCTTCACTGAACTCACCCACATATTCCTATTAGTTGGATTAATATGTCAGATTAGTACAGTATTTGAAGAAGAGAGTAAAGGTGTGTAAAATTGGTTAGGTCCTGGGGTGCATTATACATGATTTTCTTGACATTCCAGAAATGCAATTTTATGTTGACTTTAGAACTGCGTAGGCAACCAAGATTTTTAGATTGTTAAGGATTGGGTTGATCTGATCATGTCATTTAGTACATGGGAGGAGGCAGGCAGAAGCATTCTGGCCATTTTGCAATTTAGAGAGTTGGGAGTTTGATTAATCATATATCAAAGAGCTGGATTCCAAGATGGCCAAAACCAGTAAGCATGTACTAGTCTTAGTGCCTAGCCTGCAGCACAATTTAGCATGTACTAGCCAACTAATCCAAAGTCATCCTGGCCAGTAGGAATGGAAAAGCTGGTAGAGATCAGCCTGAGAGGCATAAGCAGGCATCAGGCTTGCAGGATATTGCCATTTTCTGCTGCTTAAGAGAGGAGACACCACCAAAATCATCTACAGTCCTGGTCACTACTCCTGGAGCACCAAGCAGCAGGAGGATCAGCTGTCAAGCAAGCAGATGTGGCCCAATTTCTAATGGAGAACCACTCCAAGGAGTTTTTTTTTGGAGATGAAGCATGGCTTCTCCTTGGCACTCAACAACCTTTACAGCATCCAAACGACAGTGTAATAATTATCAAAGAAGCTGACAGACTTGGACAGCTGGGTAGAATAGGTGGAGCATCAAATCAGCTGTAATGAAGACAGCATTGGTCCTATGGAGGTCCTGTTATCCTGAAACAAGAAAAAGATACCAATCCTGCAAGCTGAAATCAACAGAATAGAAAACCATATCCACTGAGAGAATCTCAAAATTGTGGGTCTCCCAGAAAGCTTAGAATGAGAGCACCCAGAAGAATTTTTCTCAAACCTTTCTGCGAGCTATCTGAAATTGGAGGGCTACAAGGGCATGATGGAAACTGAAAGGGTACATTGCATACTGCAAGACCACCCCACACTGGAGGAAAACCCAGGATTCATTTTAATTAAATTTTCTTTCCTTTTTTCCATAAGCACTTTATCCACCGGAGCCCTGGCAGGTGGCTATGGCCCTCTGAATGGAGAGACTCTCTCTCCGGTCCCATTGATCCCATGCTAGGTGGTCCCCGGTAGCTCCCCAATGGATTGCTCTCCATTGCAAGCCAGGAGCAGGTTGCCGCTTCTGCCCCCTCCCAGAGATCCAATCCAGAATCCAAGGACCACTTCTGGGAGTGGCAGACCATCATCAAGCCTGCCAGGGTTGTTTTTCCTTTTCTGCCTGGCCCCCCCTCCCTTCTGATGTAAGGACATTGGATCATGCCTCCTGACCTGTACTGCCCTCCAGCCACCACCAGAGGGCAGTCAGTGAGTGGGATGACTAGTCCCCCTTCCCCTGAGAGAGGAGAGCAGTCCTCTGGATGCTCAATCCTCTCTCCCCCTGATGACCCCCAGTGACCCAGGCTCGTTCTTGAACCTGGGTTGCCAGTGTGGTGCAAGGTGTGGTGTCCAGTGACTCAACCCTCAGTGCCACTGCACCAGTTTAAATTTTTCAAGTATGTGGAGAAAGAGTGGGTGCTTCTGAAGGTAAGAAAGGGTGGAGGGCCTAAGTTTAAAAAAAATATATATTACAAATGTACCTAAAGAAAGCCTAAGATTGTGGTTGCTCTGCCTTCACAAACAAAGCCTCATACAATGAAAGTTCAAAAAATTATTTATTTTATTCTCTTTTAGCACCCCTAACATTTCACCATATTTGATTTCTTCTGGAGAACTGTAATCAAGTTATAAATATAACTTTATGATTATAGGGTATATAATGTTGCATAATTCGTAACCTTTTTAAAAGTAGTGACTTAACAATTCAGTTTATAATCATTTTCATTTTTTTTATAAAAGCATGATTTTCAAGTAATTATGAATGCTTCATGCCTTTTCATATGCTAAGCCTTTACCTTTAGTTGCCTTTGTGGCATAACTGGTAGTGCAACCAGAACAATATTCCAGGTGACCTGGATTCAAATCCCAGCTAAAACACTAATTCTGTGGAGGGGCCTCAAGTGGATAGCAACCTCCATGTCCTTCTTTGAGGTGCTGCCTGTCCAGAGCATGGGGGAGGACAGAACACAATGCATCCATGACTTCAACACTTGGCTGAAGGAATGGTGTATGAGTAAGGGGTTTGGCTATGTGGGGGACTTGAGCCTCACCTGGGGGGATGGGGGCCTGTATAAAAATCCTCCCCCCCTCCTGCCGAGGAGCCTGAGGTCGTGAGGGCTGCACCTTGGAGTGCCCTCCCTGCCGCCGTGATTGCCGCTGCTGGTCGCCTAGAATCACCCCCGCCCCCCGAGGAGCCGACGAACGTTGAGGGCCGCTGAAAATCACCTGCCCTGCCTCCCCACAGTGCTCAGATCCTCCCCCCCTCTCAGTGCCCTCCTGCTGCCGTGATTGCCGCTGCTGGTCGCTGGAATCACCCCCGCCCCGAGGAGCCGACGATTGAGGGTCGCTGAAAATCACCCGCCTCTGCCTCCCCACAGTGCTCAGATCCTCCCCATCCGCTGAGGAGCCTGAGGTCGTGAGGGCTGCACCTTGGAGTGCCCTCCCTGCCACCGTGATTGCCGCTGCTGGTCGCCTGGAATCACCCCCGCCCCCCGAGGAGCCGACGATCATTGAGGGCCGCTGAAAATCACCCACCCTGCCTCCCCACAGTGCTCAGGTAATTTCAAGGCCTAAATCTACCGCCATGGCCCGCGAGTAACCTACCTGGGGACGCTGAAGCGGATCGCTGCTATTTCTGGCGCCTTTCTTCAGACTGGCGCACCCGCACCACCGTGACTTTGCTCTCGCTGTTTCAGCCGGTGCCCCGGAGCAGGACAGCGTGTTTGATGTGGTCTTTGAGTTGATCTTGAATTATTTTTAATGTGGGCAGGAGCTGGACAATGTAGGCAGTTTACAACCAACAAAGGAGTTAACCGGAGACTCGTGTGTGAGCAGAGGAAAACGTGGCACTTGCTTAAAATCTGAAGCTACATGTTTTGGTGCTATAATCCATGTGGTGTCTGGTGACTGGGATTGTGAAATGTCTGTAGCAACTCAGGCAACTTAAACAGTAGCTTTTTTTTTTTTTGCTCTGTGTCCCCAGATATCTATATTACAGTGAAACTCTAAGTAAAATTAATCTAATTGATCTATATTGTGGTTGTATAAGGGAGGCGCTGCCTCACGTCTGTGAGGGTAAACGATCAGGCTAATTTTAGGGACACGGACATTGCTCCTAATACCTTGTTGTACAGCCATTGTCTAGCCCTCGCGTGCTCCAGTACCGCCCACCCCCCAACGCTACTCCCCCTACCTGCCTACTTAACCTCTTCTTTCTCTCCCTCTCCACAGATCCTCCCCCCTGCCGAGGAGCCTGAGGTCGTGAGGGCTGCACCTTGGAGTGCCCTCCCTGCCACCGTGATTGCCGCTGCTGGTCGCCTGGAATCACCCCCGCCCACCGAGGAGCCGACGATTGTTGAGAGCCGCTGAAAATCACCCGCCCTGCCTCCCCACAGTGCTCAGGTAATTTCGAGGCCTAAATCTACCGCCATGACCCGCGAGTAACCTACCTGGGGACGCAGCGGATCGCTGCTATTTCTGCCGCCTTTCTTCAGACCAGCGCACCCGCACCACCGCGATTCTTGCCTCGCTGTTTGCAGCCGTGCCCGGAGCAGGACAGCGGTTTGATGTGGTCTTTGAGTTGATTTGAATTATTTTTAATGCGGCAGGAGCTGGACAATGTAGGCAGTTTACAACCAACAAAGAGTTAACCGGAGACTCGTATGAGCAGAGGAAAACGTGGCACTTGCTTAAAATCGAAGCTACATGTTTGGTGCTATAATCATGTGGTGTTTGGTGATTGGGATTGTGAAATGTCTGTAGCAACTCAGGCAACTTAAACAGTAGCTTTTTTTTTTTTCTGTGTCCCCAGATATCTATATTACAGTGAAACTCTAAGTAAAATTAATCTAATTGATCTATATTGTGGTTGTATAAGGGAGGCGCTGCCTCACGTCTGTGAGGGTAAACGATCAGGCTAATTTTAGGGACACAGACATTGCTCCTAATACCTTGTTGTACAGCCATTGTCTAGTCCTTGCGTGCTCCAGTACCGCCCACCCCCCAACGCTACTCACCCTACCTGCCTACTTAACCTCTTCTTTCTCTCCCTCTCCACAGATCCTACCCCCTCCCCCGAGGAGCCTGAGGTTGTGAGGGCTGCACCTTGGAGTGCCCTCCCTGCCGCCGTGATTGCCGCTGCTGGTCGCCTGGAATCACCCCGCCCCCGAGGAGCCGAAGATCGTTGAGGGCCACTGAAAATCACCCGCCCTGCCTCCCCACAGTGCTCAGGTAATTTCAAGGCCTAAATCTACCGCCATGGCCCGCGAGTAACCTACCTGGGGACGCTGAAGCGGATCGCTGCTATTTCTGGCGCCTTTCTTCAGACTGGCGCACCCGCACCACCGTGACTTTGCTCTCGCTGTTTCAGCCGGTGCCTCGAGTTCTGCCAACGCCACGCCAGCTCGGCTCCCCACCACCCCACCACACCCTTGGTCGGCTGTCGCTATATTGAGTTTCTGTATCACATGACGCGCGCCAGAATCAATCAGCCTACTTTCCCATCTGCAGGTTATATCTTCCAGCACTAGAGGGAGTCTGCCCTCACCTTCTACTTTTTCCTTGGGAAATGTCTCTACGTAGCTTATATCTTGCCGCTGGCTCTCCCTATCCCTCCCTGTACCTGCTCCCCACCCCCATATCCCCCCCTACCTGCCATCGACTAAAACACCCTCCCTCCGCCTCAGTACTCTGCATTCCCATCAGACTGCCCAACAACTATCTTCCTGGCTATCCCCCATATCCTCCTGCACTCTGGATCACCTCACTACCCCCACCCACCCACCACCTAAGTGCTACTCTCAGTATTGCGATTTCTATCACAAGAGGTCCCTCTCTCGCTAGCGCCCACGGTTCTGTTCTCCTTCCCATCCCATGCACCTCCTGGTACGGGTCTCGTCGACCACTTAGATACCCCTTACCCCAGCAACCAGCACTCCAGGCACCCACCTTACTGCTGCTACTGCTCTCCGCAATGTGCACCGAACCTGGGGCCCGCCTGCTCCCATACCTCAGCCTACTGGAGGCAAAGGCCTCTGCATCGCCTTTATCAATATATGCAGTCTCCCTAAGAAAACTGCTGCCCTCCAGTGCTGGGTCTCCCAACACGCCCCTAACATTCTCATGCTTGCAGAAACCTGGCTCTCCTCCCGCACGCCCGACTCTGCCATCTCTCTTCCAGGTTTTTCCCTGTTTAGGGCCGATAGGATGGGCAGGCGTGGTGTGGGGTGTGCTATTTACCTGTGCGACTCGCTCCTCGGTCATGCCCTCTCCAACCCCGAGCTTAGCTACGGGGCGCAAGCCATTACTTTAAAAATCTCCCCCACCCAGGTCATGGCGCCCTTTATCTAACCGTGGCTTATCTACCCCCAGGGCCTAAAAAAGATCTTGCGGTCGCCTCCCTTCTTGACTACCTATCCGCTCTACCCCGGAAGGCCGAACAACTAATCTTGGGCGACCTAAACACCAACTGGCTCAGCCCATCTTCTGACAATATTAAGAACGAGCTTGCAGCCCTCGACCTGTCCCAATTGGTCACCCAGCCCACTAGGATTAACAAAGTAACAGGTACTAGTTCCCTTCTGGATGTAGTCCTCTCCAACCGGCCTCATAAAATAGGGTCTGTGCAAGTCCTTGCGGACTCACTTAGCGACCACTCCCCTATCATCTGCTCTTGGTCATCCCCCACTCAGCCCGGTGTACTGCAGGACCCCGCCGCTTTTCCCCAGAGGTCTTGTGAACCTCAAACGCCACCTGGCCAATGTCAACTGGACCCCAGTGGCTCGCGTGACCTGACATCAACTCTGCCTCTAACTTACCTACCACAGTTTTCAACCGTTTGTGATCTGTTTGCCTTTTCTGCACTCCGGGTTAAAAACGGACTGCTGCATGGATAACCCCAGCACTGATCCTACTACTAAAAAAAAGGGATGACCTCTGGCACACAGCTAATGACTCTTGTAGATTGGCCGATAGGCAAACCTACAGGGCAGCCCGCAATCAATGTACCTGGACCATCAGGCAGGCTAAAGCTAAATACTACCAGGCAGCCTTGACATCCTCCTAGGGCTCGTCCAGAGCTTTCTGGGACAACATAAAAGAACTGAATGGGAATGTCCGCTCCCCTCATCCCAGATTGTCATAAATGGGCTGTCTCCACTGACCTGCCGTGTATCGCTGACTGTCTTAATAAGACTTTCACAGATCGTGCGTCCTTCCTGCCCACTTTTTTGACCCGGTTGCCCCACCCTCTCCTACTCCAACTCCCTGGCCACAATTCCAATTCCAAATGATCTCTCCACATGATGCCAGATCTTTCCTACTAAGATCCCTTGCCTCTCAGAACCCAAGTAGTGACCCTCTCGACTCCAAAATACTTCGCCTCATGCTTGATGTCATGCTTATCCCCCTCACGCTTATCATAAATAAATCCTTATGCCTAGGCCAATTCCCGGAGGCCTGGAAGCATGCTGAAATAACTCCCATCAACAAGTCTGGGGACTGTACTCTACCAAACAACTACAAGCCCATCTCCATCCTCCCCCCCCATCCAAAGCGTTAGAAAAAATCGTAAACACGCAGCTCACGGAATACCTATCCAAACACAACCTCTTATGTCCGGAGCAACATGGGTTTCATCCTGGCCACAGCACATCTACTGCCCTCCTGGATTTCTCCCACCACATACACTCCGCACTTGACAATGGCCTGCTCGCAGGGGCGGTTTTCATAGACCTTTCCAAGGCCTTTGACACGGTGTGCCACCCCCTGATCTTACTCTCTCTGAGCAAACTGGGCCTCTCTCCCACCCCCCTTAAGTGGTTCACAAGCTACCTTCACGACAGGACCCAAAGATTAAAGCTAAATGGAACCCTCTCCCCCAACCTACCTGTATTCTCTGGGGTCCCTCAAGGCTCCATTCTTGGACCGACTCTTTTCAGCCTATTCCTGAACACCCTCCCTAGTTCCTGTTCCAGCAAAATGCTACTCTATGCAGATGATGCCGTAGTCCTAGCTACTCACTCGGATCCTCTCTCTCTCCAAGGCATATTACAAAACGCGTTCCTTCAAACTGAAAAATGGTTCAACAACCATCGCTAGTCCTTAATCTGAAGAAAACAAAGTCCATGCTATTCTCACATAGGCTAAACAGCGCCAAGGACTTTCCCATCCACATCACCACCAGCATGCTCCTCCCAATTGAACAAGTATCATCCTATAAGTACCTGGGCATCACCTTTGACTCCGGCCTTACCTTCCATGTCCACCTCAAAGCCTTGTCATCTGCCATGAACTCCAGGATCGGGCTTCTCACCGCCACAAAGACTGCCTCCTGAACCCGCTTTAAATTAGCCATCGCTCCATCGGTATTATCGCTGGCCGACTACGGGCTCCCAATCTATGCAGCTGCTGACACCACTGCCCTCATCCAAGGTCCAGACCGCTATTAACAAAGCCTGTAGGCTCCTTATCGGTGCCCACAGCAGAACCCACACCTGTCTGCTATACTCCAGCACAAATATACTCACCTGAGGAAAGACTGAAATATCAAACCTGCCTGCTGGCTAACAAGTCTTTGTCAGGCCTTTGCCCTCCTGGGGTCTCTGGACCCTGCAGCTGGCTAATAGGTCCATGCCCACCCACAAGTCCTCCACTGCCACCTTCATTGTTCCGAGGGCCAAGACCTCTCGCTGCCAAGGTCCTTTCACCACTTGGCCCCGTTTGTTCAACTCCTCCCTGAATCTATCTCCAAGATCCCGGGATTGGCCGCTTCAAAACCACCCTCCGTAGCATATCATTGACAGCTGATGCTGCAGATGCCTGTAGCTAATCCGTCCCACCCACCGTTTTTTAAGTCTAACCACTAGTTGTGTGATGTATCTATTTGCTTTGTTACAATGCGTAACCCTACAAATGTTTGTACCAGTATAGCTGCTGCCTGTAATCTTTATTTTAAAGTGTGTCTATGTATTTTCACCCGTGTGTTCATCCCTGTCTCTATTCACTTAATTGTTGTCTCCCCCCCTTGCGACGAGGTACCTTTGTAAACGAGTCCATGACTCAAAGGTTGTAAAACTGATTGTCTCCAATAAATAAATAAATAAAAGAGATGGCCTGTATTCTTCTACGGTGGGAACCACAGTCCTTTCCAAGAACTTTAAAACATCCTTGAGAAGGATTTAAACTTACCTGACTTCCTTGAGAAGGATTTAAACTTAACTGACAACAGGAACTTCCTGTTTGGGAGCAGGAAGAGAGTAATCACAGAGCCACCAAAGACTTGCCATCCTAGAAGGGCAAGAGTAGCTCTCCATCCCCCCCCAGCTGCTGGAGGTCTGACTCTGAGCAAGTAAGGAGACTACTGAGAAATATAGGAACTTCTTGTCTCAGAACAGGAAGACCAGGAGCTAAAAGGGCACAGAGGCAGTAAGTAGGTAGGGAGAGAAAAAAAGAAGTAAACAAACAGAGGAAAGAGTAAGTCTTCCAAACAACAGTTAAGAGGGCAGAAAAAAGACATGATGGGAGTGGTACAGTGTAGTGGCTGTGGAGCAGCAGTCTTCCGGGAGACATTCTGGAGGATGCAGTGTTGTTTCATCTACAGACACCTCTCTGGGCTGAGGGAGGAGGTTGCTCATCTCCAGGCTGAGTTGGCCAGGATTTGTGGGACCTCCTCTTCCACCCAGGGACCACCAGGGTCACTGCCATTGCCTCAGAGGTTGCCAAGAAAGAGGAGTGGTTGGACCACAGTGGGCTCAGGGAGGGTGAGGGTGGTGGAACAGAGGCACATCCCTCCAGTTGTACCTCTCCACAATTTCTATGTCATTCTGGAAAAGTGTGGTTCCTCTATGGAGGTACCTACAGTGGAGACCAAGGAGTATGCTGGAAACCTCCACAAAGGAGACCCACAGGAGGGTGGCATGGGACTCCACAGGGGAAGGAAACAACTCCTTGTTGGGGACTCCATTGTTAGGAAGGTAGAACTGGGGGAGGAAGGGGAGATGTAGGTAAGGTGCCTGCCTGGCACCATGACTTGGAGGGACAGGGAGCGAATCCTCAGGATCACAGGAGCAGCTGCACAGGGAAGGGAGCTGGATGTCATTGTCCACCTAGGGACAAATGACTTGGCTAAGAAAGGGATCAGAGCAGTGCAAGAAGCATTTGTGGAGATGGGGAGGGGCCTTAGACAAATAGTACACATGGCAACCTTCTCAGAGGTGATGCCTGTCTATGGCACAGGTGAGGCTAGGGTGCTCCACACCATGGGATTCAATCAGAGGTTGAAAAACTGGTGCAGAGCTCAGGGTTTTGGCTTCATTGGGCACTAGGAGTCCACCTGGAGGGATGCAGGCCTATACTGGGGTGACAGTCTGCATCTGTCCAGGAGGGGAACCAGGATCCTAAGTGATAGGTTTAAATACTTCATTGGCAAGCATTTAAACTAGCCAAGGGGGGAGGCATTGGAAAAGAGCAGGAAAATCCTAGCCCACCCAAAAAAATCAGGGTAATAAGTGAGGTAGACACCAACCTAGAGATGTCAATAGGGAGAAGCACAGGGGTAAATGGAGCAAGTGACAAATGCAATAAGGACAGGGATGGGGCAAAAAGGGGTAAGGCCATCATGAAATGGAGGGTAATGAGTACCAATGCCTGTAGTCTGGGCAACAAGCTCCTTGAACTGGTGGCATTGAAGAGGGATGCCTGGATATCATAGCAGTCACAGAAACATGGTACACAGAGAACCATTACTGGGATGTTAACATACCAGGGTACACAACCTACAGGACAGACAGGGAAGGCAGAAGGGGGGGAGTAACTTTCTATGTAAGGGAAGGGATAAAAGCAATTGAACAAAAGAGTAAACAGGGAGGAGAGGAGGCACTGTGGGTCACCTTAGAGACTGGAAATGGCACCACAATCCACACAGGGGTTGTATACAGACCCCCATGTCAGGGGGAGGGAATGGACAAGGATATGATAGAAGGCATACTTAGGATGGCAAAGAAAGGGGAGATACTGTTGATGGGGGACCTGAATGTGCCAGATGTTAACTGGAGCACCTTTGCTGCAGCCACATCCAAAAGCAGGGCCATTCTTGGTGCCCTTCAGGTGGCATGCCTCAGACAGCTAGTTTTGGAACCTAGTCGTGAGGGAGCACTCTTAGACCTCGTACTCTCAAATGGGGACAGTGAGAGGATCTCAGATCGAGAAGTGGATAGTCATTTGGAAACAAGTGACCACCAAACAGTGTGGTTCATGATAAACTCAGCTACAGAGTCAAGCCATAGAAAAGTGAGGGTTCTGGACTTCAGGAGGGCTGACTTTGGCAAGATGGGAGAGTGCCTTAGAAAAGCACTAGGAAACAGGCTAGAAGGAGGGGTGGAGCAACAATGGGGAAATATCAAAACTGCCATCACAGAGGCAACAAGCCTTTGTGTGAAGCAGATAAATAAATCAAAATTAAAGAAAAAGCCACTATGGTTCTCAAAAGAGGTGGCGGTGAAGGTTAGGAAGGGAAAATATAGCATTTCTGAAGTATAAGGAAACACAGAAGGTGCAGGACAGAGAACTGTACCAGTCAAGGCAGAAGGAAGCAGGGAGGGTAATCAGAATAGCAAAGGCACAAACTGAGGAAAAGATAGCCAACTCAGTTAAAGAAGGGGGATAAAACCTTTTATAGGTATATCAGGGAGCGTAGCAAGACAAAGGGAGGGATAGTGAGGCTGAATAGAATGGATGGTGGGTGGGCAGATAGCGACAGTGAAAAAGCAGGGATACTGAATGAATACTTCTGTTCAGTATTCACAAAACAGGGTTGATACACAAGAAGGCGTGGAAAGGATGAGAAGGGACTTGGCAAGGTTGGAGGAATGGTCAGAAGTATGGCAGCTAGGATTCAGTGCAAAGAAGTGCAAAGTAATAGAAACATAGAAACATAGAAGTTGACAGCAGATAAGGACCGCAAGGCCCATCCAGTCTGCCCATTTTTTCTACCTTATAAATGTGCCATCGGCCTTGCTCTGTCAGTGACCTATCTATTCATAGTCATTTGTATTGCTCCCTTATGCCTATCCCATGCCTGTTTGAAGCCCTGCACTGTATTCATAGCCACCACTTCTTGTGGTAAGCTATTCCATGCATCTACCACCCTTTCTGTGAAAAAGAATTTCCTCACATTCCCCCTTAATCGGCCTCCCTCTAATCTCATGCTGTGTCCTCTTGTCCTGCTATTTTTCTTATATTTAAACATGTTAGACTCTTTCACCTTGTTTATGCCCTTAAGGTGTTTAAATGTCTCGGTCACCTGGGAAATGCACCTTGGAAACAAAAACCCAAGGAAGATTACACAATGGGGGAGATAGTAAGAACAACAAAAATGGAAAGAGACCTGGGGATAATCATTTCAGATGACCTTAAGGTTGGCAAGCAATGTGAGAAGGCGGTAGGGAGGGCTGGGGGGATACTGGCATGTATAGGGAGAGGCATCACCAGCAGAAAACAGGAAGTTGTTATCCCCCTGTCCAGACAGTTGATGAGACTCCATATGGAATACTGCATCCAGTTCTGGAGACCCCATCTCCACAAGGACATGGACTGGATGGAGGCAGTTCAGAGGAGGGCAACTAAAATGGTGCAGGGTCTGCAAGAGAAGCCATACGAGGAGAGATTAAAGGAGCTTAATATGTATACCCTTGAGGAAAAGAGGAAGAGGGGGGACATGATAGAAATGTTTAAGTACCTCAAAGGAATCAACAAAGTCCAAGAGGGTAGCATCTTTCAGAAAAAGAGGTGTGCAAGAACAAGGGGACACATTTGAAGATAGAGGGGATGTCAGGGGCAATGAGGAAGTATTTTTCACAGAGAGGGTGGTGGATGCATGGAACAGCCTTCCTGAAGAGGTTGTGAGGTCTAAAACTGAGGGAGAATTCAAGAATGCATGGGACAGACATGAGGCAATTTTTGTGGGGGCTAGGAAGAAATAGGCTGTTGGTTAAATAGGATCTGCAGCTTACATAGAAACATAGAATTTGACAGCAGATAAGGACCACTTGGCCCACCCAGTCTGCCCATTTCCCTACCTGATGGATAAGCTGCAGATCCTAGTTAACCAGCAGCCTACATTTCCTACTCCCACCCCCTAGAATTGCCTTATGACTGTCCCATGCATGCTTGAATTCCACCACTGTTTTTGACTCCACAACCTCCTCTGGAAGGCCATTCCATACATCCACAACCCTCTCTGTGAAAAAATACTTCCTTAAATTACCTCTGAGCCACCCCCCCTCTATCTTCAAATTGTGCCCCCTTGTTCTTGCACAACTCTTTTTTTGAAAGATGCTACCCTCTTGGACTTTGTTGATTCCCTTGAGGTACTTGAAAGTTTCTATCATGTCCCCCTCCTCCTTTCCTCGAGGCTATACATATTAAGCTCCTTAAGTCTCTCTTCATATGTCTTCCGGTGCAGACCATGCACCATTTTAGTTGCTCCTCCTCTGGACAGCTTCCATCCTGTCTATGTCTTTGCAAAGACTGGGTCTCCAGAACTTCACACAGTACTCCAGATGGGGTCTCACCAGCTGTCTGTACAGAGGATAATAACTTGTTTTCTACTGGTGATGCCTCTCCTAGGCATCCCAGTATCCCCAGCCCTCCTTGCTGCCCTCTCACATTGCCTGCCCACCTTTAGGTCATCTGATATGACTACCCCAGGTCCCTTTCCATTTTTGTTGTTGTTAGTATCCCACCTCCATTGTGTACTCTTCCCTGGGTTTTTGTTTCAGGTACATACCTGCACTTCTTAGCATTGAATCTAAGCTGCCACATTTGACCATTCCTCTAACCTTGCCAAGTCCCTACTCATCCTTTCCACCTCACCTTGTGCATCAACTCTGTTGCAGATCTTGTGTCATCTGCAAAGAGACATACTTTTCCTTCCAGTCCCTCTGCAATGTTGCTTATAAA
Organism: Neoceratodus forsteri; assembly: GCA_016271365.2. Taxonomy (NCBI): domain Eukaryota; kingdom Metazoa; phylum Chordata; order Ceratodontiformes; family Ceratodontidae; genus Neoceratodus; species Neoceratodus forsteri. Next base: position 813,603,793 of record CM028129.1, on the reverse strand, counting down.
GACATTGAAGAGGACCGGTCCTAATACTGAAACCCCATGGAACCCCACTACTAACCCCTTTTTCAGAGTGGACTCATTTACTATTACTCTGTGTCCTTTCTCCAGCCAATTCTTTACCCAGGCTGTCATCTTGGGACCCACTCCCAGGCTGGCTAACTTGTATATTAATCTTTGTGTGGGACTGTGTCAAATGCCTTGCTAAAGTCTAGGTAGGCCATGTCCACAGCCCCTCCCTGATCAACTACTTTGGTCACCCAGCCAAAGAAATCTATCAGATTTGTCTGGCATGACCTTCCTACTGTGAATCCATGCTGCCTTGGGTCCTGTGCCCCTCTGGCCTCTAGATACTCAACAATTCTTTCCTTCAGAAGTGATTCCATCATTTTCCCTACCACTGAGGTTAAACTAACAGGTCTGTAGTTTCCTGCTGAAGACACTGCAGAGCAGGACACTGCGGCACAGGAGCTAGCACAACAATACTCACCCAAATCAGGAACCAAAACTAAACAAGCACAAAGGAAATCCAAAAAACTTCTGATCATAGGAGACTCCATGATTCGGGGAGTTGATACCCATCTCCAGCCAGGGGTGATGGTCAGATGTCTCCCAGGTACATCAGCATGGAGAGACACTGACCGACATTAAAATTGTTCACAAAGCAGGAGAAAACATTGATGTCCTAGTACACATAGGGACTAATGATCTCGCCAGCCAGTCAGTTGTGGAGACCAAGAACACCTGACTAGGCTGGGTGACAAACTATCATCTATTTCATCCGCATCTCCTTCTCTGAGATCCTGCCAGTCTGGGAGAAGGAGCAGATGGATGGAAGGTCAGAGAAGGAGATAAGGGAGCTAAACACGTGGCTCAAGGACTGGTGCCAAGAAAAGGACACAGATTTGTAGGGAACTGGCAACAGTTCTGGGAGCGAAAGTTCTTTAAATTTGATGGACTGCATCTGACTAAAGAGGGAGTCAGTGCATTGGGGCAGAAGTTTGACGTCTTTGCAGAATATTTAAACTAGCAAATGGGGAGAGGGGTGCAGCACCCCATACGTCGAATGGGAAGAACACACCTCCCCCCTCAGCTAGTGGTCAAACAGGAATTCAGCGTGTTTGCCGTTCATTTGCATCACCAGGTAAGAAAAAAGGTTTGTCTCCCCATACGATGCACAGGGGTAATGCCAAACTTCACCCAACAACTAACACACCAAAATCTGCCAATGGAAAATCATGTAACAAAATGCTCACAGCCTGGGAAATAAGATCCCAGACCTGCAGGCAATAATGTCAGAGGCTAAACTGGACATAGTAGCAATTAGTGAGACGTGGTTTACCAGTAACCACACTTGGGAGACTTCAGTACCTGGCTATGTATTGTTCAGAAGAGACCGAGGTGCAAAAGGGGAGGAGGGCCCTGTATGTTAATGAAAATATCAAAGCTACAGAAATTCAGAATACACATAAGGAGCCAGAAGAACTGTGGGTCACCCTGGAAACAGGAAATGGGACAGCCATAAGAACTGGGGTTGTCTACAGGCCCCCAGACCAGAGGGAGGACATAGACACACTACTGTTAGAAGATATACAAAACATGACAGCTAAAGGGAGGTTCTGATAATGGGAGACTTCAACATGCCAGATACAGATTGGTCAATACCAGCAGGAACATCTGCCAGAACTAGACTCATAGTGGATTCCTGCAGGGGAGGGCCTCAAACAACTGGTACAGCAACCCACAAGAGACAGGGCTATCCTTGATCTAGTACTGACTAACAAAGAGGATCACAGATCTCCAGGTAGAAGGTCACCTGGGGCCAGTGACCATCACATGGTATGGTTCAATTTGGCTACTACATCTAAATCATCCCATTCCAAGGCAAAATATGGGACTTCAGAGGAGCTGACTTTGATAAGATGGCCAACAGAGTTAAGCTAGCCCTGGCAAAAGAAACACAGGTGAGGGTACAGGCAAAGTGGGCAAGCATTAAGAATGCAATACTTGAAGCAACATCCCATTGTGTTAGACAGAAAGGAAGTGCAAAGAAGAAGGAAACCACTTTGGTTCTCAAATACAGTAGCAGAAAAGGTCAGAGCCAAAAGGCTGGCCTTCAGGAAATATAAGGAACACAGCGGGATGAAGATAGGGAGGCATACCAAACTGCCCTAAGGAAGCAGGTAAGGCAGTAAGGCAGGCAAAGTCCCAAACTGAGGAAACACTAGCACGAACAGTAAAAGAAGGTGACAAGACTTTTTATATATACATTAGTGAAAGGAGAAAGTCCAGAGGGGGTATTGCTAAGCTTAATGGAGAAAAGGGAGCATGTGAGGAGGAGGACCCTGTAAAGACATCTATCCTAAATAGATACTTTTGCTCAGTATTTACTGAAGAGAAGGTAGGGCAGGGCCCACAGCTCAGCATCATGGACACAGGGGGGAGGGAGGTGAGCACTACTCCCTTCACAAAAGAAAGGGTCCTACAAGAGCTTGCTAAGGTCAGGGTGGATAAGGCAATGGGACCTGATGGCATACATCCCAGGGTACTTAAGGAGCTAAGGGAGGAACTAGCAGAGCCATTAGCAGAATTGTTTAGTGAGTCTCTGGGCACAGGAGAGGTCCCAGAAGACTGGAGAAGGGCTCATGTGATCCCGCTCCACAAGAGTGGTAGCAGGGAGCAGGCGGGGAACTACAGACCGGTCAGTCTTACCTCAGTAGTGGGCAAGATTATGGAGGCACTCTTAAGGAAAGGATAGTGCAACACCTGGAATCCATAGGGGCACAGGATCCAAGACAGCATGGGTTTACAAAGGAAGGTCCTGTCAAACTAATCTCATAGATTTCTTTGACTGGGTAACCAGAGTGGTGGACCAAGGGGGAGCAGTTGATGTCACCTACCTTGACTTCAGCAAAGCTTTTGACACTGTTCCACATAGAAGATTGATAAATAAGCTAGGTAGGCTGGGTGGGTCAGAAGTTGGTCAACTGGGTAGCAAACTGGTTGACTGGCAGAAAACAGAGAGTGGTGGTAAATGGTATACAGTCAGAAGAGATGCAAGTCACAAGTGGGTACTTTAGGATCAGTCCTGGGGCCAGTCCTATTCAACATCTTCATTAGTGACCTCGCAGATGGACTAGAGGGTAAGGCTTGTCTGTTTGCAGATGACACCAAGATCTGCAACAGAGTAGATGATCCAGATGGGGTGGGCAGAATGAGAAGAGATCTGGATAAACTAGCAGAATGGTCAGAAGAGTGGCAACTGGGATTTAATGAAAGAAGTGCAAAATATGCACATAGGGAAGAGAAACCCTGAAGCCACTTATAGGCTGGGAGGGAGTTGCTAGCAGTCACAAAGGAAGAAAGAGACTTGGGCATCATCATCACTGATGACCTAAAATCATCCAAGCAGACCTCTAAAGCAGTAGGTAAGGCTAGGGGTATTAGGGGTGTATTAGTAGGGTATCACAAGTCGTAACAGGAGGTAATAATCCTCTGTACAAGACATTGGTTAGGCCCCATCTGGAGTACATGTGCAGTATTGGAGGCCACACCTTCACAAGGACATTAACCAAATTGAGGCAGTCCAGAGAAGGGCAACCAAAATGGTGCAGGGACTGCATCAGAACATATGAGGACAGATTAACGGAGCTCAATATGTATACCCTTGAGCAAAGGAGGAGAGAGGTGATATGATCGAGGCATTCAAACACCTTAAGGGCATAAACAAGGTGAAAGAGTCTAACATGTTTAAATATAAGAAAATAGCAGGACAAGAGGACACAGCATGAGATTAGAGGGAGGCCGATTAAGGGGAATGTGAGGAAATTCTTTTCACAGAAAGGGTGGTAGATGCATGGAATGGCTTACCACAAGAAGTGGTGGCTATGAATACAGTGCAGGGCTTCAAACAGGCATGGGATAGGCATAAGGGAGCAATACAAATGACTATGAATAGATAGGTCACTGACAGAGCAAAGGCCAATGGCACATTTATAAGGTAGAAAAAGAAATGTGCAGACTGGATGGGCCTTGCGGTCCTTATCTGCCGTCAACTTCTATGTTTCTATGTTTCTATGCTTCTGCCTTGCTCCCACTTTTGTGAAGGGGAATCACATCTGCCCTCCTCCAGTCCTCGGGTACCACCCCATCCTCCCATGATTTGTTAAAGAGGGTAGTCAGTGGTGTCACTAGTTCTACCCTTAGTTCTTTTAGAATTCTGGGATGAATCCCATCAGGCCCCATTGCTTTGTCCACCTTCAGTTTTAAGAGTTCTTTCAGAACCCTGTCTTCTGTAAATGGACTGGTATCAACTTCTGTATCCAGAGTGTTTCTACGGTTTGTTTTAGGTACCTCCCACTCTTCCTTTGTAAATACTGAGCAAAAATATTTTAGTATCTCTGCCTTTTCACAGTCACCTCTGCCCACCCTCCCTCCCTTTATTAAGCCTCACTATTCCTCCCTTGGTCTTATTGCTCCCTGATGTACCTATAAAGGTTTTATCCCCTTCTTAACTGAGTTGGCTATCTTTTCCTCGGTTTGGGCCTTTGCTGTTCTGACTGCCTTCCCAGCTTCCTTTTGCTTCAACTGATACAGTTCTCTGTCCTGTTCCTTCTGTGATTCCTTGTACTTCCTGAATGCTTTCTTTTTCTCTTGAACCTTCACTGCCACTTCCTTTGAGAACCATAGTGGTTTCTTACCTCCTTTCATTTTGTTTATTTGCTTTACACAAAGGCTTGTTCCCTCTGTGATGGCAGTTTTTATTATTCCCCATTGTTCTTCCACCCCTCCTTCCTGCCCATTTGCTAGTGCATTCCTTAGGCACTCACCCATTTTGGCAAAGTCAGCCCTCCTAAAATCCAGTACTTTTGCCTTTGTATGGCTTAACTCTATTGCTGTGTTTATTGTGAACCATACTGTTCGATGGTCGCTAGTTCCCAGATGGCTACCCACTTCTACATCTGTGATCCTCTCTTCATCTCCATTTGAGAGAACCAGGTCTAAGATTGCTCCCTCTCAGTGGGCTCCAATACTAGTTGTCTAAGGCATGCCCCTTAGGGCATCTAGAATAACCCACTATTCAAGTGGCTGCTGCAACTGCACTCCAGTTAACATCTGGCATATTCAGATCACCCATCAGCAATATCTCCCCTTTTTCTGCCATTCTAAGTATACTTTCTATCATTTTGTTGCCCATTTCCTCCTCCTGAGAAGGGGGTCTGTATACAACCTCTGTACGGATTGTGGTGCCATTGCCGGTCTCTAAATTTACCCACAGTGCTTCTTCTCCTCCCTGTTTACCCTTTTGTTCTGTTGCTTTGATTCCTTCCCTTATGTAAAGAGCTACTCCTCCTCCTCTTTTACCCTCCCTGTCCCTCCTGTAGATAGCGTATCCTGGTATGTTTACGTCCCAGTCATGGTTTTGTGTGTACCATGTTTCTGTGACTGCCACGATATCCAGATGTTCCTCATCCATCAAGGCCACTAATTCAGGAAGCTTGTTACTCAGACTACAGGCATTGGTACTCATTGCTCTCCATTTTTTGATGGCTTTACCTTCTGTTGCAGCATCCCTCTCTGACCTTTCTACCTGGGTCTTTTTCTCATTTAGTACCCTGTTTTGTAGGGAGAGGCTGGGATTTTCCTGCTGCTTATCAATGGGAAGTCTAGGTGGGCCAAGCGGTCCTTTTCTGCCATCAAAGTCTATGTTTCTATGTTACCTGGGGTGGTGGTGGTATATTAGTACACAACGGCAAGGGCACTCCCCTAACTGCACCACAGACACAGGGACAGCTAGGGAAAGGGAAGCAGGATAGCACCAAAAACCGTGGGAATAAATTCGGTGACAAATGCAAGATGGAGAAACAAGGGGACAAATACAAGGTTGGGAATCAGGGAAACAAATGCAAGGTAGGAAAAAAAGAGGACAGCATTCCATGGAAGGTCATGTACACTAATGCCCGCAGTCTCATGAACAAGGTCCCAGACCTGGTGGCTGCAATGATGGAGGCAGATCTGGACATAGTGGCCATAACTGAAACATGATACACCACCCTCCACAACTGGAATATAAATGTACTGCGTTCCTGTTCAGAAAAGACAGGGATGGCAAAAAGGGGAGTGGAGTATCCCTTTACATCAGAGATAACATCAAGGCAACAGCAATTCAGAGCACACAGGAGCAGACAGAAGAGATATGGGTCACCCTTGAGCCAGGCAACAGAACAACTATTCATACAGGGGTCATCTACAGAACCCCTACTCTGGGAGAAGAAATTGATGAGATACTGCTGGAGAACATACAAGAGATGATGACAAAAGGGGAAGTCCTACTAGTGGGTGATTTTAATATACCAGACATTAACTAGTCCATCCCAGTAGAAGCCTCAGCTAGGGCAAGGGACTTTATGGACTCCCTTCTAGGGGCACAACTTAGATGGTTCCATGTCATAACAGTGATCACAAAACAGTGATCACTGTTACAGCAAGTGTACATCACCAAAAAATAAATCAGTAATGTACACTTGTGGGTGACAAGACATCTGGAAACTTAAAATAGTATTTATGTGGGGGGCTGCACCCCCACACCCCTTTCATGGGGGGTTTTGCCCCTGCACCCCTGACTAAACATAACCAACTCCGTGCGTTGGGGAGGCGGAGACAGTCTCACCAAAAAAACCCACTACAGCAGCAGTAAAATTTTCCCTGGTTCCCAGCACCAAACCCAGTACCTGCTGCACCAAAGATAGCCACCCTCACCACCACACCTCATGGCTAGCTCAGTGGCAACATGGCACACTGCCCCACACAAACCATCTTCCCTATCCCTCCCCTTCTGGTCACCCTCCCTCGCTCATCCCTGTCACTTTGTATTCTGTCACTACCCTTACAGGGTAGCCCAAAAGTGTAGGGCTGTAAATGAGTGACTGTTTTGACAGTCACTCATTTACAGTCGCTATCATCACTGGATACCAACTCAGACAGCTGGTGAGAGAACCCACTAGAGACAGAGCTATCCTGGATCTGGTACTGACCAATGGGGACAGAGTGGCAGAACTCCAGGTGGAAGGTCAACTAGGGTCCAGTGGCCACCATATGGTGTGGGTCAAAGTGGACACAGAGACTAAGTTAACTCATACAAAAGCAAGGGTCTTAGACTTCAGAAGACAAGACTTTACCAGGATGAGATTACAGGTTCAGGAAACCCTAGCAAAAAGAGGGATAGGAGGGGGGGAGTAGAGGAGAAATGGACACACATCAAGGAAGCCATAATAGAAGTCACAAATCAATGTGTGAGGCTGGTAAGCAAGGGGAAGACAAGAAAGAAACCACTTTGATTCTTGAGGGCAGTGGCATGAAAGGTGAGGGCCAAGAAACTAGCCTTCAGAATGTACAAGGAGTCACAAAGGGATGAGGACAAGAAAGTGTACCATAATTGTCTGAGGGAGGCAGAGAAGGCTGTAAGGAGCACAAAAACTCAAATGGAAGAGAGAATAGCTCATTCTGTTAAACAAGTTTTAGCGGAGCCACTAGGGCTGTTAATGCATTAACTTGATGTGTGTGTGTGTGTCTTGAGCTTGGGGGGGGGGGGAGCAAGAGGGCATAAATCCCGTCATTTGCAAGGAATGGGCATAACTTTATTTTTTTCATATTTTGACCCCAAATGTTGAACATAGTCTTCTTATCACCCCATCTCATGAACCCCGCAGGTGAGAATTTTAAAATCCATGGGAATATGGCATTCTGCACCACAGGTGTGAGAGCACATTTTGGTCAGGACGTGAAAGATGACAGCCATACTGTTTATGAGGTGGTGTGATAAAATATCTGTACTGAAAATTTGGAGTGAAAACATTGAAAATGAGCAAAGTTACACATGTGCATATAAAATGACCACATGTAACTCAGCCATTTTGTGGAGCTTTTTCACAAAATTTTCAACATGGCCTTTTTAGGACCCCACCTCATGAAAAGTTCCACTGTCATATCATTAATTCATCCCAAAAGGTGATTTCGCACAGCAACTGCATTATTCTGCACCACAGGTGCAAAAACAGGTTTGAGGCAGGATATGAAAAATGACAGCTGTACTATTCTTGAGGAGGTGTGAAAAAATGGTAATGTTGAAAAGCTGGAGTGAAAATATTGTAAATTGGCAAAATTATGAACATGTGTAGAAACTGTACAATGCACACTCTTAACGCAGTCAATTTTTGGAATTTGTTCACCAAATTTTCAACATGGGCATTTTGGGACCCCCCCCCCATGAACAGTGGCAATGTCATTTTGTTAGTCTGTCCCAAAAGTTGATTTTGCACAGTGACCATGCCATTCTGCACCACAGGTGTGAAAACAAGTTTTGGGCAGGATGTGAAAATGACATCTGTACTGGTCATAATGGCAATGTTGAAAATCTGGAGTGAATATATTAAAAATTGGCAAAGTTATGAGCACGTGTAGAAACTGCGCAATGCATGCTTGTAACACAGGCATTTTTCAGAATTTTCTCACCAAATTTTTGACATAGGGTTCTTGGGATCCCATCTCATGAACTGTTATTCTGTTTATCGGTCCCAAAAGGTGATTCCACGCAGGAACTGTGAAATCACTTTTCTGGACCAAATAATGAAATGACAGTGCCAGCATTCATGAGGTAGGGTCCCATGAACCCCATGTTGAAAATGTGAGGTCACAATTCCTAAAAATGGCTGAGATATCAACATAAGTTGAAACCCCCCATTGACTCCCATTATATGGCTTACCTTGAAATCTTCAGTTCGCAGTTGGGTTCTGAAGAGTGCAGATGTGTCCTGGTCCAGAGAAGATGACAGCACCTACCTCCAGAGGTAAGTATGGGGTAAGGGGGGTGCAGGGAGGTGGGTGCTCTGTGGGAGGGTGGGGATGGGGATGGCAGACTGGGGAGACAATGAGGGTCCGTTTTCTTTTTTACAGGTTAAAAAAAGATGGTGGGGAACGTTTTTCTCTATTTACAGGTAAAGAAAAAATAAAGGTACTTTTGGGCACACTAGGGTGGGCTCCCAGTGTGCCACATGAGTTGGGTGGGGGTTACATGCTGCCAACAAGGGGATTGGGCACCTCCATGGGCATCGAAAGTGGACAATGGGGTGGGGCATCCAACACCAGGAGTGGGCATCCCAGTGTCGGAAAGGAAAACAAAATAAAAAAAATTATCTAAGCACACTGGGGTGGGCTCCCAGTGTGCCACAATGGTGAGGGTTGGGAGGGATACATGCTGACTCTGGAACTGGGCACCCCAATGTCATCAAAAACAGTATGGAGGAAGTGTGAAGCAATGGGGAATGGTGCAACAATGTGGTCATCTTGCCGGGTCTTTGATCAGTAGCTGTATTCATCTCTGGAAGGAAGGGAAGGGGGGATGAATACATGGCAGTCAAGGCAGTAGGGAAGGCAAGTGGGATGTTGGCTTGTATTGGGAGCGGTGTGACAAGCCGAAGGAGGGAGGAAATAGTTTCACTGTACAAAACCTTGGTGAGGCCTCATCTGGAGTACTGTAAGCAGTTCTGGAGGCCACACCTTTGTAAAGACATTGACAGGATGGAGCGGTGTAGAGGAGGGTGACAAAGATGGTCAGAGGGTTGCAGAAAAAGCCTTATGAGGAGAGAGTAAGGGACCTCAATATGTACACCCTGGAGCAAAGGAGGGAGAGGGGTGATATGATTAGACGTTCAAGTGCCTCAAGGGTATAAACAAGGTTAAAGGAGAAACTATCTTCCAGTTCAAAAAGAATGCCAAGATCAGAGGACATGACATGCGACTAGAGGGAGGCCGATATAGAGGAAATGTGCGGAAGTTCTTTTTCACTGAGAGGGTGGTGAATGCATGGAATAGCCTGTACCAGGAGGTAGTGGCTGCACATACGGTGGCAGGATTTAAACATGCATAGGACAGGAATAAAGGGACACTAGTAATGGGAATGTAAAGCTACAGCCAATGACCATGTAGAGTCATGGACCGATTTTACAAGCAATAAAATGGGCAGACTGGATGGGCCTGGCGGTCCTTTTCTGCCAACAATTTCTATCTATCTTTGTATCAATGTACCTGGAGGAGCAGTCTCATCTGGAACTTGAAAATCTTTGGCTGCTAGAGATGTGAACTGAGACCTTGAGATGAAGAAATAGGAGGAACTGTGAGTGATTTGCGCTGTGGTGTTTGAAACAGCTCAGCCTTCTTTTGGCTGAGTGGAAAAAGAAATACCTTGCCTATAAATCTTGAGTCTGGGGCACTGAAAGTACCAAACAAAAAACTGTTCTGCATTTAAAGTATTACTGCAATTATACCTAGTACTGAAGGAGTGAGAGAACTTGGGAATTGGGTAATGGGTTTAAGCCAAAGGAGGTGCGACCTCCTAGGGCTCTGTTTCAAAAGACTGTACCGGATTGGGTGTGAATTTAATCTTCATAATTTCAAAGAAAGACTTTCTAAAAAAACTTCTGATTACACTCTGTGGACAAAATCAGGCTTACTAACAGGTAATAACTTTCACGAGCACTCAAGAAAGGTAAAAAAAAACCTTTAGCTTTTACCATTTAGTGAATTTATTTTTCAGCATTATTAGTGCTTTTCATTTAATGTTATTTTTCAGTTAGAAGTGCAATAATCAAGAGAGGCAGTACTTATCTGTGTCAATGCCTAATTTTAGGCTGTCCGTGTTCCCAAAATCACTCATTTTGGAGGATGTTTTCTTCACGGCTCTATTGCCTAGTCCATTAGGTCTTCCAAAAATGAATTCTGGTATTTGCACAGAGCTATTGCTTCTCCACTGGGGACTGCATCTTTTTCAAACTTGGTGGCCAAATCACCATTGTGTTGCATAGTTGGAATTCTTCATTTCAGGTGACCCATTTGAGCAGCACCTTCCCACAAGTGCTCTGATGTGGAAAATTGCATGCTGACGTTTCGAAGGGGAACCTCCTTCTTCGGAGCTGACACTTTGATCCAGCCTCCTGATTCTTATGGTCATTTAGTTACTATGGTTGCTATCCACAATCTTCATTCATGACCTTTTCCATTTTTCTTAACCTCCTTCTAAGGTTATGTTTAACACTCTGTGTTATACACTACCGGTCAAAAGTTTTAGAACACCCCCATTTTTCCAGTTTTTATTGAAATTTATGCAGGTTAATGTCTCAATGTACTCTGAAATTAAAGCATAGAACAAATAAACAATTGGAGATAAAAAAGAAATAATAGAATCATTTTGTTTGACAAAATTTAATCTAAATTTTTGACTCATCAAAGTAGCCACCTTTTGCAGATATACTGTAACCGCCGAACACACTCGTGGCATTCTTCCTACAATGGACATCAAATATTGTTCAGGAAGTTCTTCCCAACACTGTTGCAGAAGTTCCCACAAATGTGTTGCATTTGTAGGTTGCTTTGCTTTCATCCTTCTGTCCAGTTCATTCCAAACCAGCTCGATGGGGTTTAAGTCTGGAGACTGTGCTGGCCATTCCATGATTTGAAGCCTACTGTCTTGTTCTTTTCCTCAAAGGTAGTTCTGACATAGCCTGGAGGTATGTTTTGGGTCATTATTTTGCTGTAGGATGAACCCCTGACCAACTAAGTGTAGACCAGAGGGTATTGCATGGCACTGCAAAATGCTGTGGTAGCCCTTTTGGTTCAGGGTGCCAGTCACTCTGTGCTGTTGTCCTGTGAGCTGCCTATCACGCAAGCTGTTGACTCTCAGAAACTTGTCTTCTGATTCTGTTGTGGCTTTGGGTCTGCCAGACCTCTTCCTGTCAGAGTTTCCTCCAGTTTCCAAGTGCCTTTTGATGGTGTAGGAAACTGTACTCACTGACACCTTGGCTTTCTTTGCAATTTCTCTACAGCAGTTTTTGCTAACCTAAACTTTTTTTTTAACCTTTAGCAGTTTACTGCTTACCTTTGTACCATTTCAGGTTATTCACTGGACTTGAATTGCTTAAATTTCAATAAAAACTGGAAAAATGGGGGTGTTCTAAAACTTGTGATCGGTAGTGTATACTTCTAACACCATAGCTTTTGCTATTAGAAAACCCAAAACCTAATATTTTAAACTGAAAATAAAACATTTAAAAATTAAATGATGAATCAAGCTGGAAAGTAACTTTTCTTCAGCCATACAATACTCTTTTAACATACCAATTAAGTAAATATTATTCTACACATCTCACTGTCCAGATTCTTGCTCTGTTACAAAGTTTAGATCATATACAACTACAGGTAACTGTTACATCCCTGTTCTTCATTCAATCCTTTTGGCCACATCGTTTGTAGTTCATGGATCCAGAAAGCTTCTCTCTGGAGTAGCAATTCTTTAATATTACCCCCTCTTTCTGGTAGCTGTATGTGCTCAATCCCCGCATGTTCCAGGGATACCGCAGATCCATGGCCTGTTTCTTCATAATGTCTGGCCATAGTGTACTTTTTATTTTTAGTGCGAATAGCTGTTTTATGTTATCCTATTCAATTCTTTAATATTCTTTTTGTTTGCCCTTTATAGGCCATTCCGCAAGGGCAGGCCAGCATGTATACAACGTGTTCAATATTACAAAATTAATAAACCCTCTCACATTGTATTTTTTCTCAGTTTTGGGGTGATTAAATATTTTTGTTTCATATGAGCTACTACATTGTGCACAATTTCTACACCTGTGATTCCCTTCTGGTGGAGGGGGCATCCAATCCCCGAATCTTCCAAAAGACAATAGACAGGAACACAGTATTACATTATAAAAGCCATCACCCACACCACACAAAGATTAATATTCCCTTGGGGCAGTTAGTGAGAATCAAAAGAAATTGCAGTGAGATAACAGTAAGAGAAGACGAATTAGTGGATACATGCCAAAGGTTCTTAAACAGAGGGTACCCACCAGTAGTTTTAATAAGAGCAGTATCAACAGTGAATCTGAAAGATAGAGAAAACTTACTAGAAATAAAAGAAAATGAGAAGAGCCAGAACCTGGATTAATAGGTTTCGGCACAACATACAACAGTGTATATGGTGAGATAAGCCAGATTCTTAAAAAACACTGGGGAACCCTATCAGCTGACCCTTGGCTAAAAGATACAGCAGTAAAAGGCCCCAGAATGATTTATAAAAGTGGTAGGAGCCTAAAAGACTCATTGGTAAGAACACTGTTCTCTGAAAAGAAAGATAACCTTGGGCCAGATTGGATGCCTCCTCCACCAGAATGGAATCACAAGGGTGGAAATTGTGCACAATGTAGTAGCGCATATGAAACAAAAACATTTAATCACCCAAGAACTGGGAAAAAATACAATGTGAGAGGGTTTATTAATTGTAATACTGAACACGTTGTACACATGCTGACCTGCCCTTGTGGAATGGCCTATATATGGCAAACAAAAAGAAAGCTAAAGAATCGAATAGGAGAACATAAAATAGCTATTCACACTAGAAATCAAAAGTACGCAATGACCAGACATTATGAAGAAGCAAGCCATGGATCTGCACATCCCTGAAACATGCGGGGATCGAACACATAAAACTACCAGAAAGAAGGGGCAATATTAAAGAATTGCTACTCCAGAGAGAAGCTTTCTGGATCCAGGAACTACAAATGATGGGTACGATTCTAGAAAGCATATGCCAAAGCACAATGCAGATGCACCAATGGGAATGGCGCAAGTCACAAATTCGTCCAGCAAATGCACCAGCGCCAATTCTACATTGTGAGATGTGCACTGGCCTTAACGTGAAGTCGCATGGTGTGACTTACGCCACAGTTGCGACAAACCCGCAGGTATGCCAATATGAAACTGAACATACACCAAGAAAGTGGAAGCGATATGTAGGGCAGGATTCTAGAAGCAGCAGTGCCACAACTTACACCAAGACCAGCCGGTGTAACATACACCAGGTGTGAGCAGGTGTAACTTACACAGCATATAAAGGAGCAAGGACAACAGGCTGGACACACAGCAACACTCCATGGGAGATAAGACAGAGAGTGTCTGAGGAAGGCAGGCACACAGGGGAAGTGTGACACAGGGTACAAAGAGTGCACAGAGGCCACAGGCACAATGCTAAGATGATGGCGCCACCAGGCACAATGCCTCTGCCATGGCCACTGATACAGGTAAACAGTGTAACCACGACAGGGACACAGGACCGGGTGGCACAGACCAGTAGACAAATGGTAGTGAAACATACCAACATCCATGCCAGTGGTGCCACCTGCAGGGAACAATGGTACCCCAAGGCAGAAGGGTGCAGCACAGGCACTGTGCCACCACACAGCTGGGAGGTACAATGTGAGGTGGCATGGACGCCATAGCATTCATGGTGACCCACAGCACACAGGACACCATGCAGATGTGGCCCAGGGACAGTGGTCTGGGCTGTGAGCAGCACAAATGGCACACCAACCTGATGCACAGGGAGGGAACACTGGGGACAGCAGGCACCACCTCAGTGTGTACCCCTGTGCATGGTGACAGACACACACACACACAGCCATGCACACCTGGAACAGACACAGAGACACAGTGAGTATGGCAAAAGGTTTAATGTAAACATTAGGTACAGGGATACAGGGTAACAATGGAAGGCGGATGGGGATGAAAAACAGGCAACAGCAACATACAGAAACATAACAGTAAATCCAAACCCAAACAGCCCCCCACAACAACCCTGAACACCAACCCGCACCCACAAACAACCCAACACAGGCCCAACAACCAAAACACAACCCCACCCACAACAATCAACATGTAAAAGTAGCCCTGCCCACCCAATGACAACCCACAATACTCATATGAACAGTCCCACCCACCAGCACCATCCACCCCTATATACAAACCCACCCACAAATACAGCCCCACCCATGTCCGGATCTTGCGGACCCATGGGACCTAGGTCCACCGTAGTTCAGTGAGGAGGGTGCTCACTGACCCATGTAGGTGCCCAATGTCCTGCAATATGGCTGACACCAGGGCCACAAGGCATTCCCAGTCCAGGCCCCCACCCTGCACAGGAGCAACACTGGGCCCCTCAGCTGCAACAGGCAATGCCTCCTCCTGCTGCATCCCTGGCATGGCTGCATCCTGCTGTGGTCCAGTGTCCCCTGCTGCAGGGCCAGCAGCACATGGCGCAGTGTCAGGTGGTGGGGCATCCTTGCATGCCCGTGCCGTAACATCCTCATCAGCGGTCCCAGTAGGTGGTGCAGCCATGGCCATTCCCCGTCAGCTGCAACTGTGCCCTATGTGGCCAAGCTGAGTGTCTGTGGTTGTTCTGACCCCTGTTGCCCAACATCAGTGGGGTCCCTCTGAACTGGCTGTATGTCAACTGTGGCCAGGTCCCCATCGGACGCTGCTACTGTGGAGGAGGTGGAGGTGGAAGAGGAGGAGGATGAGGTCAGTGGCAGTACCCTGGCCCTCCTCTGCCTGCACTGGGTGCGCAGCAGGTACTCTGCTGCATCGCGGGCCTTCACTTTGGCCATAGCCCTCAGCAGGGCCCTCTCCCACTGTGGCAGCCTGCTATGGACACCTGTAGGGATGTAAAGGATGCAGTCAGTGCCAGGACCAGACAAGGGGGCACACACACACACATAGAAAACAATGTGAGGGTGCAGCACTAGCCACAATGTGGTGGCCTGCCATGGCCACAGCACAAGGGGACCAATGTATGTACATACCTGACCGCCAGTGAAGTGCCTCCTGCCAGAGGCTGCTGATGTGGTTCTGCTGCACGGTGTGGGTCGGCCCAGTGGAACCTGTGGAGTGAAGGGACAGGTGAGTGTGTGTGAGGCACTGCGCACCATGGCCACCACACCAGCACTGCTGCAACAGATGAACATCCATAGGCATACATACCATCACCTGGGACCTGCCCCGACCGCATGTCCACGTCTCTGCACCATGCCATGCTGAACATCCGCTACAGGATCCCAGCCTCCCTCCCTGACAAGTCCTGCCAGCAGTATGTCAGGTGGCGGATGGTCCGGCGTGTCTCCATCTTCGCCGCCATGCATGCACTGATGGCTGTCCACGCCTGCTCCTGCTCCACTGTACTGCTCCTCTGGCACCCAGGTGGCAGCAGCGTCCTACCCCATTGCTGAACGCAGTTGACCAGCAGCACCATCTCAAGGGGGGTGAAATCCAGGGCATGCCCGCTGAGGCTAAGGGATGACCCTGAGGACATAATGGTTGTCTACGAGGCACCTGTAACAAGGGAAGGAATGGCACATGCATCACTATACAATGTCACCGTGGATGTGCTGGCCATCCCCACTCATCATGCACAACACTGGACAATGGCCATGGGACATGGGCAGGGCCGGGCCACAGGACTGCAACTGTGGGCCACCACCCCAGGAGGCGCACCCCACACCAATGACAGGCACAGCATGAGGTGTGGAAAGGCCGAGCAGTGCCATGCAGGGGCCAGGCACACAGTGCTGCACACAATGACCACAGTGCACCAACACGGCACCCATCCCCTGCAGAGGCATGTCGCAGCATGACCCTGCATGGCATGGACATGGAGCGCCACATGCAGCCCTGCCACATGTATGCATCACCACCCCCATGCAGAGCAGCACGCGGCCATGACCTCCAGGTGCCCATGGGGTAGTCCCAAAGCCAACCATGGGCATGGGCATGGAAAGTGACAGATACCTACCTGGACTATGCACCATGGTGACTGGAGTGGGAGGCGCTGATGGATCTCGAAGCACACCTGGATGGAGAAAGAGCAGGGCAACATAAGTCTGTGGCACAGTCAGTGACTCCCAGAGCAGCTGTGGTGTGGCAGCGTGAACCTACCTGGGCCTGGGGGGTGGAGCTGATTCCTACATGGGGGTCAGAGAACAACAAGGTCAGGTACACAGTACTGTACAGGCATTGGTAATGTGCACATTGAGCAATGGCATATACTCACCAAAGACCTATACGTGTCCACCGTGGAGCTAGGGAGGGAATGGACATGGGTTAGTACACAGCTGTACGTGCCACTGTGGCCAGCTGCCTGTGGGTGCTGCAACCCCCCCCATCACTGTCAACGTCCCACAAGTATGTCCCTGCACAAGGCCCTGGACAGCCCCCAGGGCACCCTGCCATGACCAACCCGGCACAGGGTGGCTGTGGCCAGGTGCATGCCTGCAATGGCAGTGGGTGGCAATGCAGACAGGCCGCCATTGCATACCCGACAGGCATAACATGTAGGGTGTGGTACAGGGACAGTGGTACACAGCCAGCCAGGCATGCAGCCATGCACCTGTGAGTCTGGCTCTAGCAATGACCTGTGTTGGCCCCCCCTGTACAGTCTGAAGTGATGTGTGTGGCCCCGACCCGTGCCGCATGGGACAGCTGGAATATGGGCCGCCACATGCTGCACACAGGCATGGAAGGCACTACATAGAAGGACATAGCAGCAGGAATGGATACGGCACACAGGCCGACATGTGGGGCAGCCCACCACTGGAGTAATACCCCCCATTACACAGACATACATCCCTGTTGCAGCTGCACAGTAACAGCATGCCAGGGCCATGGCCCCAGCTGTGTGGGGTGCACATGTCAGGGGTGCAGTGTGGGTACGTGCACCATCCCAGCGGTGCCCATGTCACACCATGCCAGGTACACCCCTGGGCATTGGCGTGTGCGGCCATGGCCCATGGACACCTCAGTGGATCACTGGCCTGGGGTGGGGCAGCACACAGATGATGGTGAGCACCCAATGGCCAAGGCCCACACCAGTGCCACATGCCCCCCATACCATGCCACCCTGGGGCAGGCACCTTGGTCAGAGGTTGCTGGCACTATCCCCACACTCCTTGGGCCAGCAGCAATATAGCACCTGGGCAGCGGTGTGGGGGCAGGTGTGCACAGCAGTTCAACCATGGGTAGCCATGCATGGGGGGGCGCCGCAGCTGGTGGCATGTGCAGACCGCATGACCGGGCCATGGTACTAGGTACCATCCACAGCCGACAGCACAGTGGCACCCTGTGCCATGTTGGGTGGCCCTGGCCCACAGGCAGCACTGTACCAACAGTGGAATGCACACACAACAGTAGACGGTGATACTGCCTGCATATGCACGGCATACCTGAGCAATGGAACAGACCTGCACACAGCATGAACAGTGGGCTATGCCCCCAGGCATTGACGTGTGCAGGTGTACCCATGTGGAGCTGCAGGCGCACAGTGTGATAGGTGCTGTACCATGCCCGGGGACAGATGGATGTGGGGCATGGCCATGGTGAACGGTGTAGGACAGCTGACGCCAACAGGGCCAACCAACACAGACCCATGCACATGCCTACATGTCTGGCTACACCCCTAGGCCATGGACCACCCACTGGATGGTACACCATTAAGTGGCAGCCCTGGTTGTGGGGCACCCCCCACCAGCCATACTGACAGCAGTGCACCCAGCTGAGGCAGCCCACAGGTCCCCGTGTACCACAGTGGTGTAGTGTGGTCCCCCAGCAGGATAGAGCCAGTACAGGTCCCACAGTGCAGAAAGGCATGCCAGCAGTGAGTCACTGCTTTGGCGGTCCGGTACAGGCCCCTTGTTGACAACCCAGCACAGCATCCTATGACCAGTCCCAGACACACTGTGCGCCCATGGTGGGCCAGCTGGCACACTGTCCGTGCAACTACGCCTATGGCACAGGACTAGTGTACCACACATACAGAATGGTCCATGACATGCCTATGTGACCCTGTAGTATGACATGCCATTGTATTGAAGCAGCAATGCCCACCAGGGCATGTGTAGTGCTGGGCACAGCCCCACCTACGGTGGCTGATGCACCCTGCCCATGGCCCGTGCCCAAACACCAGGGGCATGACGGAATGCCTGCATGCCACACATCATGACAGTCATTTGGTGCCTACCATGAACACAATACCATTCTATGATGGTACAACCCTCCCTGAGTACCCACAGTGAGGGGCATACCCATAGTGGACTGTGTACCATGCACAATGGGGACGTGCCATACAGACAGGCCCATACCCCTCACCCTCCCACAGCACATCCCAGGGACAGGGCAGGCAATACAAGGGTCCCAGCCACCTGACCAGTGTCATCTGTACCAGGGCCTGCATACACCATGCCACTGGGTGTGCCCAGCACTACCGTGATGTGGACACTTCCATAGCCTGCATGGCAGTGTGGGTCCCAAACCCACCCTGCCATGGCAGCTGTGCGATCCGCATGATGGACCACTTGGATAGCTGCGACTGCAACAAGCACAGCCTTGTACTGCAGGGGCCATTGAGGGGTGTGGTCTGGGCCTGTGCCAGGCAGGAATGCTGGCCTGTGCCATGGATAGTACTGCTGTGAGGCTCTGAGGTATGGGGGCTTACCCCTCAGGTGTCCCTCAGCACGGGGGCCTTCTCACCACATGCCCCAGCCTAGTGTCTTGGACCACAGCTTCCCCTCATGGGCGGTGTGCTGCCCACTCAGCCACTGTGCAGTGCCTGCAAGCCACTGCCTGGATACCATGTACACAACACACCCAACACCGTACTACACAGTGTATGTCTCAACACAATGGTGGCCTCTGTGGTCTGACCATGTTCCCCAATGTGAGGGGCGGTGACCCCCATCCTGAGGGTCACTGTCCCTCATAGTGCCCCCATGTAGGGGGGGGTCTGTCAGTGCCATCCAGGTGTGGACACATCCATAGGATGACTGCCACATCTGCAGGCATGGGGGGCAGTACTGCTTGGCCTACCTGCAAGGGTAAATGATCTACCACTCAGGTAATATGTTTCCAACCACACATGTAGCATGTCCAGTATACTGACTGCCACACAGTGGTGTGTGGATGTACCATGCCCCCCATTACCCTGGGAATCATGTCACTGCACAACCTCTGGATAATGTACACAGCCATTGCACAAAACATGCCATAACCCCTGGGTGTCCACCATTGGGAGGGTTCATACCTGTTCCTCTCCCTCAGGGCTGTGACAGATGGAGTAGCGGTATGTATGGGGGGGCCTGCTGGGGCCCAGTACTCACCAGTCTGCAGTATATCTGTCCCTGTCCTGGTCAGGTTGGCACAGTAGTGTTCCTGCTCTGTCCTGCACTCAGCTCTGTAGCTTCTATAACAGTGCACTGTGCCTGGGACTAGATACTCGCAACTGCACATACTGCACGTGCATGTCACACGTGCATTGCATATCACACATTGCATATGCACATGTGCAGCATGAGTGGTGGCAATTGCGATATTCAATAGCAATGTGCAGCTTGGCAACTGCGATGTGGGGTTGAGGCCTGCCTGCTGTCACACTCTTGTGTGTGCTCCCTGTGGATGCAACATAGTTGCAGAATGGGTATGGGTATACCTGCATGTGTAGCACCAGTGCCTGCAGGGCTCTGTGTGCACATGTGTGTGTGTGTGGCAGGCAGCAGTCCACCGGCAGTGGCCCACGCAGGGCATTGTTGTGATTGGGGGTACGCCATACCCAACATGTATCCTGTATAGCTCCACCATTGCACTGACGACAAACAGACAACACAATGTAGGGATGAGGTGCAAAGATTTATTTACATGGTGCTTTATACACAACAGGTGCTCAAATCACAGTTCTCCCCAGTCCTACCCATCATGGTTGCCCCCACACTCACCCATGCTCATAGTCATACATACACACACACACACGCCTGTCGCAGTGCCCCCACATACATGTGCCCACTGCCATGCATATGGTTCCACCACCCCATTGCAGCCCACCCACCCAACCCCAACTGCACAGATCACCTGGGCATGTCACAAGCCATCTGTCACGTGCACGCCGTCCCTCGCACCGACTGCTCTGGTGCCGGGTGCTGGGCTGTGGGGACCCTGTCAGTCTGGGGGGCTGTGTGATGCCCTGGTAGGCCACCCCTGGCATCGCACCCTATGGGCCTGTGGGTGCCCTCACAGGTGCTCTGCAGTGCCTCTGCCCATGCATGCCTACTTGCCTGTGCCACTTGTGGCAGCAGCTGTGATGGGGCTGCATGGTGTGTTCCCCCATCACGTGCTGATCGCCTCAGGCTCTGTGGAGCCTAAGGAACACCCTCCTTAGTGTGCCCGCCCCCTGTGTGTGCCCTGTGCCTGACCCTGTTCCAGTGGGACTGTGTGTGGGGCTCGGCCTGGCTTGTGCCTGTGTTGCCGGCATGCCTGTGTGAGTCACTATGGTTGCACCATGGCACTGTCCTGTGTCCGGGTCAGTGTGGGCATTGTCTGGCTGGGCTTGCAGCACTGGCAGCTTGACTGGTGGGAGAGGTGCAACTGATGCCTGGGCCGGGGGTTGGGGTCAACTAGCTCGGTGGCTGTGTCTGGATGCTGGAATGAGCAGTGGCTGGGGGTGCCATCCACTCGGTCAGGTATTGCAGTTGGTGCAGTGGCTGCAGTGCACATGCTAAGGCCTGCATGGCCATGGCAATGGTCGTATCTTGGCACTGCTGGTGTGCCAGCATGTTCTCCAGGCCTGTGCTGAGGCGGTCCATGATGACCGCCTGGCATTCAGCACAGTGCCGGATGCCCTGTATGGCATCCTCCAGGCCAGCCATGCATGCTTATGAGTCCCTGATTAATGCCTGCAGACAGCCGGCAATGCTGGACAGCTGCAGCTCCATGCAGGTGCCCTGCCATATGTTCCCCAGCTCCTGCCTGACATCCTCCTGGCCAGACAGCACCAACTGTCAGTAGTCCCCAGTGTAGGCTGGTGGGGACAGCTGGTCCTGCAGTTCATGGATGGCCTCACCCAACTGGTCCTCCAGTCCACAAGCACTCAGTGGACTCAGCGACCCTATGGCAGTGTCCTCTGCAGCCGACTGATCTTGCTCCGATGCATCCTGCTCAGCTACAGGTGTCCACACTACCTCCACGGATGTGGCAACACTGCTGGTGGTGTCCTCCATGGTCCCCTGCTGCTCCCGTGGTGGTCCTGCTGTGTCCTCCTCACTGCTGTCCACCACCACCTCAGCCATGGGGCTGTCGCCATCTCCACTCCCTTCAGGTTCTAACATGGGCTCTGGTGTTCCGGTCCAGGTGTACTGGCATCAGGGCTGCTTCCAGCGTACATAGGGCTGCTGCTGTCATCTGACACCGTGTCGGTGGCCTGGGCCGTGCCGGCACCATCCTGGCTCTACTGTTGCTGCTGCTGCTGCTCTCTCCTTCCGTCTCTGCTGGGGCCACCTGCACCAGCTGCCATGCCATCTTTTGGGTGGGAAGCTTGTTAGTGTGTCTCTGCATCACTGTGTGCCCTCATCTGCCTGTTCAGTGTTGCCCTCACGGGTCTGCTTCAGTGTTGCGCTCTGGCATTGCACCCACCACACATCTGTGCAGTCTGACCTGGTGTATGCCACCACTGTCCATGCGTCCTGTGCTGAAGGCGCGGACACCCCACCATTGATGCCCTTGCTGTGCCGTCCATCCTGGTACATCATCCCCAGCAGTCACACGGCTGCCCCATATGGCTCCCCCCTGCACAGTGGCACCGTGCACCACCACGCCCATGGGGCACCACTGTGCTGCAGGGGCCAGCACCAGTGGGAGACTATGTTGCCCCTGCCATCTATGCACATCACTTGCAGCCCTCATCCACATACTGTGGGCACTGGGACAGTGACCCATGCCCCCTCCCTACAGCCCTGCCCTTGCCTGTGCATGGCCCCCCAGTACACAGTGCATGTCACAGCATCTCCCAGTAAAGCCCAGCCCATACCGCATCATGCCCCCCAACAGTGCACAATGCATGTCACAGCATCTCCCAGTGCGGACCAGCCCATACCTGTGCATGGTCCCCCCGGTTTCATGTGAACATGCCTGCCCCTCCACAGTAGGCAGGGCTCATTCCTTTGCACTGCTGCACATTTCAGTTGCACACATGCCTATCCCTGGCATGCCCCTGGCCATTGTCTGGTTCCATTGGCAAACTCTGTGGCCAGCTGTGGCCATGTGGCATTCCTGTGGCATGCCACCCCACCACTACATCTGCCTTCACATTGTCACCCCACCCACCCCACCTTTGCTCTTGGCTGCAGTGCTGTTGCCATGTCTGGCCTGTCACATACATTGCTGTTGTTTGTCCCTACCTGTGGGCGTGTGCCGTCTGAAGGTGTCCAGCTGTGTTACTTCAGCAATGCTCTGCTGGCTGAGGTGTGCTGCTATCCTCTTCCTCCTCCTCCTGCTGCTGCTGAGTGGCTCCTGCTGGGTGGGTCTGCTCCCTGTGCCCTGTGCACTGTGCCTGCTTTGCACCACCTTGCGTTTCACCAGACACTTGAGGTCATTGTACTTTTTCTGTACATCCCGGACAGTCCTGCGCTGTGCAGCGATGGCATTGACTCTGCATGCCACCCTGTCCCATGTCCTCTTCCTTTTTTCCCTCCTCTTGCCATCCCCTCTGTGACCCATGAGGAGTGGATGGTGCCTGTCTATTTGTTCCACCCGTGTGTTCACTCCTCATGGCTGAAGTTCTTCTTCCTCCTCTGTCTCTTGGCTGCAACTTCTGCCATGGCTGTGGCGTATCTGCTGTTGTATGCTGGGCCACAGCTGCATGTTATGCCCTTTTATATGGTGTATCTTGCATGTCGCGACTTGCGCAGTTGCGTTTGGCATATTCTAGCAGGTTCTAGAATAGGCCATATATTGCATGTTGCAGTTGTTGTTGCGTAAGTTCTGCAACTGCGCTACTTGCATCTGGTGTAATTTCCTTTCTAGAATTGGGCCCAATGTGTCCAAAAGGAGTGAATGAAGAACAGGGATATAACAGTTTCCTGTAGTGCATATGTTTTAAACTTTGTAACAGAGCCAGAATCTGGACAGTGAGATGTGTAGTATAATATTCGCTTAATTGGTATGTTAAAAAAATATTGTGCGTTGAAGAAAACTTACTTTCCAGCTTGATTCATCTTTTAATTTTTAAATGTTTTATTTTCAGTTTAAAATATTATGTTTTGGGTTTTCTATTAGCAAAAGCTACGGTGTTAGATGTATGTAACACAGAGTGTTAAACATAACCTTAGAAGGAGGTTAAGAAAAATGAAAAGGTCATGAATGAAGATGGTGTATAGTAACCATAGTAAGTAAATGACCATAAGATTCAGGAGGCTGGATCAAAGCATCAGCTCTGAAGAAGGAGGTTCCCCTCTGAAATGTCAGCACACAATTTTCTGCCTCGGAGCACCTGTGGGAAGGTGCTGCTTTAATGGCTCACCTGAAATGGAGAATTCCAATTACACAACACAATGGCAATATGGCCGCCGAGTCTGAAAAAGTTGCAGTCCCCAATGGTGAAGCAATAGTGCTGTGCAGATACCAGAATTCATTTTTGGAAGACCTAATAGACTAGGCAATAGAGCCATGAAGAAAACATCCTACACAAATGAGTGATTTTGGGAACATGGACAGCCTAACTTTAGGCATTAACATGGATAAGTACTGCCTCTCTTTTTTTTTATAATTGATCATCTTTATTGTTTTCCACAACAACATCACCCCACATACAACAGCTGAAATGCACCAATAAGAGCGCGAAAAGAAAAAAAGGAAGAAAGGGCATAATAAGATCTATAATCAACGCTACCATATGTATGAAGAAGTTGTACATTAATCCCCATTCCCACCCCTCCCAAGGCTACACATATACATAGTCCAACCGGATCATCCCTAAAATATTCTAGGCACCAGGCCTCCACGCCATAAGAAGCGTTTCTAAGGAACTCCACAGTAACATATATTTAACCCGTGTACCTCGCATGTCAGCAACATGCTTTTCTAACTGTAGAGCCAGGATACACTCACGAAACCATTCCATCAAGGTAGGGGGATGATCATCCATCCAGTGTCTAAGAATTATCAACTTCGCCACAGCTGTGGCAAGTGACAGCTGGGCCATGGTAGTCCTAGAAGTGCCAACTAACAAATTCAAGATACATACCTCAGGGAAAGTACATCTGAAGAGCCAAGGATAGGGTCTAAAAATTTTTGATAGCTCGCCAAAAGCCCTGTATTTGAGGGCATGACCACACCATATGGTATAGAGTACCATCCTCTATTCTGCACTTCCCACATGTGGTTGCATCATTTGCCTTTATACCTAAACATTCGAGATGGGATAGGTATAGGTGATGCATTATATTAAAATGTACCATCCTCAACCAATCTTGTTTTATATACTTACACATATTGAGCCATAACTCTCCAATAACTGGGTACTTCAGGCAACCCTAACTCCCTTGACTAATAATAACAGACTCCTGAAGGGAGTTTGGAGTCCCATTCCTGCAGCATTTTATATACCTTGAAACCAATCTCGATTGAGAGGCAGTAACAAAAGTGTATCAATGTCCCTGCCCCCATGATCTACTGGCGCTATTTGGGCAAATGTGACAGATATAGCCTTACTAACCTGCAACCATTTAAATAAATCCTGACTTGCAACTCCAAAAGACCTCACTAATTGATCAAGGGTATCGGCCTACGTTCACCCAAAATTCTGAGACTCTAAGGCCACTTACCTGGGGCCAAAATCCAGTGGGCAAAGCTGCACCCCAACTTTAATACGAGGATTTTCAAAATGGGCTGGTTGGCGATAAATACCAGTTGACTGACAGGTAATTCTGTAACTGCCAAAAGGCCTTCAGTGACCATCCCAAAGGATTATTTTAAGGATTTGGGAACAGCCACTGGGGGATACAACAAGGCCCGGAGGAGCAGTTCACCTTTTCGCAATCCTCAATGTCAACCCACAAGGGTGAATAGACCCTTTGTTCAGATTTATCACTCCAATGACCCAATTTACTAATATGCTGCGCAATATAGTATAAGAAAAGCGAGGGACCAGCTAGTCCCCCCTTTGACTTTGGAGCTGTAAGTTTCGTATAAGACCTATGAACTCTTTTCCCATTCCATAAAAATAAATTGAATGTTTTCTGTAAATTAAGAAACCATGCTATCGGGAGATATACACCCAACATGCCTAAGGGATATAGCAGTCTGGGTAAGATGTTCATTTTTATAATATTCAATCTACCCCAAAGCGACATGGAAAGTAACCGCCACCTGTCCATGTCACCCGTTATAATTTTAACTTGACTACTCAGATTACTTCTGATCATATAATTCAATCCTGTGCTGACATTTATTCCTAAGTACATAAGCAACTTAGACTCCTAACAGAGACCTAACGGCGCTAAATCCGCTTTCGTGACCTCCTTATTTAAGGGGAGGATCTTCGATTTCACACAATTTAACTTATAGTAAGATACTTTGGAGAAAGAATCGATTTCCGCTAAAATTACCGGGATCGAGGTTACCGGGTTTTCAATATGTAATAATATATCATCTGCATATACTGAATATGTGTATCTAACATCCCCCATCAGTATACCTTGGATCATTGGATTCCCTGCTAATCTATGCAATAAAGGCTCTAAATACAAATTGAATAGCAGTGGGGACAGGGGGCATCCCTGCCTTGTGCCACGCTCTAATTTAACCACTGGCAATAATATCCCATTGCATTTCACACGGGCCGAGGGAAAGGAATATAATAGTTGAACCCATCTCAGGAACGCATCAGGCAGGCCAAAGGCAGACAGGGTAGCAAACAGATAATCCCACGAAACCCTATCAAATGCCTTTTCGGATCCAATGAGACACTAGTACGATTGGGCCTTAGCTTTAGCAACAGTAATAATGTGTAATAGTTTCCGCATGTGGTCCTGAGATGATCGCCTAACCATAAATCCCACTTGTTCCCTACTAACCAGCCTGTCCATAACTTTAGATAACCTGTTAGCTAAAACTTTAGCTAAAATTTTGATATCCGTGTTCAGAAGGGAAATCGGGCTGATAACTATCCATACTGAAATGATCTTTCCGGTTTATGGATTAGAGAAATCGTTGCTTCTAAGAAGGAGGTATCTGACAACCCATTATCAAACCAATACTGAAAACGTCCTCTAAAATTGGGGATAAAAGCAGGTAACACGCCTTATAGAAGTTACTAGGAACCATCTGGGCTAGGGATCTATTTAAGGGCATTTGTTGGATCACCTGCTGGATATCTGCGAGCTTAAATTGGGGCACCTAGAGAGATCATATCTCCTTCAGCAACTTTTGGCGACCACTTGATTTAAGGTAAGAATCAATGTCATCCTTAGTTGGTTTAGATTCAAAATCTTCATATATAAAGCCTGAAAGTAGACCCAAAAGCATTAGCTATTTCCTGGATCCGCACACCTGCTCCCCTACCCTGTCTCAATCCCTGCTATAAACTGAGATGAGTCTAGCTGACGAATACGCATAGCAAGTAGTTTCCTGCTCACTCCTGAGGTCTAGGTATTGAAGCTTAGTTCTTAAAAGAGCTAGCTCCACTTTCTGAGCTTATAATACCCAGATATTGGGCCTGCAATTGCTGCAATCATGCCCAATCTGCCTGGCCGAGGTTCGAAAAACTACATTCTAAACTCCTGATCGAGCAAGTAGGAATCCAATTGTGCTATCTATGTATATTTCTTTAGAGGCCATTTTAATCAGCTCACCCTCAGGAACACTTTAAATTGCCCAGACTAAATCCTTGTGTGCCACTGAGCCTTGATTATTTTCTAGAAAACTCGTAATGAATTCTACAATACTATTCATGGAGAATTCGTCCCTAGTATCTGCAATTTAACCGCCATTGTGGGGACCGTCATACACCCAACAGCTAGCAGATAGTCCAGACTGACCGTGCATGATCTGATACCACCCTGGAAGATATGTCGACCTGCCTGACACCAGGCATACAGCAAATAGACTAACTAAGATATAATCTATTCATGAATATGTCCTATGTGCGGGGAGAAAAAGGTGTATTGTCGAAATTAGGTTGAGCGACGCCAGGCATCGACAAGAGCAGCCTTGCTTATTAAATCCTTCAGTGTCTTTTGTGCTGGCGAAAGCCTACCCTCTCATGAGACGATCTATCCAGATCATTCTAAGAACTAGTTCCAATCCCCCTAACACCGTAAGTTTCTCGAGTTAGTTACTACCTACTTAGTAAATCTATGAAAAGGCTGGGAGTCATTATTAGGCCATATCGAGCCCAGCAATATCGGATACGATTCCAATAGGCCGTGTATAATGATATATCAACCATTCGGTCCCAAGCCTCTTCCACCAATCTGAACGGAGTATTCTCGCTATAAGGATTGCAACCCTCCCTGTTAGTGGATGACCTGCTCCAAAAACTTGCCCTACCCAGGCCCTTCTGAAATAATGGATGTCACTTCTCTTTAGGTGTGTCTCTTGGAGAAAGACAATCTGTGCTCCCAATTGACGCAGGTGCCTTAAAATAATTTGTCGCTTGACCCTATCCTTGGCTCCTTTGACATTCCAACTAATAAACTTATGAAGTTACTCATTATGACCCAACTTTAAACTCGGATACAAATAAAACCAAGTATATCCATGAGTGTATACAACTCTCATTGGGCGAGTTCTGCCCCCTGCCTAAAGGAGTCCTTAGTAGATCCAAAGAATGTGTAGCCTTGAGACCACCCCCCCACACTCCAGAGTTCAATTGACTCATTCTACCCAGAACCTCTCTACCCTACAACGTAAAAACTATTCCATATAAAGCCCCCCCACCCCAAACCATACATTTACCCCAGTTCCAACCGAACTGCCCTCCTAAATTTTAACTCCACGTGATTCACTACTAGGCAACCTAAACAAACCAACTCCACCCCTGGACCCCTCCCACAGCCCCTACTAAATTCTAATCATAACTATTCAATACTCGCTAACCACTCGATACCTTCACCAAAATTGTGTATACAAATCAGATCCCAGGTAATGAACTTAAGGAACCACTAGGTCCCAAAACAAAAAAACAAACCCCAACACCCCCCACCCCCATAGTCAATTCTTGAGCATGAATCAGGTATGACTCAATGCTCAGTCACTGTAAACGCAGCTAAAAAGTCCACTGGTTCCACTCCATAGCCGAAGCATCAGCTAATCGAGAGAAAAAAAAAAAAAAGGGGAAGGTCCATCCTCAAAGGGCAGGCAGACGTATAATCAGTGATTGACATAAGTTCAGTTCAGTTCCCCGAAATGCAGCTAAACAGGCTCGGGACCGGGGGGCATGCAAATGTCACGAAGTTGACAACCAGTCCTGCCAATGTCCATCCAGACAAAAATCGTTTGTATTAGCTCCACCAGCAATATGAAGACTCCAATGCAGTCAGTCCTACACTATATGAACTCCTTTAAGGGCACAACTGAGGCCACCTTGCCACCAGGTCACCAAACGATCTAAGTTATTGAGTCCAAATTACCCCTTATTCCACTTGATTGTTCCTGCCCACAAGACGAAAAAAAACAAAACATTCATGGCCTTCTACTTGAGCAGCAATATCACCACTTGCTAAACACCTGCAGTGTGGCACTCCCAACACTTAATCATTTAAATAAATCTGGGAAAACCATCTTCAACACCTGTGCAGCTTGTGTGGGAGATTCAAACGATAGCCATTTATCCTCATGTTTCACCATCAGTAGGGCAGGATATTTAACCCTGAAGGGCTTAGAGGCTGCCACTAGTTTAGAAACAAATGGGTACAGCTCCTGTCTTCGAACCCTTACCGAGTGGGGCAAATCTTGCGCAATGCGAATCCTCTTGCCCTCCCAAGTTAACTCCTTCGCTTCTTTCGCTTTCAGAAAAACGTGCTGTTTGTCTAAGTAATTCAGAAATTTTAATACTATTGGTCTGGGTGACTGGCCCTGGGTGGGGGGCGAGCTCTCTCAATAATGTATTCACCCCCCCCCCGGGTGGAGCACCAGCTATTTTGCTACAAAACTTCTGCAAAAAAGTAATGATGGCACCACCTTCTTCTTTCTCTGGCAGACCAATGATTACTAAATTGTTTCATCTGCTGCGACCCTCGAGATCCTCTAGTTTATCTTCCAGCTTTTTAACTCTGCGCTTTATGTTTACTATCTCAGTCTCACTCCTTTCTTGCTTTTTCTCTATAGAGATGATTTTAGCTTCCGAGTCTCTGACCTCTGAGTTAAAGCATCGACCGCCTTTGATATCCTGCAGGTCCTCTGAGATTGAGGAGATGGCTGATTGTAGCAGCTGCATGATCTCGAGGAACCTGGCTTGGATAAAGCTCGTCTGGAGCAATCGACTTAAGAACATTAGCCTTTGCTGCTTGGCCCGCTTCTGCGGCCTTCCTCTTTCGGTGACTGTGGAGGCGGTAATGCCTCGTGGGGCTTTCTTCATAATGCTCCATCCGCTCGGCTGACTACTCAAGATCGGAGGTTGTACCACGATAGCTACACTCGATCGGGAGAAGATTAACCTCTAGAAAAACATAAAAATGAGCCGAGATAGGGTGTGTGAGAGCGGAGCCCCGAGAGAAAGCTGTCTCCACTTAGGCTGCCATCACGTGACCCAAGTACTGCCTCTCTTGATTATTGTGCTTCTAACAGAAAAACAGCATTACATAAAAGCACTAATAATGCTGCAAAATAAATTCCCTAAGTGGTAAAAAGCTAAAGGTTTTGGTTACCTTTCTTGAGTACTTATGAAAGTTACTATCTGTTAGTAAGCCTGATTTTGACATTTAAAATTCCCTGACACAAAGCACCAGTTCCTTAAAGGGTCCTTACAAAGGGCATAGAGCACTACTACCTGCCTATTTTGATTTCATACACTCTGTGGACATTAGACTGAGCACAGAACTTCTCCTCTAAGAGGTGGACTCTCTTTGCTTTTGGATTTTTAATAAAGTTGGGTGGGGGTACTTTTTGGTGAGTTGCTGTATTTTCAACCCTAATAGTGCAATAACAAAGGTTTTTGCAATTAATTTGTATTGTGTGTGTGTGTGTGTGTGTGTGTGTGTGTGTGTGGAGTGTGTTTTGGGGTGGTTAATCTTAT
Organism: Neoceratodus forsteri; assembly: GCA_016271365.2. Classification (NCBI taxonomy): domain Eukaryota; kingdom Metazoa; phylum Chordata; order Ceratodontiformes; family Ceratodontidae; genus Neoceratodus; species Neoceratodus forsteri. The sequence goes on along the minus strand of CM028129.1, from coordinate 813,572,868 downwards.
TAGTTAGCTGGGGTGTTTAATTATTTTGTGTTATTTTTGTGGTGTCTAATTGGGTTTTAAGTTGTTAGTGATAATAAGTGGTAGAGAAGTGTCGGTCTTTGACTCCTAAGTTAAGATTCTATTCCCTCTCCAGGATCCATGATCTTTGCCCTTTTGAATATCCCCCATTAACATCTGATGTTTACAAAAGCTTTGTGGATAGTACGTAGTGGAAGGAGACAGAGATTCGCGGAGGCTGGTGAGGGGAATATGTTGGAGGAAAGGAGGCAGATTGGGGTGGTAAGGACTAGGAGGCACACTGGGGTGAAATAGGCCCAGTAGAGGGGTCCCCTCTGCCTTATTCCCATACCCAAGAGCTCCACAGTTAGTGGGCAGGTGACTGGACCAGCCCCACTGACCCAGTATTATGTAATGCCAGATTGATAAAAAACAAGACAGCAATTATTGCTGAACTTGTTACAGTATTGGATCTGGCTTGCATCACCAAGACCTGGCTGGATGAAAATACCGGCCCAGTTTTGGAAGCTGCTGTTCCGGCTGGGTACTCAGTGATACACTGTCCGAGAAAGGATCGTGGTGGGGGGGTATAGGCATTTGTTTTAAGACAGATATGGGCCTCACAGCTTTCCCAGTGGGAGAGATGAGATACTTCAAATGTGTCAGGTGTGCAGGTGTAGGATGTAGGACCCTTTTCATCTACCGACTACTGGGGGATGGGAAGAAATTCCAACAGGAAGTTATGGGCTTCATCATTGATATGGTGCTGGAGTTGCCCAGGTGGATTATTCTGGGGGACTTCAATGCCTGGGTCAATGATGAACTTTCACAATTTGTTCAAGACTTCCTCCAACAAGTGTGTTCATTGGGCCTGACACAGGTTGTTACCTCTGCTTCCCATGAATTTAGCCACTCGTTGGACCTCATCTTCCTATTGGGAATGGAGGTCTCTGACCTCATGGTGGAACAAGTTACATGGTTGGACCACCATACTGTGAGGTTCCTGTTTGAGGGCCCCCCAAATAGATCCTCCCCTTAGGAGACGGTCCAGTACCATCCTTTAAGAGGTTTGACCTCTCAGGGTCTGATGATGGTACTGGACCTATCAGGCCTAATGGAGGCTTGCCAGGAGCTGGGGGAGCTTGTGTTGACCTATAATAGGGTCATTACTGAGACCCTCAACTCTGTTGCTCCAATCTGTGTTCGACCCCTCACCTCACACCATGAGTCCCACTAATATGACAAAGCCCTTAGGGAGATGAGGAGGAGAGGTCAAATGTTGGATAGATGCTGGTGGCAGTCCGGTCTGGTGGAGGGCAAGCTTTTATTGATGGTCCATTATTGGGACTATCAATCTGCAATCTCCTGTAAGAAGGCAGGTTTCCTGTCCAGGGAGATTGTGGCAGCAATTAACAGACCAGCTCAGCTCTTCCACACTGTCGACAGGCTATGTAATCCAGCCTGCCTGCAGGGTGGTGGAGCTTTATCACAATCAAGATATGATGAGTTTGCTTTGCTTTTTGCTGAGAAGATTGCTTCTGTCAGATCAGAGACCTGGTCAGTGTTCTCTAATGAGCATTGCTGAGACGATTGCAGGGTCGTGGGCACTCAGTCTGTCTAGTCCGACTATGACCAGATAGCAATAGTAGATGTTGTGTGGGTCATGCAGGAGATGTGGCCCACTTACTGTAGTTTGGACCTAGGACCAATGCACCTCCTTGTGGGGTATGTTGAGGTCATCAGCCCAGTCCAAGCCAAGATAGTCCAATGTTCTTTGATGTTAGGGTTTTTTCTTGAGCCCCTGAAGGTGGCAGTCATCAGGCCCCTCCTAAAGAAGCCATCATTAGATGTGGACTATCTGGCAAACTACAGACCAGTCTCTAACCTTCCCTTTGTGGGGAAGGTTATTGAGAAGGTGGTAGCTGCTCAACTGTAGACCCATTTAACAGCCAATGATATCTAAGATCCTCTCCAGTCTGGTTTCAGGAAAAGGCATAGCACTAAGATCGCCCTGGTTTGGGTGCTTAATGATCTCCTGGTGGTGAGAGATCAGAGATGTTTCATCCTTGTTCTCCTCGATCTCAGTGGCATTCAACACCTTGGAGCATGGGGTGCTGTTGGAGAATCTGTGGGAATGCTGTGGGATAGTGGGAACAGTCCACAGCTGGTTTAAATCTTACCTCACTGGTAGATCACAACATGTGGTGTCTGGGGTGTATTCCTCAGCCTCGTGCCTCTGCCTTGTGGGGTCCTGCAGGGCTCTATTTTGTCCCCCATGTTGTTTGTGGTGTACAAGCTGCCACTAGAGGGCATTATAAGGCAGTATGGACTGAGTTTTCACTGCTATGCAGATGATACTCAGTTCTATATGTCCTTTGTGCCTGAGCAGCAAGGATCAGTTTTGGTGCTAAACAGCTGCCTGGATGAAATTCAGGATTGGATGAGGGCAAACTGGCTGAGGTTGAACACAGATAAGACAGATGTTCTAATGCTGGAACCTGATCTCTGGGGATGGGAGAGCAATCTAGGTCGAGTCTCAGGGTTAAGGCTCAGGAACTCCCAGCTGCTTACCTCTGATTGGGTGAGGAACCTTGGCGTGGTTCTTGACTGTGAGCTGACACTGAAATTTCAGGTGTCGGCCATGGTCAAGACTTTTTTTTTACCATCTTAGAAACATTGCCAGGGTGAAACACCTGATCCCCCCAGAAGATCTGCCAGCATTGGTTCACGCGTTTATGACCTCGTGCTTGGAATACCGTAATGCCCTATACCTGGGTCTGGTGGGGGTGGATCTGATCTGTTTGCAGCTGGTGCAGAATGCAGCAGCCAGGCTGTTGACCTATCTACTAAGATCATGTCATAGTACGCCTGTGCTGCGTTTTCTGCATTGACTGCCAATTAGGTGGCAGATCGCCTTCAAGGTCGGCTTGCTGACTATAAAGCCATGCATGGCAAAGGGCCCAGTTATCTTCAAGACCTTTTGACTCCTTACCGCCCCATTCGCCCCCTATGCTCCAGTGATGAGAACTTAATGGAGATACCTAAGATCCATTTAAAATCTTCTGTGGCTCGTGCTTTTTCATTTGCGGCCCCAGTTTTTTGGAACTCCTTCCCTCATCCAGTATGTGATAGTGAATCTATTGAAATCTTTAAAAGGGAGCTGAAGTCTTTTTTGTTTAACCAAGCTTTTGCAGATTTTTAATGTGCTGTTGTATTGCTTGTTTTATTGATGTTTTTTCTGTAAAGCGCACTGAATCAAAATAAGAAGTGTGCTATATTAAATAAAATCTGATTTGATTGATGGATTGCTTTAATATCATAATTGCTTGCTGATGGTATTCAAATATGCATAGGATGCTACCTACTTTTTCGCTGGGCTACTTGACCTCTCTTGTCTGCCTTGACCTTTGTCGTCATCATCTTGTAGGACCTTACTTTTATTTTGTAAGAAACAAAAAGTCATTTTCTTTAGGTCATAGGGTTAATGCATTTAATCTGAGTGTTATTCATTTATGAAATTATATTTACCTGCTTTTAAATCACCTTTCAATATTCTTTTAAATTTTTCTTTTTAAAGTACTGTACACTGCAGCTGTGGTTTCAACCTCCTAATAAAATAGGCATGGATTTAAACATTTCAGTGGGCTTACGCAACTTAATGTAGAGTTATGCTTGTGCAACTATTGATAAACTTTGGCTGTTCAGATTCTCAGTTCCACAGGAACTACCACCCTGTAGGGGTATCATGAAGACAAGGAACCCTTGTGGAAGGTTCCACTCCTAGAGATGACACAGGAAGGATTCCCTTATGCTAAAGGTACCTTAGGAAGGGGCACTGTGGAGAAAGGTGTGCCGCTGGAGGAGGACTGGATGGTAGGGCAAAGAAAATGTGCTTCTGTTTGAGACTGGAAGGAGAGTTGATTTATATAGCTAAGGCAGGTGGCATAGCTGGTTGTTCCAGTCCATTGAACTACAGGCATAGCCTTTGAATTCAATGGGCTTACGCAACTTAATGCAGAGTTATGCTTGTGCAACTGTTGATAAACTTTCACCGTTTGCACTCTGTGTTCCACGGGAAGTACTACCCTGTAGGGGTATCATGAAGACAAGGAACCCTAGAGGTGCTACAGGAAGGATTCCATTAGGCTAAAGGTACCTTAAGATGGAGCCCCCAAAAATGCGAGCAGCAAGCTGACCGCTGAGCTTGAGGAAGACAGACTGATGGTAATAAGTCACCATCCAACTCCATCCAACAGGGAAAATCTATTTGGGTACACTAATGGAATGTAGTGTGCTATGGGGCTACCTAACTTTTATGACCTTTGACATGGAGGAGAAGAAAAAATCCCTAGTAGGAGAAAACCTCTGGGGACCCAAGGCCTTGGTCGCCTTCCCTCCAGGCGTGTGATAAATTAGTGATGACGTGGCTACTGCCATATAGAAATCCGAATAGCAACTCACTGCCTACCATTTAAGCAATGCACGAGGTCCCACTGTGTATGAGATCAGTGGTAGACAAGTTTTTCCTTCCTCTGTCATCCACCTACCAGTTCAGCAGAGTGTGCTGTACTGCAGCCTACATTTCAGTGGTGCCCTACAGTCCTACATATGACATCTGCCTAGCAGTTCAGCAGGGCAAACATACCACTGCCTACAGTTCAGCAGCACCCTAGAGCCCTGCCTATGGCATCCACCTACTGGTTCAGCAGGGCTCGGTGTACCGCTGCCTAAATTTTGACGGCACCCTACCACCCTGTCTATGGCTATAGCTCTTCCTGTGGCATCCACCTAGCAGAAAACAGATCACCTGTATCACTGCCTACATTTCAGCAGCACCCTAGAGGCTACTGATGGCATCCATCTACTGGTTCAGAAGGGTGCCTGCATCACTGCCTATGTTTCAGTGATGCCCTAGAGCTTTCTTATGGCATCTGCCTACCAGTTCAGCACAGCACCCGCATGGCTTCCTACATTTTGGTGGTGCCCTATAGCCTGCATAAGGCATCTGCTTACCAGTTCAGTAGGGCACACATACCACTGCCTACATTTCAGCGGTGCCATATGACCCTACCTACGGCATCTGCCTACCAGTTCAGCAGGGCACACATACTGCTGCCTATGTTTCAGCAATGTCTTACGGCCTTACCTATGTCATCCTCCTATCATTTCAGCAGGATGCACGTGCTGCTGCCTAAATTTCAGTGGTACCTTATGGCCCTACCTACAGCATCTGCCTACTGGTTCAGCATGACACACATACCACTGCCTACATTTCAGGTGCACCTTACGGCCCTACCTACAGCATCTGCCAACTGGTTCAGCAAGGCACACGTACTGCTGCCTATGTTTCAGCAGTACCTTATGGCCCTACCTTTAGCATCCGCCTACTGGTTCAGCAGGACAGACACCCTGCTGCCTATATTTCAGTGGTGCTTTACAGCCTTACCTATGACATCTGCCTACTGGTTCAGCAGGGCATGCGTACCGCTGCCAACATTTCGGCGGTGCTCTATGGCCCTACCTATGGAAATAGCAGGAAAAGGAGCCAAATAGCAGCATTTAAAACAACTATTGAAGTAGGACACAGATTGAGACTAAGGGCTTGTGTGGAGCGAACAGCACTATATACAATTTTATTGTGAAAATCTTTTTGGAAAAGATAGTGTATTGCATCTCTCTGGTGAGAGAGGTGGTGTGGTGGGCCATGAAGGGCAGGTCATTCCACCATATTCAAGGTATTGTGGGAAGGTGGAGGACTAGGCAAGCTCTCCACTTCCCAGTACTCACTGGTGCTGTTGTTATATTTTATACAAATATACAGTTGCCAGGATAAGAAGACAGCAGCAGAGAGGTATTTACATTCTAATGACAATAAGGGGTGGCAACTAAAGGCCTATCAGAAGCATATACTACAAAAGGGAAATGGAGGGCCCTATAAAGGAGTGCATCCAGTGCCAAAAGTTTTGCAGAGGGACACCAGAGGAAGAGTTTATTTGTGACAAATGTCTTCTGGTTGCAACACTTCAATTGGAGGTAGACAGATTGAAACACAGGTGTGAGACTAAGAAAGGTATAGAAATGTTGGAAACCTTTGTTGATAGTATGCTGACACAAATAGAGACTACATCTGAACCTCCAAATAATATGGAGAATAGCAAACAAAATAATAAATGGAGTGGTTGGATCTGGGGCAGACACAAATTTCGAGAAATGGGCCACAGTCAGAAAGACCTCTGGCAAAAAAAGAGGAGGACAAATATGTAATAGTGCCCCAGTCATCCTCCAAAATAGATATAACATACTTAAGGATCCAACGTCCTCCTGTAAAACCCCACATGTGCAATTATTCAGAACCCCTACATCTGCTGAGGATATTTTATCAGGAGCCAGTACAGCCTCACCAAACCTACCAAATGTAAAACCAAACGCTGCAGTTAACCAGTATATCTCAAAGACCTCAACACAAACAGAGAACAGGGATCTGTTAGTAACTGGTGATTTCCTAATCAGGGGGATTGATACTGCACTATGTAAAGGCAAAAACAACTCAACCACAGTGAACATGTTGCCAGGGGTTAAAATCAGGGATATCAAACACCTCCTGGGGGGACTCATGGAAAATACAAGCAACCTTACTGTTCTACTACATGTGGGCATAAATGATGTCCAGACTAGGAGGATGCAAGATATATATATATATATAAATTTATTTTAAAACAGTGCTGGCAGACATCAAAAACAAAGGGGGCAATACAGTTGTGTCTGGCATTCTACCAGTTTATAGACACCAGGAATACAAAAATCAGAAAATCAGAACCATAAATAATTGGATACAGCAACTGTATACAAAAGAGGGGATCAAGCATATAGACAACTATGAAGCATTTGGGGATCTGTAGCTCTTCAAACCAGATGGCCTACACTTATACAAAATAGGATCCAGGTACCTAGCAAAAAGGTTTTACAAAGCAACAGGGGGGAATTTAAACTGAAATCCAGGGGGACTATGGAATAGATCAAATGAAATATTCCCCAAAACTCTGCACAATCAGGGCCCATGCCAACAGGGGATTGGAACTGTATACTATTAAATGCAAGGAGTTTGGTAAACAAGTTTGACAAACCTAAATACATACTAGACACTTCTGCCATACACATATGCACCATAACTGAGACATGGTGGGACACTCAAGATACCTGGGACCAAAATATCAAAGGATATAACGGCCCAGATATTCAAAAGGGCTGCGCCATGCGCAATAGGGTTGTGCCTGCACAAGTCCGAACTTGCTGCATTCTGCGATATTCATCAGGAAGCAGTTGTGCCACTGAAAACAGGCTGAGCAACAGCACAATGCAAATGAACGCATGCTGAACTGGAGGGGGAGGAACCATGCATAAACTGCACAGCCCGATATTCAGCCGGGCTGTGCAGGATATGCAGGCGCAACCCCAGCCTGCGCCTGCACAACTCTGAGCCAAAAAAGGCTTAAGTCGAGGCCACCCACAGGTGAGCTGCTGCATTGCAGGGCGCAACACAGCAGCTGCCACCTGTGGCTGGCCTACCCTCCCTGTGCCCCCTGCAGCCCGATCACGGGCAAAACAGTGTAAAATCCCCCACCACCCCCACTGGCCGATCGCGGGCATAGTTTAATTCCCCCACCAGCCCGATCGCGGGCAGCAATATGCCCCAGGCTATCCGTGGTGGTCAAGTGGACCATAAATCCCAATCGCGGGATGGTATTAAGTAAACCCCCGGCCGAACATATCCCTGGTGGTCCAGTGGACCGTAAATCCCGATCGCGGGATGGTATTAAGTAAACCCCCCCCAAACATATCCCTGGTGGTCCAGTGGACTGTAAATCCTGATCGCAGGCAGTAGTGGTTTAAAACAAACCCTCCCCCTCCCGAATTCATCCCTGGTGGTCCAGTGGACCGAAAAGCCCGATCACGGGCAGTAGTGATTTAATAAACCCCCTCCCGAATTCATCCCTGGTGGTCCAGTGGCAAATCCCGATCACGGGATGTAAAGATTGAACAAACCCCGAACATAGCCCTGGTGGCTAGTGTCTCCTCCACCCACCCACCACGAAGCCCCACCACCCCTCCCCCGGCGGCGGCGGCGGCAGCATCCCATCTGCCTGCCGCCCGCCGCCCGCCCGACTGACTGCCCAGTAGGGCTGCATGCCCATTGGTGCAGAGCAAGAGCCAATGGGCATGCAGCCATACTATACAAGACAGTCCAGTTTGTGAATGAATGAATGTATTCATTCCACAAATCTGAACTGTCATGTATGTATGGGCTGCACACCCGTGGCTCTTGCTCTGCACCAATGGGCGTGCAGCTACTGACGCTGATCAGTCGGCGGCTGTGGCAGGAGTGGGATGCTCCGCCCGCCGGCTGCCGGGGGAGCGGGTGGTGGGGCTCGTGGGTGGGTGGGGTAGGGGACACCAGCCACCAGGGCTATGTTCGGGGGTGGGTTGTTCGACTTTTACATCCCGTGATCGAGATTTGCCACTGGACCACCAGGGATGAATTTGGGAGGAGGGGGGGTTTATTAAACCACTACTGCCCGCGATCGGGCTTTTCGGTCCACTGGACCACCAGGGATGTGTCTGGGAGGAGGAGGTTGTTTTACACCACTACTGCCTGCGATCAGGATTCTACGGTCGACTGGACGACCCAGGGATACGTTCGGGGAGCACATTGCTGCCACGGTCGAGCTGGTGGGGGGGGATTAAACTATGCCCGCGATCAGGCCAGTGGGGGGTGGTGGTGGGGATTCAACACTGTTTTGCCCACGATCGGGCTGCAGGGGGCGTTGATCCCCGACGGCTGCTGCCTGGCAGGGCGCCAGGCACAAGTCCTCGGGATCGGCGTACCTGCATGCTAATGGCATGCAAATGGGGCCATAATCAGATGCAAATGGCCTCCCTGTGCCTTGCATGAATTATGGCCCCATTTGCATGTCACCTTTTGAATATGGGGATTTTGTGCATGGCGCAATGGTACTTGCACCACCGCAAGTTGAATGCTCCACTCTGACAACTTGCGGTGGCACAAGTTCCACTGTGCCATGCACAGTGGCTGTGGCCGGGGGGTGATATTCAAAGGAGTTGCTCAAGGGTGCAACTCCTTTGAATATCGTTCTGGACACACCCCTGCGCAACTACTTTGTGCAGTGCAAGGGCTTGCACCACAAAATAGCGCAGTTTGAATATCCGGCCCAACCTGTATAAAAAAATCTAGGGAATACAGGAAAGATGTGTGTGTGTGGGGGGGGAGGGGCACTTTATGTAGCTGAAAACATCAAAGCAGAAGAAATACAAATAAGCCAAAATGAACCAAAGCAGCTATGGATCAAAATAATCCCTAACAAGCAACCCAAAATTATAACAGGCCTCATTTACAGACCTCCCTCATTGACCAAGCAAGAAAATACAGCCCTCTTGGATAATATCAGGTCTCTAAATCCAGCAGATAGGTTACTGATTCTGGGGGATTTCAATCTACCTGAGATTAACTGGCAAACCTCAATAGGAGGAACAAAACTAGAAAATGAGTTTCTGGAAACAGTAAATCAGCTAGGACTCAGTCAGATGGTGGATAGCCCCACTACAGGTATAAATCTACTGGACCTCATCCTAACTAATATGGGGAACTCAGTCACAGGGTTAAAACTAACAGAACCCTTGAGCACAAGTGATCACCTAAAGATAGAATACAAAATTACTGAACCATACCACAAACAGTCAGGTACAACTATTGTTCCAAATTTTAATAAGGCAAAATGTGATCAAATTAGGAACAACTTGAATAGATGGGATTGGGAAGCAGAATTCAAAGGGAAAACACTAGTTACGATCTGGGAAATGCGCTGCAACAAAATTCATAATGAAATATATTTAAATATCCCTACAACAAACACATACACAAAGAAGAAAACTAAAGCACATAGGTGGAGACCAAGAATAAAGAAAATGATTAATAAAAGAAACAGACTATTTAAGAAATGGAAAGCTAACAATAAGAAAGTGCATGGGTCTTGTATAAAGCTGCAGCTAGAACAGCAAAAAGAAACATTAAGTACGCAAAAGCTACATACGAAAAAACATTAGCAACAAGGGTAAAAGGGAACCACAAGGCATTTTACTCATACATAAACAGTAAAAAAGGCTCTTCGCAAAGTGCTGGCCCCTAAGGAACACACAGGGCGAGCTCACATCAGTTATAGTTCAAATAGCTAATTTGACCAATTCATATTTCTCGGCAGTGTTTGATAAACAATCCAGTAGTTTCATAGCAGAAAATATTGTTAAGAACACCCATCAGAATATTACCATCAATATTTATTTATTTATTTCAGTTTTGGTGACCGGGTAAGTCCACTGAGACAATACAATCCCTTTTTCAGGGGCCACCCAGGTGTGGATTACATACAGTAACAGTGCAAATTAACAGAGTGGTAATACATTGGACATACAGTAACAGTGCAAATTAACAGAGTGGTAAAACATTTGACATATAGAAGAACAATAAAACAAAGCAATGATAAAATACTTAAGCAAGGTTCATCAGGGTAAGAGATAAGTAAAACATAGGATTAAGCATTGGCACATGATGATAACTTCATCAAAGCATTAAGTAGTGAAGTGCACATCAAGGGTATATTAGGAAGGGAGGGGGATGGGGGGCCTATTCAGGTGAAGCAAGAACAGGGTGAAGAGGGGGATAATGAGGCAGATAACATAGATTGGAACAAATTGAGAGAGGAGCAAGACAAGACTGTCGGAGAAAGAGAGTTCCAATCCGAGAGAACAGCGAATGAGAAGGATCTCCTGGAAGTGGTCAAACATAGTTTCAGTAGGACAAGAAGGGGAAGTGAGGTGGAGTGAAGGGTGCACGGTACATACCGGAGGTGCACGAGTTTGTCAAGGCAAGAAGGTGTAATGTCATGGACGAGCTTGAATATGAGGCTCAAGGAGGAGTACCTTAATTTATCAATGTAAGTAAACCAGCCTAGCAAGGAGAGAACATCACAGTGGTGTGAGTGGGCTTTTACCCCCAAGGCAAACCTTCTAATCCTGTGGTATGCCTGAGAGAGGAGGGACATGGAGGCAGAGTTGGTAGAGAGGAGCAGGGGAGCACAGTAGGTTAAAAGAAGTAGAAGGCAGGAGGACGAGGAGGAGGAGGCAATTTTCTGGCAGAAGGCAGATGTGAGAAACAGATGAATACGGTAGAGGAGACCTAGTTTTTGATTAAGAGATTTGGCAATGTTTGAGGCATGGAGCTGAAGGAGATGCATGGGATCCAGAGTGAATTCCAGATATTTAAATGAGTGAACTACCTCCAAGGTCTCACCCTTAAGGGCTGAGTTGTGAAGGGGGGGATGAAGATTAGGAATAGGACAATGTGAGAAGAGCATACATTTAGTTTTATTAGCATTAAGGACAAGATGATTGCAAAGGAACCAGCTTTCTAGGGAAGCAAAGTCAGAGGCAAGGTCACGGTTAATAATGTCAGTATGACGGGAGTAGTGGTATAGTATTGTGTCATCTGCATAAAGATGTCCAGAGGCACCACCACAAAACTGGGGAAGTTCATTAATGTAGAGTGAGAATAGAATGGGGCCCAAGATGGATCCTTGTAGTACCCCATGGGTAACTGGGTGGAGGTCGGAGGGGAAGCCATCTCACTTCACTGTCTGGGAATGCCCAGTCAGATAACTTTTGATCCAGTGGAGGGCACTGTTGTCCATACCAATAAGAAGAAGCTGGTGGAGAAGGAGATCATGATTCATTAGATCAAATGCCTTAGTGAGATCAACAAAGATGGCACCTGTGGTGAGGTTTTTGTCCATGGCATGAAATATGTTGGATGTAACCTTTAACAGGGCGGTAAGAGTACTATGTTTCCTTCTAAAGCCATGCTGATAAAGGAAGAGAATGTTGTGAAAGTCAAGGTAGTCCTCGAGGTGGTTATAGACTATGCATTCTTGGACTTTGGCTGGTGGGCATAAGATAGAGCTAGGATGGTAGCTGTCTGCAACAGAGTTGGAACCTCCCTTATTCACTGGGACAACTACCGCCACCTTCCATTTATCAGGAACAGAGTTAGAGAGGAAAGACCGGTTAAAGAGGTCAAGAATGTTGTGTGCCAGGGCTGTGGCACCCAGTTTGAGAAGTTTTGGTTCTAGTAAGTCATGTCCTGCAGAGCTATCTGGTTTCAAGTTGGAGAGAAGCTGTTGCACCTCTTTGAGTGTGGCTAATTTCAGATGGAACTCAGGATGTTCCCCTATGGTAGTTGGGGGAGCAGGAGTTTGGGAGGTGAAGTTATGAAAAAGAGAGGTGTATTTTTGAAGGTCGGTAAAGAAGTGATTAAAGCCGGCAGCAATGGATGCAGAGTCATCAAGGGTGGAACCATTGACAGTGATATTACTAGGGATGACCACATTTTTGCCTTTTACTAGCGAATTAATTTGCAGAATTCCTTGGGATTACTAAGGTGTTCTACTTGAAGAGATTTGAAATGGAGGCACCGAGCTTTTTGCAGTGCATTTTTGCAACTGTTATTGAGTTGTCTGTAAGTCTGCCAGTTAGGGACAGTTCCACTATTTTTGTATGTGTACCAGGCTTTGTCGTAAAGGGACATTTGCATCCTGGTCTCCTTTGTAATCCATGGGGCCTTAACATCCTTGAATCTGCATTTTTTCAAGGGGGCATGTTGGTTTACTATCTGTGAAAAGGTGTCAATTAGGAAGTTTAGGGCCTGATTTATATCAGGGAGTGTGCTGATGGGGCGCCAGTCAGTGATATAGAAATTAAACTAAAAAACCTGAACCCTAATAAGTTACCTGGTCAGGATGGGCTATACCCAAGGGTATTAAAGGAACTGGCAGAGCCCATAGCACCACCATTAACACATATTTGTCAGTTATCACTGGATACAAGGAAGGTGGTACAAGACTGGAGGGTAGCAACTATCATCCCATTGTTTAAAAAAGGTGACAAATCTAACCCATCAAATTTTAGGCCCATACACCAAACTTCAATTCCTTCCAAGATATTAGAAAGCACAATAAAAGAGTAAATCCTATTATACCTGGAACATAACCACTTAAATGACAAAACACAGCATGGATTCATAAAGGGGAGATCTTGCCAGATGAATATGCTGGCATTCTATGACAGGGTGGTTAAGGCCACGGACAGAGGAAATCCAGTGGACATTGTGTTCTTGGATTTCTCCAAGGCGTTTGACACACTGTCCCATGCCGAACTGTAAGCAGATATGTATAAACTAGGGGTCCACCCTAATGTAACCTCTTGGGTCGGCGAATGGCTGAAAGACAGGAAGCAAAGAGTATGCATTAGAGGGACATTCTCGGAGTGGTCTTAGGTTACTAGCAGTGTGCCCCAGGTGTCAGTGTTGGAGCCATGCTTTTTTATCCTCTACAGCTCTGCCTTGCAAAACTACATACCAAATGTCTGGCTGCACAGATTTGCAGATGACTGCAAGTTAGGAGCAGAAGTGGGCAGCGATAAGGATACTAAATCTCTACAAACAGCCTAAGACAATCTAGCAAACTGGACTGCAGGTTCAAAACTAGCACTAAATTTGGACAAATGCAAGGTTATGCACTTGGGATCCAGAAACCAAAGGTCTACATATTCATTGGGCAATCATCCATTAACATCCTCAGTGGAACAAAAAATCTAGGTATCACAATAACCAATGATATGTCGTTCTCCCCTCATTGCAGGAAGATATCTAAAAAGGGTAACCAGATACTGAATTGTATATTGCAGCACATTAAATCAAGGGATAAGGAGGTCATCATCCCAATGTATTCTGCATTGGTAAGACTGGTACTGGAATACAGGGCCCAGGTCAGGTCACTGCACAAAATAGGGGACGTTGCATTGTTAGGGAGAATACAGAAAAGGGCCACCAGATCAATAGCCAACATGGCAGGCAAAGACTACAGAACATGACTGACAGAACTGAACATGTTCTCCTTGGAAAGTAAAAGAGTCAGGGGGGAGATGTGTTTGGTTCACGAGGCTTGGACAGACAATGACCTTTGGGAAAGCATAGCTCTAGAAGCTAGCAATAACATCTGTATAACTAGGTCTCATCTACTACAATTGGAGACTATGTGTACTTGATCAGCATGCACAGCTAGCTGGTTCAACCAGCGGGAAGTACATAAATAGAACAAACTGCCACCGGAGGCAGTGGCAAGTAAAACAACAAATACATTTAAACACAAATTAGATAACTACTACCTGGGAATGCTAGGAAACTATTGAAAAGCGAGCTATAAGGACGAAAGTCTATCAGCTTTGTAAATCCTAATAATCCTATGAAAACTAAAAAGCACAAAAAGAAGTAAAACAGAAATTACAAAGCACAGAAAACAAACTCTTGCTAGAGCCAAATGGCTGCTAATGCATTAATCTGACAAAGGATAAAGAATGAATTAATAATCTCAGCCAGATATTTGATTAGTGTTTTCCCAGTCAAAACTGAAATGATCGGAGCGTTTGATGATTAACGTATGCATGACAGGTATTATGCAGTTATCAGTAGTTTGATTTTTCTCTTCTTTGTTTTATTTAAGTCTTTATTCTTCTCTCTTTCTATACACTTTTCATTGTCTCTCTGCCTCACTATTTGTTATTTGTTTTTTCCTCTCAGTAGTCATCCAGATTCTATAACTGTAATGATCTTGAGGCCAGGAGCAGCTCAAAGAATGGGTGTGTTGCAAATGCATAGGGGCTCAAAACAGAAAGGTGGGGGCATGCCCATGCATTAATGCTTTGGGAGAACACTGTTCTATCAATAATTCTGGAGTTCTATTTGACCTACTGCTTGTGTCTAACCAAATCCTTTCCTATCAATTACACTTAAGCAATATTCCATGGAGCATAATACTAAAACATATATTATACATTCTGTCTGCATCATTGTGACTTATTGTATGTATGCTACTGTATAAATTAATACATTCCACCTTTTAGTTTCCTTTTATGTTGTATGCTTTCCCTTTATGTTGTTCAGACATGGATTTTATTTTTGTATGACAAACACCTTCCATTCTTATTTTTATTCATTTATAAAAGTGTATGGGCCAGATATTCAAAACTTTGCGCTGGGTGCAAACTGTTTGCGCTTGGTTTTCATCGGGTTTGTGGGGGTCCACTATATTCAAAAGGCCAAATAGTGCAGGCAAACTGTATTAGCACTGGGCAAAAGTATAATGTATGCAAGGGGCAAAAAGAGGGGGTGTGTACATAAATACAGGCACAATGCTATATTCAGTGCATTAGCACCGAGCAAAGTGTTTTTGCACAACTTAGCATGACACTTTGCACGGCACAAATTACCACCCAGGAAAAGGAAGTCTTAACTCTGGGCAAACCAGCTTTGTGTGACTTTGTGGCTTTGCACAGCTTTGCATGGCTTTGTGCAACTTTGCGTTACCATGGTTTATGGAACTCTGTAATTCACAAGTGTGAATAATGGAGGTTGTGAGGGTCTGCCACCACTGGTTTATTGACCCTAACCAGTAAATATTAAACATAGAAATAAACCAGACATGGAAGAAACATGCTGCACATGGATGGCACCTCCTATGTTGCCATCATCTACCACCAGACCTAGCCATGCCAGGAATTAAGCGGTGACCTGGCTACCAGTGGACATCATGGCAGTGTGTCCATACAGCACACACCTGCAGATCACCCTTCAGTGGACACCAACAGAATTCACCACACACACACATGCAGCACTGGGGACATGGAGGGTACTGAGAGGAGAGTGTACAGATGGCCAGTCTGCACTGCATGCTGGGTGCTGCCACAAGGCTGGGACAAACCATGCAGTGCAAATGGTCCAGTGTAGGGAATACCCCAACTCCAGTGTACCTGTCTGATGGTATGTGCCCCCTCAGCCACATACTGCATATCTGTACAGACACCACAGCACACACAGCCAGCCATGTATATATCACTGTGAGTATCCCATGCCAGTGGTGCAGCATCTGTGGGTCGCACAACAGCATAACAGTAATGTCCACTGTCAGTATACACCTGCAAGATGGGCCTGTCACTATGTAAAGTGCCGCAGTCATTGATAACCTGCACAACATAGGCATTGCTGTGTCCCTCACACTACTGGCCCCCTTGTTACTGTAATGTCTGCTGTGTACTGTAGCAGGAACTACAGTTTGACAATTACATGCAGCACCACCACCTGTACCTGTACTTTGTAGTCCCGTGGGGCACAATATTCTACGCGGTTCTGTACAAATGTAGCCTGCAGCTACCACCATGCATTTCCAGACTGACCAACAGGTGGAGCTGTGGGCAGACCTAGCCAGACCCTGTACTTCCAGACTGACTTACAGGTGGAGCTGTGGGACCCTACAATAGCACTGGGCAAACTGCATGCAAATCAGGACATAATGAGATGCTAATCTGAATGTTTGCCCACAGACTGCCTAAGAAGGCTCATTTGCATGTCACTTTTGAATATAGCAAATTTTTGCCCTGGGCAAACATGATAGCACCGGGTAAATGCCTTAGCTCCATGTAAAACTTGCACAAATGTGTCTGCACTGCGCAAATGCTTCAGAAACATGGTACAGTTCTGCAGAATTTCACATGTGTTGGTGCTTGCAGCTTTAATGAATCCACTCCTTTGATAGCACACACTTTGGCCACATAGTTCACCTCTACCTTCCTCCCCGTCACTGTGCACTGCGCTGCTGTCATGGTTGCACTTCCTGGTTGTTATATTCAGAGCTGTCTTATTTCCCGAGCTATTTTTGCACTGCACTCCCAGCACAATTTGCCCGGCTTCCTTAACACGCTATGTTCAGCAGGTTTAGCACCAGGACTATCCCTTTTGAATATAGCGGGCTATTGGTTCTAGGCTAATTTAGCACTCCAGGCAGTGCTAATTTAGCCCCGGGGCAAAGTTTTGAATATCTGGCCCTATGTGTTTTGTTTTCTTTAGCAATGTTAGACCCTATTTACTTAGCATTTTTGTGACCATCCACTCCAGTATGACTGAGTGTAGTAAAAACGTTATTAACATACTATTTGCCAGCAGATTACGCCTTATGGTCTATCAAGTCTGCTCGAACCTAGATCCTTAGTTGGGTACTATACCATGACTCTCTCAATATACATTGACCTACATGGCACCATCCACTTTAAAGTTAAAAGTCAAACAGAGATTTTCACTTCTGACAACTTGACGAGTTCCTTAAGATGACAGAAAAGCGAGCTTTGTTTGTTCATTTGTTGGGGAAAGCAAAGATGTGGGAGGGAGGAACTGGAGTGGTTAGGGACACAAGCATCAACCTCAATATTCACTGTTAAAAAAAATGGGGTCTAAACAATAACAGGCTTAAGGGACTACCTTTTTATTTTTTTTCGCTATTTTCACCCAAAAAGGGGAAGGTGAGAAGAAAGAAAAAGAAAGTTAGCTGTGCAAGGTAAGTTTATTGTGCAACAAGATGTTCAGACACTCACTGCTTCTTCTCTCTGCATAGTGGCCTGTTGAGCTGTCAGACACTGGTGCAGGTTTTGTTCTCTCCCAAAGCTTAAATGCACCTGCCTTTCATGCTCATTTACTACTTTGAAAAAAAATGCAGATTTTTTAAATAAATAGCTATCCCTCTAAAATGATCCCTACCCTTTCTGCACTCCAGGAGATATTTCTGTATCCCCCTCTCTAATGAATACACCCACCCACTCGAATTTCCTTTCAATGCTGTAGCAGACTTAATGCTTCTCTGTCCTCAGGACCATTTAAGCCACCACCACACAAAAACACCAGTGCTGGTCAGAGCATGTAAAATGAAAGGCTCCTGCACCAGTTTCACTTTTTAACCACTGATCTGTCTCCACTATGGAATACATCTCTCCAGCAGTTTTAACTCACTAACAGACAGGTTCACACATATATCCTGCTATATCACTGACACGCCCACGAATAAGTGATCCAGAGAAGGCACCCAAATCAGTAGACATAATTATTTAACTGTTGCTTAAAGATTTAAATTAAAGAAAATAACAGCAATACTTGTACTAGGAGTAAACAGGGCACAAGCTGCATTCGACAACACTGTACTTACTGTACTGAATGCAGCAGAGTACCACTCGTCTCTGATGAGCATAGAAAGATGTCCCATGCAAAACATATACTGAGGTAGAAAAAACTCTTTTGAGGCCAAGCATCTTTTATTACACGTGCACATACATACATTCATGTGTGTGTGTGTGGGGGAAAGCAGGGGGGAGGGTAGGAGGTAAACTAATTGGCTTTCTGAGCAATAAATTACAATAAAGCAATAAATTACAAAACTCACTCCTTCATCCACCAAACGGAGTTTCGTATGTTTGTTGGGGGAGGCAGAGATGTGGGAACCCAAAAATGGCAATCATTAAATGAGAGAGAGGGCATCTGCAGTAGGGGTTATGGAGGAATTACTATCATAAATAAAAATGCCAATTAAGAGGGACAGTTTTCTATATATCACATGACGACAGTGGGGGACTGGGCACCCCTGTTTTAGTGTTATGTGGCTGGGGGGTTGCTAAGAGGAAGGGTTTGGTGGGGAGGAACAGTTACAGGGGCATCAGCATCAGACATCAATGGATGGTTTTATTTGTTGCAGGCTAAAATATATACAAAAAATTAGAGATGGTGACACTGGGGGATTGGGCACCCCCAATGTCAATGTTATGTTTTTTGGGGGGGGTCTGAGTGGGACGGTTGGGTGAAGGGACAGTCACAGGGGCATCAGTAACAGACATGGATGAACAGTTTTCTTTGTTACAGGCTATATATATTTAGTTAACAAACCCCATTTTTTCTCCCATGCTTGCATCTTTTCTCTGATATTAGCGACCATTGCTTCATTGTGTGTGTAAGATCCACTCTTAAATCCACAACTGTACCAAAATTCTCCTTTAAAAGGTGCATACACAACTTTGATATCCATGGGTATATATCAGACCTAAGAGACTCCACGTGATAGCAGGACTTCTATCTAGCCAAGTCCCTGACTACAGCTTATGATATTTTCTCAGAAACTGTGCTAGGGGCTCTCAACAAGTATGCTCCCATAGCAAAAGTTCGTGCCAGAAACAAATCCTGTTGGTGGTTTACAGAAGACCTGAAAGATGCTTTGCGGAGTAAGGATGTACTCTGGAGAACTGCTAGGAAAACTAATTTAATAAATGACTGGAAATCTTTCCAGAGGGCGAGGAACCTCTGCACCAAAATGGTCAGAGAAGCCAAAGCTAATTTCTACCGCTCTCAGCTGGAGAGCTCCTCAAGAAATGCCTCCAAATTCTGGAAGACTATCAAAGACATTGAAGGTCACACCACTGTAAATTCCCTACCTACTAAATTATTGATCGACAATACTGTCATCTCCGACAGACCGTCTATCCTTGATGCTCTCAATAATCATTTTGCCACTGCAGGGCTAGCCTTTGACTCCTCTCCCGTGAATATCCTCCACCAACAACTTAGATTGGATACACAAGAAAAACCCATCCCCAGTCCATCCTTCTTTCTGCTGCCTATCTCCCTGAAAGAAGTCGAAGATCTTCTTCTTCAGCTGGACACTAGGAAAAGCGCTGGGGCTGACCTCATTGACCCGTACTTCTTAAAGGTTGGCTACCGTTTCCTCGCAGTCCCAATCTTCAACTTATCCTTGTCCCAGGGTGACCTACTGCCCATTTGGAAAAATGCACATGCAGTCCCTTTGTTTAAGTCAGGAGATCCTAGTGACCTCAATAACTACAGGCCAATCTCCTTACTTTCAATCCTGTCAAAGATGCTGGAGAAAATAGTGAACTCCCAGCTTCAGAAGTACCTGGAATCAGAAAAATTGCTCAGCCCATTACAATCTGGTTTTAGAGCACAGCACAGTACAATCTCTGCTCTAGCCAAGGTGAAAAACAACTGGCAGCTTGAATGAGACAAAAAATCTTTGTCTGCGCAGTTTTCTTGGACCTAAGCAAGGCGTTCAATACTGTTGATCACAGACTGCTTCTGTTGACCCTCCGGAACATTGGTTTGGATTCCCTATCCCTTAAATGGTTCTCCAACTACCTCTCAGGATGACTTCAACAAGTAAAGGCGGAAGGGGAAGTTTCTCCACCAAAACCCCCATTGAAGGATGTACCGCAAGGTTCCATTCTCGGTCCCTTGCTCTTCACCATTTATATTAACAACGTAGATGCCCCCATCAAAAAAGCACAAATACACCTATTAGCAGATGATACAGTACTCTATTGTAGTAGCCCCACACCTGAAGCAGCTTGTAAAGCCCTTCAAAATGAATTTAATCTGCTGCAACATCAGCTTATAAACCAGAAACTGCTCTTAAATGCAAAAAAAAAACAAAGCAATGTTCCTCTCGCCCCTTCAAAATGCAATACATCCTACAATTGCTGGGACACTCCTGTAGATCACTACCATTCTAGATGAGCAGTTGGACTATGTACCAAAGTTCAAGTACCTGGGGGTCTGGTTAGACCATAGACTTACTTTCACAGATCACTTAGAAGAACTGGCAAAGAAATTTAGACAAAGACTTGGTCTGTTCTTTAGGATTAATAATCTCACAGGAGACGCTAAACTGAAACTGGTTCAAACTACCTTTCTTTCCCTATTGGATTACACAGACTTTCTATATAGTCAGGGACCTGCAGGTACCCTAGCCAAACTCGATACGCTTTATCACAGAGCCATAAGATTTATCACGGATTTTCCATACTCAACCCACCACTGTGCATTGTACACGACAGTGGGATGGTCATCCCTTGCTTACAGACGGCAAAAAAATGCTGTGGTTTGGACATACAAAGCTATCTCAAATAAACTGCCCCAGTATATCTCTATCTGTTTACCTTTGTGCACTCTGGGGAAGTATGCTATGAAAAGCACCTCATATATCTACCTTTATGTTTACAAAGCAAAATCTTGCATTGGCAAAGCAGCCATCAGCTTTGTGCTCCCTCAACTGTGGAACAAACTGCAAAAAACTTTGAAATTAACTCACCCCATCAGCCTAGCAGCTTTTAAATCTCTATATCTACATCATAATAACGAGTCCTGTGCCTGTCTACCCTAAATAGTGACTCCTATAAGTCCAAGCACACTCTAATTACTATTGTTAAAAGACTGATCACATCTATAATCGACTCTTCCCTCTCCCCTTTTTCTACCCCCATATCTGTCCCTTCCACATTTCTTTGACCCTGGTTCCATCTCTAACTTTTCCATACCATATCACTATATATCTTTTTATATTAGGTTTTATTTGTGTTCAGTGCACCTGATATGTTATTTCTTTACTTTTATGAAAAAGTGTGTCCTACTCAAAACTAGCTATATCTTCTGTTCCAAACATATACTACTGTCAATGCTACCTGCTGATACTTTGTATATACTGTATAATTACATATCACTTTATTTGTATTATTACTATTTTCTTGTGTGTTGCATCCCATGTATATTGTCCCTTGTTAACAAACCCAGGTCCACCTCAAAAATGAGCTTGCTCAACAGTGATCACCTGGTTAAATAAATAAAGACTAAGACTAAAGACTAAGTAAGCTACCAGGTAATACACACACACACATATATATATATATATATTTATAAATAATCGCCCAGTGTCACCACCTGGTAGTATATATATATATGGGTTTTGAAAGAACTCATGAAACTGAGGGTGGACAAAGCAATGGGGCCTGATGGGATTCACCCAAGAATACTAAAAGAACTAAGGGTAGAACTAGTAACACCACTGACTGCTCTCTTTAGCAAATCATGGGAGGATGGAGTGGTACCTGAGGACTGGAGGAGGGCAAATGTGATTCCCCTTCACAAAAGTGGGAGCAGGGCAGAGGCAGGAAACTACAGACCAGTTAGTTTGACTTCAGTGGTAGGGAAAATGATGGAATCACTTCTGAAGGAAAGAATTGTTGAGTACCTAGAGGCCAGTGGGGCACAGGACCCAAGGCAGCATGATTTCTCAGCAGGAAGGTCATGTCAGATGAACCTAATAGATTTCTTTGACTGGGTGATCAAAGTAGTAGACCAGGGAGGGGCTGTGGATATAGCTTACCTAGATTTTAGCAAGGCATTCGACACAGTCTCACACAAAAGATTAATATACACGTTAGCCAGCCTTGGAGTGGGTCCCACGGTGGTAGCCTGGATAAAAAAATGGCTGGACAACAGGATGCAAAAGGTAATAGTAAACGGAGTCCACAGTGAAGATAGGAGGGTAACTAGTGGGATATCGCAGGGTTCGGTACTGGGACCGGTCCTCTTTAATATCTTTATAAGTGACAATGGAGAGCACCTGGAAGGAAAGGTATGCCTCTTTGCAGAGACACAAAGATCTGCAACAGGGTTGATACACAAGGTGGGGTGGAAAGAATGAGAAGGGACTTGGCAAGGTTCGAGGAATGGTCAAATACGTGGCAGCTCAGATTCAATGCAAAGAAGTGCAAGGTAATGCATCTGGAAAACAAAAATCCAGGGGAAGAGTACACAATGGGGGGTGAGTTAATAACAACAACAAAAATCGAAAGAGACCTAGGAGTAATTATATCAGATGACCTAAAGGTGGGCAAGCAATGTGAGAAGGCAGTAAGGAGGGCTGGGGGATACTGGGATGCATAGGGAGAGGCATCAACAGTAGAAAACAGGAAGTTGTTATCCCTCTCTACAGACAGTTAGTGAGACCCCATCTGGAGTACTGCGTGCAATTCTGGAGACCCCATCTCCGGAAAGACATAGACAGAGTGGAGGCTGTTCAGAGGAGGGCAACCAAAATGGTGCAAGGTCTGCACCAGAAGACAAATGAGGAGAGACTAAAGCAGCTTAATATTTATATCCTTGAGGAAAGGAGGGAGAGGGGGAACATGATATAAACTTTCAAGTATCTCAAGGGAATTAACAAGGTACAAAAGGGTAGTATCTTTCAGAAGAAGAGATGTGCAAGAACAAGGGGGCACAATTTGAAGATAGAGGGGGATGGCTCAGAGGTAATGTTAGAAAGTATTTTTTCACAGAGAGAGTTGTGGATGCATGGAACAGCCTTCCTGAGGAGGTTGTGGAGTCAGGAACAGTGGGAGAATTCAAGAATGCATGGGACAGGCATAAGGCAGTTCTAGTGGGGAGCAGGAGGAAGTAAGCTGTTGATTAACTAGAATCTACAGCTTATCCATCAGGTAGGGAAATGGGCAGACTGGGTGGGCCAAGCGATTCTTATCTGCTGTCAAATTATATGTTTCTATGTTTCTATATATATATTATAGTGGCACGGTACTGCCACTATAGTTAGGGTTGAGTAAGCACTTTAATGTTAAACCTCAACTTTTGCACCTTAACAACTTTGCCACCGTACAACAGATTTGCTTGAAATTTTGCATGCATGGTCCAGTACCATGGATCTCTGGATCTAGCAAGTTGTGTTACAGTTGGATGTATGGTTGTGGAGCTACAGAACACCCAAAAACACAAACAAATTTACTTTTTCTGAGTTTCTTTGCTCGCTCCCACAGCCTACACAGTTTGTCTGTTCAGTCCGAAATCCTCAGGGAAGATGCAGTCTTGGCCACTGATGTGCCTTTCAAAGATTTGGTGAAAAAATATTAAACTGTTCAAAAGTTATTCAAAAAACAAATTTCCCATTATAATCAATGGGAAAAGTTAGCAAAAATCATGAAACTTTCGCAAATGCCTGTTTTTACTTTCATAAATGGCCCTTTTACTTTCATGATTCAGCCATCTTGTTTTCAGTTAGTGACACAGAAAAATGCCTGGCATTTAAAATTGGGACTCTGTAGGTAAACACTGACTGTTGTGTTTACCTAGTAGGGTCCTGAGGATGCTAGCCCTATCTTTTTTGGGGGGTTAAACTTCCCAGAAATGCCTTTTCCAAATTTGAGGAAAAAGTACTTTTGCAAAATACTTTCACAAATGTGATAGTTTAGTGATTTTTTTTTTGCAAAACTTTCGTGAGTTGTGAAAGTAGTTTGTGAAAGTATTCCAAAATAACTGCAAATCTTTGCCACCCTCCTGCAACAGAACGGTTGGGTCTTTCTGGCTGAAATTTGCAGGGTGGCAAGCCTTGGCACCACAGATGTGCGGTTCAGTAGTTTGGAGCCAAAACATTCAAGGGGCCCAAAGTTACAGAGATCTGAAGTTGAGCAATTTCCCATAGGATAGCATTGTGGTGTCTGTCATGTCTTTCGGCGCCCGCATCTCAAAAATGAAGCGAGGTATAGACTTTTTGCTACTGGTGACTTATGTCTAAGCCACTGGAACAAGATTGGAAAATACAGACTACACCTGCAGTGAAAGTTTTGTCATGGGTTGCACAGTTAATGAGATATTGGCAAATTAGTATCACAAGGGTTCAAAGAGTGCCTGTCCAGTTCTTTTCAGTGCCTGTGTCTCATAAACAATGCAAGATTCAGGTTCAGCCATTATCTTATGTAGTACTCACTGTCACAATTACAATGACACTTGCATTTTTTTTCTAGCTGTTACGGTTCCTGAAATATCGGCAAATTAGTGTTGCAAGGGTTCCTTGCCCTATAGGGCTGCTGTATGGCTCTGCAGCTATGTGTAAGTGGCAGCACAGGGCACAGAGGGCCCGCGCTCCCACAGATGCATAATATTATGCAGAAATGGACAACTTCGTGGGAGTGCAGGGCCCGAAGGCCCGAATATTTACTAGTAATATTACACTTTTTCAAAAAATAAGGAAATTCATTGCAAAAAACTTCATTAATGCATCAGTTAGGTTTGCTTCCACAGTGACAAAAGTGAGGAAATTTGACGTTAGGGTTTTCAACCCTAACTCTGAATCCCTCCCCACACACATACACAACACACATACAAGCAGGGAATGGTAAAACATAACACAAACAATCAGAGACAGACACCATAAGGTAATAGAAAGAACATACAGTTCTGTAAACATACCACAAGAGGCATCCATCATCATCTTTCAGCAACTGTATCACTTCTGCTGCCATCCCAGTGTCTTGGGGGGGTACACCCACATGCTGTGCAAAGGTGAGGGTAGGTGTTAAGAAGGTTATGTAGAACATTTTAGATGAAAGTTCTTTAATATGAGATCGTTATGACTGTTTCATACTATTTTGCTACATCTGCTCATAACTTGACGCATTGAAGTATATGGGCCACACTCTCTTATATTTCCACAGATGGATACACAGTGTATGTCCACCTGTGGAGGGATAGGAACGCAGGGTGTGAACCAACCTAATGTGTGACTGTGACTTATACATACTGTTCTTTTGTGTGGATGGAGGTATGGAAACGCAGGATGTATAGTATCATGTGGTTTTGCTGTTAGCTATGTACACTCTTCTACTATCTGCATGTACGGATGTGACTGCATGGTGAATAACTCCAGACTCCACACCTGATCTATGCAGACTGTTGTAGTACCTACATGGACCAATATTGTTCCCCACATTTCATAAAGACACTGTTCTATTATGTCAATAAGGGGCTGGGAGTGTACCGTCTTTTGAACCATGCACTCTTATCCGTAGCTTGACATAGTATGTCAGAATCCATAGAACATACTGTTCATATGTCACTGTGGCACACTGCCCTCCTAGACCTACATCAAGATAGTGGAACACTATCCATATGTCACATTGTACATATATCACAGTGAGAACACAGGGCAGTTTGGACCGTGCACTACCATACCTCTACTGAAATAGTACAAAACAATCCACATGCAACACTATCCATATGTTGCATTTTTGTCATTGTGACATATAAGTAGTGTGACATATGTACTGTGTTGTAATATGACAATGGAGGAATTTGACAGCAGAATATGAAGCCCCATTTACTCTCACTGCAACATATGGATAGTGTGAAATATAGATTGTTTTGTACTTATATCTTGCTGGAGGAATGGGAGTGTGGTATCTGAATAACCACCAGGTGACACTGTGACATATGGACACAGTGACACATAGATAGTGTTGTGCTATGATAATGCAGGGATGGTAGGGCAGGATACATAACACCCTGTGGTCCATCTGTGACATATGTAGAGTGTTGCTCTGTCTCAATAGAAGGATGGAAGAGAAGGGTCCAACTCACCATGTGGTCCTACCATGACTTATGGGTACTGTTGTACTATCTGCATGGAGATATACAGTTCATGCACTTGCCATCTTATGTGGTTGCACAGCATGTGGGTGTACCTCCCAAGACACTGGGATGGCAGCAGAAGTGATACAGTTGCTGAAAGATGATGATGGATGCCTCTTGTTACATAGAAACATAGACTTTGATGGCAGATAAGGACCGCTTGGCCCACCTAGTCTACCCATTTGCCTACCTACAGGATAAACTGCAGATCCTAGTTAACCAACAGCCTATTTCTTCCTACCCCAAAAATTGCCTTATGTCTGTCCCATGCATTCTTGAATTTTCCCACAGTTTTAGACCCCACAACCTCCTCAGGAAGGCTGTTCCATGCATCCACCACCCTCTCTGTGAAAAAATACTTCCTCACATTGCCCCTGAAAAGTTGTATGTTTACAGAATTGTATGTTCTTTCTGTTACATTATGGTGTCTATTTCTAATTGGTTGCATTGCATTGTACCATCCCCTGCTTGTATGTGTGTTGTGTATGTGTGTGTGGGGAGGGATTCGGAGTTAGGGTTGAAAACCCTAATGTTGAATTTCCTCGCTTTTGTCGCTGTGCAAGCAACCCTAACTAATGCAATAACAAAGTTTTTTGCAATGACTATATATATATATTATATATAAAAATTACCAGGTGGTGGCACTGGGGGATTGGGTGCCCCCAGTGTCAGTGTTATTTTTTGGGGGGGAGGGAGTGTGAGGCAGTAGGTACTGAAAGGGAGGGTCATGTGAGGTGTGCCACTAGACACTAGGGAAAAACAAATAAATTATGGATAGGGCAGGGAAGAATTTCTTAAAGATGAAATGTAGTATGTTCGTTCTGTTGTAATTGACAATTATTTTAAGTTGAAAAGACGTTGTAAATAACATTGTGATGTTTTCTTGCTGAATAAAGTTCCTTTTTATTTGTATGTACCTCAAGTCTAGTATGGCAAAATCACCCTTTACCTGGATGGTTGAACGGAAGAATGATCCAAAACCCACTCCCTCTGTTCATTCTGAAGAGTGATTTGACAGCCTTACAGGTACACATTAACTCAGAGACTATTCTGCTGGTAGCGCAAATTCAATTCTGTCAGTCAGCTCCAGTCATTTAATGCAAAGAACGGGAACTGTTTTTCAAGTTTTGTGAATAGAAACATTTTTTTTTATTATTTGTTTAATGTTATTGGTGTTACTAACACTACTCAAGCAGAAACTTGAAGAATGGTCAAGGGTTTGGCAGTTGAAATTCAATGCAAAGAAGTGCAAGATAATGCATATGGGGCACAAAAACCCTGGCACAATATATCAGTTGGGGGGTGAGGATATAGCATGCACCAAGCAGGAAAAGGATCTTGGGGTTGTCATCTCTGATGACCTCAAGGTAGGGAAACAGTGTGACAAGGCATCAGGTAAAGCAAATAGGATGCTGGGATGTATAGGCAGGGGCATCACCAGCAGGGAAAAAGAGTCATAATTCCGCTATACAAGACACTAGTGAGGCTCCACCTGGAGTACAGTGTACAGTTCTGGAGACCATACCTATGTAAGGACATAGACAGGGTAAAGAAAGGTTCAGAGGAGGGCAACAAAGATGGTGTATGGATTGCATCACAAGTCCTATGAAGACAGATTGAAGGAACTGAACATGTACTCCCTGGAGGAGAGGAGGGAGAGAGGGGATATGATAGAGACATACAAGTATCTTACAGGGAGAAACAGGGTGCAGGAAAACACTATTTGTAAGCGAAAAAGATGTTCCAGGACTAGAGGGCATGGGATGAAGTTGGAGGGAGGACGATTCAGAGGAAACATGAGAAAGAATTTCTTCACAGAATGGGTGGTGGACAAGTGGAACACCCTGCCAGAGGAAGTGGTGGGGGCTGAAACAATCACGGGATTTAAGAATGCATGGGATAGACATAAAGGAATTCTAGAGGTCAGGGGTAAGGGGAAACAGACTTCTAGGAAAACAAACTGAACTTACAAGCTCAAATGGGCAGACTGGGTGGGCCACAGGCCCTTATCTGCCGACACTGTCTATGTATCTATGTACTTGTTTTTAAATGTGGAACCCTGCAGTCCATGTAAATGACTTGTCGTGAAAGCTAAAACAGTACTGTCAGAGAAAGTGAAGGGAAAAATGTTCAGTTCTGATTTTAGTTGCTGCAGTGGGTCATTTTAGTATTTTTGTGGATCCTCTGTAGTGAAATTGAATTTGTAGCTGAGCTATTACTTACTATTAGCTCTCAAGAAACAAGGCCACTGAAAACCGCTGGGTCAGGAATTAGAGGGAGAGTTGGCAGCGGTCGGAGTTGTAAGCAGCAGTAGAAGGGGCAGCAACAGCAGTGATGGGAGAGGGGACAACACATGCATGCAGGGGAGGAGGCTGGTCAGGGCGGTGGTGGTAATGGAGTCTCGGGCTACCACATTCAGAGGGGGATGAGTGAGCTGAGGCTCACACTGGAAGGAGACCATCACTGCAGAGAAAACAGATTGTGATTGCAGGGCTAAGCTGATGGGCCATGCCATTCAACCCCCTCCACCAGTGTGAAGCACCAGCTGGGATGGGTAGAAGTGCAGGACCTACTCACTGTCCACACACTACACCTTTGTCTACAGATTTCTCCAGACAGAGACAGCGGGGGACCTGAGCAGTGACTTTTTGGGGAAAATAAGCTCCCTTGTGTGTCTCTTGCTCTCTGCAGGGTGTTTCCCTGCTTGCTTAGTCTCTCTCTCTCTCTCTCTCTCTCTATCTCCCCTTTTGCAGTGGCTCGCTCTGTTGCTGGGGAGTATGTATTTCAGCAGTGAATGACTGTTGGTGGGGGGGTATGTATTTCAGCAGTGATAGACCACCGAAAATATATTAAAACAGAAGTGCAAGCAAGGGTACAGAGTTCCAATGTCCAGAGGCAGCGGAGGTGACTTTTGTCACCTCATCATGTTGTTAGTTAGGAAGAAATGTGGGAGTGCTTTTCTAATAGGCCTACCAAGAGAACTACAGGACTCTGCCCATGCAGCCCTAAAAACAGGAGTGTGAGATTTTTTTTTTTTTTTTAGCTGAAGTCTTAAATACTACATCAAGAGGTGCCACCAAGGTGATCTGTATGGCTAAAGAGAAAGAGAAGGGCCATGCCCACAAGGGACCCACCCTCAAGATGCAGACTGCATAGGAGCAGTGTGAGATTGTTAGCTACAGGGCAGGCCCTGGAGCCATACTACAGTTGTGGTTGTGGATGGCATCCATCTCAGTGCAGGAATAGTGGAAGGCTGTGGTGAAGCCTGACGGCCAGGAGCATTTGAAGGAATGAAATGTAAGAAGGCTGAACAGCTGCCTTATCTGAATGCAGGAGCAGCTGGAGGCCATGGGAAAGCCTGATGGCCATGAGCACAGGAAGGAAACAAAACATACATAAGGCTAAACAGCTGCTTGACAAGCTAAAAACAGGAGTAGCGGATGTTGTGGTGAAGCCTGACAGCCAAGGCGCTGGTTAAGACATCAGCTGGCAACAAGGATATGAAATGGGACTGAATGTTACAAGCATGGCATGAGTGAAGAATGTATGCCAAACAGTTCCATAAGGGAGGTTAGTGTCAGTTGCTGATGCACTGCAAGGCAGATATGCTGAGGCAGTAGGAACCAATTAAATGGCTAAGAAAGCTGGAGGAAATGGCAGTAGAAGAAACAATGAATCTGCTAAGAAAGGCAAGCAAGGGGAATTGAAAGTTGGGAGCAGTAACTGCTAATTATACAATGGCTCAAAAAATACTGCTTCCTGATTAGCTGCCTGGTACAATTTACATGTAAATTGTGCCATCACCCAACAGGAAGAAGTGCCAGCCACCAGTGTGCCACATCAGGACCCCCACTCTGAAATCGCTCTGAGCTCCCACAAAAACAATAAGGAAAAACCAGAGTCTTGACTCGCTGATAAACGCTGCTCTCTAACAGAACTCCCACTAGCTCTTACCCATCACAGTCCCAACTGCCGCTGTGTAATTCTGAAAACAAAGCTGAAAACCACAATACTTATTGAAGTACATTTCGGATACTTCTATTTTTTAAAGACTCAGTCTGTACCTGCTCATCCACCACTCTATTCTCCTGCCGATCACAGCACAACACCTGGTAGTCCATCACAAGGCTCCACAATTCAAGCCAGTAGCCATTGCTACTCAGCAGCCTGTAACAGGGAGGCATCTACACTGTGCAGTGTTATGGGAAGCCAAGGCAAAGTGGGGGCAACAAAAAGCAGAGCAGAAAAAAAACGAAGTGCCTTCTTTCATCAGCCCAACAATGAGGAGGACCACAAAATAACTACCAGGAAGCACAGCAAAAAAGTCAGCTGTGGGTCATGCACAGAACACGCAAAAAAAAATGAAGCCATGTCTCCA
Source organism: Neoceratodus forsteri (assembly GCA_016271365.2). Lineage (NCBI taxonomy): Eukaryota > Metazoa > Chordata > Ceratodontiformes > Ceratodontidae > Neoceratodus > Neoceratodus forsteri. The sequence continues at coordinate 813,542,236 of CM028129.1, read as the reverse complement.
TAGCAGAGCTGCAAGTATTGAAAGCTGTTCCAGCTCATACAGTTAAAATGGAGCCGAGACACAGTCAAAATGCAACCTTAGCAAACATTTTCTGACCCCAAAAAAAGACACCTGGCCGACAAAGAGAAATCAATACAGCACATGCGCAGTGCCACAGGCCCAGTAACCATAAAGACTACTTCTTGTGGCAGAGCATAAAAACACTAAAAAAAAAATTAAAATCCAAAATAAATGTGAATTTACTATTGTTCTGTTAAAAAAAAAGAGGACATTGTATAATTGCAATATATCCCTTGAAGGTGTGGGTGATAGCAGGATTTACCCACGCCTGTTGAGGTTTCCTCACTTGGCCTGCAGCCTCGTGAGCAAACCACCACACCAGGCTTGGGTAAATCCTACCTTCACCCACACCCTCTCGTGGTATATTGTTTAAGTAAACAACAAAAGCCAAAAGGGGGCAGGTACCTGCTAGGAGCCAGGTGTCAACAATTAAGGATGGATGTGCCCAGGGAGACTGCCACACGCTGGGAAAACAGCAAGTGGGAGCTTGAAAAGTACACTGTTAACAACTGCAGTGGAACTGAGGGATTGCTAAAGGTATGGAAAAACATAAACTGGGAGTCTGAATGGCACCTGTCAAAGCAAATGGGACAGCAATATGCCAGAAAAAATAGACCCCCCCCCCCCAGAAAAAGCAAAATTGAAAGAAACACAAGGCAGGAGAACAGGAGTTGAACAGAAAACAGACAACTGAGAGAATCACAAACTGCAGCCAGGATGTAGAAAGCAAAATGCTAACCTAGAATGCTGGAAAAGCACAAACCTAGCAGAAGTCCAAAGCACAATGGGGGCAGGAGACAAACACTGGAGAAAGGTGGGGGGGGGGCAGAGCCTCTGGCTGCAGCAAAGAAAATGTGCTTCTGTGCAAGGCTGGAAGGTACTAACTTATATAGCTCAGGCAGGGGGTGGCTGGTTGCTCCAGCCTGTTGAACTACAGGCATAGCCTATGAAACTAAATTTTACAACTAAACTCGTATTTTATTCTTAAAATAGTTAGGTTTTTATGTAATATATTTTTATGGTGTTATGCTATCAAAAGCGCTTCCTTAAAGAATTTTTAATCTAATGTTACACATTAAATAATGATGCATGAAAAAGTTTTCTTTGCTTCCAGTTTATAATGCTTTTGTTTGCATCCCCAGTACTTCCTGGTCTGTTTTGCAAAGTTCCTTATCTATAAAAAGCAGGACATTACTTCAATATGTATGGATGTGTTGACTTGAAATATTAGTATTTACTTAGCTTCAGTAGTCTTAAATCTATCCATTTCATAGTATTTACTTTTTGAAAAGGTCTCTCCATTCCTGTGTTCAGTCCTGTGGCATGTTGGTCTGGCAGCAAGGAAATGGCCACTGAGCCCTCCCTCTTGTTCCAGCAGGGTGTCACGTGCCGACATGCTAGCATGTCAGTAAATGATGTCACAGGCAGTGTGGTTGCTGAGCAACCGTGGCTACACTGTGGGTACAAAGCTAGTAGCAGAGTGAGGAGAAAATACACATAGAGGATCTTTGATACTGTTTATTATTTTATCCAGTTATTTAAATTTAAACATGCTGTCCTTATTGGCTTTTTTTCTTGAACCCTGTTGTAAATTTAAGATATGTTTATGCATTATACTTAACACTATTTGTTGTGATAATCTGTGACATGGATTCAATCTGTTATGATACTAAATCCTGAAAGCCTTCAGTCCTTTCTTTGCCTGCTAATCCTATATGTTACATTAAGCTCTTTTTGCTATATGCTCAGACATCGGTTCTGAGTTTTGCAACAAAAGGAAAGAATTTGTGGAGGTCAAGGAATTGCTCAAAAGGTGGAATGTTCCCTTCACTCTCCTTGTGCCAACCAAGGTGTTGATCACGTTAAATGTCAAGTCCTCCTTCTTCATGGGCCCTAAAAAGGCTCTGGACTTTCTTCATTCGAGCTCTGGGGACTCACTGGAACTAGCAAGTCACCTATAAGGGCTTCTAGGCAACTAAATGTTGGAACTTGGCAATTGCCTACTACTCTTCATTATAGTATGACAATATTCCTTAAACTTTACTTTTCCCATGCCTCTATTACAGAGTATTATGTCTCGAAGTTGGCAGATCGGGGGGACCGGGGTGCTCATCAAGTGGGAAACATGTTATGTGACAAGCAGAATTTAAATTGCATTGACCCAGGTGCCACTGAGATCTGCAGGTTTGATTTTCCCCTGTACCTCACCCTCACAGTTAAAATGGCAATTAGCCATGTGATCATAAACTGCATGGCAGGATTGCCCAGCAAAGTGACTATGGGACTCAGTATTATAATGTTTGTTTAATGAATGTCTATGTCTTTCTGTTGTGTCCCCCAGTTAAATATGAATAGATGGAGTGTGCTTAAAGTCTGCTTTATTTCAAGTGGGGGACACTGCAGTGGAGTATGCAGTTAATTTGCTGAGAGGATTCCGTGTCAAGGAGGCAGGTGAGACACCTCAAAGGGTCCCAAGAGGGGCTCCCTCGTGAGTATGCAGTGCTTCCGCATGCTCAATACAGTAATGGCTGCTAAAATGTAACATTTCTTTTACTGCTTCTCTCAGTAGGGTAAGTGGCACAGATATGGTAGTGGCTGGGGGTAGAGCAGTTGCTGTTCGCCAAGGCATTATTTAAGGAAAAGCACAGTGCAATGTACTGCTGAATTTTTGCAGGCCCTCCAGATTGGTAATTTCATTTTTCTGCCTTAGCCTTCTCTTCCGTGTGCTTTCGCAGAACGCGATGGGGGGTGGGGGGGTCATGACTTGAAATGCAATGAAGGATTTAAAATGTATATTGTAGCACCCCACAGATTGGATTTTGGTAGACTCCCTATATGGGTTGCTGGTTTAAATGTTCGTCATGCAATTATCACCTTACAAGTTTTTTTTTTTGTTTTCTTTTAATATATGCACACTGTTTGATATGGAGAGGGGGGTGTTTATAGGGCAATTGCCTGAGGCCTATACATTTGAACAAGTTAGGCTGAGCGAACTGGTCCAGTGTTCCTGCCTGTATACATCACTGTTGAGGGGCCTGTCACTCTGGGGGTTACTTTCAGATGGGGACAGGTGTCTAATTATAAGAGTTGCAAGGTGGCATCCTAAGTAGCTTGCAAAGAGAATACAATCATGCTGAGGCTTTGCTGCAGGTGCTGGGGTTGATATGCTCCTGTGTCCTATCACATGGTTATATTTTGTTTCTGTTGGGGACCCCCCTTTGCAGGCTCTCAGGCTCAGTGCTCTGAAGGGAAATGTAGGGAGGGAGTAGGTATAGATACCATAACATAGCCCAACTAGGACAATGATTATTCCAGCAAAGAGGGAGGATCATGGGCATTAAAAGCTGAGAATTCTGCCTTGCTGCACAATGGGTCATAACCAAATTGTAAATGCAGGGGGTTATTTACTGCCCCATGTGTCCCAGTGGAGCACAGTTGAATATTGAGCTTAGAAATTACTTTATATCTTGGGATATTTTACCATACTCCTATTATTCCCTTTCTAGGTGAAAGGTGACTAATTAAATCCTTAAGAGTTTGGTCTAAAGGACTTACTGAACATATACCTTCAAGAAAATACAAAATCACACATGCCCCCACAATGCAAAGCATCATGGGCTGCATATGCACATCACCACAGAATGTTATGCTGGTCCAACTTTAAGCAGAATTGCATGGTGCCGAAAGGCCTCTCACACAGTTTGCAAAGGGTGCTAACAGAAGACATAGACAGGTGTTTTATCCTACCAGGACTCATCAGTATGTCTCGTCTGTTTGACACCCCAGTGGAATGGACCAGCTACCCCTAAGGCAGTGTGCCTGGGATATATTGTGGTGAACCCATTGCAGCCCATGATGCTTTGCATTATGGGGGCATGTGTGATTTTGTATTTTCTTGAAACTTGGCTTCCCAGCCAAATGCCCTTTGGGGTAACCCTTGCCTCAGTGTTTATGCACAGAGGTTCTTTGTCTTTTAAATAGTTTTATTATTTTAATGGGGATGATGCCGATGGGGAGTGGGCTCCCCCGTCAGCGTGTCACACAAGGGGGGGGTGCGAGCTTCACCCGCCATGTGGGGGCTTCGGCACCATGTTTATTGAAATGTTTGCCTTGGAAAGGCACATATGGGAGGTGTGTCTTTATGCCGCTGCATGACGAGCTTGTCTCTGATTGCAGCGGCACTTTGATTACAAGTTTTGTCCACTTTACATAATGTTGGTGTCAGCGCTAGCATGGCTGGCTTATTGGGGAATGAGGACGCACCTTACTGATGCGCTGCCCTGCATTCACTAACAGCAGCCACGCCTCCAAATCTCCACTCTCCCAATATGTTGACCTGCGCTCAAGCGCGGCAAGCCAACATAAAAAGGCATATAGTGAGATCTCCTCCAGACAGAATGTATTTATTTATTTGGTTTTTGGTAACTGGGTAGGTACACTAAACAACCTAGTGCATTTTTTCAGGTACGACCTGGGAGGTTACAATACACAAGAGCACATGAAGTAGGTTTTAGTACAAATCAACAAGTGGGGACAATTAGTATGCAGTCAGCAATACAATAAAGTCAGGAGGGGGTCCAGCCATAGAGAACAACCTATACACATCAAGGGTTTGTGCATAGTGACATATATAAACAACAGTACAATAATGTCAGGAGGGGTATAGCCATAGAGCAACCCATACGCAGTAAGGGTTTTGTTCATAGTGGCAATATACAGGCAGCAGTGAATAATTTGGTACAAAACATAGTAAGGGGACCTTAGTACTATTTATTTTATTTAGTTTTTGTTGACCGGGTAAGTGCACTAGACAAATTCTGCCTATTTTCAGGCACGACCCGGGGGAGGAGGATACAGATGAATGCCAACTGACCTTACACCAGATTAAGCTGTTGGTGGTATTTTTATTGAATGAGGGAAATTTGGCCAGGACACTGGGGGAAATTCCCCTACTGGCTGCTGGTCAGTGGCTGGTGGGGGTTCTTGCTGACGTCAGAAGCCGTTCAGGCAGACGTTCCTGAGGTCAGGATGGAGGAGGAGGTGGTGGAGCCTAAGCAGCACACTGTTCAAATGGAACCCTTATCGACAGAGATTTTGCCTACCTCGGGAGTTGCTTTACATCGGTCTACTGCTCAGGAAGAGTGAGTGCTGTACGCCTTCAGCGGTACCTTTATTTCCGGAAGCAGGGACAAGCGTTAGCATTGCTAGTAGCGGAGATACACAAGGTGGTGATCTTCATACGTTACGTTTAGAGACGGAATCTGTGTCTCGGGAGGTGGTTTCCGGGAGGACTGCAAAAAGTGACGGACTGCACACGACGCTCCTGGTGCGACAGCAATTCGGGCTCCAGGAAGGAGAAGTCAGGGATCGAATCCTGACTGGTCGGAGGAGATGGCGCTTTTGGATGCAGGCTGGAGAAGAAATGAGTCGGGAACTTGGGTGCCTGATCTCGATTTGACTCCCCTCTCAGGTAAAAAATCTCCTATCCCTGGCTTAGAGGGTTCCCCACAACCATCTACCTCGAGGGGAGATAGGGATAGGCCTGGGTCTGACTTTTCCATAGAAACCTTTTCTGCTATACCTACTGCAGTTTCTCAGGAGACTGCTCATTCAGCTTCACCGACTATGGCAGATTTATTTAAAGCAAAGCTAGAGCAGGCCCCCGTCGTCATGCTGTGCGCTTAAGATATAAGAGGGTCTGCAGGAACATCCTGATAGATATTATATCTTCAACCAGCTGCTGAAAACTAAGATGGGATTTTGTGCTAAGGACATATATGCCTTATTCATATTTCTGGCGAAGACTCTTATGACATAAGCTTCCAATCTGTTGCCCTTCTGGATAAGTTTTGGGACAAATATGTTCGTCAGAAAAATCATCCTGTTTGGCTGCCTTTTTGGTTATTCCATTATCAAAGCCTTTAATACGATATGTTACCATTATGTTCAGAAGCGAAGGGTGAATGTCAGTGATATTTATAGATGGCTGCAAGCCAAGTGTGAAGTGTTAGGGGCCCCTGAAGCTCTCTTAGATGTTGAGGTATCTGGACTGGGGGTGGAAATTTAAAAGTAAAGTTGTTACAAACTAATTCAAGTGGTACATTTGCCGAATAGTTTTTTTCTAGGAAAAGATAGAGGGGTATGCTTTTATGCAGGGCAGCCTAGAGCCTGTTATAAATGTGGGGATAAAACGCATATAAGTAGTGTTTGTGATCTGCTGAAGTGTCCTCTTTGTGGGGGTTTGGGCATTCTGTGAGCCGATGTAAGAATATTTTAAATGTAACCTTTGTGACGATCAGGGTCATGCCTTTCATCAGTGCCCATGAGGAGACATAATTGTTCTGATGGTTTGAGACCACGATGGGCTGCTTCGTAAGCCCAGGCTAAATTACATACCTCAGGTGAGGAGGGTTAACCCCTCCCTCCCTTCCTCCACGGCAAGACCCTTCCCCCCTTCCCAAGTCCTGGTCCATCAGTACAAGAGGTGGCTCCTGCATCTCAGAAGATGGTACCTCCTGGCCCCCCATCTGAGAGAGTCAAATCTGGTTTCCAACATGCCCTCCCTTTGAAATGGTAAAAAGCAGGAGGTTCACTAGAGCCTCCTCCAAACAGGCCCAGAGCAGTTCAGTGGTGACTGAATTTCTTCTCTCCCTCCAGGAGGAGGTGAGAGACTCTGATCTGGAATCTGAGACCTCTCACCTCTCGGAGCTAATAACGGATGAGGATGATAGCAAATCAACTGAATTGGCTAAAGATAAGAAAGGTAAAAAAGGGAAGAAAAGGAAAGTGAGTCAGAAGCATAGTCCTTAAGTTTTTTTCTATGGCTGCTTTGAAATTTGCTACTTTAAATGTCTGCAGTTTAAAAGCTTTTCATAGGCAGATATCTGTGTTTTCCTATCTGCAGACTTTAAATCTGGACGTTATTTTTTTTGCAAGAAACAAGGGTATCTTCCATTTCAGAGGAAAACAAATTGAAAAAATTATGGACTCGTGGCCCCTCCTTTTGGTCTTATAGTACTGAACTGGCCGATGGAGTAGCCATTTTGTTTGGTAATACTTCCTTTCACATCACAAAAGTGACTGATTTGGTGCTGGGTAGGTTACTTATACTAGATTGTTCTTGGGGTGATTATTCTTTTCGGGTTATTAATATCTACGGTCCACAATCTAAAACGGGACGTATTTCCTTATTTTCAGACCTGAAGCCCTTCTTATTTACAAGGAAACATTTGGTTTGGGGAGGGGATTTTAACTGCTCCCTTGATATTCAGTTTCGTAGAATGCAAGGAAAGAAGGTGTACTGTGATTCTCATGCATTATCAGAGGTCGTAACAAATGCTGGCCTTTTGGATGTATTTCGTAGTTTACAGGCTACAGGAGGTAATACGTATCATAGGTATACCTTTGCTACTCGGATTGATATGTTTTTTATTTCCCGCTATTTTCATGTGGTATCCTGTGTTGCTGTTCCGGTAGAATTTTCTGACCATCACATTTTATTTTGTTCTTTGTCCTTACGGCTTCTTCCTCCCAGATTGAGCTCTGGTGTTTCTCGTTGGAGATTGAATACTTCTTTTCTTTCAGATCCGGTTTATTTTGGCAAACTTGAATTGTTTTTAGCTGCAAAATCCTCCACTTTTGATCTCTTTCCCTCCCCATTTGATTGGTGGAAGCATTTCAAAACAGAGCTTGCTCATTTATTTCAGTTCTGGGGTAAGGCAAGGGTGCGGGATGATTATGGGAAATATTTAGTTCTAAGGAATCAATTGTATAGACTTATGTCACTCCCCCTGAGGGAACACATTCATTTTCTTTCTCAGATCAAAACTATTAAACAACAAATGAGAACTTATCAGTATAACAGGGCCAAATCCCTTGATTTAGAATTCCGTTTTATTTACAAGGATTCCCCTGTGGCGGGACCCATTTCAAGCATGTAAATCATATTTGAAAGATACCCGTATGACTGGCTTATTTAATAGTGATAAAAAACTAATTACTACTGATATTGGTATGTTGCAGGTAGTTGAACAATATACTCAGGAATATTTTTCACCCCCTAATGTGTTACCTGTGGATCTTTTTCACCATGCAATTTTTTCTTCCCTTCCTCAAATACCTCATGATCTGATTCAGTCCTTAAGATCACCAATTACCTCTTCTGAAGTCATTGAGGTGATCAGACATTTAAAACTTGGGTCTTCCCCAGGTGTAGATGGCATACCAAATGAATTTTATAAAAAGTGTATACAGTTTATGGGTCTTTTTCTTCCCAACGTGTTTAATTCTTATTTATCCTCTAGTACCCCTTCTCCAGACTTTTCACTGTCTCTAATGACTTTTATTTTTAAAAAAGGAGATAGAGCATTACTTTCAAATTGGAGACCAATCTGTCTTCTTAATAGTGATTATAAGATTCTATCTAAAATTTTGAATAACAGATTAGAAAAAGTAGCCAGATTTTTGATTCACACTGCACAGACCTGTGCGATTACATGACGTATTCAGCATAATCTCTTTTACTTAGAGATCTAATGGCCTGTCACACTAATTTTTCTCTACAGAACTAAAGCAGCTTTGGATCAATCAAAAGCTTTTGATGCAATCAGCCATTCCTTCTTGTTTTTGTATTATCCTCTTATGGTATTCCTGAGACTTTTACTGGTGGATCTCAAAACTATACTCATCTGCAGTTTCTATACCAATAGTAAACGGTTTCTTAGGTAGAAACATATCAATTTCTCGAGGTGTCCGACAGGGATGTCCCCTAAGTCCCTTATTATATACTTTCATTTTGGATCCAATTATTGGGAGTATAATTGGTGATCCCTCCATTTCCGGGATTGCTCTCTCTATAGGTATAGATAAGGTCAAAGTCACTGCCTTCGCAGATGATGTCACTCTCCTTTTAGCTGATTCCCTCTCTTTACAGAGAGCTTTAGAGATTTTTCTTCTTTTTGGTGAATATTCTGGTGCCTCTCTAAACATTACAAAAGTTTTGTACTACAACTGGTCGGACAGCCCCAGATTTAACAAATTGTTATGATATCCCTCTTGTGGGCCTCAGAAAATTCTGGGGATCTGGTTTGGAATGCCTAACATGGAGATTTATAATTGGGAAAAACAGCTAACGGTTGGAGAAGCCAAAGTGAATCAATGGAAACATTGGAAATTTGGGAAAAAGAAAAGGGTTGTGATTATAAAAAATTCGTTTACCCATATTTCTTTATATAATTCATCTTTTCCCCTCCTCTTTCATTAGAGACTAGACTTTATAGTATATTTTTCAGATGTTGTGGGGTAATAGATTGAACCGGTTGGCGAGAATATACTTACTTGAAACTCCGTGACGGAGGGTTGATATGATTAACCCTATTGTTTTTCATTCCATTTTTCTTTTCCTCCTTTTCTTTTCTTTGGCAAGCTCCGTTTCTCCCTTGTCAATTTTGGACCAAATCCATTTGGCACAAATATTTTTTAAATGTGTCCCTTTTGCCACCAAATTTTGTCTTCAGATGATTTGCCAAATTATGGACTTTCCGCATTAAAAAACTACATCAATGGAAGATTCCTTACAGAAAATACAATCATTGCATAGGAAATCTTTTTATGATTATGTTGTGTATAACGTGCAGAAAGTGATTCTGCTTTTCCTCCTGTTCCCCATCTAATATGAAACATGTTTTTATAAATTGACAGATGGTAAGATCTCATTTAAAGTATGGGATATAGTATGGATATCTGCACATGGAAGGCTTGGAGTCCGTAGCGATTTGAGTACAAACCAATTTCTGAGAGATATTGTTTACGTCCAGATTGTACTAACATTGAAGAATCTCAGATGCATTTTTTTCTTGAATGTCATTTCAGTCAGAAGTTTTGGGACTTTGTAGCCCGACAGTGGAATATGCCTCATTTGAGATTTCTTTCCTATTGTACATTAGTATTAGGTGAATATTTGGGTGATTGGGATCAATATCACAGGAGTACTTTGAATGTATTATTTGCACTTTTACAATATTACTTATGGCAGGCTCGCTGTTCTTTTGTGTTGCAACAAGCTAATACGGATTTTGCTGCTATTCTTTCTGCTGTCATTTCAGATTTACAAATGATACGCTGTCTTGATGAAAAAAAATATTCTAGGTCTTATGTTATGTATTTATGGAAAAACATTTCTTTTTGCTAATAGCAGTTCTTTATATTTGTACTCCTCTTTAGTTATTATTGTTGATATTTCTTTACATTGTTTGTTTTTATTTTCTTTTCGGTGATGTTGTGTATTCCAAACCAATAAAGTACCCCTACTCTTTTTGATAAGTGCCATGGGATCTTTAACATCCACCTGAACTACCACCAGAACAGGCAGATGGGACCTCGGTTTAACGTCTCATCCCAAAAGACTATAAGGTCAGCAGGTGTACAGCAATAGAGAGCAACCTATACATAACAAGAGTTTATTACAGTGCAAAAATACACAGGCCTTCACATTCCAAAAAGCTAAGTATCATGAGTTCAGCAATAAGTCTGGTAAGCTACTGGCTTTTCAATTAAAACAAGAAGCAATTCATAGAAAGGTGGACTCTGTCACAAACAGGGCAGGGGTTACAGTCACTAAACAAAAGGACAAAAATGATGAATTTGTCAAGTTCTATATGGATTGAACATCTGTTGTAGAGGTAGCCTTTGTGGTGACAGTTGTGATGTTTACAGCTCTCTCACAAAGTTAGATGAATATGGCAAAGAAAGATTGGAGGGCCCCATAACCAAACAAGAAGTGTTGGTGGCCATGGGAAACTTAACATCAGGTAAAGCCCCAAGGCTGGATGGCCTACCCATTGAAGTGTATAAAAAATTAGTGGTGGATATATTGGGCCCGTTAATGGACAACTTTAAAGAAATTGTTAAGGAGGAAAAGCTCCCCAAACCATTTACTGAAGCCAGAATGACAGCATTACTAAACCATGTATGCCAAGAGACCAGATAGGCTCCTGTCACCCTATATTGCTGCCTAACACAGACTTCAAGATATAAGTCAAACTCCTGACCAACAGATTAGAGAATTGTGTTCCCACAGTTGTAACACCTGACCAATCTGGGTTTGTTAAGAACAGGGGTGCACATGTTAACATTAGAACACTAGTGCAGATCTTAGCCGGTGGCCAACATAATAATTCTGACTGTCTGGTGGTGGTCTTGCTCAATGCCAAGAAGGCTTTCAACCAGATCAAGTGGGACCACCTCTGACAAACAATGCAAAGCATGGTATTTCAACCAAAGTATATAAAGTTGGTACAGGCCATATATTTAAATCCCACTGCAACTATTCTGACCTACAGTTAGATCTCAGCAAAAATACTGTTAGGTAAAGGCACTACACAGGGTTACCCCTTGTCACTTCTACTGTCTGATATTGAACTAGAACCCCTGCTCCTTGCTATACAAGGTGATCTAGATATCATGGGAGTAGGCTCCACCCAGTTATGGTACCAGCTTTATATGGAGATGACCTGCTGGTTAGTGTCACCTCCATGAGTCATCAGTACCTGCATTAATGGATGTGATTAAGGCATTTCGTATGAAGGCAGGCTACAAATTTAGAATGATGAAATCTATAGTGATGCTTCTTTGCAGCTGTGGCCACCAAGAACTGCAGTCATCTCTACCCTTTAAGTGGATTGATACAGGGTTTAAATATTTAGGATTCCAGGTAATAAAAATGTACAAGGGTTATATGCGGGGAAGTTTCCACCCATATTGACAGAGGTCAAAAAGTTGATTAGCAAATAGTGGACTCTCCCCCTATCTTTAGTGGGTACAGCCAACATACTTAAAATTACAATATTGAAGAAATTCCTTTACCTCTCTCAGGTTCTGCCAGTCTGAGTCTCCAGTAGATTTTTAAAATATCTTAAGTTTTGTTGTACAGAGTGGTTATAGACAAACAAAACCCACTAGTTTAGCTATGATTAGCTTACTTTTCCTCTGAGGATGGGTGGCTTTGGAGTTCCCCACCTTGAAAAATACTATTGGGCAGTGCAGCTTGTAGGCCTGAGAGACTGGTATGATGTGGAGTGCAAACAGAAAGGCATACTTACGGAAAAAGCAGTCACAGGGAAACAGAGACTCATGGATCTGCTTTACTCATCTGCAGAAAACAATTGTGGGGTGGCCAAGTGGAACCTGGTCCTCATAGACTTGTTGAAACTATGGCACAGAGTGAAGAGGTTAATGAGAGTTAGCTCACATCATACAAACCTCACACCTCTATGGAGCAACCCATCATATTCAGAGTTCCTGAATAATCCAGGGTTAAAAAGTTGTGAACAGAAGGGAGTTACCCTTCTTGGACAGCTCTATAATAATGGTAAATATGTCTCTTCAGTTCTGGGACCAACACAGGTTCTTCATGAACCCTTGGGCATTGCTAGCATTTTACAAAATGTACAAGATACAACAGGATTAGTATTGAATGTAAATAAACACATTTTAACAGGAGTCACAGGCAAGTGTGTTACCACTAAAGAAAGATGACAGAACATCCAGGGTTTAGAAATAACTCAGGAAGTCTCTTATGATATATTAAGTGATGAGTGGAGGATGCTAATTAAATGTAAGTTTAAGTTCATTTAGTTCTTCTCCATCCAACAGGCATATTATACTGTGGAGAGGCTTTACAGGTTCTCCCCACAACACACATGCCTATGTCCCAGATGTAACCAGATGCCAGGGGACTTGGTGCACATTGTTTTTGCCTGTACACAAATGTAAAATATATTGAAGGAGTCTTGTCAAAGGTAGGGAAGATGCAAATTAAGCTGGCACCCAAGATGGTCCTGTTATGGGATATTGAAAAGCTACAGGATATATCAGAGGGGGTTAGAAAGTTTATATACATTGCCCTTTTTTGTGCCAAGTTAGGCATACTCACACAGTGGAAAAATGAGGAACCTCCTAAATGTCAGGTATGGCTGAAACAGCTGGGAGAGTGTGCCATCCTAGAGAAACTGATATAGAAAGCCAGGGGAAACCTTGTGGCATATGACAAAAAGTGGTTGATTTTTGAGGAATTTCTTAATTCTAGGTCTCAAAATAATACCCGTAGAGAGGTTGCCTGATTAGGTAACTTAGAGAGTATGGCTATGGGGGTCTTAGAAGTTCAAGCAATTAATAAAAGTACTGTAGTACTTGGGGATACTATAGAAATATCAGCTTCAGTATTTAGAGAATGAACTAACTGAACAGATTGATGTTTACTTACTAATTTTAATTATCTGTAGAATTAATTAAGAGGATTTTCCTCTTCTAGTTTTACACGCTGAAAATTGCATCGTACTGTTGTAAAAGGTTATGATTTTTCAATAGAACTCCATGGTAGCAGGTATTACATTCTTCATTTTCTTTCTAATAAATTGAATGTACTGCTGTATGTTTCCATTGCTTGGTGAAGAGAAACTCAAAGTATATTAAAAATAAATAAATAAATCAAAGATCTGCTGTAGTCGAGATAAGATGCTATAAAGGGATATATAAGTGTTTGAGCTCATTCAGTTCTGTATCTACACAATGATAGTATAATTTGATATGACATAACTCCATTAACAAAGTTTTGCACACATTATTTATGTGTGTGTGGGGGGGGTCAATTCAGGGTCAAAATAACTCCCAGAGTGTGAACAGTATTTGCGAAGCTGATATTTGAGTTATATTAAGGATAGTTATCAGAGTAATTCTTTAAAAAAAAAAAAATGAAAAAAAATCCACCCTTACAGACTGGACACTTTATTCAACTCCTTCTGTTGCTTTGCTCTTGCCTGCCCGCTGCATACTCACCACTGTGTCCTCTATATCACTCTATCCTTCCCCTCTCTTGGGGCCAGATGCACTGCCCATATTGCCTCATTGATTGATAAGTTCTGGCTTGGCTCCCTGCCACCATCATACCTCCATGCCCTCCTGTCCATCCCTCTGCCCCCCCACTCCCTCCGCAACTTCCCCCATACGACCCTTGCCCACACTTTCTGTACCTCTGCTTCAGAGAGAGCAGCCTTCTCTTATCACTTCCCAAACATTTGGAACTCCTACCCTGTAGATATTCACTCTGCCATGTCCACTCATTCATTGTCCCATCTTCTTCTTCAGTGTTACATATCCCCTTCCTGCAATTGCACCTGACCCAACTCCTCCTCTTTATTCTAATATATTCCCTTTTCTCTATCTTCAATTTTTCACTTTTTAACCATCCCCCCAGGCATGCTGATAGCCTATTGCACTCGCTTGGTTTACATCGAGTAGTGTTCTTACCTCTGGGTTTTGCTCCTGGGTGGTTAAGGCTGCCTTCCCCCTTCCCCTCCTCTCTTCTCTCTCTCAATTTTCTTCCCTTGCTTTTCCCTTCCTTCTTTCTCAGTCCTTCTTTATCCCAATTCACCTTCCTCTCTTACCTCTACATAACCACTCCTACCTTCTGTTGCAGTATTTTGCCCATCAATCGATCCCTATGCACCCCATTCCCTGCCACTCCCCTTGCAGAGTTTACATCCCAGAGGGGTGCAGGTCCATCTGCTATCAATCTTTCTCCCTCTTCCCTCTATTCTTTCAAAGTCCTCCCTTCTACCTTCTATAGTGCTAATTTACGACTTGTGTTATAGCAAATTCTATCTGTTTTAAGTATTTTGGGTATATGTTTAGGATTACGTATATGACTGCTAAACATGTACGTGTTTAAATGAAAATATTGTCTATGTATTATGACAAGTACTGCTGCCTACCCTACAAAATGTTTGGTATTGCTTAATGACCAGTCTTATGTACAGTCTTGCTCTATGTTTATTTTTTCTTGTTCCTGTATTACATATTGTATCCACTTTTCCCTTTCCCCCAGGACGCACCTGGAAACAAGATATTGTAGCTCAGTGTGCCTTTAATGGTGAAATGTTTCAAAATAAATAAAAACAAAACTAGGCAAAAGAACACTGCACACACTGTGAACTATTAGACTATTTATTAATTGTGCAGATGGAACACCGACCAGTAACTCCTATGTTTCACCACAATAGGCTTCCTCAGGGGGTTGTGGCAGGCCTGTAAATGGCATTAATTTGTATTATCATCAGTTTACATAATTAGAAGTGAAAACACGTGTTAAAGGGAGAAGTGCAATTAATCTATAACAGGTGGAGCTTGTGCCATCAAGTGCACTAATAAGAAAAAAATATTGGTAAAAAACAAGTGAATGCCTTCTTTGGAAAATGTATTGCTGCTCAAATTATAAAAAGGTTCCAAACAAACTGAATGATCTAAAGCCACATTTGCAGTAAGCAGCAATAAATGAGATAATGCTGTATAGTGGCTAAACATATTTTCCAAAGGTCTTCAGTACAAGTTCAATTTGACAACCAGGAACACTATTTATACAATATTTGTGTTTATAGTTGCAGTTTGGTGACTTATGCCAGCAAGCCTGCACTGTTCAGTGGTTCTGGTGGAAGTGAAACATGAACCGGTACTCATAGGTTTATACTGCTAAGGTCATTGAAGAGCAAGAAGGCCAGTGGCCCATGTAGCTCTTATACTAACATAAATTGTAATAAGAGAGAACATACCCAGAGTTAATTAAATTGTCGAGACAGACTTTAAATATGTTTTTAGCCTCAAGGGGCAGTCTATTCCAGGGTCCTGTGGATCTTAGTGTAAAGAAAAAGTTTTGACTTTTATAATGAAATGGTTTGCCTACAAGCTGTAGGGCGTGTCCACTAATGTTATGAATATCATTCTTAAATTCAAGTCCAAGTTCTGTCATAAGGTATGGATCTTGAATTAGATCAAACAAGAACAAGAGATCCCTCTAATATGACAGGTGGCAAGGGTGATGAGGTTAAGAGACCGTAGTCTATTTTCACAAGATTCATTTTGTAGGCCATATAGATGCTTTGAAAATTTTCCTTGTACCTTTTTTAATACATTACAGTCATTTTTTTATAAGGGCACCAGAATTCCGATGCATGCACATGTGGACTAATATACATGTGAACAATTTCAATGGCCGCTGGAGCTAATGACAGTTTACACATAATGGAACCATTTAAGTAAAGGTAAATGTCAGTACAAAAGTCAGTGCTTGATTTCACTTGTAAACTTCCAAGACATTGTTCAAATAAAACAAGTTCTATCAAGAGCCCAAACAACTGCAGAATATTGGTATTGTGGGGAGTGAGAAATGTGTAAACTACCAATTTATGCACTAACCTCTGAGCCACCTAACTGCACTTTCTAATTGTGATACTCACACACACACTGACTATTACATATACACATATATTCCCATATATTCCCATATATTCCAGTATAGCATAGCAGTGCACTGTCTTACACACACAGAGCATTGCCATACACACATTAACACACATACACTGCATTATATAGCATTTATTTACTTATACATCTCTTCCTAACTTTTACTGTATTTATGATGACCACTGTATTTTGCACTAACGTATTGTACTAATCTATGGCATGACTGGGTAACTAAGGTAGAGGACAAGGGAGGTGTGGTGTATGTGACCAATCTGGACTTTATTGGGGACATTGCAGAGGGACTGGAAGGGAAGGTATGCCTCTTCACAGATGGTACAAAGATATGCAATTGGAGGGACATGCCAGGGGGTTGAAAGAATGAGGGAAGACTTAAAAAACTGGAGAAATGGTCTGAAGAATGGCAGCTGGTATTCAGTGCAAAGAAGTGCAGGATCCATGCAGGTGTGATAATAAAAGAAGTTTTGTGTAGACTGTGTCTTGATGGTAATATGAAAGAAGTACATAGCAGAGCTGCAGTTAGATGGTTTTAATAGGAGAGAAAAAACATATAGATCAGATATTAAGTTTTCAGTGCAACATAATGTTATAAACAGAACATGTTTAAATAGTGCAAGCTTTAATATTGACAAATGATACTGACACATGAACACATAGTTACAGACAGAAACATGTTTAAACAGTTCAAGCACTGAAAATGCAATTGCAGTGGGTCTTTCAGTTTCTTGAGTCATGGATGTTTTATGACCTTGTATATCTGCATAGCATTCCTTTTGTGGCTTTTGACCTTAACATTGCTACATCTTATCTATAGTGCTGTGCTTCCCAGCTAATTATTTCTCTAAAACTGTGGCATTCATGCATAGAACGAAACTGTTTTATTTGTATTTTTTTAAAGGCCTGCTATTAAATCACCTATTTTGTGTGTCTCAGCGCAACATAGGCAAGAGAAAAAAGATAGAGAGGGAGATATCAATCTTAATTACAGTTAAAAGGCTGATTCAATTGACAAGTTTATGAGCAATGAATCTTTCTTGAAAGAGAATTCTACCCACACTGAACAAAATAGTACTTTCAAGACTGCTCAGCTCAAATGAAGACAGCAGACTGCTTGATTCAATTAGGGCAGTGATTCTACAAAACCTTTAATATTATCTATTCTGTTGGGTATCTAGAGAGCTCCCTTCCTCTACTGTCATAACAAGATGTCTGCAGGGCTATGCCCACTGCAGCCATAAAAATGGAAACTTAAAGAAAATACACCAAATAAATGAAATGGAACAAAATGCAAGTTGCACAGAACCTGAACAACCAATAACCGCATTTAATTAAAAATCAATAAACGTGACATTCTGGGTATAGTGCAGAAAGGGGGAGGAAAGGAAGGATAAGGAGGATTTTATTCGCACTGTTAGTGCAGAATAGCTGATCCTAAGCCAGCAGCGCCCAAGAAGGGCTCCAATTTTGTATCTTACAGGGAGGAACAGGGTGCAGGAAAACACTATTTTTAAGCGAAAAAGATGTTTCAGGACTAGAGGGCATGGGATGAAGTTGGAGGGAGGACGATTCAGAGGAAACATGAGAAAGAATTTCTTCACAGAACGGGTGGTGGACAAGTGGAACACCCTGCCAGAGGAAGTGGTGGGGATGAAACAATCACGGATTTAAGAATGCATGGGATAGACATAAAGGAATTCTAGAGGTCAGGGGTAAGGGGAAATAGACTTCTAGGAAAACAAACTGAACTTACAAGCTCAAATGGGCAGACTAGGTGGGCCATAGGCCCTTATCTGCCGACACTGTCTATGTATCTATGTATCTATGTATGTATCTATGTATAAGGATAAAAAAAACAAGACAGTTGGGGCAAATAAGAGTGGTCCACTATAAGCAATGCCATGGCTTAAATATTAAATTCAAAAAACTCTTAATAGTGCTCATGGTAAATAAACCCAGAAAACCATGGGAAACACAGAGAAAAATTTAATGGCATAGTAGAGGAAAACAAATCACATAGTTCAGTTACACAGTAACACACAGAGATTGTCCTGTAGGATCGAGGTTAGCAAACCAAATAAAATAGGTTAGTTACATTTAGACATATTGAGGTGCAGTCACTAATGGGTGGGAAGTAAGCAGAAATCGCACATATCTCACCCACGCTGCTCCACACTTGCACCCAGGTGGGAACATGCTTGCATGCATGATCACTGGCTGCCAGAATGCACCTCCATCTCTCCAGTGTGCAGCCATGCAACAGAGAAATGTGGCAGCATGAGGTGGAATGGGGGCTGCAGGTGGGCATCCAATATGATCCCTGTCCTGAGTCCCACAGTGGACCCCCGCATGAATAGGTGAAGGAGCCTGGGATGGCACACAGCCTGCCCAGAATAAACAATGGGCTTTTGCCCAAACTGCCATCTTCTGCCCTACCAGGTAGTCCAATGGGCTGTCACAACCATGTGAGGGGGGTCCCAATGCTGCCATGCTCCACCAGTAACCAAAGTAACCTTTGGAGGGTACATAGATAGTTAGGGCAGGGTCCCCCTTCATGTCCAGCTGCAAGCTCCATCCTGGCATGCAGTGCCATTGCACATGGGCGCAGCATGGGGCATGCCCCCTCACATGCCCCCAGCCCTCCCCTGGCATGGCGCTGTACAGCTGGCCTGGGGATACATCATTCAGGGTGCTAGCACACCCATGTTGAATGTCACTGGTGGTGCCCAGGTTCCCGCTGTGTGGAATTCAGATGTGGGAATGCCTTTGCCACATCCTTACGCAGCGTGTAGGCATTTGTGCATACTATAGGTACCACTGTTTTTGCCTAGATTTTATATGGTAATATTTCCTGGATATAGTTCATCATACTGAATACTCTCAAAAATCATAAGCATGGTTTAAAATCAATCTGATCATTGAGACCTGAGGGATATAATACATTCAAGATGGAGAGCCATTGGGTTTCCTCTATGTAAGAGGGTTTTTACTCTGACCCCTCCATCTTCTGGTGGGGGAATGTGTTCTAAGGCTTGAAGCTTAAATGTATGTGTGGTCAAGCCATAGGCCTCCCTCAAGTGCTCACCCAGGGATTTGTTAGGATTTTTATTCAACATAGCTCTGTTGTGCTCCTGGATATGGCACATCAGGGAACATACCATTCTTCCAACATATATTAGTTCACATGTGCACCACCACATGTAGACACAGAATGGTGTCTGAGAATCTACATAAGTGTTAAGACAGAAGTTTGCTCCAGTCTTTGGGTGTTGTAATTTATTCCCAGTTTGTGCAAAGCTGCACATGTTGCAGCATCTTCATTTGTCAAATCCCTTCCTCTGGCTAATAGTTTGGCCACCCTGTGCTGTAAAGTAACTACTGGTCACATGATGAGAGATGCTTTTCCCACATCTGACGAAAATTCTGGGTGTGGCACCCACTAAGCACGTTGACATTCATCAGCTGTGAGAATAAACTATTGATTTTTAATAATCTTTCTCACTTCCATAGCCCTTGTGTGATAACCCATCACAAAGGTTATAAGCTGTTCTCTTGCCCCCCCCCGTGTTCATCTCTCTGTGAACTGTGCTCCCTTTAAAGACTGTAGTTCTATCAACATTTTTAACCTTGTTCAAAACAGTTTCCACAGCTGGCAAAACATAACCCTATTCCCTTAACCATAAAGCCACTTTTTCTGCTTACTGCTGGAAAATTTGAGGTACAATTGTGTCTAAGACACAGAAACTCCCCATGGGGATTCTTTCAGTTAAGGATTTGGGGTGAGAGCTATCTGCTCTCAAAAGACTATTTTCTGCTTTGGGCTGTCTAAAGGGGGCATTTTCTACTACATCATGTTTACTTACCAATAATCTGATCTTAGGAAAGCCAGTACTATGTGCATCTATGCAATCGGTGCTTTTCAGATTCCAGCCACTTGTATATAACCAATCAAGAAATCATGCTGCTGACTCCAAACCCCTACCCCAGATACAGATGATATCATCAATAAAGTGATACCATCATATAATGTATTTGAAGTGGTGATTCAAGTCAGACAGCATGACTGTTTTCTCCCAATATGACAAAGATTTTTGCATAGGACAGTGATAAGTTCAGCCCATAGTGGTACCTCTGGGCTGAAGCTAAAAACTGCCATAAATGTAAAATAGCTGTGTCTCAGTACATATTCAAGATAACTGATAATGAATTCCCTGGACACAGAATTAAAGCTGGGCTCTGCCTCCATAAATTGGTCAACAGCTACAATACCCCTTTGATGCTCAATACGTGAGTAGAGTGATGTTATATCTACTGCGAATGAGCAGTAGCCAGGAGACCATTTGAAGCCCACTAATTCTTGAAGCACATCAGAGGTATCTTGCAGATAAGAGGGAATTATCACCACCCTCCTCTTCAGAAAATGGTCCTCAAATCTGGAGGGACCCTCACTGAATGATCCAATGCCTGCAACTATAGGCTGCCCAGGAGGGTCCCTCACAGACTGGTGGACTTTAAGAAGGGTGTAAAACATGGGGCAAATAGGGTGATCCTGTCTCATGAAACCATATTCCTATTCATTGAGCCACCCTTTTTCCATTGCTCCCTCAAGAAGCTCAGTCAAAATGTTTCTAAACTGAACTGTGGGATAAAGTATAAGTTTAATGTAACACAGAGAATCAGAAAGTTGTTTCTCAATACCTGCAAAATATTTGTAGGTATCCTGCACCACCACAGCACCACCCTTATTGTCAGGCTTGTTGACAATTTAATTCATTTGTATAAGTTCTCTTAAAGCCTGCCAGTCCTCTGCTGATGTGCTGTGGTACCCTGATGGTGGGGGATAATTTCTGAGAGCATTAGTGTCTTCCTTAACTAGTCTTTCAAAGACAGTAACTGCACAATGTTGCGGAGTGTTAGGCCAAAAGTACTTTTATTTTTCAAGTTAGTGTTAGCCCCTAGATTAAGATCACTGACTGACACCTCCCCCCTTTCATTATGGACATTTGGGAGACTAACAGCAATATTAATGCCATCAATATCTTCCCAGTTTTGCATGTCCAACTTAATGTCCATATTCACTCCCCAGTCTATGTCAACTTGAGTGGCACATGCAGAGTTGATGCTGTTAGTGAACAGCTGGAGTGCCTCCAAATTCTTTGCAGAAAAGTCCATATTTAGAATCTTCAAATCAGTCTGTCCCTTCTAATGAAAATACACCTTTAAGTCTATCTTCCTTAGAAATTTAAAAAATGTCAGATTGCAGGCTAAAAAAGTCCAGTTCTGCGGAGGGCATGAAAGAGAATCCCATAGATAATAGTTTGGAATGTGTGGCTGTAAGTGGGCTTGAAAAAATGTGTAGTTCCTGAAGTGATGTTACAGGTTCCTCACGGACCTCCTCATTTTTTGATTCTCCCCACTTCCACTGTTTGCCCTCCTCTTCCTTTGCCTTTTGTGTTTTTGCCAGTTTGGGGGTCTGCAGGGGTACTGTTGTATTTACAAAAGAGAATTGTCTTTGCTCAGACTGACACTCTCTCTCTCTCTCTTTGAGGTTAATTTTCACCCCTGCTGTTGTGTTGTTTTGACAAGGATGGAGATGGTGGCTCCTCGAACTTCCCCTAGTTTGGGAATCATATTTTTTGTCCCACTCGAAGACTCTGCCTCACTCATAGTCCCTACTGTCATGTTCAAATGTATTCCTTTTCCATGACTCTACCTCTTTTTCTAGCTTGCAAACATTGTTCTGCAGGTGGGTGTCAAATTCATGAAATTCAGCAGTGTTTTATATTGTTTTAGCTGATTTTAAACTTCCTTGAGTTCACTTTTGATCTTGGCATAATTTCTGGTATCTTGTTCTACTAAAATCTGAACTAAATCAGTGGAATATGTTTCTAGTGATTTTTTCCACTTACAGTATCTTTTAGATGTTGAATGAGATGGCCTGATGAGGGGACTTTAGGCCACACATTCCAGTTCTGAGTATTGCTCTAAAGTCTCTTTGTCAAACCAAGTGTTGACTTCTTGTAGTGTTAATTATTCAAGCTTAGAAAATGGGCTTTTTATTTACAGGCATCTGATTGACTGGTACCCCACCAGAGGAGTACATTAACTTTCAATAGATGCCAAGGAAATAAAAAGTACCAACCCCAATGCCCCTTCACCCACTTAGATATCCCTCTACCCACCCTGCTTCCTCATTGGCCCAAAACGCCAAGTTTAATCTGAAATCGCTGCCATTTTTTACTCTCATTTAACGAGAGATACTGGCTCCCAATACCAGCTGCCTGATATGGCGCTCCTTAGCTGGGCTCATTTCCAGAAACATTTTGTTTATTTTATCGCTGTACCTCTTCTCCAGTGCCCCATGATTTTCAGGCTATTAGCACCAACTGGGCCCTCCCTCATTCCTCCTCCAGCAGACTGCCTGGTCACTCCTGAAAATGATGCTTTCTGTCTCTGTAACTGGATGACCGAGTGAGGCAGCCCACCCCAAGTGAGAGAGAAGCCCCCCAACCCCGGTCACCCTTGCTTTAACAATTTAAAATAAAGACTTTCTAATAATACAAAAAGGAAATGTAGGATAATAAAAGAGAAGCCATCAGAGCGATCAGCTTCATGGATCCACCAGTTGTCACTAACGTTTTAAAATGTGCAGCGCAAGATTCCTCACTCACAGCAGCTAAACTGATAAATGCTGCTTGACTGACTTGCTTTGCATACAGTCACTTCTTCAGACAACTGATACCAGAATAAACTCTATCTAAACTGCCTCCTTGTACCTGACTGCCCCCACCCAAAAAGCTTACACATCAGTCAGATTTTAGCACGCGGTTCATACCTTACTGTGGTTGGGTGCTCCGAGAATGGCTTTCCACTTTCTCTGGCAGGCCATCGAATAAAAATTGCATCAATGGGGTGCAGAAAGAAGGGGACACACTAATGGGGGGGAGCTAAAACAGCACAGTAAAAATTGTGCTCTTTAAATTGAAAAAAACAGTACTCTATGCTGCCCTGCCACATCGAGCTTCTTGATCTACCCTCCTACTTTTGCGCAACAGGGTCATGCAAGATCAAAACTTCTGAGAAAGGGGTGAAATAAAAAACGTGACAAGACAGAGAGAAAACTGCATTTTTGTAAAAGAAACTCCATATCTTGTGGCAGATGTGGTGGAGCAGTGTGTGTGTGTGTGTGTGTGTCTGTGTGTGTGTTTGGGGGGAGAAGATCAGAATAGCTCTGTGGGGGGTAGCAACAAGACATGTAACAGCACAGAAAAATAGGGACTGCTTTACAGCAGGACAACTTTAACTTAATCTAACAAAATTTTTAAATTTCTTTTTAAATTTTTTTAAACCCCACATACAGATGACACAGGTAGCCCCTTTTCTAAGCACAATAATACCCTCCTGGGTGGGCAGAATGGGCAATACTGGACCTTCCAGGGGCTATAAGGCCCTCTTCCTGTGGCGTTGGGCCTCATCACACTGCTGAGTGGCCCGGAATTGCCCAATACCACGCACCCTGTTGGGTATTATTGCTTGCTTATAAAGCACATATCTCACCTCAGAACTGCCGAGACTCCTGGCTGCTGCTTCACTAAACAGCCTACCCTAAATGTTTTGTCTCCAGGCACTCCACAAAGTGAAAGCAACCTCCTCAGTGTTGTCTGTAGTATTCTTTTAAATGCAGCAGATCATGTTGGCACTTGAAAAAAAACAAAAAAAAAAGGCCAGCCCAGTGGCACTGAGGCTTGAAGTGCTGGATGCCACACCTCGCACTATGCTGGTGACTTGGGTTCTGGAATGAGCTGGGGTCATCAGAGGTTGGCAGGGGAGGGTGGGAGCTGGATTGAGCAGCTGGGTGGCAGCTCTCCTCTCCCAGGGATGGTTCCTGCTGCTTCTGTTGCATGGCTGCCTCTGGGCGGAGGTCCAGTGATGGTGCATGTTGGGATGCTGCATGCACTTGGAGGATGTTGTGGATCTGCATCATGCACGTGCTTCCACATGTGCATGCATAGCTGCAACTGGGGATAGGAGAAAACATGTGGAAAATGGTGCCAACTGGCAGCATGATACTGGACCCCAGCAGGCTCTACACCCAGCCAGCTGGGCACCTCTGTGCCATTGAGGTGAGTCCTGATGAACATTAGGGTGATGGGGCTGGGAGGACTGGTAGAAGGTGGCCGGTCAGCATGGGGCAAACTCCTTCCCCAAAAAACAGAAACAAATTGGCACTGCATTTTGATCCAGTAAGGGAGCAACATGGCTCTTTTACTGGAGAACTCTAGTCTCAGCTAAAAACACCAAAGGTAAAATAATTTATTTTTGCCAAGTTATTTTCATAACCCAACCTTTCATTTCGCTGGCATCTGAGTGCAGTATTGGGGGTTGCTGTACTGCTGGGGTGTGCCGTCCTTCGGATGAGATGTTAAACCGAGGTCCCTTCTGCCCATCCTGGTGTTGTCCTGGTGGGTGTCCAGGTGGAAGTAAAAGAACCCAGGGTACTCTTTGTAAAGAGCAGGGAACATTCCCGATGTCCAGGCCAACGTTCCCCTTCCCATAAACTGGTTCATGCAATTATTCAGGCTGTGTGTGGGTGATGATGTGCGATATGGCTGCCACCACACATTCAGTCACTTCACTACCAGTCTAGCATTGCTTGTAAAGTGCTTTGGGATACTGTGTATAAAAAAGCGCTATATAAATGCTGATTCTTCTTCTTCTTCTTCTTATTCATCAGATCCTCAGAAAAATGACTCCAGCCAGCACCCGCCATCTTGTGATCAGTCTCCATAGATGCCTGAAATGGGTGTCTGCCACAATTGATCTAGAGTTGGCAGGGTGGGCTGAAATCTATATTGTGCTGTGCCATTCACTGTGGAGTTTACACATGTGGATCATAGGAGTTTCCATAGTTAGAGTTCCATGAAACCCTAACATTATATTTCTCTTCTGTTGTTTTGGCAATAAACACTAACACAGGCATAAATGCATTTTTTTGCAATGAAGATATCTGTGTCTATCTATCTGTCTATTATCTATCTATCTGTCTGTCTGCCTATCTATCTATCTATCTATCTATCTATCTATCTATCTATCTATCTATCTATCCTGTCTATCCTATATGTCTATCTAATATGTCTTAAACAAAATAATCTACATGCACATATGCAATTATTTTCATGGGTGAAAGATGGTACCATAACTCAAAGGTGGCAAAAGTGACTTATAAATGTTCCACTTCTTGTGAGTGGTGATGAGTATTGTTGTTTGGGGATCCTGAATAATTTGGTATTTGTTATCCATTTTCATTATTAAGCCAACAATAGGTGACAAAAAAACCTTCTATCTGTTGCCAGGTGACCAGGGCTAGACCCATTGCCCTCCATACCAACCATAATCATCGGCCAATCAATATGCCTAGCATTACTCGGTGACAACCAAACTGTGCTACCACCACTCCCCCCTACCAGTGTGCTGACATTTTTCAACTGATAATAGCGTATCAGGAATACTGCAATGAACTGCAGGGTTTGGTGGTGGAGCAGTGAGCTGCTAGTAAATTTCCTTATATTATTCCCAGATCAAGGATTGAGGATCAGGGTCACTTCTTTACTGATACGGCCATTTATGGTAGGGACAGGAGGTGAGGAAATAATGCTCTCTGGAGGTGAGAAAGGGTAATCAGGATGCCAGCAGTAGCTTTCTTACTATGTCTATGCAGAAAGACTGAGGTTGGGTTGGACAGTAAGAAATAACTGGAGATCAGAGGGCTATATGGCTAGTCCTGGCCACCTTGGGAGCATATTTGTGTTTCTGTTTTGCATTTTGTTAAGTCCTGAATACAATTCCATGGCCAGTAGATGCTATTTATTGTTCAGTCCTGAATAATGACTAGTCCATTATTTGTGGTATTCAATAATTAATATTTGTTTCTTGCACAACCTTAATGAATTGCCTGTTTTCTGGAGAGTCTGACTGGGATAAAGGGGCCCCACCTGAAAAGTTAATAGAGGGGTCCACCTGGAAAATCAATAGGGGAGGGTCCAGGATGAAGCACTCATATCCGTAGCCCACTTAAAATTGATACACTCAATCGGTGTTGTCATCTTACATTTACTTGCAGGGCCCAGAATACCCCATTTAATTATTGAAATGGATGATAAATGCAAACATTTTCATAGATTTAGAAGGTGGCCATGCACTCAACAGAGGGGACTCCCCTGGAAATGTCCAGGTATCTTGGTGGGACAGTCTGACTCTGATTTTCTGTCAGGTCTTTGCATACTCAGTTTATGCTGCACCTACTGTATTGTACATTTTCAAGTTATACTTTTACATTAGCACTTTTTTTAAAGCAGCAATGTTTGTTTGTTGGCAAAAAATGCCATCATGAAATTTTTTTAATAAGAATGTATATCATTAGATTCATCATGTGTTATGTTTCTAGTTTTCTCAGATATTGCTAAAACAGCTTCTATATTTTGTAATCTATGACTCACATCATTAGAAATATCTAAGACTCACAATTTTAAAAAATCTCTTTTGCTGAGGTTACCTGTTCAATATACATGCTAAATTCATAATATGGGTGTAGTGGGATGGTGTTAAAACATTTCTGATGGTAAACAGCACATCATTGTGCCAAGATATTTAATGTTTTTAACGTGAGCTTGGCATGGGAGTGGGAACGTATATACACTTCAGAATCCAATATCTTGGTTCAGGAATGAAAGAATGAAAGAAAACAAAAAGAAAAATGGGTGTATTGATATTTTTGACAGAGAAACATTATTGCTGACAAAAAGTCTATGGTGACCAATAAAAAACTGTTGCTTTACATGAAGATAAACAGTGTCTGTTTGAATTCAGTATTTGGTTAAAATGATGTATGGGGACATTAGGAAGTAATTTGCCATTATTAAAGCTGCTCTCCAATTGAATAAGTATTCCATTGTGACAGGCCTACTGGGAAAATATCAGGCGATGATGCAGACCACATGACCATGCATTATTCCACAACACCTGCAGCCCAGAAGGTAACATCTACCCTCTTCCTATCATAAAATCATTGATAGATGTGATTACTTGTCTGAGAAAGTATTAAGGTACAAAAGTTTAATGTATTGATACTGTCAGAAATGTGTATGTGTACAGATATCTATCATGTACACAACTAGAAACTGTTGTGCCACTTTTTGAACCACTTTGTACATATGGTAACACGTATGTATTGTTCTGCTATGTGTATTTATTGATTTTATTCTAACTAACGTATTGCATAAATCAAAGTTTAGCTAATCAGAAATAAAGAACTAATACTATAACACCTGCACTTCTGCACTTCTTTCCACCCCTCAGAATATGCTCACTGCCAGCCCAGAGAAGGAGATCATTCCATACCTAGCACATAGAAAGTGGCACACATACAAAAACTGACACACATACTTGCCATTTAAATAAAAAGTAAAATGCAAAAAAAACTGAAAATTACTGAAATCCTTTCATCCTTTAAGTAGGTGTCCCAAGAATTACCTAAAACTGTTAATTTTATTGTTCTTTATTCAATTAGATCACTTATCTCATTAATCCTGCCATTTCACCTGTCTCTCGCTCTTCAGCTTTCTTTTAACATTCAACTTTCTGTAGCACATGGCTACACGGGGTTTATCCTGAGGAAAGCAAGACATTAGTGGCAAATTGTATAATCTGAGCCTTTTTCCAAAAGTAAAAATAATGTAAGTCTTTTACGCCTGAAATAAGTCTGAAGAGAAGCAAGACAGGGATGCTATATCAACAAATGATATTGTGATCCATGGTGCACACTGGCAGTAGTACTGATTCAGCATAGGCATAAGTAAACATGCTGATTACATCATCCATCATGGGTGCACATTGGCAACTGCAGTGCCATCAGTACACCACCCCAGTGTAAAGCTACAGGGAGTAAGCATAAGAATATTTATCAGCATGCTATGCTGACTATGTGGTCAGTTCCAGGTACACCCTCCATGCAAGAAGAGTGTTTAGGGTGTTTATGGTTAAATATCAGTGGCAATCTGATAAGAATTCTGAGTTTGGTTAGAATTCAATGCAGCTTATAATTATTAGACATCTGATTAATTTGCAACTTGTTTGTGCTGTCTTGAAAAAGGTTGTTGGGTGAGGTCAAACACGACTCAATTGTTCTGAAAATATTCTTAGTTTAAATCCTAGGACTACTACCATTGATAAAGACACTGAGAACATGATGAGATCTTGGGGAATTATTTGGTGGCCAGTGACTTTAACTGAATAAATGGATTGACACTATCCAAACTGATTTGTGGACCTATAGTGTGTTTATTCTGGTTTAATGTTTTTTTTGAATCTGTGTCCACTGCTCAGACCTTGTGGGACAACTTAAAAACTTTCCCCTTAGCTGGCCCAGTGGTATGGAGGTCTGAAGCATTGGTGCCTTACCTACCACCATGCCGGCGACCCATGTTCGCGGTGTGAGCAGGTCATCAGGGGTCGGCTCAGGAGAGAGAGGATCAAGTGTCTCGAAGACAGCTCTCCTCTCCCAGGGCAGGATACTTGTCTGCACAGCCACATGGCTGCTTCCAGGTGGAGGCCTGAGGGTAGGATGGGATGGGGGCACCAACAGAAGGGTGTGTGCTGCAGGACTCCGCATCATGCATATGCCTCCACATACACGCGGTGTTGTGCCACACCCCAGCAATGGGGAGGGAGAAAATGAAAACACCTTGCAGTGGCAGGATGAAGACCAACCCCCTCCCCGCAGACTCCTCATTGGTGGCTGGGCAGTCATTCCACAGTCAGGGATGACTCAAGGTAAGACTCTGGAGGAGCCAGGTGACAGGGTTGGTGGGGTCGGTTAGATGGGGGCTGTCACGAGGAGAACAAGAGTAAAACTGCAAATTTAAAAAAAAAACATTTCCCCTTTGGCCCTGTACAAATCATGAGGCAAGTCCTAACTTGCCTCACACAGGGTCTGTAGGCCCTAAACTGCTTTGTGTAAGGCCTATTAAGCCACGCAAGAAGCAAGACATGTAGGGTCTGATGAAGCTGTGCGCTACCTTTGTGTACCAAAACTTTGTCTTTATTTTTTAAGATTTTGACCCCAAATTTTCAACATAAATTTTTTTTCCACTCAACCACATGAACATGATGTCTGTTATTTTTCAAATCCTGCTTGAAACTTGTTTCACAGAATGATGCAATAATGAAACTTCTGGTGAGTTTTGAAAAATGACAACTGTGAGATTCATGAGGTGGGCCAAAAAACAAAAGACCACATTGAACATTTGTGGTAAAAATCTCAAAAAACAACAATGTTGAGAATCAAAGCTGAGAAGTATTTCATTGTTAGCACCAGTCAATTATTGTTTTTTGTCGATCTTACTTTCATTATCAGGTCTTTTCAACTTTTGATCATAACTTAATTGTTGTTTTTTTAGATTTTTGACTCCAAATTTTCAACATGGTCTTTTTATCACCCCATCTCATGAACCTGATAGCTGTCATTGTTCACATCTGCCCAAAATGTTGTTTCATCGTACAAATATGAAACAACGTTTTGGCCAAGATTTAAAAAATGACAGCTGCCAGGTTCATAAGGTGGGGGTGAAAAAAGGTCATTTTGATTATTTTGGGTAAACAATGTGAAAAAAATAAGGAAGCTATGAATAAAAATTGGTAAAAAAAACATGAGAAAAACAACCTAAGTTTGAAAGTGTACTCATTTCAGTCGAGTGTGGAACATAGTTATGTCCCCATCTTCAATCTGTTAGAGGATTATGATGGGGGACTCCTATATAGAAAAGTGGGTGATGATGGTGGTTAGAGGTAGCAGAATGCTAGTGCAGGGATGTCAGGCTGGGGGAAGGAATGTGCTGGGGGAGATGCAAGTTTTATTTTTTACACGTAAATGGGGGGCTATGATGGACTGGTTTCTTTTTTTTTTACAGGTTATTTATTATGAAATTACTGTGTGGGACATTTTTAATTTTACAGGTACAGGATTTGGGGAGTGGGGGAAGGGCATGGCATGGGTGGTAGAGGGTGGGGATTCATTTAAAGAAATCGACCATGGAGCTTGGGCAACTTGGTGGTCATAATAATTAGGGATGGCCACAGGGCTAGGGCAACCAAGTGGCAAAATTAATTATAAGAATTGCCACCGGGCTTGGGTCCCAGGTGGCCAGATAAAGAAGGGGAGCAATAGGCATTTACTACCAGGCTTGGGAACCCTGGTGTCAAAACAAAGGAAGGGGGATACTTTAGGGCCACTGAGCTTGAGCACTCTAGTGGTAAAACAAAGGAGGGGAGAATGATTTCTTTTTTTTATTTACGAGTAATGGCAATGGTAATTTTTTTTTTTTTTTACTTTTGCCCATACTGTGGTTATTTGCAAGGAGAAAGGAGAGTTGCTTCCTGGGGGCCTTTTTAAACTCCCTATACATACCACCACATACTTTACTATGGCCCCCCTCAAGGCTTCTTTTTTGCACCTTGCTACTATTCTTGCTGGGTGCTGATACTGAATCCAATCCTGGATCTATAGCAACCCCTAATTACCACGACGACCCCACCTGAAGTGTAAAACATGGTATAAAGATTGCCCATATGAACATACATGGACTCTCTCCTAAACTACAGGAGCTAGAGGCTTGACTAGCCCTCTACAAACCTGGCATACTAGGGATATCAGAGACTTGGCTGAATCCCACCATCCCAGTCTCTCTATACCACATCACTGGTTATATTCCTTTCAGGCATGATCACACAGGAAAGAAAAAAGGAGGTGGTGTGATGCAGCTCATCAGAGAACACTTCACAGCTACCACAATTTCCACAAGTCCCAACAGTATCACCAGCCCAGAATGGATCATAGTGGAACTAATACTTGGCCCTTGCAAAAAATCTATGTAGGAGGCATTTACAATCCCTTTAAGGTGGGCTTGTCCGGAATTCAGTAACTCATAATCACAGTATGTGCCCCTTCCCCCACTAGAGATCTGATCATGCTTGGAGACCTAAACCTAAACTGGCTCACCAAACATCAAACGGAGTACTCCTAGCTGCTTAAACAAGTAAACCTCACACAGATCATCTCCTGCTAAACACGATGCAACAACCGGTCTACCAAACATTTGCTACTTGACTGGATCATCATGAATAGAGTGGACAAAATCTCCGTGTCAGGAGTGCTAGTCAAGTCTATTGGTGACCAGTCTCCTACCTTCTGCGCTTGGACCTGTAAGAGACTCTGCCCCCCCTCCTAAAATCATGTTGTTCAGGGAATTTTCTAGACTAGCCCCACAGAGCCACAGAGAGACATACTGGCAGTTGACTGGTCCTCATATATTCCCTAACTGACGTGGACTCTGTTCTTGGATCTCTCCTCCACACTATCCTCGATACAAGATGGACACTGTCTGGTTAAAACCCGCAGGGTTGGGGCAGCAACTCTAGATGGCTGTCAAGAGAACTGCTCAGAAAAATGAAACAGAGGGACATGGCTAACAGAAGGCCAAACTCTGAAAGGCAGCCTACCTAAAAAATCAACAGACACACAACATGGGAGACCCCCACAGATTTGGATTCTGCTATCAACTCTCTAACAAAGTCTGACACCAAGCAGAGTTTAATCATCCTGCTCACATACACAGGCTTAACTACCGAGCCAAGCATCATAGCAGAGCTACAAAACAGAAAATTCACTAACTTCCAGCCCTACCTAGACAAACTTCCTCTGAACAATGGCAATGACCCAGAGGCTGCTGGTAACACCTTTACACCACTAAGTGCCCCCTTCCACTTTAAACGTACCACCCCTAAGGAGGTTTATAGATTCCTCATGGTACTTCCCAAATTCAGCAGTGCATGCAATGATGGCCTCTGCCCTGGATATCTGAAGCCAGCTGCTGGCTTCATTACTTCACTCCTGGCCTTTCTCTACACCTTGTCCCTAGCCACCTCCTCTGTAACAAGGATATGGATATACAATGGAGTAGTACCCATTTTCAAATCTGTGGATCCCGCACTCATGGAGAGCTATAGACCAGTTTCCATACTGTCACACCTCAGCAAAGTGCTAGAGAAGATAGTCTTCTGGTGCTGGCCTGTTGGCTCAGCGGTTAGATTTCTGCTTGCGATGCCGGTGACCCGGGTTTGGGAATGGATCTGGGACGCCAGAGGGCCGACCAGGGGGAGAAGGATTGAGCATCCCAAGGACTGCTCTCCTTCTCCCGGGGGGGGAGAGGTCTGTGACCAGTGCTTAATGGACCCCTGGCGGAGGCTGAGGGTACCACAGCGACAGGCACCAGAATGGCGCTCAAAGGGCGGGATGATGCTGGCATCATTGCATGTCCCTTCCCCCATCTACAGGGGGAAAATCAAGCTGCCAGCCACCCTAGATGAAGCCAGCCCTTCGGCTTGAATCAGCCTCCAGGATGGCCCCTTTGACCTATCCCATCGTCTGTGGCACCATGCCAGGGCGGTGTTGCAACCCTGCCCTGGGGGGTTAGCCAGGGGTATCAAAGGGGCACATCTAATGTGGAGGTGGGAGTGAGGGTCTGTTACCTGGCTGAGGTTCTGGGTGGCTGGCGGCTGCAAAAAGTGTAATAAATAAAAAAAAAAAGATAGTCTTCTGGCAAAAGTGTGAATACATAGATAAAATGGACTTCTCTCCCCACTTCAGCTCAGTTTCAGGAAGGGATTCAGCGCCACCACTACTACAACCTGCTTCACTGACCACGTACTCAGATCTGCTGATGAAGGTATGTTAACTGGGGCTATCTTCATCGACTTATTCAAAGCCTTCGATCTCATCGATCACAACTTCCTTATTCAGAAACTTGACTCCTATGGCTTCTCTGAGGGGACAGTGAGCTGGTTTCAGCACTACCTTTCTGATAGATCACAAAGTGTCTTTGTTAGTGGCGCTCTCTCGTCCCCCCCGAGAGGTGAAGAGTGGGATCCCAACAAGGATCAATAATAGGCCCAATACTATACTTCCTATTCATCAATAACTTACTACATATTAACCCTGGCTGTCTAAAGATCATGTATGCAGATGATCTAATCCTATACAGGAATGACCCCAATCTTCCATCCCTGTCTTGCTTCCTTTCCTATGATTTCACAATCACACATAATTGGTTTTGGGCTAACAGCCTATTGGTTAACACAAAGAAAACCAAAACCATTCTATCTGGGTCTAGACAGAAGCTCTCCAAAGTACTCAAATGGTTAACTCCCTCTCTATCTCGGCCCCTGACGGTGCACTCCTTGAGCATGTCAGGAGTTATAAATATTTAGGGGTCACACTGGATCCTTCCCTCACATTTACTGAACATATAGGATCAATGATCAAGAAAGTGCACCAACAGTGGTGGTTTGCTACAGCCTAAAACACTTTCTTACCCCTAAGGCATGTCTGGCGATCGGTTGAGGTACGATGCTCCATCTCCAGTAATACTGCTCCCCTGTCATCTCTCAGACCTGGTCTAGGGAACTCACTCACCTAAACATGGCCCACAACAGCATCTGTTGTTTTATTCTCTCTGCCCCTCTAACTACCCATCACTGCTCCCTGTACGCCTCCCTAGGTTGGCTATCACCCCAGGCCTGATGCAACCTATGCCTGGGAGCCCTTGTTCATAAGACCCTTGTGGCTGGTGGTAGCTCCCCCCTAGGCAGGTTCCTCAGCATCAAGCAATGGGCTAGTGAGATGAGGTCCTTGTCTCAACAACTACTAAGAGTCCCTCACATGATCATTAACATGGGCCAGAGAAAATTCTCCGTAGCAGCTCCTAGGTTCTGAAACAGCCCTCCCCCCACCTCTGTCCTTAACATAGGTTCTACTCGGGCCTTCAAATTGAACTTATCAACAGCTCTCCTTTCATGATCTGTCTGCAACTGTTTGCCATGACTCTTATCATAGTGTTGTTGTAGTTAAAATATCAAATACTATCAAATCTGTCTGAGACTATATGCCATGACTCTGTCATATTGTTATTGTATTTAAAATGTCAAATCCTTGCTAATTTTTTATGTGTAGCAGTAGCAGAAATGTTTTATTTTTATACAAGAACAGATCTCATATTAGATCATATACCTATTTTCAAGATGATCCTGTCACCTAAAAAGGTTACATTCTAGTACCTCCAACCTGATGTAAGTTTTTCTTATATAACCCTGTATTGTGCCATCTCTATGACTGGGGTCATGTCTAAAAACAGTCTCTGGGACCAGTGTACCCAATTGGTTAACACATAAATAAATAAATAAAAAATTACACATTTTTTTTGTATGCTATCACTGAAAGCCTAGACAGCACAGGATTTGTTTTTGAAACTTTTAGGTTAGAAAAGGCCTGTGGCAAGGTAGTACCTTTTGAAGGTTCTGTGAAAAAATATTAATTTGTTCCAGAGTTACAGTATAGGGTTTTAAAGTTTTTTTCCCCCTAAGCAATCTCAGTAGAGTTTTAGGATAACCCTCTGACATGACCCGAAAATGTTGGTATCACAAGCATTTTGTTTTCACATCTCTTAGTGTTTCTGTGGTCATGAGAAAAATTGTAAGGTTTTGACAGCCACCAACTTTTTTTTTCAAACTAAAAAGCATAGAAAATACTTAAAAATAATGAATTTTGAAAAAAACAGACACCTAAACATAAGTAAATGGGACCCGTTTAACTAGATTCTGGTGTTTCTTTTTTTCCAGTTTGGCCCAGAACTACCCAAGATCCTGAGTGCTCAGCTTAGTGAGAGGAGTAATTTTTCAGGTCATGACCTGAGAATTCCCCTGTTGCACACAAAGAAATGTTACAGGGAATTTTCAGCTCACACTCAGAAACACTGAAACTTACATGGTCCCTCTTCCTACCAGCTCAGCCAGCCCTCCCTTATCCTTATCAATGTTGCTTTTTAGGATTTGTATAGTCTCCTTCCCTTGCAGACCTCAGCCATCACTCCCTCATCCTTCCAATTTATTGATTTAAGCAGACTAGGGTGGCCAATCCTTGTTCTGCTTTATAAACAGACCACCCCCTTCCCTCCAGATTGCCTGCCCCCTCAATAACATAGCTAAAGACACTGGAGCACCCACCTCAGGTGCCGCCAAGTGTTGGGTTGCCTGGTCCCAAGTGTAAGGTCCAGTCCCTGCAAAAAAGAAAACTACCCCTCATTGTTGTTTCTTTTTAAAATTAACCCTGAAAAGAAGAAAATGGTCCCTCAGCCCCCCACACCTGACCCCCCAATCAGCAACCACCAACCCACATCCCCATACCCTCACTCACTTAAAGATGGTCCCACATTGCAGATCTACTCTCAGAT
This sequence comes from Neoceratodus forsteri, assembly GCA_016271365.2. Taxonomy (NCBI): domain Eukaryota; kingdom Metazoa; phylum Chordata; order Ceratodontiformes; family Ceratodontidae; genus Neoceratodus; species Neoceratodus forsteri. Next base: position 813,506,531 of record CM028129.1, on the reverse strand, counting down.
TGGAAAGAATTCTTCTTCTTGGAATTGCAACTGCGGTTGATCAATGAGAACTTCAGGAAAGCCTGGCTAATGCTTTTTGAACTTATACTTATAACTTTGTCATTTTTGGATATTTTTCTACTGAATTTTCAACATGGCCTTTTTGGGACCCCACCTCATGAACAAGGTAGGTGAACATTTTCAAGTACAGCCCAAACGGTGATTTCACAGTTGCTAGGCAAATTCACCTTAAAATATTCACCTATCAGGTTCATTAGGTGGGGTCATAAGATAACTATGTTGAAAATTTGGTGGGCAAATATGGTAAAATGACCAGGTTATGGGTGAACATTGAAATAGTTCAACATTCACTCATAACTTTGCTAATTTTCACTATTTTCCCAGCAAACTTTCAACATGGCCTTTTTTGGGAGCCCCCTCATGAACAAGGCAGGTGAAATATTTCAAATCTGGGCTGAAAAGTGATCTTGCAGTTGCTCAATGAAATCACCTTTGGGCAGAATTAAAAAAAAAGTTCACCTAGCGGATTCATGAGATGGTGTCATAAGAAGTCCATGTTAAACATTTTGGGTCAAAAGATTAAAAAAATTATGAATGTACATTGAACATTTTCCATGGGGTAGGATCACTTCTCTGTGCTTGGAGGAGATTCACCTTGCTATGTACCCCAGCATCTTGTTTTCCTTTGCAGCCACCTTCCTGCACTGAGCTGAGTGGTTCATACTCCCCATTATTAGTACCCCTAGATCCTTTTCCTCCACTGTGCTTTTCAACTGTACCCCTCCCAACTAATATCTCTCCCCTGGTTCCTTGCTCTGAAGTGCAGTACCTCACACTTCTTGGCGTTGAACCCCAATTGCCATGTCTCCAACCATTCCTGTAGTTTGGTCAGGTCTTCCTGCAGCCCCCTCCACCCCTCTATGTCATCTACCACTGCACCAATCTTAGTATCATCTGCAAACAGACTGATCCTATTCTGGATCCTGTCAGAGATATCAGCTATGAATATCCCGAACAGCACTGGTCCAAGTACTGAACCCTGGGGCACCCCACTCGTATCGTCCCTTGGTGATGAGACTCAACCCCACCATCACCCTTTGCTGCCTACCCCTCAACTAGTTGGTAATCCAGCTGACCATTTTTGTCCCCACCCCAGTATATTCCAGTTTTCCCCCCAGTCTCCCATGTGGCACTGAGCCAAAGGCCTTGCTGAAGTCCAAATATAGGACATCCACTGCATGGCCCTGTCCAGTTCTCTGGTAACTCGGTCATAGTACTTGACTAGGCTCGTCTGGCAGTATCTGCCCAATACAAAACCATGCTGATGGCCATCTTGGAGCCCATTATCTTCCAGAAAGGTCACCAGCATGTCTTTTAGGATTGACTCCATGAGTTTCCCCATGATTGAAGTGAGTCTCTCCAGTCTGTATTTGCCTGGATCATCCTTCGGGCCACTTTTACAAATGGGCACCACATGGGCCATCCTCCAGTCCTGTGGCATGCATCTTGTGTCTAGTGATGTACTGAATAGGTCTGCTAGTAGATCTGCCAGGATCTCCGCTTGTTCCATAAGTACACTAGGGTGAATGCCATCTGACCTCAGTGCCTTGTCCACCCTCAGTGCCCTTAGTCCCTCCAGCACCCTGTCCTCTTTGATTCTGATATCAGTCATCCTCCGCTGCCCCACTCCACCCTTCCCACGGGGTATCTGCCCCCCCTTTCCTTTGTGAACACAGAGCAGAAATACTCATTCAGTGCCTCTGCCTGCTCCTCCCCCTTCTCCACCCCCCATCATTCCTCATCCTCCCAATCTGGTCTTTGTTTCTTCTTCTCTCACCAATGTATCTGAAGAAGTCCTTTTCCCCTTCCTTGATTTCCTGTGCCAGTCTCAGCCATCTGGAAGCCTTGGCCACTCTGACTAGCCTGGTAACCTCCCTGAACTTCTTTGTGTACTTGTCTTTGTCTCCCTGCTCTCCTGATTTCCTAAGCCTCTGGAAAGCTTTTCTCTTGGCCCTCACCCCTTCCATTACCTCCTGAGTCAGCCATCTCAGCTTCTTTGCTCTCTCCTTCTTGCTCTGTGTGCTGGTGCAGGTCTCAGTAGCCTCTGCCATTCCTTTCTTAATGATGTACCATTTTTGGCTGGCACTCTTGCATGTCTGAATTCCCACCTGATGCTCACCCAAAATTTCCCCCATCCTTTTTATATATTTTTTATTTATATAAAGTCTAGGAATTACAACCCTTTGAGTCGGGAACTCATTTACAAAGGCTCAGCATCATACATTGAATGAGGACAAATGCAGAGTAATATAAGGTACAGTAACTAAGTACTGAAACAAAATGGGATAAATATATGTACAGAGCAACACCAAAGGTGCATAATTGTGAAGTATATATTAGAATCAGAGTTTATTTAGCAACAGAGAAAAAAAAAAGAAAAAAACTAAGCCCTTATAGAGGAGTTTATGTGCAATCACAGTAACAGTTGGATATAATATGTTTTTTAAAGTATTTTAAAGTAGGTTTTTTAAAATATTTTAAAGTTCACTCCTTTAAAGTCAATCACCCTGGTACCTGTTCCTCCTGTTACCCTTCCCATATTGAGTGTAAACCACACTGTATGATGGTCGTTCCCAGCCAGGGGGTCCTCCACTCCCAGATTCCAGAATCTCTTTCATCAGGCCACACCTATGGAACTATAGCCAGCAGGCACTAGGACCACATGGAAACTTTTTGCAAGCAGTCTACTAGGGGCCACCCATGATGACGTCTTATGTTGACACCCTGTATATAAATGTGGGTTACCCCTCATCTTCCTTAGTTCCCCACCGGAGATCATACTCAAAGGACCTCCTTTTAGGGAACTGAGAGAGAGCTGCAGTGTCCTGCCACCAAGTGAGGTTAGAAACAGCAGGTAGTCTGTCCTGCAGAGAGAGACAGGAGCAAAGAAGCTCCAGGTCTAAGGGGGATGGTGGGTGGGACAGTATGGCCTGATGAAAGAGATTCTCTTGAAGATCTACTGTTATAGTAAGTTCTTGCATAACTATTCTATCTTCTTTGAGAATATCTCTTTCATTAGGTCACAGCTATGGAATGAGTCCCAAGCAGTACTAACAGAGAGACAGTCTGGGTGGCTGGAAGCTGTAGGCCTAAGAAAGGAGGCCTTGAAGCATGGTCAGGTTGAAGCCCCCCTCTTCTTTGAGAGGCATTGTCCAGACTTTAGTTTTTAGTGGAAGTGTGGGTAGTATTCCAAGTTGCAGCAGCACAAACTTCTGCAGCTGATACATTCCTGAAACAAGCAAGAGAAAAGGCCATGCCTCTTGTTGAATGACCACACACAACCCCAGGGAGCTCCTTACCATACTTCCTTTAACAAACAGTAATACAGTTGGCCAACCATCTGGACAGGCACTGTTTAGAAACCGGTATGCCCTCTTTCCCAGGGGTGAAGGAAACAAAAGCTGTGAGAACCTACTGCAATCCTTCATAGGGTGAACATAATAGCTGAGTATTCTATGTACTGTACATCAAAGGTATGGAGCAATGCTTCCCCTGGATTGGCATGCTCAGGAAAATAAACTGGCAGGTGGATGGTTTGATTTAAAGTAAACTTAGACACCACCTTGGTAGAAACTTAGGGTTGGTACGCAAAGACACCTTGTCTTTGTGGAAAATCAAATAAGGAGGCTTACACATTAGAACCTGAAATTCCAAAATCCTTTGAGCAGAAGTAATAACAACTAAAAATAACACTTTCCAAGAAAGGAAGTGTAAGCCACTAGTCACGGCTGGCTCAAAGGGAGCTAAAAATGAGTTTCTCTATGATAAATTCAGATCCCAAGTTGGGACTGGATTGTGGATGGGAGGCTTCAAGTGCAGGATGCCGCTAATGAACATATGGGCAACCTCTAGTTGTGCCACCTTATGGCCATCAATAGGCACATGGAAAGCTGAAATGGCAGCCAAGTGCACTTTGATAGAAGATTATTGCAGTCCTGCATCTGACAAGGACAATAAATACTCAAGAATCCAATTCACTGGGCAAGTGAAGGGATCTACATGATGGGATGTGGTCTACCAAGCAAACCACTTCCACTTCATGGATAAGTGGCCCTGCTGGAAGGTCTTCTGGCAGCCATAAGGACATCAGCTACCTTTGGGGACACTTCAGATCTCACAATGGCTATGTCTTCAGGAGTCAGGCATGGAGATGGAGTGAGTTGAGGTCTGGATGGACCAGGGTTCCTCTTCCTGTGTTAGGAAGCCCTTGCACAGGGGCAGAGGTACTGGGGGTTCCACTGCTAACTGTTGCAGCAAGGGAAACAAACTCTGATGAGGCCACAAGGGAGCCACAAGAATTAGAGTAGCTCCCTCCTTCTGAAGCTTGATTAGGAACCTATGAATCAGAGAGAAGGCATAAAGAAACTTTGCTTTCCAAGAGAGGAACAATGCACCTAGCCAGAAAACTCCAGGCCCTGGAATGAGCTAGCAGAAAAGTGGCAGTTTTACACTGAGTGGGGGCGCAAAAAGTTCCAACTCTGGATGACCTTACCTGTTGAACAGGTCTTCCACTACTGAGGACAGCAGCTCCCACTTGTGCATTCTGGACTGTGACCTGCTTAGCATATCTGTGAGGGGGTTTTGGACACCTTGAACATGGATGGCCGACAGTCCTTGACCACGTTCTAGAGCCCAGTACCAAACCTTCTTTGCCTCTCTCCACCGGGGGTAAAAATGAGTCCCTCCTTGCTTGTTGATGTAGTGTACAACGCTGATGTTGTCCAGCTGCACCAGCAGATGCCCTAGGGACAGATGGATCTGGAAGGCTTGCATACAATAAAGACTTGTCCTCATCTCTAGAGAATTTATGTGGAGGGAAGTCTCCACTCTGGTCCATTTTCCTTGAGTCTGGTGAGGTCCCAGATGAGCCTCCCAGCCCATCCCCAGAGCGCCTGTGGTAAGAATCTGCTGATGGGAGAGTATGAGGAAGGGAACCCTTTCAGCAAATGACTGGGTTCCATCCACCACTGCAGCACCTTTTGGTGAGACAAAGTGTCTAGAACCTGTTGTTCCAGATCATTGGTGTGCTGATCCCACTGAACAGCTGATGACCATTGAGGGATCCTCATGTGCAGCCTGGTCAGGGAGACGATAAAAAAGGCTGCTGCCATCAGGCCCAGCAGCCTCAGGAATGTGCTGGCCATGACATACCTGTTGTTGTAAACCAGTTGGGCATGTGCTATTAGGTGCTCTGCCCTGTCCTGGGGCAGGAAGGCTAAGCCTTAGGCAGTATTCAGAATTGCCCCTATGTATTGCAGATGCTTACAAGTGGTCAGTACTGACTTGGGCAACTTGATTGTGATCCCAAAGGCATTGATCAGCTGTCTGGTATGTGCTAGGGTCTGAGACAGTTTCTTCTTGGACTGAGTTTTGAGCAACCAGTCATCTATACAGGGGAAGACATACAGTTTCTCTCTCCTGAGAGCTGCTGCCACACCCGCCAAACATTTGGTAAATACATATGGTGCAGATGACAAGCCAAAAGGCAATACCCAGAACTGGTAGTGCTCCTCCTGAAACAGGAACCTGAGGTACTTCCGATGGGGGAGGGGGGATAAATCTTGCTATGCAAGTAAGCATCCTGCATCCAGCATGTCCAGTGAGCATATTCAGTCCTCTTTTTGCAGGAGGGGCAGACACTGTAGAGTGACCATCCTGAATTTAATGTACTGAATATAGAAGTTCAGATTTCTCAAATGCAGAATAGACCTCAAGTTCCCTGTAGCTTTGGGGACTAGAAAGAAATGAGAATAGAACCCCCTGTTTCTTTGCTCCCAGGGAACTGGTTATATGGCTGTCTTCTAGAGCAGTGTATATATTACCTCTAGGAGCACTGGTATACGGTCTAGAGGATAAGTCGAGGGAATTGGTGGAGGGTCTGGAGGCAGCTCCAGAAATCCTAGATTATGGCCCTGTTCTATTAGCTGCAGGACCCATGCATCTGTTGCAACCTCTCTCCACTCATCCAGGTGGAGGGAAAGGTGACCCCTAGCACAACCTCTGGATTTAGTACTTGAGGGTGAGGTCTAAGGAGTCCTGCTGAAGTAGATTCTGTGGCTGCAGCTGTGCCTCCATCTCTAGGGGCTTTTGAGTGGGCACATGTGGAGGAGGTTGAGGCAAGCAAAACTGACACTGCTCTGCTTTTGCTTTGTTGTCTGGCTTCTTACCTGGGTCTGTTGGAAGTCCTGCAAAAGGACACCCTCTGCCTACTTCTCAGTTGTGTGTGGTAGAGGGAATGGAAGGACCTTAGAGTCCTTCCCGAGGCTTGCAAGTCAGAAAGGATATCCTACACGTCTGCCCCAAAGAGCTTGTATCCTCTGAAAGGGACATTCATGATGGATTGCTGGACATCACTAGCAAATCCTGACATCCTCAAGCAAGAATGTCTTCTTAGGCAGATGCCAGCCATAGCTGCCTTGACTGAGGCATCAGAAATGTTGTAGGTAGACCTTAAGAGGTGCTAACCCACGTCAGCCCTAGTCTGGAGGGCTTCGAGGATCTCATGCTTCTGAGGACCCTCTGGGAAGGACTGGGCTGCTGCTCTAGCCTTTTTCCAGAGGATATTCTGGTATTTGACCATATGGGCCTGATAATTAGCTATTCTGAGGCTCAATGTGGCAGGGGCAAAGGTTCTCTTTCCTAGGAGGTCCAGTTTTCTTGACTCCCTATCTGATGAGAGAGAGCTGAGGTGCTTAGGAACACTAGACCTATCATAGGCTGCATTTATCACAACTGAATCAGCTTCAGGTTGGCCTGCGAAAAAGGGCTATTTTTTTATTATTATTATTTGTACTTTATGCTCCTGCTCCTCCTGGCAGCCCCTTTCTGACCATCCCCCCAGCCCTATCACCCAGATCCCCTGAAACATACCTTATGCTACCATACTTGCAGTGTGCACCCAGCCACTGGTGTGGAGCCTGCAAGGAGTCAGTCCTAATCCTGCCACCGAGGGTGATTTTCCACATTTTCTCCCCCCTGAACCCCAGAGCCCTGGCCATTCACAGATGCGTATGTGCATGGAGGCATGCATGTGCACTGGCACCAGAGATGGCCATGATCCACCCACCTGGCCTAGTGCCTAGCCCCCCCATGCTTGATGCTACCATTGATCCTCCACTGCCAGAGAGGCCTGCCAACCCTACCTGGGAGTGGAGAGCTGCCTGGCAGCCACTCCATCCACTCACAGACCTCCCCCTGCTGACCCCCAGTATCTCATGCTCATTCCTGAACACAGGTCACCGGCATGGTGAGAGGTAAGGCATCCAGCACCTAAGCCCTCTGTGCCACAGGGTCAGCTCAAAAAAGAGCTTTCCTGAGGGGGCCAGGTACAGCTTGTCTGCCTTTCTGGGCATGCAGGAATCATGCTTCTTCTCTGCCAGGCAGCCAGAGTGGCATCCCATAGTGCAGTCAATAGAGGAGGAATGATAATCCATGGAGAATTTGGTAGCTCTAGGAACTTCACCAGAAGGTAGAAGGCACTGTAGAATATCTGCAAAGCAGGACAGCACCATCTGGATGTTGACAGTGGCCTGTACTGCAGGGGTGCCTTGCGATGTTGATGGGGGTGTCTGCAGCCCTGATGTCGATGGGCATTCACTGGCCATAGTAAACCCAGTGGAACTCACTGCCTGAGCTGACCTTGGCAGGTTCAGAGGTCTGAGTGGCAGGAGGTATCACCCCCGAAGCAGTCGATGGCACTGCAGTGGTCAGTGCCAAATGAAGTGTCGACCGGTATCAGACCGGGGGGATTTCACCTTACTCCTCTCCCTCTGCTGGTGTTTGTACTTTCCAGAGGACTTCTCTTGGGTTCTGGAGGACTGCCAGCCCTTTGGAGTGGGATGGTGACACAGTGGAGCTCTTCATCTTAAGCTCTCACTCCATTCTTGCTACCTGCTTTTCCAGGAGAAAAGTGTGCAGGGCTTGTTGACAGCATCACTTTGTAGCTGTGTTAAACTTCAGGCAGATCTCACAGGCCTTACTGTTGTGTTCTTCTCTGAGACAGTACATGCAGACGTTGTGATCATCGTCTGAGTAAATCATTCCACCACACTTACAATATTGAAAGAGTTTAGTGGCATCTTTAGATGACATACACAATGACAGTAATCATTTTCAAAATAAAAGTGATAAGAACTAGGGTGAGAAATCTAAAAATGTAAGAAATTCAAGAAAAAAACAGTCAACTGTAGCAGAGGCATTTCCGTGGAGCCCAGCCAATATAGTTGACAGTGGGAAAGGAACTGAGGAGGGTGAGGGCCTGCCGATATTCATATACAGATGTCAATGTAAGACATCATTGTGAGCGGCCCCTAGTAGACTGCTTGCAAAAAGTTTCCATGTGGTGCCAGGCAGCCATAGTTCCATAGGTGTGGCCTGATGAAAGAGATATCCTTGAGGAAGATTGTCATTTCATGCCACAGATGTGAAAACACATTTAGGAAAGATTTGAAAGATGACAGATATCATGTTCATGAGATGGTGTGAGGAAATGGCGGTGATGAAGATTTGGGGTCAAAGTCAGATTGGTGATGGACCATTTTTTTTTCTGGGTTAAAAAAATTAATGAGGAATGGTTTTCTTTTTTCTCAGGGGGCTTAGCCGATACTGGGAATTGGGCACTCCAGTGTTGAGCTACTGTGCAGCAACACTGATGTGGGCACTCTGGTTCCACCACATACATAATGACAAAGGGGATGGATTACCTGGTGGGGAGGGGGGTCAAGAGAAGCGGTTCGGAGGTGGGCACCCTGGTCCATTTATATAATATATAAAATAAGAAAACATTGGGAAGGGCAGGCAGGCAACCAGGCAACCTGGAGGGGAAGGGAAAGAAAGAAGCAGTACCATGGCTCGGTATCCCAATTTTCTTAATAAATGGATAGATAGACACACAGACAGACAGATAGACAGACATACAAAGGGAGAGACAGAGACAGAGACAGACGAAGACAATAGGGGATCAGTGACTGAAGACTGAACTGAAGCCAGCAACACGATTTCAGTTGTTGCTTCATCATTCAGGTAAGTCCTGTTTCTCTCATACAGAGAACATGGCTGAACAGCTCCTTTTGCTAACCTGTGCACCCTGTATTTTAGGGTGCCTAGAAAAGGTATCTATGGCTATTTAAAAAAACAAACACAAAAATCTAACTAAACAGGTCCCCTTTAGCTAGGTTCAAGTGTTTGTTTTTGAACATCCATCATTTTGTGTATTTTCAGTGTCTGAGTTAAAAAATAATGGCTCTTACGATCAGTACTTTTTTCCACACAACAAAAGAAATCATAAAAATAAGCACTCACAATTTTTTTTACTGTTCGCATTTCTTGGTTATCAAAAAATCCATAACTTCAGAATCGTATAATATTTTTTCACAAAACCTTTGAAAGGCACACCCTTGGCGTAGGCTCCTTCAACCAGAAAATTTCATGAAAACATTCTACACCATCTAGGCTGTAGGTGAGAGCACAAAATGCACAATGTTAAGTATAGGGAAACCAAATGTTTTTTTTTCTGTTTTTAAGTGCTTCGTATCTTGAAACCCGAACAAGACGCCATCACAATACTTTTCATGTCTTGAGACTCTAACAACCTGACCATGCATACCAAGTTTCAGGCTATATTGTCAAATGACACTAAAGCTATTAAGATGCACAAATTAGGCTTAAACATTAAGCAGCCTACTCAACCCTAACTATAGGGGCACTACTGCGCACCTATAATATGTATTGCAAAAAAAAATTAAAGTATCTGTTAGCTGAAGGCATCAAGGGTCACTAGGGGTGGGAATGCAATTCTTGCTCCTCCTCTCCCAACCACCAATCAAATTGAGAAGGCAGGTGCACTGGGCTGGGTAATCTGAATGGGACACACATGACATCCATTTGTCAATTAGGTGGTGAAGGCTGAGAGAGGAGGATAGCACTTTGATTGTACTGTATGCTCTTTGAATTGGAAGAATCTGTGTAACTCCCATAAGAGCAATGTTCAAAGAGCAGTAGCTTGCTTGGTGCAAGTGAGCAGCAGAGCTGTTTTGCAGGGCACCATGCCTATATTTTGCATTATATAGGGACCTGTGGGCCATGTGCAAAGAAGCAGATCAGGGTAGCATTATCCAGTACCTGTAGCTTGCCTCACATAGGTGCTTGTGGCTCCTATGTGAAGCAGCATACCCATGGTGCATAACCTGGACCATTATGAAGATATTAATTTAGTTGTTATTATCTATGATAGACAATCATTTGCCTATTTTCAGGCATGAACTGGGAGAAGTGCAACCAAGAACCAACAGAGTGTGTGACAATAACAAGTTAAAACATATAAGAATACTATTGCAGTGAAATTAAACACAACGAAAAATACAGATGTACATTTCATCATAACAGATATACAAAGTGACAAGGTGCAGGTATCCCATCAATAGGGTGGAGGAAATAGCATAGAGTGATGAGGGAAATGTCCTTAGGGTGAAAGCAATCTTTATGATCTGGACTGTAGAGCGTGTGCAAGTGTGGGTGAGGTGATTGGGTCCCCCTACCTCCTGTTCTGTTGTTTCCCACTATGCTGCATGGTCGGAGGTGTTTATATATATTTTAGAAGAGGTATTGGGCAAAGCCCCCCACAATGGAGGGTGCGGGGGTGGAGCCGCTGCTTGACATACCTTCTCATGGACCCTTCCCTCGGGAGCTGTGGATGACTGGTAATTGATGTCTCCTGTCTCACACTTCTCAGACTGGGTGCTTGCTGACTGCTATTTTCACTCTCTGTCTGTGCCCAAATTGCCTCCTGTGCTATTTCATCTTGCTCTTCTGCTTGTGCTCTCATTACCCTCAGTGGAATTGGTTTTGTCCTATTGTGGGTGACCCTAAGGTGCAAAGGTGTCCATAAACGCAAGCAAAAAAGTTTATCAGAATTCACTGGCTAGAAGCAGGTATGTACAGCCAACTGCTATAATTGAGGACAGTACCAGTCTTGGTAGGTGTGCGTAATAGGGCAGTGTCTGACATTGGCTGGTATGATGGTCCATAGTTTAGGGGCAGAGACAAAAAAAGCCATCTCACCTAGTTTGGTCCTCATCCTGGATATGACTGAGAGGTTATGGTTAGATGAACTGACCGGGTAGGCATTTCTATAGGGCATCAGAAGGGAGGCAAGCAACAACTGCCCGTTATTCTGAACAACACTGTGTATGATGCCTCCCAATGAGAGATCACACACTGCAGATGGAGGGAACTTACCAAGCTTCGAGTACAGAGTGCAGTGAGGGATATATCAATTACTAACCAGGGCAAAACAACATACATTATTATATGCCACATCCCATTTGGGAGATATTGAATTGGAGGCTACTGAAAAAATAGGCAAACCATAGGAGAGTCTGGGGAGCAGAATACCACGTGCAATAACAATGTGGGCTCTAATGGAGAGGTTACGGCTAGCCCAATAGGTAAGCCCTAATCTGACATTAACTGCTTTACAGGTAGATGCCATGTGGAGTGTAAAACCCAGAAAGAAGTCAAGTGTAATGCCCAAATAACTAAAGTAGGAGACAGTTACCAAAGGTGTACCATTATCACAAACCACTGAAAGAGGAGTTTGGATGTCTTTAGCCAAGGGGAAAATTCAAATAGAATAGACTGTAACTTAGTAGCATTCATTAAACCCCTATTTTCATGAAACCATTTTTGGACTGTCTGTAAATCCCATTACAATTTTTTATTGATGTCAGCAACATTCAGGATGCTGGAAAAGAACACTAGATTATCATCATACAAGATAGGGATACTATTTAAAATATGGTGGTAGCCCAAGTTAATGAGGAGGGAGGAGAAGAGGGGCCCTAGTATTGAGCCTTGAGGAACCCCAGTTGTGATCGGGGCTGGGTATGAGAGGGAGGATTCAAACCTGACATTGTTGTCTATTAGACAAGTAACTTTTGAACTGGGGAGGGCAGTGTCAGATATACTCAGATCTGTTAATTTATTACAGAGTAGAGTGTGAGTAACCATATCAAAGGCCTTTGTGAGGTAAATAAAAACAGCACCTGTAAGCTCCCTTTGCCAAATGCATAGAAATGTTATTAGTAAGGGTAAGCAGCACAGTGGTAATACTATGGTTATAACAGAAACCATGCTGAGCAGATTAGAGGAGTACATGGGCTGAGAGATAATCAGTGAGTTGAGTGGCAAACATTTTTTTCATGATCATATTGAGTACAGGTAGGATGGCAATAGGTCTGTAGTTACAGATATTTTTATTATTGCCTTTTTTTATACACAGGTACAATGTAAGACATCTTCCAGGGATCTAGAATAATGTGAGAAGAGAGAGGCAAATTAAAAGTCCTAGCTGTCTGTGACATCAGTTCAATAGCTGAAAATTTAAGGAGTCTTGGCTTGATCCCATCTTAGCCAGCAGATTTAGATTCTGGGATCTGCCTCAGGAGTTTGCACACCTCTGAAACCCTGACATCTCTAAAGTAAAACAGAAGATGTTGCACAAATTCAGGAGTGGAGGAAGAAGTCATACTAGACGAGGAGTGAGGAAAAGTCCCAGTATAAGCTGAGAGGTTGGTAAATAATTTGTTGAAAGCATTCAAGGCTGTGGTTGGGTTATTTCAATTTACTCCCCCCACATCAATGTCAGTGGGGGTGGGAGTTATGTCCTGACCAAGGGTTTTCCTAATAAATTTCCAAAAGTGATGTGGATTGCCAATAGTAGAATCAAACAGGATTTTACAAAAGCTGCTTTTACTCTGTTAAATGGCCAATTTGCATTAGTTTCTGAATATTCTATAGCTTATCCTGTCAGAAACAGAGTTAGTTGCCCAGCATTTGTCTTTCTTTTTTAACAGGAACAATAGAGGGTATTCCAGACATTTAGTTATCAGACCATAAACCTTCCTAGTAGTTAGGGAAGCATGCTTCTCTTGGAGACCAGCACATATTGTTCTGAAATGTAAAAAAAACAGGCTAACATCAGTGGTTGCCCAGAGATAAGACCACTCTTGACATGCTACTTCATATTTAAACTGAATAGAGTCCAGGTGAGAGAAATCACGAAAGTGAATCAAACAAGGGGAAGCTTAGGAGGCTTAGCCCACCATATACAATAGACTGGTGGTATCAGCGAGTACACTTAAACAAACTACTCTGTCTGGCCTAGACACTAACAACCAGCCAATAAGGGTGGCACATTGCCCATTATTTGATAGCATGGTAGAGTTAGAGATAATTTGGGTAAGCTGCAACTTGTTTAGAGATAGCCAAGGGTGTCACTGAAACTAAAGGTCACACTCACTCACATAATATACTGTTAGGAGACAGTGTATACAGAGCCAGATATAATGGAAGAAATGGTCGTGAAAGCAATTGTGTCAAAAAGACACTAGCCAGCTAGCAACAATGGATAGTTCTTTCAGTGATGCAAAACAGATTCCAATGAGAACAGCAGAAAAATGATGGAAAAGCCAAAGCAAAGATAACCTAGGTACAGCAGAAATGTCCAGAAACCATCTGCAGATACAACAGATGGCAAGCTGGGGCAGCACAAAGAAACAAATACAGTCTGCCCCAGGCAGTCCTCCAGAAATGAGCAAGAAATACGGCCAGGCACACAAATATTAGGTGACCAGCCCCTGCAGCTGGACTTGTCCTGTTTAAATAGTAGTCCCACTGGGAGGAACCTATCATGAGCTGTACCATCAAGCCATAGGCCTTTAGCCTAACCAGCTTTGTCAGCTCATAAATGCCAGTGTTTAAATACCAATTCATGAAATGTATATTCTGCATCACTGCCTTGCACTCACGGGAATGCTGTGGGACAGTGAGCGAAGGATGTGAGGGCTCACTCACACTCACAGAGCCCTGTCCACATGGCTGAATACTGAGCAAGCTCTCCAGAGCCCCTGACCTAGCTGTTCCTCCCTAGAGCCTCTCCATCAATTGAGAGGCTCCTTCCATGGGCTGTGGCAGGACTTGAATCAGCCTCCGGGCTTAAAGACACAGCCCAGCCTCTTTGGTTTTTCTGCTGCCTTGCATTCGCAGGAACACCATGGGACAGTGAGAGAAAGATGTGAGGGCTCACTCAAACTCACAGAACCCTCCCCACATGGCTGAACGCTGATCAAGCCAGATCCCAGGCTGCCAGAGCCCCTGACCTAGCTGCACCTCTCCAGAGCCTCTCCACCAATTGGGAGGCTTCATCCACTACATCAATATACTCCCATAGAGTGGCCCTCTGTGCTGTGGCCCTTTACACCAAAGACTGAGTGCAAAAGACATCATTGGGAGTCAGCCAGGAGAGGCAGCCAGGAACTCTGAACGTGTTAACACCAGTAAAACTGTATATAAAATGATAAGTACCTTGTTTGTTTGAACCTATTTATGCTAGGTCTTAGCAACACCCAATCTGGGTGAGCACTACGTAGAGACTACTGGATGGGCAACTATGCCCAGCCAGTCTGTTTTGCCACAGAGGGATTCTGATTCCCTCTGACCTCGAGAGTGAAGCTTGAGAGGTCCAGGGGAATCAGAACCCCGAGGGGTGCACTGATTATGCATAAAGTTGCTCATCCTGTATTTTTTATGGTGCATAGTATTATGTGAAATGTGTACATTTTTTTTTTCTCTTTCACAATGAAAGTGCAGTCTCTAGAGGTTCTAGAATGCTGTTCTACCACAGAAGGGTACAATCACATTCCATGACCTTTGAACTGTGGTACAACAGCATTTTGAAAAGGATGAATTTCTATATAGAATGATGCTCTGCAATACACTATAAATCAATTTAGCAGCCTGTTTGTACTAAAGGGTTGCTTGTTTCTACTGCTGCTGCCAATTCAGTTTAAAACTCTGCTATGATGCTTACTGGCTTCTCCCTAACTGGATGAGCACTAACAGTTGAATTAGTAGTCTGTTTTGTAGTTGCATTTACTGCTACTACTGATTCTTCCAGTTTAATTTAGTAGTCTGCTGAAGTAGAAGCTTATTCGTATAGTAGTCTGCTTTGTAGTAACACTACTATTGCTAATACTTCCAGTTTAACTTAGATGTTTGTATTAAAGTTCAGTGTGTTGCTACACTCTATCTGGATGATCACTACAAGCTCAATTAGACATATGTTTCAGTACCAAAATTGTTAAGGTATTGGTATAGGATACAGAAGAGAGACAGTCAGTTGTGGAGGCTGTGGAGCCTTGAGAAAGCCCACAGTCACGTGGATGATACGTTGGCTGCTGCTGGTGGGATGAGTTGTGATGAGCTATTTATGTTTAATAAAAGCTTTTTAACTATAGAGACAAGCTATGGTCTCTTTTTGGCCATATTGCAAAGTAGTTGTCTGTTAACCACCTTTTTTCTCACTTTGGAGGCTATGGGGCACTTTAGCGATATGCTCTGGATGAGGCGCCTGCCCCATATGTAGGACCATGGTAGAGTATCATACTCAGCTGGTGGCAGCAAAGGCAGAAATGTCTCAGCCATGCCATCTGCTCAACTGGAGACCACCCCCACACCAGCCACTTCCCCAAAGACCCACTGGCCTATGGGGGTGGAGAGTGGTGAGGAGAAGGGTGGGGAGGAGAGGCAGGATTAGCCACAGAGAAGTTGTCCAACCCAACACCATCCAGACAACAAATCATTTTGAATCGCACCTATGCAAGGATATAGATGGAATAGAGAGGATTCAGAGAAGGGCAACCAAGATGGGGCACGGTATGCAGAGGAAGCCATATGAGCAGAGGTGTAGGGAACTGGATCTGTACCCATTGGAGACCAGAAGGGAGACAGGGACATGACTGAAGCTTTTAAGTACGTGAAGGGGATCAATAAGGTGAAGGAGGGGAGCTTATTTAAAAGGAAGGAGTGGGCTAAAACTAGAGGGCATACCCTAAGATTGGAGGGAGGAAGATATAGAGGCAATGTGAGGGGGCTATTTTTCACAGAGAGGGTGGTGTAGGCCTGGAACACACTACCAGAGGAGGTGGTGGGGGCTGAAATGGTGGAGGGATTCAAGAGGGCATGGGACAGTCATATGGGGTTCGTAAGTGGGGGGAAAGGGAGGGCCCGTGGAAAATAAGATGAGTAGAAAAGAGGAAGGGGCAAACTCAATAGGCCAATGGGGTCCTTTTCTGTGGTCAGATTTATGTGATTCTATGGTTCTATGAACCCTAAACAGACTCAGATACCTGACTGTGCTGGGGGAGGGGGGGACTCTGAGTCATTCAGTGGTGCAGGGCAGGTCAGCATGACACTACCCAGGGGGATGAGCAGAAGCAAGTCTGCCAGGAGAGTCCTTGTGGTTGGCGACTCAGTGAACAAGGGTGTGGTGAGGGTGGTGTGAAGGGGATTGGAAGGGGGGATGGTCAGATGCCTTCTAGGTGCATCAGCTATCAAGAAAATACACAAGATAGGGAGGATGGTAGAGAGGGTGGGAATGCTGATGCACATCGTACCAATGACCTGGCAAATCAGTCTATGGAGATGGTGCAGCAGATCTTTAGAAGACTGGGGTACAGATTGGCAGCACACTTGTCCTCCCTGGCCTTTTCTGAGGTCCTCCCTGTGTGCGGCAGGGAGGGGAATAAGGATAGAGTTATGAGGGATAAGATAGAGGAGTTTAATAGTGGCATAAGGAATGGAGCCATGAGAAGGGGTACCATTTTATGGGGGACTGAGGGAACTGCTGGGACAGGAGGCTCTTCAAGGGTGTTGATGCCACCTGACAAGAGAAGGGGCCAGCGTACTGGGGCAGAAGTTTGATGTCTATATCGCATGTTTAAACTGACTGCGAGGGAGACTGGGGCTATGGGAACCACAGCAACAGGTGAGAAGAAGGGAATTCTAGCTGGTACTCCCTCATATATGGGGGCTAGTAGCAGCTCAGCAGGTATAAAGAGTGATGAAGTACAATCTGCACCACGTGGTGAACATAAGAGAGGGAGAACGCAAAGTGTGCAAGCACTATGAAATACAAGATGCTACAAGAACATAGGAAACACAAGGTTCATAGACAGGGGAATAGCAATGTGGGGACAGGAGTCAGATGGAAGGGAGTATGCTTTAATGCTAGAAGCCTGGGTAATACAATCAGTGGGCTACAGGTGCTGATAGCAGAAACTGAGGTAGACCTTATGGCCATCACAGAAATATGGGCTACACAAAATAATGATTGGGACCTGATGGTTCCTGGGTACTCATTGTTCAAGAGGGATAGAGGAAAAGTTAAAGTGGGAGAAGGAGCCCTCTATGGCAGGGATGGCATTGAGGTAGTGGAAAATGGGTGTATCAGGGTAATAATAGAGAGTCAAAGTCACTGTGGGTGCAACTTATGGCAACCTTGAGCAAGAAACTGTGCTTCGGGATGATCTGTAGACCTAAAGGGAAGGGGGAGGGTTGCAAAGAGAGAAGAAGTAGTGGTGGTGTATGATCTGAACCTGTTGGATATTGATTGGGATGTTATGGTGGCCTGGAGCGCCAGACGTCAGGCCTTGCTGGATCTATTCCAGGACTGCCTCCTGGTACAGCTAAAGATCCCACCAGGCAAACTGCCATTCTCTTTTTTGAATCAACAATTTCATTTATTTTAAAATTTGATTTCACAATGATCACATATAACAGTTGTGACATCATAGAGTACCTAGCCAGGACTAAAGGTAGTCCCTTGGAAGAACAGGCTAAGAGTAACATTTCAAGGTCATAATTTGAGAACTCATCAACAAGTATTAGGTTTATGTTCATTTGTTTGTTCCAACTGAGCAACATACAGATATGATAACCATCTACATCTTGAATGAGAACCATTACCTAGGTTTGTTATGGGGGTTTGCCAGTCCCTGTGGGGGTTCCTATGCCTGGGGAAGGGACATTAGGGATTTAAAAGACATGCAAGTGCGGTTAGTGCTGATGCAGTAAGTAGGAGGGCACATGGCAGCCTGTGGGTATTTAGCAAAATGCAGAGTCTAGATACCCCCCCCACACACACACACACAGGTCTGGTAAATAATTTAATTTCCCTGGGGTAGAGCTGACACTTCAAAACTTGCAATTTTTCCCAGCTCCTGTACCCACTCCAAAATGTCTGGTGGTCGTGGGGATCTCCAGTGCTGTAGGATAACCCATTTTGCAGTGATGTGCACACCCAGTAGCCACTGGGCGCATGACTTTGATATAGGTTCAGGAAACGTGTTAGTGTCTAGGTGACCCTTTAGTACCAAAGGTGCGGTTAATGTAATGGAGACTCCAGGTATAGTTTTGAATGTGGCCTGTACTTCTTGCCAGAAGTGATAGAGTCTCTCTCATCCCCAAAGTATGTGGATGATAGTGCCAGTTTCTTTCTTGCATGGACAGCATTTGTCTGTGTCCATCATACCCCATCTGTGAAGCTGCTGTGCAGTTCTGTGACATCACTGTAAGATTTTAAGTTTGGTGGAATGGTTCCTTGTGTCCCTAGTGGCCATCCGAAGTTGGGTCCAAATCTGGTCCCAGTCTCTTTGTGGGAGATCACATTCCAGTTCCACTGCCCATTTTTGTCTGAGGGCTTCCATGGGTTCTTCTTCAGAATCCACCAAGCTACTATATATTGTGCAGCTCTTAGGCAGCATACCATTTCGGTGGTGGAGGATGTCATTAAGCTCGTTGCTTCCCTGCCAGTGAAGGGAGGGTCCAAGTATATCGTCTAGGACATGACGTAGTTGGAGGTATTGCCAATGCTGTTGTTTCTGCAGAGAAATTTCACCCTGTAGTTGGGCAAAGGACTTAAGGTGGCTGGTGTAAGGATCCGGCAGCTGATCCAGATAAAATATCCCTTTGTTGGTCCATCTTGGCCATCTGATTGGATGTTTGTCTATGATAACTCATGTAGTTGGTTAGCTTCCGAAAGCTGAGGTTCTTGGGGCCAGAGCTCCAAAAGAACTGCAACATACCTGTATGCATATATTGGAAGTGATCGGCTTTCAGTTCAATAGGGAGGTTGTTCCATATGTATAGCATTCTGGGGGATGCCATCATCTTATAGATGTGTACTCTGCCCCAATGAGACAGTTGTAGTTTGCTCCATCTCTCCAAATCTTGGGAAATAGATGCAGGAGAGGGGGGAATTTGAGCCATGCCACTGCTCCATGGGACCAGGAGAAATTAACCTCCAGGTACTTAATCTGCTCCTGTACTGGATATAGGCTCCAAGGGAAGCACAGAAGTTGCAAGGTCTGTTGGCCAAATGGTAGTAGGAGGGACTTGAACACATTGGCCTTGTATCCAGAAAGGAGCCCATACCACTCCAGCAGGGATAGAAGAGCAGGCACTAACCTTTCCAGCTTCAATAGTGTGAGCATTATATCATCCACATATGCCAGAGCTTTATGCTCTTGGCCTATCTCAACCCCAAGAATGTTGTCTTCATGCCAGAATGCCTGCAGCAGAAGCTCCAGGGCTAGGACAAACAGCAGTGGGGATAGGGGGCATCCCTGAGGGGTTCCTCTTCCCAGAGGGAAGGATGCCGATTTCATGAAGATGGTAAGGGCTTTAGTTTGTGCTCCTTGATACAGTGTCTGCAATCAGTGCATGAAGGTGTCCCCGATTCCAAAGGCTTTCAGGGTATGGAAAAGATAGCTCCATTCAACCCTGTCAAATGCCATTTCTGCATCTAATAACAACAGGACTGTGGGGTGTTTCCGTCTGGAAATCTTTCATATGAGATTTAATAGTGTATGGGTGTTCTCTGTCCCTTTTCTCTGTTTATGAATACCCATTTGACCTCTATTTATCAGAGTGGGTATGACTTCCTAGTGCTGCAAGGCCATCATTTTGGCAAAGACTTTGCAGTCCACACCAATGAGGAAAATGGGGCAGTAACTGCCGTAGACTAAGGGATCATTCCCTAGTTTGGGAAATAATGCTATTGTGGCAGTCGTCATTGATGCTAGGAGCTGTCTGTTGGTGGTAGCCTACTCCAAAGTCTCTTTTAGAAGTGGAAGAAGGAGTTCAGGAAAAAAGATCAGGAATTCAGCACGGAGCCCATCCTCCCCAGGTGCCTTACCTGCTGGCATCTTATGGAGTGCATCCCGAGCTCTTCCATAGTAAAGGGTCTTTCAAGGAGCTCCTTGGCTTGGCAGAAAACAGAGTGGTGGTAAACAGTATAGTCAGAAGAGATGCAAGTCACAAGTGGGGTACCTCAGGGATCAGTCCTGGGGCCAGTCCTCTTCAATATCTTCATCAGTGACATTGCAGATGGACTGGTGGGTAAGGTTTGTCTGTTTGCAGATGACACCAAGATCTGCAACAGAGTAGATGACCCAGGTTGGGTGGGCAGAATGAGAAGAGATCTGGATAAACTGGCAAAATGGTCGGAAGAGTGGCAACTGGGGTTTAACACAAAGAAGTGCAAGATCATGCACTTAGGGAAGAGAAACCCTGAAGACTAGGGGGATGTTGGGGTGTATTACTTGGGGTATCACAAGTCGTAAGATGGAGGTAATAATCCATCTTTACAAGACACTGGTTAGGCCCCATTTGGAGTACTGCATGCAGTACTGGAGGCCACACCTTCACAAGGACATTAACCAAATTGAGGCAGTCTAGAGAAAGGCAACCAAAATGGTGCAGGGACTGCATCAGAAAACATATGAAGACAGATTAATGGAGCTCAATACGTACACCCTAGAGCAAAAGAGGGAGAGAGGTGATATGATCGGAATATTCAAACATCTTAAGGGCATTAACAAGGTGAGAGTCTAACATGTTTCAATATACTGTATGAAAAATAGCAGCACAAGAAGACACAGCATGAGATTAGAGGGAGGCCAATTAAGGGGTAATATGAGGAAGTTCTTTTTCACAGAAAGGGTGGTGGATGCATGAAACGGCCTACCTCAGGAAGTGGTGGATATGAATACAGTGCAGGGCTTCAGACAGGTATGGGATAGGCATATGGGAGCAATACAGATGAGTATGAATAGATAGGCCATTGACAGAGCAAAGGTCGATGGCACATTCATAAGGTAGAAAAAGAAATGGGCAGACTGGATGGGCCTTGCGGTCCTTATCTGCCATCACCTTCTATGTTTCTATGTTTCTATGTTGTGGGGAGAGCAGTGGCAGGACTAGCAGGGTAGTGAAGTTCTCTAGTTCCACAGCTGTGGGGGTCTTTTTTTCAAATACAGGCTTGATAGAAGCTCTGGAAGGCTTCACTGATTCCATTTTGATCCATTTTTAATGTTCCATGCCATTGCCAATGCATCTCTAATGCCTGGAATCTGGGATCTCTCTAGGACTTTTGAGTTGGCATGCCAGCAGCTTGCATGGTTTCTCCCCTGACTCCAAAAAGGATTGTTGGAGGCGGTATAAGGAGTATTCTGCTTTTTTGTTGAGATGCACATTCACCTTGTACCTCATCTCTGTGATGTCTGCCAATATTTCATGTGTGCGGCAATTGGCCTCCCTGAAGTTCTTCTTCAGTTCCTCGAGCCACTGGAGTTGTGCTTCTGGGTCCTCATTCTTTACCTTATGATATGAGAGACATAGCTGATACATCTGCCTCTTATGTAGTCCTTAAGTGCCTCCCACCTGGTGGCTGCCGAAGAGTCCCCCTTCTTGTTTGCTTCTATGAAGCCCTTTATGTCTTCTTTGAGTGATGCTATGAATGTGGCATCCTTGAGGTGAGAAATGTTGAAACACGACTTTCCCTGAGGTGGGTCTTCTGCACCAGTCAGGTGCAAAATGAAGGAGATGGGGGCATGGCCTGATATTATGATCACCCATATTTTTGCCTCTGAGGTGTCAGGGACCAGTGGTGCCACAACCAGCCACAGGTCAATCCTGGAATAGGACTGATGTAGGAGGAAGAAGGACGTATAGTCTCTACAAGTTGGGCTCGTGAGACACTATATATCAGTGAGGCCTAAATCAGCTTTCAGGTGCTGAACGGCCCCTGCATCTGCAAAGGGAGGCCATTGGGGTGAGCTTGGATATGTCTAGAAATTCATCCATGGCTATGCTCGCATCTCCCCCAAGAATGACCTGTAGCCATAAGTGCTCTGTTAGGGTTTGGGTGAGAGTTGTGAAGAAAGTGTCATCCATTGAGTTCAGACCATACACATTACATAGGGTAACGTCTTGCCCACTTATGTCACCCAGGTCTATTAAGTATTTCCCATCCTCATCTGAGATGACTTTATGGAAGGTAAAGAGTATGTTCTTGTGGATGGGTTTTGCCACCCCTCTACTCTTAGAGGAATAAGAGCTGCCATAGACCTGGGATACCCATTCCATCTCAAGCTTAGCCTTCTCAGTGGGGTAAGGTGGGTTTCCTGCAGGAAGGCGATCCCTGTACTTTCCTTTGAAGGTGGTCTAGTAGTTTGTGCCTCTTAATTGGCGAGTGTAATCCCCTTAATGTTTCCTGATACCCATTTAATTGGCTCTGTCATCATAAAGCAGAGCTCTAAAGGGGGCAGGCTATAGTGACCAGAGCTAATGACTTTCCAATTGTGTTGCAGTTCTAATGTGTCAATCTGAGCACATCTCCAGTCCATGCAAGGGGGGCTTAGGTGTTTACTCAAACCGGGCTGTCTGTCCTGAAGATGGGATTGTCTAAGTAATACATAGTGTGACAGCAGAGTCCAACAAGACTGCAATGTACAGCTAATCAGTATTTATTTATTTATTTATTAAATTTTGGTAACCGGGTAAGCCCACTGGGCCCCGAAGGTCCCTTTTTCAGGGGTGACCCAGAGTTAGTTACATACAGCTGGGCAGGTACCATCAAGTAATACAGAGTAGGACATTGCAAACAGGAATTCAATGACAGTGTACAGTATGAGAACACAACAGGCTAAACATATGAACAACAATTCTAAATTTACACGCATAAGTCTACTGTGCAAACCAGAATTTGTACAGTGGTGTTTGACATTGTGGGCAAACACAGAAACATGTTCAGGGGGGTCAGAGGGGCCAGGACTGTGTGGGGAGTGGAGGTCCCCAATCACTTGTCCCTCTGGTCCCAGGCATGCGTTATGCGGTGTCATACTCAGACATGATATGCTTTGGTGTGTGTGTGTGCCATCCAGTTTATCAGTCTTGAAGGCCCCTGCAGTCCGTATGGACTAGTGTGGCAGTGTCAGTATGCTGCAGGGGTAGATTGGCATGGGGGGGGGCTCTCTTGAGCGGTCCCTCACCCCACTCCTATTTTACTCAAGCCTTCCAGGGGGGAGGGGGGGCTAGCTGGCTGAGTCTATATGGTAAGTCCTCCAGGGACTGTTGTAAGATAACCTCTGTAGCCCAGTGACTGTGTCCCACAGTACCGTGTGTTGCCCCCCCGTTCCTTGCAGGTATAATCTTCCTGGGGCAAGTGTTGAAGAAGGAGTGGATAGGCAGAAAGGGGGGCAATGCTGGGAGCTTTGATATGGTTCATCACCTAACAGCGAGAAAAGTGGGCCCCCTCATTTATTTTTCTGTGTGTAGGAGGGAGAAGGTCTGAGTATACAGAGTATGGTGACAGAGGGTCAGAGAAAGCAAACTGCAGTTGAAGCCACTTTAAGTTACTAAGTGCGATGCCATAATAACCTTCAGGCGGCAAGTGGATTCAGCTGCTATGACCACCCTGCATCCCTTCAGGTTCGGTGATATAAGTTCGGAACTGGTATCCCAGTGAATTCTGGGAGGAACCAACCTAGCGGCTGCCTGGGCTCATAGGCAGGTATGTTATTTTGCTAAATTTTTTATTGTTTCCAAAAAGAGTGGTAGATTTGGAGAGGGGACCAAGGTGCATGGTCCTGAGTATATCAGGCTGCTGAGTGCTGACTCTACATAGTTCTCTCCCCAGTCCCATTAGTGCTCCAGCTGCTCAGCAAAACAGGTGGCCATGAAAGACACTCACTGTGGCCACAAGCTACAGAGACTGGAACCTTGCACAGGGCAGTGGGAGGAAATTGCTGTGATAAGCTAATAGCAGGTGATGGACTGAAGAATGAAGTAGGCAGACTGCCAGTATCTTCCTGGGCATCCTGTCCATGGAGGTATTGCAACTGGGGGCGGGGGTGTGCACCGTCTCTATAAATTTTGATTATAGTGACTGGGCTACCCCATGTATCTTGTTCTACAGTTCCTCCACTCATCGTGATCCTGATATCGGGTGTCTGCACAGAGGGATTATAAGGGAGCAGCATTACGGAGGTTGGTAACCTAGCCCTTTTGAAGGTAGGTCTCTGCCTATCCTCTGCCCGGTCACCTCCTGTGCTGTGGGTTGAAAATGTTTTTTTTGAGGGGCGTGGCCCTTAAAGTTCAGTGCTGGGCTCTACCAACTCCACTTTTACTGCAACAGTGTACCCCACTGCCCTCTCTGTCATGCTAGCCTGCATGTCATGGGTAGTCAGCATTTGCACAGAGCAGACTGCAGCTGTGCTATCAGAGTGAGTTTCAAACACTCCAGTCTTCTAGCAGGCAGATCAAATGATGTTAATAATTGCTTGAGTGTTCTGAGGAGCTAAATGGCAGTTGCTGTTGCCATGGGTGAGAGGATAATTTAAAGTATTGGATAAAGGATTTCTGCCCTTTTGTTGACCTGCATCCTCTCTTTTGTATTTATATTTCCCGCATCCCTTTTTGTGTTGGTTTTAGGAGGGGCACTAGGAAGAAAAACATTAAATGGGAGCCCAGGCTGTAGTGCACATGTTTCTGCAATTCTATTGCTGAGTCTATTCATCCCCCTATGGTGATGCATTTCATCAGAGTGGGAAGCTGGGGGCTGTTGATGTGGGACAGTGATCTCCAGGAACCAGCCAGAGACCGATCAAATGTCTCACTGTAGTCGTGTCTATCCCCACCCCACCATCCGTCCCAGTACCAAAACAGTCTTTCTGCAACATGTGGTATGGGGGGGCCATAATCTGTCTAAGAATAGCATAATCTTAATTGTGAAATGTGGTGTGCCCTCAAGCCCTATAAATCACATAAAATTAATTAAACCCAATAGGGGGCTGAGGCATATTCTACCTGTAAGAGAAAGAAAAAAAACAAGAAAGTAGGTTAATAAGGGAGGCCATGTGTTAATTTGATCAGCAAAGGATATTAAGTTGGCCTGATATATGATCCACCATGGTAAGGTGGCAAGTTCATTCATGGACCACGGTCTTCAGAACTTGAACTTGATACCAAACCTATGCTATGTCTGAGACTATCACTGTATCATTCAGGAGGGAACTCTTAATCAGAGTTCTCAGGCCACTGCTTCTTGTGATAAAATCTCTGCCCAGGGTGGAGGTTGTGGGTTGTTCAGTGGTGTGTCCCCCAGGTCGGCTGCAAATCTATCTGCCCAGTTACCCACTTTATCAGTTCCAGCATTTACAGGGGTATGTCCCTGAGTATGGGAGAGATTGGTGCTGGGAGTTGCTTTGTGGCGGTGGTAGACTTGCCCAACCTTTTGGGTGCCAGTTCATCCAATGAGTTTCTGCCAATGGAGTGGCTAGTGACCCTGCTGCTGGCACAGCACATGCCTCTACTGTATTTGTCTCCATTTCAGTGCTTGTTCTTGTCACTTGCCTCCCATATGTTGCAGCCAGTCTCTGCAGGGCTGTGAGAATTGTCCCTTCCAACCACAATTATCTGGTGGATGCTTCAGTTCTTTTGTTGCTGCTGGGCAGTTTCAGGCTACATACCCCTAGGCTTCCTCTGGGCTATTGAAGACATGAGAGACTTCATTTTGGTTAACATGGAGCTTTTTGGGGGTATTGGAATTTGTAAGGGATGCCCTGCTCCTGTAGGATTTTTTGACTTCGGAATAATCCTTAAGCTTCTGGGCCAGTTCTTTAGAGAAGTCTATGAAGATGTATACCCGACGGCCTTGCCAGTACAGGGTGCCGTGATCCTTGCCAATGACAATATTGTCTCTTTGTGGGGGAATCTAAAGAAGCATGCCAAGATTGGTTGGGGCCATTCTCCTTCTCTAGGTGCATGGCCCAGAGTTCTGTGGCCTCAATCAGTTTTGAGCTCTGTTCTTCATGTGTGCCTAAGCAGCTCTGGAATCACTCTTGTTAGGAAAGCTGCAGTGTCCCGTCCCTCCACTTTCTCCAGAAAGCCCATAATCTGAAGAATATTCCAGTCACTATAGTACTCTGTGTCCTCAGCCTGTTCCCAGAGGACACTCACCATGTGTTCCAGTTCCTGAATGTGGGCTTTGTGACAGTTGTACTTGTCATTGATACAGGACAAGTACATCTCCATATCCCTTACTTTGTTCTGCAGGTTAGACAACTTTTCTTCCAGAGACGCTACTGATCACTTGAAGGAGGTGATTTCCTGCAGAAGAAACTTGATCTCCCCTGTATCGTTAACAGGGGCTGCTGCCATCACTATCACGTAAGTGAGCTGTCAATGAGCTATGACAGATCGGGTGTGGTTTTTGCCTAATAACTTCTTTACAGGGCAGAATTTTGTTGCCAATCTTCAAAATGCATTAGCATAGAGTTTTTGCTGTCATTTGAGGTCTGTTTGGCATAGAGTGCTGGCAAGATACCCAAATTGTTGTTGAGTAAAGGTCTGGGTGGCACAGAACTCTTCAACTAGGCTACCATTCTCCTCAGCTGCCCACCAGACTGCCATTCTCAATTTGGTATTTACTGTACCAACTCAGATTTGGTAGGAGCCATGAGAGTAAGGGAGCAACTAGAAAACAGTGACCATAACTCCATTTGGTTCAAACTGGCCCTTGAGAATGGAAAGTCCCAATTGAGGACCGAAGTCCTTGATTTTAGGAGGGCAGATTTCAGCAGGCTGAGGGAACTGGGCAGGAAAAAGTTTGTTTGGGTAGACAATTTACATGGGGTGGAAGAGAAATGGTGGATAATAACCATTCTTGAGGCATCTAAGTTATGCATGAGAATGATAACCAAAAGAAATAAGTTCAAGAGATCATTATGGTTCTCAGCAAAAGTCAGGGAAGCGGTGGAGGCTAAGAAAAAGGCATTCTACAAGTACAAAAAAAAACAAGGGGAGGAAGAGTGGGAAGAATATTTACTGAGAAATACGGAGGCAAAGAGGGTGATGAGGGAGGCAAAGGCAGACACAGAGCTGTGTATTGCAGAAGGGATCAAGGGCAGAGAAAAACATTTCTTCACCTATATTAGGGAAAAAGAAAGAAATGAGGGGGAATTGTTAGCCTATGGGGGGTAGGGTGACAGCAGAGGACAGGCAAAATACTGCTTTCCTTAATGATTATTTTTGCTCAGTTTTCACCAGGGAAGAAGGCAGTCCCTTGTCTGAGAGTGGCATCGCAGCAGCCAATAAGAGGACCCCGGAGATAAGGCAGCCAATATTTACAGGTGACAGGGTCAAGAAGGGGCTGGCGGCCCTAAAGATAGATAAGTCCCCAGGACCAGGTGGGTTGCATCCAAGGATACTCAACGAACTACAGTAGCAGTGGAACTACCAGAATCAGTTTTAGGACTATTCAGCCACTTACTAAGGATGAGAGTGGTCCCAAAGGATTGGAGTGCCGGGGATGCTGTTTTGCTCCATGGTGGGGTGGGGCAAGGAACAAGGGGCAACTACAGACCAGTCAGTCTAACCTCCACTGTAGGGAAGCTGGTGGAGTGACTGATCAATGAAGAAGTAAGTAAGTAAAACTTTATTTTTTAAGCGCCTTTCAAAACCAAGGCGCTGTACAGCATATTAAAACCAACAGTTAAATAAACGTATATACATATTTAAGAACCTTCAGAAAAAGCATTAAAAAACAAATAGGTTTTGAGGTCCGATTTAAAACTTGGGACCTCGTGGACTAGACCTCAGGGATTGGAGGAGGGCAGATGTGGTCCCACTTCACAAAAGTGGTAACAGGGAGGAAGTAGGAAATTACAGACCTGTCATCCTGACTTCAGTGGTGGGTAATGTAATGGAATCACTACTGAAGGAAAGGATTGGAGAATACCTTTTGACCAGTGGATTACAGGATCCAAGGCAGCATGGTTTCACAGGGGGAAGATCTTGTCAGACAAACCTGATCAAGGTCTTTGACTGGGTGACCAGAGAAGTGAATCAGGGCAGAGAGGTGAATGTGGCCTGCCTGGATTTCAGTAAGGCCTTTGACACCGTTCCACACAGAAGACTGGTGAGCAAGCTGGGCAGCCTAGGAGTAAGTCCAAAAGTAGTAAAATGGGTAAGAGGTTAGCTAAGTTACAGGACTCAGAGGGTGGTGGTAAATGGTGTTCACTCTGTAGAAGGCAAGGTGACCAGCGGGGTGCCACAGGGGTCAGTACTAGGCTTGGTCCTCTTAAATGCCTTTATTTGTGACATTGCAGGAGAACTGGATGGAAAAGTATTCCTGTTGGTGGATGACACAAAAGTCTGCAACAGAGTAGACACAATGGAGGTGTGTGGAGAAAATGAGGGACGATCTGAAAAAGCTGGAAGACTGGTCAAGGGTTTACAGTACAACTGGGTTTCAATGCAAAAAAGTGCAAAATCATGCATTTGGAGTACAGAAACCCAGGGTGGGGGGCAACATACCAATTTGGCTGGGAGGTATTGACAACCACGAAACTGGAAAGGGACCTGGGGGTAATCATTTCTGATGACCTGAAGGTAGCAAAGCAGTGTGATAAGGTAGTGGGGAAAGCTAGCAGGATGCTCAGGTGCATAGGGAGGGGTGTCACCAGCAGAAAGCAGGAGGTAGAATTACCCCTGTATAGAATGATAGTGTGGCCTCACCTGACTATTGTGTCCAGTTCTGGAGGCCCCATCTCTGGAGGGACATAGATAGGGTGAAGGTGATACAGAAAAGGGCAACCAAAATGGTGCAGGGCCTGCATCAAAAGCCCTATGAGGAAAGACTCAAGGAATTAAATATGTACTCTCTAGAGGAAAGAAGGGAAAGGGGTACATGATAGAAACATTCAAGTATCTCACAGGTATTAATAAGGTACATGAGGGTAGCATTTTACAAAGAAAAAGATGCTCGAGGACGAGGGGTCATACTATGAAAATGGAGGGGAAGACTCAGAGGATATGTAAAAGAAATACTTCTTCACGGAAAGATGGTGGACACCTGGAACAGTCTCCCAGCGGAGATGGTGGGTGCTAAAACAATAACAAGATTCAAGCAAGCATGCATGGGATAGACATAAGGGGACCTTAGAAATAAGGCAAGGGAGGGAAAAGACCGGAGATTAAATAGGGTCTGCAGTGGCACTGTAGGTAGGGAAAACAGGGCAGACTCGGTGGGCCAAGAGGTCCTTATCTGCCGACAACCTCTATGTTTCTATGTTTCTATGTTTCTATGACTACCTGGAGAGCAATAGTCTCCAGGATAGTAAATAGCACAGGATAGTGGCAGAGAGGTCTTGTCAGACAAACCTGACAGCTTTCTTTGATTGGGTGATGAGGGAATTGGATAGAGACCTCACCATGGATTTGCTGTATTTTGACTTCAGCAAGGCTTTTGATTCAGTTCCCCACAGGCACTTGCTGAAGAAGATGGAGGATCTGGGTGCAGCTAAGGATGTAGTTAACTGGGTAGGAAACTAGCTAAAGAGTAGGCAGCAGAGGGGTGTGGTCAACAGGGTCAAATCAGAAGAGAGGGTGGTCATGAGCAGTGTGCCACAGGGATCTGTCCTGGTCTCAGTCCTCTTCAATATGTTCATCAGTGACACTGGAGAAGGTATCAGGAGCAGGCTGTGTCTCTTTGCAGATGACTCTAAGCACTGTGGGAGGGTGGATAGCAATGAGGTAATCAGAGAAATGAAGAGTGACTTACAAATTCTGTAGGGGTTGTCTAAGGTTTGGCAGTTGAAATTCAATGCTGAAAAGTGCAATGTGATGCACCTAGGCAATAAGAACCCCAGGGCAGCATACTGGATGGGTGGTGTGAGATTAAGCTCTACAGCTGAGGAACATGACCTAGGAGTCATCATCATCAGTGATACACTAAGCAATTGAGCTAGTGCAACAAGACCTATAGTAAAGCAAGTAAGATGCTAGAGTGTATAGGGAGGGGTATTGATAGCAGGATAAAGAAGGTTATACTGCCCACTCACTCACTTTTGCCTCCTACGTGAGGTGCATTGCTCTGTTTTGCTATTTCCAGTAAACTGCTGTACTTATTACATCTATTTTGAGCATAGACAGCAGTTATTTATCAACCTGGGGTGAGTTCCGTGATTTCCAGACTGTGCTGCTTTGTTTTTACATTGAGTTCACTCTCTGCTGAGTGGCTTTTTTCTTACGAGGTTATACTGCCCTTTATAAATCTTTAGTGAGGCCATACCTGGAGTACTGTGCCCAGTTCAGGAGCCATAACCTTAGAAAAGATAGTGACAGATTGGAGACAGTGCAATTCAGGGTAACAAAAATGAGTTAGGGCCAACAGGGCAGGTCTTAAAAGGAGTACCTCAAGGAGCTGAACATGTACTTGCTGAAGACCAGAAGGGAGATGGGAGATATGATAGAGTCTTTCAAGTTCCTATAGGATTAAACAAGGTTAGTTGTGAGTAACTATTTAGCCTAAATGCTAGTTTGAGGTAATGGGGGCATGTGTGGAAACTGACAGGAAGGAGGACTAGGAGGGGCATGAGGAAGTATTATTTTAGAGAAAGGATGGTGGAGCCATGGAACAGTCTACTAGCCAAAGTGGTGGGCTCTAAAACAGCTGATGGTTTCAGGCATGGCTGTGACAGAGTGAAGGGCACAGTGGTCACTCTGGGCATCAAAATGGAGAAAGAGAACAGGAGAGAGGAGAGGGAGGGCTAGGACCCTGGATGGAACAGCAGGTCCCAGGGTTAGATAAGGAACTTGGTCAGACTTGGATGGACCATTGTTTTTCCTTTATGCCATCACTATCTATGTATCTATCTATCACCCTGTATACTGTATTTATATCCTAGTACTATATTTATGCTATGGATTTGGTTTTGTATGTTTACATGTTTGATACCCAGGTCACTCTTGTAAATGGGCAGTTTCTGCCCAAGAGTCCACCCATTTACCAAATACATAAACTAGCAAATAATTTGTTTATTCTTGAACATCACAATCACTAGCATCTTCTGACATGTTCTAAAACAAATGTATTGTACTTTATAAAGCTCAAAATAATATTGCAAAACAGATAACTTTTGAACTGTCAGGCTCAGAAAATTAGTTTTGTTTTAAATGAAAGCTTGGAGTCTGATCAATATGAATGGATTATAACAGTACAGTTCTCATGTGCTAAGAACTGTCTATACATGTCACTATAATATGTTGTTCAAATTAAATGGATTTAATTATTGTATGGTTTCATATATTAATATAAGGAAAAGCTATCAACTTCGTATATCCTTATATCAACTTACCAGACTCAAAGCTTTCATTAAAAAAAGAAAATTATGTTTCTAGCCTTAACAGTTCCAACATTTTTTTCCAAACAGAATTGTTCTTGCAAACCCCTCAGGCAAGAATATATGGGTGGAAGTAATCTATAGACCACCAGAACAAGGGCAAGAAAGAGAGATAAGGAACTCAGAGAAGAGCTGGCAAGAGAAATGAATAAGAGGGAGGAGGTGGTGGGTGATCTCAACCTGCTGGATATTGACTGGGACATTCCAGGGGCCAGGGGCACCAGAAGCTAGGCCCTGTTCTAAACAGTGCAGGACTGCCTGCTGGTTCAGCTGGTTAAAGAACCCCTTGGACAGGTGGCCATTCTCAATTTGGTGATCACCAACTCAGAGATTGTGGGGAGTGAGGGTAGAGGAGCCACTGGGGTCCAGTGACCATAACTCCATTTGCTCCAGAATGGGCCTCAGGACCAGAATGCCCCTATCAAAAATTGAATTCCCAGTCAGCCTGGAGGTGCAGAGGGCTGAGGCACTGGCACCTTACTTCGAACCAAGCCAGTGAACTGGGTTCGGGAACGGACTCAGGTCACCGGGGGCTGGCAGGGGAAGGAGAGGATTGAACATCCGTAGGACTGCTCTCCTCTCCTGGGGTGGGTAACGGGACAGCGTCACACTGCAATGGCCTCTGGTGGAGACCAGGAGCACTGTAGAAGCAAAGCAAGGAGGGAACAACACAGAAAAACTGGAAACTGCTCCACAATCGACTGGATGATGGCTACTGGCCCACTGATGCCACCAATGCCCTGAAGGAGCCATTTCCACCTCAGCAGCACCCCTTGGCCAAGTAGTTGTGCTGGTTTCCCCCTGGTGCCTTCTTCCTTAGAGGGGGGACCCACCCATGAAGTGTTATGTCTGGGTTACCCTGAGGATGGCTGCTATGTGAGGTTGGAGGCTCTGAAAGGGACAGAGTAGATCAGAAGGGACCTTGGTAAGCCTGAAGGTGTGGTGGGTTGTGGAGCATGAAGGAGGAAAAAAAACTGAATTCCATGATTTCAGAAGAGCAGACTTCAACCAGATGATGTGGTTGCTCTGAGAAAAATTAACTAGGGTGGACAGCACTGAAGGTATAGAGGAAAGAGGGGCAGAGCAAACAAGGGGACCATTCTTGAGGCAACAAAATCAGGCACAAGAATTGTTTCAAACTGAAACAGGTACAGGAGACCAATATGGTTCTTAAAAAGGGTTAGAGAAGCAGTGAAGCCAAGAAAAAGACTTTCACCAGGTACAGGGAAAAGCATGGGGAGAAGTAATGGGGAGTGTATCCAATATAAACTAGGAAAGCAAAGAGGACAGTCAGGGAGGCAAAGGCAGATATGGAGCTACATATTGCAGAGGGGTTCATGGGTGAGGAATAACAGTTCTTCAGATATAATAAGGTAAAAAGGGAGAATGGAGGCTATATTGTTAGGCTGTGGGGGGAGGGTACTAAAGTCAGATGAGCAGAAAGTAGCCATCCATAACAATCACTTCTGCTTTGTCTTCACAAGGGAAAACAGTGGCCCCTGCCTAAAAGTGGCATCAAGGTTATTGTCAGGGACATTCCTGAAATGAGGCACCCAGCATTTGCCAGAACTGGCTGAACCCTAGTAGTGCTATTCAATAGCTCGATTCAGATAGGGATAGTGCTGAAAGACTGGAGGGTAGCGTTGGGGGGACAAGAAGAAACCTGGGAATTACAAACTTGTCAGACTTAGCTCTGTAGTGGGTAAACTGATGGAGTCACTACTCAAAGAAGAACTTATGGACTACCTAGAAGCAACAGTCTATGAGATAGTAAACATCATGGGTCTGTGACAGGGAGGTCTTGTCAGACCAGCCTGATAGTTTTCTTTGACTGGGTAACAAAGGTAATACATAAAGGTCATGCTATGGATTTACTCTACTGCAATTTCCACAAGACACTTCACTCAGTGTCACACAGAAGATTGCTGAAGAAGATGGAAGATTTGGGTGCAGCTTGGGATATAATTAGATGGATAGAAAACTGGTTGAAGGCAAGACAGCAGAAGGTGGTGGTTAAAGGGGTCAAATCAGAAGAGAGACATGTCATAAGTGGGTGCTGCAGTGATCTGTGCTGGGTCCTGTCCTCTTCAATATGTTAATCAGTGACATCAAAGAGGGCATCTGAGGTAAGCTGTGTCTCTTTGCAGATGACATGAAGCTCTGTGGTAAGGTAGATAGTGATGAAGGGATCAGAGAGATGCAGAGGGACCTACAAAAGCTAGAGAGGTGGTCTAAGGTTTGGAAGTTGAATTCAACACCACAAAATGCAATCTTATTCACTGAGGGGGATACAAAACCAGGAGACAGTACTGGATGGGATTGGTTAAACAGAGCACTACAGCAGTGGAAAGGGACATGGGAGTCATCATTAGTGACTCTCTCAAACAATCATACTAGTGTAACAAGGTCTGCAGTAAGGCAATAGGATGATGGGGTGTATCAGAAAGAAAATGACAGCCAAGAAAAAGGAGGTACTATTACCTCTATATGGGTCATGATTGTGGTCTGACCTGGAATACTGTGCTCAGTTTCAGAGTCCTTACCTAAGCCTGGAGTGGGACAGACTAGAGATGGTACAATAGAGGGTGACCAAGGTGATTTAGGGCCTGCAGGTCAGATCTTGCAAAGATTGCCTCAAGGCACTGAACAAGTACTCACTGGAGACTAGGTGGGGGGAAGGGATATGTTAGAGACCTTCAAATTCCTGAATGGAATAAACAAGCTGAACTGCGAGGAACTATTTAGCATGAGTATAGGATCAAGAACCCAAGGGTATGAGTGGAAACTGGTGGGAGGAAGGTTTTATAAGGATGTGAGGAAGTTCTATTTTACAGAAAGTGTGGTGGAACCATGGAACAGTCTGCCAGAGGAGGTGGTTGGTGTCAAGAACATAAATAGTTTCAGGCATGGCTGGGACAGAGTGAAGGGTTTGGGGGTTGCTCAGGTTGGTAGCAGTAGGGCATTAACTAGGGTGGTGGAATGGTAGAGATAAAACCTTGCATGAGCAGTAGGTTCCAGGGCAGATAGGGAACTCCAGGCAGATTAGATGAACCTGTGGTCTTTTCTGCTGTCATTGTCTATGCTTTTATGTAATGTTATCCCATTTTAAAGAAATTATTCTTTGAAAGTTCTAACTTGGGAAGAATTTTTTAGTGAAAATTTGGAGTCAGGTTGTTAAGAATCAGTCCTACTGATGCAGTTTAAGTGTCAATAATGTTCTATATATAGACAGTAAATAAATATTTTTTCTGAATATTTTGAATATATTATCAGTGCTGTGCATGTTTCTAGTTGCAACAGAGACAAACTCTGGTCAGAGCCACAATGGCTACTAATGCATTAATGTGATAGGAGATACAGAATTAATGTGTGACTTAGTTGTACTCATATTATTGTGATGTAAAACTCCCACATGTATACCACAATAGTAGAACAAGCATTTGTCAGTGCTGAATGTTCGCAGCTGGTATTGCTGTTATATTGGGTCTTGCTTGTACACATTTTTAGTATATATTTACCCCAGATGGAGTAGATGAGATGCAATGTCTCATTTTCAGTGGTGTCTTGCTTTTACACATTGTTAGATTGTAATTACCCAGGACAGGGGAGCTGAGAGGCAATATCTACTTTTCTGTGGGTTCCCACATTTTGACCCCAAATTTGTAACAGTCTTTTTATGATCTGACATTGTGCAACTGTGGAAACAAGTTTTAGAGGGGATTTGAAAAATGACACCTGCCATGCTCAGGAGGTTGGGTAACACAAGGGATATGTTGAACATTAGGGGCCAAAATCTGCAAAAATAAAGTTATGAATAAATGTTGGAACAATTCAACATTTCCTCATAACTTAGTTGTTTTTTCACATTTTTACTCCAAATCTTCAAATAATCTTTTTATGACCACTACTGAGCAGGACAGATGTCATTTATAAAACAATTGTCCAAAACGTCATTTGCACCACAAATGTAAAAAAACATTTTGGGTAGGGTTAGAGAAATGACAGCTGTCATGTTCATGAAGTGGTGTGAAAAAATGACTATGTTAAAAATCTGGGGTCAGAATACTAAAAATTACCACACTGTCATTGCTGGCAGTAAAAAGAAAAGTGTAAGACAATACTGGATGTGAATGTCTGGTGTCACCATTTTACTGGGAATTGATATAAATGGGGATTTAATACATTGAGAAACATGGGCAAAGATACTTGACCAAAAGCATTTTAATGAGTTTATTCAAATAAATAAATAAATAAATGATTGATTGATTGATTAGTGCAGTGGGTATTGTTTTCAGAGATAAGTTCTAATTTATAGATCATTTCTCAGGGTGAAAGCATCAAAACTGATGACTGAAAATGCAGAAATGAACCTTTCTAATGCGTATGATTTCTACCAGTATGAAGCAACTGAAGCTGAAATATTGACTCTTATCCTGATACTGTGTCAGAAAAAAAGGCATGCTTCATCATTCAGAGTAAGGTTATACTTTCCAACCACTCCCTCATTTTATTTGTTTATTTATTGAATTTTGTTAACCTGGTAAGCCTACTGGGCATAGAAGTCCCTTTTTCAGGGGCGACTGGGGGGGAGGGGGGAATACAGATGATAACCAACTGAAACTGAACCAGATTAAGCTGTCGGTGGTATTTTTAGTGAATGGGAGAAAACTGGCCAGGGCACCAGGGAAATTCCCCTACTCTGCCAGCAGAGGGCCTGACTTTCTGCGAACAGAGTGGAGGAGCTCAATTTGGAGCTGGACAGGAAGGAGGATGGATGTTGTGGAGGTGAGGGATCTGGTCTCCTCCCAAACCTCGGCGGTGCTAGAGACCAGTGGCTCACCAAACATAGAAAATGCTCAATGTGGTATGGAAGAAAGAGAAACAGAAGTGGTTAGAAAAGAACAAACTGGAGGTATGGATGGGATCTCAGGTGAAGATGAGAGAATGGAAGCAGAAGAGTGCTCCTCAGCATCAGAAGAGCGAGGGACTATAGTACAAGGGGAGATGAATCAGGCAGAAACACAAGAGTTACAGCGGCAGATAGAAATGGAAGAGCGGACGTTCTGAGCAAGGAAAGCCACTCTAATGCAGAGAATTCGACGGATCCAAACTGACAGCTTGTCAAACACTGTCATGCTAAATCAGCTGGATGTTACAGTGAAGCACATAGGCCCGTCGGCTGCAACCGCTAAGAAAATGCCCGCAAGTGTTTCAGCAAAACCTAAAATGGGAACTGTGAGTACAAAACGTTCTTCTACAAATACGAATGAGAAGAATACGGAGGCTAACTCTTTACAAATTAGTACTGTCCTTGAAGGTGTGGCCTGGTCTGTGGAGATGGTCCTGCAAGGTGCAGGCTGGGAAAAACCTAGCGGTGCTACACAGTGGAACCCTGGCACCTCCCCGATAAGAATGCCGGTGCTGGAAGATTTTAAAAATATAAGCCCTGAGATACCTGTGCCAAATAATAAAAAAGACATGCCAGAAGTAGACCCTTTGAATATACCAAATGACTTAGAACTAACTCAAAATCCCATATTAAATTTGCCTTTGTTGGAGACAGTAACAACTGGAAACGAAACTCCTCACTTCCATCCGGAGGCTCCCTTAAACCAGATACCAGATAGACAGAAAAAACCTTTTCATCTCTATTCCACTTACCAGTGCTACCATCAAAAAGGCATAATGCAGTAAGATTGTCATATATAGGAGGCCTACCAGAAATCCCAGACCAGGTGTATGTAGCAAGGAACCTCCTGAAAGATTTAATGAAATTTTTTTCACATGAATTATATGCCTTAATACATATTTCTGGGGAATCAACATTTGATATAAGCTTTAAAACCACTCGAGGGTTGGAACTCTTCTGGAAAAAATATCACACCTTAAAGAAAACAGCCTTGTGGTCCCCATTTCTGGCAATACCCTTAACGAAACCAGCCTATAAAAATATCACAATCTTTTTTAGAAATGAAAGTGTGGACCTTGTAGATGTACTATACTGGGTAAAAATGAGATGCACGGTTATAGGAGACACTGAAGCCATTTTAGATACTGAAAATATCTAGACAGGTGGTTGGAAAATGAAAATACTGCTGAAGTCTGATGAAAATGGTCTCCTACACCTTCCTAACTCTTTCTTCTTGGGCCGAGACAGGGGGGGGTTTGTTTCATCAAGGCCAACCGAAGGCATGCTACA
Organism: Neoceratodus forsteri; assembly: GCA_016271365.2. Taxonomy (NCBI): domain Eukaryota; kingdom Metazoa; phylum Chordata; order Ceratodontiformes; family Ceratodontidae; genus Neoceratodus; species Neoceratodus forsteri. Next base: position 813,468,911 of record CM028129.1, on the reverse strand, counting down.
GGTGTGGGGATTCTACACACCTGAACAGCGTTTGTGACTAAATAAAATGTAATCTCTGTGGGGAAGTAGGACACATCAGTTCAGCCTGTCTTAATGAAACAAAATGTAACTTGTGTGATGAACTAAGCCACACGTTTCAAAACTGTATATGGGCAGCTCACAATCAAGAGCATCATGTTGGGGGATTAGACCAACAATTTATCATCACCCAGGCACAAAAGGCTAGAATTAGAGGATATAATCATCCACCGCAGCCTGATACTAATATGGCAGGTCCTTCAAACTTGGATAGTCAGGAAGAGATCCCCATGAGCACCCCTGTGTAGCCCACCCCCCTGGTGCAGGAGAAGGGAACAATAGGCTCTGTTGAGACAACCCAGGTTTATAAAGAAATGCCCCCCCATCAAAGCCAGCATGGGTAGGCTATTGAAGGTCAACCAGAACAAAATTGAAAGTGACCCCGAAAGCAGTCAAAACTTCTCCTATCCCGACTTCCAACCCCTATGAAATCCTACAAGATTCATCAGGAGAGTCTGGAGAGGAATCAGAAACATCCTCGATCCCCTCTTCACTCCCTGATGGGGCAACAGACACAGAAAATGGCACGAGAGGTAGAGGGCCCCAAAAAGAAAGGCAAAGACAAAAACAAAAGGTAGTATAGGGACAAGTAGGAGAACATAAAATAAATGGCCCTTAGCCCAGGATCACGGCTCCCCCTAAAGTGGAACTAACATGGCCAGTTCAACCTTTGAATGCCACACTATAGATGTAAATAGTGTTAAAAGGGTTGAGAAAAGGAATTTGGTATTCACCTTCCTTTCCACGCTAAATCTAGGCCTCATTTTTTTGCAAGATATAAGGTTCCACACTAACTCAGAATTTAAACAAGCCTAGAGACATTGGTTAAGTGGACCATCATTCTGGTCCATAGGACAGGAAACATGTTTAGGGGTAGGCATATTAATACGTGGTATCAATTTTAAACTATTAAAATTATTTGACCTAATACCTGGTCGGGTATTAATATGAGATGCTGTGATACAAAATAAAGCATACAGATTTATAAATATATATGCCCCCCAGATGAAGGCAGGCAGAATAGACACCCTAAACCAAATTCAACCCTTCCTGCACACCTCAAAACATATAATATTTGCAGGAAATTTTAATTGTGGACTTAGTCTACAAGATAAAAGCTCACACGCAACAATTAAAAAGATTTATTGTGACACTAGATCACTGTGCAAGGTTATTGATACATCACATTTAAGATACACCTATTTAGAATTAACAAAACTACATTCTCCCACTTTTCAAAAAGGTACTTTAGCAACGTGTATTGACTATGTTTTTGTCTCTTTAAATATTGTGATTTCTAAAGCTACAATCAGTCCATTGGAGTTCTGTGATCATAAAAGGGTATCTATTTCCGTAGGGGACAATAGTGCAGAGAAGAAGGGTCCAGGAGTATGGAGATGTAATACCTCCCTACTATCAGATCAAGAACTACTGCTATCCTTAAACCAACTATTAGCAGCAAGGAAATCAGTTTATGAATGTTATGAAAGCAGTGTGAGGTGGTGGGAAGACACCAGGCATGACCTGACCTTGCTGCTAAAACAATATAGCAGGGGAAAATGCAATCAGGCATACTTAAGGTACTTACATCAAAGCCATCAGCTACAACATTTATTCTCTATGACATATACTACAGGCCAAAATTTGAATAACCAGATACAGTTAATCCAAAAAGAAATTAGGGAATTTTTAAAACAAAAATCAACCCATCTATTTCAACAACAAAGATTTGGAACCCAAGGAAGAGCTCAGGATATATGCCCCTTTTGCCATAAGAATCACCAAATAGAGAAGAAGACAATGTCTAAACTAAAAAAGCAAATTAGGGGAGGTACAACATTCAGCAGGAAAAATATCCAGTATAATCACTGAATACTCTATAAATCTGTTCTCAGAAATCCATTAGAATGAGCAAGATATCAGGAATTATTTACGGAACATACACATCCCAGCACCTCTTCCACAGGTCACAGTGGAAACCAATCAACCAGTAACCTCAAAAGAAATCATAGAAAGTATTAAACAATTAAAAAATAACATATCCACGGGGCCAGACGGGCTACCAAATGAGCTGTACAAAATATTAGGAGAGCAAGTAAATGAAGAATTAACAAATGTATATAATGAGATGTTACAGTCTGAACAGGTTCCATTAAGCTTTAACAAAGGAACATTGATTTATATATATAAAAAAGGAGACATGGAGAATCTGGACAATTGGAGACCTATCTGCAAGCTCAACGCAGACTGCAAACTTAACAACAGGCATTTGTCAATGCAGAATGTTGCTTGCTTCTATGTGCTGTTTATGTATTTGGAAGTCATTGGAGTGCAAATATTGAAAATTTTTGAACTTCTACAAGTGCATGAGAACTGCGCAATGCACTAATAGAAACAGTCATTTTAGGAATTTTTCACCAAATTTTCAACATAGCCATTTTAAGACCTCTGCTCATCAACAGTGTCACTGTGATTTTGTTAATGTGTCCCATACATTGATTTCGCACACCGACTGCGCCATTGTGCGCTACATGAGCGGAAACACGTTTTGGGCAGGATGTGAAAAATGACAGCTGTACTGCTCATAAGGAGGTGTGGTAAAATGGAAATGTTGAAAATCTGGAGTGGAAATATTGAAAATTTAAAACCTACGTAGAAAGGCAGGTGGAACTGTGAAACATTACACTCCGTAAAATGGTAATTTTAGGAATTCTTTCACCAAATTTTACAATTCCCACTTTAAGATCTCTGCTCATGAACAGTGACACTGTGATTTTCTTAATGTGTCCCATACACTGAGTTCACACACCGACTGCGCCATTGTGCGCTACATGGGCGGAAACATGTTTTGGGCAGGATGTGAAAAATGACAGCTATACTGCTCATGAGGAGGTGTGGTAAAATGGCAATGTTGAAAATCTGGAGTGAAAATATTGAAAATTAAGAACTTAATGAAGGCATGAGTAACAGTGCAACACACACTCATAAACAGTCATTTTAGGAATTTTTTACCAAATTTTCAACATAGCCATTTTAAGACCTCTGCTCATGATCAGTGTCACTGTGATTTTCTTACTGTGTCCCATACATTGAGTTAGCACGACTGGCATGGTAGCAGCCATTGCGCTCATAGGCGGAAACATGTTTTGGGCAGGATGTGAAAAATGACAGCTGTACTGCTCATGAGGAGGTGTGATAAAATGCCAATGTTGAAAATCTGGAGTGAAAATATTGAAAATTACAAACTTACGAGCGTAGTGAGGAACTGCAACGCACACCGTAAAACAGTCATTTTTAAGAATTTTTTCACCAAATTTTCAACATAGCCATTTTAAGACCTCTGCTCATGAACAGTGTCACTGTGATTTTCTTAATTTGTCCCATACATTGATTTCGATCACCGACTGCGCTATTCTGCGCTACATGGGCGGAAACACATTTTGGGTGAGATGTGAAAAATGACAGCTGTACTGTTCATAAGAAGGTGTGGTAAAATGGCAATGTTGAAAATCTGGAGTGAAAATAATTTCACGAACTTTCTGAGCCTGCGTAGGAACTGCATAGCATGTTCTTAAAACAGTCATTTTTGGAATTTTGGCACAAATTTTCAACATGGGTTTTGGACCCTTTCATGAATGATGTCACTGTCATGGCAGTATTTGGGCCCGACGGGTGATTTACGCAGTCACTGCATGAAATCACCCTTCAGGCCCAATAACGCCATGACAGTGACATCATTCATGAAGGGTCCCAAAACCCATGTTGAAAATTTGGTGCAAAATTCTAAAATGCCTGAGATATGCAACAAAGTTGAAACCTCTCTGTAGCCCATTATACAGCTTACGGCATTTCCTCAGTTCGCGGTCGGCTTTGAAGAGTGCAGATGTGTTCCTGGTCCACGAAAAATCGCTGCTGGCTGGAGTCACGGAGGTAAGTATGGGTGGGGGTGTGGGAAGTGTGCGCGAGTGGGTGGGTGCGGGTTGTGGGAGGGGGTTGGGAGATGCGCCGGACCGTTTCGGTTTTCAGGTATTTAAAAAAAAAAAAAACAGTGGGACCCTTTGCCACGCTGGGGTGGGCTCCTGCATGGCACGAGGATGTTGGGGGGCGTTCAGCTGACAGGGGATTGGGCACCCCCATCGGCCATAAGAATTTGTTGCCACGCTGGGGTGGGCTCCCAGCATGGCAAAAGGACGGTAGGGGCGTTCAGCCGATGGGGATTGGGCACCAGTCAAAGGGACCGCTTGCCACACTGGGGTGGGCCCAGCGTGGCAACTACTACTTGGGGAGGGGTCACAGCTCAGCCGATGGGGATTGGGCACCCGTCGGCTATACAATGCAGTGGGTGCGCACGCCTGCGGGGAGCTGCATGTGAGCAGCCTCTTATCGGTGCTCACTGAAGCATAGCTCCCCCTTTCAACTGTATGCCACTGCATTTTGGAGCGTGTCATAGACAGCTCCAAAATGCATTGGCTTACAGGTGCCACGCCTGCCAGCACACTGACTGAATTGGAGGAGGAGGTGACACACCTCTGAAATCTCCGATGATGGCACTATGTTTCTTGCACATGAGTGCAAGCAACATAAAAATGTTAACAAAAAGGTTAACCTTGATAGCGGAAAAGGTGATTTCACCACAGCAAGCATGTGCAATACAGAATCGGTCAATACATGACCATTTAATTTGCATAAGAGAGATTTTTTCATATAGAGCTTCTGAAGCATGCCTGGGTTACGTAGTGTCCCTGGACCAACAAAAGGTTTTTGACTCAATAAGCCACAAATCTTTATGTGAAGTATTATACCATTATGGGGTCCCACCAGATTTAGTGGGATAGATAAAAACATTATATAGAATGGCAACAATGGTACCGGTAATTAATGGAAATTTGGTCCTGATGATCCCAATTAAGCTGGGGGTGCGACAGGGATACCCCATGAGCCCCTCATTATATGCTTTTTTTATTGACCATCTGTTAAATAAAATAGAGATTTTGCAATCCATTAAACCCATTTTTTGGCCAAATAGCCAAGTTTCGCCTAAAGCATTAGCTTATGCTAATGATGTGTTCCTATTGGTTGCAGATAAAGAATCAGCGCTTACAGGAGTAGCAGAATATAAAGCCTTTGGTGCAGTATCTGGAGCTTCATTGAACCTAGGAAAATGTTGTGGAAAAAAAGTGGGGCCCTAAGGGGGGGGGAGGATGATATTGAACCCATAAAGCTAATACAGGGCCCAATTTCAATTCTAGGAGTAAAATTTGGGACCCCAGACATTGATTTGGTAAATTGGAATGATAAAATAGTAGTGGGGAAGAAAAATGTGGAGGCATGGAACAAAAGTAAAATGGGTAAGAAGAAAAGGATATACTTAATAACAATTTTTTTAGTTCCAGTATTTCTTTTTCTGAGTTATGTGTCCCCCAAAAAAAGTTAGAAACTACACTGCTAAGCATTTTCTTTCAAGCGACCTGGGGCAGCCAGTTAAACCTGATAAAGAGAAACATATTATATTTACCTATAAAGGAGGGGGGCCTTGGGATGGTCAACCCCATCCTTTTCTTTAATAGTATTTTCCTTATAGCAAACATAAAACCCTTAGTAGCTAATGCAGGAAAATGCTGGGGAGATAGGCTATATGACAACTGTAAGACCTGGTTTCATGACTGGGAATCAAATAAACCACGAGTTCAAAAAGACCCAGATCACCTTCGGTATTTAAGAGAAACTTTCCTGTGGGGAAAACAATGGAAAGTATCACCCAGACAAATAATTTTGACACCTACCCGTAAAGTATTATATAAAGATCTAGTAATAACACTATGTGAAGTACCTATAGTATTTGAGAAATGTCCGGTGCAGTACAATCATTGCAGAAACTTCTAAAAAATACAAGAATTCTGACTCATATCTGGGATTTCCACTGGCTATCCTGCCACGAAAAAATCAATATAAAAAACAATCAAAAACATAAGCAGGCAAAAGAGCGTATATGCAGTAGATTACAATGTATGAATACAATTAAAACAATAGAGCATCTTTTTTTCAAATGCTCATTTATTAAAGGGTTTTGGAGCTATATAGCAAACAGGTAGAAGGAACCACTAATGGAATCCATAACATATGAAAATATTATGTACGGACATGTCTCTGCAAAATGGAACAAATAGAATTTAAGTACAATCTGTCTCTTGTTTACTGTGATATAATGTAATATCTGGATGGCAAGATGTTCATTCACTATCCAGCACAAGGATTCCTCTCATATTGAAGTATGCAATAAAATTATAAAAGATTTAAATGATATTTATATAGTAGAAGGTGCCCAACTTCCGCAGGACACTATAGCAGAACTTTGGAAAAATATGCCTTGTGTTACAGAAGTAAACCCATAAGAACAATATGAACTGGAGAATTATAGACATATGGAACAATAAGAATGTAGATTAATTAACCTCAAGATGAAGGAAAAGTGTTGAGATTTTCAAGCTAATATATGAACTACTTGTGATGTATGGAATATCGCACTGTTATATGTAATCACAATTTTTGTTTTTAATAAAATTTGCCCCTACTCTTTTTGATGAGTGCTATGGGATCTTTAACATCCACCTGAGCTGCCACCAATCCAGGCAGATGGGACCTTGGCTTAACATCTCATCTGAAAGACGGCACCTCAGAAGTGCAGCACCCCCCTTCATGCTACACTACAGTGTCAATATTGGGATATTAACCCAAGTGCCAGATGTGGGAACTGAATCCACAACCCTCTGATTTCCTGGCCTCAGAGTCAAGTGTGCTACCTACTGAGCCACTGACACTACCACTTTAAATGTGTGTGTGTGTGTGTGTGTGTGTGTGTGTGTGTGTGTGTGTGGTACAGTTAACAGACTTCATATTCTCAAAGTACATTTAGCAGGTTTAAGAATTTCTAAAAGCCTTTGAGTTATTAAAGGAATAATGCATGACAGGGTGTGTGTTGTGCTGAATTAACTTCGTGCCTCAGGTAGTTGGGCACTAGGCCGCTGCCTGAGTGCATCCAGCAGCCGAGAAGTGACATTATTCCAGCATGAAACACACCCTGGACGGCATTATTCCTATTATACAATGGCTTATCTTCAAATACAAGAACAAAATACAAATAACTGGGAATGTACAGACATGTATTCATGTGTATCCAGAATCTGGGTACAGGAGAGGTACAAACATCAAGGATATGGTGGTAAATAGTTTTCAGAAACTACAGCTGCAACAGATTAGACCCTCATGGAGTCCGCCTCCCTTGATGGGAAATTCTAGTTGCAGATACCATATATTTCATAAAAACATGATTAAAAACAGTACATTTGGTTTAGATTTAGTTGGGAGGGACTATGAGTTTAGCCAGTTCATTAGTTGTAACACTGTGTAGGTAGTGCATTTGTCTAAATGCAATTGTGGTTGTTATTACACTGGAAAAACATGCTGTAAACTGAAAGTAAGGGTGGGGGAACATTTGAATGATATCAATAGACAAGACTCTGAAAATGCACTCGCAGTGCATGTTATGACATATGGATTGGGACATTCATTTATGTTTATGGGAACTGAAAAAAGTGACAGCGAGTCCAAGGGGAGGTGATATTGATCTAAAAGTACTTACAAAAGAGTCAATGTGGATCTATAAGTTTAAAGTCACAACTGGAAAAGGCTTAAATGACAGATGGGATGCCCTACTGGCCTACCTACCATGCACCCCCCCCCACTCCCCTCACCTACTCCCTGTTAGCCCTTGCCTCCTTATTCCACACCCTCCCCACCCACGGGCCTGACCTCCATTCCCCTCCTCTGATTCCTCTTCTGCTACCTATTCCTGATTAGTTCCCACTACCTCAACTGTCTACCACAGCTATGTTTACTCCCCTGGGTGTAATCTAATAACCAATTTAGGTATCAGGAATGATGTTCAGCCACATCTTCTGCTCCTCCCTACAAGCTCCTGTATAGCTTCAACCTCTGATTTTCTCCAACTAGTACCTAACTTGACTTATGCAGTTTATTGTCTGCCCTGCTGTGTGTACTGTATCCCCATGTACCTTGTACCCACGCTCTGGTTATGTATTGCTCAGTATCTAAATATTTCCTGCACTTAAAATGATGTTAAACTATTAGTCTTATGCAGTAGATTAGTGTTGTAATACACATTTATATCTTTTTTCTAAATAATCTCCCATATCTTTGCATTAGGAGTTTGTAAATTGATAAGGAAGCCCCGAGAAGTCCCCAACATTGAGTCATTGCCTCGCTCCCATGACTTCATTATGAAGCTGTGATTGTAAGAATGAAAGTCTATTTTGGGAGCGCCATTCATTATGAGAAGAGATGATTGAATTCAACTAAAGGGTCTGTGGTTAATGGGGCTTGATATGACAGACTGCATGCAATGGGGAGGGAGAGAGAGAGAGAGAGAGAGAACATAGTGCAAGGTATTCTATACTGTAAAATGTGTATTTTGTAAAAACAAATAAACTATTCCCCAGTGCTTCTGCCAGATACATATACATTTTGTTCTTTTTTGGCTAAATCAGAGTTTTGTGATCGCTGACCTGGAGTGCTAAGCACCCACGTGGATTCTGTGTCATGCTGCCTCACCTTGTCATGTAACTCAGTGTGTACTGTAAGGCTGCATTGTGGAAGAGAGAAAACCTACTGATCCTGCAGAACTATTTGTGATTCAACTCCACTGAGCAGAAAATGCAGAGTAAACAAAATGCTCTGCATTTGGCATCTGGCCACAACCATGCCCCCAAATGATGGACACACACCCATACGATAAAAGACCTGATCAGCCCTTATTACTTGCTATTGGGGTACACAGTAACCACTATAAGATTGCTATATGTTGTACATTGCTTTTACATTATTTTATTTTGCAGTGTAGTGCAGCCCTTCTGAGAAATACGAGGGGGGTGGCAAAGAGAAAGCTGTGCCCCCAGAACCCCTTTTAAGAAATATATCAGCAATACTTCAGCATAGCTCTGATGCTGTGCAGCTGTAAAAATGGCAAGCATTGTATCAATACTATTTTTTTTGTGTCAACTGACTGTTGCAATACTAATTTCTTTATCAATACATAAAATTATGTGATGAGTTAAAAAAAGTTTTATAAATTGATTTTTACTTTCTTTGAAGTTTGGTAATATTGCACAGTATTTAATTTAAATTTTGCAATTTGCAACTGAATTTCCATTCATCCCATGCCCTTAATCACACTGCAAGCATTTCACGTGCCCCTCTATTAACATCTATTCTCCCTTGCTTTCAAAGTATTCGAGAATAATAAGTACAATAAAACAGATGTAAGGACCAATATTAGGCAACTGCAAACATTTTAGAGCTTTTCCTCTCAGGAAGATGTTATGCTGTGCTCTTGAAATGTGATGCACTAGCAACATGACTAACCATGCTTCAATAAGACATGCAAATGTACTGTAAATACGTACAAGGGGCAGAATTTGCAAAGTCCTCCCATCACAATTATGACACATTCCTGTGATTTGTGCTTGAAAGTTAGACCACCTAAATAATGATCTAACCTTCATGTCCATTTGCTTCGAATTAAGCTCAGAAACTGACACATCTAAGATGGGGTTCACGTATTACTCCTGGATAAAGTTTGCAAATATTTATTTATTTATTCTTTGTTAATATGTGTCAATGCCCATAGGATTGCTTCCTCTTACAATTGGAGGTATTTGGGATGGAAATGTTTGACTAGATATTTTCTCACTGCTGTGCATCAGGTTCAGTGGGGTACTGCATGGTCTACGACATGCTAGAGAGGATGTGGGGAGGGACGAACAACACATTTTCATATATTTTGGCCCTGTGCTGTCTTATGGCCTTTTCTTACAGAGCTGGAGGAAGAAGTACTAGTAATTTCCCCCCTCTGTTTTCATTAACCCTCTTGGCTTTCCTATTCCCATACTTCCATGTGGGCTTTGCTGATTGATTGATTATTTATTTTATTTTATTTATATATTTAGTCAGTTAGTCAGTCAGTCAGTTAGTTATTTGTTGATGCATAAGGACACTGGACCAGGTGACCTTTTTCAGGAATGAATGGGGTCTAGATAGGAAAGAATAAGGATGATGCATGGTTATAAACAAAGCCTATAAAATACATTTGCAAAAATAAGAGAAAGTACAGATAAAAAAGTGAATATTAGAATACAGTGTTAATGAAGTAGTACAATAACTAAGCAGTTAGGTTTCATAAATCAGCATAGAAGAAATTTAAACAGTGGTGCTAATATAACATAGTGGGAACAAGCGGTGCTACTATTGCACATTTATTCTGTTACATTAATAGGTAGCAACTTAGGTTACAGAGTTGCAGAGAGACATATTCACTCAATACTTAGTGGGCTTTTTTTTGTTAGGTAATCTTTTTTTCCCTCCCTGACTGGATTCTCTCTCCCCTCCACCCCCCCAGCTCCATCTCCATACTTTTTTTGTACTTACTTTGCTCCAGTTTCTACCATAGCTTACCCCCTGTGGTGAGCTGGTGGACAGCCATTATTTGACCTGCCAGACAGGATTTGGTGGAAGCCATGCCAGATCATTGGTGTGGGACCTGCAAAAGGTCAGAGGATCATTCTTACTAGCCAGGGTGATTTTGTTCATGCTTCCAGATGCAGCACACCAAGTGTTTCCCCTGCCTCTGTCCCTCTCATGAGTGGTCATAGGATTCTGATCCCCAGCTACTGCTAGGAACCAGGCTAATGCTGGGTGCCATTCCCACCCCTTCCCAGAGGAGGAGAGCAGTCCCTCAGATGCTCGATATTCTTCCCCAGCTGTCCCTCCAGCTCCTGAGTTTGCTTCCAAATTGGGGTCATCGGCATTGCAAGGTTGTAGCACTACCACTATGCCAGTGGGCTAGTTATACAGTGGATAGTTTTAATAGCTGCAAAGAAAACTATTGCCAAAAGATGGCTCTCCCCTAACCCTCTCTCATGTCAGAAGGAAGAGGTATTGTAAACAATATAAACTGCTTAAAATATTTAACTTCTGTTCCCAGTATTCAACGGGAGAAGGGACTATTAAAATGGACAAGATGGATCACATACTTGATGACCATTGACTCTGAATTTGTTCCATGAACACTATCATACAATAACTCTGTATGGATGTTTTGAGTCATACTGATCAGAGGTGGGGATTAGGGGTAGTTTCTATCCCTTGACTTTGTTTTTTTTTCTGTTCAGGTTATTTAACATCTATTGAATTATCAAGTGGTACATACAGTATTTATCTATCTGTCTATATCTATCTATAATTTTATATGCGTGTATATATATACATATATATATATATATATTCATTTCAAGAAAATGTGTTAATGCACCAGTTAGGATTATAGCAACAAAAGTAAGGAAATACTGTATGGTGCTAGGGTTCCCAACCCTAACACCCCACCCCCACCCTGCAGGCAGCAGCAGGAAAAATCGTTACAGTTTCACCTCTCCTGCATCATCGCAAATCAGGCGTGGGGTGTACCTTGGGGTTGTTAACCCTAACGCTCACCCCATTTTCATATACTCTACACATCTCAGCTTATTTACTTATGTAATGGGGTAAGTGTTAGGGTTAACAGAAAGGGAGTCTCTCTTCCCCACGGCTCATGCCAGAATGCAGTTGTGCCATTGCACTGATTTTCCCAGTCAGAATTTATGGCAGTGACAATTCAAGCTACACAAAACAGCCACAGATCAAAGCCTTCTTCTGAATCCTGAATTTGTCTGACCAATACGATGACTGCTGGAATAACTGGAGATGGCCTGGCCAACTAGCACCAAACCCTAATTTTCTTTCTTTTTTTCTTACTTGCTACCATGTTGAGTTGATTGATGAAGGGCATGCTATATTAGAGAGTCCGTGACTTTCTGACATGGCTTAATTTTGGCAGATAAAGTGGGTTTTATACCTTTGGACACATATCTGAAACTTGCTGTGTTAGTCAACCTCTAAACCTTGACACTTGAGCAGAGGCACAGTTCTGTAATGCACTCATGATCGTGTTATGACAACTGTTGGGTGGGGGGAGTGAGATGTGCAATAAAATCAGTTTATCAAGGGGAAAAAAGGAAGAAACTCAGATCCATCAATTGAACTTACTATACTACAAGTAACTGTATCCACTGCTGTACCAATCTGTGTTAAATAAATTTGATAACAGCAGCTGTAACTTGAAGACGATTCTGTCCTGTGAAACTGGTGTCTTTTTTTTTTTTTAATAAATAGTGACTGGGATTTGTCAGCTGCCAACATTCAATAGGCTGCTCCGGGGCAGGGGGCGTAGCCTGACCAGGCAGAAGATGGCAGCATAGCTCAGAATCTCTGCAGGAATTATACCAACTCCTATGACCATCCTGTAATCTTACTGCCTGACAGTTTGTAAATAATCTTTGATCCATCATCTACTTATATTCAATTATTCTACACTGTATTGCAGCATACAAGGCCTCATCCTTCAGCATTATGGCAGATCTCCAAGTACAACAAAGCTCACTTGCTAGAGTGGAAGTAATGTTTTCTAAACTGATGGCTAAGATTAAAGATCTAAAAACCTCCACCCAACAGAATGCGACCACTTTTGAAACTTTTAGCCAGAAAATTGCATTTAATGAGAAATTAATGGCTTGTAACACCACTACTATTCATGATCCCCAGGCTACTGTCTGCAATCAAGATCAAACTATTAAATCCCTACAAGCCAAAATTGACGATATTGAAAATCATAATCGTCGTAACAATTTACGATTTTTTGGCTTCCTGAAGGTGTAGAATTAGGAGACAGTACTGCACTTTTATTACATGTGCTGCATGCAGTGCTTAAACTGCCTCCTGACCTAACATTAATCACTGAGTGGTCTCACCACACTCTGGGTCCCAGGCCAACATCAGACCAATGACCAAGGCCTATCATTGCTCGTTTCTTGAACTATTCCCATACAGAATTAATACTGAGATGAGCCAGAGAAATGGGGAAACTTCAGTGGCAAGTGTTTAATATTTCCATCTACAGAGACCTTTCAAAAGATTTAACCGTCAGAAGGAAAGCCTACAATCCACTTAAACAAATCCTCCACCAAAGAAGCATTAAGTTTGCTCTATGTTACCCCGCAACACTACACCTTTTCTTAGGCTCTTCCTTCAAGGATTTTGAAATCCCTGATGCCTTAGTCAACTATCTGGAGGTCTCTCTCTGCAATCTTAGCCTGGGAGGTTCAGCAGCAATTGGCTACCTGAACACAACTTTGGTATCCACATGGAGGGTGGACAACGAGGTACAGGAATGTGGAGAAAGTGTTGCAGAACTCACAGCCCCAAGCAGCAATGCCACAACTGATTTGACCCCAAGGCAATCAACATGGCTACAAGAGAAGCTTCTCTTGGGGCATTATTCTTCAAGACTTTCATGCTGTTCTAGTGAGGTTTCACCCCAAACACCCCAAGCTGTAGCCCCTCACCTTCAAATCAACCCCTCTATTCCCTTGAGCAATAAGTTTGCTGTCTTGGAGGATGACATGCACTCCTCGCAGGAGGATCTTTCCCAGCAAATTTCAGACTAATATCCCTCTAATTTGGGCCCTGTGCCTCAGGGATGTATTTCTGCTGATAATTCATGGGCAGAAGTTGTTGCAAGTTCCCCCCTCAAATGATTAGAGTCACCCAAAAAGAAATGAAGGCCAAAGACCAAAAGCAAGAACAGCAATAGTCACAATCCTGCTAATAAATCTAAGGTGTCATGAGCTTATATGGTCAGTAATATGGTCACAGTTGCTATATCTTGGTAGGTTTTGCTTCCAGGATACTTAAAGGGAGTGCCAGTACACTTTTTCTGCCTAGCTGCCCACTCTACAATCTATGCTACCTGGTTGTTTTCACTTCCAGCGGGTACAGAAAGCAAAGGCTGTACATCGCGGCACGAACAATTTACTTTTTGTTGCAGTATTTAAACAAGCAGCTTAAAGGTCTTCAAGGGAAATTTGATATATCAGCAATGCTTTTCTAACCCATTATTTTGGTGTTAGATTTTATACATTACCTCACTAAACAGGCTTTCTGTATCTAGCCTTTTACTCTCCAATTTAGCAGTGCATCAGGCTTATAGTCTTTTGGCTATTCAGTTGCATATCTTCAATCAGTATGCATCCTGATTATTGCCTTTTCTTTTTTCATATGTGAATTATTACATATTACCCCTTCCCTCTCCTGATGACAGGTTCTTAAGTATTATTGGCAACTACATTTAATCTATCTCTTTCCCTACGCTCCATTAATCTTACTACCTTCTGTTTACAACATGGAACTATCATTAGCACTCAAAGAGGTGGGCTATGTTTAGTGTACTGTTGCAAAGTTATTATAGAAATCCACTGCTGTGTGGTCCCTCCTGTTTTGAGGCTCACTGGGCCTAGTCTTCTAGACCTAGTCACCCCATATAACACCTATTTAGGTGATTTTCGAGTAATCAGAGCTGATCTTTACTATGACTATCTCTTCTGTCTACAGTTATCACCGAAGCCTATACCTCTCCACATAATCCCGATTTGCATTTGGCTCAGGGCGTAAGGGCTTAAATTGATCTCCCCTTTCTTCTTTCCCCCTCAATATTGTATTTATTATGTACTTATTCTGTTGCACTGCAAAGCATACTCAGAGTCACTCTAACGTGGTAATGATCTACTTTTCCTTTTATATTTGTTCATTTGCATTCCACCTGACTTCCTGAATTCCTTGCTCTATGTCTAGGCTGTACTGGCATCTCATATATGGGTCTTTAATTTACTGTTATTTTGAGTTGGTATATCTTGTACTAGTACTGCTAATGTTTATAAATAAGTTCTGGTGTTTAGCTTTATCCTTTTACCTTGTCCTGTTAGCTTAGAATTAAGCTGAGGTTATTACAGTCCCCCTGCCTTTCTTGGTATTATTCCCTTTCAGTTTAGCTTATCAGGAATACTTACTTTATTATATTACTGGGATCAGAATTAGGTTTGGGCCAATATTTATAACCAGTCCTCCCTATTCTCCTCCCTACATCGATGTCCCAGAGTGTGGTGAGACTCTTAGCCAGTTGGCTGACTCATATCTCCTCACACCCATAAAACATTTTCTTTGTTATTTAGCTTACTAGTATTGTTGTTGTTGTTACTGACTTTTCTCCTTCCCCATCTCTATTCTAACTTTAATAAGATATCTGTGCTACTCATGTATCATACATCTCACTTTTTTTTTGGCTTGAATGTTCCTGCCACTCTCTGCATATATATAAGCTCTCTATATTGTATTCTAATCATCCTCTGCCTCATTTATTTGTCCCTTCACATTCCAGCGATTATTCCCTTTCTTTAACATTAACAATATGAGTGACATACTTTTATATACATGGAATGTGAAAGGACTTAATTCTCCTTGTAAGTGGAAGCAAATTCTTTCACATCTCAAAAAACATAAAACACAAATTGTTTTCCTTCAAGAAACAACATCATTAGCAGAGGATGTTCATACACTTAAAATAGATTGGGTCGGTCAGATCTACGAATCATCCTATACCTCAAAAAAAAGAGGAGTTGCTATACTTATTCATAAGAGTCTCAAATGGTCCCTTGCAAACTCAGTTTCCGATACTGATGCCAGATGGGTGATGGTCAAACTGAATAATAACTCTGGTCCTCTTCTGCTTGTTAATGTCTATGTACCCAACTCTGATTCCCAGGAGTTTTTCATAATTTAGCTCAACAAATTCTATCCTTTAACACTGATAATACACTGGTAATTCTTGGAGGGGATCTTAAGTTAGTTTTAGAAGCCAGCATTGACAGAAGTAGCCCCACTACAGAGGACCACCCTAGAAGTATTAAAGCCCTCTCATTACTAATGCAAGATGTTGTATTAGCTGATATATGGAGCCTCCTTCACCCCAGTGATCGAGAATTTATTTTTCACTTCTCTCTACATAAGACATATAGTAGAATTGACTACTGGTTAGCTTGTCCTGTTATAATGGAAAAAAAACTATTGATCCATCCATCTCTCCCATCATAATCTCAGACCATTCCCCTGTCAAATTGCAACTTTTGTGGAGCCCATTAGCACCTAAATCTTCTTACTGGCAGCTGGACCCTCTCCTTCTCAAGGATCCCAATTTCTTACCCATGATCAAAGCACAAATTCAGGACTTCCTCTTTCACAATACCCTAACTGAATCTTCTATGCCTTCTGTATTGGGAAGCTCTTAAAGCTACGATTTGAGGGAAAATTATCAGTTATGCTGCACATAGGAAAAGAGTAAGGGAACAACAGCTGGCTGACTTGGAAAAATCTCTTATGGCTAAAGAGAATTTATGCTTTTCTTCTAATAGGCACTGTCCTGATTCTCAACTTCATCTTGAAATTCTTCAACTTTGAGTTAAAATTAATGAATTAATTTCTTGTAAAACCGAACTGGCCTTCTTTAAACTTAAATATACGTTTTGGGAACACGGCGATAAAAATGGGAAACTCCTCTCTTACCAGCTCAAAGTACAACAAATGGAACAACACATTCTAAGCCTAAATGACGAAAAGTGGATGATTCACTCCAACAACCCCTCTATAAACCGTATCATGAAAACCTTTTATCAAAAACTATACTCTAATACAAATCCTCCATCTACTTTACAAATTCAACAGTTCCATAAATTGTTACATCTTCCTCCTCTTTCTACTCTTGAAACAAATTCTTTAGATGAACCCTTCACGCTTCAGGAAATCCAGAAAGCTTTGTCTTCCTTGAAATCCGGCAAATCCCCTTGGGGTGACAGATTTCTTGTTGATTTCTGTAAAATGTTTTCTGACACCTTGTGTGCCCTTCTTCTTAATGTTCATCAAGAAGCTTCCAATACTGGCAAGTGTCCACCATCTTGCATCGAAGCAATCATAACCCTAATCCCTAAGAAAGAAAAAGATCCTACTCACCCCACAAGTTACAGGCCCATCTCTTTATTAAACACAGATGGGAAGATATTTGCTAAACTACTAACTTCTTGACTTGAATCCTTGATTCTCAAGCTAACTCATTGTTCACAAGTTGGTTTTATTAAACATAGATCTGGTTCTGATCACCTACGTTTCTTACTTAATTTAATTCACAAAGCCCAATCCCTCAAGACATCAGCTGCAGCCATAGCTATTGATTTTGAGAAGGCCTTTGATTCCTTAAACTGGGACTACCTTCATCAAGTTTTATCTTATTTCAGTCTTTCTCATTCCTTTTGCTCCTGGATCAAGCCATTATATAACTACCCTGTTGCTAAAGTACTTACCAATTCCACTCTTTCCTCTTACTTTCATCTAGCAAGGGGAACTAGACAAGGCTGTCCCCTGTCACCTTCCCTGTTTATTTTTGCCATGAAACCCCTGACTGCTTGTTTACATCAATCTTCTGGTATTATGGGCATACCTGTGAGCAATTCAAGAAATGTTTCTCTCTCCTACGCGGATCATCTCTTAATCTTACTCAAAAACCTGAATGAAGCTGGGCCCCTGTTGGTTGATTTGCTTAATAATTTTACTAAAATTTCTGGCCTTGCTTTGAATTATGGCAAATCACAAACTATGCCCCTTAATGACCACTGTAAAGCCTTTATGAACATACATCTTGGATTCCGCTTGTCACCACATGGTATAACATATCCAGGAATCAAAATTACTAGTAACTTAGGGAAGATATGGGACATTAACTTTAACCCCTTATTTGATAACATCAAAACAATTCTGGACAGATGGAAGCTTCTTAATCTGTCTTTCATGGGGAAAATTGCAGCCGTTAAGATTTCCATTTCTCCCAAGATTCTTTACCTCTTTGGCACTATTCCTTTAGTCTTACCATCCTCCTTTTTTGCTAAAATTGATAAATTAATAAGTAACTTTATCTGGGATGGAAAACCACTGAGATTTAACCACAACAAACTTCGATCACCTTGGAAAAAATGGGGATTCGGACTCCCCTGGTTCTGGGCTTTCCAAATGGCCCAAACCATTAAATGGTTTCAGAAACCCTTCCCTCACTCACCACTATGGGTTGCAATGGAATCTGCATTGTGCCCAGGAGGAGTTCCCACTTCCTTCATTTTTAATCCCATTTCCTCTAAACTAAAATCTCACCCGACTATATCATCCTCTGTTCTTTATTGGAAACTAACCCACAAATTCCTGAAATCCAATCCAACACCCTGGTTTTATGCCCCCTTATGGGGCAATCCACTGCTCACTCTAGAAGATCACCCAATTTTCTGTTGTACATGGAGGAACAAAGGCATTTTCTTTCTCGGAGATATCTTGGACCAGAATTCACTCACTCTTAGATCATTCTCAGACTTGCCGGTCACATGGAAACTTCCTAAACAGGACTTCTGGAAGTTTTTACAAATTTGGGCAGCTTATAACTCTCTTTCTAGTTTAGTGTATAGGCATACTCTTCTAAATCCATACATCTCGGACTGAATTAATTTATCAGTAAAATTAAATAGCTTCATTTGCAAAGACATTATTGATAATCTACCTGATCAGGCTATACAGGCCAAAAATAAATGGAGTACTCTTCTTAACTACAGTATTTCAGACGCACAATGTAGTAATTGTTGGCGTATTGCACATAATACCTTTAAAGATGCCCGTAGTTCTTTAATACAAACTAAAATCCTACATCTTTGGTATAGACACCACTCTGTGCTTCAACGAATGGGCCTATTAAATAATAATAACTGCTGGTGCTGCAATTTGGCCAACGGGGATCTACTTCATATCTTGTGGTATTGCGCGCCCATTAATAAGATCTGGCATAAAGTCTGTTTACTTGCCTCCAGAGTAACAGGACAAAAACTACCTTTTTGTTGTAACATTTTTTATTTTTCAAAAAAGAAACAGGTATTACTTAATGTACATTAGTAAAAGCAAGGTCTACACGCATTCTGACTGTGTACAGAAATATTCAAAACCAGTAAAGGGCAAGTACAAAAAAAATCCACCAGATACAAATACAGATATTGCTGTGTACAGGTAACAACAGTATTATGGTAACATACAGCACATCTGGCAAGTAGTATGGGCCTAGGGCTCAGCAACACCTGACAATTGCCCACAAAAACTACCTTTTGACCCCAAGCTATTCCTTCTAGGCATCCTTATCCCCAATATCTCTCTCCTCTCACATGCACATTTTGGATGGCTAAACATACTTTCTCTTCTGGTCAAACGTCTGATTCTTATGAAATGTAAATCAGCTCTGGTGTCTTCTCTTTCAGATGTTCTTCAAAGCTTCTCTCAGTATGCCTCTCTAGACCGATTATCTCATGTTACTCATAACCGATGCACTGTATATGACAGATGTTAGCAGGATTACTTCAAGTACATGAACCTAGTTCTTCTAGACCCTAATTCTTAGGGATATTTAGCCCTCCCTCTTATTTTGCTCTCAGATTTTTCCTCTTTCTTCCCTTCTTCCCTGTTTTCACCCTCTCTCCTTCCCTTCTTCCTTGCGTTTTTCTCTCTTCTTTCTTTCCTTGCACACTTTTCTCTTATCTTCACCTCTCCATTACTGAACATTGTTCATATTACCACATTTATCACTTTTTGCAATTTACTGAATGCCTTGCCATAGCCTGCCCTAGCATGTATTTCATACATGGTTGCTATTTCTGATCCTATGATACCCTATTGATTGTAACCCTTCTGCTCTCCACTTACATCCTGTCTAGGTTTGTGTTTTATTATCAGTACATGTTTATAAGGCTTCTCCAATATGTTTACCCTAAATACTGTGTTTTGCTAAGTGATATTTTATACCTTACATGGAGGATAATCTTCTATTGTATAAGATGTGTGCTTTCTTATATACTTAGATTTCAATAAAAAGATAACGTGAAAAAAAAAATAGGCAGCTCCGTCAGACACTCGTTCTGCGTTTCTAGGTTGAGGCTTGTGTTAAACTGCTGATCAGTGTGAACACAGTTTCACAGATGACTGATAACTTGCATCTGTTAGACATCAAAGTAAACATTGTATTTTTGGCACGTAATTTCAAAGCTGCTGTTGACGTCATAACAGTTGTGATTTCACAGCACAAACCACCAACATCTGTGATCAGCACTAGGGGCAGTAAAGCATGTACATAAACCAACTAATTGTTTCATAAAAATAATAAAAAAAACAAATAAATAGACACACATACACACAAGAGCTAACAGAGTAAATTTTATGAAATACACACAAAATAAGCTGCTATATGATAAAGTCGAATATCAGTGCACATGGGATTTGCCACTATCTGTAGCAACCCACCTCTCTGACTGATCCAGCCTTTTCTTGCTAGCCCTCAGTTGCTGTCAGAATCTTTGCTGCCCCAACTTCCTTTGGCACAGACTCCCCTCCTTCCGATTTCTGGCCAACCAACTCCACCCCCAATAAATCTATTTTCCATAGAGCCAGTTTAGATTTATTTATAAATCATGTTTGTGCACTAAAACAGCAATTCTGAACCTGGAATCCCAGTCGACCCTACCTCTCCATTTATTCTGGTGGGATGTTGATATTTTTATAAGCTTGCTTCCCAAAACAAGCTCTCATGGTGAGACTGCATTTGACAGGAAGGGATCCTGACCAAGAACTGGCTTCTCCATGGTGGTGGTGGTGGTGGTGGGGGAGTTATGAAGCTACTTCTGCAGAAAATGTTGGCCTGTATTACTCATATCAATTTCCAAGCCTATGAAGCTGGCCTCCATGGGCCTGTTTGACTGCAGCATCTTGTCACCACCTGTCACTCACTGTCTAAATCCAGCAAGTGCAGGTTCTCCACACAGGATATCCCTCTTGCAACAGGATTGTGCTGCATGGTCTCCAAGTCCAACCAGAACCTTTTC
Organism: Neoceratodus forsteri; assembly: GCA_016271365.2. Classification (NCBI taxonomy): domain Eukaryota; kingdom Metazoa; phylum Chordata; order Ceratodontiformes; family Ceratodontidae; genus Neoceratodus; species Neoceratodus forsteri. Next base: position 813,447,891 of record CM028129.1, on the reverse strand, counting down.
AACTGGCCCAAAGCTGTGTGATGATTGTTAAGAGTCATACAACTTGGCCAGTGACCTTTCAAAAGCTGACCTGAAATACACTGTTCTACAAAGAGGGTCACAGGCTCCAGCTTATAGCACTTTACCTGGGTTAAATAACGGGATAGCCTGCAATTTTTATAAATAGATTTGTGATCATATAACTTCTATATTTGCATTTTTAAGGTTCATTGATTATGCAGGTTACAGGTATGTACGTGTTTCGCACTTTCTGTTTAGATACATGTTCAAGGGATTCCACAGATAAGTGATCTACAAACTTTATATGGATAAGACCTGCAGTTTCTAGAAAAAATGCTACTTGCATTTCATGTTTTATTCCATATGTTTTTTCCAAGCTATATTTTAGAAACCAGTTAAATGTGCATAATGTATCTATCTATCTATCTATCTATCTATCTATCTATCTATCTATCTATCTGTCTGTCTGTCTGTCTGTCTGTCTGTCTGTCTGTCTGTCTTATCTATCTATCTATCTATCTATCTATCTATCTATCTATCTATCTATCTATCTATCTATCTATCTATCTCCACAAATAGCAATACAGTATACATGGATTTAGTTGTATTCTGTTTAATGTTCTACTCTTTAAAAGTGTCATGGATTGATGACTGTCATCACCTGTTAGACTCTTTGGAGACCTGACTTTAGGAAATGTAACCAGACGCTTTGCTGATGAATTTAAAAAAAAAAACGACAGAGCAAAGTGAAATGGGCCTAAGATGGTGTTCATCTCTTATCTCTTATTCATCCTTTACCAACACATGTCATCTGGGGGTCTTCAGTCAAATAAAAGAGGACCCTTGATAAAAGGGCTTAGCTGTCACTGTACCGGGTCTATAGGACCATGGACAAGGCAGCCACCTCTCTCTCCTGTTTTACATGAGAAGAAGCCATATGTGTGGAGGTGGGTATATTGACTCAACTTATTAACATTTACATATGCACCCCGACAGAATACAAGAAAGCAGATGTGTGCTTGCATATATATGTGTGTGTGTGTGTGTGTGTGTGCACGAAGTTGGGGACAAAAAGGAGAGGACCCAGGACCACTATTAAAGTGAAGCAGCTGGAAACCCTGAAAGCAGCCTTTACAGCAACCCCCAAACCTACCAGACACATCAGGGATCAGCTAGCATAGAAGACAGGACTCAAACTGGAGAGTGGGGGGATGCCACTAGGGTCTTGGAGGCAGTAATATTTTACAGATTGAAAGGGCAACAGCTGCCTGCAGCACATTTATAATAATTGAGATGTCAGTGTTGGGGGAATCAATTTTGTATAATGCTTGTATTTTAATGAAATATTGGTTAAACAAAACAAGAAAAACAATGAGTGTTCTTTTACTTTGTAAGTTTTTAGATGTCTGCAGTTCAGAAAAGGCCACTTAATACATTTAAAATATGCTACAGTAAATGGAAAAGAAACATATCACTGCACCCCATCTATATAGCACTGCACCCTATCTGTAGAGCTTACCCAGGAAATGTTAACTGCTAAAAAGCTACTATATCTTACCTCTTAAATGTAACTGCTGAAAAACTAGTATGTATTATGTTCCTCGCTGTCTAGTGTAATGTACCTGTGCTGTATGCTACCCCATGTATTATTCCATGTAATTTCCTGGGTCACCCCTGAAAAAGGGACCTTTGGGGCCCAGCGGGCTTACCCGGTTATGAAAATTTAATAAATAAATAAATAAATAATAAAATGTTTACCAGGATAATTGTTCAGGAATGCGACAATGGGGTTGGGGGTTGAACATAGTTCTAGTCGAACTGGATGCATTTGTTATTTGAACTGAGTCCAACAGGCTTCATACCACTTTCTGAAATAATTTTTATTAACAGCTTAAGAAAGTTAAGAGTGTTTGAGGGACCTGCCTTTAAACTGGATATTTGAACACAATCCTTATCCTCTTTTCTTTTACACAGTAACAGCAAGTAGCGACCCCAGGTTATCACCCTACTCTCAGGACCCTCTACAAGATGATGCAAAGGACTCAGTGCTAATATTTCAGATAAGGAAACAGGGATTAATGAGAATGATGATCAGAATTTTGGGGTGAAAAGGAGAGGAGCCAGGACCACCATTAAAGTGAAGCAGCTGGAAACCCTGAAGGCAACTTTTCCAGCAATCCCCAAACCTATGAGAGACATATCAGGGAGCAGCTAGCACAGAAGACAGGATTCAAACGAGGGGTGCCACTAGACACCAGAAATATAGTGACTCACTGCTCTCACTGCAGCCCAGAGCACGAGTTCCAGCTGTGGCTACAGAAGTCATTAAAGTCTCACTGTTCTCATACAAAGAATGAGGGTGAATGGCTTCTATCACTAAGGTGGGCACCTGAGATTTTGGATGCCCAGTAAAGGTATTTCTGGGCCTTATTGTAAAACACAAACATCAGAATCTAGCCAAACAGGGCCCATTTAGCTAGGTTCTGGTGATTATTTTTTAAAATGCCATAATTTTTATGTGTTTTCCATACTAACTAGTTTGCGGAAAAAAGCAACAAGATGGTGGTTCTCACGGCACAAAAAATGTTTCATGCTGGTGCATGCATGAGCAGTTCACTGGGATGGTAGCCTGAAGTGGAGCTCCAACAATTCCCATGCTTAATCAACTGGAAAAAAAACACCAGTGACCTGAACCAAGCAAAACATGGTCTGTCGAGGAGGAAAAAATCCACACTAACGAATGATCTAACTCCGGGGGTGATAATCTTGATAAGATATTAGCAGAAAACCACAACATACTGATTAGGCAACACGCAGCAGCAGAAGAAAATGGCAGGAACTGCACCGAGAGAAAAACTAGCGACCGAAAATACAATGGCGTCCTCTGAAAAAAAGCCATGTTACAACAAATACTAAAAGAAATTGCCTCCTTTAAATCTTCAGTGACCACTCTTGAAGAAAAAGTGCAAGCTCTGCCCCACTGGACCTCCGATGCTGAGATGTACCTAACTTACATAGATGAAAAGCACACAGGCCACTCAGTAAGGATACAAGAGCTTGTGAGGATGGTACAGTGCCTGTAGACCCATGCCAAAGACTCAGAAAACAGAAGCAGATGAAATAATCTCTGTTTTGTGGGCTTCCTTGAGGGTGCTGAAAATAGAGACCCATCTGCTTTTCTGCAAAATTAACTCCCCATACTACTAAAATACGAGTGGTGACACTGCCGAGAAATTGAGTGAGCACATCAAACACTGCACTGCCACTGAAAGACGGAAGCAGACCAAGACCCATCATTGTAAAGTTCCTGTGTTTCCCTGAAAAGGAAAATATTCTGAGCCTGGCATGGGAGTGGGGATCTCTGCACTGGCAGGGGCATAGGATCTACATCTTTAATGACTACTTGACTGAACTGGCTAACAAGAGAAAGAACTTCACAGATGAGAGGAAAATCTTTCAGGACCTACAAATTCAATATAGACTGCTATACCCAGCTTAGGTACAACTTGTCAGGAATGGCATTTTTAATGCATTTGAGACTTTGGACTAGGCAAAGGACTGTATAGCACAGAATTGGTCAGAGCAAGCACATCTTTCCAGGTCCAGTGTCCCCCCCCAACAACCTCGAGGTGGAGCACAGAACATGAGTAAACCCAATCGAGGTTCTGGGAACAGATATGGTCAGCTGGCATCCTTGCAGCTCACCGAAGGCATGGAGTGGCAAACATCGAAGGCCAAAAGGAAGCAATGAGGGAAGGCTAAACTGGTCAAGCAGAGAAGTCAACTGAGCCCAGGACATGAAGACTGCAGCAGAAACTCATCCATCACAAGCACGGAGTCAGCAGGGGAGCAGGCCTCAAAGCAACAAGAACAAAACCTGAATCCACAACCTCAGGGGTACCCCAATGATGGACAGCAAGATACAGACACTGGCCATCTCCAAGTTTTGATCATAAACTCTTGGGCAGAGGCAACAGTGACTCCATTGGAAGGAACCAGCAATGACCACCAACCTGAAGATTATTCTCCAGTCTGGAGCACCAAGCCTCCCAACCCATTACAGCAGGAAATATGAGAGGACACTTGAAGCCATATCGGAGACTTTGACCTCTGCAAGTATACTTCAGACTTTTTCTGCTTCTGTTGATTTCAACATGCTCTGCTGATATAGTTTTGCTCTCCCTCCTCCACATCAGACAACATGATCCCTTTCCAGTTTTACCCTCCCCCCAACCTACCACTCCCCTACAAACTAACTAGTGGCGACTGGAATAGATATTTGTTGTATAGGCAAGCTAAGGTATACAACAGGCATAGAATATGAAGTAGGGTGGTGAATATGAGGGTAAAACAAAATGCTGAAGAGATTAAGGTGGCAGGTCCCTTGTAGGAGTTCCAATCCACGGAAATTATGGGATCCTGGGACAACTACCACCGCATTGATAGCACCCTGCAGTCAATAAAAGACAGGGCTGCTGACATCTGGAGCTGAATATGGTGGCGTTTCCTTTGACTGGGTCAGATTGTGCTTGTGTGCAGCAGGTACTCCCCCTCTGAACTTTCCAACTTTGATCTTAATTACCTAATGGGGATTAGCTGTCACCCTCTCTAAGGACTTGTCATTTTGGGTATTTCTTTAATGTTTTATGTATATCAATATAAAATGGGAATCTTTTCCCCTGAGTGATACCTTGCTGTCTGGTTGTGGACTTGCTGGGCAAGGTGACATGCAGACTATGAGCTGACTTCTGGAAAAAGTCTTGCCACAGCAGTCCTACAGGAGAACATCTGCAGAGTTAAAAACTACTTGCCTTGTGAAATACTAGGCAAGCTTCATGATGGTGCGTACAGACTCTCCTGGTGAACTCCCTCACCCTAATGTTGCAGCTGAGCTATGTTACCAGGGAAATGTCAGAACATTTTTGCCATGCCACATTGTTGCAGGAATACCGCCAATGGGCAGCATGCATGGCTCGGATTTTCAGTTATCCTCAGCTGAAGTACCCTGTTGTGCTACACTGGGACAAAGATCCTAACACTCCATTTTACTCTCTTAGCAAAAACCATGTAATTGTGGCAGGTCTGAGATTTGAAATCAGATGCAATGGCCATAGAACTGGCTCCCCACCCACTCATACCTATTGGACTTTCACAGACATGGTTTCTAAGGACAGTTTCAATCACTTGAGGTCCAAAATCATTCCAGCCCCCCAACCCCCAGCTCAAAGTCTGATGTCCTCTTTAAAACCACTTTGCAGTGCTAGGGGGGTCTGTGCTGATCAGACAACAACCCAGCAGGTGGCAACCAATACGGCAACTGCCCTGCCTTGTGAAAACTTTAACTGCAGGACATGTCTTTTCCATCTCATACGGCCCTCACCTACCCTAGGTCTGGACTAAATGTTTCTGGCATTTCCCACAAATGTTGACCCCCCTTCCCCCACAGAATCTTCCTCTCTATCCATACTTTACCAGTAGTGCACTAACATGCTTGCATAATTTGGACCCGCTCTCAGGTGGCACAAACCCTGTGACTTACTGTTGCTAATTGTCCTATTGGAACCAAAGGGGAACAATCCAGGGGCTGAGGAGTGGGAAACCATTGGTGGCAAAACTGAACTGAAAAACCACTCTGCAGAGTCCAGCTTCAGTTACTGCTGATGTCACGAGAGGTCTTGATGAGCGAAGCCCACCATGGACACTGACATGGAAAGCATCGGCATCAGCAAGGGAAATGCTGTTCCCCTGACCTGTGTGATATAAGCATATGCTCCCATTTACAAGCATCATTCTTCTCCTTACCGCACAGAAGGAATGCTCAGATTTCTGAGGGCAATGCAATTCACCCTCTCAGACCATACCACTGGGCAGTGCTCCCCCCAGGCCAGAATAGGCTGGCAAGACCTCATGGGAGTGCTCACCACCTCTCTCTCCCCTTCTCCACGTGGTAAACCCCCCTCCTAGTTCCTCCTACTACTTGGAACATATGGCACCCCTGGAGCTGAGTTTTGAACCTCAGCTCCTCATGAGAATAAACCAAACATTACCTAGAGATTGCTGGTACACCCGTCCCTGAGGACCCCCCCCCCCTTGCTGGGCTTCCCAACCTCACCCCTCTATGACTGGGAGATGTTACCTAGTGGGACCAAGCACACACATCCCTTTAAGATGGGTCACACATGTCCAATGGCCAAGGTGGCTGACGTGAGGTGCTATAACCTCGATCAAAACAACCCAAAGGCCTCAAAAAGTTCCAACTATAGGAACACGGGTTGTATTGCTTTGTTAATAATATCTGTTATTGTTTAATTAGCGTTTCCTCATACATTGATGTTACATAGAGTTAATGCTTTTAAGGATTTCATGAATGTTTACCAGTTGTTTTTACAGCTGGATAGAAGAGTGTTTTGCACTAGACAGAAAATAGGAATGGAGCTGCACACACCACCATTTACAGTTATGACTAGGTTTAGTATCATCAGCAATAACACTAGGAAGAGAGCAATATTTATTTCCTTTGGACTATGGTGTAGTGTACTAACACCAACAGGTAGCTCTCTCAATAGTCTCTTAAGGGTATACTCTAGTGGCACAACCTCCCACTGGGAGAAGCTGACACTGGGAAAACCACTGGAAGCACATCCTCTGGTCACGGTATGACTTAGCTTTGAAAATGGCTAACCACAGTATTAAATGGATCTCTTAAAATTTCAAAGGCATACATACTTCTGAAAAAGGAGGAAAATCCTAGAGTTCCTTAAAAAGTAAGAGGTGGCTGTAGCCTTTATACAAAAAACTCATTTGTCTAAAAGAGAGACTAACAAATTAAGATGCAGCTAGGTTTCTCATGTTTATGGTTCAATATATAATACCAAAAGCAGGGGAGTGGCTATCCTTATACATAAGAAAGTCCCTTTTCAGTTATCTAAGGAGATCACAGATCCAGAAGGTAGATATGTTATTCTACAAGGGGTGCTGTCAGGACAGGAGGTGACTCTTTGTAACGTATATGGCCCGAATTCCACAGAGGCCTCCTTTTTCCAAACACTCTCCCAACACCTCTTAGAAATACAGAAAGGCTAGCTGATACTAGGAGGGGACATGAACACCCTACTGAATGAGTTTTTAGATAGGAGCAAAGCCCCCACTGGGCGCCCCCCCAACCTCTAAAGTGCTCAAGGGCCTGGCGAGAGAGCTAGGCCTAATGGATATATGGAGGTTGATATACCCCACCGGAAGGGACTACTCCTTCTCTGCCCCACACCAAACATTCACATAAATAGATTTGTGGCTTACACCAGTAGCCTGGATGGTGAATGTGATCAATGCCGAGATAGGGGCTACTGTCATCTCAGACCACTCCAAGTCTAATTCATCTGGCAACCACCATTGGCAGCTGGCAAGAACAGAGGCAGATAGAGGTTCAATACCACCACACTCAAAGATGTAAGTTTTTGTGCTAGTCTAAGGGAAATCATCAAAAGCTTCCTAAGGGATAATAAACCTGAGGGGTTTTACTATAGTGCTGCAACAGCACTTTCACTGACATCCCCCACAGCGATGGACACAATGCCAAGTGTTGGCATTGTGCCATCGGGGATGCCAGTGGATGTCTATCAGGGGGGATGTGCCACGAACCACCCATGTGGGGGGCTCCACCCCACACACACCCCGGTCTCTAAATATCTAAGTCCGAGTTGGAGTTGGACCGGGGGGGGGGGGTGAAACACCAGGAAACATACAGCCGGTGTCTTCCTTGCAGCAGCACAGTGACTCACTGCAGGAAGGTGATTTCTGCCACAGTGCTGGTGTTTGCGGTGCTTGTGCTGACCTTTTGTTGGCACACCAACCTAAGGACACATCAGTGGCCATAAGGTGGGATGCACTAAAGGCCTTTATCGGGGTAGCTGTATCAGCTACACCACCCACCTGTGCAAAACTAGAGAGCATGATGTGGCAGAATGTCAGAAAAAACTAAAAGAGTTAGAGAAGAGATTCAGAGACAGTCCTACAGCACCAGGTAGCTTACTCGTCGAGATAATGGGTCTTAGATAAAAGATCACTATACATTTGCACCGAAAGGCTGAATATGCCCTCTTTCAGCTGAAACAAACCTTCTAGGGTAAAAACAGGCCACCTCCTGTCATACAAACTGAAGAAAAGGCAGGAGTGATCCAGAAGTCTCTCTATTAAGAAGTGAGAAGGGTGACTCACACAAAATGAAGGTGAAATTAATCGTGAATTTCACACATTCTACAGCAGACTGTATGCCAATGAAGTGCAATCCACAAACCATGACCTGCAGCAATTCGTCAGTAAACTGCAGTTGCCCACTGTCATCCCGGAGAAGCTGGAATGGTTAGATAGACCCATAGAACAAGATGAGTTGGAAGAGGCCTTACAATTAATGCCAGTGGGGAAGGTCCGGGGGGCGATGGTCTGCCAGCAGAGTTCTTAAATGCCTTTCGGGATGTACTTACACACCCACTGCAGCCTGCATTATTAGAGGTGAACACAACAGGAATCTTGCCCGCCTCTATGAGGACCACCCAGATCTTGCTGCCCTAGTCAGGGAAAGACAACTCCCTCTGCAGCAGTTACAGGCCTATCTCCCTTATCACGGCGGACTGCAAGACATTTGCTAAACTACTGGCAAACAGTCTGAAATCCCTTATAGCTTACTTGGTAGAGGGGGACCAATTAGGCTTCATCACAGGCCGCAGAGGTAGAGATAATACCAGATGATTCATCAACTTACTTTGAAAATTGAAATCAGCCAACCCTTGAAATCAGCCAACCCTCTTCTCTCTTGATGCTGAAAAAGCATTTGACAAGATCAAATGGAAGTACTTATTTGCTGCACTGGCAGCCTTTAACATAGGCCCAGCATTTAGGTCTTGGGTACAGATCTTACATAATGGGGCTTCAGTGGAGGTTATTACAAATGGCAAAGCCTCCCTTCCTTTCCAGCTTCACAGGGGAACACCACAAGGCTGTCCATTGTCACCTCTTTTATTCATATTGGCACTTGAATCACTTTTACAAGCTATTAGGCAGATGCCCAAAATAACAGGAATGTCCCTGGGCGGTGAACATAAAACATTGGCATATGCAGATGACATATTATTATTGCTCATGGACCCTGCCAGATCTATATCTAGTTTGTTAACCCTGATTGATCAATATAGTCATCTCTCAGGGTATAAACCTAATAGGGCTATGTCCCAGTTCCTTGCCTCTGCCCCAATGACAGCAAATCTCTCAGGCAACCCATGGGGCTTACATGATGCACAGTATGCCATAGACTACCTGTGCCTAAGGTTCCATCAGAACCTTGCACAACTAGGGCAGGAGAACCCGTCTTCCTTAACAGCTGAATTAAAGAAGAAGCTACAGCACTGGAAACATCTTCATATCTCCCATCATGGGAGAGCCCAAGCCTTCAAAATAATTGCAGACCCCAAAATCCCGTATGTGCTAGGCAACCTTCCACTTCAGATTGACAAAAAGTTGATCAAGTTGATCCACTCCAAAAGCAAGACCTTCTTTTGGGTCCCTGGACCCACCCCATATCAGTTGGACAAAATTGACCAAAAAGTTTCAGTGTGGAGGACTCAAGCTTCCTGATTTTCACTATTGCAACATGTGCATAATCTGCTACAACTTACACAGACTGCACCAAGGGGCACACGGACCCCCCCCAAATGGGTAGAATGCAAAGTGCATGTAGTTGGAGGTCCGCTAATTACAATAATCCAGTTCACTTCTCCACTGAAGCAAACTCCCTTACCTCCCATGGTCACACACACTCTCTACAAACCTGGAGGAGATTCCAAAACCTGGCTAGCTGATTGCTGGAAAAAGCAAACTACTTTCCCCTCTGGGATAATCCCTACCTGAAAATAGGAGGAAACCCAGTAAAGTCCAGAGACTGAGCAAAAGCAGTTATTAACTACCTAGCTGATATCATGCATTCCTCTCTGAACACCCTAAAAAACTTTCACCAACTTCAGCAAGAGTACAACCTTCCCAGACAACAACCCTGGAGATACTTATAAATCAGACATGTCCTCCAGCAACTCCTGGGACAAAACCTAGAGTGTAAGGGGCAGAATCACCTAGATATTATCCTGTAGTCCGGTGCTGGGAAAGTGGTTAAGAATAGCCTCATATTCAACTACTTGCTTACCCTCTCCCCTGATCCTAACACTAGAGTCAGACAGAGGTGTTAGGAGGAACTAGAGCAGGAGATTACTCCCAAGGTATGGGGCAATTGCTGGAGGTCAGTCCAATTTGCCATCAAAGACACTCAAAACAAATTTACACAATTTAAGGTCTTACACGGGATCACCCCCCCCCCAAAAAAAAACTACATGCATGGGGCATGGATAACTCTTGGAGATGCCCATCTGGAGGTGGGACTATCACTCATATTTTGTAGTCCTGTTAGACCCTCTCGCCCTTCTGGACAGCTGTGCAAAACATTTGCAGTGATGCACTGTCCAGCAAGGTTACACTCACACCCACACTGGTAATGTTAGGCTTTTATCCAGACTCCCCTCAGGGAACACGGTTAAAAACAGAGAAGAAAAAGTGTCTTCTAGGGGCTCTTACAACAGCAAAAAGAATACTCCTCAGGCACTGGAAGAAGCAAGCTCCCCATCAACTCAGGAATGGCTAGAGGAGTTAGAAAAATCAGCAAGCTATGAAAGGGTCCTGCATGTACTGTAGTTCAGAATAGAATGCAGACCTACACAGACATTTGGGGTCCCTATTTAGCCTCAAGATATTGTAAAGTTCCCGTAAACAGTACTTTCCCCCTCTCAGAGCAAAACCCCAGCCTGCCATGAGGAGATGAATTATAGATTAGGTTAGTGGGTAACAGCTAGCACCAGTTGCCAGATGATCCTCATTACATCCAATACACCTAAGTAAGTGCTAGGGGGTGTAGTCAGATGTCCCCCTGCACATCACACATTAATCTGAAACTCAGACTGGTTTCAGTACCACATTGCTCCATTGCTGTTTCTTATACAGTCATGATTGTCTCAGTAGATATAGCGCTGCCTCATCATCTTTTTTCTTAGTCTTGTAGCTTACATCCAGAGTAAGGTTTGAATGGAGGCATAAATGACATGCATAAGTTGTGTAATGCAGGATTGTGACATACTTTATTAATTCTGGATTTCTCCTCATATTTTGTAATACTCTGTTTAAATTGTTTACTTAGTCTATTCTTCCAAAGGAGAAATCCTGGCTAGGAATTTGTTGTGCTTACATTTGAGTTACTTGTTAATATGTTAACATAAGAGAAAAAGCTTAATAAACTTTGAATTTTAAAAAAAATGCTTCGTTCTGTGCCAAGCAAGTGGCGAGAAACTAAAAAAGGGTCCTGAGACATCCAATTTTTTCATTTCACACCAGACTGTTGTCTCAAAAACCCTACTGTGCATGCTCAGAACAGAAAATTCAAAACTTTAAAGCCTTATAGCTCTGGAACCGTTTAATATTTTTTTCACCAGACCTACCAAAGACACTACCTTAGGACATGACACATGTCCCCTGCAAGTTTGGGGACAAATTCCAATGTAGGCTGCAGGTGAGAGCAAATAAAAAACAAAAAAAACAAGTTCTGGCATTGCCATTATGACTGTAAATGCATTAACTAGATAAGGGTGTTTCATGGGCTTAAACATGAACATGAATTGCCGTTGCATACATTAACTGAATCAAAGTACGGTACATTGAGAAAGGGCAGATATAGAAATAATGCCACTGTCTGTATTACAGTTTCCTACTGTATATGTTTCACATTTTACTCTATGCACTGTTATAGCAATCAACTCAACAGAACTGGACCATCATATACATGAAGGTACTGTACCTAAATTGCAAACACTGCTGTGACAATTATATGTTGTGACAAGGTGGAAGATAAACACAATGTTGAGACATGTTTAGGAAGACATTTGATATGTTTAATTGATTTTTTTAGAGATTGCTAGTATCGCACGTGTAATTAGTATAATATAAAAGTGCATATACCCAAATATCAATGTAAATCTTACACATTTCATTACAAGTCGTTCTCTTGAAGGAAGATCTTACTGTACAAGGCCTAAAAATGGGTGTGAGATAAAAGTAAACTGGGGTAGGTGTGTTATTGAGGGTATTGCATAGTTTATCTTTTACTGCTGCTCCACCCTAGGCACACACAATATGAAAATCAAGGGAGTCACGTGATGCAGTGCGCGTAGCGGCTGTGCTTTCCGCGAGCTCCGCTACCCGATCCCAAATATTACACATTCGACCCATTTATTTGCGGTTTTGAGGTTGTTTAATTGTGCAGATAAGGATCGCGAGCTGCCAGGGACCTGGTTAAGACGACGCATGGAAGAAGAAATGAGGAAAGCGCCGCCGAGACATACCCTCCAGCCACCCCCGAGAAGGCCGCAAAGAAATCTAAGGCCCGGTTCTCCAGTTGCAGCATAGGAGAGGAAGCAGGGCAGAGGAACCATTAACCTCATGAAATTTTTGGCGGAATTTCTGCCATTCAAGGCAACATTAGATGATATGGCCTGTGAAATCAAATCTCTTTCCACTACCATGGAGGATTTAAATCGGAAGATCTCTGATAATTTTGTAAGAATTAAGTCGTTGGAGACCTGTAGGGATCAGATGGAGCCACTATAAATGCTTTGCAACTGAAAATTAACAGGATGGACTCTAAGTTAGAGGATCTCGAAGGAGAAGCGCAACAACATGGTGATAATTGGCTTGCCGAGAAGGTTGAAGGTTCGGATCCTGTTAAGTTCATACAGAAATTAATCATGAAAGTAGTGGGGCCCTCGCCCTTTGGTGCTACATATTATTGAGCATGCACAGAGCCCCGCCCTTTACCACCTCCGGGGACCCCAAGACCATTTATTTTTCACTTCCTGAACTATCAAGAGCGCCAGCTATTTATGGCCAAGGTCAAGGAAGATAAAGAATTATATTGGGAGGGGGCGAAGCTGAGAGTGGTGCAAGATCTCCCATTTACAGTGAGGCAAAGGAGGGCTGCATTTCATGTGGTGGTTAAAAAGCTGATAGCAGCTGAGGTGAAATTCCGCATGGCATACCCTGCCAGGCTCCAGGTGAAAATTCAAGATGAATGGAAATCCTTTGAGTCGTCGGAGTCAGCGAAAGAAGCTTTACGGAAGGCCCTACCTGCTTTATTTAAGGACCCATGAACATGTGCACCACTAGGGTGCTTGCAGCATTTCTTAGGGGGGCTACAAGTTTTTCTTTTTGGGTCTATCTGGATGTCTGATAACCTGAAGGCCTGTGAAGCCTGATCAACCTGGACCTCTAGGGGATTATGGATTTAAATTCTCATCTAGGGGGGTGACATTTCAGCGGATACAATGGTTGCATGTTACTCTGGTTTTCCTTTTATCTTGTATAATACTGTGCAAGATTATTTCCATAAGAGAGCGGTTTTAGGAGGGTGCTAATCTGGCAGCAATGTATATGTCGGACTGCAACAGAGTGGGGTCATATCCTAATTTCAATGCTTAATGTTTTTGGGGGCGGGATGTGATCGGAGGATGAGCCGAGTGTCCTGGGATCACTGGACCAAGCAGAGTATGTGTGGGGGTGGGGTTATCTGGGATTGTTGGGCTGCAGTAGTTCTTTTTTATGGGTTATGGGGGTGGTGGGAGGGTTCTATGTTTAGAGGCACTGCAGTCAGGAACTTGGTTTGTTGTTTTGGCTCATTATCATAAGGTTGCCCAACTAGAGTTAATAATACTGTTGTTATATTAAGGTTGATATGGATACTTTGATTTGTACCAAGTTTTTCACTTGGAATGTGAAAGGAGCTCGACTTAGCGACAAGCAATATAAAATTCTTAAGCACATAGAACTTACCGAGGCAAAAGCAGTGTTTCTTCAAGAAACACACTTGTTGATATCTGAAGCTCATTCTATGAGGAAGCTGCAGATGGGCCAGGCCTTTGCTTCTCAGGGCACCATGCAGAATAGAGGAGTTATGCTCCTTCTGCATAGATCTTTACCATTCAGGCCATTACAAATAATTCAGGATAAAGAGGGGAGGTATGTTTTGGTGAGAGGAAGTTATCGAACATAGAAATGTTATGGGGATCTATTTATGGTCCCAACCTGGATACTCAGGACTTTTTGTAAGTTTGCTCAAGGCTCTGTTACCTTTGCCCACCTTCCTGTGGTTCTGGGTGGGGATTTCAATCTGACCTTGGATCCCCTCCTGGACAGATCCAGTAAATCCCAGGCTCACTTAGCAACGCTTCGTGCACTGTCAGGTGCTAGATCAACTTGGGCTGGTTGATATCTGGTGGGTACTCCACCGGACTCAGGAATTTACCTTTACGTCCCCTGTACATAGGACATCTTCCCGTCTGGACTATGTTTTTGTTTCTAGATCTCTTCTCAGTGGGGTCCTTAAGTCTGAGATTCTACCTGGGCCTATCTCCGATCATGCAGCCGTAATGGTGGCTATCTCAATGGCATCCTTAATGAAGAGAGGGAGCAGGTGGAAATTTAATAATCAAGACGGTTAAATTTATATCCGAGCAGATTGAAGAATTTATTCAGAATAATTCAATCAATGAGGTTCGTCCAGATATTTTCTGGGGGGCCCTTAAGTCTTATTTAAGGGGAATTCTAATTGGTTTTACAGCGGGCAGGAAAAAGGAAAGAAATAGAATTATGAAGGAACTTCTGGTTCGTATTAGAGGCCTGGAGGTGGATTCTGCCAACCAGTTCAGCAGGGATAAGGAAGAGGAGTTGATTAAGGCCAGAGATGCCTATCTCAAGTTGTTGGGAGAGCAATCAAATTGGCATTGGTTAAGACAAAAGCTAAGTACATCGATCAGGGTGAAAAGCCTGGGAAGTTGTTGGCAAGATGTCTCTCTCAATTAGAATCCTCTAGGTTGATTGAGGGAATTGTTTCTGACGAGGATGGTCTGGTCAAAACATCTCCGGCTGAGATTGCTCATCTTTTTTGTCAATATTTTGGGAATCTTTACGGGAAATGTCAGCCACCTTCAGAGCACCAGATAAGGAGGTTCTTTGAGGGTTTTGACATGCCCGCTCTCACTGAGTGTGAGAGGGTTCTCTAGTGCAGATATTTCCTTAGCTGAGGTGGAACTGGCCATTAAGAGCTTGGCTAGATAAAACCCCAGGGCAGACGGTTTCTCGTCCAACTTTTATAGAAAGTTTTCCGCCCTTTTAGCCCCCACCTCCTCAGACTGTTCCGCCATATATGTGCTGGAAATGAGGTGGAGAAAGTATTTTATGAAGCTTTCATTGTTTTGCTTCCCAAACCTAATAGGCCAATTATCACCCAGCTAGTTATAGACCCATATCGCTTCTTGAATTGTGATTTAAAATCCTGGCTAAGGTATTAGCGACCGTATTAATAAAGTGTTGCCTAGACTCATAGGGAGTATGCAAGTTGGCTTTATGAAGGGTAGGTCATCGATTGATCATTTTAGAACTCTGGCTCATGTCTTCGGCCTCCGAGGAAGCCACCCATCCATGGCGCTGGTCTCCTTGGACACCGAGAAGGCTTTTAATAGGGTCTATTGGGTATTTATTTGAAACTATCGTGAGGTTCGGGTTCCCTGAGGAGTTTTTAGGATGGTTAAGAGCCCTTTATTCTAAGCCGCCTGCTAGGATCAGTTGTAATGGGGTTATTTCTAACTCCTTTCCGTTATCGTGGGCACAAGACAAGGTTGTCCATTGTCCCTCTTTATTCAATTTGTACTTGGAGCCTCTGATTAGGAAGATACTTCATGAGAAGGAATAGAACCCATTGAGATAGGGATTTCCCATTAAGGTTACTGCCTATCGGACGACCTGCTGATCTATATACACGACCGGTTAAGTCTATCCCTATATTACTGGAGCGTACTTAAGGGTTTCGGTCAAATTTCCAATTATAAGATCAATCCTAATAAAACTGTGGTTTACCCTCTTAATTCCAGGTTATTTAAGAGGAAGTAATGGATCTGGGGCTTAAATGGAGCCCTAACTCCTTTAAATATCTGGGTTTAGTTTTAACTTCGTGAGGCGTCTCCGTCAGTTAAATTTGGATCCCTTAGTTCATACCATTAAGCATGATCTTAAACGAGGGATCAATATCCCTGTCCCTTTGGGGTAGAATTGGTATAGTGAAAATGAATATTTTCCCAGGCTTTTTACCCAATTAGCAGATTGGATATATTCCTCTCCTATGTGGTTTAAGAACCTTCATACCATGATTGCTGATTTTATATGGAAGCATAAAAAGTCCAGAATGGCGTATTTCAAGCTGGCTGCTCCTAAAGAGTTTGGGGGATTAAGGCTACCCCATTTTGGTTTATATTGGTGGGCTACACAATTGAGTAAATATAGTAGATGGGCTCAGTTAGATGTGGCGCCCAACCCGGAATATGCTCCGTTATGGTTGGAGATAGAAAGGGCCTATATCAGCAAGTTTGGGATTAATCCTAGGGCCCTTTTCTTTATATCTCCTAAAGCTCTACCATTGGCTCTGAAAGGGTCCCCTATTGGGGTGGCGGTTAGGTCCCATCACCAGCTATGTAGATTTCTTAAATATAATCACTTAAGGGATAGGGAGCAGCCTGTGTGGGGGAATCCGCATTTCCTGATTGGTGGGAGGGTGATTAAACCTGGATGGTTGGAGAATTTAAAGGACTGTTCCCTGGGGGACTTCTTTGATACTAGCGGTGGCATAATTCCAGCGCAGACTCTGATTGCTAAGTTTAATTTGTGCAATAAGGACATTTTCAAAGTGTTGCAGATTAGGCATGTTTTATTACAACAGGTGGGCCGGACTGGGAACAAGCGCCCTCTGTTGATTTTCTGGGAGGATATGTCCCCTTGTTGGGACACAGCAGGTGATTTCAAGTTGTATGTGGTATTGTTTCAACGGGCCTGCGCTGGAAAGGTTGCATCGTGTACTTACTGGAATGGAATGTTTCCAGACCTTTCTTTAGACTGGAAGGGTATCTGGATAGCTTGCCATAAGTATTTGAAGCATGATCAACTTAGGCTCTTACAATTTAAAGTTATACATAACATGTATTATTCACCTCAGAAATTGCAGAGCCTGGGATTGTTAGATGATTCAAAATGCTACAGGTGTGGGATGGGTTCAGGAGACCTGTTACATATATTTGGCATTGCCCTCTGTAGCTCCTCTATGGAATGAGATTCAACGTAAGTTGAACCCACTTCTAGGTCTGGAAGAGTTGTTTAGGCCTGAAATTTGCATACTGGGTGACATGACTGCTGTTACTGTTAAGAAAAGGAGATTTTACATTTCTTTGGTTGCTGTCTCGGTTAAGAAACTTGTGCTTAGGCATTGGAAGGACAGGTTTTGTTCCTCTTACAAGGAATGGCTAAGTGAGCTCCTGGCTTTTTTAAGGTTGGAAAGAATGATTGCTATTATGCATAACAATCTACCTTATTTTGAAAAGATCTGGGGGCTGTTTGAAATTTGTTATTCTAACTAGTTCCTAATGCTATTGTGGTTTTATTTAACTTATTGAGTGTGCCTTGGGTGGGGTGGGGGTGGGTGGGGGTTAGGGGTGTTTTTTCTGGGGGAGGGAGTGGGGGATTTAGGGTATTGGGGATGTACTCAGGGAGTTTAGGTAGTGGGGTAAGGCAGAGTACTCTAACTGTTTGTGTTGGGGCATTATTAATGTATCTGTATATGTAATGTCGATGTCCTGCTATTACTCACTCTGCTGGAAAATTAATAAAGTTTAAATGGAAAAAAAAAAACAATATGAAAATCAACAACCCCTTGATATGAAGCAATAGGAATAAGTACAAGGACAGAAACAAGTAGGTGACTGAGTAAGTGGGTAGACAAGCATGAGTGTGGTAAGTCAAATAACATTTCAAAAAGTCTCACTATTATAATTCATTTTTTACAAATGTGTCTGCACAGTTGACAATTTTTGTAAAAAAAATAACAATGGGAGTTATTCCACATATGTCCACAGGTGCCACTCATACAGATGGAGGGATTTGAGGCCCAGATGCACCAGTCTGCCCTGATCCTGAGTCAGAAGATCATGATGGAGAGACAGAGGTACTGGGGCTTCCATTGATAGCTGTTGAAGCAGAAGGAACCAAATCTGATGAGGCCAAAGAGGGGCTATTAGAATAATGTGAGCCCCTTCTGCCTGTAGCTTCAGGAGAACCCTCTGAAGCACTGGGAAGGGAGGAAAGGCATACAAGAACCTCCCTGTCCAGCAAAGAAACAGCACATCTCACAAGAAAACACCACTCCCAGGAATGAGTGAGCAAAAATTGGGTAGTTTTGCATTGGATGGAGAGACAAAGAGGTCTATCTCCGGCTGATCACCACTTGATTTAGCTCCCACTCATGAGCCCTGAGAGTGGTGTGGCTAAGACTGTCTGCCAGGACATTGCTGATGCCTGACACATGGACAGCAGTCAGGTGGAGGTCATGCTGGACTGCCCAGTACCACACTCGCATTGCTTCCTGGCATAGAGGGTACAAGCAAGTGCCTCCCAGTTTGTTCAGGTACCAGACCACAGACATATGGTCAGTCTGAACCAGGAGTGTCCCCAGACATATAAGAGGCTGGAAGGCCTGGAGGGCATACAGCACTGCCCTCATTTCTAACACATTGATGTGTAGAGATGTTTCCAGCTGAGATCATGTTCCCTGGGCCTGATGGTCTCCTAGGTGGGATCCCCAGCCTTGACATGAAGCATCCATTGTAAGGGTCATGGTAGGAACAGGGGGTTGAAAGGGGAACCCCATGGAGGGATTGGACAACTTCTGCCACCAAAGAAGATCCTTCTTCATGTAGCCGGACACTAGGACCCTGTGGTCTAGGTTGTCCAGCCACTGATCCCATTGGACACAAAGAGTCCATTGTGCCACCCTCATATGTAGTCTGGCTAGACAAACTGTATGGATTGCAGCTGCCATCAGCCTGAGAAGAAAGTGGATCAACCGGGCTGTGGTCCAGCGTGAGTTGGCCACTAATCTTGCCTGTTCATGCAGGGTCTCCACTCTGTCCAATGGGAGGAAGGCCCTGCCCTGGACCATATCCAGCACCACCCCAAATGAATTGAAAGCACTGGGAGGTGAGAAGTGGGACTTGGGATAGCTGGCAGTTATTCCAAGTCTGGAAAAGAGGTCCAGGGTGAAGGAGAGGGACTCACTCAGACTGCTCTGTGATACGAACATATAAACATATGAAAATGTCAGCAGAAGCAAGCCTATATGGTCTATCGAGTCTGCTTGAATGTGCAGCTAGTCTCTCAACTTGCAGCTGCCCCACCCTCCTCCCCTCCTCATCTTAACACCCCCCTTACCCTGTCCCAACCCCTCTTAAAGCTACCCACCATACTACAGGAAACTACCTCCTCTTGCAGAGTATTCCACCTGCCCACCACCCTTTCTGTGAAACAATGTCTCCTGATATCCTTCCTGAATCTTCCCCTCTCCAATCTCAGCTGATGACCTCTCACATCTCTCCCTGTTCTAAGCTGGATGATCCCTTCTGTATTAACCTTATTAATCCCCTTCAGGTATTTAAAGGTTTCAATCATATCCCCCCAATCCCTCCTCTACACCAGGGAGTACATGTTCAGCTCACCCAATCTATCCTCGTAGTACTTTCCCTCCAATCCCTGGATCATTCTTGTCACCCTACATTGCACCCCCTCCAACAATTTGATATCCTTCTTCAGGAACAGGTACCAGTACTCCAGGTGAGGCCTGACCAGGGATCTGTAGGGGGGAAGGATCACCTCCCCATTCCTGGAGGAGATTCCCCTCACTATATACCCCAGCATTCTAGTGGCCTTTGCTGCCACCTTCTTGCACTGAGCAGAGTTGTTCATGCTGCCCATTATAACCACCCCCAGATCTTTTTCCTCCTCTATGCTTTCCAGTTGCACCCCTGTCAGCTGATAGCTCCTCCCCTGGTTCCTCGCTCTGAAGTGCAGTACCTTACACTTCTTGGCATTGAACCCCAGCTGCCATGTTTATGACCACTCATGTAGTTTGGTCAGGTCCTCCTACAGCCCCTTCCACCCTTCGATGTCATCCACCACTGCTCCCATCTTTGTATCATCAGCGAATAGACTGATCCTACTCCGGACCCCTTCTGAGATATCTGCTATGAATATCTCGAACAGAACTGGTCCCAGTACTGATCCCTGTAGCACCCTGCTCAACACTTCCCTTGGTGATGAGAGCTCCCCCTCCACCACCATCACCCTCTGCTGCCTTCCATTCAGCCAGTTGACGATCCATCTGACCTTCTTTGATCCAACCCCTATGTATTCCAGTTCCCCCCAGCCTCCATTGCAGCATGGAATCAAAGGTCTTGCTGAAGTTCAAATATAGCACATCCACGGCATTGCCCTTGTCCAGTTCCCTGGTCACCCAGTCATATAACTTGATTAGATTTGTCTGGCAGGATCTACCCAAAACAAGCCCATGTTGATGACTGTCCTGGAGACCATTGTCCTCCGAGAAGGTCTCTAGCCTTTCCTTTAGGATTGTCTCCATGAGTTTCCCCACAATCGATGTGAGGTTCACTGGCCTGTAGTAGCCTGGTTTGTCCCTGGGGCCACTCTTGTGAAGGGGCACTACATGGGCCATCCTCCAGTCCTGTGGTATGCATCCTGTGTCCGGAAGGTATTGAACAGGTCAGTCAGTGGTCCTGCCAGGATATCCACTAGCTCCTTGAGTACCCTAGGGTGAATGCCATCTGGTCCTGGTGCCTTGTCCACCCTTAGTGCCCTCAAGCCCCCCTAACCCTGTCCTCCATAATCCCTACATCAGTCACCCTCTCCCCTCCACTACCGCCCCTTCTCTCCCCTTGGGGTATCTGCACCCCTTTCTCCTCGGTGAACACAGAATGGAAGTATTAATTTAATGCCTCTGCCTGTTCCCCCCCCTTCCTCCACCCAGCCTCTGTCCTTCCTAATCCTCACAATCTGATCCTTGTTCTTCCTTCTTTCTCTAATGTATCTGAAGAAGTCCTTCTCTTGTTCCTTAATACCCTGTGCCAGTCTCAGTTCTCTTGAGGCCTTGGCTGCTCTGACCAGCTTGGTAACCTCCCTGGACTTCTTCATGTACTCATCCTTGTCAACCTCCACACCCACTCCAATTTCTTTATCTTCCCAAATTCCCTTCTCTTGGCCCTTACTCTCTCCATAACCTCCTTAGTCAACCAACTAGGCTTCTTTGCCCTTCCCTTCTTACTCTGTGTCTTTGTACACATCTCAGTGGCCTCCTTCAGCTCTCATTTTATAATGTCCCACTTTTGACTAGCATCCATGTCTTGATGAATGCCTGCCAGATGCGCGCCCAAAATTTCCCCATCCTGTTAAAGTCTGCCCCTTTAAAATCAATCACCCTGGTTCCCATACCCTGTTCTCCTACTCATATTGCGCGTGAACCACACCGAGTGGTGGCCACTCCCAGCCAGAGGGTCCTCCACCCCCAGAACCCTTATAGCCTCCCCATTTGAAAGTACCATATACAGAGTCCTCCCTAATCTAGTTGGCTCATGTACCAATTGTACCAGGAAGCTGTCCTGAAATGCCTATAGTACGACCTGGTCGCTCGCACTCATGGTGGCTTGAGTGCTCCAATCCACCCCAGGTAGGTTGTAGTCCCCCATCACCACTGTGTTTCCCTTCCTACAGATCATCTTGATTTGCTCAGCTAGCTCTCTGTCCAGCTCCTCCCCTTGTGCTGGGGGTCTGTATACTATCCTCAGTGCCCTCCATCTTGAGTCCTGAAACTGTACCCATAGGGCCTCTGCACTGCCTTCCTCCCCCTCCTCCCTTATACATTTTATCCCTTCTCATACATAGATTGCCACACCCCCTTCCCTTTAGCCCTACCCTTTCTGAATATTCTATACCCTGGGATCATCATATCCCAGTCCTGGTACTGGGTAGCCCATGTTTCTGTGATGGCCACAATGTCGGCCCCTCTCACTGCCAAGAGTGCCTGCAGCTCAGCTGCCTTATTGCCTAGGCTCCTTGCATTCAACATGGCCACCCTCCACCATGTTTCCATCTTTGTCTTCCCTGGGTCCCCCCATGCCCCTACTCTGACTCCTCTCCTGTTATCTTGGGGGATAAGCTTGTCAGGCTCCCCTCTCTGGGTCCTCTGCCTACCATCTATTCACTCACCATCCCCCACCTAGTTTAGACTCACCTTTGCTGATATGTACCCCTTTTTCCCCTGTTTTAATATTTCCTTCCCCTCCACTTTTAAGTGTAGCCTGTCTCCTGTGTATAGATCGCTGTTGTCCCAGGTTCCTCCCCATCCCCCCACTAACCCGTGCCCTCTGAATTGACACCACTCCCCTAGCCATGAGTTGAATTCTCTAATCCTCACTTTCCTCATTGTACTCATGCATGACACTGGGAGCACCTCTGAGAAGGACCCCTATTATCCCAGCTCCTCACACACCCTTCTTAGTTGCTTGATCCTCTCCCTTACCACCTCCACCATCTTCCCCACCAGGTTGTTCGTACCCACATGCACCACAAGATGCAGTTTCCTCCTGCTCCTCCTTGCGCACTTCAGAATTGACTGCCCCTCCCTGCCCACCATTAACCCAGGTATAGCCTCCACCCATATTCAACTGTGCCTTTCTCCCTTACTGCCCCATCTTACCCCTTTTTAGTATGGAATCCCCCAGCACTAATATCCCCCCTCATTATTCCTTATTCCTGCCTCCACCCTGCTACCAAGGTAGCAATTTCTGGAATCCGCCCCCTTTGTAGCTATGCCTTCCCCTACAGCCCCTGTTCCCCAACCCCAACCTGTCCCCTCCTCCCTCCTGCTACTTCACTAACCTCCACAACCCTCATCCTCAGTGGACCCCACCCTCTGCCTTTCTCAACTCCCTCCTAGCCCTGTTCTCCTCTCCCTCCTCACCGCTCCCTTGGCCCCTCTTCCCCTGTGACCCGCCCCCATTAACCTTGACTTCCTCCAACCTACTTCCATCCCTTTTGCCTGCCCCACCAACCCCCTCTCCTGCACCCCTTGGTGATCCTTTCCCCCCTCCTCCAAAGTTGCCAGGACTGCAAACCTATTTCCCACCCCCACTGCCTTGCTGTGTGTCTGTTCTTCCCTTCTGCCTGCATCCCTCCTTACAGTGCCAGGCCTTGAATTCAGTTTGCTCCCATGCATACCGCCCCTCTCTCAACCTGATTTTCCTCCCAAGGGGTTCCCTCATGTTACCCTCTTTGGGGTGACCCTCTTTCCTCAGATGTTCCTGGTCCCCAGTTCAGTTTACGCCCTCCCTTTCTCTTGGCCCGAAGCTCCTCCCATGTGATTCCCTCATGTTATCCTTTTGGGGTGACCCTCTGGCCCCAGTAGCCCCCCTCCCTCTTCCCATCTTCTCCAACTCCCTACCCAGCTACAGCACCTCCTCCTTGAGCCTTCTCAGCCTGAGACAGACTGGACGTCCCCTAAACTTCCATAGGATGTTCATCCAAACCTCCACCCACAGCCATTACAGCTCACTATCCTACCTATGTTCAATCAGTATTTAGCTCACAGGAAATGGCAGTACCACAGGAATACAGTATTACCAGTAATTTTTTCAACTAGTACTATTTGTACTTTTTCACTAGTCCTGCCTCCATGAGGAACTTACAGGACAGTAAATGAAAAGAACATCGCACCACCTTTGTTTCTCCCTGATCCACCCCCCAAAATCAAACTATCAGAAAATAAAAGGAAAGAACACAGTGCCACTTATTTCTTGCCTGCCTATGATACCTTACCTACTAAATGACTCACACTTGTAAAAATAGTGTCCTATGTCAAACACAACTTAAACTGCCCCTACAGAAAGTGTCATATGCCAACATACACTTTAAGAAGCCCCACTCCTGCCCTCCCCCTGTGCAAACAAAGTAGTGCCAGACAGACTCACCATCTGCATTCAGCCAGAGTCACTGACATCCATGTAGCTTCCAGCTACTTCCTATTCCCCTCCTGTGTTCATGCCTTCCCCTAGAAGGTGGCACCTTCTGTTGCACTCCAGCTCCTGGCTCCTTGCTGCTCCTTGAACCTGGCACCTCCCACCTCAACCATTTAACAGAGGTTGGGGCTGGGGTGTGTGGATGGGATGAAATCCCTCCTGCTGAGGGCTTTCTCCCTGCCTGTGTTCCTGCTGCTGCTCTACAGCAGCTCCTGGCTCCACAATGCTGCTCGTTGAACATCCCGTCCATTCAAGTTCACACCCAGCCCCCCACATGCTACCTGTGGCTGTAAGCCTGCTGATCCTGCTCTTTCTGGTCCCCCAACACTGCTAGTGGCACTTTCAGCTCTACCAAGCTCCCACCTTGATGATCTGTGGAAGAGTGACTGGGCCCAGCTCTTTAAAGCCCAGTCTCTCATTTGAATCACTTGCTGCTCGGCCTGATTGGCTCCTGATCCAGCGTCCTGATTGGTTTCCCTAGCTCATCCCAATTGGCCTTCCTTGCACTGGGAAATCCATGAGTCAAAATAGGGAAAACACTCCTGAAATCTCTCCTCCTTAGGGCTTTCTCCCTGTCCTTACTCCTGCTGCTCTGTGGCAGCTCCTGGCTCTTCAATGATGCTTGCAACACTTTCTGCCTATCCAAGCACACACCCAGCTCCCCCAACACTGCCTGCAGCAGTAAGCCAGCCAATGCATCTCTCTCTCTCTCTGGTCCCCCGACACTGCTAGTGGCACTCACCGCTTCCCAAGCTCCCACTGGATGGTCTATGATGGGGCTGACAGAAGCCAGTCATTCAGATACAGGCACAGTTAGATCCCTCTGCAGCACAGGGCTGCAGCCACCACTGCTAGACACTTGGTAAAACCCGAGGTGCTCAGGATAAGTCAAAAGGGAGAACCTTGAACAGGTACTGTTCCCCCTGGAAGGGGGAAGAACTTAACTGGAGACATTGCAGAGGGGGTCAAGAGTAAGAGCAGCCTTTTCACAGATGATACTAAGATTTGTGCAAAAGTGGACAATGAGGAAGGGAGGCAAGCACTCAGGGAGGATCTAGCTAAACTCAAACACTGGTTTAGGGAGTGGCAATTGGGGTTTAATGCTAAGAAGTGCAAGGTCATGCACCTCGGAGCAAGAAATCCCAGGACCAGCTACTGGCTGGGGGAGTGCAGGTAACAGCTTCAGAGGAGGAAAGAGACCACAGGGTAATAGTTACAGGGGACATGAAGGTATCAGCACAGTGTAGGAGGGTGGCAGCAAGGGCAAATAGGATGCTGGCGTGTATTGTCAGGGGGATCACCTCTAGAAAGGAGGAGGTCATCCTACCCTTGTATAGATCACTGCCGAGGCCACACTTGGAGTGTTGTGTGCAGTACTGGTGCCCATACCTCAAAAAGGATGTGAGATTACTGGAGGGGGTGCAGCACAGGGCTACAAAAATGATCATGGGACTGGGGGAGTTGCCATATTAGGAAAAATTGAGGGAGCTCAACATGTATTCGCTGGAAGAGAGAAGGGAAAGAGGGGACATGATAGAAACCTTGAAGTATTTGAAAGGCATAAACAAACCACATAATTAAGGGACCTGAGGATGCAAGTGGAGGAGGAATGGATCTTGCGACTGAAATTGTCCAGCTGCTTAGACTCGTTATCAGGAGGAGACATGCTCAAAGGTGCCACAGGAGTGCACTTCTTCTTTTTAACCCATCACCCAACTGTTCATCTTCCTGAATTGTACCTCCAACTATATCCCATGCTGTAAATTTGTCACTGTAATTTATTTGCTTCCCCTTTCTTCTGTAAATCCCTAAAGATCTCTGTATTAGACCTGTTTATGTTAGATCTGTTTATACTGTATTTTACTTTTTTTATTTTTACTATGTAATAGTTTGACCTGGTATTCTGTTCTCTTTTTATGCTTAACTGGACATTGTGTAAATGGCCATTTTTGCTTACATACCTTTCAGTATAAAATAAAGATTGATTAATTGATTAAAAGCTGGACTGACAGACCTGAACCACGGCAGTTCTGTAAAAATCCAAACTGGCCACACGGAGTGCAACTTGCACAAATATTGCTGGTCTGGTCACTCTGGCTGCACTGTTCAATCTGACTTTTACATATCAGATTCACTCCTGGAAGTCTGTTTTTCAACCCTTTCTTGGCATGGTTGAAAACGGAACCATCAGGACCAGACCAGATAGGTAAAAGCCAGACCAGATCATCTGGAGCGAGTGGAGCAGCAATATTTGCACAAGCTGTGCATAGTCCAGATTTTACAGCTCTGGTTTTTAACCCTACCCCACTGCATGTGGCTTACTAACATACTGTACAGATGGATGCAGAGTCTAACCCATTGAAGGTTGAAGTTTCAGAAAACCGTTATGCTAAAAATACCAAGACTCACCCAATTCCTGATGATCTCCCAACCCCAAGTCAGACAGTCCTCTACCAAAGTCATGCTCAAATATTGCTACCTCTACTTCCACACCATTAGTTAGTTGTTTTTTTTTTTTTAACCAGGTATAGCACACTAAGCTGAAAGCTTTTTTACAGGAGCAACCTGGGAGCTCAAGGAGGTTAAGTGACTTGCTCAGGGTCACACAATATGCAAGTGGAAGCTGTGGGAATCAAACCCAGGTCTGGCCTGCTGGATGTCACCAGATTTGCAGCTCAGAGCCTTAGACCACTGCGCTATACTGCCTCCAAGCTTTTAATACCATCATGCCTCTTTTAGTGCCATGAGCTCCACCACCCATGAAGTCCCATTCTGCTTGTGGCAGTCCCCCCCCCAACCAGGTAATTTTCCAGGGAGCAGCTCTTTACACCACATCAATTAAATTACTGCTAAACTCCTTATTTTTAAACATTTTGCTGAGAAATTTTTGTTTTAGTATATCCAAGGTCAGGAAAAATGAATTTGTAAAAGAAACCAAAGCCCCCATTTATCAATTTATTTATTTAGTGATTCAGAAAAGACCTTTGAGCGCAAGCTCTTTTACAAAGGTTCCATGTCATAGATTGCAAAACAAAGCACAATTGGAGAAAGCAAAGGTACATTACAATGAATGATATAGCTTGGATTCAGAACTTGCAGAATAACTCAAAAAATAGGTACAAGTTAAATAACAAGAAAAACACTTGATGAGGGTAAGGAGGGAATAAGCAGCCACAAAGTGCCTTGTCAGTAGTCCAGAGGGATGGGGATAGCTGGCAGTGGGGTGAAGAAAGGAGGTAAGCGAGAGAGGTATGTACTGCGGTGGAGGTGAAGGGTGGGGGAAGAAGGGCGATGAGGGATAGGGAGAAATGGTGGGATGAAGGGAGGCTGAGTGGAGAGGGCATGTTAGTTCTGGTAGCTATGGCAGAAGAACAGATAGACGTCAGTACAATAGACAAGGACATAATAGGGAATTTTTTTCAAAGGGAGCAAGCGGACGAGGAACCCCCACCCCGTCATCAGGAAGAAAGGCAACCCAGATATTATACCAGGGCACAGGGCCCTGTACCAGAACAAGGTCAAGGCTACTCAGATCAAAGAACTGGAGGGAGAGGAGGAGGAGACAGAGGGAGATGAGGCAATTGGGGAGGGGGTGGGAAAAGGGGAGCTCACAGCAGATGGATATAGCAGTGTTCAATCTGAGTGAGAAAGAATTCTCAGACATAGATATGGCAGTTTTGAGAAAAGGACTCTCATTTGCTCCATATCAAAAACCTAATAGTTTTGAACTTATGGTAGACCTACAGCGGTTCTTCAGGATAGTCAGATTGAGAGAGATGTTTTACTTGGAAGCACCACAAGATCCACAACAAAGGGAGATTAGGATAGCTGTTAATTTTAAATCAAAGTTTAATCCCCCAAAAGGCCGAAGTCATAGTGTAGAGGCATTTGTTTTTTCAGTTACCATGGATGTTAAGGAATTGTTTAAGCAATCAGCATCTATAGAACCTGGGTATAACCTTACACAACCAGAGAATAAGGCCTTGAAGGAACTAGAGAAGGATGCATCTATAGTCATTAAGGAAGCTGATAAAGGGGGTGGAATAGTGGTTATGGCCCAAGAAAAGTATGTTGAGATGTATAACGATTTGTTACTAATGGAAGAGAACTATGAACTTTTGAATCAGGATCCTACTGCAAGAATAGCAGCAAGCATAAAAAGCTTACTAGAAGAAGCTGAGGATTTAAAGCAAGTCAAAAAATGGCAAAAAGATTTACTTATAGTTCGTTTTCCAATAACACCTGTGTTTTATGCAATACCTAAAGTTCATAAGCATGCAGTTAACCCCCCAGGGAGACCAATAGTTTCAGGGAATGATTCAATTCTAGAACCATTATCTGGTTTTGTGAATTATTTTGCCCAGCCATTAGTATCAGGGATGCAAAGTTATACCAAGGACACAGGGGACATCCTTACACTAATAGACACTCTTAACCACATAGAAGACAGTGACAAATGGATATTATGCACAATGGACATTAAGGACCTCTACACCTCGATTCCTCACGAGGAGGGGCTAGAAAGCCTTCAGGTAGGCTTAGAAAAGAGTACTAATGTAAATATGCCCCCTATCAGCTTCCTCATTGAACTATCGCGTATGGTCCTGTATAAGAACTACTTCAGGTCTGAGGGTAGATGTTATTGACAAAAAAAAAGGCACAGCAATGGGCAGCATATTTGCACCTACATATGCCAACCTATACATGGACCATTTTGAAACTCAGTATATCTTAACTCCAATGTACAATCCATATTTTAAATTTATACACTGCTATGGACGTTTTATTGATGATACTCTCTTTTTCTGGTCTGGCACCAAAGGAAAACTGCAGGATTTTCACAAATATGTTAACCAATTAAGCAACATCTTACAGTTCACAATGACAGCCAGTACACAGGAGTTGGCCTTTTTAGACTTAAATATCTATAAGGATCCGGGGAAATATTGCACTAGGATATTCCGAAAACCCACCGATAGGAACACGCTACTACATGCTGACAGTTTCCATCCACAAAGACTAAGGGACAACATTCCCTTTTCGCAAATGCTCAGGGTGAAATGTAACTGCAGTGAGTCTGCAGTGAGAAAACCGGAATATGCAGACATGTCAAGTAGAGTTAGAGCTAGGGGATAGAGGAAACAAGTCGTAGCTAAAGCAAGAAATAGGGCCCAACAAGGAACAGATAGGGCAACAACACCAGTGGATAGTGAGAACAGAAACTAGTTCACACACATCTGAAGGGAGAATCATGTTGTCCTTGGGATACTCTTCTCTGACACAGAAAATCACAGACATAGTGAACTCCCACTGGGAAACATTGACGCCTACAGGTGTTCCAGAGTTCAGAAACAGACCAATGGTGGCATCTAAAAAAGCAAAAACTTTAAAAGATAGGCTTGTGTATTCAGAATTGAAACTGGTTAACAAAAGACCTGGTAAGCAACTACTTCTGGGACCATTAGAAAATGGTATGGTACCCTGTGGTAGATGTGCTCACTACCGCAACACCTCAAAAAAGACTGAAATTTGTCACCCAAATAGTAATTCTAAGTACAGGATCAACTCACCCATCACCTGTGACTCACACCATGTGGTGTATGTTCTAACATGTCCCTGTTCCAAATATTATGTTGGGAAAACCACTCGCCCCCTTAAGAACAGAATAACGGAACACAAGAGCAAAATAAGGACGAAAGCAGAAAATAGTCCAGTAGCAATCCATTTCACTAATGGGAATCACAATGCTGCCTCCTTAAAGTTTTGGGGCATAGAAACAGTGGAGAAACCACACGGGGGAGACTGGAACAAAAGCCTAGAAAGCTGGGAAATGTATTGGATATATACTCTAAATGCAACAGAAGACAGACTTGGTATGAATGATGATGAAAATTGGTCAGCATGCTGGTAGTACTGTTCTAATCAGCGAACTCTTGGCATTGAAAATCACAGAAGACAGTGGTAGTAATACAGTAGTAAGCTCCAGTCTCAACTGGAGTTTATCTAAGGGAAAAAGGAAACTGGGGGTTTGACCTCCGGTGACCTCCCATAGTGATCACACTGTGATGACAGTGGAAATCACCAAAGATTGTGGCAGTAATACAGTAATAAGCTGCAATGACAGTAACTGGAGTCTATCTAAAGGAAAAAGGAAATTGGAGTTTTGACCTCCGGTGACCTCCCACAGTGATCACGCTATGATGACAGTGAAAATCACCAAAGGTTGTGGTAATAATACAGTAGTAAGATGTAATGACAATAACTGGAGTTTATTTAAGGGAAAAAGAAAATTGGGGATTTGGCCTCTGGTGACCTCCCATAATAGTATGGTTTCTGTATTTTCCCTCCGTTGCCTGGTGAGAGCACTGCTCGTTGCAGCTGTGAACTAGCTGCGAATCATTTATCTGGATTGTTGGCTTATTGTTCTGGACTGCATTTATTTGTCTGCCCACTTAACCTTTGTGCCTGACACAGCGTGAGAGGCTGTGTGATAATCTGCACAAACTTGCTGCCAGCTGGAGCTGGAGCTGTGAGGGGGGGAAGCTGCCGGCTGATTGGTTGTGGGAGTGGGGAGGCACTGCTTAAATGCAGGCGCCGCTCGCTAGTGGCATTTCTGTATTTTCCCTCATTGCCTGGTGAGAGCGCTGCTCGTTGCAGCTGTGAACTAGCTGCGAATCATTTATCTGGATTGTTGGCTTATTGTTCTGGACTGCATTTATTTGTCTGCCCACTTAACCTTTGTGCTTGACACAGCGTGAGAGGCTGTGTGATAATCTGCACAAACTTGCTGCCAGCTGGAGCTGGAGCTGTGAGAGGGGGGCTGCCGGCTGATTGGTTGTGGGAGTGGGGAGGCACTGCTTAAATGCAGGTGCCGCTCGCTAGCGTGAGCGTTGTGAGTGGCGCGAGCGCCACTCGGAGCTGAAATCTGCTTGTACTGGATGAGAGGTGGGAATTATATTATGTTATAATAGTTTATGTATGTCAACCAGTTTTATCATAAAGTAGAGTTTTATGTGTATTTCTTGCATGATTTATATGTGCCACTTGGCTTATTTAATTAGTTATGTGTAGGGGTTTTGTTAGACGAGTCTTGGGGCCTAGGATTGTCTATGGGAAGTCGCATTTGCAAGCGCTGCGTCCTTTCATCCCCCTTCCTGTATCTGATACTACTATCAGACGTTGTAGGGAAGTGGGGATTGGGGGGATTGTTTTGAGCATGCGCTGTGGGATGACCAGGAGCAGGTTGATCAAAGGATTGAGGTGGTTAAGTCCAGGAGACACCCTGGAATAAATAGAGCATCTAGGAGAAGTCAGACGTGGTTGGTGCCTATTTCCAGGGGGGCCACCAGGTCAAGTGGCCAGGTGACCTCTAGGGCTGCATCACCCTCAATACCTCTGATGGCAGTGCTATGCAATGCCAGGTCGATCAGAAACAAGATGGCTATTATTGCCACTCTGGTCTCATTGGTCGGCCTGGTATGCATTACAGAGACCTGGGTGGGAGATGATGCTGGCCCTGTTTTTGAGGCTGCAGTCCCCCCAGGTTACACTGTGGTGCACTGCCCCAGAGAAAATCGTAGGGGAGGCGGTGTAGCTATTTGTTTTAAATCAAACTTGGACTTCACCGTGCACCCGGTGGGAACCCCAGGTTCATTTGAGTGTGTGGCCATTCGTGGAGGACTTGGCGTTGGCTGCAGGATCCTCCTCATCTATCTCCCTCCTGGTCCGATGGGGTTCCTGCAGGAATTCACGAGTTTGTTGCCGGGCAACATTGGATTCCCAAGATGTATTTTTTTCTTGGGGATTTCTGTTTGGGCTGAGATAGAAGTCAAAGTGCACCGAAGGAGTTACTGCAGAGTATGTCCCTTTTGGGGCTGGTGCAGTCTGTCGGGCGCGTCTTACTCACCAGGATGGCCACATTGGACCTGGTGTTCTCACTGGGACTTGAGATCGCTGATCTTGATATTGATCAGTAGCTTGGTCTGACCATTGCACGGTGGCGTTCACGTTAGTGCTCCGTCCATAAATTCTTCCCCTTTGAGAAATTTCACTGCCGCCTGTTAAAGATCTTACCCCTGAGGGTTATTTGGCGGCAGTTGATTTATCAAGGGTGGGTGATGCATGCATCCAGGCGGTTGGCCTTGGGGGTAGATGCCTATAATGAGTGCTATCTGGCCATTGACTCCCTCGCACCTGTCCATGTCGGCCCAGAACTTCGCCCACCTGAGGTCACCTTGGTAGCAGCGGTGATCTCAGAAATGAAAGGGTTGGTCGGAGATTAGAGCGCCGCTGAGGAAATCCCGTCTGGGGGCTGACAAACTGGTCCTGTGTGCGCATTATTGCGCATATCAGGAGACAATCAACCAAAAGAAGACAATATTTTTGTCCCGGGAGATTGCTGCTGGGAGAAGCCGACCAGCCTCACTCTTCCGGACTGTTGATAGACTTCTTCATCCACTCTGTCTTCAGCCCGGAAGAGTTTCCTCAAATGAGGATTGTGAGGAATTTGCTCGTTTTTTTCTCGGACAGGGTGTCTGTGATCCGGTGGGAGGTTTCCTCAGCCAGTAATATCATTGCTGTCAGTAGTCGTCAGTCGTGTTCTAAGAGCACTCTCTCTAGGTGGGGGGAGTTTAGGCCAGTGGAGGTTCATGAGGTCATTGAGATAGTGGCCAACTTGAAGTATACCTTTTGTGAACTGGATCCAGTGCCAACGCGCTTCTTGATGAGGTGCATTGACACTGTTGACCCGGTGTTTGCCCTGATTGTCCGGTGCTCCTTGAGTCAGGGTGTCTTTCCGGATGCCTTGAAGGAGGCTCTGGTGAGACCCCTTTTAAAGAAAGCTTCTCTGGACCTGGAGATTAGGGCAAATTACCATCCTATCTCCAATCTTCCATTTCTGGGAAAGGTTGTTGAGAAGGTGGTATCACTTCAGTTGGGGGAGCATCTCATGACCCACGAGTTGTATGATCCCTTCCAGTCAGCTTTTCAGGCCAGACATAGCACTGAAACTGCATTAGTTCGGGTGCAAAATGATCTCCTCAGGGCTAGAGATCGGGGGGACAAGACAATTCTTGTTCTCCTCGATCTCTCCTCAGCATTTGATATTGTGGACCATTGTGTGTTGCTTTTCCGCCTGAGGGAGTTATGCGGACTCACCGGTATTGTCATCAAATGGTTTGAGTCATTTCTTACTAACAGGAGGCAGCGGGTTGTGATGGGTAATTTCTCATCCGTACCCTGCCTTCTTTCGTGTGAAGTCCCTCAGGGTTCGGTAGTGGCCCCAATGTTGTTCGCAGTATACATGCTGTCCCTGGGGGAGATCATTAGGAGGTATGGTTTGAGTTTTCATTGCTATGCTGATGATACTCAACTATACCTATCCTTTGCCCCCGGAACATCAAATGCAGTGGATGTGATGAATACCTGTCTGGCTGAGATGAATGACTGGATGTCTTCCAGCTGGCTGCGACTGAACCCTAACAAGACTGAGGTACTGGTAGTGGAGTCGAACAGAGCTCGTGATTGGATGGCCTCTGACTCTGCGACTGGCATTGTGCTAGGAGCTGTGTCATTGATGGCCTCCCCATGGGTGCGAAACAGGTGTGATCTTTGACAGGAACCTGTCCATGGAGGCTCAAATATCCTCTGTGGTTCGTTCCTGTTTTTTCAATCTTAGAAATATCGCCAGGATTAAGCCCCTTGTTCCGGCTCTGGACCTCCCTACTCTGGTACATGCCTTAGTCACTTCTAGACTTGACTACTGTAATGCCCTCTATCTCGGGGTCTCTGGAACTTCTCTTCGCAGACTGCAGCTAGTGCAAAACACTGCTGCCCGGCTTTTGACCGGACAAAGTAAGTTTTGTCATATTACTCCGGTATTGCACGAATTGCACTGGCTGTCTGTCAAGTGGAGAGTTTTGTTCAAGGTGGGTTTTCTCACCTGTAAGACCCTACATGGACAGGGGCCTGGTTACCTTTCTGATCTCCTGGTACCGTCCACCTCTGTACAGGATCTCCGCTTCTCTAGTGGTGGCCTGCTCAAAGTTCCAAAAGCAAGGTTGAAATCAGCAGGGGATCGATCATTTGGAGTTGCTGCTCCAGCTCTCTGGAACTCGTTGCCGCTTGAAGTGAGAGAGGCCACCACTATAGAGGCCTTTAAGAGTCGTCTGAAGACCTTTTTATTTATGCAGGCTTTTGGAGATTAAGTTTTATATGTATGATATTTTAATGTAATGTATATGGTATGACATACTGTACAGTTTTGTGCGGCGCCCAGAGCCTTTGGGATTGGGCGTCTTTTTAAATAAAATTGACATTGACATTGACATAATGATCACACCTCCAGCGCTCCTTGTGACTTTTAACATTCATCCATGTTTGCACCCTTCCAAAACCTCATCCGAGAAGCCCACTGTAAGTTTTGAAAAATGTGTTTGCTTGAACTATAATTATAGTAGCTTTAACTTTAGCTACAATAGTAGAGCAAAACACAACTAGATTATGAAATGAATTAAAGTATACACAATGCTTTTGAAATAATATACACATAGCACCAACACTGGCATTGGGTTGCCCATTCAAAAACTATCCTTTTACACCTAAGTGGTAATATTGGAAAGGGGAGCACTCTATTGGGGAAAAGGAGGCCCACTGCTTTCCCTTTAACAAGAGCCTTCCTTTTAGCTACTAAGCAGCTGCCTGCTTGTGGCCATCAGGGCTGTCAATCAGACTGCTTACATCATCAGTGGGGTGGTCTGGTGGGCGTGGCAACCACAGGCCAATCCCCTCAAACCAGGGCACATAAAAAGAGCATCATAAATGAGCGACCAGCACAATACACACCTGAACTGAAACTGCTCCACATGCTATTTAGCTTAGGCAAGGTAAGAAAAAGAAACTTAAAAATGGTTTGCTAGTATTAAGTAAAATGTTTATGACATTACTGAGCAAAGCAGAAGAGCTCCCAATGTTTAAACAAATAACTATACATTTAAATACTTTTTTGTAGAAATGAGCATTATAATGCTAGAAATCTGAGTGAAGGGAAGTTTGGAATGCTACCCCTGGGTGGTCCGAAATGAAACTAAGCACAGACTCCAAGTGGTTGTAACTTGTTTCAGATAAAAAGTTATAATCTGAAGCTAGAAGTAAGTGTCGATGCATATTTTGCAGTAGTTCTAATGCTTGAATTGTAGAAAGTACATAGAGTGCTCTGAAGGAAAATAACTAAGGGACTGGTTTAACTATAGAACAGCTTTTACAACTAGGATACTTCACCCTGTGCAAGTAGTATCATGGAGAGAAAGGGGTAAAAAGCCATGATGGTTAAAAACAGACCGTATACATTCGAGAAACATTATGCTACTAAGATGGAGTAACCAGATATAACAGGTTACTACTAGACAGTTACCTATGGAACTGGTTTATTTGTAGAACAGCATTTACAACTGGGATAGTTTATCCTGTGCAGGCTGTATTGTACAATGAAAGCTTTTATTTGTACTAATGAAAGAATTACCTTTATTAGACTAGTGAATTTTAAATGTGGATGTGTTTGTTCGTAACTAAGGATTTAGTGTTCATCTTTATTCAAACAGAACTTGTAAAGAAACAGCTTTAGCTGTTTCAATTAAGGTATGCTAGCCATGAGTAAGGGGTCAAAGGTCACAATGGTTAAAAGAACAGTCCGTGAATACTAGAAAACCATCATGTTATCCAGAAATAATAACCAGATAGGTTATCTGTTTCAGAAGTGTGTAACCTTCATTATACCAGTCTGCATTTAGCATAATATTCCTAGCTAGAATTTGGGATGAGATGATATAGTAATAACCTGAACTTGATTTAATTTAAAATGGACTGATTGACATAAGATGAATTGTATTTGCAGACAAACAGGAAACTGAATCCTAGTTGTTCTAAAGCCAATAATGAAAGAATCTATTTAGGAACACAAGGTAAAATAATCCATATATTTGTGATAAACGAGTGTAAATTTATGTAAATAATATTTTGAAATCTTAGTTTTGTCCTTAATGACAAATAAAAGTCCATGGGTGCTCTTCACATAATAAGGTATACCATTTCACAAAAAAATATTTTTTTTGGTATTAATCTTGGGCACTTAAAATACATAGTGGTCAGTTTTGGTTCTGTCACCAATTAAGAGAAATGTTTTTTCCAAAAGAAAAGTTTAATCAAAATTATTTTAGTATGATAGTAATGCTCATATTTGTATACCCTTATAGATCCTAAGCCCCTGAGGAAGCCCGGTGTTGGGTGAAACGTTGGGCGTACCTAGGGGATCATGGTGTTCTAAGAAAATATCAAAATAAAAATACATTTCTTATGATGAACTGAGTGGCTGGTCTCCAGAAACTTTTTTTCATTACTGACATACTGTACAGATGGATGCAGAGTGTAATCCATTGAAGGTTGAAGTTTCAGAAAACCATTATGCTACAAATACCAAGACTCACTCAATTCCTGATGATCTCCCACCCCCAAGTCACACAGTCCTCTACCAAAGTCATGTTCAACTATTGCTACCTCTACATCCACACCATTAAGCTTTTAATGCCATCATGCCTCTTTTAGTGCCATGAGCTCCACCACCCATGAAGTCCCATTCTGCTTGTGGCAGCCCCCCCCACCAGGTAACTTTCCAGGGAGCAGCTCTTTACACCACATCAACTAAATTACTGCTAAACTCCTTATTTTTAAACATTTTGTTGAGAAATTTTTGTTTTAGTATATCCATGGTCAGGAAAAATGAATTTGTAAAAGAAACCAAAACCCCCATTTATCAATTTATTTATTTAGTGATTTGGAAAAGACCTTTGATTGCAAGCTCTTTTACAAAGGTTCCATGTCATAGATTGCAAAACAAAGTACAATAGGAGAAAGCAAAGGTACATTACAATGAATGATATAGCTTGGATTCAGAACTTACAGAATAACTCAAAACATAGGTACAAGTTAAATAACAAGAAAAACACTTTATGAGGGTGGAGGGGGGAATCAGCAGCCACAAAGTGCCTTGTCAGTAGTCCAGAGGGATGGGGATAGCTGGCAGTGGGGTGAAGAAAGGAGGTGAGAGAGAGGTATGTACTGCGGTGGAGGTGATGGGTGGGGGAAGGAGGGCGATGAGGTATAGGGAGAAATGGTGGGATGAAGGGAGGCTGAGTGGAGAGGACATGCTAGAGTAAAATGGTGGGGTGTGAGAGGGCATCGTCAGGCAGCCTGCATTAGTAGTGACTGTTAAGGAAAAGAATCAGTTCATTTAATTGCAATACAGCATGTTATGAACTGATGAGATTCCTAAGTCAAACAAAAATTAGACACATACACATGCCTACCTATTTGCAAGTGAAGCAAATGTGGTTACTATTATTCAGTTGTAAACACCTAGTCACAAATTGCAGTTTAAGAATGTTCAGAAGAATATAAGCAGTAGCCCAGAACTGCCTGCCTGAGAAAATAAAGTTGGTGTATTATTTGGAAATAGGCATCACTGGGACTCTTTGCTATGGAATATCCTGCAAAGTAGCAGAATGACTGCTCGTAGGATGGTGGTGTCAAATGGCTTAATGAGGTGTTCATAGGGGCTGAGATCACAGCAAAGCTTATTTGAAGGGCTTGCCAGTAATTATGTGGGGGAAGACCTCCTCCCTCACAGCCTATTTAAATCAAGCAGATGCCTTCTGCTCTGCTTAGAGCAAGTCGCACTCGCTGTGTTTGCTCAGTGCTAGGGCCCTGGAGATGGTTCTTCCCCACCCCTTCCTCGCCCACCCCTTTCCTGCTGCCTTCCTTATTTTGTGTCGTGTTCCTTCTCTCTTCATTCCCACCCTCCCTCCCGTTTGTTTAGTTTTCATTTTTCCTTTTGGGGTTACCTCTCTTCCAGCCGCAGCACCTCAGTTCGCGTCGCTTCTCCTCTGCTCGTTCTCCTCCCTTCATAGACCTTCTCAGACCACCATTTCACTCTCTTCTGTGCCTTGTACTCTGCACCCAAGAATTTCTTATTTCAGGATACACTGGTTGCATTACCATATACATGACCTCTGCAACAACTAGGACACCTTCATAACCGCAGGTCCTTGGCAACCCGAGACACCTACTCGACGGAATTCTCATGGATTTCTTCAGGCACACTTGCTGCACTTCACTGTGTGTGCATTTATTGTCTTTTACTGAGATGCCACTTTGTAAGCCTACCTTTCAAACTTTGGAGCATGCCAGTATTGGGGGGGCTAGATCAGTATAACTATGGCAGCACAGGGCTATCTGCATTATGGTGGCTATTGCAATGAGCAAGGCATTCAAATGCCTATGACTACTCAGTCAGTTAGAAGGGAGATTGGGAAGCTACAAACAGACTGTTTGCTTGTCAGAAGGGGATATGTTTCCCCTTGGGGAATGTGCAGAAGAAACTCCGGTATGGTCAGGCAAGGCCTTCTCCCATAGCGATAGCCAGTCAAATTGCCTTTATTCATTCACTATGTTTTCAGTCCTTATCAATCAAGGGGAGCCTGACCTTCGTAGCTTCATGCACCGCTTACTGGCAGCTACGTTTTCCATATCCTTACTGCCATTCTAGTAGCTTCTCCTGCTATTTTAGCCCATTGGGTACACTACCCTGGCATATTACTCATTCAGCTGAACCTTATCCGATTCCTGTCACATTCCTGCCAGGATGATGTTTGCCTGCTCCTCTGCGACTACCTACCAGTAGATGCGGGTCGCTCCTACCTGACTCTGGATTTTTGCAGTGCCGCTAGCCTATCCATTCCTCTATGCTCCTTTGTTCTGCACTGCTTGGAGCTCTGATTTGACCTCAATTTACCTGTGCTCTTGAACCATTACATCCTACATCGCATGACTTCAGTTCCTGGATGCTTGCTGTCTCTATCAGATCTGTGCCCCTATGAGTCTTGGGGGTCCTTCGTTCCTATAAACTACTACACCGTACTCGCCTGCTTCTACGTCCTGCCTTCGCCCATCGAGCTGGGAGGTTTATCTACTTCTACTCTTGCCTGCTCGCCCAGCTCGAGCCAGGAGATTCATGGATTTATGACCTGCCTTCACCTTTCAGGCTGGGATGTTTACTTATTCTCCTCTTGCCTGCTCGCTCTGCTGGGGCTTGGAGATTCACAGCTTTACTACCTGCCTTCGCCCTTCGGGCTGGAAGGTTCTTGTTTCTGCTCTTCTGCTGCACCCTGCTCAAGGCCTGGAGATCCTCACTTTCTATTCTGCACCTCCTTGCTGCCGTATTGGCCGACCAGAAGCTCCTTTCATGGATTTAATCTGTCGTTTGTTCTTCATCATGTGTTTTTTGGATGTTTTTCCCTGCTGCCTCAGCCGTGGAATTGCTGCTGCTTCCTTTCCAGGACTTGGATGGCGTCTCCTGCAGACTTTCATTATCATGCTTGTGCTCTACTGAATTCAGATGTGTGACAACGCTACTTAATTGGATTCAGCCTCTTCAGTTATCTCCATCTAGGATTCTTCGGGTCTCGTCTGGTTTTCATGCCTCGAACTTTTCCTGCCTTCAGTTCTCAATGTTATTCCTCTCGTCCAGTTGCCATATCTCAATCTCAGCCTCTTCCATGCAATTACGTACCTTTACAGCTGATAGATTCCTGTGCATCATCGAGGGACTATATACCATGCTCGATTTCTGCCAGCAGACATTCCAGGGTCTGGCTGTGCTTCCCATACTGGAATCAGCCGCCTCTCTCCTATCTCACCAGCTGTTAGTTCAGTTACACTTTCTTCAGGGGCTGGTTGCCACGTCCTGTTCCTTCTCATCTACCTCCATTGGTGCAATCCTGCTCTTACTCATCTCACTTCGGATTAGCAGTCCAACTGACTTATTTACTTTTTGGGCTCACCATATTCTACTACTTGGATGCTTCATAACCTCACACCAATGTCTCCGATTATCCTCTACAGCCTGCCATTATTCCAGCTCAGCTCTACAGCTGTTGCATTCATATCAAGTTCTAAAGACTATACTTTACTTATCAGATCTGGATTCATCACTCGATAGCCTGGCTTCAAGCCTTCTCTCATTCCTCGTACTATACAAGCCTTCTATTATTAGAAA
This sequence comes from Neoceratodus forsteri, assembly GCA_016271365.2. NCBI lineage: Eukaryota > Metazoa > Chordata > Ceratodontiformes > Ceratodontidae > Neoceratodus > Neoceratodus forsteri. The sequence goes on along the minus strand of CM028129.1, from coordinate 813,407,748 downwards.
CCTGGAAGTCATACTACTTCTATTCATCCTGCCTCGTTGTCGTCAAAGCTTGGATGCAACTATCTTCTGGTCTCCTGTATTGACTTCGTCAGTCATCAACTTCATCTCCACCATCATACAATTCCATGGAATATGCCCTCTATCAACTGAAGTATGGAAGACGGTTCTTCAATATATCGACTCTCCATCATTCCAAATTGTACATGGATTCTCAGACTCAGAATTTATTAGGAGGAAATTACTTCATTGGACATTTACGTTTCATTGTTGCTTAAGCTCCATTTATCTGGATTACATTCTACAAATTAGAAATCAGATTAGCTGATTTATTTATTTAATTAGGATCTGTCTCCTTTAGTATGCCCAGAAGGACGGGCAGGTCAGTAGCCATGGGTCCTCAGAGGTTCCCCCCAAGGGTTTTTTTCCTCTCCTGAGTGCTACTGGTCACACTTTCCGGAGTTGGAGGAGGTGATCATCTATTCCTATCATTATTAGGTGTTGTCATGCACAAATTCTTCAGCATTCAGTTACAGAACAATCGTTGATATTATCTATTCTTTTTGGGGCTTCATAATTTTAAATGAAGCTTCCTTCCTACAGGTGGGACACAGAGAAAGGCCAAAACCATCAAATATTATCAATCGACTCAATTCAAGCATCCAAGTACCTAAGCACAAATCATTCTACTATTACCTAGTAAACATTGTCCTCTTAGTGCTGGCCCCTGTATCCAACAACCATCTGCTTCATTCAACTATATGTTACATTAGCACTAAGCTATGAACCACACATAATTGAAGGACTTGCCAGTAATTATGTGGGGGAAGAGCTCCTCTCCCACAGCCTATTTAAATCAAGCAGATGCCTTCCGCTCTGCTTAGAGCAAGTCGCACTCACCCACCATCATCCCCAACATCTCCTCCTTCTGCGGCACTCTTATCCTACTGGGGGGCTTCATAATTCTAAACCAAGCTTCCTTCCTACAGGTGGGATACAGAGAAAGGCCAAAACCATCAAATATTATCAATCGACTCAATTCAAGCATCCAAGTACCTAAGCACAAATCATTCTACTACTACCTAGTAAATATTGTCCTCTTAGTGCTGGCCTCTGTATCCGACAACCATCTGCTTCATTCAACTATATGTTACATAAGCACTAAGCTATGAACCACACATAATTGCTATACAGAAAGGTCCAGGAAGTGTTTAACCCATTCTACTTCCAATAGCTTTCTATGATGTCTGTACTATCCATTGGTAATCTGACACAGAATGGCTGCCAGAAGATAATGAATTAACTTTATGTGGGCTCAATTAACTCCTCAAGCCAGAGGCAAAATAGTACTTTACAGCTTCCTATACACACACAGACATGTAGTAATGAGGCTTCAGTGGAGGATTCTATTTTTAACACTCTATCATGTTTGGTAACAAAAATGACATCAGCCCTTTCTGAATGTAAAATGTCTGCTGGGCTACACTTACATCCATAAAAAACATGTTAAGTACATAGAAACATAGAACTTTTTGGCAGAAAAGGACCTCTTGGTGCACCTAGTCTGCTCTAAAGTCCCTACCTACTGTGCTACCATAGATTCTAATTGATCTCTGCCTCCCCACAAAGCCCTGTTACTAAGGTCCCCCGTGTTTATTCCATGCATGTTTAAAGCCTGTTACTGTTTTGTACCCACCACCTCTGCTGGGAAACTGTTCCAGTTGTCCACCACCCTTTCCATAAAGAAATATTTCCTCACATCCACTCTAGGTCTGCCCCATTCCAGCTTCATATCATGTCCCCTTGCCCTTGAGCATCTATTTATTTGCAATATGCCATCTTCCTGTGTCTTATTGATACCTTTGAGGTATATGAATGTTTCTATCATGTCTCCCTATTCTCTCCTTTCCAAGAGTAGGAAAAATTAGCCATCTACAGAAAAATTGCATATTCGGTTCTCAGAAACCACATATGCTGCCATAACAAAATGTTCCACAGATCCAGAAACTTGCCTTCCAGACAACACATGCAAAATTTCAGCATATTTCATCAAATGGTGCCAAAGATATTAATGTGCAAAGTTAGGTGTTTAACATTAAACACCCTGCTCAACCCTAACTATAGTGGCACTACTGCACCACTATTTTATACAGTACATATATATATACTGTACATATGTATATATTTCTGTCAGTTCATTTGTAGGATATAATCAGGTCAGACAGGCAAGAAGGCAGCAACAGGTATGTACATGTGCTGTGCACATACTGTTACAGTGTTACTTTCATATTGAAAACTAAATAAGCAATACATATAATAAAAGAAACTGGCACCATGGCATGTCATTTTTTTGGTAAACTGAGGGAACTATTGCAGATGTGTCAGAATGTTAGAGAACAGCATCCACATGTTTTGATGCATTTAGCATGATGCAGGCTGTGTCCAAAATCATGAACTGAGCCTTTATTATGCCTTTTGAAAATCTTGCTCAATATGTTTGTTGCTCTGTGATCTTGACAATGTCAGTGCAGTGCCCAGTGGGGAGGTAGAGCTGCTCCCTTTGGGCTTCACTGGCCATAAGTGTGTAGAGTTGTGAGTTTCTTGTGTTGTTTTCTGAACAATTATACCCCATTTTCTGAGCATTCTTTATGTATTTTTGGAGCTCCACTATCTTTTTTGTTTAGTTAAGGACCCAAAATCGGTTGGCTCAGAAATACTTTTTCAGCTGACCTAACATTGAGTAACAGTGATATCCCATGACCAATGATGTGAATTTCATGCACTGAATTTCCCTGTATCTTACCTTCATTTGGGGGCTATAAAGAAAATATGTCAAAAGTGAATTGATTTTAATGTCTTGAGCTTTGACTTCAATAACTCAGATCATGTTCTTTTAAAGGTCAGTTACATAGAATGATGGCTTTATGGAGGCAGTTTAACCTAGCAGTTAGAGTGCACAGTTGTGCACCTGAAGTTTCTGGTTTGAATCCCACAACTGCCACTTACTCACTGTGTGATCTTAAACCAGTTGCTGAACTTCCATTGCATAACCTTTCTGTTCTCTCTCTAATCTATGTGCTGCTTGGATATCCTTCTCTACCTAATCACAGCAACAGTCTTTCCCTTCCTTCTCCTGGATTGTCAAGTTCTTTGGGATATGTTTTGTACAAAAGGCACTATTTAAACATCTCCTTTCATTCCTTTCCTTTTCACATCAGAGTTGTTGGTGAGATTACAAACTTGATTTGATATAGGGTTTCAGTGAGCTGGATCTTTCCTGTAGTTAGGTGCCAGATCTTGACATTTTAATAGCCACTTATTCTTCTCTTTGTGGCAAAACTATCTAATCTGTAGCATAAAGAGAAAAGCTGGCAGCAAAATGGTTCTGGCTGTACAGTGTCTCTGTAGCAGCATGGTGAAGTGCACTGTGGGAGAACTTGGTTTTAGACTGTCATCAGGTCTCTTTCTTGCTGTGCTGGTGGGGTGTAGAAGTACTGTGAATGCAATGCAGTCACTAATTGGGTAGAGTAAGGGGAGGGCTAAACAGCACCACTTGTCATTGAGTCATGAGTGGGACTTGACATGGTTCTAGGAAGTGATCACTTGACTATATCCCTTGCAGCCAAAGCAAGGTGCTGAAAACATGGCTGGCATACTATGACAGAAAAACGGATTCAGACAAAAATAGATAAAATGCACAAAAGAAGATGTGACTCTTCTGATAGCTGTACTTATTTGTACAGTATATGTGTTGTCTCATTGGTTAGGTTCAGCACTGAGCACACATTTGGCTGGCTAGTTTCACTTCAGCCAGCAGGATTGTTTTCAGAGAAATAATTCTGGCTGATGATGGGTAAGGATAATTAAAAAAAATGAACCCTAAGCCATGTAATTAACAATCTCAGTTTTTGCAGTGAACATCACTGACCTCAGAATTGTATAGCTGCAATAATGTAAATACAGAAGCAGAAAATAAATCACTACCAAAATCAGAACTGTAAGAACACGTTTTTAGTCAGAGCTATAAATCAAATTGGCAAAAACAACCAGTATAAGTATTTTGGACCAGTATACTTAAAATTTTTTAACACAGTGCGGTTATAGAGAATAGCATTCAGTACTTCACTTATGTTTAATGCTTTAGAAGAAAACTGGAAATGTACATTTGTGTGATGTAGAGGAAGCCTTAGTTTCATCATGAAGGAAGCTTAGCTGATTACTGTTATAAAAGAAAATGAGTTACAAAAATGTAATACTGGTAAGTGAATCTTGCCTTTTATAGAAGCGAGCTGCTTTGAAATTGTTATGGTGCTGCTGAAATGAAAGAAGAAAAATGATCTTCAGTATGTAACATCAAGCAAGCAACTTTCTAATTGGAAAGAACCTATTATAGTAAGAATTACATCTTAACTGTAAACATACAGTCATTGCAGCATGCAGTTTTCTTTGTGGGGCAAAACCAGCACAATCATACCTGCAACATGATTTCAACCAGAGTGTGCCTATTTCTGCTACAAGCTGTGCTGCCTGTCCGTATCAAGTATACAGATATATCTTTCAACTTTTTATATGTCCAATAAAATGGCAACATTTGATTATGAAAGATACTAATCACATTAGAAGAATAACACTTTAATTTGCCTTTTCCCCAAACAAATAAAAACTAAAGGTGAATGATTTTTATTTTAATGCAGTGATAAGTAATGTCTTATACATGTCTCTTTTTTTTACATATCCAGGAACTAAGTGATTTTTTAATCTATCACTTTGTCAACAATGTTAAGATGCTGCTCTACTGTATTTTAGAACTTGAAGGCATCGCATTACTTTATGTACACTCTCACACATACTGCATCTGGCTTTCACAGGAAAAACCTTTACATATAAAATAGTTAAATCCTGTGAAATAGAACTATTGTTCAACATTACATATGATAAAGACAATATAGCCAGAAGCAAAATGCTTACCTTTTAGGCATATTGCAAATGTCTGTGTAAATCTCGGTTTAGCTGGTCAGCCCCTTTAGTCTTGGATAATGTCAGTTCTGTATGCTGGAAGCTATAGTAAATGTACATCTAAACTCAATGTTTTTGTTATCATGGTACCCTTGGCAACAAATACAACAGATGAGTAGCTGGACTTCAGTCAACCTGCTGTAAACAATAACAGTTACAGTAATGTTTGCACTGTGTTGATAATACGTGAAGTATTGACAGTGGTAAGTGATGTTTACACAGCAGTATTCATAAACTAAATTCATATCTCAGAAGGTCTAGTAGTAACTGCATATACTGTTGACATTAGGGAGTGTAACTTAGTTGTTACATTGCAACAGATGGTTCAGGAATGCTACAGTCAGCATCTGTTTTGTTCCTTTTTCTTGTGCTGCCATAGCTGCAGATTACCCACTGATATGTTTACATAGTTTAGTTGTTGAGAATTTAGCTAAAGTATTGAGTGCAAAAGGTTCCGTATTTGGAAGCCTGAGTACGGCTTGACATTGCTGTTACCACTAGCTGCAGCCACATGAAGTGTCGTTATAGAGTGATCTCTAACCTCCCCTTTCTGAGGAAGGTTATTGAGAAGATGGTGCGCTAGAGCTTAAGGAACACCTCATGGCTTTTTACATCTATGACCCTCTCCAGTCTGGATTCAGGTCAAGGCACATCAGTGAGACTGAATTCGTCAGGGTGCACAATGACCTTCTTAGGGCAAGAGATAGAAGATGAAACTCAGTTCTTGTCCTTGAACTCTCCTCAGTTTTTGTCAACATTGACCATGGGTTGCTATTGGAATGGCTCCGGGAGCACTAGGTACTCACCAGCATGATCATCTGCTGGTTTGAGTCCTTCCTCAGAGACAGGACCCAGGGGGTGGTGATGGGAAATTTCTCCTCATTCCCCAAGCCTTTGCTCTGTGGTGTGCCTCAGGGTTGTATCCTCTAACCCATGCTGCTTGCAATGTACATATTGCCCCAGGAGGGATCATTAGACGGTACAATCTGGGTTTTCACTGCCATGCCGGTGACACCCAGTTGTGCTTGTTCTGTGCATCTGAGATGCCAGACTTGGTGGTCAAGGTGCTAGATTTGTGCTCAGCTGAGATTCAGGACTGGATGTCATCAAGCTGGCTCAGACTTAACCCAGACAAGACAGAAGTACTGGTGATTGAGCCTGGTCACCAGTGCGGTACAGAGGTCACTGAGGAGCTGGCAGACCTATTGCTTGGCTCCTCTAGTTTGGTGACCTCTGCTAGGGGGTCACTCTGGATGAGAAGCTGACATTTGAGGCTCAGATGTCAGCTGTAGTTCAGAGTGACCTTTACTGTTTCAGAAACATTGCTCAAATAAAAGCTTTGATCCACCCTGCAAGACTTACAATCTCTGGTACATGCCTTTGTCTCATCTAGACTTGACTATTGTATTGTTCTGTACCTCAGGGTGAGTGGAAGTGTGCTATGCTGCTTGCAGCTGCCTCAGAATGCTGCAGACAGGTCATGACATATAACCCTGGACTTGTGTGAACTGCACTGGCTGCTGATGAAGTGGTATATCACCTTCATACGAACATATGAAATTTGCCAGCAGATAAAGGCCTAGAGGTCTATCAAGCCTGCTCGTATGTGCAGCTAGCACCACTTATTCTGCAGCTGCCCCTCCCTTCCACCCTTCCTCTTCATTAACCCTCCCCCTTGTCCTGTCCCATCCCCTTTTGAAGCAGTCCACTGTTCTACTGCATACCACTTCTGCAGGTAACGCATTCCACCCAGCCACCACATCTCTGTAAAAAGTGTCTCCTCATCTCCTCCTGAACCTTCCTCCTCCAGTCTCATATCATGGCCCTGGTGGCCCTCCCTCCTTATTTTGAACAGCCCTCTGTACCCGTCTTGTTTATTCCTTTCATATATTTAAAGGTTTCAATCATGTCACCCGTCCCTCCTCTCCTCCAGTGAGTACATGTTCAACTCCTTCAACCTCCTCTCATATGATAAGTCCCCAGCCGGCTTGATCATCTTTGTCACCCTCGCTGCACCCCCAGTAACTTAATGTCCCTCTTCAGATACAGGCACCAGTACTGCACGCAGTACTCCAGGTGTGGTCTAACTAATGACCTATACAGTGGAAGAATCACCTCCTCCCTCCTCAAGGATATACCTTGCAGTACAACCCAGCATTTTGTTGGCCTTTGCAGCTGCCTTCCTACATTGTGCGAGTTGTTCATTGACCCTAATGGGCACACCAGATCCTTCTCCTCCTCTGTCTGGGCTAGCTGCACTCCCCAGCTGGTAACTCCTCCTTGGGTTCTTCATCTCAAAATGCAGCACCTTGCACTTTTTGGCATTAAATCCCAGTTGCCAGGTGTCTGACCAGGTTTCAAGCTTTGCCAGATCATCCTGCAACCCCTGCCATCCCTCTAGGTCATCCACCACCGCGCCTACCTTGGTATCATCAGCAAACAGACTGATCTTGCTCTTGATGTCCCATGATATGTCTGCAATGAATATCCCAAACAACACTGGTCCCAACAACGAGCCCTGTGGAACACCGCTTGTCACTGCCCTTGGGTGTGAGAGCTCCCCACCCACCACCACCCTCTGTTGCCTTCCCTGAAGCCAGTTTCCTACCCATCTCACCAGCTTTGCACCCGCCCCTGTGCCTACTAACTTCCTTCCCGGCCTTCCATGCGGCACTGAGTCAAATGCCTTACTGAAGTCCAGATACAGGACATCCACTGCATGGCCCCTGTCCAGTTGCCTAGTTACCCAGTCATAGAACTCCACCAGGCTGGTTTGGCAGGATCTGCCACGTATGAAGCCATGCTGTCTGCTGTCCTGTAGTCCTTTGGCCTCTAGGAGGGCCACCAGCCTCTCCTTCCAGATAGTCTCCATTAACTTACCCACGATGGATGTGAGGCTCACTGGTCTGTAGTTTCCCGGTTCATCCTTGGGGCCACTCTTGTGGAGGGGCATCACATGAGCCATCCTCCAGTCGTGAGGTATACACCCCGAATGTAGTGAGGCATTAAATAGGTCTGCCAAAGGTCCTGCAAGGACCTCAGCCAGCTCCTTCAGTACCCTGGGGTGGATGCCATCTGGGCCTGGTGCCTTGTCCACCCTCAGTGCCTTCAAACCCTCTCGAACTCTGCCGTCCATGATTTCCCCATCTGTCACCACTTACCCCCCTGCTTCTGCCATTTCTCCCACCTTGGGTGTCTCCCCCCTTTTCTCTTTAGTAAATACTGAGCAGAAGTACTCATTTAGTGCTTCTGCCTTATCGCACCCTGCTTCCACCCAACCCCCCTCCTTCCTAATCCTTAGTATGTGGTCCTTACAGCTCCTTTTCTCCCTGATGTACTTAAAGAAGTCCTTCTCCTCCTTCTTAATGCCTTGTGCCAGCCTGAGTTCCATAGATGCTTTGGCTCCCCTTACTGCCCTTGTCACCTCCTTCAATTCTGTCAAGTACTCCTCCCTGTCCTCCCCCCTCCCTGTTTTCTTGTACTTCCTAAAGGCAGCTCTTTTCCTCCTTACCTTTTCCATGACCTCCTTGCTCAACCAGCTCGGTTTCTTAGCCCTAGCCTTCTTGCTCTGGGCTTTGCAGCAGGTTTTGGTTGCCTCCACTATCCCCAGCTTTATGAGCTCCCACCTCTGATTAGTGTCCATACTAGATTGAATTCTGGCCAGGTACCCTTTTACCACTTCCCCCATTCTCCCAAAGTCAGCCCTCCTGAAGTCCAGCACTCTTGTGCCAGATTCCACTCCTTCCTTGCCCATATCCAATGTGAGCCATACTGAGTAGTGGTCACTCCCTGACAGCGGTTCCTCCACTGTAAGTTCTCTCACAAAGTCCCCATTTGCCAGCACAAGGTCAAGGGTATTCCCTAACCTGGTTGGTTCACTGACCATTTGCAACAGGAAGCTGTCCTGGAAGGCATCCAGCAGTACCTGCTCCCTTCTGTTTCTGGTTGTTGGGGTGTTCCAGTCCACTCCTGGCATGTTGAAGTCCCCCACAATCACCACACTACCCTTCTCGCAGGTCCTCCTGATCTGTCCTGCTAGTTCCCTGTCTAACTCCTCCATCTGAGATGGTGGCCTGTACACCACTCCCATTCTAAGAATCCTATTCATGGTTGGTTTGCTGACCTACAAAGCCCTATATGGACTGGGTCCTGGCTACCTGAGATCTCCTGACTCCCTACCAGACCTTTCACTCCTCTGCTGCTTTGAAGAGGGCCTCTTATCTGTTCCCAGGGCATTTTCTGGTGATTGAGCTTTCACGCTCATGCTCTCTGCCCTGTGGAACAGGCTTCCTCAATCTCTTTGGGATACTTCCTTGTTGGAGGCCTTTAAAAAAGGGACCAAAGTCTGTCCTCTCTCATGAAGTTTTTAGTTCCACTTAGTAAGCTCCTGATTTGATGCCATTTCAATTTCTAATTATTTTAAGATAAAAATGTTTTTGCACTTATTTATAATCTGATAGATACTTGTTTTGTTTGTTTTATGTGCCTTATTTGTTTATATTTTGTTGTGTGGTGCTCTGAGCCCTTAGGGATGGGTGCCTCATAAATAAATGTTTATTTACTTACTATGTACTTACTTTATCACTATTTCCTTGCAACTGAGGCAATGCTGCTCCTTTCAGAGGCTTCCCTGTGCATATTGGACATGTGTATGAATGCCCTGTTATGTAGCCAGTGACTGGCATGCAACTAAATTGGAAAAAAGTCCCTAACAGCACTACAATGTACTTACTCTGACTGCACAACTGAAACATGACAGACTCGCACAAAAGGGAACAGTAATCTACAAAAATGCAGAGAAAAGTAGGAATTATGGCAATCAGTGCTGTAAGTTATCACTTGGTGCCTAATAACCAGCATATGCATGTTTGGATTTGTGCTTTAGGTGTTTGTATTTAGATATTCTTGACATTTGGATTTGGATGTCAAAATATAGTAATAACAGAACAATTTAAATATAACTCCACAATTAATCCTGTCACACCAGCACCTTTTGAGTCTTATATTAAAGGCACAGAGGGACTGTTTTGTAAGGCAAACCAAAATTCTGAACTAATCTACCAGCCTGCCAGTTCCTTGTTCTGCCAAATGTAAGACATTTATGTGTGGTCACTTTTGATTAGACTTGAAAGGTGCCATATACATTATAGATCAAGGGAGCACATCCCACCTCTTGGAGCATTCCTTTCCCGTGCAGATGAGACACCCTTATTCTGTGAAGAGTGTCTCAGGCACAGGTGCCCTGAAAATGGGCTCACTGAAGGGAATGTTATATTTTTGGGAAAATATTATTAATTTCATCTCAGTTAATGTATGAAAGGGGAACGCTCAGTGCCCTGCCTTAATGCTGCAGGACCTAGAGGTCCCAGTTAGGCAAAACACCAGAACAGATAATAGTTTCTCCTACTTACTTGTTTAGAACTTTAGAGTTTATCTGGTCGGTCCTGCATCCCGCACACACCATGCCATTGAACTTAAAGTCCCTTTATCCCTCATATCCAGCTGTCTGGAGACCAGAATAATGGGCTGAGGTGCAAGTGACATCTGTGTGCCGGCACTACAGTGTTTGTTTAAATGCAATAAACCAGTACATTGTCACTCATAGTTAGACTTTGCAGTATTAGATTTAAATTGGGAAATGTCGATAAATGTTGATTTCACTGCACACATACAAAGTGATGAAAAAATATTTCCACCAGAAACAATCTAAATTTACAGATAGGAAAAGTAAGTTCTATTGCTATTTTGACATGTGAAGATAACAATTTGTGCTTTTATCAGTTTGTAAATTCTCAGCATTTGTTGTCATTAACTACGACAGTGAAAATTAAATATATACAAATCAAAATAAATGCTTAAAAACCCATCATTTCAAGCAACTGTGAAAATTGAAATCGATAAAACTCGGGAGAAAGGATTAAAAATAAAAATTGATATTTTCCATTGAAATTATGAAAAAAAAAAAAACTGCCAACCCTACTCGTAGTCAATTGTTACTGACCACTTGTAAATTACTTTAGGATACAATGAGAATGACAAGCTCTTGATAAATGCCAGTTATCCTTCTACTACAATGTAAAATGGCCATCTGTTCTATATTGTTTACAGTTTATATTTCTGTATAATTATGTTCTGTAGTTTTGTTTTCATTTTTGATGTAATTCTCACTGTGAAGTGTTTCTCCCCCCTCTTCTTTTTTCTCTCCAGGTCCGGTCAACCCCCATCCCAAACACCCCAGACCATCACCCTGCTGTCCACCGGGACTTACCTTGCCAGCTGTCTGCCCCTAGGTCTTAACCCCCCCACCACCACCATTGATCAGGATCTGGTTCTGCTGGCAGGGCTTGGCTGGTCAACTGCAGGGCCTGCAGGTGTCTGGCATCTTCCTGCTGCTGGAATTTTCTTAATTTCTGCCCGAGGAGCATTGGTGCCAGAAGGGTCTGAAAAGTGGTAGGGCCAAGGATGTAAGAGATAAATTCTTCCCTAGTAATAACTCAACATGATTGCAAAAACTGATAGGGCCATTTATGAAAGTGGTAGGGCCATGGCAATAGTGCCTCCTCCCATTCCGGCACCTATGCTGAAGGGCACACGTGTACTGACATCATGATGCACACCATTCACTTCTGCATGTCGATGTCTACAATGCCCCCTTGCATCAGGTGGTCCTGAACTGCCTTTCCCCCAACTTCCACTAGGGGTCAGGGGTTTACCAGGTTCCATGATACCTTCCACCTGGAGGAGGAGAACAGTCCTTTGAATGTTTGATCCTCCTGCTCCCCAATGTAATCCTATCAAAAAATAATACATGTATTCAATTTTTTATAGTAACACAAAAACTAATTATTCATGTACTAACATACTAACATACTATTTGCCAGCAGATTAGGCCTTACGGTCTATCGAGTCTGCTCGAACCTCAGATTCCTAGTTGGGTGCCGAGGCCCTTCCCCCCTTTGTGTTCCAGAAACCCCTATCATCCATCCCCACCCCCCTGGGACAGGCCATCGTCTGATACATCCACTTTCTGTGTCTGTCCCACCCTCTCTTGAAGCCCTCCACTGTGGATCTCTGAACCAGCTCACCAGGCAGTGCATTCCAAGGGTCCACCACCGTCTCAGTGAAAAACCTCCTCCTCTCCCCCTCACCCTTCCACCTTCCAACTTCAAACCATGCCCTCTGGTGATACCTCCCTGCTTTAGTCTAAAGATACCCTCCATGTTTACCCTATTTATTCCCTTGAGGTACTTGAAGACCTCAATCATGTCCCCATGTCTCTCCTCTCCTCCAATGAAAACAGGCAGAGCTCCTCAAGTCTGTCCTCATACGTCAAATCCCCTAGCCCTCGTATCATCCTAGTTGCCCTCCTCTGTACCCTCTCCAGGAGGTGTATGTCTCTCTTCAAGTGTGGTCTCCAGTACTGTACACAGTACTCAAGGTGTGGTCTAACCAGTCCATTGTACAGCGGCAGAATCACTTCCTTGCTCCTAGAGGTGATCCCCCTTATGATGCATCCCAACATCCTGTTTGCCTTGCTAGCCGCTCTCCTGCACTGCTCAGAGTTATTCATACATGCATCCACCATGACCCCTAGGTCTTTTTCCCCTATTGAGGCCTCCAGCACCTCCCCTCCCAGGGTGTACCTGTGTTTAGGGTTTCCACACCCAAGATGTAACACCTTGCACTTGGTGATATTGAAATTTAATTTCCATGTGTGAGCCCAGCTTTCCAGGGTGTCCAGGTCCCCTTGCAGGGCCAACCTCCCCTCTTCTCCCTCAACTACTGCTCTCATCTTGGAGTCATCAGCAAAGAGACTCATTTCACACCCTATACCCTCCCTGATGTCCGATATGTATGCATTAAACAGGATCGGACCCAGGACAGACTCTCATGCGTACCCACTACCAACCTCTCTGGGGTTGAAGCTCCCCACAGACCACTACTCTCTCTGGATGCATCCAGCTAGCCAGTTTTCAATCCATCTGACCATCAAAGAGCCTACTCTAACCCCATCAGTTTCTCCACCAGACCATTGTGGGGGACAGAGTCAAACGCCTTGCTGAAGTCCAAGAATAATACATCCACAGGCTTTCCCTGTCCAGTTCTGATGTTACCCATTCGTAGAACTCCATAAGATTGGTTTGACATGATCTACCTGGCACAAACCCATGTTGCCAACTTTCCAGACCTCCCACCTCCTCCAAGTACACCCCCAATCATTCCTTTAGTATACTCTCCATTAATTTTCCCACCACCGAGGTCAAACTGATGGGTCTATAGTTACCTGGTACTTCCCTCGACCCCCCCTTTATGGATTGGCACCACATGTGCCTCTCGCCAATCCCAGGGTACCCTCCCTGTCTCAAGTGACCTGTTGAAGAGCTCCACCAGGGGTGCAGCCAGTATGTCCGCCAATTCCCATAGTACTCGGATGAATGCCAACCGCCCAGGAGATTTGTCTTTCTTTAGGGCCTTGAGAGCTAACCACACCCTTTGCTGGAGATAGCATCATCCATCCCTCCACCTTACTGGCCTTTTATCCTCGTTAAATACCTCTGCCTGGTCCCTCGCCTCTTCCACCCACCCTCCTTCTGATCTCAATCTGCTGAGATGGCTCTTAGTTTTTCTCCACTCCCCAATGTACCGGAAGAACCCCTTTTCCCCTCCATGTATCCCCTGTGCCAGCCGCTGCTCTTTACTGGACTTTGCTCCCCTCACCATCCGGGTGACTTTTCTAGATGCAAGATGGTACATTTCCCTATCCCTATCCCCTCTTGTTGTTTTATATTTTCTGTAGGCCGCCTTCTTTTCTCTGACCGCTATCTGTACCTCCCTGGATCACCAGCATGGTTTATGTGACCTTGCTCCCTTACATTTCAACTTAGCGCAGATCCTGACTGCCTCATGAAGTCCCCGTTTTATGACCTCCCATCTCCTTTCCACACTTGTCATTGATGTAATCTCCTTCAAGTGATCCTTGAGAATATTTCTCATGCCCACAAAGTCTGCCCCCCTGAAGTCCACTGCCAGTGTCCTAGATCTCCCCTCTCCCCATGCTTATTTGAAACCAGACAGTATTGTGGTCGCTCCCAGTCAGGGGATCCTCTACAACCAGGTCCCTTACCAGATCCCCATCTGCCAGAACCACGTCCAGCACATGCCCCTCCCTTGTGGACTCCATCACATGCTGTGTTAAGAACACATCCTGGAAGCCGTCCTGCAGCCTCTGCTCCATGGCCACCTTAGAGGACACGGTTCCCCAGTTTGTACCTGGCATCTTAAGGTCCCCCATCAACACCACTCCTTCCCCTTTTGGTCCACACTGGGCAATGATGTTGTCCAGCAAACCATCCTTTAGAACATCATTCATCCCGGGGGGCCTATATACTACACCTAGCTTGACCTTATCTCCTGCTGGGGATCGTAAGGTGACCCATAAGGCCTCCACGTTTCCCTCTGCCTCGTCTACCCTAGCAATTTCTATGTCATCTCTAATGGACATAGCCACTCCACCCCCTCTGCCCTCCTTTCTATCCTTCCTAGCATAGTGTACCCCTTGCGTTTAGGTCCCAGTCATGGTTTTTGTTGGCCCACGCCTTCATGACCGCCACCACATCCACCCCCCCTCGAACAGCATGGCCTGGAACTCTGGCAACTTGTTTCCCAAGCTCCTGGCATTTACTAACACCAACCCCACCCTTATCCCTGATCCCCTTTGTCGAACCCCACCCAGGTTCCTTATACTTCCATCCTCCCTCTGCTCCTCCTGAAACCTCCACGCCCAGTCTATTTCCCCTCCCCCCTTGGGTTTGAAGGCTACTCCCCTCATCTGGAGGAGAGGGCTTCTGGTCAGCCCCTCCCTTATCTCCCCCCACAAGTTTAAACCCCACCTTTCTTGAATGTAGTCAGCCATCCCTGTATAAGGACTTCCTTCCCTAATGGGGCAAGATGAAGCCTGTCCTTGGCATACAGTCCCTTATCCTCCCAAACTCCTTTCCAGTTCCCTAACAACCCCAACCCACTCTCTTCACCCCACTTCCTGAGCCAGTCATTAACCTCTGTGATCTTCATTTTTTTTCTCCACTGAGGCCTTTGGTACTGGCAATATCTCCGAAAAGGAAATGTTGCATCCATTATGCTGACAGACTCTGGCAAGTTCTTGGAACCTTGCTTGGATTTCCAAAACGCTATTTCTCTCTAGATCGTTAGTTCCCAAATGCACCAGGAAATCCGGTTTCCCTCCACAATCCCTAACCAGTTCATACACCATGAACTTTGCTCTGTGCATTGTCAGCCCAGAGATACTCACTACCTTCACCTGGCTATGGCATCCACCCCCCTGTCCCTACCACTGGATACCCCTAATCATCGAGTCTCCCAATAACAGAACCTTAACACCGCCATCATCCTTATGGTTACCTCCACTATGCCCTCTCAGCCCCCCATCTCCCCCCCCTTTATTCATGATCTCAATTCCATGGGAGTCTTCCTGCCTTATTATGACCCCCTTGTCACCCTCCCTTTCTGCTTCCCTTGTTATTTTGCCCAGTTAACTCAGACCTCATCTGAATAGGTGTCCCCTTTAACCCTCTCTTATCCGAACCATTTATCCTGGCCCTGATGGTTTCCCCTTCCCCCACACCGCCATCCTCCCCCCTTGTAATAGTACCCCTACCTCCAGAGGCTCTCTGTGGGTCCCCTTTAGCTAGGGCCCCATCCTTGGTACTGACCTCCCTGCTGAAGAGGGGCTCCTCTCCCACATCCTTGTCTCCCAGTTTCTCTCCAGTCATGCTCTCCTCCCTCATGTCTGCAATATGTTGCATCTCCCCCATCTGCTTAACATTTATGTTTCCCCTTCTCCCTCTGGGACTATTTCTATCCTTTCCATTGCCTGTCTGTGATGCCCTATGGGTATCCGACTCCCTCCCCCCGGCCTCTGTATCAGTTTCCTCATTTGCACCTACCCCTTCTTCCCCCTCAAGGTTGCTTAGTAGCTCAAATTTATTGTGACACTCTGTCAGCCTCCATCAAGTAACCCGAGTTTCCCCTGACTGCACCTCTAAACTGCCCCTCTTCTTCCCCTCTTGCTCTGTTCTCCTTAGGAGCTCCCTTCCCACAGTCTGCTGTTTTAGGCTTCCCCACAACAGCCCCTCCCTTCTCAATGTCTGCTCTACTAGGCTTCCCCACAACAGCCCCTCCTGACTCTTCCCCCTCCACTCTCTTTGTATCGGGATGTTCACCCCGTATGCTTTCCCCTTAGCGTCAACATCCCGATCTAAGGGTCCTCTGTCCCTAATATCCCCCATCCTGCTTGCTGTAACATAACGTCCTGTAATTTCAGAGCGTTGCCCCAGCCTCCCCTCAGCCCCACCCTTCTGCTGCCCATATCCACACCCCTTATCCTTGGACACTCTCCCAGCTCCCCCAGCTTACTCCTTAACCAATATACTTCACTCCTGATACAAGATAGCTGTCTACAGAGTGGGCCACCTCCCTCTCTCCAGGCCCAATTGAGAATTATTGCCATCCCACAGCCTGTGCAGCCTACAGCCCTTCCGAAGATGCCTGCCATGGTGGAATATGGCCACCCTGTTTGTCCCCCTCTGTTTATAATGGCACACCCCCTTTTCTCAGTCCCTTCCCCCTGGAATACAGTTTCTCTCTATACTGACTGCAGTTATTTACAAACCCAATTTCAACCCCACCAATAAAGTTCCCAAGTCTCACAAACACATACAGTCCAGTGTATGTCCAGTCCCACTAACAGTGTGTGTATGCAGACATCAGGTACCGTATGATGTCACAGGCCCACCAGTTCCTGTTGCTTCAAATTTCAGTCCCAAACAGAAATACACAGCCCTTCAATCCCAACCCTCAGTGGCTTTTCAGTATTTAAGAAAGCCTACAAAACAGGGCGGGTGGCAGGGCTCTTACCAACACCAGGCAAACATCACATTTAAATTTCACTCTAATTATCACTGCCAAACAAGTGTTCCCAAGCCCCAAAAGTTACAATATCACAGCCCAAGTAACAGTTCTAACTCAAAGTAGTAATTTTTAACATGCAGAACTAATTTCATGTACAAAACTATTCAAATATTTCAGTTAAAACAGAATATAAACCCAGACCTCTGTCCTTACCAGCCTCCTGCTTATGTTCCCAAGTGAACAGGTATTTCTAATTTTAAAATGTAATCCTGTTATTTAACTTAAAACATATTCTATTCAATGTATACCCTGAGGTTACTGTTACTAGAATATATTCTCGGTAAAGTCCACATAGTTATGAACATCCCACACATGCCACTGAAGCATTCATTAATTCGATAGACTAGTTCTTTTTATGTTCTGCAGTGTAGATCATGCTAGTTAATAATACGAGTCTGATTTCTTCATATACATTAACATGCAATAGTTCTTCAACATGAAATGCAATGTTTCACAGACCATATCTAGTCTGTTGTCTGATACAAAATATCACCCATTTTTTTCAACATGAATTTCTCTGGTTTCTCCTATTATTTAAAGAGCACCTTTCATATATGATTTTACATTAATGCATAAATTCACATTTGTTGCATCATGTTTACCTGTGAAGTTTTCCTAGCCATGTGGTTGTTCTAGGTTGCATAATAATTTATTGAAAAACTGCATTGTATTTGGTCTGCACAGTGTCCAAACAGAGGTTCTATGGGTGTGCTGCTACACCTGTGATGTCATAATAGGGAGTGTGGCTGATTGGGGCATGCGGGATTCAATGGCTTCCTATGGTACTGCAGCTATGTCTTCCAGCAGTAGCACAGTTCCAGATCCCCTTGAGGGCGGATTATCTTCTTTGTGTTTGTCTACAGACTCCAAGGAGAACACATATCATGGCTTGTATTTTGAGGCATTTGGTGCTCTTCCCTATCAGTTTGAGCCCAAAGTGGAGTGAGATGCAACTGGAATGGTTGGAGATGCTGACGAGTCTGTAGTTTCAGAAGGTGCAGTGGACGGATGACTGGAGGATGATTTGTGGTCATGGTATACAGAACATTTCTTATTTTATGCCAAGCTGTACAATAAATGAAGTCTTACCCATGTGTTCCTCTGTATTTGTTGCACTACATACTATTTGTCACTGGAAGTGTACAGACACACTTTAGCCGTGCAATAAATTTTGTGTACATCCAGGAAACTATGCCAAATTGTTGCATACGTGTGGTTGCTCTTTTTATGTCCCCATGGGTGCCGAAGTATTTTCTGATTACACTGTCCCATAATAAGGTGGTTGAACACTACCTTATTGTTCATGTCATAATGATTTATTAGCCAAAATATGTTGCTGTCCGCATCTATCCTGGTGAATGCGTGACCATCACAGCATTACGTTTTGCCACATGTCACCATGATGGTTCTCAGACAGATCTACCATGGATAAGCATTTAATGCATTTCATGTGGCCTATGAAACTATAGTCATCTGTTTTTCAACTATTGTGCACTCCCTCATTGCCATAACATGAGCAACACTGGACACATACTGTATATTTTCAATAAAGTTCTGTGTTGCTTTCTTGATGAGTTGTGCTTGTGTGACTCGTGAATGATGTAGTAACTATTATACATGTCTACATTACTCTTTCACTGCAAGCAATGTTATTTTGGTGAAACTGCAATCTATTTTGTGACCTAAGTTCCCCCATCCCCAGAAACACACACACACACACACACACACACACACACACATATATATACATACACATACACACACACCCCATGCCACCCTGCTCCCCCCCACCCCAGGTCTTTGGCGGGCAGCAAAACCAACAAGCACTTCACTGCGGTTGACCGCCAAATGACAGGGACAGTTACACCTGCAACCCCATCGGTCGACAGTGTCAATTGATGGGCTTGCAGTGTGTACTGTATCTGTCATTCACAACTTTGTGAATGATTGCTGCAGTCTTTCACAAAGTTGTGAATGACTGTTACAGTACACACTGCAAGACCATTGGTCGACGCTGTCAACCAATGGGGTTGCAGGTAACTGTCCCTGTCATTCGCGGCAGCAAGGAGGTGTGTGTGGATGGGTTTCTTCCCACGGAATACCTGGGTGGGGAGCGGGTGGATATGGGTCCTGTGTGGTGGGAGGGTGACCACTACACTACCAGGGACATTGTTTTCCAGCATTGTTAACGCGATCAGGGTACAGGGCGTGAGGGGGTACCACTAGAGTACCAGGGCAGGATTGTAAAATAAATTCAACAAGAGCAGGGTTTGGTACAGGGCAGGTGGAACTACTAGACTACCATGGTTTTATTTAAATTTCAAATACAGGGATCAGACTCGGGGATGGGGGGGGGCAACTAGGCTACCAGTATTTTATTTATATTACAAATACAGGGATCGTACTCTGGGATGGGAGGGGGGACCACTAGACTACCATGGAGTTAGCTAACATTACATATATGGGTATCATGTCTCAGTGCAGGGGGGTAACCACCCAGGGGCTGCTTTGTTGCACCCTGCAATACAGCAGCCCATCTGTGGGTGGCTACCAGTTAGGTGTGTTTGTTACATGCCTAACATTGTGCCCATTCATGCGGCACATCGCCAAGATGTGCCGGCAGATATGCCGCACATCTCAGCTGAATATCAAGATGTGCTGCATATGCATGGGCACATCCCCCTGGAAATGCACTGCGTACATTATAGGTGTGCCACTGTGCATCTGGAGTTGTGTGGCACATCTTCAGGGTTTGAATATGGCCCTGGGGTGAACTTCTGGAGATGCATCAGTGCAACTCAGTTGCGCCATGCACATCTACTTTCAATATCTTGGCCTATATGCCCACCTGAACATGTAACTGTTCAACAATGGTGCATAGTACATGTCTATTATGAGGATAGAAATTGCACCATAGTACATCAAAACTGAGCATAGATATCCCTTGCCCACAGTAAGGTACAAAAGCATTGCAGATACTTCAGCCTCTTTCAATCACACATTGAAGCTGCCTCTCTATTTTGATACATTTCCCAATGCCTCTTGGTCACAGACACTTACACATGTGAGGGAGGACAGGATGCTGCTATATATTCACTTGCTGTGCCCATGCTGGCAAGGACAGTGCATTAATTGCCAAGGGACATAATTATATATAAAGAGAGCGAGCGAGAGAGGCAAAGAGACAGAGTACCGTCTTCAGTTCTGCACAACTATGGGTAACATAGAAACATATAAATTGATGGCAGATAAAGAGCTAGGCCGCCCATCTAGTCTACCCATTTTCCCTGCCTACCATAAAAGCCGCAAATCCTACTTGATCTCTGGCTTTAACTCCTTTTTCCTACTGCTAGGGTTCACTTATGCCTGCCCCATGCATGCTTGAATCCCCCCACTGTGTATGCTCCCACCACCTCTGCTGGGAGTCTATTCCATGCATCTACCACCCTTTCTGTGAAGAAATACTTCCTTATGCTATTCCTTAGTATACCCCTTTTAACCTCATATCCTAGTCCCCTTGTTCATGGACATCTCCTTTTCTGAAAGATGCAACCTAATTTATGCCTTTCAGATATTTGAAGTTTTCAGTCTTATTTCCCCAGTCTCGTCTCTCCTCCATAGTATACATATTGAGGTCTCCCAGTCTCTCCTCATATGACTTATGGTGCAGTCCCTGCGCCATCTTTGTTTCCCTTATTTGAACTGTCTCCACCTTGTCTATGTTCTTACAGAGATGCGGTCTCCAGAGCTGGACCAAATAAGGCCTCACAAATCATCCACACAGTGGCATCACCACCTCCTTCCTTCTGTTGGTGATACCGCTCCCTATGCAACCCAGCATCCCACTGGCTGTCCCTACAGTTCTGAAACATTGGCTACCTTTAGGTCATCAGATATGATTACTCGAAATCCCTTTTCCTTTTTAGTGACCATCACTTTATCCCCACCCCCATAATGTAAGCCTCCCCTGGGTTCTTGAGCCCCAAATGCGTGATTTTGCACTTTTTTTCATTAAATCTCAGCTGCCACACTTTGGACCACTCCTTCAGTTTATCTAGATTTTTTTCACCCCTCCTGGAATGTCCACCCTGTTGCAAATCTTACTGACATCTGTAAAGCTGCACACTTTACCATCCCCAGGACCTATGCAATGTCACTTATGAAGATGTTAAACAGGACTGGGCCCAGGAGTGATCCCTGTGACACCCTGCTTGTCACCCTCCTTTCCTCAGACTGAGCTCCATTTACCATGACCCTCTGTCTTCTGTCACACAGCCAGTTACTAACACAGTTTACCACCTTGTGACCCACTCCCAGGCTGCCCAGCTTGTTCAAAAGTCATCTGTGTGGAACGTTATCGAAGAACTTATTGAAATCCCGATAGGCCACATCCACTGTTCAACCCTGATACAAGACCCTAGTCACTCAAACAAATGTATTGGATTACTTTCACATGCCTTTCCCACTGTGAATCCATGCTGTCTTGTATCCTGTGCTCCACTGGCTTCAATATGTTCCACGATCCTTTGTTTAAGAAGTGATTCCATTATCTTCCACACTATTGAGGTGAGGCTGACTGGTCCATAGTTTCCAGCCTCCTCTCTACTGCCAGTTCTGTGAAGAGGGGACTACATCTACCCTCCTCCAGTCCTCTGGAACCACACCCGTATTGAGTGACTCATTGAACAGGGCTGCCAGTGGTGGCACCAGCACCTCCTCTAGTTCCCTAAATATTTTGTTCTTTATCCCATTCAGTCCCATTGCCTTGTCCACTTAATTTTGTGAGTTCTTTTAGGACAGTCGATTCTGTAAATGGACTGGTGTCCATCTCCATCCCATATTTGTTCATGTGGACTAGCTGTGGTCCCTCACCCTCTTCTTCTGTGAATACAGAAGAAAAATCTTTGTTCAGTATTGATGCTTTTTCCATGTCCCCTTCCACACACTTTCCTTCTTCCCATTTAATCTTTACTATCCCTCTTGGCTTTTCTCCTTTCACTAATGTACCTATAAAAAGTATTTTCATTACCTCCAGTGCTCTTTTTTCCTTCATTTGTACCTTAGCGAGCCTGACTGCTTTCCCTGCCTCCTTCTGTTTATCCAGATACACTACCCTGTCCTCCTTCCGCGGTGTTTCCATGTATTTCTTAAGTCATCTTTTTTTGCCTTTGCCTTCCCAGCAAGCACCTTTGACAGCCATACTATATTTCTCTTTCTCTTGCCTTTGTTTACTTGCCTAATGCAAAGGTTTTTCACCTCCACTATGGCTCCTTTCAGATGGTCCCACTGCTATTACAACCCCCCAACCCTCTTTTCCCTCCATGCCAGGGTATGCTTGAGACGGTTCCATGTTATAAAGGTGATCGTGGAATAGCGATCGCTGTTACGGCGAGTGTACATCACTGAAAATGAATTGTCCCCCCGCACCTCCAAGCTAACGGAATCTCAATTCCAGGGGAGTGCATGTCGGGGGGGGTGAAAAACTTGGAAAAATACAAAGCCACCTGCTGGCAAAAAAAAAAACATGCCGAGCCAGACCCAAACCCTACACCTCCCAAGCAACCACCCACCCCACCATTCTAGTGGTCCAACTCGGCAGCTGCCCACCACACCCTCTCCCACATACCTTCTCTCCCCTTCTTCCCCCGCATGCATGTATACGCACATCCATCCATTTGCCCTACCTCGCCCACCCCGGTGTTCACTCTCCAACCTGCTTGGTAGCTCTGTACACAGGTGCCATGATTGAACTGCCCTTTATGCAAGTGCTCAGTTACGGTCACCTTGTACACAGTATACAGCTTGAGACATATCACCAGCTTAGTAAACCCCACTCTTCTGAAATACTAGACCCTCGCCTTGGTGTGGCTTGACTCTGCCACTACTCATGCTGAACGACACCGTGCGATTACTACATCCCAGGTGTTCGCACACTCTGACTTACTGAATTCTGTCCCCATTGGTGAGTGCCTGGTCCAAAATTGCACCCTCCATGGTTGACTCTCTCACTAGCTGTCTGCCTGCCCTTTACACAGAGTACAGGATAGAAACATAGAATTTGACGACAGATAAGGACCGCTTGGCCCACCCAGTCTGCCCATTTCCCTACCTAAAGGATCCTAGTTAACCAGAAGCCTACTTCTTTCTACCCCCAACCCCTATTACTGCCTTATGACTGTCCCATGCGTGCTTGAATTCAACCACTGTTTTTGACTCCACAACCTCCTCCGGAAGGCCGTTCCATGCATCCACAGCTCTGTGAAAAAATACTTCCTTACATTACCGCTGAGCCACCCCCCTTATCTTCAAATTGTGCCCCCTTGTTCTTGCACACCTCTTTTTTTGAAAGATGCTACCCTCTTGGACTTTGTTGATTCCCTTGAGGTACTCGAAAGTTTATATCATGTCCCCCCTCTCCCTCCTTTCCTCGAGGCTATACATATTAAGCTCCTTTAGTCTCTCTTCATATGTCTTCCGGTGCAGACCCTGCACCATTTTAGTTGCCCTCCTCTGGACAGCTTCCATCCTGTCTATGTCCTTGTGGAGACTGGATTTCCAGAACTGCATGCAGTACTCCAGATGGGGTCTCACCAGCTGTCTGTACAGAGGGATAACAACTTCCTGTTTTCTACTGGTGATGCCTCTCCCTATGCATCCCAGTATCACCCCAGCCCTCCTTATTGCCCTCTCATGTTGCTTGCCCACCTTTAAGTCATCTGATATGACTACCCCCAGGTCCCTTTCCATTTTTGTTAGTATCTCACCCCCCATTGTGTACTCTTCTCCTGGGTTTTTTTCCCCAGGTGCATTACCTTGCACTTCTTGGCATTGAATCTAAGCTGCCATACATTTGACCATTCCTCTAACCTTGCCAAGTTCCTTCTCATCCTTTCCACCAACCTTCGCGCATTAATTCTGTTTGCGAATCTTTGTGTCATCTGCAAAGAGACATATTTTCCTTCCTGTCCCTCTGCAATGTCACTACAAAGACATTGAAGAGGACCAGTCTAATACTGAACCCTGCGGTACCCCACTAGTAACCCCCTTTCTTCAGAGTGGACTCCATTTACTATTACCCTCTGTGTCCTGTTCTTCAGCCAATTCTTTTACCCAGGCTATCATCTTGGGACCCACTCCCCCAGGCTGGCTAACTTGTATATTAATCTTTTGTGGGACTGTGTCAAATGCCTTGCTAAAGTCTAGTAGGCCATGTCCACAGCCCTCCCTGATCTACTGCTTTGGTCACCCAGTCAAAGAAATCTATTAGATTCATCTGGCATGATCTTCCGCTGTGAATCCATGCTGCCTTGGGTCCTGTGCCTCTTGGCCTCTAGGTACTCGACAATTCTTTCCTTCAGAAGTGATTCCATCATTTTCCCTATCACTGAGGTTAAACTTACAGGTCTGAGTTTCCTGCTTCTGCCCTGCTCCCACTTTTGTGAAGGGAATCACATCTGCCCTCCTCCAGTCCTCAGGTACCACCCCATCCTCCCATGATTTGTTAAAGAGGGTAGTCAGTGGTGTCACTAGTTCTACTCTTTAGTTCTTTTAGAATGCTGGGATGAATCCCATCAGGCCCCATTGCTTTGTCCACCTTCAGTTTTAAGAGTTCTTTCAGAACTCTTTCTTCTAAATCGGCTGGTATCAACTTCTGTATCCAGAGTGTTTCTATTGTTTGTTTTAGGTACCTCCCCACTTCATTTTGTAAGTACTGAGCAAAAGTATTTGTTTAGTATCTCTGCCTTTTCACAGTCACCTCTGCCCACCCTCCCTTTATTAAGCCTCACTATCCCTCCCTTGGTCTTCCTTCGCCTCCCTGATGTACCTAAAAAAGGTTTTATCCTCCTTCTTAACTGAGTTGGCTATCTTTTCCTCGGTTCGGGCCTTTGCTGTTCTGACTGCCTTCCCAGCTTCCTTTTGCTTTAGCTGACACAATTCTCTATCCTGCTCCTTCTGTGATTCCTTGTACTTCCTGAATGCTTTCTTTTTCTCTTGAACCTTCACTGCCACCTCCTTTGAGAACCATAGTGGTTTCTTACATCGATTTGTTTTGTTTATTTGCTTCACACAAAGGCTTGTTACCTCTGTGATGGCAGTTTTTATTATTCCCCATTGTTCTTCCACCCCTCCTTCCTGCCCATTTACTAGTGCATTCCTTAGGCACTCACCCATTTTGGCAAAGTCAGCCCTTCTGAAGTCCAGTACTTTTGCCTTTGTATGGCTTGACTCTATTGCTGTGTTTATTGTGAACCATACTGCTCGATGGTCGCTAGTTCCCAGATGGCTACCCACTTCTACATCTGTGATCCTTTCTCCATCTCCAATGGGAGAACCAGGTCTAAGATTGCTCCCTCTCGAGTGGGTTCCAATACTAGTTGTCTAAGGCATGCCCCCTGTAGGGCATCTAGAATAACCCCACTCTTAGAAGTGGCTGCTGCAACTGCACTCCAGTTAACATCTGGCATATTCAGATCACCCATCAGCAATATCTCCCCTTTTTCTGCCATTCTAAGTATACTTTCTATCAGTTCCTTGTCCATTTCCTCCCCCTGAGAGGTCTGTATACAACCCCTGTTGCGGTTGTGGTGCCATTGCCTGTCTCAAAATTGACCCACAGTGCTTCTTCTCCTCCCTGTTTACCCTTTTGTTCTGTTGTTTTGATTCCTTCCCTTATGTAGAGAGCTACTCCTCCTCCTCCTCCTCCTCCTCCCTCCTCTTACCCTCCCTGTCCCTGACTATAGATAGTGTATCCTGGTATGTTTATGTCCCAGTCATGGTTCTGTGTGTACCATGTTTCTGTGACTGTCATGATATCCAGATGTTCCTCCTCCATCAAAGCCACTAATTCAGAAAGCTTGTTACCCAGACTACGGGTACTGGTACTCATTGCTCTCCATTTTTTGATGGCTTTACCTTCTGTAGCAGCATCCCCCACTGACCTTTCTACCTTGGTCTTTTTCTCATTTAGTACCCTGTTTTGTAGGGGGAGGCTGGAATTTTCCTGCTGCTAACCAGTGCCTCCCCCCCTTGACTAGTTTAGAAGCTTGCCAATGAAGCATTTAAACTGATTGCCCAAAAGACTTGTTCCCTTCCTGGACAGATGCAGACCATCCTGCCAGTATAGGCTGGTGTCCCTCCAGGTGGAACCCCAGTCCCCAATGAAGCCAAACCCCTGTGCTCCACACCATTTTTTCAACCATTCATTAAACTGCATGGTGCAAAGTACCCTCGCCTCACCCATGCCACTGACAGGCAGCACCTCTGAGAAGGATACTGTGTGTGCTACTTGTCTTAGGCCCCTCCCTAACTCTACAAAGTCGTTCTGCACTGCTCTAATCTCATGATGAGCCAAGTCATTTGTCCCTAGGTGGACAGTGATGTCCAGCTCAGACTCCCGTGCAACTGTTCTCATGATCCTAAGGATGCGCTGCCTGTCCCTTCAAGCCATGGCACCAGGCAGGCACCTTACTTCAGTTTTCCCTACTCCCCCCTGTTCTATCCCCCTAATGACTGAGTCCCCCACCAGGAGCTGCTTCCTTTCCCTGTGGAGTCCTCTGCCTCCTTCCTGAGGGCCTCCCTTGTGACAGTTGTCTGCAACCTCCTTAGTCTCCTCTGTGTGTGCATCCATAGGGGAACTATGCTCCCCCAGAATGGTGTATGGATTGTGGAGTGGAACTGACTGGGTGTGCCTCTGTTCCACCACCCTTACCCTCCCAGGATGTCCCTGCTCCTGGCTGATGCAGCAGCTCGGATGCTCCAATCCACATCTGGCACATTGAAATTGTCTAACAGCAGCGCCCCTGCTTTAGCTGCCATTGTGTGGATGGATTCCATTAAAACCCTGTCCACCTCTTCCCAATGTACTGGAGGTCTCTATACCTATGTGGAACTATTGGCTTGCCACAGGCAATGCTGTGTGTGTCTAACAACTGTTATGTTTGCTCCCCGGTGTACAGAACAAGTAACACTCACTGCATAGTAACAGGCACAGACATTTTAATATGTCATCTCTGTGTTTCACTCTTATGCTGGACGTGTCTGTGTGTGTCTCTTGGTCTGTCTGTCTTGCTGCACACAAGGCAAGTTACAGTATCTTACACTGATAGGGAGATCAACATGGGCAGAGAACATGAATGTGGCAGACACAAAGAGAAACACACAAACATACAGCAGGTGAGTCACTGAAGTGCCGCACCAAGTCATTCTCCACCATCATGAAACTTGTAACTGTCCTGCATGCCACAAATTTGAGTGGTATAATGTTTCATCCTTTGGAATGCTCTTGTGGATAGGTACTGCATCAGCCAAACTTACTGTCCTGCGCATGGATCCCATGTCCATGGTGATGTTAAACAGGTTAGCAAGTGGCATGTACAACACTTCAGCCATCTCCCACCACAGCCTAGGGTGACTGCCATCAGGACCTGGTATCTTATCCACCATAAGTGCCTTTAGACATTCCAATAACCTTCTTTCCAGAATTGCTTTGCCAGTGACATCATCCTCCCTCCTCTGCCTCTTGCAAGTCCGCAGTGTTAGCAGACCTAATACCTCCCTCATGAAAACAGGCCACAAGTATTCATTCAATTCTTGTTCCTTTTCCTTCTCCTTCTCTTATTCCAGCTCTCTACCCAGCATGATCCACACTATATGGTCCTTGTAGTTCCTTTTATCCATCACGTATCAATAGAATCCCTTCTCTCCCTCCCTCCGTGATGCCCAGAGCCAGCCTCAGCTAATTGTAGGCCTTGGCCTCCCTTACTAAGTTGGTTACCTCCTTGAACCTCTCAATGTACATCTCCCTGTACTCTTCCATCCCACTTATTTTACAGTGTCCTAAAAGCCGTTCTCTCTGCCCTTACCCACTGCAACACACTCCTGCTCATCCAACATGGCACTCTACCTCTGGTCTTGTTGCTTAATCCTGTTGGTGCATGCTTCAGTAGCCACCCTCATCCCACATTCTATGATATCCCAATTCCAGTTTCAAACATGTGCGTACTCACAATATGATGTTCTTATTATGCACATCGATGAAATATCAAGAAACATAGAAGTTGTCAGCAGATGGGGACCATATGATCCATCAAGTTTGCCCTTGGTTTCCAACCCCCCTTACTTAGTTGCCTGCTTGAGTATCCCACATTGTCTGTCCCATGCCCGCTTGAATTCCCCCACCATCTTGGCTCCCATCACCCCCTCCGGCAGGCTATTCCATGGTTCCACAACGCACTCTGAAGAATTTCCTCATATTGCTCCTGAACTTTCCTTCCTTAAGTCTAAGGTCATGCCCTCTAGTCCTGTTGTAGTCTTCTAACTGAAAGAGGTTCTGTACATGCACCCTATTGTTGCCTTTAAGGTATTGAAATGTTTCGATCATGTCTCCACGATTCCTGCATTGCTCTAGGGAGTATAATTTGAGGTCATCTAGTCTTGCCTTGTACGGTTTCTGATGCAAGCCCTGCACCATCTTTGTTGCTCTTCTGTGTACCGTCTCCAGCCTATCCATGTCTTTCCTGAGGTGTGGCCTCCAGAACTGGACATGATACTCCAGGTGAGGCCTTACCAGGGAGTGATACAGGGGCATGATTACTTCATGCCTTTTGCTCATGATGCCCCTCCCTATGCATCCCAGGATGCCACTAGCTTTTAGTGCTGCCTTTTCACATTGTTTACTGACCTTGAGTTCATCTGATATGATCAGCTCCAGGTCTCACTCCTGCCTAGTAGCCACCAGCTGCTCTCATCCAATTGAGTATAGTTTCCCTGGGTTATGTTTTCCCAGGTGCATGACCTTGCATTTTTTGGCATTGAATTTCAATTGCCAGGTCCTGTTCCACTCCTCCAGTTTTCGGAGATCAGCTTCTATGCTATGCTGTCCTTCTGGTGTGTCCACTCTGTTGCCGATTTTAGTGTCATCTGCAAACAGGCACACCTTTTCCTTCAGTCCATCTGCAATGTCGCTGATGAATATGTTGAAGAGGATTGGCCCCGGACCCGAGCCCTGTGGGACCCCACTAGTCACCCTTCCCTCTTCTGACAGTGCTATTCAGTAATACTCTCTGAGTTGTCCCACATAACCAGTTTCTGACCCAGTTCGTTACCTTGGGCCCGACTCCCATGTTCTCCAGTTTTTTGACTAGTCTCCTGTGCGGAACAGAGTCAAAAGCTTTGAAGTCCAGGTAAACCACATCCACTGCCCCACCCAGATCCACTGTTTTGGTGACCCAACTGAAAAAAATCAACCAGGTTTGTTTGGCAGGACGTTCCTGCCATGAAACTGTGTTGAATTTTGTCGAGCTGACCAGTTTGCTCCAAAAAAGCTACAATTCTTCTTTCAGCAGGGACTCCATCAGTTTTCCCATGACTGGCTTTAGAATAACTGGACGGTAGTTCTCTGGCTGTTCCTTGCTTCCAGTCTTGTGGAGTGGTACTACTGTTTCTCTCTTCCAATCCTCTGGCACCTCCCTGCTCCTCAGATTCTTGGGTGTATCCCATCTGGCCCCATAGCTTTATCTACCTTTAACTTATCTATTTCCTCTAGGACCCTTTTCCTCTGTTAAGGGACCTGTGTCTACTCCTTCAATTGGACACTTCTTTATGCCTATCGTTGGTCTATTTCCATCTGCTTCCTGTGTGAAGACTGAGCAGAAGTACTCATTGAGTGCCTCTGCCTTCTCCCCATCTTGCTCTGTGGGTTGTTTGTCCTCTTTTGTGATTTTAACAATGCCCCCTTTGATCTTCCTTTATTTTTTGTACGTACCTGTAAAAGGTTTTACCCTTTTTTACTTCCTGAGCTATCCTAACCTCAGTCTGAGCCTTTGAATTTCTTATCACTTTTCCTGTCTCTTTTAGTTTCTGTTTGCATTCTGTTTTGTCCGCCTCATTCCCTGACTTCTTGTACTTTCTGAAGGCTATGCACTTCTTCTCCATGGTTGCCACCTCCTTGGAAAACCATTGTGGGTTTTCCTCCTTTTGTTCTTAATAACCTGATGGGAACACTGTGATGTGACCATGGTTACTGCATCCTTCAGCTTATTCAGCATTCCTCTTGTCCCTTTCTGCTGTGTTACTAAAGTTGTCCCTCAGGCAGGCCTTCATTTTTGTGAAGTCTGCCCTTCTGAAGTTAAGAACCTTCAGTTTGGAGTGTGTGGAGTCTTCAGTCCTTTTTACCCTGAACCATACTGTGTTATGGTCACTGTTGCCCAGGTGCTTCCCTACGTCGACACGCAGAATCCTGTTGTTATTTGTGAATATCAGATCTAGAATTGCATTACCCCTTGTGGGTGATGTCACTAGTTGACTTAGGCTTGTTTCCTGTAATGTGACTAGGAATTCCCTGCTTTTTTGTGATGCCGTTGTGTGGGTACTCCAATCTATATCCAGCAGATTGAGATCCCCCACCAGCACCACGTCACCTTTGCCTGACATCTGGAGGATATTTTCCAGGATTTCCTTTCCCTGGCTTCATCCTGATTTGGGGGTCTGTAGATTATTGCTACCCGAATGGGTTTTCAACTTGCAGCCCTGATTGTGATCCCCTGTTTCCCCTTGTGCCTGCTGCATTTCTGTAGCATTGATAGTATCCTTAACATAAATAGCTACCTCTCCTCCCTTTTTCCCAGTCCTATCTTTCCTGAACAAGTTATACACTGGGATAGTCACCTCACAACTGTGATTGTTTGTGAACCATGTTTCTGTCATGGCAACCCAGTCTAGTCCTGCCTCAGCTATTGTGGCGGTGAGGTCAGTCATCTTGTTAGCCAGACTGTGTGCATTGAGGCATAGCGCTGACCATTCTTGATGTGTCACTTTGTTTGTCATGCTCCCCTTGTTCTTATTGTTTGTCCCTTTGCCTTTTTTAATGTTTTGTGTTGCCTCTCTTTCCTTTGCTTTGGTCATCTGCAGAGTCGGAAAGGGTTTCATGCTTCCTGCTATCTGCTTTTGATATCCTGGAGTTTGTAGCTATGGTGCTAGCTGAAGGGGGAGAGGTGGCAGGCTCTATGCATCCTTCTCCTAGAGCTACCATCATCTCCCCTCCTACTAGTTTAAATGTCCCACATGGACATCAGATTTCTGGCCCAGTGCCCTGACTCCCTCTTTAGTCAGGTGGATGCCATAGAATTTGAAGAACTCCCTTTCCCAGAAGTTGCTCCAGTTTTTGATGAAGTGATGCCCCTTTGTGTGGCACCAGTTCTTGAGTCATGCATTGCACTCATTTATCTCTTTCTCTCTGATTTTCTGCCTGTTCTTTCCCTTTTACCAAACAGGCAGAATTTTAGAGAATGCAATGCTGGACGAAAATGAAACAAATTTCTTGCCGAGCTGTGCAATGTGCTTCTTAATCTCCTTGACTGACTGGCTACCAATGTCATTGGTCCATAGGTGGACCAGGATGTTTGAGGCCACTTCCCTCTTAACTATGTTGACTATTCGGTCAGTGTCCCTCCATGTGGATGCTTCTGGGAGACATCTGATTTGCACAACTGCACGTTCGTTTTGTCTCAGGTGGGGTCCACACCCGCAAATCATGGAATCCCCTATTATTATGAGTTTTTTTCCTATTCTTGAGATTTTGTTTATGATGTTACTTTACTATCCTGTTACATTTGGCTTTTTGCTGGCCCAAGACATCCTCTGTCCTTTCAGATGATACAGACATAAGAGGTGTGTACATGTTTCCTGTGTTTAGAGTGCTTTGTTTGTTTGGGAGAGTTACCAGAGTGCTGCCCCCTTTTCCTGTAACCAGTTGCCATCCCCCAGGCTTGGTCATTCTCTGGGGGAGAGGTGTGCTGGTTTTATGTTGGCAATGTGGAGGTGCACTCCTAAAAGAAATGTTTCCCTGTAGGTGGTTACATAGGAGGCTGATCTCACCCCATGCTTCATGGAGCTAAGCTCTGAGGTGACATATCTCCCAGCATATGGGACAGCGGCCCTGTTTCCAGGCGACATGACCGTTAAAGAGCAGCTTCCTAGTAGCTGCCTGCCTCAGCCCATTCGATTCCTTACCCGACTGGAAGCGAGCTACTGAAGTTTGTCATAAAAAGTCCCTCGGTGTACAAAGTTAGATCACTCATAATTTTGGAAATCGGAATGCTGCCCCAAAAAAGACTGACTTCACAGTTAGAAAAACATGCCCCCACATCGGCCCACGCAGCACTGTTTTGTGATGTCACAAAATGAAGACTGTGTGAGCGCACCCCATTCAGTTCTATGGGGCTGGTATTTTCTAACATATTTATACCCTTTAGTGTTGGAATTTTATTATATCAAAGTGATCGATCAACTAATAGGGACTCTATTAGTCGATCGATTGCTTTGATATAAAACAATCCCAGCACTAAAGGGTATAAATATATTAGAAAATACCAGCCTCATAGAACTGAAAGGGGTGTGCACACCCAGTCTTCATTTTATGACATCACAAAACAGTACTGTGTGGACTGATGAGGGGGTGTGTTTTTCTAACTGGGAAGTCTCTTTTTTCAGGCAGCATTCTGATTTCCAAAATTATGAAGGATGTAAGTTTTTATACTGAGGAACTTTTTATGACAAACTTCAGTAGCTCGATTAGTCAAGTAAGGAATGAAATGGGCTAGGGAAAGTAGCAACACCGACAGTAGGAACCTGCTCTTTAAAGAATGTTCTGCAGTGTTGGCAGCCAATGATATCCATGTGCTTGCCAGTGGAAGGAACAAGAGTACAAAATTAATCAAATTAAGAGGAAGAAAATCTGTTGACCTGAGCAGTCTGAGTTGTTGCTTCCAGCTGAGAGCTTTCTATTAGTCAATCACTATTTCAGTAGTGGTACAGAAGTACAAATGTTGATTTACATACAGCAGCCAGGAATTCTGGGTAAGTGTTCCAACTGGTCCTTATGCTGAGCGGCCGCTGGCTGGATCTGAGCAGAGCGATTGAGGAGAGAAGTTGCCTCAGTGGAGAAATGAGCCTGGACTGTGCACTCCAAGGAGGATTCAGGTAGAACTGTTGTCAAGGAATCCCTGCTTCTGCACCTGTCAGAGTCTGCCTTACCTCTGTGAGTGGTGTCTCTCCCAGTTGGTGAAGATTAGTGAAGCTTAGCAGACAGTAAGGCTAGGGGCTGAATCGCACTTGGCGTATGCCTCCTAGGGTTGCCCTTTGTGTCTGAGCTGTTGCAGCTGGTTGTTTCTGGCTGAGAGCTTTCTATTAGCCAACCACTGTTTCAGTAGTGGGTACAGCAGTCAGTGAGATCAGTTGACAGTAAGGCTAGAGGCTGGACTGCTCTTGGCGTATGCCTCCTAGGTGTGACTGGATCCAGATGCAGTTTACATTGATGCCTATGGAACCCAGTCCCCACACAAAAAATATAAAAAACAGTATGCGGTCTTCTGACAAACAGAACTAACACTGTAAAATGTCACTTTGCAGTTTCATGTGGTGGAATACCATGTACATGTTGAATTATGTGTGTACTGCATGTTGATATTGTATGATATGTGTGGCCTGCCGATGATCTGTCTGGTAATACATTAACTGGAACTGATAATTTTATCCTTTCTCAACCTTTTCTTTTGCATGTGCTATCACTACATTGCCTATAGCTGGCTAGGTGATGTTGGGGATGGCTGGGGTGCAGGGTACAAGTGTGCTACCATCCTGCACAGTGAATCAATCGGGGAAGAAATCCCATCAGACCACTATACCAGTTTTCATTATCCACCTTTGCAGTAGACTTTACAGTACTTTGACCTGAGCAAACATTCAAAACTTGCATAATATAAGGGATCATATAACATGCAAGTTTTTGGAAACAGTGTTTGCGTTTGTACGTTATAGCTTTTTATGACTGTTGAGGACTTCACAACTGCAGTATGAACAGTTCCACATGAATATGATTTGAACCACTCATTCTTCTCTGTTATAATTTATATTGTGATATTTGTTGCAAATCAAAAGAAATTTGTAATTCTATGCTGCTTAAAAGTACAATGGTAGGTAAACAACTCTTTGATGTCAAACAACAAGGCACTTCTGTGTCACATTATACTGACACGTTACACCACTACTACCATAGGTAATAAGTTATAAGAAAATCTTACATGTAACTTTGAGTCATCAAAATACATGTTGAAGAAATGACTGTCATGTCATGACACAATTTTAGTGTAGGGTTACTTTCTGTTTGGAAATGTACAGCTATCATGTGCTCACTGCTTACCAACACAGTGAAAATGAAGCATTCCAGACTATGTTATGTCACCACAGAGGCAGTATTTTTAGATTTCTATCAATAAAGCTGTATAATTGTTTGATTAAAATCTAACATGTCACCATGATTTTTAAAGCCCTGACACTGGTGCGAGGTCCTTGCATCTGACATGATGAATGCAGTAAGCAACTTGGGCATATCGTAATGACATGACTAGTTTTTAAAATCGGCCTTCATCAATCAGAATGCTGCTTGCAGCAAGGGTGCTAGCACCACAATTGCGCAACAAATGTGTCAGCGGCATAATGCAAGGGTGTTTGCGGCAGTCCATTGGCACACCAACCCTTGATTCTTAATTTTCAAGACTCTTTACAAGAACAAAGTGCTAAGTAACCTTAGAGCAGCCAAAGGCTACTGTGACTGTACTTAGACATCCCTTCTGCGAGAACTGCAGTGCATGTCGCTGTGTCGCCCACCTCAACCTGACCCAACACAGCTCATGAATGGCACAATACTGTGGTCATGAAGCACTCCCTTGTGATCTACTCACCACTCCCCACTCCCCCGCCATGATCTAACCCTGCTCTGACCATTGGGTATGATCTAACAGCTGGTTATCTAGTGACCACATTCCCTGCCCATATCTGCCCCTGCACTGACATATGTTCAGAATGTACCCCCTGGTGATGTAGTGACCCTTCCCTGCACGATCAACACCTGCACTGACATAACTTCAGAACGTACCCCATAGGCATATACTGTGCCCCCCTCCTTGCCCTGATCTACCCATGCACTTACGTATGTTCAGAATGTACTACATGCTTATGTACTGCCCCCACTCAATGCCAACATCTACCTTTGCTCTGACATATGGTTACAATACAGTATCTGGTCATGTAGTGTCTCCCCACCACTCACCACAGCAGGTGTTATCCACCATCCTGTTCACACCCCCATCCTCACCACATAACTGAGCATCACAGCCCTATGCACATCACCACACACTGTAGATGAATGAACTGTCACCGTGTGTAATGCAAACAGTACTCACTCTGATAGTTCATTCTGCATCTGGCCGTGGTGGTGTGCATAGGGCTGTGATGGTCACTTAATCTTATGGGTGGATGTTGTGCAGTGTGATGGTGGCTACTACCTTCTGGGGTGGACGTATGGTTGGACAGTACATCACCAGGTTGTCTAGTCCCATTTTTCTGTGTAGGAGTAAATATGGGTGACATGTGGGGTGGCAGTAGATCACCAGGGGGTTTATGCTACCCTTATTTCATTGAAGGTGTACATCAGGCTGGGGTTGGGTGGCACTAGATCACCAAGGGGTATATGCTACCCATATGTCAGTGAAGGGGTACATTGGGGTGATGAGGGTGTTGTACTTACTCCTGGGATACTGGGTACCATACTGGATGAGCGTGCTGTGGTGGTGGTGGTCGGGGGGGCACGAGCCATTACATTGCCCACATCCATGTGCACAGCTGTCACCTCATCCCCCCCGGGATGCTGCTGCATCTTTCTGAGTTGGTCTGCTATCTCTTTGGCACACTAACACCATTGCCGCAAGCCTCTGCACTTATGCACTGGGATGACCCCATTCATTGGAAGATCGGGGGCAGTGTCATGGATGCACCAGCACACAATGCTTGATGCCACTGTTGCACCCTCTGTCATTGCTTTGAAACTCCTGCCTGACATCTCTTACCACAAGGCATGGTATGAACCCCAAATACATCCACTCAATTATTTCACAAGGATGTTACTCCCTTGACTTGTGTATGGTAGTCACTGTGAGACACGCATCTTTATATTGATAATACAGCGACATTGCTTACCATCTTGTACCTACATTCAGTCTCTCATGTGATGTCATAACTGTTGGCGTACTGCACTTCATAGAACAATTCAATAAGTTTTAATTTGTCAAAATGTTTATGAAGTTGATGTTGTTTGTGGTGCCAAACAAATAATCCAATGTTTGAAAATGTTAATTCACTGCTCTCATAAGCAGATATATGTTGATCGTTGCTATTTCAACAGTGCTGCACACATATGGATGTAACTCGTACACTGTGACATGAACATGCTAAACCACATAAATGAACAAAGGTGTTACTGACATAGCATGTGATAATGTACTTCAGTACTGTCATGTGAAATGCATTGGTGAAACATATCATATGCGGTTGTACCACATGTCTTTGACTGAACGGGATACTGCTATTTCTATGTGACATTTCAGCAAATTCAACAGTGATGTTATAGTTATTCCTGCTGATTTTGTACCAAAATACATGTGCAATTCTCTTGAGTTCAGAATCACCATTTTGTAACATTGCTCATATGGCAGGATAAAACTACAATGCTGATAATGTTGCTTCATGATGAGATTGTCATTTATTTCATGAACCACAGCACACTACCTGCAGCATCACCTAAAGATGTACTAATGCCTCTGGGAAAACTTAGAACAACATAATAATTACTTACAGTTCAGGTTGTATTCTATATTTCTTTTACATATTTATAGTTCTAATTCTTTATTACTGAGTAAATTTGTATGAATATGTGATGGTCATCCTCTACAGTTCACCTGCAGTTCATTTGCATCTGTAGCTTACTCCCCACCTGAAGTCATAAACCTACATTGTGACATCATAGTATGTTGCCATGGTAGTATCTGATGTCACAAGCAGTGCATTGTGACATCATTTGCAAGATGGGCACAGGAGTACATGAACTCTGGGAGGAAAGATAATGTTCTCATGCATATTACCTCAGTTATAAGTTATGTGGATGATGAATAAAACAGTAATGTGTAATACAAGCTGAACTCTGTATAAATATTGTTTCTTTACACTTCTCCTGAGGGCCTCAGCTGCTCTTTTACTATACATTTGAACACCCCATGATCTGTAAAGTACAGTCATCCTGTATGTGACATGGCAGTAGGTGATGCATGAAAACTGAAGAGCCAACTCTCACTGTATACCCAGTAAACATATTGTAATCACTGGTGATTTACTTATTAGTTTGGACAATGCTGGTACAGACATAGGCCCAGATATTCAAACTGCGCCAGGCTGTGGCGCAAGCTTGGGTGCAGCGCAACTTGGCTGCGCAAGGGTGTTGACTGGGCGATATTCAACGGAGCTGCTCCATGGCACAGCATCATTGAATATTGCACCCTTTCCACCCACAGTGTGCATGGCGCAGTGGCACTGCACCAGCGCAAGTGGCCAGAGTGGAGCAGGGTATGCGCTAGTGCAAGTTCCATTGCACTATGCACAGCAACCGCGATATTCAAAAGTGCACATGCAAATGGGGCCATAATGTATACAAGGCCCAAATGGGACCATTTGCATGTCATTATGGCCCCATTTGCATGCAGGTGCGCTGATCCCTGGTGACCTGCGCCTGGCGCCCTGCCAGGCAGCAGCCATTGGGGACAGACTCCCCCTGCACAGCGTGGCAATGTGCCCCACAGCCCAATCGCGGGCTTCAGTATAAATAAAAAAAATCCAATATCCCTGGTGGTCCAGTGGACCGCTGTCTGCCCGATCGCGGGCATTTGTAATAAGAAAAAAGAAATATGTCCAATATCCCTGGTGGTCCAGTGGACCGCTGTCTGCCTGATCGTGAGCATTTGTAATAAGATAAAATAAATATGTCCAATATCCCTGGTGGTCCAGTGGACCGCTGTCTGCTCGATCGTGGGCATTTGTAATAAAAAAGATATGTCAATATCCCTGGTGGTCTGGCGGTGCCCACCTCCACCCACCCACTGGGCCCCACTGCCCCTCTCCCCCTCGGTCAGCGGCGGGGCAGCACCCACCCACCTGCAACCCTGCCACCCGCCGACTGACGGGCTAGCCCATTGTTCACTAGCGTGAGCCAATGGGCGTGCAGCTCATAGCCATACTACATTCAGATATGTGAATGGATCCATTCACATATCTGAATGTGCAGTGGCACGGGCTGCACGCCCATTGGCTCACGCCGTGGACCAATGGGCCTACAGCCCTACCTACAGTGTCAGTCGGTGGGCTGTGGGGCGCAGGCAGGGTGCTGCCACCACCGCGCTGGACCGGGGGGACGGGCAGTGGGCCCAGTGGGTGGGTGGGGAGGGGGTACCACTAGACCACCAGGGATATTGACATATTTCTTTTTTTATTACAAATGCCTGTGATCGGCAGACAGGGTCCACTGGACCACCAGGATATTGACATAATTTTTTATTAATACTTAGGCCGCGATCGAGCTGTCAGCAGTCCACTGGACCACCAGGGATATTGGACGTAATTCTTTATTTTTATTACAAATGCCCGCGATTGGGCAGACAGCGGTCCACTAGACCACCAGGGATATTGGAATCTATTTCTTTATACTTAAGACCGCGATCGGGCTGACAGTGGTCCACTGGACCACCAGGGATATAGGGGTGCTTTTATTTTACAAATGCCCACGATCGGGTATGGGGGGGCGCCATCAGGTGCAGCAGTTAGCCAGACACCACAGGTGGCTGCTGCCGTTGCGCCTGCAATCGCGCAGCTCACCAGTGGGTGGCCATCCATTGTTCCTTTTTGATCAACTTTGTGCTGGCACAGGTAGGGGTTATGCGATACATGGCTCCACACATCCCGGCTGAATATTGGGCTGTGCAGAGTATGCATGGGCACGCCCCTACCTGGCCATACATATTGATGCACTCCGCGCATCGATTCCCTTTGAATATTTCCACCGGGCGATTAGTGGGTTGCGATGATGCAACACTGTTGCGCCATGTGCAACCATTTTAAATATCTGGGCCATTGTATTCTTAATCATGGTGGTTCTTTGAATAACTATATGACTGTAACTTATTGCACCTGTTAACCATCAGTCTTTGTGGGCTGTAATTTTCTTTGCCTAGTTTGTATTTTTTAATGCAATAAGTTTCAATACTGCATGATGTGACATGCAGTACAGGACATGATGGCAGTTCTGCTGCCTAAATTGAGTATGACAGTTGCATTAGTATCTGTAAATACTCCCTCAGCACAGTGTGAGTGACAGCCTCAAAAATATGACAACTGCATCTTACTGTTCACTGTTATAATGTGGTTGGAATATTTTCATGCAAAACATAGTAATGCAAGAAGCAATGTTTGTGATAGTAAAGAAAATAAAACTTTTGAAACATTACAGGAAAATTTTACATTTTAATGTGATTCTCATTTACACTGATTTATAACTCTACAAAATTGTGCCAGTAGGAATAATGGATGCAACATTTCCTTTTCGGAGATATTGCCAGTACCAAAGGCCTCAGTGGAGAAAAAAATGAAGATCACAGAGGTTAATGACTGGCTCAGGAAGTGGGGTGAAGAGAGTGGGTTGGGGGTGTTAGGGAAATGGAAAGGAGTTTAGGAGGATAAGGGACTGTATGCCAAGGACAGGCTTCATCTTGCCCCATTAGGGAAGGAAGTCCTTAAACAGGGGATGGCTGACTTCATTCAAGAAAGGTGGAGTTTAAACTTGTGAGGGGGGAGGGATAAGGGAGGGGCTGACCAGAAGCCCTCTCCTCCAGATGAGGGGAGTAATCTTCAAACCCAAGGGGGGGGGCGAAACAGACTGGGGGTGGAGGTTTCAGGAGGAGCAGAGGGAGGATGGAAGTATAAGGAACCTGGGTGGGGTTTGACAAAGGGGATCAGGGATAAGGGGTGGGGATTGGTGTTAGTAAATGCCAGGAGCTTCGGAAACAAGTTGCCAGAGTTCCAGGCCATGCTGTTCGGAGGGGTGGATGTGGCAGCGGTCACGGAGACGTGGGCCAACAAAAACCATGACTGGGACCTAAACGTCCGGGGGTACACTATGCTTAGGAAGGATAGAAAGGAGGGCAGAGGGGGTGGAGTGGCTATGTTCATTAGAGATGACATAGAAATTACTAGGGCAGAAGAGGCAGAGGGAAACGTGGAGGCCTTATGGGTCACCTTACGATCCCCAGCAGGAGATAAGGTCAAGCTGGGTGTAGTATACAGCCCCCCCGGGATGGGTGATGTTCTGGAGGATGGTTTGCTGGACAACATCATTGCCCAGTGTGGACCAAAAGGGGAAGGAGTGGTGTTGATGGGGGACCTTAAGATGCCAGGTACAAACTGGGGAACCATGTCCTCTAAGGTGGCCAAGGAGCAGAGGCTGCAGGACGGCTTCCAGGATGTGTTCTTAACACTGTGTGTGATGGAGCCCACAAGGGAGGGGCATGTCCTGGACATGGTTCTGGCAGATGGGGATCTGGTAAGGGACCTGGTTGTAGAGGATCCCCTGACTGGGAGCGACCACAATACTGTCTGGTTTCAAATAAGGGGGGGAGATCTAGGGGGGACTCTGGGGGAGATCTAGGACACTGGCAGTGGACTTCAGGGGGGCAGACTTTGTGGGCATGGTAAATATCCTCAAGGATCACTTGAAGGGGATTACATCAATGACAAATGGAAACTAGATGGGAGGTCATAAAACAAGGACTTCATGAGGCAGTCAGGACCTGCGCTAAGGTGAAACGTAAGGGAGCAAGGTCACATAAACCATGCTGGTGGTCCAGTGAGGTTCAGGTAGTGGTCAGAGAAAAGAAGGCGGCCTACAAAAAATATAAAACAACAAGAGGGGATAGGGATAAGGAAATGTACCATCTTGCATCTAGAAAAGTCACCCGGATGGTGAGAGGGACAAAGTCCAGTAAAGAGGGCAGCTGGCACAGGGGATACATGGAGGGGAAAAGGGGTTCTTCTGGTACATTGGGGAGCGGAGAAAACTAAGGGCCATCTCAGCAGATTGAGATCAGAAGGAGGGTGGGTGGAAGAGGCGAGGGACCAGGCAGAGGCATTTAATCCAGTACTTTGCCTTTGTGTTCACTAGGAGGGGATGGATATCTACAAAGCAAGGCACGATGGGGATAGAAGCGGCAGTGAGTGGGATCAGGGAGCAACAGAAATGGAGCAAGAGGGAGGGAGAGGTACCCCAGGGGTGTCACATCAGGATAAGGATAAAAAGGCCAGTAAGGTGGAGGGGATGGATGATGCTATCTCTGCCAAAAGGGTGTGGTTAGCCCTCAAGGCCCTAAAGAAAGACAAATCTCCTGGGCTGGATGGCATTCATCCGAGAGTACTATAGGAATTGGCGGATATACTGGCTGCACTTCTGGCGGAGCTCTTCAACAGGTCACTTGAGACAGGAGGGCACCTAGGATTAGCAAGAGGCACATGTGGTGCCAATCCATAAAGGGGTCGAGGGAAGTACCAGGTAACTATAGACCCATCAGTTTGACCTCGTGGTGGGAAAATTAATGGAGTATACTAAAGGAACGATTGGGGTGTACTTGGAGGAGGTGGAGGTCTGGATAGTCGGCAACATGGGTTTGTGCTAGGTAGATCATGTCAAACCAATCTTGTGGAGTTCTAACTAATGGGTAACATCAGAACTGGACAGGGAAAGCCTGTGGATGTATCATTCTTGGACTTCAGCAAGGCGTTTGACTCTGTCCCCCACAATGGTCTGGTGGAGAAACTGATGGGGTTGGGAGTAGGCCCTTTGATGGTCAGATGGATTGAAAACTGGCTAGCTGGACACACCCAGAGAGTAGTGGTCTGTGGGGAGCTCTCGAACCCTAGAGAGGTTGGTAGTGGGGTACCGCAGGGCTCGGTCCTGGGTCTGATCCTGTTTAATGCATACATATCGGACATCAGGGAGGGTATAGGGTGTGAAATG
Source organism: Neoceratodus forsteri (assembly GCA_016271365.2). NCBI lineage: Eukaryota > Metazoa > Chordata > Ceratodontiformes > Ceratodontidae > Neoceratodus > Neoceratodus forsteri. Next base: position 813,365,807 of record CM028129.1, on the reverse strand, counting down.
AGTCTCTTCGCTGATGACTCTAAGATGTGAGCAGTAGTTGAGGGAGAAGAGGGGAGGTTGGCCCTGCAAGGGGACCTGGACACCCTGGAAATCTGGGCTCACACATGGAAATTAAATTTCAATATCACCAAGTGCAAGGTGTTACATCTTGGGCGGGGAAACCCTAAACACAGGTACACCCTGGGAGGGAAGGCACTGGAGGCCTCAATAGGGGAAAAAGACCTAGGGGTCATGGTGGATGCATGTATGAATAACTCTGAGCAGTGCAGGAGAGCAGCTAGCAAGGCAAACAGGATGCATCGTAAGGAGGATCACCTCTAGGAGCAAGGAAGTAATTCTGCCGCTGTACAATGGACTGGTTAGACCACACCTTGAGTACTGTGTACAGTACTGGAGATCACACTTGAAGAGGGACATACAGCTCCTGGAGAGGGTACAGAGGAGGGCAACTAAGATGATACGAGGGCTAGGGGATTTGACATATGAGGACAGACTTGAGGAGCTGTGCCTGTTTTCATTGGAGGAGAGGAGAGACATGGGGACATGATTGAGGTCTTCAAGTACCTCAAGGTAATAAATAGGGTAAACATGGAGGGGATCTTTAGACTAAAGCAGGGAGGTATCACCAGAGGGCATGGTTTGAAGCTGGAAGGTGGAAGGGTGAGGGGGGAAAAGAGGAGGAGATTTTTCACTGAGAGGGTGGTGGTCCCTTGGAATGCACTGCCTGGTGAGCTGGTTCAGAAATCCACAGTGGAGGACTTCAAGAGAGGGTGGGACAGACACAGAAAGTGGATGTATCAGATGATGGCCTGTCCCAGGGGGGTGGGGATGGATTATAGGGGTTTCTGGTACACAAGGGGGGGAGGGCCTCAGCACCCAACTAGGGATCTGAGGTTCGAGCAGACTCGATAGACCGTAAGGCCTAATCTGCTGGCAAATAGTATGTTAGTATGTTAGGAACCATCTGTGGCCTTATCACTGCTACCTTTCATAACAGAGGCCATGAGAACCCTACAATGTCCAGTACTATGTAATAAGTTCATCACTCACACTAACCAGAATAATAAATAATACTGTCTGAGTTTCAGACATAAGTCATTGCTTTTATACTTTGTTACACTGTGGATGACACAGTGACAGTATGCAATTAAACCTCCTTCTTCCACTGTTAATATTTTTGATCTGAATTGGGACTTGTGCTGCCTCACTGCTTCTTCTTTGGTCAGACAGTCAAAGTTGGAACACAGTGGTGGTGGTACAGACTCTGTTTTGTCTGTATTATCCACAGGTGTGTTTTGAAATATCTTTTCAACTTCACTCATAAGCTCAGAGACATAATCTGAAACACAGAAAGGAAAAATGTGATAACTTGTCTTACCTTTAACTCACAGGTCATCAACAGGGAAAGGAAACAGTTACAGTACTGTAGGTGCAGTCAACATGTAGGCACCTCATGTTAAAGCCACCTTTCTTGTGCTTGGGATATATCACCTTGTAGTGATCATGGCCACCTTTGGCTGTGGCATAGTCCCTTGCTGCATTTTCCTTAAAATGCATTGCTATCGGTATTAATATGAAAACACATAAAATCAATGGTTATCCCATTGAGATATTGTGGGGTATGCATTGTCTTGCTGCTATTCACGCCTCCCATTTACTATTGCTTGGAACAGTGTGGCCATAGTGTAGTCACAGTCCATCACTTTGAGACACATCCTCCCTTAGCTTTACCACACATCCACGGTGTATGACATTCAGAAGTTTTGGGGTAATTACAACTGTTGTCATGAGACATTAAAAATGGCAGTGTAATCAAAAATGAGATGTGTCACGGATACATAATGGAACATAGGGTTCCAATTACCTAGTAAGGCAATGTATACATCAACCGTGTATGTTGTGATCTTTCCAAAACTACAGTGATAGCATATTAGCGCAATGGGATAACTACTTTTGTCATTTATGGTCACACAAAAACCAATCTCCCAATACCAGTACTGAGGGTTGTAGCTCATAATAGCCATGTAGGTTCATTGAGCAAATGTAATATGGTTCATGCATCAACAATGTGAACGTACTGTTGTTTGCCATTTTTGCATTGCTTAGGGTACAGCTGTTATCAGCCTACTTCAGGGAGACATCATGTGATGGGTGGGGAGAAAATTACCAGATATGGGCATGTATTAATCAGCCGTAGGGGACATGACAAATTATTTACATGTGCTCAGTATGCTGCATTGTACACAGAGTACTGTGCCACCGAACATTTGCAGTTGAGCAGGGTATCAATGCAAGGGTTTTGCAATGCACATTCTGACAGCAGTAGATGTTTCGGTCATGGTTTCCCCATTGCGTCTCTTTACTGTGATGTACAGTGTTCACCACCATAATCATGCAGCGAACCTCATACTGCTGTCTCACAACACTTGCTTATGCAAGATAAGCTTCAATATGTAATATTGATAATGTGTGGCACCTACTGTACTGGTGACAGGACAAAGTGGAGTAATGTGCAGTAAAGTGACATGCTTAATGTTGTTTATGTATTCAACAAATCTTCGCTTGTCAGTGAAAAACTGGAACATAAATGGAAGACCACAGTACAGGCTGTTTTAAAAAAACCGGACATAGAGGAACGTGAAGTTGAAATTGTTTGAGTAGTTTAGGCAGAGAAACACTGATCTTGTTTTCAAGTGCAGCATGGGGTCAGAATGAAGTTAACTAACTTTGTCATGGTGACACATTATGTATATGGTGGGCTTTGGCATTCAAACAAACTTGTCAATGTTTGCAGCTCAGAGACTTATAGTGCTGCGCAACACTGCCTCAACACAGAACATGTTGTGATCTCTGTGTATTCATTGACATTTCTAGTAAACATGGGATATTGACAGTGTACAGTAGATACTTATGCTTTCTTATCTACATTTCATACCGAAATAGCTGAAGTTGGTGTGTTTTGGGGCCAAATGAATAATCACGCTGTGATATCCCTAGATTGCTGAAGTTTGAACATCAGGAGACATATGTCCAATGTCATTCAATAGTCGTGGTTTTCGCAAAAATTCCTCAAGCATAGCTGCTGGCCTTGAGCCTACTGAGAATTGAAAACATCAGAACATCATTACTGAAAGCTACACACACACAAAATGATGAAAAACTTATCCATGTAAGAAATCACTGTTACCAGTATCATCACCCTACGACCTCAGCATACTGCACATTTATCCAACTCTAGCAGTGTTCAGAACCTGCCTCTTTAAAGTATCTCCCCTCTGTGACCTCTGGTAAGGATGACTCTTATTGCTTTGCATCAAAGCCATTCTGGTCAATGCTACCTTGATGTCAGTCACCCTCGCATTACTCTTTAATGCCTGCTTCTCCCATCACCCACTCCCACTGTCCAGATATCATGTCACAGTACTTTTCCTCTTTGAAGGTGGTCAATACGGTGGCATTCCATGAAATTACCTCAGTAACTAATTCTTTGCCCCATGCAGTTGAACACCGACTTGTGTTCAGGAAACATTATGCTTTCCTTCAGTCATTCCATTTCCTGAGCCATATCGTCAACATTGTTTTGTGATACTGTTGTGCTATGGAAACCCAACTCTTGTGGTGCATGACTGCATCATAACCAAGATGCATGTGGCCTTTTCTTCTCTGCCATTTTTGATGCATTGGACAAGACATTTCAAGAGCTGGCAAACTCATTGCTCATCGAGACCATCCACACGACAGCAATTTCTGGCCATGATACACAATGGTAACTGTGTAATTGTAACAACTGCCTTGTCATCAGTCATTAATAACATTATGTAACAGTTCATGATATGTTTATGGGTGCACAACTGACAGGGCAAATGGACTCTGGCCATATGTGAAGTGACAGTGGGTGTTAAGTGTGTTATTTATTCTTGACACATGCATAGTTACGGACTTGCAGCACCCAATGTCATGTTGGGTACATAACACACCATGATGCATGCACCATGGCTCTCTCAGAAGACTGTTGATGTTGTTAGGACAAACTGGACAGAGGTACATTGCAATGCAATGTACTTGTGTGAACCTAGTAGTGGAATGAGCGGTGCTCCAATGTACCCAATTCATGGGTCCTGTCTCAGCGTGGGTTGCAACACTGATGTACAGCCACATTTTAACATCACTGTTGGGAGTAAAATATTGTTTTGACAAGGTATACACTTGTCAGACACACAATGAAAGTCTTTATGAAGAAATGCAACATAACATTACAACTGCTGATCCACTGAACCAGTAGCAGTCTTGGTTCAGTGTTGCACACGGTACTCAACCACAAGAAAGATATATGGAGAGATGGGCTCATGATAGACTACACTCAGGTGGTATTTGAGTGTGCATGACCTTTTAAGCTTCGGGATTGTGGTTCTGTATGGCATTGGAAACAACTGTTACTGTGATGAAAGCATAGTACGTAGAGGGCTGCTGATGCCTGAAAGAGACAGATCCAGGTAGTTTTTGGTGACCATATGGTAGCAGCGATACTACATGTATGGGACAAGAATGAAACAATATTATACATGTGAATAAAAAGGTAAAGACAGTGACAAGATAGGGTCATTGACTGCTTCATCATGAAGCATTAGATGGGCACTGTGGATGTGCCTTGTGTTCCTTATCTGCCGACATTATTTATGTATGTATGGATGAATGAATGTATATATGTATGTACCCAGTACGTGAGTCATGATACCAAAAGTTGGTATAATGCAAATAAATCTACGCCAATGAAGTAAAAATTATAAATATTGTCTCTCGGTATATCACTACCTTGTGCAAGCCACTTCTTGGTCCTGTTTGTATCAACCAGGTCACTGTGTAGACAACTATTGGAAATGAGGACCATGGCCCTGGTGAATGTCCTGCATGTGGTTTACTACAGAGGACCACTTTGCCTTGATGATGTCTTCATTCCTATCTGGAGTGGAAACAGCAGACCAGTACAAGTGGTTTATTATACTTTTCTCCCACTCCATCACAGCTTCACAGTCCTTCTGTTAGTATACAGTGGCCAATGATTTATTCAATCATGTGTTGCAAAGTGAATGACAAGGTTCAATAATTAAGAATGAATACAATGTTGTTTGTAAGTGTACTAATTGTAAACCTGCCTGTCATCTTTGTAGTTTATAGCAGCCAGCATGCAACACTAATTGGTCACTTGTACAAATCTGTATTGTGATCCATCAAGTCATGGTACTGCGGACAGACTTGGTAATATGAATTACATTGCCACATGAGATGTACCCTTGGCCATTGTGGAGATAAGTTTGAGAAAGTATGAATCATCATACTTTATTAAGCCATGCATCACTCCTTGTAGATGTTGCCCATGGCAAGAAACAAGAACAGAGGAGTGTTGGCAACCATTCAGGCCCCCCAGCTCACAAGAACGGTAAAGAAATTTCAAGCAAAAAAAGTCTAAGTGTGGTGGTGATGGGTTACGGTAGAGAAATTGTTGGAAGAAACTTTGCAGCAATGCCAGAAGCCTGTGGAATACCAGGGTACATTTAGAGGCATTCATGGAGGTGGAGGGAGTACATATTGTAGCTGTGACAGACACATACTGGTCCAAGCACCATGACTGGGAAGTGGGTGTACCATTGTACCGGTTATTCAGGATGGTTATGATCTGTAGGAAGGGTGGTGTAGGAGTAGTGCTATACATTGGGCAGGGAATTACAGTATTGGGGGGCATGTAACAGCAGGGATAAGCAGAAGGCATATGGGTCATGCTTGGCAGGAATGCTGGGATATCATTAAGACTAAGGGGTGCTATACTACATTCAATGCAGAGTGAAGAAACATGCCTGCAGATGCTGCTGGTCATTCAAACAATGGATCTGAAGAGAGATGTTCTGCTGGTGGGAGACCAAAATCTTACAGATATAGACTGGGATATCTCATCGGCAAGTTTGTCTAGGACTGGTAAGATTCTAGGGATACTGCTGGGTGACTTGGTAAAGCATCTGTTAAGGGAGCCCACAAGGGAGGGAAGCAGAGTACACATGCTCCAAACCAATGCTTATAGCATAGAGGTACTTGTGGTTTGAAGCCTGGGAGATAATGACCACAGTACAGTGGCCTTAAAGGTCAGAGCCAGATATGAACATAGTCAAACAATTGCAAAGGTCCTACACTACAGGCGAGCAGATTTTCCAACAATGATGGGAAGAAGTGAGGGAGTTGGAGTAGATGGAGGGAGGTCAGATGCATGTGATCTATGGAAAAAGATCAAGGATGGGCTCATGAAAGCAACAGAGGGAGGTGTAAGGAGGGTGTGGAAGAACAAAAGGAGGAAGAGGTCACTATGGTTCAATACGGAACTGAGGATTGGCCAATAGTAAAGAAGAAAAGGGTATTCTGGGACTATGAAAGGATGCAGGTGAAGGAAGATAGGGAAAGTTAGGAAAAGAAGCCAGGAGTGGTGGAGCAGATGTTTAAGAAGGAAAAATCTGAAACAGAAGAGAGGCTTGCTATGCAGGCCAAATGGTGGACACAATGTTATTGCGGTTCATAGGGGACAAGAGGCAGGTAATGTAGGTTATAGTAAGGATTAAAGTGGAGGGGGGATTGCAAGTGGAAGTGAATTACAAGGAAGCTGAAGGGATGAATGGATACGTCAGCTCACTTTTCACAAAAGAGGGTGAATGAAGGATACTGGCACAAATTGAGAAGAGAAAGGGGAGAGGGTCTTTGGATCATAGGCAAATCAGTGTGTAAGAGGTCAGTGAGGAGTTAGGTGAGTTGATGGTACACAAGCCCATGGGTCAAGGTGCAAGTTGAGCTTGGTGCAAGCAAGGTACTAGGCTGAGAAAGGAGCAAGTTTAGGCAGGCAATTATCGCACAGTCAGTGTCACATCAGTGCTGGTTTAACTAATGGAGGCAATATTGAAAGACAGGTTAGTCAGCTATTTTGAATAGGGGTGGCTGCAAGATAGTCTGAAGCATGGATTCACTCATGGATGGCCATGTCACACTGGATCAAATACTTCAATCAGGGGACCAGTCTGGTTGATCAGAGTGTGTCAATGGATGTGGCCTACCTGGAGTTGGGTAAGCACTTTGACACGGTGCCACACAGAACAATGATTAATAACTTTGTTACCATATGGTTGGGGCATAAAATAACAAGATGTGTGGAGAGCTTGCTGATGGGTAGAAGACAAAAGGTGGTGCTGAATGAGGTGCACTCTGTGGAGACAGGGTGACGACTGGGTTCACATGGTCACAGGTGCTGTAGACGATTATGTTTAATATGTAGGGTAGTGACATAGCAGACTGGTTCCAGGGAAGATCTGCCTTGTAGTGGATAACACAAAACCCAGCAACAGGGTGGACAACCATGGGGGAGAAGTTGTGCTGTGAAAAAAGACTGATCAAAGGTTACTGAGGTAGTGGTCGGAAACATGGCAATTGACATTCACTGCACAGAACTGCATAGTCCAGCATTTGTGGAGCAGGAATCAGAATACCACATACACACTATGTGTTGGGGGTTGAGAAAATGGCTGTAAACATGCATGAGATGGCTCTTGGAGATAGAATGACTGATGACCTTAGTGTGTGGACACAGTGCAGCCAGGCAGTGGGAAAAGCTAACATGATGAAAGCGTGCATAGTGAGCGGGATACCCAGCAAAATGAGGGAGGTGCTGATACCACTCTACAGTTCCCTGGTGATTCCACATCTTGAGTAAGGGGAACTGTTGTGGAGGCACCATCTACGAAAAGACAAAGATGGCATGGAAATCGTGCAGAGGAGGGGTACTGAAATGGTGCATAGCTAAGGGGGAAGACATATTAGGAAAGGTTGAATGAGGTGTATTTGTATCCTCTGGTGGCAAGAAGGGTTATAGGGCACATGATATCAACTTTCAAGTATGCATAGGACATCCATAAAGTTGTACAGAGATTATTTTCATGGGACATTGTAACCTTACGATTAGCCAGCCGGTTGGCTGTAGATTACGTAGTAAGTGTTTTTTGGTTTGTGGAAACCTGGAGGATAAAGTCAACGAAGAGTGACAGACTGGAGAACCTCTCTGCAGGAAAAGAAAATATTTATTTAGAGCGATGCAATGCTCAGTGCCATTTGGTTACATGTTCTCCAAAAGCTTTAGGCAGTGGGGTTTATATACAGTGGAACAAACAAGTACAGGATATACGTTGTGTCAAACAAGTACATAATATTTCCTATTATGTACTCTCATGCATTGTGACAAACAAGAAAAGGATGTATTTCCTGTTATGGTAACAGAGTCTCTGAACAGTCTCATGTCCTGGTAGTCCTTATATGGTGACAGAGTCTCTGAACAAGTATCATGTCCTGGTAGCCCTTATATGGTGACAGAGTCTCTGAACAAGTCTCATGTCCTGGTAGCCCTTATATGGTGACAGTCTCTGAACAGTCTCAGGGGCTATGTGACAAACTTGAGATAGGAAATGGCTTACTATACATGGTGTGTCCATCCACTATTATGCTTATGAAAGGACTTGTTTTAGTCACATACACTTAGCCGAGCCAGTCTCACTACACATGTACATTTGCCATACAGTACTTGTACATTTTACATGTGTATATATATAAAACATAGCATTATTTGTAAAACACTGTAAACATTACGTTACAAACATCAAGACAAGAAGTAGGGGTCATGGAGTGAAGGTGGAGGGAGGGAAGGTTTACAGGAAACATTATGAAGTATTTCGACGGAGACAGTGGTTGAGCCCTGGAACAGTTGGCTGGAGGTGCTGGTGAGGAACAGTAAGGTGGAGAGTGTGAACAAGGCCTGACACAAAGAAAAGGTGTTGACAAGGATAGGAAGGGGGTAATCTCATTGTGGGGGGAATTAGATGTGGGAATGGGCAGAATTGATGTCCCAGGACGGTTGCTTTCTGCTGTCAGATGCCTATGAATTTATGACTATAAGAATGTTGTTTCTCACATTTTTACCAAACAGAGGTGAAGAAAGACAGGTACAAGACCTGCTGCTTGTAAGTTTACAATTACTGACCGTGACATGACTCAGTTGTGGTTGCATACAGTTGAGGCTTTTGTTCACACAACCAAAACTAGGTGAACACAGTACTTCAGTTGCGACATCATGTTTGAGATGCTCAACATGCATTGACATTGAGCAAGGAAGAAGGAGGCTACTAAAGAAGATAGGAAGTTGCTGTCCCAGAACAGGAATGGTGAGAGTTGTAAGGAGTGGAGAGAGTAAGCATACAGAGAAACAGGAGAGGGCACACAAAATAAGACATGATAGGAGTGAAGCAGTGCAATGGCTGTGGGGCGGCAGTGTTCGGGAGACATTCTGGAGGCTGCGTGTTGCTCATTTGCAGGCACCTTCTCTGGTCTGAGAGAGGTTGCCCGTCTCCAGGCTGACCTGGCTAGGATTCGCGGAAACCTCCTCCCCACCCAGGGACCACCAGGGCCAATGCCACTACCTCACAGGTTGCCAAGAAAGAGGAGAGACTGGACCAGGTGGCTCAGGAAGGAGAGGGTGGTGGAACAGAGTTGCATCCCTCCAGCTGTACCTCTCCACAATTAATTCGCTCTTCTGGTGGATAGTGGTTCCTCTATGGAGGCACCTGTAGTGGAGACCAAGGAGGTTGCTGGGAACCTTCACAAAGGAGACCCACAGGAGGGTGGCATGGGACCCCACAGGGGAAGGAAACAACTCCTGGTGGGGACTCAATCATTAGGGGGTAGAAATGGGGGAGGAAGGGGAGAGGGAGGTAAGGTGCCTTCCTGGCACCACAGCTTGGAGGGACAGGAAGCGAATCCTCAGGATCATGGGAGGAGCTGCATGAGGGAGGGAGCTGGATGTCATTGTCCACCTAGGGACAAATGACCTGGCTAGGAATGGGATCAGAGCAGTGCAAGAGGAGTTTGTAGAGTTGGGGAGGGGCCTTAGACAAGTAGCGCATACGGTAACCTTCTCGGAGGTGCTGCCTGTCTATGGCAAGGGTGATGCTAGGGCACTCCTCACCAGGGAATTCAATGAGTGGTTGAAAAACTGGTATGGAGCTCAGGGTTTTGGCTTCATTGGGGACTGGGGAGCCACTTGGAGGGATGCAGACTTATACTGGTGCGATGGTCTGCATCTGTCGGGGGGAGCCAGGATCCTTGGTGAGAGGTTTAAATGCTTCATTGGCAAGCATTTAAACTAGCCAAGGGGGGAGGTACTGAAAAAGAGCAGGAAAATCCCAGCCTCCCCCCACAAAACATGGTAATCAGTGAGGTAAACACCAAGGTAGAAAAGTTATTAGGGAGCAGGACAGAGGTAAATGTAAAAAAAGGCAAAGGCAGTAAGGACAGGAATGGGGCTAAAAGGGGTAAGGCTATCAAAAAGTGGAGGGTGATGAGTACCAATGCCCGTAGTCTGTGTAATAAGCTCCCTGAACTAGTGGCCTTGATGGAAGAGGGTTGCCTGGATATTGTGGCAGTCACAGAAACATGGTACACAGAGAACCATGACTGGGATGTCAACATACCAGGATACACAATCTACAGGAGGGACAGAGAGGGTAAAAGAGGAGGAGGAGTAGCTCTCTATGTAAAGGAAGAGATCAAAGCAACAGAACTAAAGAGTAAACAGGGAGCAGATGGGCACTCTGGATCACCCTGGAGACAGGAAATGGCACCACAATCTGCACGGGTTTATCAGACCCCATCTCGGGGAGGAATGGACAATGAAATGATAGAAGGCTTCCTTAGAATGGCAGAAAAAGGGGAGATATTGTTGATGGGGACCTGAATATGCCAGATGTTAACTGGAAGCACCTTTGCTGCAGGCATATCCAAAAACGAGGTCATTCTTGATGCCCTACAGGGGGGCATGCTTCAGACAGCTAGTATTGGAACCCACTCGGGAGGGAGAAATCTTAGACCTGGTACTCTCAAATGGGGACAGAGAAAGAATCTCAGATTTAGAGGTGGGTAGCCATCTGGGAACAAGCAACCACCAAACAGTGTGGTTCACGATAAACACAGCCATACAATCAAGCCATACAAAAGCAAGAGTATTGAACTTTAGGAGGGCTGACTTTGGGAAAATGAGAGCATGCCTTAGAAAAGCACTAGCAAACAGGCAAGAAGTAGGGGTGGAGGAACAATGGGGAGTAATCAAAACAGCCATCACAGAGGCAACAAGCCTGTGTGTAAAGCAAATCAATACAACAAAATGAAGGGAAAAACCTCTATGGTTCTCAAAAGAGGTGGCAGGGAAGGTTAAGGAGAAAAGGATAGCATTCAGGAAATATAAGGAAACACAGAAGGAGCAGGACAGAGAACTTTATCAGTTAAAGCAGAAAGAGGCTGGGAAGGCAGTCAAAATAGCAAAGGCCCAAACCGAGGAAAGGATAGCCAATTCTGTTAAGAAGGGGGATAAGAGCTTTTATAGGTACATTAGTAAGTGGAGAAAGACCAAAGGAGGGATACTGAGGCTTAATAAAGGGAAGGGAATGTGGGTAGAGGGGGACAGTGAAAAAGCAGGGATGCTGAACGAATATTTCTGCTCAGTATTCACAAAGGAAGAGGAGGGGAAGGTACCTAAACCAAACAAGAGAAACACTCTGAAGACAGGGCTCGATACCAGTCCATTTACAGAAGAAAGGGTTCTGAAAGAACTAATAAAATTGAAGGTGGACAAAGCAATGGAGTCTGATGGGATTCACCCAAGAATGCTAAAAGAACTAAGGGTAGAACTAGTGACACTGCTGACTACTCTCTTTAACAAATCATGAGAGGATGGGGTGGTACCTGAGGACTGGAGGAGGGCAGATGTGATTCCTCTTCACAAATGTGGGAGTAGGACAGAGGCAAGAAACTACAGATCAGTTAGTTTGACCTCAGTGGTAGGGAAAATGATGGAATCACTTCTGAAGGAAAGAATTGTTGAGTACCTAGAGGCCAGTGGGGCATAGGACCCAAGACAGCATGGATTCATGATGGGAAGGTCGTGTCAGACAAATCTAATAGATTTTTTTGACTGGGTGACCAAAGTAGTAGACCAGGGAGGGGCTGTGGACATGGCCTACCTAGATTTTAGCAAGGCATTTGATACAGTCCACACAAAGATTAATACACAAGTTAGCCAGCCTTGGGTGGGCCCCAAGGTGGTAGCCTGATAAAAATTGGCTAGACAACAGGACACAAAGGGTAATAGTAAATGGAGTACACAGTGAAGAAAGGAGGGTTACTGGCAGGGTACCACATGGTTCCGTAATGGGACTGGTCCTTTTTAATGTCTTTATAAGTGACATTGCAGAGGAACTGGAAGGAAAAGTATGTCTCTTTGCAGACAACACAAAGATCTGCAACAGGGTTGATACACAAGATGGAGTGGAAAGGATGAGAAGGGACTTGGCAAGGTTGGAGGAATGATCAAATGTATGGCAGCTCAGATTCAATACAAAGAAGTGCAAGGTAATGCACATAGGAAACAAAAACCCAGGGGAAGAGTACACAATGGGGGGTGAGATACTGACAACAGTAAAAATGGAAAGGGACCTGGGGGTAATTATATCAGTTGACCTAAAGGTGGGCAAGCAATGTGAGAAGGCAGTAAGGAAGGCTGGGGGGATACTGGGATGCATAGGAAGAGGCATCAATAGTAGAAAACAGGAAGTTGTTATCCCTCTGTACAGACAGCTGGTGAGACCCCATCTGGAGTACTGTGTGCAGTTCTGGAGACCCCATCTCCGCAAAGACATAGACAGAGTGGAGGCTGTCCAGAGGAGGGCAACCAAAATGGTGCAGGGTCTGCACAGAAGACATATGAAAAAGATTAAAGGAGCTTAATATGTATACCCTTGAGGAAAGAAGGGAGAGAGGGAACATGATAGAAACTTTCAAGTATCTCAAGGGAATCAACAAAGTCCAAGAGGGTAGCATCTTTCAGAAAAAGAGATGTGCAAGGGGCTACAATTTGAAGATAAAGGGGGGACGGCTCAGAGGTAATGTGAGGAAGTATTTTTTCATGGAGAGGGTTGTGGATGCATGGAACAGCCTCCCTGAGGAGGTCATGGAGTCAAGAACAGTGAGGAAATTCAAGAATGCATGGGACAGACATAAGACAGTCCTAGTGGGGGGTAGGAGGAAGTAAGCTGTTGGTTAACTAGAATCTGCAGCTTATCTGTTAGGTAGGAAAATGGGCAGACTAGGTGGGCCAAGCGGTCCTTATCTGCGGTCTAATTCTGTGTTTCTATTGGACATGTCTCACTGACCTCTGTGCCTTGCAGACACAGAATAAAGAGAATGACACAGTGATAGTGGTCAATGGATGTCCTATCAGCCCAAGAAAATCCATTCTTGGTAGAATTTTGTTTAATGAACCAGAGATGTGTATACACTCCACCACCAATGCTTTTATTTAAATATGTAAAGTATGACTCCAAGAGTCTGCCTGACCACTCCATCATGGCCGAGTAAGAATGAGCAGAAAATAACCATGATGACTGAAATAGTGAAAAAGGTGGTGTGCTTTGGTTTATGTCAGGAACATTATTGTCAGTGAAAAACAGTAGATGTCCAACAATGATTCAGTTGTGGTAGGTGCCACAAAACTTGTTTTGTGATACCGCAAAAGAAGTCATCCAAAGCAAGTACATCGCACCTCTGGCGATGTGCCACATGTCAAGCTTATGTTCCACATCTGGCAGCTGTTCACGTATCCACTTATTAATGGCTTAATATCTGTCGATCATAATGTGGTTCAATTGCACACCATTTTCTTCAAAGTGCTCCACAGCCCTTTTTAACCCCTCCATCTCCATATGATATGAGCCCCCACATTCATTGCTCTGGAAAGAAATTGGGGCATGTCAGTGAGTACATGTACAGTGTGTTATCCCTGCTTATACTACAGTCGCAGACCACACTAAACTCAGCAACAGGGTGGACACCATGGGGAGCGATGGGGAAGAGACAATGAAGAATGACAAATGTTTAATGGAAGGATGGTCTGAAACATGGCAGCTGAAATGCAATGCCATGAAATGCACATTGATGCATTTGTGGAGAAGGAATCATAATGGCATATACACACTGTGTACACACTGGGGTGTGGGGGAGGTGAATGGCTGCAACTAGTCACGAGAAGGATCTTGGTGTTTTAATCGGTAATAACATTTGTGTGTGGACCCAGTGCATCAAGGCAGTGGGCAAAGCTCACAGGATGATGGCATACATAGAGAGAGGGATAACTAGCAGAAGGAGGAAGGTGGTGATGACAGTCCACGGTTTGATGGTGATGCCACAACTGGGCTCTGTGGTTTACTCCTGGATGCCCCACGTAGGAAAAGACATAGAGGGGATGGAATGGGTGCACAGCAGGGCCACACAAATGTTACATAGTCTAAGTGGGATGACATATGAGTAGAGCTTGAAAGAGCTGGATTTGTATCATCTGTCGACAAGAAGAGAGAGAGGGGACATGATTGAAACTTTGAAGTCTATGAAGTGAATCAAGGGGGATTATTTTCAGGAAAAGTTGATACAAGAACTAGTGGGCCTGGAGTGAAGTTGGAGTATGGAAGGTTTAGGGGAAAGTTAGGAAGTATTACTTGATGGAGAAGGTGGATGGGCCCTGGAAAGCACTGCCGGAGGAAGTGATGATGGACAGTACAGTGTATAGTTTCTTGAATGCCTGTCAGTAACACAAGGGGCTGTCAAGTGAAGGAAGTAGGGAATTTAGGGGGGATGGGTACGGGATTGTGATGGTAATACTCACTGGGTCTAGAGAGTCTTTCTCTCCTGTCACCTGTCTACTAATCCATGAATCTACAGTGTAGAGTGTGTAATAAGTACTGACACATGAGGATGAACACAGACTATTACTGAATGCATAGAGAATCTCAGGACATTGTCATGAAAGTCATTTGAGGGTGACTCCGAAGGAGCACTCTACCAATGTCTCTTGAGGAACTTGTGCCAACTTGTCCATATAAACAAATTAAGATTGCTGGAGAACTCTGGAAAAGCAATGACAATCATCACCTAAACAAATGAAAATACCTGCACAGCAATAGCACAGTACATATGAGGAACATCGATTATCTGAATGCTATCATAGACATTTACATATGTTACATTAATCAAAAGTTTGGACACAAGGTGTGTCCTCATGTGACCTTTATGACAGTATAGGGAGAATATGCTACTTCAGATAATGGTGAGGTGAGGATAATAGTTCAGATAATCGATGTTGTGCCATACTACCCAAAACTGAGCATCTAAGCAACCATGGTCTGTGTCTTGATGTTACCTGCACAAGCTTCACTGAGACAACCTTACTATAAGACAAGTCAGCAAGGGAGTAGCTCCTATACTTTGTCCAGTGCCCGGGGCTATTGGCCCTACCATCACCTCCCAGTGTGATGGGCAGTCCAGAAAGCTTAACTTCAGTTAGGATTTTATCCTGGTGTCACTCCCACACATTTTGCACTGCAGGGAAAAGAAATAGGTGCTGATGACAAAAAAATGTGATGAAAGTTATTGTAGCACAGTTGAAGTGATTCAGTATGGTCAAGGCCTGCTTGGGGAAACAGTCCACAAAACAGAATAGCAGCCAATAGTTGAACATTTCCTGCAGGTGTATCGTGAAGGAGTGTTTGGCTTCACCAAATGCAATCTATCTTACAACCATCACAACTTTGATGCACGACCATCCCTGTGAAAGAAGAAAACTGTCCGCTGTTTTTTTTCCCCTGTAAAAAAGGAAACGGTCCATCGTTGTGTCACCGTTCCCCTTCCCCCATCCCAACCCTCCCTCTGCACACCCACCTTTCTGCACCCCCCTTCACCCCATACTTACCTCCAGAGGTTGGGTGCTGTCATCTTCTGTGGATTGGGACATGTCTGCACTCTACAAAGGTGAACCACAAAATGAAGAATCAAAGGTAAACCATATAATGGGAGTCAATGGGGGGGTTCGACTTAAGTTGATATCTTAGCCATTTTTTGAAATTTTGGCTCCATATTTTCAACATGGGCTTCTTTGGACCACAACTCGTGAACACTGTCACTGTCATTTTGTTTCTTGGTCCCAAAAGGTGATTTTATGGTCACTGCGTGGACTCACCTTTTGGGACTGATTAATGAAATGACAGTGCCACTGTTCATGAGGGTAGATCCCAAAAAGCCCATGTTGCAAATCTGGTGAAAAAATTATAATCAATGACTGTATTATGAGCATGCATTACGCAGTTCTATGCAAGTTTGTTACTTTGGCAGTTTTTAATATTTTCTCCCCAAATTTTCAACATTGTCATTTTTTCACACCTCCTTATGAACAATACAGCTGTCATTTTTCAGATCCTTCCTAAAATGCCTTTTCATGCCTATGGTGCAGAATGGTGTGGTCACTGTGGTAAATCAACTTTCAGGACAGATTAACACAATCACAGTGTCACTATTCATGATGGGAGGTTCCAAAATGCCCATGTTGAAAATTTGGTGGAAAAATTCAAAAACATGATTGCATTATGGGCGTGCGTTGCGCAGTTTCTCTGCACACTCTTAACTTCACCAATTTTTGATATTTTCACTCCAGAGTTTCAACATTGCCATTTTTTAACACCTCCTCTTGAACAGTACAGCTATCATTTTTCACATCCTGCCTGAAATGTGTTTCTGCTCCTGTGGTGCTGAATGGTGCAGTTGCTATGTGAAATCACCTTTGAAGAGTGAGTAACGAAATCATAGTGACACTGTTCATGAGGTGGGGTCACAAAAAGCCCATGCTGAAAATTTGGAGTGAAAATACCAACAAATGCCTGGGGCATTAGGATTTCCAACTGTAACACCCCACTCCGTGGAGACTGACAAGCATCGAGGGTGTGACTTACGTTTGTCGGCCATAATGTTCATGGCATTCCACCCCACCCCCACCCCCACCCTGCAGTCATTGACAGATATCAAGGTGTACCTTGGGGTCTGTGGCCCTAACATCCCATTCTCCTATACGGCACCCATCTCAGCTTATTTCCTAATGGGATGGGGTGAGAGTAAGGACCGAAAACCCCAAGGCACACCGTGACACCGTTGCTGTCTGCAGGGTGGGGTGAGGTGGAATGGTGTAAACATTATGGCCAATGACCCAAAGGCACACCCCCAACACCTTTTAGTCTCTGTGGGGGAGGAGTTAGGCATTAGTTCAATATTTCACTGCCATTCCTATTATGCATCTCTCTAACTCCTGCACTACCAATGCCAATGCCAGCAAGCCAACATTCGGCATTGACAAATGCTTGTTATATGTGTTGCTGCAACAAGCAACCACACAACTGATCACCATAGTGAAATGTGGTAACAAATAAATGAAACAAGAGAAACTTGAAAAATTAAGTAAAACCAAATTATGAGTAGTACAATAATATTAATAATAATAATAATAAATGTATTTCTATGGCGCTTTATCAATTGTCAAGGCGCCTAACAATATAAAACAGTTACATCAATCACAAAGTACATAGATAAAACATTAATCAATTAAAATACATAATCAAAGCAGCAAATCAGATAAAAACAAAATATTCAATTGGGTGAGAACGCTTGGTGCCACAAAAAAGGTTTTAGGCCCCGTTTAAATCCTTCCACAGCCATGCACTCACGTAACTGATGGGGTAGAGAATTCCAAAGGGTGGGAGCTGCATACACAAAAGCTTGTGCACCAGATGATTTCAGATTTACCCTTGGAATCTCTAACAACCCCATATCAGCCGAGTGGAGTGATCTGTCGGGGCAGTAGGGAACCAGGAGCTCTTTCAGATAGTCTGGGCCCTGTCCGTGTAGGGCTTTGAAGGTCAATAAACTGACCTCAAAGGTGATCCGCCACTGTACAGGCAGCCAGTGCAGATTGCGCAGCACTGGTGTAATATAACACAATCAAATAGATCCCGTCAGAAACCAGGCAGTTGCGTTCGGCACCAGCTGCAGGCGATGGATTTCAACCCCAGAAAGCCCCAAGTAAAGGGAGTTGCAGTAATCTAAGCATGAGGACACAAAGACATGGACCAGAGTAGGAAGGTCGCCTGACGGAACAAGGTGCTTAATCCTGGAGATATTCCTAAGATGGTAAAAGGATGTTTTGACTACAGCAGACATCTGAGACTGCAGGGCCAATCCAGTGTCAAAAACTACCCCCAGGTTACGCACCCGTTCAGAGGCTGGGAGTGTGACACCACCAAGAAAAATTCCAGAAGGCACGCCAATACCCAGCCCCCCCTATCTGACAACCCAGGTCCACAACTAATACCTCAGTTTTCTCCGAGTTCAACTTCAGCCAGCTGTTATCCATCCACTCCTGGATTTCTAGCAGACAGTTATTAAAACCGAGAGAGCTCCATCATGGTCAGGTACAAAAGAAAGATAGAGCTGGGTATCATCTGCATAACAGTGAAACCTCAGCCCATAACATCTTACAATGTCTCTGAGGGTAGCATATACACCATGAACAACATGGGTGACAGTATAGAGCCCTGAGGAACCCCACAAGACAGAGTAGTAGGGCCTGAAGAAAAAATCCTAGACACAACTCTCTGTGTTCTTCCAGTGGAAAAAGATGTAAGCCATCTGAGGACTGTTTCAGACAGTCCACAGATATATCTCAGATGCCCCAACAACACCACATGGTCCACGGTGTCAAAAGCTGAAGAGAGATCTAGAAGGACCAAGATAGTACAGTTCTTCAGATCTCTCGCCATCAGAAGATCATTGAGCACCTGAACTAGCACTGTCTTGGTACTGTGTCTTTTACGAAAACCGGACTGGAGGGATTCATAGATGTCATGGATGGTCAAATGGTTTTCCAATTGAGCCGCCACCACTTTCTGAATCACCTTCCCAATAAAGGGAAGGTTAGAGATAGGTCAGTAGTTTGTGAGACAGTCAGGGTCCAAGGTAGATTTCTTCAAGAGTGGTGTCACAACCGCCTCTTTCAGAGGGCCAGGAAACTCACCCAATTCCAAGGAGCACCTGACTATCTGCACTAGGATCAGACCGATAACATCAATACAACCCAAAATTAGGGAAGTTGGTCCAGGGTCCAAACTACAGCATATGAGGTGCATATTTTGGATAATTAGCATGACATCGATGAACTCCAGTCGCCTGAAGGTACTCCGGGGGGGTCGAGGTATAGTGACCTCATACTAATCAAAAGCCTCTCCCCTAAAGTGTGCTGGCTGAAGTACTGACCTAATGTCAGTCACCTTATTTGCAAAGAATTAACAAGCTCATCACACTCCAATTGCGAAAAGGCTTTCCGAACATGTAGACAGGTTGGGTTGCACAGTCTGCCCACAGTTTGGAAAAGCTGAGCTGGTCGATTCTGAGCAACCTTAATCTCCTCGAACAGGAATTCTGCCTTCTTATGGGTGATTGCAGATTGATAGACTTGATAATCGTCCATCAATCGAAGGCGGTCGGCATCAAGGGCAGACTTACGCCAGCAATGCTCTAACCTTTGTCCAAGTCTCCGCATCTCCCTCAGAGTCCCATCAAAGCAAGGGGATCTGGGGTGAAGGGAGAGAGGGCAAACACTGACTGGAGCAATGGAATCCAGGGCCATCAAGATGGCTGAATTATAGGCCATCACGAGGGTCTCCGGATCACTGCTTGTGAACGAGGGGGACGATAGCTCAAGTACCACCATTAGGCCCTGAGAACTTATATTCCGTAAAGGGCAGTACCTAATCAACTCCGCAGGGGTAGGCCTATGAGAGGGGGTGCAAAAACTAAACCCCAGGGTGTAATGATCAGACCAATCAACTGGTTCCACCTCCAAGTTGGATGTCTCGATCCCTAGAAGAAAAATTAAGTCTAGGGAGTGTCCGTGTTTGTAAGCAGCAGTGGCAACCACCTATGTAAAGCCCAGAGATGTCATTAACTGGAGGAAGTGTTGACCAAATTGAGAGAGTTCGTCCTCAACCCAGGCATTGATATCACCCAGAACCATCAATCTGGGTGATTCAAACACCATGTCAATGACAAAGTCTGCCACTTCTTGAAGAAAACGCTTCTCATCGCCGGGTGGACGGTAAATGAGGGTGATTCTATAGCCTACACCTGAAAGAATGGCACACTCAAGACTCAACCTCTTAAACTAGAACTCTCGTGAGGCTGAGTTCAGTCTTAAAACAGACTGCAACCCCCCTTCCCCGTGGTCCAATCTCAGGCGTTGTATCACCGAGTACCCAGCCGGAGTAGCAGCCTCTAAAATGGGGCCAGCATTTTCATTCAGCCAGGTCTCGGTGATGCAAGCCAGGTCCACTGTTTTGACAAGGTCTGCAATAATTGCAGCCTTATTCTTAATGGACCTGGCATTTCACAACACCGCAATATTGAACTTCCAAGCCTGTCAATGCTGCTGTGAGCAGTGCCAGAAATCAATTTTCCCTGCAAACACTGACCCCACATGACAAAGAAACAACCTGGAAGTAGACAACATCAATTTGGAAAAACATAGTAGTCACAGGTAAGCATACACACAGAAACTAATAGCCCTTTGAACAAACACAGCACATACAAGTTGCACCTAGAATATGAAGTAAGCAAAAACAAACAAATACAGGGCTGAAACATATTTAAGGTGCATGGGTGAAAGTTCACATGCCTATTCAGTACAGGAAGTACTACATAAATCTTCACGCTGATCAGTGTGTACATGGCTGACTGGAAATCCCTCTCAGAAGCACTTCAGACCAGTACGTTGGAAAAATCTATGTAGATTTATTGAAATCATTGATTTTGCCTGTGTAGCTTTACAATTCAGAGAA
Source organism: Neoceratodus forsteri (assembly GCA_016271365.2). Taxonomy (NCBI): domain Eukaryota; kingdom Metazoa; phylum Chordata; order Ceratodontiformes; family Ceratodontidae; genus Neoceratodus; species Neoceratodus forsteri. The sequence goes on along the minus strand of CM028129.1, from coordinate 813,344,979 downwards.
TGGTAAAAGTTACATAAAACTGGATACCGATCGAGGTGGCGGCAGGGTTCAATCGGTATAGGACTGTGCACTGTCAGAATTCAGAACACAGTAACTATGCATAAAAATATCAATACTGAATTCATGTAGTACTGTAAAAATCTATTGGATCGCATCAGAAACAGGATCACAAACAACAGTTAGCAACAAGAAGGCTTAGTGTGATCCTGAAATGCAAACTGCAGAGCGCTGCGGCTAGTACCGAAAATCAGACTGCATTACGAGCCAAATAGGAAAAAAAAACCTCAAATATAATGAATATGAATATAGCAGATATGTTTTCAGTGCACACAATGGGTTTTTACATCTCCTTTATTTAATTGGCTTCACACAAGAATGAAATGATACGTGCTGTGAGATACGGGGGGTTGGGGGAAGGATTCGAGGATTTTAGGCTAAAGTATCAGTACCCGTTATTATTTTATTTATACTCCTTAGTTGAGGAGCCTGCGAGCATTCAAACACAGACAGAAACAAGAGTAAATTGCCTAAAATTGATGTGATAGAACTGATCGAAGACGCAATTGCAACAGCTGCAGCTTCATACTGATAACAGCCATTGCCCAAAGCGGGCCCCCAATTCAAATAACACACCACACTGTTTTAGGGTTACCACCTGTCCTGCATTTCGCAGGACAGTCCTGATTTGAGCAGCTGTGTCCTGCAAAAAACATGAAAAATACTACGTCCTGACTTTTTAGTAGAAAAAAATATTTTCTAACTTTCCTCTAAATCTTGTAGAAAACTACAGCACCTTAACTAAAATACATTAAAATGATACGAAACCATAGAAGCAACCAATAAACTACAATACTTAGCCTTAATTCTGATTATACAGAGAAAACAAGTCTGTTGCACAAGTTGAGGTTACGTACTGTCCTGCGAAAAATCATGTTTTAGTAAGAAATGCCCCACTTTGGGCTTCTTAAAAGGTGGTAACCCTACACTGTTTTTGGTATAAAAAGGGGTTGCAGCTCTTTTCTACTTAATCAAAAAATTGTTTACATTACATGGAACACTTAACATTTATAAAGCCTAATATGTACATCACATTTTACAGATATGCACATTACATAACAACATCTTTCAACATATGTACATTAAAAGTATCCCATCCCGTAAGACCCCTTGGGCAGCCACAATTCATGTATTGCTGAAACCCCGGCTCCTTCATCCACTTATTTGAGGGGAACTCTGGCCCTTTAGTCCAACAGACCCATTGAGGGCCGTGCCTTCCCTCAAGACAGTTCCCCTCCCCATCTTCCCGAATTTAGGGCCTCCTAGGCATTTCAGTGCATGCCCCCACCTGGGTGCCTTCCTCTCCTGATCTCCGAGGCATACCCATCCTAGGGTCATGCCTCTCCCTGGTGACACCCAATTGCAGCTCTTCTTCTTATGTACAGAGCCTCTTTTACCCAGGGTCAGCCATGAATTACCACCACTTACATATGGTGCCAACACGTATCTCCCACTAATGTCCAAGGGATCTTACTTTTACCAAACAGTACTGTCTCACAAAAATCATTGAGGGTATTGTTAAAAATGTCATTTCCAATGTCTGACAAATGAACCCCGTTCCACCTATACAGGCCCTTATCCATCTTGGTGATCAAGAAATGCCTGATAACCTCAACGCCCAGTGAGGCTGTGAAATGGGACACCTCCCTATTCACAGACCTACGTGCTTTGTCCATGGCTCCAGCCTTTCGCTCACCACGCCACTGCTGGCATGGTATCATTCTTGTCCATGCCAGAATGGTGTGAGGCAACATTTGTTTTAAGTGGGCCAAACTCCTCTTAATATCTCCAATTAATCTGGATGCCCCTAGGGTGACCAAGTCGTTCCCTCCCAGGTGAATAACCAGCACAACTGGTGGTTGGTGATGTAGGCCCAATCTAAAAATCATTTTACATAATGCCCCCCACTTCATCCCCCCTTTTCCTGCCCAATGAATCACAGCTCGACTTCTTGGAATGCCCAGCTGTCTTGTGTAAGGCCATTTTTTTGCCCTTGTGTATGCCTCCATCACATGTGAATGACCCACGATCCATATCCGAGGGGATGTTGCAGCCATGCCTGTAAAACAAAACAGAAACATGTGTGTAATCTCCCACTTTGAGCTTCAGTTACAACTTTTGCTGGGTTCCCCAGCATCACTTCCTGATGTGTTGTGCTGAGGCCTAATGTACCCCATGTATGCTTTTGATGCCCATCTGCTGACCCGTTTTATCTGTTCTTCTTTTAACCCACACCTGGCTGCCTCAGTGGCTGCTCAAATTCTGAATGAATGGGTGTTGTATGAGGTTGGGTTTACCCCCGCCATCCATAAACCCTATCGTAGGACAGCAGTGAACTGCTGCCTTGTGACCGCTTTTCCGTCCCCATGCACAAACAAATGCCCTGGTCCTGTTGGACGACCAGCCACATACTCCTTCATTGACAACCATGGGCAAATGTTCCCTGGGGGAGCCATAAACAGTGTTATAATGGTGGGGTGGGCCGCACTGGTTCATTTTTGATTTTCGCAGCTGAAGACAGTCTGTCTCGCCAGATGACAAAATCACTGAACTGGGGATTGGTGTTCTGACTAGATGAGTTAGACAGTGGTACCAACTCCAACACCTGGAAGGCCCCAAAAAATGCACATATGTATAGGGTCCTGAAAAGCTTGGTTTCATAGCCCGAGCTGCAAGTAACTGCCAGTGCTTTCAGGAGGCTGGACAATTCAGCTAGTCCTATGGGCTTCCTTATGTCCGACTTTTTTCCTGCGAGTCTAGACATGACTTGTATCATTTTCTTTGTAATGAAACTGTTGGTTGGGTCAGGGAAACCCTTGGACTTGCAAAGAAAAGCAATGCCCGCCAGTTGGAGGCGTACAGCTGCCGGAGATTTTCCCAGGCTTTCTAAGTGGAGGACGTAGCTTTGAACTTGTCTTTGGGTATTGTGTAGTTACACGCTTACCTCGTGACCACAGAATTGCTGGAAAGACCCATAGCTACCTACATACTTCCTCCATGTCGAGGGGGCCACTGTGAGCTGTACCAGTTGCTGCAATCTTGGTTCCCAAGTCTCCAGACCGCTTCCGGTATCTGTGTGGGGAACAGGTCCGCCCACGGGGCTAGCCGCCTGAAGTGCTCGAGCTGAATTTGAGACAGGGCAACAGCTATAACATTTTCTTTTCCTAGCAAATGACATGCCTTAAAAGAAATGTTGTACCATAGGCAGCATAATACAAAGACCTGCAGGACCTTCATCACCTCTTCAGAACGAGACGTCTGTGAGTTCAATATGCCTGCTATAGCCCTGTTGTCCGTGTGAAACAGCACTTTTTATTCTGAATTTTGTGCCCCCACACCCTTATGGCTACCATGATAGGGAACATTTAAGAAGGGTGATGTTTTTTGTGAGCCCCTTTGATAATCCAATCCTGTGGCCAGCATCCTGCAAAACACGCTCCTTGCCAGAATGCTCCAAAGCCAATGCCACCCGAAGCATTGGTCACCATGTGCAGATCCAACAGTTGGTCTGCCGGTGTCTGCCAGATGGTGATACCATTAAAATCTTGTAAGAAGAGTTCCCAAATCTGCAAGTCTGCTTTTATGCCCTGTGTTAGTCTGATGTGGTGATATGGTTTTAGAGCCCCTCCAGTGGCTGATGCCATCTGCCTGAGGAATGGCCTGCCTGGGCGAATTGCCTGGCATGCAAAATTCAAGTGGCCTATAACAGATTGCAGCTGTTGTAGGGTCACCTTCTTTGCCCTTCCTATCTCACCTAACAGTTTGCTCAAAAGTGCCACCTTGTCTTGTGGTAGCCGGAAAACCATGGTCTCGGAGTCTATTTCTATGCCCAGGTATGAGAGGCAGGTAGCAGAGCCCTCTGTTTTTTCCTGTGCTAGCGGGACACCGAAATACCCCATTAAAGAGGTGAAACCCTGCAGCATCTCCACACATGTGTTCCCCCCGGGGCCCACAAATAGGAAATCGTCGAGATAATGAACTATATGTGCGTTCTGTGTGTGTTTTCTGGTGGCCCACTCCAAGAAGGTTGAGAATGCTTCGAAGGCTGAGAAGCTTACAGAGCATCCCATTAGCATAGCCTTGTCCATATACCATTGACCTCCAACTTTAAAACCCAGTAGATCCTGGTCACTCAGATGTACTGGTAACAGGCAGAAAGCAGATTTAATGTCGCTTTTTGCCATCATTGCCCCACGGCCCAGCTCTTGTATGTGGCGCAGTGCCACATCAAAAGTTGTGTATTGCACTGTGCAATCCTCTGGGTTGATGAAGTCATTCATTGAACTACGTTTCAGGTAGGACAGGTGATGAATGAGCCTGTATTCCCCTACTTCCTTCTTGGGGATCAGCCCCAATTGGGGTACCCTAAGGTTGTGAACTGGGGGGTAGTCAAATGGTCCCGCCACCCTGCCTGCCTCTACTTCCTTGGCAATTTTCTTCTCCAGGATATTGGTAAGTAAATTTGCAGACTTGAGATTGCACGCTGTGGTTTCTACCCTTGGCCTCTTGTATGGTATCCTAAAACCATACTTGAAACCGTCATGTATATATTTTGCTATTGTTTTTTCTGGGTAGCATTCGAGCCAGGGGTCCATCTGATCTAACCGTACTGGTGACTTAGCTAAACTTCCCAGACCCCTTTCCTTTTTTAGTACTTGTTCCTTCATTGTTTGGTTTCTTGGAGGGTTGTTGTGTGCATTCCGAGACCTTGTGTTCTCCTCCGCACAGCTTGCAGATATGCCCGTATTTACAAAAGGAACGAAAACATTTTCCTTTATTGTATTCGTAACATGCCTTCCTCCCTGCCCCCTTCCTCTGTTCTTTCCTGTACTCTCCTCCTGTTTGTCTGGCAATAACATGACCACTATCAGTGTAAGTTACCACATTGGGCCGGCCATGCGTCATATAGCGGACCACAGATCTATGTGCGTGTTTTCCTATTTGAGATTGGGTTGCCGAGATAGTTTTAGATGAAACTGCTCGGCGTATTTTAGCCACGCATATCCATCAAAGGACAGATGTGCGAATTTTATGGTGTCCCTGTATTTTAGCAGAGCAATTAGCTTATCAGGGTATTTCATCCCATAAACAGACATAAATATGTCAAATGCTGCTGCCCAATTCTCAAATGTGAAAGGCACCTTTGGCCACCATGGCCTCTCTTGTTTATTTTTTTTCTCATCATTCACTTCTGGGATCTCCCTGTGCAATAACAAGAACATGTCTATAAATTTCCCTTTCCAGATTTTTTCCCTGACAGTGTTAGATAAGTGGTCCCCAAAGGGTCTTCCACCCTGGCATATGCCTAACGCTCTGGTGCCATTGTTTTTGCACTAATTAAAAATTCACCTGCCGAAGTATTGGGAGCAGATCCGGTTTGAGAGGCAACCATTTCACGCACTTCAAAGCCTGCTGTCAAACTTTCTTTGTTGACTGGAGGATGCTGTATTGTAGAGGGCACCGCACCTGTCCATACCTGAACTGCTGCTCCTTGAGCGTTACCTCCTCCTGCCGCTGCCCCCTGGGAATCAATTGATTGGAGAGGCTGAACCAGCAATGGCTTGATCCCATGGGTGATCCACTGTCCACTCCTAGATGACTTGAGGGGGCTTTTTCCAGCCCTACACATGCGGGCTCTGTACCCCTTTGTGTTATCCCCCTTGTCTATCTATTGGGACCTGGTATCCTACCGCAGTGGGCTCTGCCCACTAGTGTGTCCTAAAACCAAAGCTATCTATTGGTGCTTGCGCTTCACCCCCCACTAGTCTCTAGGAGGTACCATCACCTGGCTCATTGGCCAAAGATGCCTGAGACCCTGTGTTGGGAGTGGTCGTGCCCCCATGCTGGGTTGTCTGGAGACTAGGAGCGAAGGGGCCCCATGGATTCATTGTTGCCCAAGGGGCCGGCAAATTACCTGGCCCCCCATATATGAATGGCCACATTAAGGGGTTGTGTTGCCATATTTGGTGCCATGGCATTGCTGGCACCGAATTGTCCCCTGAAGGCCAGTGTTGCCCTATCTGGCTGCCTATCTTTTCTCCCCCTTGATCTCCCTGTGTTTTATCAAAATCTAACTGCTGATGGTGGACCCCTGTCTTGTCTCCCATGCGCCTGGCCCTCTTCCATTCCCTTACCTTTGTAGCCTTAGCCATATCTTCCAGGTTTTTTCTCCATTTTTTTATACCTTGCCTCTTCTGTTACCGATTCCAGTGGTAGCCATTCCCGGCTCTCACTGGATTGCTCATCCTCTCTATCAGAATCAGACCACACCAATTTCACTGACGCCTCACTGTCTTGATCTCCATCATACTCACCAATTTTTGGCTGGACCATTATTGCCACCGGGTGGTTTTCCATTTCTTCATTCGGTGCCCTGGGCTGGACCATGGACTTGCTCTCCTTAACTCCGCTCCATTTTTTCTCCATACACTTTCTGCATGTCTCTGCCCCCGCTTGAGCCTTACACTTCTTCTGCCTGCCTTGCCCCTTTCTATTACCAGCTTTTTTCTGAGCCACAGATTCCAATAATCAGGCCGATGGCTGGCTACGCCCGGGTTGACGCCCCTCATCCTCAGCTGGTCCCTGAGGTCTGTGTTCCGCTATGGTGGGAGGGTCTACCACTGGCAGCTGTTGCTCACCTGGACGGGTAACCCGCAATTCTGGTTCCAGCCTGGATATGGCCGCCAGCCAATCTGACCTGCCAATGTCTTTTAAGCATTGCAGGGCCTCGTGTAAAGCTTGGTCCTGCCCTTGTGCTAGGGTAGCCAGTTCCACAGATTGTGTCTGGCTTCGTAGACCAGAAGATCTTGACTGGAACCTTGTGCTGGTATAAAATTTTGGGGGGTCTGGCTGTCCAGAATCTGATTATTCTGAGATTCAGCCATTGTACATGTATTAATTGTAAGGGGCAAAGTGGTGCTAAGCGATGCGATACCTATTTGAGACTAAATATATTCATTATTCCTGCCTATGTTTAAATGCCCTCTACCAATTAGCACTCTAACCGACTGTACCCATGCTATTCTTGAATATACTGCTCCCTAACATACAATCACTACCTTGATGGGGGTGGGGTGGGGAGTGAAAAATTCCCAGGGACTAGCTGGGATTCTCTTCTCCTCTCTCTCTCTCTCTCTCTCCCTTCTTCCTTTCTTTCCCTTTCCTTCTTTCTCATGTGGGAAATGCATGGGGGGGGCTCCTAAATACCTAGTATTGAAACATACACACTAACATGGACTCAGAATACCACCCTAATGTACTAGAGACACCAACAAAGGCTAATTGAAAAATTAGTTACAAGCCGATAATATCCAATCTCCTTCCCCTATACTAGCCCTTAAGATGCAAAACCACCAACTCCACCCTTTTATGTTCTCCACCCTACTAATGCTGAAATCCCCATACCCAACCAACCCCTGAATAATACGGCAGCAGCATCCCATAATGACTCTAAAATTCTATAGAGAGAACAAAAACGTCTGAAAATTATAATTGGGGGAAAAGAAAAACACACACACACACACACCACAGGAAGAAAACTGAACAGCAGGCAAAGAATCTACTACAACTTTTTTTTTACCCTAATAGGTCCTACCCAGAGGCTAAATTGCATGCAATTAATAATGGTGCCATAAACTAAAGGCTAAAGTAGAAAGGGGCTACAAATTAAAAGGACCAGGAAAGGAAGGGGAAAACAGGGGAGAAACAGTAGAAGCTGGGCAATAACTGCTGATATGGAGGGTTACATAGAAAATTAGAGAGGGGTGCGCACAAGGAGGGGTGGCAGCCAAAGTGCTGCCCAGTGAGAATAATGCCGGGGGGGCGAAGAAGGACACAACCTCCAGGGAAAACCGTCTACTCCCCCGAGTGTGGACGCCGCCTGGGGTCACATGTGAGGGGGGCCCACTGGAAGGTAAACCCCCCCGGTGAAAGGACACTGCCAAAGACTGGGGAGGTAACAGTAAATTTAAACAAAAGGCTGAACAAAACACCAGATGCACACACACACAGTGACTGCAGCAACACTCCAAAAATGATAACAAATGGGAGGGGGACTCCCAAATTGCAAAACGACTGAAGCATACCAAAAAGCCAAAAGACAAACAATGCATACCCGGAAATGGTGCCCAATGAGAAAAAACTCACAAGCCTAACCAGCAGGGTTGCAGCTGGAGCACAGAACAAAGCTCTGCCGTGGTGCCATGTGGCCGGTCGAGCACGTGGGCCTGTAGGCTAAAAACGGGAAGGGGAAGAGAATGAAATAAAAGAGGGAAAGGGCTTGGGGGGGAGAGCTGGAAACCAAGCCACCGGGAGCGGTGCCGAGGGATGGAAATTAACCAGTGGCCTGAAAATGAGGTAGCTGGTCAGGCAGGCCGAGAGACAAAGGAAAGGAAGAACTGAAGCTGAATAACATTTCAGGGGCTGTGAATCCTCCCTGCAGCCAGAGAAGGCACAAGATACAAGCAGACCACTCCACAGGGCACGATGCACTCTGGATGGGCGCAGAAGGGAAACAGCCCTGAAAAACCAAACCACAAGGAGCAAACCACTGAGTGCAATGCACCTAACTGCAGCAGCAGGGGAGGAGACCCAGTGCTAAAGACAAAACCGCCACTCCCAGTGCACTACCCAGCACCTAAAGAGGGAAAAGCGGAGCCAGGCGATGGAAAAAAGGGGACCAGGTGCCCAACGGGGAAACAGGTGGCCCTGGCCAGGACCCAGGGGAAGCAGGACAGAGAACTTTATCAGTTAAAGCAGAAAAAGGCTGGGAAGGCAGTCAGAATAGCAAAGGCTCAAATTGAGGAAAGGATAGCCAACTCTGTTAAGAAGGGGGATAAGACCTTTTATAGGTACATTAGGGAGCGAAGAAAGACCAAAGGAGGGATACTGAGGCTTAATAAAGAGGAGGGAATGTGTGTAGAGGGGGACAGTGAAAAAGCAGGGATGCTGAACAAATATTTCTGCTCAGTATTCACAAAGGAAGAGGAGGGGGAGGTACCTAAACCAAACAAGAGAAACACTTTGAAGACGGGGGTCGATACCAGTTCATTTACAGAAGAGAGTTCTGAAAGAACTAATAAAATTGAAGGTGGACAAAGCAATGGAGTCTGATGGGATTCACCCAAGAATTCTAAAAGAACTAAGGGTAGAACTAGTAACATCGCTGACTACTCTCTTTAACAAATCATGGGAGGATAGTGTGGTACCTGAGGACTGGAGGAGGGTGGAGGTGATTCCTCTTCACAAAAATGGGAGCAGGATAGAGGCAGGAAACTACAGACCAGTTAGTTTGACCTCAGTGGTAGGGAAAATGATGGAATCACTTCTGAAGGAAAGAATTGTTGAGTACCTAGAGGCCAGTGGGGCACAGGACCAAAGGCAGCATGGATTCACAATGGGAAGGTCATGTCAGATGAATCTAATTGATTTCTTTGATTGGGTAACCAAAGTAGTAGACCAGGGAGAAGCTGTGGACATGGCCTACCTAGATTTTAGCAAGGCATTTGATAAAGTCCCACACAAAAGATTAATACACAAGTTAGCCAGCCTGGGGGTGGGTTCCAAGGTGGTGGCCTGGATAAAAAATTGGCTAGACAACAGGACTCAAAGGGTAGTAGTAAATGGAGTCCACAATGAAGAAAGGAGGGTTACTAGCGGGTTACTGCAGGGTTCAGTACTAGGACCAGTCCTTTTTAATGTCTTTATAAGTGACATTGCAGAGGAACTGGAAGGAAAAGTATGTCTCTTTGCAGACGACACAAAGATCTGCAACAGGGTTGATACACAAGATGGAGTGGAAAGGATGAGAAGGGACTTGGCAAGGTTGGAGGAATGGTCAGATGTATGGCAACTCAGATTCAATGCAAAGAAGTGCAAGGTAATGCACCTGGGAAACAAAAACCCAGGGGAAGAGTACACAATGGGGGATGAGATACTGACAACAGTAAAAATGGAAAGGGACCTGGGGGTAATCATATCAGATGACCTAAAGGTGGGTAAGCAATGTGAGAAGGTAGTAAGGAAGGCTGGGAGGATACTGGGATGCACAGGGAGAGGCATCAATAGTAGAAAACAAGAAGTTGTTATCCCTCTGTACAGACAGTTGGTGAGACCCCATTTGGAGTACTGTGTGCAGTTCTGGAGACCCCATCTCCACAAAGACATAGACAGAGTGAAGGCTGTCCAGAGGAGGGCAACCAAAATGGTGCAGGGTCTGCACCAGAAGACATACTGAAGAAAGACTAAAGGAGCTTAATATGTATACCCTTGAGGAAAGAAGGGAGAGGGACATGACAGAAACTTTCAGGTACCTCAAGGGAATCAACAAAGTCCAAGAGGGTAGCATCTTTCAGAAAAAGAGATGTGCAAGAACAGGGAGGCAGAAATTGAAGATAGAGGGGGGACGGCTCAGAGGTAATGTGAGGAAGTATTTTTTCATGGAGAGGGTTGTGGATGCATGGAACAGCCTCCCTGAGGAGGTCGTGGAGTCAAGAACAGTGGGGGAATTCAAGAATGCATGGGACATAAGGCACTCCTAGTGGGGAGTAGGAGGAAGTAAGCTGTTGGTTAACTAGGATGTGCAGCTTATCTGTTAGCTAGGAAAATGGGTAGACTAGGTGGGCCAAGTGGTCCACATTCTGCCGTCACATTCTACGTTTCTATGTTTCTATGTCCATGACCTGGGAAATGAAAGGTTAGCTGCTTTTCAGGGCCAAAAATGCACACTTGTGACCGGCATATGATGAAAGGAGGAAAAGGGGGGGGGGGGAACAATGTAAAAAGCACTTACCTGAAGAAACGAAGCCCAACCCGAAAGAAACGGCAAACAGAAAAAGCCGACAGGCGACCGCAAACTTGGAAAAATGTGGAGCTAAAAGGCAGGAATGAACCAAAAAGGCCAAAAACTTCACAATGAGGAGCTGTTCCAGGAGGTTGTGATCCCCTGGGACTGCTCCTTAAAAAGGCCCTGCCATGCCCCTTCCTGCAGGGGCCGTCGGGGCCAGCCCTCTCCAAGGATATCCTCATATTGGGCCACTTGCTCGGAGGCTGCCTCTTCCTTGATGGTGGGTGGCCCTCCTAGCCCCACCCTCTTGGGGGCCTTCAGCAACTCGCCCCCCCGGTGAGAGGCTGGTGGGGCCATTCAGTTTGCAGACGAGGGAGGGTTGCTGTTCCGAGGATTCATACAAAAAAAGCAAGATAAATAAACACAAACCACACCAGGCAGAATGTTTAGAACAACTAGCTTTACTGAACAGGCACAGCTATGTGGGTAAAAATAATTGTTTCAGTTGGCAGCAGGGCTTCGAAGTAAACACTGTCATTACTCCACCTTTACATACTGAGCAGATCTCCCTGTTATGATGTCACACGAACACTGCTGCAGAATGCAGACACAGAGAAACCCTGCAGCCAGACAGCTCAGTGTGGTTCAGTAAAACTCATTCAGAACTGAAAAAATGGGCATCTCAGTAGATACACACTATAACTCTGCTTGAAATGTTATGCAGACTAAATTTACTAGTAAAAGAGCATCAGTGATTTTGAGGCGTTTCAATGCACCTCGCACTGCATTGCAATTTACATTATCAAACACACAATCACTTGGGTGAAATTAGCCTTCTTTATACCATTTGCTATCTCACTTAGACCTTATTCCCTCCTATATCTAGCAGTAAACAACTTTCAATTTAACTTTTACTTAATATTCTCCATCCATTCTTATACTTTACACTTTTAAGCGAATGAACATAACCCTTAGCAGTAATATTGCACAGGCAAATTTTGCTCTTTGTCTGCTGTCTTGATCTTCCTAAATTAGGACAAACTGTACTCAAGCAAGCCACTGTTGATGCTCTTTAGTGGTTTAACAGTTTCAGACTTTTTTTGCTGTTTAGACAAGCTACATATCTTAGTCAGAGTTGTAAAATTTTTATATATTTTTTCTGGTTCTTGAGATCTCTTTTATTCCTGTTTCATTCTCCTATAAGTAAGATATGACTACGTTATAACATTCACTTTGTCAGAATGTAAAAAAACATATTGTGCTGCATCCAAGGAAACTGATAAGCTGGGATTTACCCAATGTTAGTGTTCTTCCATATCTGGCAGTCAGGGCAAACTATACTGTCTACTCATCTGAACTGCCTTTTTACCTTCCAGCCAGGCGGGGCAGAAAGGCTGGGACCAATCAGCAGTCACCAAGGGAACATGTGATCATGACATCGTTCCCAGATGTAGCCGATCCCCCAGCCACTAGGTTGCACAGCAACCATGAGCCCCTGCCATGACCTGTTGACCTTCCCATTACCAACTCTTATGTTTGTAAATCTTTTTCTATTTTTTTATCCATGGGACTTAAAGTAATAGGTCCATTTCTCTATTAATATTAACGGTTCTCACGTTAACTATCTAGATTCATATCACATATTTTACCCTTCTGATATTCTGGGTGATTTATAAAAATTGTCTTCCAGCTGTGTTTAGAATACGATGACTGTTTCTTATACACAATCTTCTATCTGGTATTTCTTTTTTATCCAAATAACTAGCGGCTTATGCACACTTGATATTCAAACTTTTTAATTATTCATAATGTTTTTTGTACATAATGTATAGTTCTAAATTTCTCATACATTATTGGTTCACCTAAAAGATGCATATTGATATGGTCAATGGTCCATGTGTGGCATTTTGCACCAACTGGCTGTTCTTGGGGTGTAAGGTAGGTGGCCGACACACCGGCAGGAGTCCCTGCAGAACAGAAGGGCTCCAAGTCCAAATTGCCAGGAAAAAGGGGGGTGGGGAGAGGAGCAACAAGATAGGTGCTCCACGATGTAACAAATGAGAAGGGTGGAAAGAGGTGGGCAGGTAGGGGAAGGCAATCCTAGTAGATTGCCAAGAATCACAATAGTCTTACCATTCGTGTCACTTATAAGAGGAACCCTTTGGTTTGTTTCTGTACTCTGACTATTTTCTCCAACAGACTGAGCAATTTTGGTCTTCGCTGAGTCCCCATCTTTACTTAATGTGTTAAGGGTATATATACAATACCCTTCTTGTTTCTCTACTAATCTGTTCCAGTCCTCCCCTCTTAGGGGTGGATCAGCCTTTTCAATGGCCTAAAACCTTAGGTTTGATACTAAATATTTGGCCTCACAAAAGTGACACACCACAGGTGATGCTTCAGTCCCATACCTATATTGCTCTTATGTTCACTTATTCTGTGTTTAAGTGGCTAGTGTTTTGGCCTACATGAAATTTTGAACATGGGCGGGTGAGCAAATATACCACATGGTCAGAACTGTTACATATCCATTGATCTCATATTTTTCTTTTTTGAATGAATGAATGAGTGCATGTACAAGCATGCACTCATTCATTCACCATGCGGCGACAATCCAGCTCATTCATTGAGCTTTCTTTGGGGGTGTAGACAAGAATGGAGGGCTGTTCCAGTCCCGGTGGAGGAATCAGGATGGGGGGAATGGTATCATGGATCTCTCTGGGGGGAATGGCATTGTGGTCCACTATGCCATTTCCCCCCATCCTGATCTCCCCCTCCCGCTGGGACCGAAACAACCCTCCACTCTTGTCTGCATCTCCAAAGAAAGCTCAAATTAATGAACTGGATCTTTGTGAATGATTGAGTGCATGCTTGTACAAGCACATGCTCATTCATTCCAACCAGGTCAGTTGGGTGGCCAGCCATGGTGGAGTGTGGAGGGCAGTGCTGGTCACCCACTTGGGGTCTGGGTTGGGGGGGAGAGGTGGTGAATATATATTTTTCAAACTGATGCCAGTGATTGGCAAGGGGGGGACCACTAGACACCTGGGATTTTACTAGCAAATATATATATATATATATATATAAACTGGGGCTGGCGGGTGGTGTCAGGGAATTTCCCATTTGTAACCTCTACTTGCTTTGTTTGTTTTTTTTATGCAATTTCATCATCATTCATTTATTGGTTAACAAGTTAAGAAAAATATTCTTATTTACAATTGCGTCCAAACAAGCAAACAATAAACATAACATATAACACATTATTACAACACATTCTGTTACATAATTTGCATTTAAAACCCCAAAAGCAAGGCAAAGTCACAAATGGCGAATTCCAATTAATTTGGGGCAATTTTGCAAACTGGGGCAAATTTAGTGACTTCACCGCATTTTCGCCCGTGGAGTAAAACTTGCTGCATTTCTTGTCCCAGCAAATTAAGGCTTTCCCTCTTTCTCATATAAGGTTAATCAAGCCTTATTCTCTAAGGCTGTGCACATTGTGCACCAAGTCTCTGCGCCTCCAGCTCTTGGGCTCTATGTCCCTTCTTCTACAATGGATCCACGACTGGCTGTTGACAAAATGTTTTGTCGAACGACCAGACAGCGAAACCGACAGGTCAACCGCATTTTGCAGTCAGCTGCCAGTTTCATACAAAAACTAGTGTTTTCTTTGGGGGACTTCACACCCCGAACCCCCAGCCGCTCCTTCCCACTTAGAATTCTCAACTCCAAGTCGGAGTTGATTTAGGGGGGTGCAGGACCCTCAACAGACAGTGCCAGGTTCCAGCGGGTTCCCTACAGCTCGGTAGCACTGTAATCACTGTAGGGGACTGAATTGTCGAAATGTCGCTGTATCTGCAGTATACTTTCTACATCTGGTGGCTATGTGACCTCAATGCTCAATACCTTCTACTCCTGTGCGCAGTCAGCACCCTTAGGCTCTGTTCTACTTACTCATGTGCTCGATGCTCCTGTGTGCTGCAGCTCTATTTATTAGGCTGCTCATCTATTCTATATTTCAGATCATGTACTCAACACATTCAAGACTCCTTGGCAGGATTATCAATGGATCTGTCCCAGACTTGCTTGCCACTGTTTGCAAAAATGGAAATGCATCTAATCTGTTAGAATATCTAATGGTGTCTGAATTTTGCATAACCCCCCACACCTGCAATTGTGGCACAGATGACACAAATTGCATTTGTATTATTTTTCTACTGAAAATCGTAACTTTTTTGTCCAAATGGATACATCTTTTGAAAATAACTGTAGAGCAGCTAGGACATACTTTAATTAGGCGAACACAAATGCAGCATGCTTTTGTGTCTACATCTGACCTTTTCGAAAATCTAGCCCGATCTGCTTGTCTCAAGGGCTCTGAAGCGTCATACCCCCAGAGGTCCATTCTCACTGTACCTAGTCCTGTAGTGTTGTCAACATGCCCTCATCAACTAGGAAAAAAAATCTGAGAGAATCCAAAAATAAAGAAAACATCTCTAATCAAGATATTTCTTCTTGTTCAAGTCTTGATCGTAAGATAAAAGAAGTGTCATATTTAGGTTTCTCCTTTGAAATATAAGGTGTAGACTCTAACCAAACTATAAACAGCGTTACCCTACCTTAATGTTTCCTTTCTTCCCAACTACAAAAGAAAACAATGGTTCAAGTTTTATTCTTCTTACCTAAAAAGTCCATATCAGTCCATCAGATTGCCCAGGACAGGGCAGGGCAGGGCAGAGCAGGACAGTCTCTTTCTCTCGGTCTTTCTCTCTCAAACCTCCATCTCTTATCTGCCCATTAAGAGGCAGGTTTGGGAGCTGTATAGTTCTGCCTGTATCTGCTCCTCTGCCCCAACTGGTAACTGACCACAGGCATGATCTGGGATCATTGCTTCTCAATGGTCTAATTTTATATGAGTGGGTATTTGTACCTATACACCTGCTTAGACATTTTAGGATCCCTAATGTAGTCAGGTATGTAGTCACACATGGGTGGGGGTGCTCATGATAAAGACTGCAATAACAAAGGCAAGGAAACTGGGCACTCACCTCTCTGGTTCTGGACAAACAACACTGTTCTTCAGCTCAGTGCTCGGTGCAGGTGCAAAAAAAATGCACTTGTCACATCACATGCATTTTGGAAACTGAATTCCTTTCTCAAAGGTACACAACACAGGTATCATGCCTCTTATATACACAGTGTGACATCACAAAAACAGACGATAGGGCCAGCCCAGTGGTGCTGAGGGTTGAGGCGCTGGACGCCACAGCTTGCGCCATGCTGGCGACCTAGGTTTGGAAACATGCCTGAGTTGTCAGGGGTCAGTGGGTGGGGGTAGGATCAAGCATCCGGAGGACCACTCTCCTATCCTGGGGAGGGTTCCCACCACCCTGCAGCCACCCCTTGTGATGATTGGGGGCACTACCAGAGCTGGTGCAATCAGGGGTGGAGTGCAGCAGACATCGGCACATCATGCCTTCAACTTCATTGCACATCTGCACTCCAGGGGGTCTAAGGAGGAAAAATGAAAAATGGCAGCAATTGACCGAGCAGCTTAATGGCTGCAACTTCCTCTCCCAGTGGGGCCTGTCATGCATGGTCGCACTCAGATATGGTTCCTGGCATGTCACGGGGATTTAGGGTCCCTTTTGAAGGTACAGCAGCATATTCCAGCCGGTGTGTGGGTGAGCCTACGGGTCACTCGGTGAAGAGAAGTGGAGGCTGGATGATTGCAGGTCAGCCTGCAGGATAAAAAACAAACAAAAAACAGACAATAGTTTGTTACCCATCAATTGAAAATAAAGTGCATAGAAATACAATAAATATAAATAGTGCTCTAAAAAGTGTATAAATAACATTCATACTGTATCATAATCACAACTGAGGATGTTAAAAAACATTAACTATTACTAGCCCATGGACTACCTTTGAGCTTGCACTGTGCATATCATTAGCTACATTCAGATCAGGGATCCAACTGGATGCTAGTGCTGTAATGTGCTGCTAAATTTAGTTTTGTTCTACTGGCTACCACTTACAGGGGTTTTATCTGGTGTTAGGCACTTGTGTACCATTACAAAATTAAAAATTACATGTATTTCCTTTTTTCATAAATTTAGCCAGGTTTGGGACTGGACATACACACCTCATTAAATTTCAGTTTAAGACTCATTTTGTGGTGCAGATCGACTATTACAGAAGAATCCCTATTATAAGAAGTGGAAAAACAGAGATGAGCTGTTTGCCACCTGCAGAAGATAAATCCCTTTCCTGATGCAAACCGCTGTGGAGAGAAGAAAGAGAAGGGAAGGGAAGGGAAGGGAAGAGAAGGGAAGGGACAAACATTGTAATATTATGTGTGGTTCATAGCTCAGTGCTTATGCAACATATTGAAGCTGGATGATGTAGATTGTTGTTGCATACAGAGGCCAGCAGATAAGAAAACAATGTTTATTATAAGAATCGGATATTCTGAGCAATGTGCTTGGATACTTGAATTGAGTCATTTGATATTATTTGATGGTTTTAGCTTTTCTCTGTATCCCACCTGTAGGGAGGAAGCTTGGTTTTGTATTATGAGATTCCCCCCCAAAAAATTATATAATATCAACGATTGATTTGTAACTGACTGATGAAAGAATCGAGCAGGAAAATCCTAATAATATGAATAGACGATCACCTCCTCCAGCTCTGGAGAGTATGACCAGTAGCATGCAGGAGAGAAAAAAAACCCTTGGGGGGGAACCTCTGAGGACCCATGGCTACTGACCTGCCCATCCTTCTGGGCATACTAAAGGAGATAGATCCTAATTAACAAATAAATTAATCAGCTAATCTGAATTCTAAATTGAAGAATTTAATCCAAGACACAATCTTAAGAAAGTACTGAATTGTTAATGTCCAGAAGCAATCTCTTCCTAGTAAACTCCGAGTTTGAGAATCCATGCATAATTCAGATCGATGGAGAATGGATATTGAAATGACCATCTTCCGGACTTCAGCTGATAGAAAGCATAAATCCAGGGAATTGAATGATGGTGGAATGAAGTTGATGACTGACTAACTCAATACAGGAGACCAGACGAATATAGTTGCATCCAAGCTTTGACGTAAATGAGGTACGATGACTAGAAGTAGTACATCTTCCAGGTTTCTACTAATATATGGCTTACACAGCACGTGGAATGGGAGAAGACTTGGAGCCAGGCTACTGACTGACGAACTCAGTTCTGATTAGTACGATAGGAGAACAGTATAGATTTAGGAACTGATATAAAGGCAATGGCTGTAGAGCTGAGCTGGAATAATGGTAGGCTGTAGAAGATTAATTGAAGGCACTGATGTGAAGTTAGGAGTGCATCCAAATAGTAGAATATGGTGAGCCCAAAAAGGAAGCAAGGTGGGAAGACTGCTAATCTGAAGAGAGATGTATTAGGAGCAAGGAATGCACCACGGATGCAGGTGAGAAGGAATAGGACATGGCAACCAGCCCCTGGCGAAAGCGCAGCTTGACTGACAGCTGAGAGGTAGGAGAGAGGCAGCTGATTCCAGGTATGGGAAGCGCAGCTCGACCCATGTACGCTTGCTAGAAGAAGTAGAGCATGGTAACTAGTCATTCAATGAGATGCACAGCAAATCCATCAGCTGGTGCAGTAGGTTGAGAGGCAACTAGCTCCAGGTAACGGGAACACATCCAGACCTATGGAGGTCAGCTAAGAGGAATAATTGTGGTATAGAACTTCCAGGAGACGTATCTTGAGTTAGTTAGAGCAGAGTAGTACTGCACTGGGAAGGCAGACCCAACGAATGGAATGGCGTTGAGGACAGACATATCCAGTAGATCAAAGATGGCAGGGATCGCAGTGAAGAGACTGTGGCAGATATAGGGCAACATGACGAGAGGAATAACATCCGAAACTGAAAGTATTCAATTGTTGAGGCAGCAATAACCTGACGAGACTGAATAATCCAGCATAAGAGACCTGGAAGGAGATAACTGAAGAGGCTGAGTCAAATGGAGTAACGGTGTCCCAGGGTCCAAGAAGTGGTAGAGCACAATCAGGATAAGGAATGTCTTCAGGAGAATCTCAACTAAGTGTCTTTGGAAAGTGTGAAGCAGCACCAATTCCATGGCTGAAGCAGCAGGGCAAAGCATCCAAGAAAGATGAAGAACGAAGAAACGACCAGATGTGGATCCATAGAAAGGAGCATCTGGCTGGCTGACATGGCAGCAGGTAGGCATAGTAGAATGGGAATCTCCAGGCCCCAAGCTTGGCGAGGCAGAGGGAGAGCATAAGTAGGCAAACTTCCCAGCCCGATGGGTGAAGGCAAGTCATAGAGGCAGATGAGTAGTACGTAAATCTCTCTCAGCTGGATGGGTGAAGGCAAGTTGTAGAGGCAGGTGAGGTAGTAGGTAAACTTCCCAGCCCTAAGGGCGAAGGCAGGTTGGTGAAGCAAGCAAGTAGTAGGCAATTCTCCCAGCCTGATGGGTAAAGGCAGGTCGAAGAAGCAGGTGACTATCAGGTAAACATCCCAGCCAGATGGGCGAGTGCATGGCGTAGAAGTAGGTGATTATGGATTGATGAAGATAGGAACAAAGGACTTCTGGGCTCAAATGGGCATCGGTTCCCAGTATGAAGATATCGTAGTAATAAGAAATCAGCGGTTAGAAGGATGCCAGATCATGAGGAGCTCAGTAGATTGCAATGGCAAGTCAGATGATGACTTCTAAGTCCTGGGAGGGCGGAAGCAGGTAACCAGAGCAAGTAAGTTACAAGGTGAAACAGTAATAGTTGTAGAAGTAAGTAGGCTGTATGATGTAGATGTAATAGCAGGAAGCAGGCACAAGTGTCCAAAAATGAATGTTGAAATATCAAATGCGAATCCATATTAAGGAGCTCTAGGGCTGGCAGTCATGACAGCCATGATAGCAGGCAGGCGTATAGAACAAGTGAACCAGTAGGGTCCAAGCTGGCGAGGCAGCGGAGTAGAAGAGCTTACACATGGCTTGACCGGCGAAGCAGTTCATATAAGTAGGCAAATATTTTCAGCTATACCCTATGTAAGGTAGCTGACAAGGTGAGGAAGGAGTCAGGTAGACCTACGGAAGTGAGCAGGGACAGATGGATTCTTTCGTAAGTATGTTGGTAAGGTAAGAGTAGTAGCCAGCCTGATAGAAGCAAGCATGCACATCAGACTCCAAGAAGGGCAGCCTGACCCCGTAGGTCAGCTGGTAATTAGGTGAGCTGAAGCTGGTGAGCTGAAGAGCACGGCGTGCTGAGAATGAATGACCGTGAAAGCTGCAACTTTGAAAGGCCAAGTGCATAATGAGTGCAGCAGAATCCCAGTCTGAAGGGAGGGCAGTATGTAAGGAAATGGATTGCGAAGCAATGAACAGCAGCTGTATAGGCAAATGTAGAGTTGCACAAGGTCAGCAAGCATTAGTCCCGATAGGCAAACCATAAAATAAGTTGCAGAGCAAATGGGGAAGGTGATTAAAGCAGCAGCTATTGTAAATTCCCCGGGTTTAAGATGCGGGCTGGACCCCACGTAGGTCTGTGATAGCAAGGTAACAATAGAAGCAGGGAGCACAGCAACATAGGATGCAGTTCAAATCGCCATGGGAAACCAGATGGGACGGCTGAGCTGCGATGAAGCAGAAATAAGATAGACATGACACGGCGAGCATTGGTACTGTTGGAAGGCTGGGTGGCACCCTGAATGTTGCAGCATAGGAAGCAATTCTGGAAAAAGAGTAGTGGAAGCCATAAGGACAACTGAATGAAGACACCATCTATTGGCAACTGGAAAATACATGCGAGTGAACGAACTGATATATACACAACAGCAGGGAGTAGAGCTGCAGCTGAGACATTTAATAACACCTGCTGTACAAAAACAAAGCAAGCGTCTCAGGATTGGTGGAGAGCCAATAGGAAGTCAGCAGGTAGTGAACTTATAAGGCAGTGGGAAACCTTGCATGAATTGAGCAGGGCAAGACGCAACTGAGCGTATGAGGAAGTAGTCAATGAAGGCGAGTCAGAACAAGCAAATGACTAGCAGACAGCTGATCCTGTAGTGGTGTTGCGAACGCTGACAAATGACAGTGCAGGAACCAGCTCAATGTAGTCCTATGGTACAAGGAAGGTCCACAATGGATAGGACCGTAGCCCATGAATCAAAGAGAAGGGGCATGGCAGCAAAAACACGGTCCTTGGTGAGCGGTATGCAGTTGGGATGGAGAGGCACTAGGATAATCGAAAGTGATGGTAGCAAGGCAAATGGAAGGTGATGAACTAAGCGGCGGCACAGGGTGACGGTTGCAAAGGGTGAGAAACCGCAGACAAGCAGCCAAGAAAAGGCAGCAGGAGTTTAAGCGAAGCGTAGGCTAACAAGGAGAGGACGAGGGAGGGTTGAGGAGTATATGCATGGTGGCAGAACCCTTGAAATAAATGTAAATAAACAACGAGGCAACAGGCAGGAGGGAAGGGAGACGGAGATGAGATGAAGCAACAGAGGAAATGAGCAGGACAGCAGGAGAGTAAGCAAAGAGTAGGCTTATGCATGGCAACAGAACCACTGAAGAAACGTAAAACAAACAATGAGGCAACAGGCAGGAGGGAAAGGAAATGGAGACAAGGAAGAACAACTGAGGGAACGAGCAGGATGGGGGGGATCAAACAGAAGCAGCAACCGCGCCCCAGAGCAGCCAGCGAGTGCAGCGAGTGCGACTTGCTCTAAGCAGAGTGGAAGTCTGGCGTTTGAGTTAAATAGGATGTGGGGGAGGAGCTCTTGCCCCACATAACTACAGGCTATGCCCTTCAATTATGAGGGACTGGCAAGTAACAACAGTTTAGACAGTTTAGAACTTGTATCATTAACTCTTACTAGTATTGCTTGCTAAATGTGTACTAACATACAGTAACATTATTTCAAAAAACGGAGCAAGATTAATACCATCATTCAAGCCTGGATACCTGCAAACCCCCAGGCTATAAATCCAGAAAGCCTCCCATTTTAGCAGGAGATTGTCAAAATTCCCTTCTCATGGGTTTAGA
Source organism: Neoceratodus forsteri (assembly GCA_016271365.2). Classification (NCBI taxonomy): domain Eukaryota; kingdom Metazoa; phylum Chordata; order Ceratodontiformes; family Ceratodontidae; genus Neoceratodus; species Neoceratodus forsteri. Next base: position 813,323,082 of record CM028129.1, on the reverse strand, counting down.
TTCACCTAGTTGATTGCTCTAAATGTAAAGCCATGTAAATTTACATCATGTGTCCCTTTTATGTACTGTGCTGTTGCATACATTTCATTGCCATTTTGAATAGCTCAATAGTGTCTCCCTACCCTTTGAATTGTTGCTTTGTCTTTCCCACATAGAATTCCCACATCTGCACATGGCCTTGTGTATGACACATACTGTGTCACATGTTATTATTTGCCTGACTGAAAATTGCTTGCCTAAGTGAGGGATCTCAAAAGTGTTGCCTTGGGAGACTACTGGAAAGTTGGCACATCTTTTAAAGTGAAAACAACCTTTTTGGCTGTTGGAGGGCCATGTGCTGACACTGTCACTATCACTAGACTGTCTACTGTGTACTGGCATGTTAGATATAGTGGTGGCTCTGTGAAAAGCCATCCATGGGAGTGCCTGATTAATTTCTGACAAGGCAGTATTTCCTTGTAGATGATGCTAGCCATCCAAAGGATGGCAGACAAGGGTGAGGTAGTACTGGTTGGAGACTTAATATTCCAGACATGGACTGGAGCATCCCAGCAGCAGCATCAACTAGGAGCAGATTTATCCTGGACTCCCTTCAGGGTGCCTTCCTCAAGCAACTGGTCATGGAACCAACTCGGCAGAAGGCAATACTGAACCTTGTGCTCACAAACAGGGACAGTGTGATGGGGTAACAGTGGGGAGCACCTGGGAACAGTGACCACCAGTCATTGTGGTTTGAAATCACAGGAAAGAGCAGAACCAAACCACACAAAAACACGTATCCTGGATTTTAGGGGGGCAGACTTTGGGAAAATGGGGAGATACTTGAAAGAGGCATTAAGGGAATGGGACAGGAATCAGGGGTTGAGGAACAGTGGGCAGTATTTAAAATGGGGATTACAAGAACAACAGAATTATGCATTAAGCAGGTTAGCAAGAGGAAAAGGAAGAGGAGACCATTATGGTTTTCCAAAGAGGTAGCAAAGAAAGTGAAAGCCAAAAAGATTGCATTCAGGCAATACAAAAAGACACAGGCAGAAGGGGATAGGGAGAAGTACCAGGAGAAGCAAAGGGAGGCAGGGAGGTCAGTAAGGGAAGCCAAAGCTCAGACAGAAGAACACATTGCAAAATCAGTGGGTAGAGGGGACAAAACCTTTTACAGGTACATAAGTGAAAAAAGAAAGACAAAGAGAGGGATAGTGAGACTGAAGGGGGAGGATGGGGGCTGCGTGGAGGATGACAACAGTAAAGCTGACATATTGAATAGGTATTTCTGCTCAGTCTTTACTGAGGCAGAGGAGGGTAATGGGTCTGAAGGGAGTGCAAGGGAAATCCCTTTACACGAGAAAGGGTCCTGAAGGAACTGGAAGTAATAAGAGTTGATAAAGCAATGGGGCCAGATGGGGTGCACCCCAGGGTCCTTAAAGAACTAAGAGAGGTGGTGGCTGAACCTCTGGCTATGCTGTTTAGCCAACCACTGGAAACAGGGGAGGTACCCAAAGACTGGAGGACAGCAGATGTAGTCCCCTTATACAAAAGCGGGAACAAAGAGGAAGCAGGGAACTACAGACCAGTCAGCCTCACCTCGGTAGTGGGGAAGATCATGGAAGCACTACTGAAGGAGAGATTGGTGGAACATCTGGTTGCCAATGGACTACAGGACCCAAGGCAGCATGGTTTCACCACTGGGAGGTCATGTCAGACCAACCTCATTGAATTTTTTGACTGGGTGACTAGGGAGGTGGATCAGGGGAGGGCAGTGGACATGGCCTATCTGGACTTCAGCAAGGCCTTTGACACTGTGCCACATAGAAGACTACTACACAAACTGGGGAATATGGGTGTGGGAGGACAGTAGTGTGGTGGGTAGGTAATTGGCTGGGTGGCAGGATACAGAGGGTGGTGGTAAATGGCTGTCACTCCACAGAGGGAAGAGTGACCAGTGGGTACCACAGGGATCAGTGCTGGGACCGGTCCTATTCAACATCTTCATCAGTGACATTACAGGACCTAGAAGGCAGAATTTCACTGTTTGCTGATGACACAAAGCTCTGTAACAGAGTAGACACACCAGAAGGTGTAGACAGAATGAGAAGGGACCTACAGAAACTTGAAGAATGGTCAGGGGTTTGGCAGTTGAAATTCAATGCAAAGAAGTGCAAGATAATGCATATGGGGCACAAAAACCCTGGCACAATATATCAGTTGTGGGGTGAGGATATAGCATGCACCAAACAGGAAAGGGATCTTGGGGTTATCATCTCTGATGACCTCAAGGTAGGGAAACAGTGTGACAAGGCAGCAGGTAAAGCAAATAGGATGCTGGGATGTATAGGCAGGGGCATCACCTGCAGGAAAAGGGAGGTCATAATTCCGCTATACAAGACACTAGTGAGGCCCCACCTGGAGTACAGTGTACAGTTCTGGAGACCATACCTACGTAAGGACATAGACAGGGTAGAGAAGGTTCAGAGGAGGGCAACAAAGATGGTGCATGGATTGCATCACAAGTCCTATGAAGACAGGTTGAAGGAACTGAACATGTACTCCCTGGAGGAGAGGAGGGAGAGAGAAGATATGATAGAGACATACAAGTATCTCACAGGGAGGAACAGGGTGCAGGAATATACTATTTTTAAGCGAAAAAGATGTACCAGGACTAGAGGGCATGGATGAAGTTGGAGGGAGGACGATTCAGAGGAAACATGAGGAAGAATTCTTCACAGAACGGATGGTGGACAAGTGAACACCCTGCCAGAGGAAGTGGTGGGGCTGAACAATCATGGATTTAAGAATGCATGGGATAGACATAAAGGAATTCTGGAGGTCAGGGGTAAGGGGCAACAGACTTCTAGGAAAACATAAATTGAACTTACAAGCTCAAATGGGCAGACTGGGTGGGCCATAGGCCCTTATCTGCCGACACTGTCTATGTATCTATGTATCTATGCCCATGTTTTTTGATTACTGCTTCAAAATAGTTTGCAAGGGCTAACAAGGTTGTGACAAACATATCTGTTGGATGGGCTTGTTTGTCTTATTGTGTTCTGGAAAAGGTAATTTCTATCCCTTGATCTTGATGTACCTCAGTTTTTCTTGTTTATTTATTTTTTATTTATTTAGAGTCTAGGATTACAAGTACCTTTGAGCCAAGGCTCTTTTACAAAGGTTCCACATCAATTGGGGTACAACACAAACATTACGTAGAGTTGAGTAACAATGCAGAAATGGTGTACAGACATCTTTTAGCAGCTGAAATACATCACATTTAGGGAAAGTGGGTACCAGAGGGGGCAGGGTAGATAGAGGTAGCTGAGGCTTGGAATGGACACAAAGAGCAGTGCAGCCGTGGGCAATTGTCAGGCCTCAAAAAAGTGCTTGGGGAGTTAGGAGGCAAAAATGGGAGGATAGACTGTAGGATGAGGGAGAAAGGGGGTAGAAGTGCTAGAGGGAGATCAGATTATGAGGGACAGTTGCAGGAGCTAGAGGCAGCTAGGCGGAGGCAAAGGTTGGCTTTGAATGGGCCCAGCTTTTGCAGAGAGGAGATGTCTTTGAGTCCATTAATCCAGCTAGGAGCTTGGTGTGCAAAGGATCTTTGGCCCACCGTGGTGCGGCACTGAGGAATGTGCAGCATTTGATTTTCTGAAGCGCTGGTGAGGTGGGGTTTGCATGCTATATAGAGAAGAGTTTGGACTCCGGGGGAGCAAGATGTAAAATAATTTTCTTAGCCATTAGACACATTTGGTACTTGATTTGGTTTGATAACTGGAGCCACCCGGTTTGGACATAGAGGTCACACTTATGGGTGAGATGGTGGGATCCTGTGATGAGTTGGTAGGCTTTGTTTAGGGCCAAGGCTAAATGCCTGAGGGCTGTGTCAGTTGCAGAGCCATAAATAATCAGACCATAGTCAATTAGCAAGACCACCAAGCTCTGAACTGCTATCCTTAAGGCATCCGAGGTAAGGCATTGTCTGTGCCTGTAGAGGAGACCAATGCGTGTTTTTGAAGCTTTAGTGATGCTATCTATGTGGATGCTGTAGGATAGGTTGCTATCTATGGTGATTCTCAGATATTTAAAGGAGTGAACCTGTTTGAGGACAGCACCAAGGCAGTTTATAATATTAAGGGGGTGAAGCCTGTGTTTGTTGTGGAAGCCACAGAAAAGCATTGACTTGGTTTTCTTATAGTTGAGAACCAGCTTTTGATTACTAAACCATGTTCCAATGGAAGTGAAACCCTTCTGAAGCTTGTTTTGGAGTAGGTGGGAGTCCTGTAGGGTGGTGTGAATGACAGTATCCTCAGCATAGAGTAGGATTTGTTCTGGACAGGATTGTGGAAGATTATTCAAAAACAGGCTGAAGAGGAGTGGCCTGAGAATGGATATCTGGGGGACTCCTGAGCATACGGGTCTAGCATCTGAGAGGACATCAGCAATTTTCACTCTTTGGGAATGGTTTTCCAGGTAGCTCTTAAACCAAGTTGTAGACTCAGGGGAGAGCCCAGCTTTTAGTAGTTCTGTGAGGAGTATTCAATGATGGACAGTGTCAAAAGTCTTGGTCAGGTCTATGAAGCCCGAACCAGTGAGGTCATTATTGTCCAGGGAGGTGTGAATTGCTCCTGTGAATACAAGGAGGGCAGATGTAGTGCTGTGGCCTTTTCTGAAGCCGTGCTGTTTACAAAGGATGTCGTACTTGTCCAGATATTCCATTAGCTGGTCAGATACCAGACTTTCAATGGCCTTGGGGGAGGGCGGTAGTATGGATATAGGCCTGTAGTTTCCATGAAGGTCCTTGTCCCCAATCTTGTGGACTGATGTCATGGTGGCAGATTTCCATCTGTTGGGGAGCTGGTCTAGGGTGAGGGAGAGGTTGAAAATCTAAGTTAGAGGAGATGGCACTTCATCAAGAGTAAGGGACAGCAGTTTGAGGTCGAGTGAGTCGCCACTTATTCTAGATCCAGCAATTGCTTTACTGATGTATCTATGGACTTCATGTGTCCTGACTGCTCTGAAGTAAAAAGGGGGTTGATTTGAAAAAGGGGTGGGAGGTGGAGGAGGGTCCAGGAGGGAGATCTTCATTGAAGAAGTCTGGAGGAAGAACACTACTGAGGTCAGTGAATGCATTATTGAACATGTTAGCTATAGTGGAAGGGTCAAGAGTTATAGTCCCATCCACGTCCAACATTGAAGAAGATGTTTTGGAAAATTTCCCTGTAACTTCCTTGAGATGATTCCAGAAGGACTTCCCCTTTCCCCAGGTGTCCGTGAGGGCATCTTTGTAATAGTTACTTTTCTTGAGGCTTATTTCTTTGGTGTAGTCATTTTGGGCACGTTTGTAGTTTTGTATATCTTCTTGCCTACCAGTGGCCCAAGCCTGAAACCAGAGGTAGTCCCTAGCTTTCAGCTATGTTAGGAGATCAGCAGTGAGCCATGGATTGCTATGGCCTTTTACTTTCCTCTTTTTGAAGGGGGCGTAGATGTCACAGGCAGCATTGAAGGAGCTTATGAAGAAGTCAAGCGTAGAGTTGACATCTGATGCTTGGAAGATAATTGACCAGTCTTGTTGTCTAAGGTGTGATTTGAGGTGCTTTAATTGACCACGTGGAAGGATTCTGCTGTTTATTATTTGGGTGGTGGTGGGCTGAATTTGTTAGACCATTCACAGGTGACTGGAGAGTGGTCACGTAGCGTATCTGGGAGACAGGAGACTTTTGAGATGCGGGATGGGTGGCTGGTCAGTATCCAGTCTAGGAGGGTGCTTATCCCAGTCTTATAGTTGAGTCTAGTGGGGGAGACAACCAGCTGGGTGAGGTTGTCAGCTGAGATGGCATACTTGTAGACACCCATGTCTGATCCAAGTCAATTTACGTTAAAATCGCCCATTAGGATTATCTCGGTGGCTGGTGGTTGGGAACGGACAAGGTCAAGGATGGAGTTAAGACCTTTACCTTGATCCTTGGTAGGGATGTAGACAACAGCAATAGTCAGTGCCTTGTTGTGAGCCCAGAGTAGAATTCTGATGGGTAGTATCTGGGTGGTAGAGACCGAGGCGGGGGATTGAACTCGGTGCCCCAGGAGAGAGTCTTTGAGGTAAACAGCACATCCACCACCTTTTTTAGTGGTCCTGTCAATTCTGAATACATTGCATCCTGGTAGAGTAATTACACTGTTGGGTATTTTTGGAGTGAGCCAGGTTTTGACAATCACAAGAACATCAGGGTTGTGTTAGTGTGAAAATAATTGCAGGGCATCAAGTTTGGGTAGAAGGCTACAGATGTTAAGTGTTGCAATGGTGAGTCCCCCAGAGTGACTCTGTCAGAGGTTGGAGCTTGTGATTGTGGGGCCAGGGTTAGGGTGAATATTGCCAGACAGAAGTAGTAGTAGAAGCAAGAGTTTCAGGGTGCACCAGTGTATTTGTTTGAGGGAGATTATATTCGACCATTTATTATTGGAGAGAAAGCTACTCTGTAAACTATGATCCCAGTAAGTGGTGATGTAGGCCAGAAGTGAGATTGGGAACAGGCGAACGTAAATCACCCCATCTTGATTCCAGGAGTGGTGCAAGCCTGTCCTGGCAGAGGTTAGATATGGAAGCCGTAGCCAAGTGGGTATGGTCCCCGAGTGCCGGTAGATGTTGTCCAGTAGGAAGCACAGTGGGAGATTGGGATGGCAGGCTCCAGGCAGGAATGCTATGGGAAACAGGGAGGAGACAATAACCAGACAAAGGGGCAGAGAGAGGAGGATCATAGTGGATAGAGAGGTAAGGGTAGTAGAGGGCAAGAAAGGTCTGAGGGAGGGGGGGAGATAGCCAGTCAGAAAATGGAGATGATACAGGGGAGGGGGGAGATGAGATGGGTGCAGTAGGAGATATGAGGAGGGTGTCAGGCACAGAAAGGAGGCAGAGGCCATTATGGGACAGAATTGATTAGCAGAGGGGATGGAGGAGCAGGGAGGAGGGAGAGTGGGCAGTAAAGAGAGGAGGTACAGGAGAGTGCATATCCAATAGGGAATGAAAGGGCGGGTTCCTAGGCAGAAGTGGGTGGGACTAAGGCGTATTTAAGTATGGTTGGAGGTGGGGGAGGTGGGACAGGTGAACATCTTCTTCTGAAACCCACTGAAGTCTGTGGGCGCAGAGCCCAGCAGAACAGTTTGAGTCAGTCAAGACTGCAGGGTCAATCAGTGGCTGTGTGGAGCACAACAGTCCAATTGGAGATGGAAGCAACAGGCGGCATCCAATGGGAGCCTTTCAGTGCTTCCCTTTTTGGCCTGGGAGCTTACCCTTACCAGCAAGAGGAGGGTTCCTTGGCAGCGATCAGTGGTGGAGTGGGCGGCTGGCCCAGGTAGCCCTGGCTGCTCAGATGTTTGCCTGATCAGGGGATCTTGTAGTTTCTATGTGGTAAATTCTTTCCAGAAAAGGGTCACTCAGGATAGCTGCTGCCTTTTCGTAGTTTACCTCTGTGCTGAAGTTCTGCCTAATCCTCAGAAACTGGCCTTTTGGGATATTTTTGACTGTATGGTAAGGACAGCAGATAGATGCCAGTAACAGTGTGTTCCTGTCCATTTCCTTTCAGTATTTGTCTGTGGACATATTTTCCATTTCATCCTCAGACTTTCAGATCCAAACATTTCACTGTATGGAGGTCTGCATTATACATGAATTTAAGGTTACTATTAGTTGTTTGGAGGTATGTCACAAATTTGTCAAATTCTTGGAGGGTGCCTTTCTACTTGACAGGTATGTTGTCAATAAAACATCACCATAGTGACACTTTCTCAAAAAAGGGGTTTACTGATCTGTCTTCTACAATAGCTGCCTCCCACAAGACTACCTACAGATTGGCTACGCTTTGGGTAAATTTGGCCCCTATTGCTGTACTTTTATCTGTAAATAAAATTAATTTAAAAAAGTGAAGGCGTGGAATATAAGCACAAATTCAGAAAGCTTCAGCAGAAATACTGTAGAAGGTATAGCATTTTCCCCTTGCTGGTTCAGGTAGTGTACTAGAGCATCTAAAGCATCTTCCTGGGATATGTTGGTGTACAGGGGACTTAATATCCATGGTAATTAGATATGAATCCCTGTCCACTTCCACATCATCCAGTAGAAACATAGAAACATAAAAAAGTGATGACAGAAGAAGGCCAAAGGTCCATCGAGTCTGCTATAGTTTACCAAGACTTGATGTGGGTTCTGGGATCTAGCCCCCCTACTGTATTTTACCCTTACCTAGCCCCATTGTTCCCCTTGTAGTCCTTGCTCTATCCCATTCCTTTTTGAAGGCTCTTATGGTCCTTGCATTCACCACATCCACTGGCAAGCTGTTCCAGGGCTCCGCCACCCTTTCTGTGAAAAAATGCTTTCACAAATCCCTTCTGAAGCTCCCACCCTTTAGCTTCCAGTTGTGTCCCCTGGTGGTTGAGCCAGTGACCCTTTGGAATAGTTCTGTGTATGGCACCTTGTTAATGCCTCTCACGAATTTGTAGGTCTCGATCATATCCCCTCTCTCCCTCCTAGCCAGTGAGAACAGATTAAGTTCCCTCAGTCTCTCCTCATATGAGAGATCATGGAGTCCCTGTATCATCTTGGTTGCTCTTCTCTGCACCGTCTCCAGCCTATTCCTGTCCTTTTTAGGGTGTGAATTTCAAAACCTGATGCAGTACTCTAGGTGGGGTCTTACCAGGGACCTGTAGAGAGGGAGGATCACCTCCTTGCTCCTGCTGTCAAAATTCCTCCGGATTCATCCCAGCATTTTGTTAGCCTTGCCGTAAGCTTTGTTGCATTGGCTTGTTTGTTTAAGGGTGTCGCATATGATGACCCCCAGATCCCTTTCTTCCTGAGAGGTGCTGAGTTTGACCCCATTGAGCCAGTAATCCGATTTGGGATTATCCTTCCCCAGATGACGCACTTTGCACTTTTTTATGTTGAACATTCAGCTGCCAGATGTTAGACCATCTTTCTAGCCTTTGTAAGCCTTTCTGAGGGTCCCTAATCACCACTGCGCTGTCAACCCTACTACAGAGTTTAGTATTATCTGCAAAGAGCATGGACTTACATTGAATGTCTACACCTATGTTGCAGATAAACACATTAAACAGCACTAGGCCTAGGAATGACCCCAGGGGCACACCACTAGTGACCTTGCCTTTGGTTGACCTTACCCCGTTGACAACTACCCTTTGCCTTGTGTCCTTAAGCTAATTTCCCACCCACCTAAGTTTTCAGCCATGCCTAGGTCTTCTCATTATTTTTAGCAAGAGCGTATGTGGGATTGAATCAAAGGCTTTGCTGAAACTGAAGTAGAAGAGATCCACCAGATGCCCCTTGTCCACTTCCCTAGTTACCCAGTCAAGGAATGTAATAAGGTTTGTCTAGTATGACCTGCCTGTCTGCCACAAAACCATGTTGTCTGTCATCCTGGACATTGTTTGTCTCCAAATATTCCACTATAACCTGCTTTACTAAGGTTTCCCTTCATTTCCCTATGATAGACGTGAGGCTGACTTGCCTATAGCTGCCAGCCTCTTTTCGACTTTCTCCCTTGTGGTGAGGTACTACCTCTGCTCTTCTCCAATCCTCTGGTACCATCCCTGTCAACAGTGAGCAGTTAAACAAACTTTTCAAAGGGTCTGCTAGTTCATCAGCAAGTTCTTTAAGCACCCTAGTGTGCAGTCCATCCGGCCCTGGTGCCTTGTCCATCCTTATGTGACTTAATGTCTCTTTAACCCTATATGTGGTGATTTTTGGAGACGCTATCACTGTGATTCCACTGTCAGAAGCTCTAATGCCACTTTCAGGTAGTGGTCCATTGTGTTCCTTGGTGAAAACTGAGCAGAATAAGTTGTTAAGGATGGTAGCTTTCTGCCTGTCATTCTCTATGAATTAGTCTCCTTCAGTGAGTTCCACTATCCCTGCCCCTTTCTTCCTTTTCTCACAGATATAGCAGAAGAATTGTTTAATGCCAGTTTTGATATCTGCAGCAATCCAGAGTTTGGTTGATGTCTTAGCTAGTCTTACAACCTTCTTGGCCTCTTTACTTTTATGGTTGTAGACTTCCTGGTTATTGTCATCCTGGTTCCTTTTATAATTACAGTACTCCTCTCTTTTATCCCTAATTGCTACCTTGACCTGCTCTGTGAACTACAGAAGTTTTTTTTAATATATAGATTTTTTAGCGTTTTACCCCATTTTTCTTTCCCTGACCCAGGACCCTGGCAAACACGTACGTACATACACATGTTTGGAGGTGCTCGTGCACGCTGGGCACCAGCTCGGTCCCTTCCACCCCACCCCTTGCTATTACTGCCACCCCACCCATCTACTCTTCCCACTGGACTTCCACCTGCTAGGAACAGAACTATGGGGGGGTGTGGGCAACCACCCTGGGAGGGGAGAGCTCCCTTGCGGCTGTTCGATCCTGCTCCATCCCTCCTCCCCCATGCTTGCTCCCCAATGACCCAAGGTAGTTCTCAAACCCGGGTTGCCAGCATATCGTGAGGTAAGGCATCCAGTGCCACCCTCAGCACCACAGGGCCAGCCTAAACTATAGAGGTTTTTATGTTTTTTCCTCTTTGATACTGTTCTCATGCGTAGTTTGGTAATTTCTAGAGTGGCGTGTTTGACCATCCTCCAAATGTCTTCAGCCTCTTGTATTTCATGCACCCCTATCAGGTTGTCTTTGATCAGCACTTTCATTATTCAGAAGATGGCTCCCTTGAAGTACAAGACCTCTGCCCTAGACTGGGATTTTACATCCTCTCCTGACAACATAAACCAGATGGAATTGTAGTCACTGTTTGCCAGGGGTTCCCTAACGTGAACCTCACCTACTACCTCTGTGTTTGTGAGGACCACATTGAATATGGCATCCTTTCTGGTTGGTGTGTTGATTAGTTGTGTGAGTAGGCAGTTTTGCAGGGCATCTACCATTGTCTGACTTTTTGTTGAGTTTGACACTAGATTAGCCCAATCTACGTCTGACATGTTTAGATAGCCAACTAGCACGGTGTCTCCTTTCTGTGTCATGCCTCTGATTTCCTCAATGAGTCATGCATCTTTCTCTTCTGACTGACCTGGTGGTCTGTAGACTACCCCATGTAGATTTTTTTCCCCAGAATTCGTGTTAAGCTGAACCAGTGATTCAACCCCCTCCTCTTTGTATGTGTCAATTGGCATGGTAGTTATACCATCATGAACATACAGTGCCACCCCTCCTCCACTTGCGCTCTTCCTGTCCTGCCTATAGAGAGAGAGTAATCCAGGACTGTGAGGTCCCAGTTATTATTCTCAGTAGCCCATGTTTCTGTGATGGCCACCAAATCTACCTGGGTGGCTACCATTATTGCCTGTAGATGGTTGATTTTGTATCCAATGTTTCTGGCATTGAAGCACACCTCTTTCCATGTACTACACAGACAGCTTTTATTCCCCACATTTGGTCTCATTTGTTCAGTTGTGCTATTTCTACCCCCCCTTTTGGACCCACTGTTGCCCTTTTTATCCCCATCTCATGCTCTTAGTTTGCTTTTGAGAGTTTGCAGATTAGTGAGGTGGGCTTCACTTAATTCTCCATCATTTATGACCTCCTAGATGGGTTTCTTAGCCTTGAGCTCCCCCGCACCTTGTTAAAGTGCACTCTGTAGTCCTTGAATTTTTTGGCCTAGACTGTGGCCAAAAGTTCATAACTTGTGGGGGTATCGGCTAAGTTTCCATCCTGTACGACCTCTTGGATGGGTTTCTTAGCCATGAGCTTCCCCACTCCTAGTTTAAACGCTCCATGCAGACATCAAATTTTTGCCCCAGTTCCCTTACTCCTTCTTTGGTAAGGTGGAGCCCAACGTATCTAAACAGCTGTCTCTCCTAGAAATCTCCCCAATTGCCAATGAATTGGTAACCATTTTCCTGGCACCATCCTCTCAGCCACATGTTGAAGTAACTTATCTCCTTTGTCCTAATCATGTCAGTACTTCCTCCCTTGCTCCACACAGGGAGGACCTCAGAGAGAGCTAGGGAGGTTGACTGAGTGGCCAGCCATTCACTCAATTGAACAAAGCTTTGCTTGGCCTCCTCCACTGACTGATTGGCCAGGTCATTAGTCCCAAAATGCACCAGAACATCCAGTCCACTGGCACTATTCACTAATCTCCTGATGCGCTCTACATCACTTTTGGCTGAGGCACCAGGGAGACACTTGACTGTGTCTTGACCAATATTTGTCATGTGTTACCTGTGTCCTTAAGGTAGGAAGTAAGAGAGCTCAGATAGGGTCTTAGGTGATGGTCCATGTGTTGTGAGAGCAGTTCCATTATGCTGACAATATGACTCACAGTAGCGCGACCCAGTGGTGAATCAAGTGATTTATGTACCTTCGGTAGTGTAGTATTAGTAGTGGCAGTAAAAATGTTATTCATTTTACATGAATAGGAGACTTAGTTGAGACAAGCTATTTCCAATAAGTTCCTTATAGGCACAGATAATCACATAGTAAAGTTTCATAAAACATAACATTGCATAAAAAAATCAGACATTTAAATATGTACTGTAACTACAGAAACGTATATATTGCTGGGGATATATATAGTCAAGATTAGATCATATAGGCAATAAATGCACACTATTAATCTCAAACATTCTATTCATTAAATGCACTAAATATGAATTTAGATATTTCAGTACACAGAATCAGCACAATATATCAACCAGTATACTTGTCAGGACAGGAAAATGTCTTCTGAGATACCCAAGCATTGAATCATATATTTTTTATTACACCAAGATGAATTTTACCACTTAGAGGCATCGAGTTCCACAGAATTGGGCCCATATTCTAAAAATGTGACCAACCTATTTCTAAATTATTCTTTGATGACTTGAATTCCAACCCTTCTGCAGACCTAAGGCAATTTTTTATACTTTTTTTGTTGCAAGTTTTCCAAGATATAATCTGTGTATAATAAGTATACTGTATAAATTGTTGGTCTGAGTGGGTAGGGAGTAGTGAGGAAATAATTTTTTTTTTGTGCTGGACCCCCGTAGGTTTAGCCCCTGCACCCCCTGTCCCCCATTCAGCCCCCTGGGACTTACCTTAGGTGATGATCCTCTCAGGCTTGCACCCCAAGGTGGGGCCACCAAGCATGCACACCCCCCAATGGAGTTCTGAACCATTTTTTTCCCCATTACCAGGATGCCTTTCTGACTTACCTCCCAGGGCAGGGTCACAGGGGTTGATCTTCCCCAACAGAACACTAAACCCAGCCACTCACTGAGTGCTGTGGGCAGGCAGAGAGGGACTGGTGGAGTGGGGCATCATTCATGGGGCCAGCATTTTGAATGCATTCCCCCATGGTGGGAGGCATGGCATGCAATGACAAAGGGCACCAAAAAGCACCAATGTCTAGCACATCTCCCCACAATCTTGGCTCTGACAATTGTTCCCCAGCCTCTGCAAGAGGGTAGTAATGCCCCGGTCACTCATCCACCCTCCTCCCAGAGGAGAAGAGCAGTCCATAGGTTGCTCAATTTTCCTCACCCTGGCTGGTCTGCCAACTCCCTAGGTCTATTCCTGAACTCAGGATGTTGGCATCATGAATAGAAGCTCTACCTCTGTGCTGGCAGGCCAGCATACGGACATTTTTTTTGTGTGTAGCAATTTCCCCCTTGCCAAATGCCTGTTTTTATAGTTGTATGATATATGGATCATTTGAACTCCATAGTGGGGTCATGGTCCAACTTCTGGTAGTGTCTTGTGTCATTCAATTGTCTTAGAACCTCTTTAACATAATCATTAGTATCTAGGATGCTGACACTGCCTCCTTCATCAGCTGGTTTTATTGTAATAGATTTGTCCTGGCACAGTTTTTCTAGCAATTTTTTCTCATCTTGAGTAAGGTTGTTGCAATGAAGTTCCGGTAAGTGTTCATACAGTTTAGTGAAATCTTGTTCACAGAGTTCCTTGAACATGAAAATTGCTGCACTCAGCTGTGGGGTGAATGTTGATTTTTTTCTTAAGCACTGTGTTACTACTTTCTGGAACTCCTTCCAGTTCAGGTGATATGGATATGTCCTGGGTGCCAGTATTAGTAGTCACAGTGGATTCCATGTTGATTCCCATTGCTTTTCTTTTGTTAAAAAAATATTTTAAACTTAGATTTCTGCAGGCTTTTTTAAGTCAATACAAGTCTAAAACTTGTTAATTGCTGTAGTTGACAAAAAAGAGAGGCCTTTGTTTAGTAGTTCTTCCTCAGTGGTAGATAAACTTTTTTTGAATAAGTTTATTACCTTCAACTGTACCCTTGGTAGCAGCTGCGTAGATTTGGCTGTTCTGTGCTCGGTTGTGTTCCCACAGAGGAGGTTGGTACATTTGTGATGGTGTCTGGCCTCCTTGATCTCCCCCGCCTGCTCCTCCTTGTCTTCCTTTTCAATTTTTTGGGTGCCTCTCCTTTTGGAAACCTTGACATTAGGGATGGGCGGACCCCAAAAGGTCCTGACCCTTATTATCAGGACTAGGATCCATGCCAGAGTCCTGATTAGTTCTGATTAGTCCTGATTCAAATCAGAACCTTAATGGTAATATCCGACAGCAATGATAAAAGCATTAAAAAACAGAAAATAAAGTAGTTTTTCTTAAGCAAGTGTGTTAGCCTGTTTCTGACTCCATTCTGTGTGCTCATCTGCTGGCTATATATTACCCACTTCTGCACCTTACTCTCTGTGTGGCCGGGACTTGGTATCACTCCCTCATTCTGCCCCAGTAATTATTCATCTCTCCTCATCCCATCCTTTAATAGCCTTCCCCCAATATGCAGCACAACCCTGAATTCCCATCCTGTTTGCTAAAACCCACATTTTCCCAGCATGTATACCTATCTCCTATATATGCCACCAACCAACCTGTCTTAGTATGCAAACCCCTGCTACTTCACCTGCTGCTACTCACCTGGCCCAATTAATGCCCCTACCCCTCCTTTTATCAGTTTTTATCCACCATGCCCCAGAATTAATACTCTACCAACTTGCCCTAATATTAGTAGCACTGTCCCCTCTTCCAATCTGTATTAACTACCCTGTGCCAGACACAATATCACTACCCCCATGTTCCATCTCCTGAAATCCATCTTATCCCAGAATGAGCACCCTATTCCCTCCTATCATCTACTGATACCCACCCACCCTGCCTCAGAATAAAATGAATGCCCCCATCTGCTGATTCCCACCAACCCTATCCCAGAAAAATATAAAGAATACCCCTTCCCTTTCCATCTGTGCCTGATACCCACCCAGTCCAGACATACTTAAATGACTACTCCCCATTGTACCCCTCCCATCTGCTGATACCCCAATCAATAAATAAAAGAATACCTCCCTCCCTCTCCCAGTCCCAAAAATACTTAAATGAATATCCCCCCATCTGCAGATACCCCAGAAAATAAATAAATAAATACCCCCTCTCCCCTCCAGTCCCAGCAATAAATGAATACCCCTCCCTCTCCTGATACCCCCAGTCCTTAAATAAGTAAATTAATACCCTCCTCTTCTTATCTGCTGATTTCCACCGTGCCAGGCACACACACTCACAAGATAAGACAGCCACAGAGATATTATTAGCTGTTGCAGGGGTTAACACACGGCAGATGATGAGTCTCGACACTGCCACTATCGCCGCCATTACCACCGCCTGGACCGAAAGCACTAAAAGCAGCCTGAACACCGCAGAACTCTTTCTCCTCTCCCAGTATTTAGTGCTGTTTATTTATATTTAGAATCCAAACCAGACACTGTCCTTTCATCTGTCTTTACCTTTGCTACTGATTTCTTTCGAGTTCTGTGCTGAATACACCACAGAAGAGATGTCTTTCTTTAGGCACACTGGTTCCTGCTTTTCCTCATCACTCGAGGAGGCTGATGACTGCTACGCTTGTTCTCTCAACCTTCAAGCATGCACAATTAAATATTTGCAAGAGGGAGCGTACAGCCTTATGGCGGGCACCAGACAACATGGGAATAGACAATATAAAATAAAATGTTATATATTTTTTTTGTCATTGTGGGATCAAACTGGATAGGGCATTGACATTTTATTTCTTTTCGTTACTACAAAAAAAAATTAAACTGTATGGGTGGACCTGGTACGCTGTTGCCCAGTGTTCTTATTTACCCATGTCTGATGGATGTTGTGAGATCTGGGGGGGGGTTCTGATTCTTGACAGACCGGTCTGCCCATCCCTACTTGACACTGATTGATTCTTGTGCTTCTCCTGGGGAAGTAGGGCAGTTTGGGTGGTGGCCCCTGCCTCTCTGAAAAAACAGTCTTGGTTGTTATCAGTCTTCTTTCTCTGATCCACTCTGATTCATACTAAGGTTGAATGAGACTCTTCTGATTCTCTCTAAAATATCTCCAGTCACTCTTTCTTTTCCAGGTGTAACCCCTGTCCAATTTGCATTCTTCCTTGTCTTGTTGGAACTTGCCCTGTCTTACTGCTTTAAATTCATAATCTGTCTTCTGGATAGCTTCTTTTAGACTCTTATTAAAGTTATCAAATTCTATATGGTCAATAAATGTACATACCACTTTTCTCCACATGTAATATCTTCTGCTACTCGAGTTTAGATTTTTTTGCCATAATCACTTATTAGTTGTATTAATTTTGCTGAGCCCTCATTAAGGATCTCCCTTCATTGGTTCAGAAACTGTGCCTCTTCATAGCCATGGGGGGGGGTTAACAGTCTTAGGCCCCCTGATATTCATGATACCTGCATGTAAGCTTCCAAGCTTACCTAATTCCAGTAAAGCTGATGTTCTATTAGAGCAGCTCTTATGAGGTTTTTAAATGCTTCTTGTAATGTGTGTGTGTCTTCGTTATTGGAATTAGCTGTTGTCTCCTTGGTATATTGTAAAAAAGGGTCAGCAGCACTTGCAGCAATTTAAAACTGGTTCACATATGCTAGTGGATCAGTAGTTGGGGCATTTAAATTTGGGGTTCCCCTCCAGGGACACACTATGTATGTCAAAACCAACCTGCTGGCAACTGAAAACTGCTCACTAAAGAGAGCAAAACTGCATCTTGACAGCAGAGTTTTATACGGTCTAATTAAATGTTCATTCAGCTGAAAATGAAAATGCTGTTACTGCAACCTGAGCATCTACTAAAAAGTGATCACAAATGCAGTC
The DNA here is from genome assembly GCA_016271365.2 of Neoceratodus forsteri. Classification (NCBI taxonomy): domain Eukaryota; kingdom Metazoa; phylum Chordata; order Ceratodontiformes; family Ceratodontidae; genus Neoceratodus; species Neoceratodus forsteri. Next base: position 813,305,920 of record CM028129.1, on the reverse strand, counting down.
CAGGAAGGAGCTGCACATGAGCAGGTGTGGTCACGATAAGGATAGCAATAACTAAGGCAAGGAAATTGGACACTCATCCCTCTCGTGCTGAACAAACGATGCTGCTCTTCAGATTTGCGCAAAAATTGCAGTTTATTCAGTGCTCTGTGCAGGTGCAAAAATGCAGAGGGGTGAGTGCCTGATTCCCTTGTCTTTTTTTATTTTAGGATCCCTGCTTGGTGGTTTTAGCATAATGTGCAGAATGTAAGGGCTCTGCTGTTTTTCATTACTTACTCTCTCTGTGCTTAAAATGCATTTATTTCACTACTGTTTGGTAAAGGTAATAGTAGGTTACCTGTACAGTAAATTATTCCTGTACTTTACTGTTTCTTCTGTACTTTGGTGTCTGTATCTGTCATATGTTCTGTACCCCAGGACACACCTGGAAATGAGCTGTTTGTAGCTCAGCATGCTCTCTCCTGGATAATATATATTTTTAAATATATCTGTCAATATCTATACCTGTATCTATATCTTATCTATATCTGTATCTATATCTGAGAGAGAAATTTAAAATTACACATATCACCAAATTGCAGAGCATCATGGGAAGTATACAGTATGTACATCATCAAAGTATCATAGTAATATGTCAGCAGAAAAGAACCATCCTGGTCCATCTAGTCTGCCCATTTCCCACCTGCCCCTACTTGTCTCCTCTTCCCCGGGATATTTTCCTCTGCCCACCAGCCAATCCCTTGTGTCTGTCCTATGTCCTCTTGAATTCCTCCACTGTTTCTGCACACACCACCTCATTAATCTGTTCCAGAGTTCCACCACCCTCTCAGTGAAATAACATCTTACATTGCTCTTAAATCTTCCCCTTTCAATCTTAAATTATGACCCCTTGTTTTAACTCCTACTTTCCTTTTGAATAATCTGCCTTCATTAACTTTATTTATTCCCTTCTTATACTTAAAAGTCTCTATCATGACACCTCTATCTCTTCTAACCTCCAGCGGGTATAGATTTAATTCTTTCCATCTAGTCTCATATGGCTTTTCTTACATAACTTGCACCACCTTTGTTGCCCTCCTCTGAACCCTCTCCAACCCATCTATAGCCTTTCTTAAATGAGGCCTCCAGAACTGTATCCCATACTCCAGGTGCGGTCTGACCATGGTCTTATATAAAGGCATCAACACTTCCCTCTTTCTACTTGTTATACCCCTTCTTATGCACACCATTATTCTAATAGCTTCATCTACTGCCTTACTACATTGGTCTTCTACCTTAAGGTTGTTTGAGATTATAGTCCCCAGGTCCCTTTCCTGTTCTGTATGCTTTATCAGTTCTCCCCCCAGTGAGTACTCAGCCAGTGGATTTTTACAACCCACATGCATCACTGCACACTTCTTAGCATTGCACTTCAGCTGCCAGGTGTCTGACCACTTCTCTAGGGTGCTCAGATCTCTCTTCATGGCCTCAACCCCTCCTGCTATGTCAACCCTATTATATAACTTTGCATCATCTGCAAAAAAGACACACTTTCCCTTCAAGTCTCACTGATATATCACTGATATATATGTTAAAAAAGATTGGTCCCAGTACTGACCCTTGAGGAACACCGCTCATCACCCTCATTATCCTAGAATGTACACCATTTACCACCACACTCTGACTTTTATCCTTCAGCCAGCTTTCCACTCATCTAGTTATTATCCCACCCCCAGGCTTTCTGTCTTATTTACTAGCCTACAGTGAGGAACAGAATCAAAGGCCTTACTGAAGTCCAGGTAGGACACATTAACTGCCCCATTCATCATGAATCATGAAGGAATTTAAATTGGTTCTGGTTTAAGCAAGAATGTATTGTGCCAAATAACCACTCACACACTCTGGAAAGGCTGAAAACAGAAGACACAGATATGTGTTTCATCCTACATAGGACTCATCAGTGTACCTTGTCTATAACAGGCCAGTGGAAGGATGAACCAGTCATATGTTGGTCTTACTGGTTTGGATGATGGTCAACCCAAAATAAGAAAGTAGTCTAAAAGATAAAGAAACTCAGCACAAACTGAGGCAAAGTTTACCTGGAAAGGGTACTGGCAATAAAACCAGGTTTCAAAGAAATGTAAAATTACACATCTCCCTAATGCAAAGCATCATGAGAAGCAAATGCAAATCACCATGAAAAAAGTTACACTGGTTCTGCTTTAAGCAAGAGTATATGGTGCCAAATGACCTCTCACACACTCTGCAAATGCAGAAAACACAAGACACAGACACATTTTTCACCCTACACAGTACTCATCAGTGTGTCTCATCTCTAACAGCCCAGGAGAAGGATGAACCAGTCATATGTTGGTACTACTGGTTTGGGTCATGGTCAGCCCAAAATAGGAAAGTAATCTAAAAGACAAAAAAAACCTCAGCACAAAAGCTCTGAGGCAACAGTTACCTGGAAAGGGTGTATAATTGCTATAACATATGTCATTGGATATATGCCAAGATAAAAAGTCATATCTTGGCTACATGCAAAGATACTGTTATCTTGTCAGTATGCAATGCATTATACTGATATCTGCAGTTGTTGCCCTATGTCACACACACACATAATGATTGTAAGCACAGCTGAACTGCACTTGTAAAATGCCAAAATTGAAAGTACTCAATAATTAACAGAATGCACTGAGAGCTGCCATGCAACTAACACTTTTTACAGTTTCACGTGACCTTTCACTATTTATCTGTTTTACTTTGTTTTAAATAGTTTACTTAATTACAACTAGTGACCCACAGCCATTTCTAACTTGTTGTGAGTTGAGCATTGTGATTCTGCCCATGTCACTGAACTGTACATGCTTTGTTCCACACATGCACCTACTCGCAACATTACCACTCAGCATGGCTTTATGCTGTCCGATCGAGTGGAGCAGGCCAGCAGGGAAAAGGAAAAGAAAATACAGTACCTCTGAGGAGACTGTTGGAGCACTGGAAGGAGACTAGAAGAAGGCTGTTAGTAGTATAAGTTCATATATCGCATCAAATGTTAAATTTCAGCCAATCAGCGCGTGCCACGTCATTTGACAGGGGGGCGTGGCCTAAAATGGACCAATCAGAATCACCCTTGCTAAACCAGAAGTCCCTCCCTAAAATGCGCTAGCCCCGCCCACTTCTGGTGGAAGTGATGCAACCTCAAACCCGTGTCCCGCCCCTTGCGCAGGAAATGACATACGTTCGAACCCGTGTCCCACCTCTTGTGAAGGAAATGACCCACACTAAAACCCTGGAAGTGCCATAACACCACCATTTTGTAAGCGTCTTATGTCCCTCATTCTTGTACACTCCTCGAACCCTGCCACCCACCATTTTGTAAGCATCCTGTGCCCCTCCTTCTCGTAGACTCCTCGATCCCCTGCCAGACCATCCTGGCTGGAACCCGAGTCCCACCATGCTAGCTTGAACTCCTGCATCCCTCCTTTCTCCTGCACCCCCACCAGCCTGACTCGAACCCCTGTCCCCCTTCTCCTACACCCCACCATCCTGGCTCGAACCCCTGTCCCCCTTCGCCTGCACCCCACCATCCTGGCTCGAACCCTGTCCTCTTCACCACCGTGCTCCTCCCACCCCAAAAATCAGTTAGTGTTTATGTAGTGGTATGTGCCCCTGTAGGCCTGGGTATAACTGCAGGGGCATGTGTGTGTTTTCATTAGGATATTTTCAGAAAGAAGTATCTAGAGGGAACCTGATCGCGCAGAGGTTTCACAGATCTGTGTGGAGACCCCACCCGAGGAAATTCATCTGCCTGTGTGAGTACCCCTTTTTCTGTTTTTGTAACAATATACAAAATTATTTAACATGCATCTGTAGGACTGTGACAAACTTGCATCAAAAGGATAGCTTTATGTATACGCATGTAACATTTATAAGCTAAAACGGGGGGACCTCTGTGTAAATAAGATGGTTCAGCAGTTTTCTCTGGATAGCATTGCAACAATCGCAAAAACTAATTATACTTTTATCATGAATTAAAAAGAATAAAAATATATCAGAAAAAAGGAATACACATACCTATAGTTCACCCCCTCAGCTCTGTGTAGTATCAAGGAGAAGGCTGAAATGAAATGTGTGTGTGATATTTATAATGTTTTGAAAATGATATGTTACAAAGAAAAGACAGAATGCAAAATGATAATGCTCTCTTTCAAAATAATTTTAAAGCACAAGTCTTAAAATGTATCTACAGCTTTGCTTAGAGTTGTTGTAAAAATACACACTGTGTGTGTGTGTGTGTGTGTGTGTGTGTGTGTCCCTCATTAGACACGTGAGGAAAAGCAATGTCTTTTATGTATGTTTAAAATATAGATGGGCTTTTTGGAGCCTGGGTGGCTGTGTGGTGGTGTGTGTGTGTGTATGTGTGTGTCCGTCCCTCATTAGGCACGTAGGAAAAGCAATGTCTTTTATGTATTTTTAAAATATAGATGGGCTTTTTGGAGCTCATGGTCCTGTTGGCTGTGTGGTAGGTGTCTTTGTCTGTTAAGACATGACAAAACATCTGTTGTTCATTTACACAGCCGTGGCTACAAAAGACTATTGATTCTCTTTTGAAACATGTGTGTCTCAAGATTTTTGATTACATGGTCCCTGTATTTACAGGATCTGTAAAATGTAGCTTTATGCTTTTGTTACAAAATAAATGTCTATAGTTACATTATCAAAAAATTAAAAAGTCATGTAGTACTAAATAGAAAAATAAATGATATGTTACAAAGAAAAGACAGAATGTAAAATGATAATGTTTCTCTTTCAGAATAATTTCAAAGCACACAGTCTTCTTAAAATGTATCTACAGCTTTGCTTAGAGTCGGTACAAAAGAATAGACACTTTGTGTGTGTGTGTGCTATGTTACACTAAATTACTGATTTAAAGGTTGCAGCTGTTTTAGAAAAAGACAGAATTTCCATTTTGACTTTTAAAACATAACTTAAGCTGACACTCAACTGCTGTTATTATAAACTGTGCCTCTTTGTGTTTAAGATTGATAAAAGCAGCTGTTTTAGAATGTGACCAAAATTTTATGAAAGACATTACTTTTCTAAACCCCTGCAGTGTAAAAGAGAAAAAACAGGTGATTCTCATGCTATACTTTTAAAGGACGCAGCTGTTTAAAAAAGACAAGATTTTCAATATACATTTTAAAAAGCTAACTATGCATAAGCTTATTTGGACTTAAAGAAGCAGTCTGCATACCTTTAATTAGACTCTGACCAAAGTTTGTAGCAGAAAAGGCATTTCTAATGCCCTTACAGCTGTCGCAGAGGAAGTGAAAAAACAAAGCCTACATTGAGTAGCCTCGGACTTATGTATTTCCCCATGGGGGGGGTTGATGGACAGTACCAGATGTTCAGATGTTTTTTCACTACTAGCTATGTACTTGGGTTGTGGTCTGAGTCATTTTTATATAAGCATTTCAAGATACTGGAAGCTAAAGACAAAAGAACAGAGTGAGACTGCCAAAACTACTTCTTGAGCTAAAAAATTTTAAAAATATTCAACAAGTAGCCATGGACTCGTGGACTCCTGATGAAGACCTTATTCAAACATTTGCACATTTGGCTAATCCACAGGCTACCACTACAGAAGATGTGTATTTTTAACTAGAAATAGTAGATGCTGCATGTTTTAGAGTTTAATTTTTGTCTTTTAAAAGTTTTAAAAATACTGAAAGTAGTGACAGTGGTGTATTTTTCTGTTTTGAAACAGTTGATGCTGCAGGTTTTAGAGTTTAAATTATGTCTTATAAAAGTTTTAAAATACTGAAAGTAGTGACAGGGTTGTATCTTCTGCTTTTAAACAGCTGCACAGAGAAATCCTGCAAGGGAGAGAGGGAAAAAGAGATCATTACATGAAAGTGATGTTTTTCAAAGGCATTCAAGAGTTTCTGCTGGTGTCAGTGACCAGAATACGTATAGCATAACTGAACAAGATATACAGCCATCTACGAGCATCGGCTCAAGAGTCTCTGCTGTTGTAAATGAACCAATAAACATTGTACAGCCATCTAGAGCAGCAGCACAAGAGTTTCGACCAAAGGTTTCAAGAAAGGACATTGACATGATCAATATTGGGAAAGCCTGTATTTTAAAACAATTGATAGTTTGTTTAATGCCTTGGTAATTGAGGGTAGATTATCTAGTGAGGATTACGATCATGAGCTGCTTAAATCTGAGCTTTTAAAAGTTCAGCTACTTTACTGAACAGTGTGCTTGGTTTAGTGCGTGTATCTAAATTCTCATGCAAGGAAATGAAAATGATGGCAAGTGGCCAACATGTATGAAAAGTACAGGGGTTTGGAGGAAAAGTGGCCAAAAACAAAGATCAAATTACAAAGAGAAAGCACAGAAGTTTCTACAAACTGAGTACAAAGGGTTGCATCACTAACAAAATAAAAAAAATAACAAATGGGGACAAAAGAAAAATCTGGGTAAAAATAAAACAATCCGAGAAAAGTTGATAAGAAAAGTAAAGCTTGCCAGAAAATATTACAACGAGGCTGTTACAGAATGTTACTAATGGTCTGCAGTCTGAATTAAAAACCATCATGATGATGATCAGGCTAACAGGGTGCCCCCTACAGTGTATTTAGAAGCTGTACAGGAATATGAATGAATTTTAAAAAAATTTAATGCTACAGAATTTCATCAAAGATATAAGTTTATAAATCTAGATAAAATAAAATATTTTACAGAGGCTATTGCTGCAATGCACCAGGCTATAGAAAGTTTGTTAGACAGTGTGAAGTGAAAAACACAATATGGGGATTTTATACAGGTAAGATTAAATGCTACTTTTGAATCATCCCTTGTTCTCAAGAAAGACAAGACCAAATGAACTAAACGCTGCAACCTTCTTAGATCAGATAGCTGATATGCTACAGAGCAATACTGAAGTAATTGCTGATGACACTATACATCTCGTGGTAATAACTATCAGGAACCACCAGGGTTCGGGGGTGGGGGGGAGACGGACACTGAGCTCCATCTTGTATAGCAGGATTTTACAAAAAAAGAGACGATACCTGATTGATTTAAATAACAGAGACAATAGTTTGTGTTTCGGTGGCTCCATTTTCGCACTCTTAAATCCACATATGAGTGACAGTCAGTTGTTGAACAAGGCTAAAATATTGCACGCTGAGCTAGGTTTGTCAGACCAAACCCCTGTCACTTTTAGTGATGTGCCCCAGTTTGAACGTTTTTTAGGAGTCAAAATTAAGATTTTGTATCATAATGAAGGAAACTGGCAAACATTTTCAACAGGTCCAGAAAGATTTCCTAAAACACTGTTTGTATTATTACATGAAGGCCATTTCTATGGCATCACTAATGTAAAAAAATTCATAGGCGCACGGTACCTCTGCGAATATTGTGATGTAGCCTACAGCCATAAGGGAAATCATATCTGCACAACAGTGCAAAGTTTGTTTTGATCCATGTTGTCTCGAAAAGGAAATTGGCACAGTATCTTGTCACAAATGTAAGAAGATTTGTAGGTCTTCAGCGTGCCTAGAAAGACATTTAGCTAGAGCTGATGGGGATACGGGGTCTTGTAAATCCATGAAACTGTGTGAACAATGTTTTGTTTTTTACAAGGGATCTCATACATGTAAATTGATTCAGTGTAGCAGATGTGGTTCTTTCATGACAGCAGACAAGCATCTGGGTTACATGTCACCACTCACAGATGTAAAAATCACTGAGAAATATATAGTGTTTGATTTTGAAGCCACACAAGAAACGGGGGTGCACATACCAAATTTTGTGTATGCTAAGCAATTAGATGGGAAGAGGTCCTGGGAATTCGAAGGTGAAGATTGCATGAAAGATTTTGTAGGGCATTTTATTGATGCCCCATTTAGACACTACACATTTATAGCACACAATGCCAAAGGCTATGACAGTTACTTTATCATTAGCCAGCTAGTCAAGGAAAGAATTGATATTAAATTGCTCACACAAGGAGAAGTACTCTGTGTCACAGTGACATCCCTACACATCAGATTTATTGACAGCCATTGTTTTCTTCCTTTTAAACTAGCAAAATCCCTGCAGCCCTGGATTTGAGAATGAGATTGCTAAAGGTTACTTCCCCCATTTTTTTAACACCAAAGCTAATGAAAATTATGTAGGCCCCCTGCCCGATGCTCAGTTTTATGGTTCTGAATATATGTTGCCTGCAGAAAAGCAAGAGTTTTTGCAATGGTACCTAGCTAACAGACATAGAGAATTTAATCTGAAAAGAGAGCTTCGCTACTATTGTCAGTTAGATGTTGAAATTCTTCGAAAAGCCTGTGTCAGATTTAGAAATGAAGTACTGGAGATGACTACGAAAAGTATTTTAAAACAGTCAGACGGTGATACAGTGGAGTATGAAACAGTATCCTTAGACCCCTTCCAGTACGTCACCATAGCCTCAGTTTCTATGGCGATGTACAGATGTCTATTCTTGAAAGAATGCACTGTTGCTGTTCTCCCCCCAGACAACTACCACAGACAATTGAAGAGATACTCCACACCTGCTATTCAGTGGCTTATGTACATATCTGAGAAAGAAAACATTTCTATTCAGCATGCGCTAAGGGGTGGTGAATTTAAGGTGGGTCCGTAATTTTTGGATGGCTATTCAGTCATAAATGGAATACCCACAGCATTTGAATTTAATGGTTGTTTTTTTCATGGCTGCAACATCTGTTACTGTGAGAAAGATAGAAACCACATGACTGGGACTAGTTTGGACAGTTATTCAATAGGACCATGCACAAATTTCATTTTCTAAAAAGACAAGGTTTTGCCGTTAGAGTATTGTGGGAACATGAATGGAAAGCAATGCTGACTACAGATCAGGGTTTGAATAATTTCTTGAGGGACAGGCAGCTACCACAGCCACTCGAACCTAGGCAGTCACTGTTTGGGGGGAGAACAAATGCCATTTGTCTGTACTATAAGACGCAGCCTGATGAGAAAATACACTATTATGATTTTACCAGCCTCTACCCTTTTGTTAACAAAACCAAACAGTATCCAGTCGGTCATCCTGACATCATTTATGACAATTTTGATTACCTCACTCAGTACTTTGGTTTAGCAAAAGTAAAAGTCTTACCCCCTAGAGGTCTTTTCTTTCCAGTGCTGCCATCCAGGATTGGTAAAAAACTTGTGTTTACATTATGTCGTGCACGCGCTGAAAATAGACTTCAAACAACATCATGCACATGATGATGAGCAACGTCACTTACAGGTACCTACTGTACTGTAGAACTAAACCTGGCACTGGAAAAGGCTACAAAATCATTAACATTTATGAAGTTTGGCATTTTAAAAGTCATGCACAGAGCTTTTGCAGATTACATCAAGCTGCATCTAAAAGGCAAGCAAGAGGCATCTGGTTTCCTTCATGGGTCAAAACTGAAGAGGATAAAGTCAGGTACATACAACAGTATTTTGAAATGGAAAATGACATTTGAACCCTGCAGCCATAGCTGTTAACCCTGCAAGGAGAAGATATCTAAACTGTTTTTAAATTCTCTTTGGGGCAAATTTGGGCAGAGAGCTAATTTACCGACAACGAGCATAGTAACAGACCCACAGAAATTATTTCAATATGTTTTTGTTCCGTATCACAATATCTCATCATGCTTTTTCATTGATGATGAAACAGCAGGTTTAAGCTGGAAATATACCAGCGATCATTACACAAATTCCAATAATATCAACATATTTATAGCTAGTTTTACAACAGCATATGCCAGAGTCGAACTCTACAACCTGCTAGATAGGTTACAGGACAGGTGCCTTTACCACGACACAGACTCTGTCATTTTTGTGCCAGACCGGGTGACTGGGTCCCACCACTGGGTGATTATTTAGGGGAGCTGACCAGTGAAGTTCCTGCTGATGAACACATTACAGAGTTCGTTTCTGCAGGCCCAAAAACTTACGGGTACAGGCTGTCCAGTGGTGAGGTTGTTCTTAAAGTGAAAGGGTTTACCCTTAATGTAGCCAGCAGTAAACACATTAATTTTGAAAGTCTGAAGGACCTGGTCTTTGACTATATGGGGTCACAGATCTCTAAAGAAATTACCGTGAGTCAACCCAGCATTGTTAGGAATAAAAAGCAGTGGTCCCTTGAAACAAAAAGGCTGTCCAAGACCCAGAGAGTAGTTTATGACAAGTTAGTTTTACAAGACAATTTTAAAACACTTCTCACGGATACTGATTGTGAAAATGGATATCAGGTTGCAGCATCCCTTTACTTGTCTGCAGGCTGGCCCTCTAATAGTGGGAAGAGCTTTTATAAAACAGTTGGAACATGCTGATGCCACTTTATCACACAAGCCTGAAAATATTGACTGGTTCTACAGCTGTTGGCAACCTTTGTATAATGAATTGCTGTTAAAGTTCCCACAGATTAAATTTGTGGAGGGGCTACCGATGTCACTAGCTGACAATGATCTCTTACCCCCTTGAAAGGTAAATTTTGTCGTTATAGATGATTTGATGGACTCTGCCTGTCAAAATAGTGAAATGAAATATGGGCTTACCAAGTACAGTCATCATAAACAATTGACAATATTTTTAATTGTCCAGAATGTGTTCTGTCAAGGTAAAAAAAGCAGGACCATCACACTAAATGCCAAATACATGATTTTGTTTAAAAACCCCAGAGACAAGCTTCAGATCACAACACTAGCTAGACAAATGTATCCTGGTCAGACAAAATTTTTCTTAGAAGCTTTTGAAGATGCCACAAGAAAGCCTCATGGCTATTTACTGAAACATAGAAACATAGACTTTGATGGCAGATAAGGACCGCTAGGCCCATCTAGTCTGCCCATTTCCCTACCTACAGGATAGGCCGCAGATCCTATTTAACCAACAGCCTATATCTTCCTGCCCCCCACAAGAATTGCCTTATGTCTGTACCATGCATTCTTGAATTCTCCCACAGTTTTAGACTCCACAACTTCCTCAGGAAGGCTGTTCCATGCATCCACTACCCTCTCTGTGAAATAATACTCCTCACATTGCCCCTGAACCCCTCCTTCTATCTTTAAATTGTGTCCCTTTGTTCTTGCAAGTCTCTTTTCTGAAAGATGCTACCCTCTTGACTTTGTTGATTCCCTTGAGGTACTTGGAAAGTTTCTATCATGTCCCCTCTCCCTTCTTTCCTCAAGGGTATACATATTAAGCTCCTTTAGTCTCTCCTCATACGGCTTCTCTTGCAGACCCTGCACCATTTTAGTTGCCCTCCTCTGGACTGCCTCTATCCTGTCTATGTCCTTGCGGAGATGGGGTCTCCAGAACTGGACACAGTATTCCAGATGGGGTCTCACCAACTGTCTGTACAGAGGGATACTGATTGATTTAAGATCCAATACACCAGATGAATATAGACTGCGTAGTGGGGTGTTTCCCCCTGACTGGCCTGTGGCATATGTCATGAAAAAAACATATTCTGCTTCTAAAAATATTTGATACTGTATTGTCATTATGTCTAAAAGACTGCAGAGAAATTTGTCTGTTTTAAAGTTACTAGTAAAAGGGCCTCTGAGCTTAAGGAAAGCTATTTTATGTTCAGCCTCTGATGATCTGATATCAGCTATAGCTGAGATAGCCTTAAACACCTCAGAGGAAATATTCCACTGTCAGCAAAGCAGTTAGGTGTGCTGAAAAAACGGAGAGTCATTAAAACTTTAAGCGATAAACAAATAACCTTAAAAAGGAAAAGAAAATAGTTAATCAGACTGGTGGCTTTATAGGAACGCTGCTAGGAATTGCCATCCTTTGATCACAGGCCTTCTGGCTAACAGATAATGGATTTTACGAGAAAATGTATTTGGTACCTCAGCAACAGATGGATCACATTAAAACTAATTACCCTGATCAGGATATGAGAAAAGTTGCAACTAACAGTTTGGACACTGACATGAGAGCTATACTGTCCCGGACTGATTTATCAGACTATGACAAATCCAAATGTACTCTGCTGTGTTACAGCGCTATCTGACTTTGGTAAGACAAGGAGAACAAGCTAAAACCAGTTTGACATTACTCATGCCTGAAAACGAATCAATGTCTGACCACCCTGTGGTCACGGCAGAGACAGCTTCTGTACCTAGTACTATGGAAAAAGACATTTTAAGTAGTGTTTCTCATCGGTCTAAAACCAATGCTGAACTTTTGTTAAAGCATATGGCAAAGAACAAGGATATTGTGTTTTGGAGTGATAAGGGTGAATTAATGTACAAAGGCACTGTTGTTTCTGGGTCTCACATGGTCGATTTAGTAAGAGCGGCTACAGCCACTCACGCAACCCCTGACCACAGAAAGCCAAAGGGCTGGGATGTTTTTGTCAAAGCAATGGCTGAGTCTAACATACCCACCTCAGTGTTTGCTCACTCAGCAAACAGGAGCTATGTGGAAAGGCTGAAATCGGTAGCTGGTGCAAAACAGCCACAGCCATCTCCAGTTAGCCAATGGTCAGTGACGCCCAAAAGACAAAAGTCTTCTAAGAAACCTGCATGGCTCACTATGTAAAATTTAAAATGCAGTCTCTATGTATGAATGTTAGATACCTCAGTGACTGTTGTGTACAGCCTATGTTGAACATTTATCTCATATTAAATATGTAATCCTACCTCGGTGACTGCTGTGTACAACCTATGTTAGCCATTTACCTCATATTGAATATGTAATCCTGTTTTTACAAAAAGTGTTTATATTGATGCATGTTAGCCTACCTCATAGTTAAATATGTTAACATGTTTTTAGAAAGAGGTGCTTATAATTCTACCTCAGTGCTATGGTATATATAGTGTGCATTTTTTAACAGGAGATGCTTTTGTTTATTATATCTTATCTATGATGTTACCACTGATGCATGTTGTATTTTATTGGTAGTTTTTTACAATAAATGCCTTTATATTTTATATATTTGTCATTATTGAAGACATTGCACATCTTATCCATGATGTTACCACTGATGTATGTTGTATTTTATTGGCCGTTTTTTACAATAAACACCTTTATATTTTATATATTTTTGTCATTATTGAAGACATTGCATATCTGAAAACGTTAAACACAGCCCCCACCCCACAGTTTAAACACAGGTGCTCCCCCCAAGTTTAAACACAGCAAACACAGAGACACACAATTATGAGTGTTTATATATGATTTTATAAGTGACACATTTTGAATAAAATTACAAGTGGTTGCATATTTTAAATTCATTACAAGACAAACAAGTCTGAACATGTTGCCACCTCACTGATACATGCCCTGACATGTTTAGATGTCTGAAAAGTGACGTACAAAACTAGTTACCATGGCATCATTTTTCAGCAAATCATTAGAGTACATTTTTAAAATCTGATCATAAGAAAGTCCTTTGCATCTGTGGTGTAAGAAAAATATGCAGTGAAGTCCACAGGTGGTAGAAAAGGTATCTTGTAACTGTGTGTCTTGGTACAAAATGTTGTTTGCATTTCTGTTTAAAAAAACCCCAATAGTTTGTGCATGATTGTCAGGATGAAAACCGTAGCTGTCGAAGAACTCCCCAGTCCCATTTTCTGAAATGTATACAGCTAACCAGTGCTGTCCAGGGAGGTCATGGGGGTCAGTATTGATGACTAGTGCTGAAGGAAGGTTTCCCAGTCTCTCCTTGGGTAGCAGATCACAGGGAAACACGCCCAGAAAGCAGTCACGGATGTGGGTGTCATTGGTTACAATTTTTTCCAGCTGCTTTGTGTTCATTTTTATGGTTTATCACATATAATCAAAAATGACATTTCTTCTCTGGTTTATTTCAATGACATTATCAAACACTGCATAGATAATGAGATTAACTGTTTGTGGAAGGGCTTCTGCAAATCTGATCTCAGCTCTGAGGTTCCCAGTTTTAATTAAAGAATAATGATCAGCACATTCTTGGTCCGGAGTGAGATCAAAGGCAAACAGGGTGTACCCTTGGATAAATTCCTGACGGTTAACTAAAAGCGGGCGATCTTTCATAGATTTCCCCGCCGCTAGTACCAGATTAAAATATTCTCACACAGCATTCCCATTTCTAAAATCGTGCTGCAGAGGTTTAGCGGGGATTTGTTCACCGTCCAGATACAGAGCCATAAAATTAATGTTATAATGCTTAAAGTTAAAGGGGTTTTTAGTATAGGAGCCACTAAAAGCATCATTGTCAACAAATCCCATGACCATCATTTTTGGTAACTGTCCCAAAAACAAATTATCTTGGTTGCAGACCCTGCTGCCTGCAGGAGGCTGAACACTTCGTACTCCACTCTGTCTATAGGGTATTTAGCTGTGAGGTCAGCAGGGCTTTTGAGTGTCCCAGACGTAACTCCGGGGTCACTTTAACCCTTTTGACAAACAGAGAGGCAGCCATGACTTTTAGCTTATAAGGCTCAGCATCTCCACTCATCAGGCAAAAGCTGTCCCTGTTATGTGTCAGTTTAATTTTAATATCCACGCCATTCAGCATCAGTTTCTCTTGAAAAACAAGTCTGTGTGCAAGTGTCCCAGCAGTTCTACCCTCTACTGAGATATGTGAAGGAGCTTTTTATTAAAACCTACATTGTCACCATCTCTGTCTGTGATTTCATGTTTCCCGGGGTGTCTTTGTAAAATAACCCTCATGTAAATTGTGTAGAAAGGGTCTCTTCACTGAAGTTCAGCACATATTCTATGACAGCCCTGTAGGGTAATACAGTTATTGCTCTGACTGATGAGCCGATCACCGACAGTCACATCTAGCTGACTGAAAATGGTTGCCACTGGGTAGTTTATAAGGCACACTTTGGCCACTGCAGGTATATCACTACCATCCGCTTCAGTGATTTTGAAAACCAGGTAAAGAAGCGTGTTGTTTAGATCCAAATAGTCTTCACCAGTCCCTGCTATATAAAATTCAATCGGTGAGTTTTCTGAAAGGGCAGCCAGAGGTGGTATCTCTACATAAATGCTTTTTTCAAAGCTTGTCTGTGTGGGGGAAATGGCAAACAAGTCAAGTTCTGATTTTGTGCATTCTTCAGAACCACAGTGCACGAAAGCCATGTTTTTTAGAACAGGTCTCTGCTTTTTTTACGACCCTTCAAAGATCCTTTTGCCTTTGAGTGTTTTCTTTTATGTGAAGTTTTGCATTTTGAAACACCTCTTTTAAAGTAGCTTGGGGGACCGATGAGAAGCGAAGGGTGTACTCTGTGCTTTCTCTTTTTACCTCTCTTGAATACAATCAGCCCTGAGCCACCCTGAGTAGGCTTATCACCCCTGACATCTTTTGAGCGACAGCACTAGTCACATGCCCCACAACATCCTTTGCAACATTTTTAGCAGCTGTCTGTAGATGTGGTTTTGCAATTTCAAACCCCCTTCTTAAAAATGGAACTGCTTTTCTGAACAGACTATGAAATATCCCTCAGATACCAGAACCATACATAGTAGGAAGTCCATGAAAGCCAGGCAGACCGTAGATCCTGCCTGTGCCTTGTAATAGCTTCTGTACAAGGCAGGGTCCCCATAATGTCGAACAATCACCATCCTTGTTAAATTTTAGAGCACTCTCTGGGGCGAAAATGCAACTTCACGATCACCTTTCCAAATTGAAATGGTACAGGTTCATTTTGATCATTCTTTATTTCAATAGTGACTGTATCGATCTGACGCTTATTGACTGTTTGATAATGGGGTTTATCATAGGTCACGGTCACTATCTCATTGTCTTGGCCCCTGACGGGTATGCATCTCAGCAAAGGCACTAGACTGTCACCCACTATTTCATGTGTGATAATGTCAGTGTATATATATAATGTGTAAAAACCCCCATTAATATCTGGAGGGTTCTTTGCTAGATTCTTTCCTACACCTACCTCGAGTCTGCTAAAACCCAAAAGGTACTGTAACTGCCCATGCATAAACAAAATACATTTGATGTCACTGTCAATGCTTATTTCTCTCCCGACGCTTTGTTGTTCCAAAACCACTGGCAGTTCATTTACTTCAAATATGCTTTTATTAATTTGAGAAATAACACCAGCCATGTTAGGATAATAGCCCGAAGGGGTTTTAAATGCTGCTGACTCAGTAAAGGGTCCAGTTGGTTGTGTTTTACTGTGGGCTACGTTTAGAGGCTGATAGAGCATACTGAACCTGTTTTTCTGTGCAGGCACATTGTCCCAGGTATGAGGGTACTGAATTTCTGCTAAGCCCACTTCCCATTCACCAGGTAGTTCAAGTGTTTGTGGTAACTTTACAGTAAAAGTGGATATAGTATTGTCGAGGAAAATGTTGTGTGATGCATTGCTGGGCAATGTGATATAAAATCCATTTTTGAGCATTTTAAGCCTTATCTGCTTCTAATGTCCCGAACCTGTGTTGCCTCAACCCAGCTATTAAATTTATCGGGCCACCCTCTCCACTTTACCAGATACCAAGTTTTTCTGCCACGCTTTTTCTCCTTCAGGATTTTCTGCACCCTGTACACACGGTCCTCATCAGGTTCAATTTTTTGCAGCTCCTCAGCGTAAAAAGTACCTTTAATGTCTTCCCCCTGATAGTCTTTTAGCTTATAGGTGGGCCTCTGTGTCTTTAAGACCTCCGTCACAATACATATCTCATCTGTGTACGCCTGTTCATATCCCTTTTCAAACACCCCTTTTAGCTTAGATAGTCTCACGTGATCATCTTTCTGAAGGGTACCCTTTTGTTTTTTGCCAAGAACAGAATTACCGTATAGGATCTTCCATACACCCAGGGCATTGAAGGGTTAACATCCACAGGTCTGTGTTTAATGCTTCTGTGATAAGTATGGTTATAGCTGTGCACCAGTTCTGACAACACATCTGTATATTTCCAAGTATTCTGGTTGTAAAGTAACGCCTACATGCGTGACTTCAGTGTCCTATTAAATCTTTCTACAATGCTGGCCTTAACTTCATTATTCGTCACAAAATGGTGTATTTTATTTTGTTTTAATAGGTTCTTAAGGAAGCATTTAGAAACTCTTTACCTGATCAGTCTGCAACTTCTGAGGTGTGCGCCACTTTTAAAAATAGCTTTAAAGGCTTCGCCACTGCCTTGCCTGATTTGTCATTTAAAGTTACTACCCAGGCATACTTGGACAGCACATCGATGCACGTCAGTATGTACTTAAATCCATTATTGTACTTTGCATATTGACTCATATCCACTAAATCAGCTTGCCATTGTCTGTCTATGTCAGAAACAATGACAGGATTTCTCTTAAATCGGACTCTGGCTGCTTTGTGTAATGAATAGTGGTCCTGCTTCGCAAGCCATTCTGCAACACCTTTCCTGGTGACCTCTTTATCAAATTTTTTTGCAGCCTTATACAGCTGAGTCACCCCTGTGAAACTACCCACTTTTTTTGCATTAAAATATATCTTCTGGAACAGGTGATCATTCATCTTCTTTCGTCAACCCCCCGACATATCTGCTAGCTAGCAAAACTCTTGTCACCAGTAAAATAAAGTATGTGCTCTTTTTGTTCTTTTAAAAACACTATGACAACCACAAAGTCCAATGCATGATTATATTTTATTTATAAATACACATGTCATAACAGTATTTGAATATTTACTTTATATACTTTATAATACATAAACTAATGCATATAGCTGCTACATACAAAAGGCATAACACATGGCAAGCATGCAACGGATTATATAATATCTTGTTTTTCTACTCTTCAATTTTTACACACTTCACAATACCCAGAAACAGCAACTTTTGAGCTGCATGTTTTACACAAGCATTGGCATCGTCCACTTCCCCCTTAGTGATGAGGTATGCACAATACATACACACATATGCCATACACCACTCAAAATAACAAGCCTGATTTTTAAGACATTCTGTTGCATCTAAAATGACGTTCACCTTGCATACTGCTCTATGGTTACTGTTTTCCATTATGTCAACATAGTCTCCATACAAGGGGTGGCAACTCTTTAATCAGAGTCAGTGTGTTTTCTGCCAGTGAAGCAGCAGCATCTTCAGAGCAGACATTTAATGCAGGCTGCTTTCCAAAGTATATAGGTTCCTTTAAAATGTCCTTTATCATACGGTACATTGTAGGCATCAAGACTGTCTGGAATATTGGGAGCATGCCAGTACGTTCCATCTGAAAGTACATTATAATACACTATTTAGGAAAAGCATATGCTAAATCTGGTTTATGAAACACAACAAAAGCGATAAAAGAAGCAAAATTTATGATGTCAGACTCAGACCCCTGCTCTGCAAACTAAACACTAAAAAGTCAACAGCAGTACAGATAAAACCACAAAAGTGTATTACATCATAAGGGTTATGTATAAACTCTATAGCAATTTTAAACATTGCTTCCTCAAGAGTAGCCCCTCATCCTTAAAATAATCCACAGTTTCCTTTTGGGGTCCCTCTGGGAGACCATCAAAAGACCTTGGCATGTCTCTAAAAGTACAGACGGTGCTTGTCCTGTAGGTAGATTTAAACCAGGTTGTTTAGCTTTGTGTCTGACTAGTTGGTAACAAGCCTCAGGATGCACTGACAGGGTGTTTCCCATCGTTGTATACTCTGGAAAACATACAGCACTATGTTTTAGTGGCCTCTCATGCATGGGTGGTTTAGCAAGTGTTAAAAGCCAGGGTAACAATATGAACAATATTAAATGGTAATAAGTAACAGTTTGGGGGTAAATGTTTTTAACAACGTAAACAGTGTTCCTAAATTTCCTTATATAATTTTTTAAAGGGTCCTTTTTTTGACCAGTGGATCATTTCAGCAAGCAGAGAAGTCAGGTTAACAACACGTACAATATCACAAGGTTTTTTCTGCTTTGTAGTACACACACACATGACTATGACGATCATGATATAAAGGCCACAAAGACATTCATCATCTTCCACGAATATATCGGCAATCACCTTAACATTTTCTACAAGTGGTAACACAGACTCCTTTATATATTTATCTGTATCCTCCCATACTTCTGGAAGGGCAAACATCATCAGTTCAGAGGCTGCATGTATCTCACAAAGGCAAATGTCATATTGAGGTGAACCAAACAGTGATGGATGACAGTAATGGCTTAGGATCAGATACATAAGCCTTTGGATTCTCTCTGTACTTGCATCCCGCATGATTATCTGCAAAAATAAAATATGACACATTTTGGTACTGAAATGTTTCCATGTAGTAATTTGGGGTGAGGCGGGTGGGGTAATTTTTTACAATATAAACAGGGTTCCTGAATTTCTTTTAGAAATTTTTTAAAGGAACCTTTGCTGACCAGATGGCTGGCATCTTTTTAATTTCACTGTCTGTCTGTTGTAACATTTGCATAACTAACCACATGGGGTCATCGGCTTTTTCTCACATCATTTAAAACATGACTTATAGTTTCCAGGGTACAATTGGTCATATTTAACCCCTGATGCTTCATAGCGATTGTTAAGATCACGGGCATGAGCTGCCCTATATGTATGGCTTCAGAAACATTTCTGTATGCTTCTTTAGACCTTAAGTGATCAAGGACACATGAATGGTTTTTCTGACTTGGATCATCTATCTCACACCCAGGACAGGAATCGACCAATTCACAATGTATCACCCTCTGTATCACTGAAGCAATTACGCCACGGATGGTATGATACATAACGTACTTACAATACATATCGTTGTCAGTTTTGGGGGGTTTACTACTGAGGCCTGGTTTTTCATGAGGTCCCCTGTCTAATCTCAGTAGAAGAAGAGGGTTGTGTAGTGATCACAGCCTGTTCTGTGACATTTTGAAACATTCTATCACTCTCTGTATTTCTAACATACTGGTTCTCACACATCTCATTAACAACTACATTTGTATCTTTCACACAGCAAAGACAGTCGAACAGTAGATTTGTGGAAAGTCGAGAATCCATGCTATCCGAATATGACTGCTGCTCCATCGCAAATCCTTCAGTCTATTAAAGTAAAACAGAAAACAGCATTGGTCCTCTGACTCATTATGGGTAAGATTTAGTTATACTGCTAACTCATCTCCCTCAGTTACACCATGTACACATGTCACCACTCACATTTTTTTAAATGTTACATTTTTAAATGTTAAAATGCATTTACCTCATCAAGGCAACTTTTTCTTCTTCTTCTTCATTTTCTCATCTTTCACTTTCTTAGCCTGGGCTTGACTGCTTGTGGCTTCATTATCATCATCACCCTCTTGGTCTGAGGCCCCTCTTGACTGTGTCTTGCATTTCTTTTTCACAACTTTCTCTGATGCTTTTTTTGGCAGTGTCTCACTGACCATTTTCTCTGGCTCCCCCTTCTTGTCACTCTGTTTTTGGTTTCATAGTAACTTCTTTTTCGGCATCAGATTCACCCCCCAGCAACTCTTCAAGGTCTTGCAGTGGTGTCTCTTCAGAAGGACAGTCAGATTTAGGATTTTCTGATTCACCAAACTGTTCAGCGAGTTTCTTTTTATGTCAGACACTCTTCCACTCAACAAGACTTGTGTGGACATTCTTTTCACACCTCACGAGTACACATACGTTGGCTTGGGTTGAGGGGCCCCAACAGCTATCTTCTTGCTTGACTTTTCATCTCCAGACTTTTCATTAGGTGTTGTGACAATCTGGTCTGTTACAGGGATGTTGAGAAGCGCTACGCTCTGCCATCTTCTTGCTTGGTTTTTCATCTCCAGACTTTTCATTAGGTGGTATGACAATCTGACCTGTTACAGGATGTTGAAATGAGAAGCGCTGCCATCTTCTTGCTTGATGTTTTGATAATCTGCTCCAAGTCTATAAAACAGAATCTGAGAAATCTCTCAAAAGCTGTGCCTTCTGGCTTCAAATGCAGGGTTTATATAATGCTTAGCAAGATGGACTGCCCCTTGGTAAAACCATCACCACACCCCATCATACTATACATGGTAACGTGTCAGAGGCACATCTGTTGTAGCCCTCACCCCCCTTTTTCAAAATATTATAAATATCACACACACATTTCATTTCAGCCTTCTCCTTGATACTACACAGAGCTGAGGGGGTGAATTATAGGTATGTGTATTCCTTTTTTCTGATATATTTTTATTCTTTTTAATTCATGATAAAATTATAAATAATTAGTTTTTGCGATCGTTGCAATGCTATCCAGAGAAAACTGCTGAACCATCTTATTTACACAGAGGTCCCCCCGTTTTAGCTTATAAATGTTACATGCATATACATAAAGCTATCCTTTTGATGAAAGTTTGACACAGTCCTACAGATGCATGTTAAATAATTTTGTATATTGTTACAAAAACAGAAAAAGGGGTACTCACACAGGCAGATGAATTTCCCTCGGGGTGGGGTCTCCACACAGATCTGTGAAACCTCTGCACGATCAGGTTCCCTCCTAGATGCTTCTTTCTGAAAATATCCTAATGAAAAACACACACATGCCCCTGCAGTTATACACCAGGCCTACAGGGGGCACATACCACTACATAAACACTAACTGATTTTTTGGGGGTGGGAGGAGCACAGTGGTGAAGAGGGACAGTGGTTTGAGCCAGGATGGTGGGGGTGCAGGAGAAAGGAGAGACAGGGGTTCGAGCCAGGATGGTGGGGTGCAGGAGAAGGGGGACAGGGGTTCGAGCCAGGCTGGTGGGGGTGCAGGAGAAAGGAGGAACGCAGGAGTTCAAGCTAGCATGGTGGGACTCGGGTTCCAGCCAGGATGGTCTGGCAGGGGATCGAGGAGTGCACGAGAAGGAGGAGCGCAGGACGCTTTCAAAATGGTGGGTGGCAGGGTTCGAGGAGTGTACGAGAATGAGGGGCATAAGATGCTTACAAAATGGTGGTGTTATGTCGCTTCCAGGGTTTTAGTGTGGGTCATTTCCTGCGCAAGGGGCAGGACATGGGTTTGAGGTTGCATCACTTCCACCAGAAGTGGGCGGGGCTAGCACATTTTAGGGAGGGACTTCCGGTTTAACAAGGGCGATTCTGATTGGTCCATTTTAGGCCACGCCCACCTGTCAAATGATGTGGCACTTGCTGATTGGCTGAAATTTAACATTTGATGAGATATATGAACTTATACTACTGCTGTTTAACAATGCAAAAGTAACAGCCTGCTAAATAAAACAAACTCTAGCCAGAGCTGATAGGACAGCAGCTGAGAAATTTTGGGTAAAAAACATTGAAAATTACTAAAGTTATGAGCTTGCATTAGCAAAATGTAATGTAGGCTCATAAATTTGTTGTTTTTTAATATTTATACACCAAATTTTCAACATAGCTCATGAAGAAGGGCAGGGCAAATGTTCAACTGCTGCCCGATAGGTGATTTCACGCTGAGATTGTGAAATCAACTTGTGGGACTCAAAAACACATTTTGGGCAGGATTTGAAAAATGACAGCTGTCACATTTATGAGGTGCTGTAAAGAAATGGCTATGTTGAAAATTTGGGGTACAACTATTGAATATTACCAAACTTATGAACCTGCATTTGCAAAATTAAACATAGCCTCATAAGTTTTTTGTTTTTAAATATTTTTACACCAAATTTAGAACATAGCGTTCTTATGACCCCACCTCATGAACAATGGCAGAGAACATGTTCAAGTCATGCCTGAAAGGTGATTTTGTGCTGGACTGTGAAATCACCTTTCAGGATGTATAAAAAAAAAATGCCAGGATTTGAAAAATGACAGCTGTCAGATTCTTGAAGTGCTAGAAAGATATGTCTATGTTGTTAATTTGTGGTAAAACTATTGAAAATTACTAATGTTATGATGCTGCATTTGTAAAATTCAACATAGGCTCATAACTTTGTTGTTTTGTAATATTTCTACACCAGATTTTCAACATAGCCATCTTATGATCTCACCTCATAAACAATGGTGGAGAAAATGTTCAACTCCTGCCCCAAAGGTGATTTTATGCAGCAACAGCAAAATCACCTTTTGGGACAGATTTACTTAAAGTCACTTGCATTGTTCATGAGGTGGTGTCCCAAAACTGATGTGCTGAAAATTTGGGGCAAATATATTGAAAAATGGCCAAGTTATGCTACTAAGTACAAAACCCCATTGAAATACATTGAGCCACATACCTGATTTCCTGAGGTCACAATCCAGCATTGAAGAGTGAAGACGTGTCTGTGGTCCAGAGAGGATTACTGGTGTTGGACCCCAATGAGTAAGTAAGGGCTTGGGGGTGTGGGGTAGTGGGTGCTGACTGGGAGGGTTGGGTGGCGGGCAGGAACAGTCGTAAAATGCACCAATGGATGGTTTTCTTTTTACAGGGTTTAAAAAAAAGAGTCTCCAGATCACGATGCTGGGGGATTGGGCACACCCCAGAGTCACTCTTATGTTTCTGGGGGGGCACTAAGAGGGATGGTAAGGTGGGAGGATATTACAACAAACAAACAAAAACGAGGCTATGGATTATGACACTGGGGGAATGGATACCACCCAAGTGTCAATCTTATGTTTCAGGGGTGGTCGTGGGTGCTAAGAAGGAGGGTTGGGTGGGGGAATATTAAAACAAAAAAAATGGCGGTGTCCTGATCATGACACTGGGGAATTGGGTACCCCCAGTGTCACTTTTATGTTTCTGGGGGTGGTGGTGGTGGGTGCTGAGAGGAAGGAGGTGGGGGATATCAATAATTTAAAAAAACAAGAATCACCAGTCATGGCACACTCTGACATTTCCAAGATGGCCATGACAGGGTACTGTGCATGCACTAGTAGTCATACATACGCAATACACTGCAGTGGCCATCTTGGAAAATGGCAGAGTGTGCCGTGACCATCGATTGTTGTTTTCTTTTAAATTATATATATCCCCCCACCCAACCCTTCCTCTCTGCAACCTCCCCAGAAACATGAGAGTGACACTGGAGGTGCCAATCCCCCAGTGTTGCAATCAGGACACTGCTGTGTTTTACAAAAATAGTGCAGTGCCCCTGGAGACAAGAGTGGAGTGCTCTAGGGATGCCACTGACATGGAGGCAACTGTGCTTCATGTCCAAGCTGTTGTTCGGTCATAAGGAATATGCTGAGTCCTTTCTCTGTAGCAAGAGGTCTGCAGGACTATGCTCATTGCAGCCCTAAAAGGGGGATGCTGTTTTAACTAGCTGTTGCAGCACAGATTTGAACGAATTGTCTCTGACCAGCTTACGGAATACCTATTGAAGTGCAACCTACTTTGTTCCCAACAACATGGGTTCTGCAAAGACCACTCCATCACTGCTCTGGTTGACTACACAACCCAAATATGCAAAGCCTTTGACAATGGATAGACAGTGGGGTCTATCTTTATAGACCTCAGAAAGGCATTTGATACAGTTAACCACCAACTCCTCCTGCAATACCTACTACCAATTGATCTGTCATAGAAACATAGAAACATAGAAGTTGACAGCAGATAAGGACCACAAGGCCCATCCAGTCTGCCCATTTCTTTTTCTACCTTATAAATGTGCCTTCGGCCTTTGCTCTGTCAGTGACCTATCTATTCATAGTCATTTGTATTGCTCCCTTATGCCTATCCCATGCCTGTTTGAAGCCCTGCACTGTATTCATAGCCACCACTTCTTGTGGTAAGCCATTCCATGCATCCACCACCCTTTCTGTGAAAAGAATTTCTCACATTCCCCTTAATTGGCCTCTAATCTCATGCTGTGTCCTCTTGTCCTGCTATTTTTCTTATATTTAAACATGTTAGACTCTTTCACCTTGTTTATGCCCTTAAGGTGTTTGAATGCCTCGATCATATCACCTCTCCCTCCTTTGCTCAAGGGTATACATATTGAGCTCCGTTAATCTGTCCTCATATGTCTTCTGATGCAGTCCCTGCACCATTTTGTTGCCCTTCTCTGGACTGCCTCAATTTGGTTAATGTCCTTGTGAAGGTGTGGCCTCCAATACTGCACGCAGTACTCCAGATGGGGCCTAACCAGTGTCTTGTACAGAGGGATTATTACCTCCTCTTATGACTTGTGATACCCTACTAATACACCCTAACACCCCCTAGCCTTACCTACTGCTTTAGAGGTCTGCTTTGATGATTTTAGGTCATCAGTGATGATGATGCCCAAGTCTCTTTCTTCCTTTGTGACTGCTAGCAACTCCTCCCAGCCTATAGGTGGCTTCAGGGTTTCTTTTTCCTATGTGCATGATTTTGCACTTCTTGCATTAAATCCCAGTTGCCACTTTTCTGACCATTCTGCTAGTTTATCCAGATCTCTTCTCATTCTGCCCACCCCATCTGGATCATCTACTCTGTTGCAGATCTTGGTGTCATCTGCAAACAGACAAGCCTTACCCTCTAGTCCATCTGCAAGGTCACTAATGAAGATGTTGAAGAGGACTGGCCCCAGGACTGATCCTGAGGTATCCCACTTGTGACTTGCATCTCTTCTGACTGTATACCATTTACCACCACTCTGTTTTCTGCCCACAAACAGTTTGCCACCCAGTTGACCAACTTCTGACCCACCCCAAGCCTACCCAGCTTATTTATCAATCTTCTATGTGGAACAGTGTCAAAGCTTTGCTGAAGTCAAGGTAGGCGACATCAACTGCTCCCCTTGGTCCATCACTCTGGTTACCCAGTCAAAGAAATCTATGAGATTAGTTTGACAGGACCTTCCTTTGTAAACCCATGCTGTCTTGGATCCTGTGCCCTATGGATTCCAGGTGTTGCACTATCCTTTCCTTAAGGAATGCCTCCATAATCTTGCCCACTACTGAGGTAAGACTGACCGGTCTGTAGTTCCCCGCCTCCTCCCTGCTACCACTCTTGTGGGCGGGATCACATGAGCCCTTCTCCAGTCTTCTGGGACCTCTCCTGTGCTCAGAGACTCACTAAACAATTCTGCTAATGGCTCTGCTAGTTCCTCCTTTAGCTCCTTAAGTACCCTGGGATGTATGCCATCAGGTCCCATTGCCTTATCCACCCTGAGCTTAGCAAGCTCTTGTAGGACCTTTTCTTTGTGAAGGGAGTAGTGCTCACCTCCCTCCCCTGTGTCCATGATGCTGAGCTGTGGGCCCTGTCCTACCTTCTCTTCAGTAAATACTGAGCAAAAGTATCTATTTAGGATAGATGCCTTTACAGGGTCCTCCTCCTCACATGCTCCCTTTTCTCCATTAAGCTTAGCAACATCTCTGGACTTTCTCCTTTCACTAATGTATCTACAGAAAGTCTTGTCACCTTATTTTACTGTTCGTGCTAGTGTTTCCTCAGTTTGGGACTTTGCCTGCCTTACTGCCTTACCTGCTTCCCTTAGGCAGTTTGGTATGCCTCCCTATCTTCATCCCGCTGTGTTCCTTATATTTCCTGAAGGCCAGCCTTTGGCTCTGACCTTTCTGCTACTGTATTTGAGAACCAAAGTGGTTTCCTTCTTCTTTGCACTTCCTTTTCTGTCTAACACAATGGGATGTTGCTTCAAGTATTGCATCCTTAATGCTTGCCACTTTGCCTGTACCCTCTCACCTGTGTTTCTTTTGCCAGGGCTAGCTTAACTCTGTAGGCCATCTTATCAAAGTCAGCTCCTCTGAAGTCCCATATTTTTGCCTTGGAATGGGATGATTTAGATGTAGTAGCCAAACTGAACCATACCATGTGATGGTCACTGGCCCCCAGGTGACCTTCTACCTGGAGATCTGTGATCCCTTCTTAGTCAGTACTAGATCTAGGATAGCCCTGTCTCTTGTGGGTTGCTGTACCAGTTGTTTGAGGCCCTCCCCCTGCAGGGAATCCATCCACTATGAGTCTAGTTCTGGCAGATGTTCCTGCTGGTATTGACCAATCTGTATCTGGCATGTTGAAGTCTCCCATTATCAGAACCTCCCCTTTAGCTGTCATGTTTTGTATATCTTCTAACAGTAATGTATCTATGTCCTCCTCTGGTCTGGGGCCTGTAGACAACCCCAGTTCTTATGGCTGTCCCATTTCCTGTTTCCAGGGTGACCCACAGTTCTTCTGGCTCTTATGTGTATTCTGAATTTCTGTAGCTTTGATATTTTCATTAACATACAGGGCCACTCCTCCCTCTTGCACCTCGGTCTCTTCTGAACAATACATAGCCAGGTACTGAAGTCTCCCAAGTGTGGTTACTGGTAAACCACGCTCACTAATTGCTACTATGTCCAGTTTAGCCTCTGGCATTATTGCCTGCAGGTCTGGGATCTTATTTCCCAGGCTGTGAGCATTTGTGTACATGATTTTCCATTGGCCAGATTTTGGTGTGTTAGTTGTTGGGTGAAGTTTGGCATTACCCCTGTGCATCGTATGGGTAGACAAACCTTTTTTCTTACCTGGTGATGCAAATGAACGGCAAACATGCTGAATTCCTGTTTGACCACTAGCTGAGGGGGGAAGGGTGTTCTTCCCATTCGACGTATGGGGTGCTGCACCCCTCTCCCCATTTGCTAGTTTAAATATTCTGCAAAGACGCCAAACTTCCTGCCCAATGCACTGAGTCCCTCTTTAGTCAGATGCAGTCCATCAAATTTAAAGAACTTTCCGCTCCCAGAACTGTTGCCAGTTCCCTACAAATCTGTGTCCTTTTCCTGGCACCAGTCCTGAGCCACGTGTTTAGCTCCCTATCTCCCCTTCTCTGACCTTCCGTCCATCTGCTCCCTCTCCCAGACTGGCAGGATCTCAGAGAAGGAGATGCAGACAGAAATAGATGATAGTTTGTCACCCAGCCTAGTCAGGTGTTCCTTGGTCTCCACAACTGACCGGCTGGCGAGATCATTAGTCCCTATGTGTACTAGGACATCAATGTTTTCTCCTGCCTTGTGAACAATTTTAGCAATGCGGTCAGTGTCTCTCCATGCTGATGTACCTGGGAGACATCTAACCATCACCCCTGGCTGGAGATGGGTATCAACTCCCCGAATCACGGAGTCTCCTATGATCAGAAGTTTTTTGGATTTCCTTTGTGCTTGTTTAGTTTTGGTTCCTGATTTGGGTGAGTTTTGTTGTGCTAGCTCCTGTGCCGCAGTGTCCTGCTCTGCAGTGTCTTCTGCCTCTTTATTTGATTTCAGAGATAGAGGCAGATACCTGTTTGTAGTGTTTATATGGTTTTTGGAGGTAATGTGTTGGAGAGCAGAGAGTGATGGGGCACCTGATTTGCTCCTCCTAACCACCTGCCAACCTCCTGGACCAACTACCCTCTGCGGTCGAGGTTTTTCTGTTGGATGCTGGGGAAATGGCGGGTGGTTCTTATAATGTATTTCCTCTTCAATATGAAATTTGAGGCGTGTCCACAGACATAGTTACCTGGTTCAAGAACTACCTCTCAGTCAGGGCCCAATGCACCAAAATAAATAGTATACTCTCAGAACCAAAATAGGTGCAACTTAGAGTACTGCAAGGCTCAATACTGGGTCCTCTCCTCTTCAGCCTCTTCATAAACCCCTTACCCTCAGTCTGCACAGCACACATCATGCTATATGCTGATGATGCGGTCATCTCTGTAAGTGGAAAACATCTTCTTGCTATTACCCTCAAACTTGAAGAAAACTTCCACAGGCTTGAGACATGGGTCTCAAAAAATAAACTGCTTCCCAACTATAAAAAAACCTAAGAGCATACTCTTCTCTGTCCCACAGAACAGAAAGAAATTTGGGCACCTGCAGGTTTCGAGCCAACATGGAGATACACTGGAGCAGGTTAGCACCTTTAAATATCTCAGTGTCCTTATTGACAGTGCCCTCTCCTTCACAACACATTTGGACCGTATAATCAAAACTGTCAATGCAAAACTAGGTGTTCTTTAACAATACCAGAACTATATGCCCTCTGATGCCCTAAAGCTTGTTACTAGCTGCTCAGTTCTATCAACCATAGATTATGGCCTCATAGTATACAGCGCTGGAACAGACACAGCTCTGACTAGGGTAAAAATCCTACTCAATAAAGCAAGACAGCTTGTTCTGGGGGCAGATGATCATCAGACACACTTGTGCGAGCTCTATAAAGCTACTGGATGGCTTCCTCTGCACCTCAGGGCTCAATATCAGGCTTGCCTTCTGGCAAAGAAAGCCATGACTGGGCTTGCACCTGAATCCACTGCTTGCCTATTCAAAAAAGTACAACCTATTATCAATATATGAAACTCATCGGGGGGGGGGCTGCAGGTGCCTTTTAAGCATACCTCCATAGCCCAGAGATCACTCTCCTATCGAGGACCCCAATGGGTAAATGATCTCCCCACAGACCTTATATTGAATGTAGTAAGATCAGCTATTTCAAAACTGGTCTCTGTGCACACCTAGCTCTGGCCAGTGTCTGTGAGTACCCCAATGTAACCTAACCTATTTCTTACACCTGGAGTGTCTTGGAACTCCTGATTTCCATTTTGCCTAGAGAACTCTCAGAACCCCCTGTCTTACCTCCCTTTGTCATACTACCATCCACCCACCTTTTTACCCCCTTCCTCCTCCTGCCACCCCCCTTCTGCCATCCTGGTCTCCTCCCCACCCCTTACTACTTTATCTGACCTCCCCTCTTTCCAAGCCTCACACTGTGCTACATCCCCCTGACCTCCCTCTACCAATTGTAACACTGTACTACATCCCCTTCCCTCCCTCCCCTCCACTTCCATCTCTGCCAACCCCTCTATACCCCCACATGCCACCTGTATGTCCCCCCCTCTCCCTCTCCCTGGTCACCCTCCACCAATGACCCACCAACACCAAGGACTATGCCCTCCCAGGTTGCCTCACACTCACATCTTGATCAAAGTTCTCATATGGCCGCCTCTCACTACCCTTGCACATTATCCTGTCATCCTTCTGAAGTCCTCTGCACCCTACACTGGGCTGTACACCCCCCTCCTCCCCCAGAATAGCCTGTTACTAGCCATGTCTATATGTTGAAGTGATGGTGAAAGATATTGAACGTGATGGTCAAATTCACTGCAAATTTCTAGACAATAGCAACTTAAGAGTAACCTGCATCTAAGATCAGATAGTTCTAAGATGCATACCACAATTCCAACACCAATGCAATGCTACCTTATGTAATACTTTGTACATAAATGTATTTTCTATGTATTTTGATGTTGCTTGTTCGCGTGTTCTGTGCTGTGAATGGCTTGGAACCTTTGTAAATGAGTCTGACTCAAAGGTATTAATTCCCAAACTGAAATAAATATTGAAATAAAATAAAAAAAGATTAAGAAAGGTGTTAGCCACATAATCATCTTTAGCACTTTTCACACAGTACTATTGTAAGATCAAAGAGACTAGAAGAGTTAGTGTTGGGCTATTCTGGGGTTATTATATACTATGAACTTCAACAATAATATGTACCTAATAAAAAATAAATGCAGAAACAAAGGATTCAGCAATGTGCACAGCATGCTACACACTGCGTTTGTGCCCTGCAGAGGGCCATATGCATGATTTGTGCACAAGTTCCACCGAAACAAGATGCATAGCCATGGCATACAGCATGCATAAGCATGGCATGCACATGCCTCAGAGATGCTCCATGTGGGGTATGTCAGATGGCTATGTGCTGCACAATTGGTGTAACATGTATGCACTAAACAGTTTACTTTGAAAAGGTACATGTGTAGGCCACAGCACAATTACACCAGGCAGACCCCACTGTAACTCAACTACACACTCAACCACATAGGGACAGACCATTTTGTGCAATACAGCCATGCCTGGCTACCCATACATGTGTCATGCAGGCCCTGTGTGCAGAAGGATGTGAAACCAAAAGCATACCGAACCCGGCCAATGAGGACAGTGCCACTGATGCCTACTCCCACCAGAATGCCATGACAGGTACATGAAGTAATTGTGCTTGGAACATGGTTCATGCCATAGTAAGGTGCAATCCCGACATAGTTTATGTCACCCTGCTGTTCCACAGTCCACCCGTGTGATGCCATTCCTTGGAAGTTGCTGACCACAGTGCACCCCCATACTTGCAAGGGTGCTCCACCTCCACCGACATACAGTGTGCCCCTGAGCATGGCATCCCTTTAGACATAGTGTGTTCCACTTGTGCACTACCTTGCTGCAGGACTTGCAGCAGCACCCCATTCCAGAGAGCAGGGGATGTCCAGTGCTGCACACACAGGGGCAACACAGTATGCCTGAACACAAGCACCTGTCCTAACACATCTGGCATGCCCATATGTCAGCCTCACAACCAGCTACACACACAGTCCCTGTGTTACCACCATGTTTGTCCTAACACCATGAGCACTGTTGGACACCCACCTGTAGCCAATGAAAATATGCTGTCTCACACACCATGCCAACAATGCCCACCAGACACCCAGCAGACAAGCAGCACATGCAACACATGCGATGACCCAACAGACCACATGGATATAACATGGTGCAGTGCATTTCATTTATTCTGAAGGTAGACCACATGCATATGCCTGAAACACAGGCATGACCACAAACATGGATTGCATATACCATACAGAACTCTGCATGATGATAGGACCCCCGTAGTAGTAAGGGGTGGGGAGGAGACCAGGATGGCAGAAGAGGGGGGGGTAGCAGGAGGAGAAAGGGGGTAAAAAGGTAGGTGGGTGGTAGTATGATAAAGGGAGGTAGGAGAGGGGGTTCTGCCCCCATGAACAGGCCCCAATGTCGGACCCAATGTCTCTGTGAGTAACCATACACAGTCCTGTAACTGGTGGCATGCATCCCACTGCCACTGGATGCCACACCACCCTTCAGTAGGGAGTGTAATACAATGTTCTCAATGCTCACTCAATGGACAGCTGCACCCAGTGAAACCAAAGCAAACATAAAAACCCAGTGCAGCCCCAGAATAGTGGTCTATGCGTCATCCCCCCCAAAATCACCATGTCATCAGACTCCGTACTGTTGTCCACGGATGGGCTTGAAGATGGTGGGGTGATGCCATCTGGTCCAAATGGATCCACAGCCCTCAGAAAAAGACTGTGCAGAGGTCCCTGGAATGCTTAGAATGACACAGATAAGGAACATAGCATCATTATCATTCCCTTGCATGTTACACCCACCAGGCAGCACATGCCTGTTGCAACAGGGTGGTCAGTGGCTACAACAGAGCAAGGACTGCCATGGAGCCAGTGCCCTGTAAAGGGACCAGAGATGCAACTGAACATACTCTGCCACACCAAGTGATGTGCCACTCATGGTGTCCAATCATTGGTTGCCACCTGCCTGGCATAACAACCCTGACTATGGCCATACCTCCCAATGGTATGAATACATACACTTACCAGTGATGACTCAACAGTTCTCCACAGTATAGGCAGTCAACCTGGTAGGCATGATCCTCCCTTCACAGGCCCTTTGGCAGCCACATCAGTGAACGTGCCCGTGTGTCCCACGACAACAACACCATCCCCATGCCACTCCTCCAGCTACAGTGTCAGCCTCATTGGCTGGCAAGCACACCCCTGCATGGTGTAGAAGGTGAATATACATAAGCATCAAAGTACTGCACATACAGTTACCCCCACCCCCCAAACTTTATGCTCATCTGTTGGGGCCATGGGATGTTACACAGCTGACTCATGTAGGTCACCATGCTAGCCTGAATGAGGTTTCATTTAGCCCAGGTATCTGGGACCATGCTTGACACCATCTCATTGGACCACCAGCTGCCACACACCCACAGGTACATTGCTCCTGCTCAGACCCTCTATTACAAGTGCTCATTACTAACTGCAAAGTCCCACACAAATGCCAGTTTCCTAGGGATGTGCATGCCATGCCCCCTTTGTGGGATGTACACCTGGACATGGGTGTGGCCGGGAGACACCCATGGCCCATGCCATCACTGCACGGGTACATAATTGGGTGGTACAGGCATTTGGGACTGGCAGTATAGCCTGGAGCTTGATACATTCAGCAGACATACTTGGGTTTGATTCCCACAACCTCTACTTGCATACTGTGTGACTCTGAGCAAGTCATTTAACCTCCCCATTGCTCCCAGGTTGCCCCTGAAAACAGGCATTTGTGCCTAGTGAGCCTTACCTGGTTAACAGAGAATAAAAAAAAAGTCTCGGACCACAGGAGCCTGACTTGGGCTAGAAGGACCTCCGAACTGTGCATGATGTTCCCCTCTCACATCCTACATAGTGCTGGAAAATAAACTGCTGTAGGAGCAAGAGCATGGAAGATGATGCAGGTCACAGCTGTATTGTCCACACCTGCTGGTGGCCTCTCTTGCACACACACATTGCCTCAATAATTTTCACCTGGACTATGACACCATTCAGGACATCTGCTGTCTACCGCATGGTCCTGTGCACTGACCATGGAGCAGAAAGCACTGTGGACCTTGGCATACTATGCCATGGGCTCCATCCAGAGGATGGCTGGGGATGTGATTAGAGTAAGTCAGTCAATGGTGTCCCATGCACTGCACCATCTGACCAATGCCCTTGTCTGCCATGCCTTCATCTACATATCATTTCTGGTCACTGAGCTGGCCTTGCACACCACCAGGGTTGGGTTCCATGCAATGCATGGCTTCTTGAATGTGCTCAGGGGCACAGACTGTACATGTGTGGCCATACTATCTCCAACATGGAATGAGGAGTCATACCACAACAGGAAGGAGTTCCACAGTATTAATGTGCAGGTGACGTGTGATGCTGATGGTACCAACACCAATGAGCTGTCTTAGTATCTTGGTTTGTGCTAAAATGCCTACATATTCAAACAGTCACACCTATGGGCATTGTTTGAGACACATGGCAGTCATGAGGAGTGACTGATCGGTGACTGCACCTGTAAATAGTGAAATTTTTCAGTCCATGATATGGTATACCATAACTAATTGTGTTTTATTCCACTCCACAGGTGACAATGGATACCTCCTGAAGATATATCTCCTGACACCCTTCCTGTCCTCAACTACTGAGGCTGAGGAGAGGTGCTGAGGCACAAAGTCAGACCCATTTAGTGGTGTAGTGTACATTTGGCATGCTGAAGATGTTTTTCCCCTGCATGGACAGGATGGGTGGATTTATGATGTTGTCACTGGGGAAGGTGTGCTGCATTTTCATCATGTGTGCGATGCTGCACAATATGGCTATATGACACCACATACTCATGCCACAGGATGTACCTGATGTGGATTTTCCTGACATTGATGTTGTTGCTCCTGGAGATGTGCTTCCTGCAAGTGCTTGGCTGTGTGACAGTGAACGTCCAGGAGGGAGACACAGTATCAATGTGTGTGGGGGGGTACATTCAGTGGTTAGGGTAGACTATGGGGTATATGTGTGTCACTGGTTTGTGGACATTGCTCTGGTGGTGGGCAGATATGGAAGACTGCCACAGTGATGTGACCATGGTACTGAGTGGTATAATCCCAGGAGGAAAGTGCACTGTGACATCATACTTGCATCACAGGGATGTGACATGTGGTTAAGCAGTGGAACATTGTGCCAACACTCATGTATGTATATGGGGTGGTCACAAGTATCAGAAGGATATGGGTACTTAAAGGGTCACATCCTGGTCAGTGTCCATGGCAGGACAACATTTACAACCCCCCTCAGTTACACTGACACAAGGGTGGCATTGATCTGTGTGCATACCAGCTACATCACAATATTGCACACATGTGGACCAAATGGCAAAGGGTGGTATGGACTGTTGCAAGGGAGGACGACTTTCCTCTCCCAATATGGATCAAGGAACATGTGCTAAGGTACCTGGTACTGGCGCTTGCACCATTGACACAAGTGGTGCCATGAGTAGACTGTGCCCTGCATTGATGTGTGACTCTGAGCTGCCTCTCTGGGCAGGCGCATCCCTTGGGACGAGGTCTGTATGAGGGCATATGCCTGGTGCTGGCATTGTGTGGCTGGGTGCTAGAGTCATGTAGAAAAATGAAGATCTGCACTCTGGTGACAAATTAAGTCAGGAACCATGCTGTGATACATCAAAGTGGACCTTTAATTCTATGAAACAGAAAGCACACTAAGCCAGAAGACACACTAGTCCCTAAGTGCCTCAACCTATGCAGGTCTTTTTGGGTGGCTTGGGCAACTCAAGATCCATCCAGGATTTTATACCTGTACAACTGAAAGACACAGTATGATATAAATAAACTATTAATTCAATGAGCTTATGCAACCTAGTGTGGAGTTATGCTTGTGCAACTTTGTTGAAAGATTGAAGAATTTGAATTTAAGTTGAAAATTGTCATAAGTGAATACTTTGTCCATTCATACTCTCTGTTCCACAGGGAGCTACCACCCTGTTGGGGTACCACAAAGGCAAGAAACTTTCAAGTTGGGTTCCACCTCTAGAGGTGCCATGGAAAGGATTCCCTTAGACTAAAGATACCTTAAGAAGGAGGCACAAGGAGAGAGGCATGCCACTGGAGGAGCAGGTGAGGATGGTGGGGCAAAGAAACAATGCTTCTGAGTGACGCTGAAAGGAGCTGACATAAACAGCTCAGCCGTGACTGGTTGTTCCCACCCATTGAACTGCTGGCGTAGCCTTTTAGTTCAATGGGCTTAAGCAACCTAGCGTGGGTATGCTTGTGCAACTTTGTTGATAGACTGAGGAATTTGAATGAGTTGTAAATTGTCGTAGGTGAATACTTTGGTGGTTAGCACTCTGTGTTCCATTGGAAACTACCACCCTGTCAGGGTACCATGAAGGCAAAGAAACCTCAAGGAGGATTCCACCCCTTCAAGTGTCATGGGAAGGATTCACTTAGGCTAAAGGTACCTTAGGAAGGAGCCCCCAAAAAGTAGCATGCAGGTTAATGATCCATGTCTCCTCAGTTTGTTATAGTCATGGAGACTCACAGCTTTTCATCCAACTTTGTTTTTTCCTTCTAGTGACAAGTGCTGTATGTCCGTGTCATTTTGTTATTCTGTCATCTATTATCATGCAAGTACATGATGGTATGGCTGAACACATTTATGCAAATATTTCTGGATTATTAGTTCTACTTCTCACTGTAAAGCCATGCTATGCATTTACTTGCCCTGTCCATTGGTGTGCTACTTACTGCTTATTCAGTCACAAGATTCAGCACAAAAAATATCTCACCTGGTGGTATTTATTCAACTACAACAGGAATTTGAAATGTAAAACTTTGTGGATTGTGTATTTGCCTTACTTTATAACCATTTGAAGGGTCCCAGGCACTGTTCAATATGTGGATCCTTCTTCATTAAATTGAGTTTTTTTTTTTTTAGCTCTGGCACTCTATAACTGACACCCTCCACACACACTCACATACACACTTGTACAATATTACACAAAACACATTAATTTTTAATACATGCAGGGATGACCCTTTGTCTGTGATGGTAGTGATTTCATTACAGTTTGAACTTTTATGATCTCTTGAGATGTGTTGCCATTCATGCGTAGCCTTGTCATAACTGGAACTAATGTATTTATTTCATTATTTGTTCTTTAAGTTATACTGCCCTGTACATAACTCCCCTACATACATACACATACTCACACAAACTCCCTTACTATGTGACACAAAACATACAGTAGTAACTCTTATTACATGCAGGCATTACATTTTTTGTGCGATGGTAGTGATTTCATTACACTCTGAAATTTTGAGCACAGAGAACAGTGCACCCACGACAGACTAGTTTTCTTTTGCACTACGTGCAATATCAAATTACTAATACAGCACACAAAAACCACTTAAAGGAATTTTTCAAGATATTACCCTCATTCACATATTGTGGTATCTGATGTCCCCCATAATATTTCCTGCTGGGTTTAATGATATTATTTTCAGTACATTTATTTGTGGAAGGGATTGTAATTTGTTTCAAAGCCGGTTGGTATTGGATCCCTTGTACTTCATGAAAGAGCTCACATGTCCCCACGCTCAGACGTAATGACGTGTGACCAGGGAGAACTCAGGGGTGTGCCCCATTGAAGTGAATGGAGCTCTATTTTCATGCCCGTTTTATGGATAAGAATGACCAGTTGGATAGTAATAAAGGACACCACTCCACTAACGAGGATCCTGTTAGTCGAGCTGTGCCCTTCATTACTGTCCAACTGGTCATTCATATGCATAAAACTGGCTTGAAAATGGAGCCCCATTCATTTCAATGGGACTGGCCCCCACACTCTTCTTAGTCACACGTCATTCAGTGTCTGAGCGTGGGGACATGTCAGCGCTTTCAGAAAGTGGAAGGGATTGGTTACTAGCGGGCTTTGAAATAAATTGTAATCCCTTCTACAAATAAATGGATTGAAAATAATATCATTAAACCCAGCTAGAAAGACTATCACCAACATCAGCTATTATAATATGTGAGTAGTAGCTGATATCCAGAGCTTTTGAAAATCACTTTAAGATAAACAATACTTACAGTTTATTTTCCTGACATTTCTTGCTCATAGGTGGCAGACAAAAACCAGTGCATTATATATAAACCAAGTACAAGACACAAAAATGTATAGTGAGAGGAGGGAGGCAGTCCCACTACCAGCAGCAGTTACTCCAGAAAAAACAGTGACTGAACCTTATGTTTCACCCACACTAGGTGGAAGAATTCCCACCTAGTCTGGTTGAAATGTAAGGTCTAGTCTCCAGTGCCTTGTACTTGTTTTTTTATGTTGGCACTCTTGAGCAGCCAACATCTTGTGGTAGTGGAGATTTGGAGGCATGGTCGCTATTGAGTGAATGCAAGACATGCACCAGTAGGTGTGTCCCCCATTCACCAATCAGTCTGCATGCCAGCACCACACCACCTGGGCAAGCACATCTAAGGAAAGGTCCACTGTAATGCGAGCAAAGCTCATCACACACAGTGGACCTTCCTACGTGCTTCCCCAGCATTAAACATGGTGGCGCAGTGGCTGCTAAACTGCCGACTTTGAGGGTGCCCAATCCCCCAGTTGGCTTACCCTACCCCTCTTGTATGTGCCAATGGGGGAGCCCACTCCCCATCGGCATAATGTGTCCCCCCTCCTTTTTTGGTTGCTGAGGGGGTGCCCAATCTCCCTTGGCTCATGCGCCCCCCTGCTTTCATTGTTTGCCGACAGGGGTGCCCAATCCCCATTGGCATCTCTCCCCCACTCCCTATATGCTGACGGGGGTGCCCAATCCCCCATCGGCTACTGTACCCCCCAAAAAAAAACCTGTAAAAAAAGAAAACCAGCCGCGATGTTTTTTTTAAACACCTCTAAACGGAAAACGGACCCTCATAGTCTCCCTACCACCTACACCCACCCACTGCACACCCTGCCTCCCCACACATACCCTCACACCATACTTACCTATGGAGTCCGGCGAGACGATCTTCGGTGGACCGGGAACACGTCTGCACTCTTCAAAGCCGACTGCGAACTGAGGAAATACTGGTAAGCTGTATTGTGGAATAAATAGGGTTTTTTAAACTTTGATGCATATCTCGGACATTTTTTGGAATTTTTGCACCAAATGTTCAACATGGAGTTTTGGGGACCCCTCCTCATGAATTCTGTCACTGTTATGACGTTAATCGGTCCCAAAAGGTGATTTCGCAGTTGCTGCGTGGAATCACCTTTCAGGACCAATTAATGCAAGGACAATGGCAGTGTTCATGAGGTGGGCTCTCAAAACTCCTATGTTCCAAATCTGGTGGAAGAAATCAAAAAAAAATGGCTGTTTTATTAGCCTGCGTTGCGCAGTTGCTATGCATGCTCATAACTTCGCGAATGTGCAATATTTTGTATTTGGTGACAATACTCCATAAAATGACTGCTACAAGAGTGCTTTGCGCAATTTGCATGCAAGCTCGTAACATGCATTTGTAATATTTTCACTCTGGATTTTCACCATTGGCATTTTTCTACACCTCTTGATGAGCAGTACAGCTGTCGTTTTACGTATCCTGCCCAAAATGTGTTTTCGCATTGCACTACCAAAGCCATTGCCAGCGCAACAACATTCGGGCATTGACAAATGCTTGTTTGCATTTTATACTTG
Source organism: Neoceratodus forsteri (assembly GCA_016271365.2). Taxonomy (NCBI): domain Eukaryota; kingdom Metazoa; phylum Chordata; order Ceratodontiformes; family Ceratodontidae; genus Neoceratodus; species Neoceratodus forsteri. Next base: position 813,266,908 of record CM028129.1, on the reverse strand, counting down.
TTTGTGTATGCCATCTATGAGCTAGAAATGTCAGGAAAAGAAACTGTAAGTATAATTTATCTTAAGTGGCTTTGGTGTGCTGTATTAGTAATTTAGTATTGCACATAGTGCAAAACAAAACTAATCTGTGGTGGGTGCACTGTTCTCTGTGCTCAGGGTCTTGTTTTGGCCGGCACACTAGCATGTTAAAGACATAAGAACAGTGAAGTGCCTGTTTGGGCATTGTTTGCTGACTTTGAAATGTTATAGTCTCGTGAGATGTAATGCTGTTCATGCATAGCCCTGACATTACCAGAACTAATATAATTATTTCATGATATAGTAATTGTTTTTGTAAGTTATAAAGCTCTGTACCTGAGCCCCCCCCACACACACACACTCACTCACTCACATAGACACTGCAGCTGTGAAGCACTGAACTGTACTTGGGACCCTACATAAAGTATGGCTATGAAACTATGCAACCACATGATTCAAACAGTTTGCATTACAAATTCAGATTTTACTAAAATAAGTAACACCAGCTAAGATTGTTACATGCACACTTTGATAAACCACGGAAGATATAAGACTAAGGTCATGAGACCATAAATAAATACATAGAGTGGTATGGAAAATATGTGAATTTCTTTTTCCTGTAACTACACTATTTTAAAAGAAGTCTCTTTAGGTATAAGGCATTCATGTCTCCATTTTTATTTCTGAGTAAATATTTGGGAGTACATTGCAGTGCTATAAAATCTAAACACACAGAATAAGTTACTATCACTCCAAACTGTTATTTTTCACAGACGGGCTAGCATGCTTTTAAATAATGTAATAGTAGAGTACTGCTGTACATGTCACTTGTTCCGCTTATCAATCAGAAATGGCAACAACAGGGACATGCATATGCTAATGTTAAGAGGCTTACATCATCATGCAAACTCATCACATACTCCAACACCAGGAGGCATCCATCTTTAATGACAAGAGTTCAGTGTTTGGGTGAATAGAGTATGGGGTGTTAATAGTGCTTGTGTAACTGTAGTTTACCTTTGGCTTTACTCTATTCCAGTCCTTGGTAGGTAACCTGGGTAGGAGTAGGGAATAGAAAGCCCAGCCTCAGGAGTGAGTAGAGCACTGGAGAAGGAGGAGGCAGGGGTGGATGGTGGGTGTTTCACAATGCACTAAGTGGAGATTTGCCATGGGAGGCTGGCCTTTGTAGGTGATGTGGGAGGAGCTATTCCCCCACATTGAACCTCAGGCTATAGCCCTCCCATTCAATGTTTGAGTGAATAGAGTAGGGGGTTAGTAGTGCTTGTGTAACTGTAGTGTACTATTGGATTTACCCTATTCCCACCCTTGGTAGGTAAGCTGGGTAGGAGTAGGGAATAGAAAGCCCAAAAGAATTATGAATGAATATACAAAGAGAATGATTACCTCCTCCAACTCATGGAGAGTATGACCAGTAGCACACAGGAGAAGAAAACCCCCAGGTGGAGGAAACCTCTAAGGACCCATGACTACTGACCTGCCCATCCTCCGGGCAAACTAAGAGGAGATGAACCTGGATCTAGCAACCATAAGCTAATTTTGGGAGAAGGTGAGCTCCCTGAAGAGATGACGGTCTAGCTTCAAATCCATGGATGATGCATTCTGGAAGGATTATTCTGAGGTTGAAGAGGTAGGTCTATTCTGAAGGAGCATCCAAATCCTGGGAGTGGAGTAGGTCCAATCGAAAAGGGGGGTGAATGTAGTTCAGGTTTCTAAGGTGATGATGGATGATGTCCAGAGGTATTATAGAGGCCAATGAGCAGTAAGAGCATGATGTGATAAATATGCTACCAGACTTTGAACTGTAGGAATATGATGATTGAGTCATAAGGTAAACAATCTAACTTTGTAGAAGGTTTGACATTCAGGTTAGAGTCTGGAGGTGAGTAGTTAAGTGGTGAGCGATAGGTTGCAATGGAATCATCCATGGAGCTGAAGAAGGAGTCGTACAGAGTCTTTATGTACCTGTTTGGAGTACTGACATGAATGATTTTTAGACCAATGAAGGAATTTTGTAAATAGTAGAGATGGTAACTGAATGTAGAAGGAATGACTGGAAGTTCAGTACAAGACATTTGGGAGTTAATCTGAGTGTTAATGTCATAATGATAGTAATATAGGCTCTTGCTGGTCCATCGGTAGAAAAGTAGATATGAGTATTTCTGTGGTGCAAAGGTGGCCATGTCTGTTTTGCCTTACAGGCAATCGATTGTCTAAATACTGTTGGAAACCTGGAAACGGGTATGTGAAGGAGTCTATAAACTGATATGGCAATTGAGAGTTGAGAGCAGTGTAAAATGCCATGGGTGCCTAGCACTGTAGTCTAATATAGATTTGTTGAAAAGCAAGACTGGGATAGTGGGACAGCCAGGTCAGTTGTGGATGTTCGGATTGAGAATTAATGGTAGTCTGCTCTCGGTGAAAATCTTCAGTGGCGGGAGTACGGGAGGCGAATAATAAGAGATGAGCTAGAAGGACTGCTGGATGGGCAGCTGACCTGATGATGGTAATAAGATAAAGGAATATAGATGATTGTATTAAGTATGGTGACATCCGGGAGCTAGATGACAGTGGTTTGGATAGACTGTCTTTAGTAAGGTAGCTAGACACCAGAGATCCAATGATAGGAGTTCTGGGAAGGTATCTGTGAAGGTCTTAGGACAGCCAATGGCTATAGAGGAAGTAGAAGTTGAGATATGGGATCAACAGAGTCAGTGCTCATAGGAGAAATTATGGAAATGTAAAACGGATGATGTCAGTACTGCTAATGAGGTATCTTGCGGTTCCCATTATCCATAACAGCAATAATGATTACAGAGTCATTGCATGATGAATGGAATTAAGTCACTTTCCATGTAAGAGATATCCTATGAGACATGGTAAATAAGAAAGTCATAGTGCTCAAATTGAGGATGTGTAGAGAGTATACAGCAGAGTCAGATGAAGGATGAGATCTTTCTATAGTCCAGTCGAATGGGATTCTGGAAATGATCCTGAGGAGCTGGTTGGGGAGTATATATAGCTCTGTGGTGATGAAGGAGTCTAAAAGGCATGTTGTCTAAGCGATGTTTACTAGAAGAAGTTTTTTCTCCGATGAGATGAATGAGTGCTCCATCGAGTAGTGGATGGGAGCTGTAAGAATGGCCAGGGTATGAGTGTGAGATAGATAAATGGGAGGAGTAGTTGATTGGGTAGGAATACTGACTGGAGATGGGATAAAAAGCCCAAAACAGCCACAGCAAATGGGACAAAGTCTCGAGCCACTAGGTCAGCTAGGAGAAAGCAGCTGTCTGAGGGTGAAGGGGAAAGTCCAGAGGGGAAGGCAGCAGACTGGAGGAAGGAATCCCAGAAGAACAGCAGAGGAGGTGGTCACGTGATGTAGATACCAAGTGCAGGCTCCTCTTGGTTGCTCCAGCCACCCAATTGCTTTTTCACGTCTATATCCCGACTTAGGGTAAAGAAAGCAGCTGGAAAAGAGTGTAAAGGTCGTTTAAAGTGATTGTGCTACTGCTGGTTCGCATAGTGTCTTGAATGGAGGTGGAGATGAAAAAAGCCTTTCCAAAAAGAATGCCTCCCTCCACTCCCGAGAAAGGCCCAAAGAACCCTAGGTCTGCAAGTGCAGCCGATTCAATGGAAACACCCTCCACATCAACGGATCAAGAACTGTTAATCCTGGCTAGATTCTTAGCTGAATTTAGGCCCTTTAAAGAAGAACTGAGATCTCTGACTTCAGACATTAAGGCTATATCTTTAACATTGGAGAAGGTTTCCTGACGAACGTCAGATTCCAAAGCTAAGGTGTCCTCGTTAGAAAAACGAATTGATAAAATAAACCCGGAGATAGTAGCCACAAGACAGAAGATCGCCATGATGGAATCTAAGTTGGAAGACCTCGAGGGTCATAGTAGAAGAAACAAGGCGATCCTGATTGGACTGCATGAAGCCGAAGAAGGTCAGGATGCTATTTTGTTTATCCAAAAGTTTGTGGAGTGAATCGCTGGTCCCTCGCCTTGTGGGACTAAGTATTCTATTGAGAGGGCACATAGGGCCCTTAGACCAGCTCCCCCAGCCGGATCGCCACCGAGACCCCTGATTTTTAGATTCCTCAACTTCCTTGAGCGCCAGCATTTTCTGAAAAAAGTCAAGGAGGTGCAGGATATCACCTGGGAAGGAAGGAAAGTAAGGGTTGCTCAGGACCTCTCTGCCACTGTGAGACAGCGACGTACATCCTTTCATCTGTTCGTCTCGAAATTGATAGCTGCAGGAATTCGGTTTAAGATGATGTATCCAGCTTGGCTACAGGTACTGGTTTCAGGTACCTGGCACAACTTTGATGACCCAGAAGCAGCACATGCTGGACTGAAACAAGCTCTGCCTGATCTATTTCGAGATGCATGAACTTTCTTTGGTGACAAGTTTGCAGCTGAGTAGTAGCTTCCAATAGTTTAGCTAGGCAGTTGGTCCTAACAAAGTGCTTATTTTCATCTGGAGAAGGGAGTGATCACTGAAAAGACTATAATTGGGTCCTCTCATCTGCTTCCGGGTTTTTTTTGCAGAGTGATAATGGGTGATGTAAAAGTTTAATTGGTGAGGCTAAACTGATCACTCTCTAAACTGTTGGTTGAGCTTTGGCTGGATATAAGCGAGAGAAAAGCCTGTCAGAGAGCTTTCAAGGAAAGGCTTAAACCCGTTTGTTGCTTTTCATTATAGGGAGTGCATAATTCTCTAGCATGACCACTAGAGGGAACCAGCAGACCAGGCTTTAGGTTTGTGTGGCATTGTAGCATTATTAATATGATACAACTACACAATGTCGTTTGTAACTTAATTTTTCGAGGGGATACAAGTAGATTAAGCAAACTGATATTATTCTCATAATGTTCTTTACTGTATAGAGAGAAATAATTTCTAAGAGTATAATTTTTAAGGGAGAGCAATCTTTTAGAGTGTTATTAAAAGAATTTCATACACGTTGAATATGGGTTGTAGTATTTCTAAATCTTAGTTATATTGGTATCTAGGGATTATTTGCCATACTCTCCAGTAATAAATCTTAGGTTAGGGTCACCTACGGGTGGCTGGAGAGAGGGAGCTATGGTATAGGTATTCTGTGGGTTGAAGCCCATGTTAGATGGGAGGGAGAGAGGGGATGGGTTAGTAGTTTAGTGTTGGTGTTGTTTATTGTTTGGGGGAGGGAGGGATTTATTAGGTTCGGGAGGATTCAGCACAGTCTTAGTAAGATATTTTTTAGTGATTGGTATGGGGAACACATTTTTTGTTCTGTCTAATTTACAATGTGCATGTAATAATGTCTAATAGTATTAAGATTGCAACGTGGAATGTTAAAGGATTAGGACAGCGAGTAAAGATTACAAGGTTCTTAAGCACCTAGCATTGTTATCTTTAGATGTTGCTTTAATACAAGAGTCGCATCTATTAGAATCAAAGGCAAATTGTATGAGAAGGCAGCAAATTGGCTATGTATTTTCTGCTGGGGTTGCCTCCAATAGAGCTGGAGTGTTGATCTTAATTAATAGAAAAGTTCCTTTTGTTCTTAAACAGATGCTTAAGGACCCACAGGGCCTGTTTGTTTTCATTCATTGTACTTTATATGCGACCAAAATTGTATTGGGTAGTCTTTATGGGCCCAATACAGATTCTCCTGGCTTTTTTACGCAACTGGTTGAACTTCTATATCCATTTTTGTCCCTGCCAATTATTTTAGGGGGCGATTTAAATACCGTTATGGATCCATTAATGGATCGTTCTTCTCGTATGAGTAGAGGTCGATCACCGGCCCAAAGAGCCCTGCAGGAATTTATAGAGCATTATGCTCTGTGTGATGTTTGGAGAGTCTTGCACCCTTCGGATAAAGGATACACTTTCTTATCGTCAGTCCATAAAACAGCTTTACGCATCAATTATATTTTTCTCTCTCATACTCTCCTGCCGGGGGTAGTAGAAGCTTCCATACAGTCGGGACCACCCTCTGACCATTCGCTAGTAACCTGTCATCTTACTCTTTCATTTCTCCCGAAGAAAACCACCCGGTGGAAAATTAATAATCAAGACAGGGAGGGTACCTAGGGATTGGCGAGAGGCACATGTGGTGCCAATCCATAAATGGGGGTCGAGGGAAGTACCAGGTAACTATAGATCCATCAGTTTGACCTGGGTGGTGGGAAAATTAATGGAGAGTATACTAAAGGAACAATTGGGGGTGTACTTGGAAGAGGTGGGAGGTTTGGATAGTCGGCAACATGGGTTTGTGCCAGGTAGATCATGTCAAACCAATCTTGTGGAGTTCTACGAATGGGTAACATCAGAACTGGACAGGGGAAAGCCTGTGGATATATTATTCTTGGACTTCAGCAAGGCGTTTGACTCTGTCCCCCACAATGGTCTGGTGGAGAAACTGATGGGGTTAGGAGTAGGCCCTTTGATGGTCAGATGGATTGAAAACTGGCTAGCTGGACGCACCCAGAGAGTAGTGGTCTGTGGGGAGCTCTCGAACCCTAGAGAGGTTGGTAGTGGGGTACCGCAGGGCTCGGTCCTGGGTCCGATCCTGTTTAATGCATACATATCAGATATCAGGGAGGGTATAGGATGTGAAATGAGTCTCTTCGCTGATGACTCCAAGATGGGAGCAGTAGTTGAGGGGGAAGAGGGGAGGTTGGCCCTGCAAGGGAACCTAGACACCGTAGAAAGCTGGGCTCACACATGGAAATTAAATTTCAATATCACCAAGTGAAAGGTGTTGCATCTTGGGCGAAGAAACCCTCAACACAGGTACACACTGGGAGGGGAGGTGCTGGAGGCCTCAATGGGGAAAAAGACCTAGAGGTCATGGTGGATGCATGTATGAATAACTCTGAGCAGTGCAGGAGAGTGGCTAGCAAGGCAAACAGGATGTTGGGATGCATCGTAAGGGGATCACCTCTAGGAGGAAGGAAGTGATTCTGCCGCTGTACAATGGACTAGTTAGACTACATCTTGAGTACTGTGTACAGTACTGGAGACCACACTTGAAGAGGGACATAGATCTCCTGGAGAGGGTACAGAGGAGGGCAACTAAGATGATACGAGGGCTAGGGGATTTGACGTATGAGGACAGACTTGAGGAGCTCTGCCTGTTTTCATTGGAGGAGAGGAGAGACAGGGGACATGATTGAGGTCTTCAAGTACCTCAAGGAATAAATAGGGTAAAACATGGAGCGGATCTTTAGACTAAAGCAGGGAGGTATCACCAGAGGGCATGGTTTGAAGTTGGAAGGTGGAAGGGTGGGGGGGGAAGAGGAGGAGGAGGTTTTTCACTGAGAGGGTGGTGGACCCTTGGAATGCACTGCCTGGTGAGCTGATTCAGAGATCCACAGTGGAGGGCTTCAAGAGAGGGTGGGACAGACACAGAAAGTCATTTTATCAGATGATGGCCTGTTCCAGGGTGGTGGGGATGGATGATAGGGGTTTCTGGAACACAAGGGAGGGGAGGGCTTCGGCACCCAACTAGGGATCTGAGGTTTGAGCAGACTCGATAGACCGTAAGGCCTAATCTGCTGGCAAATAGTATGTTAGTAAATGTTAAGGACCCCCACATAGTCAAAACTATCAATAAACATATTGAGCAATTTATTGAAACTAATCTCCAGTCTATCTCCAGACCAGATTTTATATGGGGTGCATTTAAAGCCTTCATTAGGGGAATTTTAATTAGTATAGCTACACAAAGGAAAAAAGTAAAGGAAAGGGAACTAAGTACTTTTCTTGAGCAAATTCGTTCAATGGAATTAAAGTTCTCTCATAGTTTTTCGGAACCCCTTAAGCAAGAACTAACAAAATTAAATGATGCTTATCTGGAGACATTAAGGGAGAAAGCAGAATTTGCCATTCTGAAAACTAAGGCGAATTATTCGGATCAGGGAGAAAAAGCAGGACCACTATTAGCACTCCAGATTAAACAGGAAGTGAGCAGATATATTCTTTCAATCCGCTCCCAATCAGATAGTGCCCTAAAAACATCTTCGATGGAGACAGTATCTGAATTTCAACATTACTATGCAAAGTTATACAACTCCAAGATAAGCCCACTAGCAGAACAGAGTTTAGACAACTATTTAGAGGCACCTAGCTTATCTTTGCTTTCTGAGTCCCAACAGAATCTGCTTGTATCTTCGATATCCTCTGAAGGAATCCTCGGGGTTATTAAAAACTTACCTTCTGACTAGTCACCTGGCCCAGACGACTTCTCGGCCAATTTTTATAAAGTGTTTCAAAAACAGTTACCATTATTAGTTCCCTTATTTCAACATATCTTGTCAGGTGCACCCATTGACCCTACTTTATGGGAGGCTTTAATAGTTCTTATATTGAAGCCGGAAAAGAACTCAGAATTAACCACAAGCTATCGTCCAATATCCCTGATGAATCAGGATGTTAAGATATTATCCAAATTGTTAGCTGATCATATTGCATTAGTTTTGCCTGACCTCATTGGATCCGATCAGGTTGGATTCATGAAGGGTCGTTCCTCGATTGATCATCTTCCAACCCTGTCGCACGTCCTTTTGGCATCCAGGGATTCCTCGTTTCCAGCTGTTTTGGTCTCTCTGGATGCCGAAAAGGTATTCAACAGGGTTGATTGGAATTTTTCATTTCGGGCTCAACGCTTATAAGTTCCCTTTACGTTTTCAGAATTGGGTTAAGGCCCTTTATAGTACCCCTTCAGCTCAGGTGGTGGCTAATGGAGCTGTATCCGAGCTCTTTATGTCACATTCAGGTACCAGACAAGGGTGTCCTTTGTCCCCTTTGCTTTTTAATTTATACTTGGAACCCCTTATTCGCCGAGTACATTCTTCCCCAATGATTCAGGGGATTACTATTCAGGGACATGAAATTAAAGTATCGGCTTATGCCGATGACCTCTTGTTACAATAATCATACCCAAATAAGTCAATCCCCCCCCATGTTATCCATAATAGAAGAATATGCTAAGTTTTTGAATTACAAATTAAATATTGAAAAATCTCTTATCTTTCTGCTTAATTATAAAGTGGTTAAATCCACTATTACAGAAACAGGTCTGTCTTGGGCACCGCATTCTTTAAGATATCTGGGCATTCAAATTTCTAGAAACTTGGCTTCACTTCAAAAACTAAATTTAGATGCCCTAGTAAATACTATAGGTACAGACCTAGATAGATGGGCCAAATTATCTATTTCATTGTGGGGCCAGGTGAATTTAATTAAAATTAATGTTTTTCCCAGGATTTTTTATCCCTTGTATTTACTTAATAACTGGCTACCTTTGACCTGGTTCCGTAAAATTAATGGTTTGATTACAAAATTTATTTGGGCTAATAGGCAACCTAGGATTGCTTTTCATAAGTTAGCGGCCCCCAAGGACATAGGAGGTCTCCGTCTCCCTCAGTTGATATTTTATTATTGGGCGAGTCATGTTGTTAAATATATAAGATGGTTGGAGCATACGGAAGAAATTAATGCTTCTGTTTTTGTTCCTATCTGGCTCAAAATTTAGTTGTCTCTGATTAAAATAAACGGTATATCACCAGCCTTCCTGTTTCATATCAAGCCTTATTCTCTTCCCTCAAGTTTAAAGTCAACTCCCATTGCAACTTCTGTTAGAGTACATACGCAGATATGCACTTTTGTGAAATATAATCATACTTTAGATCTAGCCCAGCCCGTCAGGGGTAATCCAAATTTAAAAATAGAGAAGAAACAGATCACAGTTAAGTGGCTTCCCCAATTGGAAGACGCTAGGCTCTCCCATTTTGTCACGGTGGATAACTCATGGCTTTCAACTACTGATATACTAAACAATCTCAACATTCCTACTAAATCTACTTTTAAAGTTTTTCAGTTAAGACATCTAATAGTGAAAATTTGGTGGGAAGCCTCCCCAAAAGGGAGCTAAAACTTTCCTGGAAGAATTGCCCCTTGTGTACAGCATGGCCTATTCTGTATCTAATACGTATAAGATTTTATATAATTGTAAGTACCCGAACTGTTTTGCATCTAAGGAGTACTGGAGTTCATACTTTCCTACTCTGGAAATAGATTGGACAACTTTATGGTGTATTTGTCATAAAAACATTACTCAGGATAGACTGCGGCTTACACAATTTCACATATTACACAACATATATTATACCCCTCGAAAACTATATAAATATGGGCTTATTGGCTCGCCCACCTGTTCCCATTGTCAGCAGGCAGAGGGCTCCATGTTTCATATATTTTGTACTTGTCCTAAGGCCTCTACTCTCTGGAAGGATATCCAGCAGAAGACGGATCCCTTGTTAGGACTTTCGGATTTTTTTACCCCTGAGGTATGCCTCTTAGGTGATTATACCATTATTTCAGTAACTACCAGGCAATATCATATAGCTCTGATATCCCTATCTGTTAAAAAGGTAATTCTTCATCATTGGAAAGATAATGCTGATATTTCTTATTCAGAATGGCTTAAAGAATTATTAGCCAATCTCAGGATGGAAAAAATGGTGGCAAGTCTTAATAATAAAATGGGCAGATATAAAAAGATATAGGAACCTCTTCACACGTTGTTCACCATTTAATATACTGTGTATTGATGTCTGGTTTAGAATCTGATGATTAATCTGATAAGTTTAGACTGTGCTGAATAGGGAGGAGGGAGGGTGTTAGTATGGGGTGGGGTTTAGGTTTGGGGGACAGTTCCAGTGCATGCAGTGTTGTACTGTTTCTGGTTTCATGTATAATCCAGATTGTTATTACGGGACCTGTTCTCTTTGTCCTAAAAACAATAAACTTTGATTTGAAAAAAAAAAAGAACAGCAGAGGCCAAGCCGTACTAGCATCATTGGTGCAAGAAGGAACAGGACTGGGATCGGCACCACAACAAACCAAAGTAGGACAAAACAAGCCACTGCAGTCCAGAAGCAGTGAATCCAAGGAGGACTAGAAGTGAATCCAGATACCAAGTGCTATGAAGTTGATGGAGTAAGGTCCCAAGGTCACAGAAAATGGCGAACAGCAAGCACAGAGAACATAAGGTGCTGTATCGATGAGGCACAAGGTTCCCACCTCCAAAGGAGAAGACAAACTCACATGGTAGACAGGAAGGGGTGACCAGCAATGTGGAAGTCCAGGAGGCAGTAGAACTGAATGGAGGTAGAGACTGAACCAGCATGCAGAGTCCAAGTCCAAAGCACTAGGAGGCCAAGGCTAAGGTGGGGACAAATACGATGAGTCCATGGAAGTGCAGGATGTAAACTGGTGAGGTAGATTGTGGAAGGTAAATAGAGTACAGGGGTCCTGGTCTGGAAGGGAAGTGGCAACCAGGTCATGAATGCAGAAGGGTGAAATAGTCAATTGCAGAAATATGTTCCCAGTCCTGGTAATTGAGGCAAGAAGACCAGTAGTCGACACCTCCAGGCAAAGGTAGGATGGTGAAATCAAATGGGTACAGTGGTCCCATTCCCAAAGGGAAGTGGCAACCAGGTATTCAGGTAGAGAATGTACAAGTTAAAAGTGGAACGCTGACATAGGACTCCATCCTCAGTAGTCGGAGCGAGATGCCCTCCAGTCAATGCTGCCAGGCAAAGGCAGGATGTCGAGGTCAAAAGATACAGCAGTCCCGCTCCTGAAGGAAAGCGGAAACTGGATATCAGGTAGAGATGAAACAATCATTTGCAGATGCAGGCTCCCATTCCAGGTTTTCGAGGTGAGACGATTGATATTCGATGCTGCCAGGCAATGTAGGAAGATGAAGGCAAATAGAGTAAAGTGGTCCCATTCCTGAAGGGAAGCGACAACCAGATAGTCAGGTAGAGAATGCAGAGGTTTAAACAGTGGATTGCAGATATAGGTTACCAACCCTGGTAGGCAGTGTGAGATGACTGACAGTCGATGCCAGCAGGCAGAGGTAGGAGGCTGAGTGGAGTAGAGCGGTCTCATTCCTGAAGGGAAGCGGTAACCCTGCAGCAGGTAGAGAATGCATAAGTTTGAAACAGTCAAATGGAAACTCAGGCTCCCATCCCTGGTAGTTGAGGTGAGATTACCTTGATCGAGGTTGCTAGGCACAGGTAGGATGTGGTATACACATAGGGTATGACATGGTAGATTGAAGACATGACTCCCATGCCTGGTAGTTGGGGCAAGCAAACCTTCACTCAATGCCTTCAGGCAGATTTAGGGATGGAGGATGTCAGGTTTGTAAGTAGTAGGTAGGAGTGAGTGCAACAGAATCCCATACCCTGTGGACAGGGCAAGCTTAAGTTCGCTCAGTGCCTCAGAAGGTACGAGCTAGGGATGGAGTCCAAACAAACTGCTGGTATGGGCTGATCAAATAAAAGGCAGTTAGCAGCGTAGTCTTAGGTAGGTAAACTGAGGCAGTATGCATGGGAAGGAAGCAAGCCAGAGTAGAAGAATGTGAGTAGGAGTCATCTGGAATGACTCATCTTGGAAAGGGGGAGTTTAGAGTAATCTGGGAATGAGCATACTAGTAGTGATGGAGTACAATGAATGACACAAAGTTATGAGGAGAGCCAAAAATATGGGCCTAGAGGGCACTGCAAGGAGTGTGGAAAGGGAGCAGGTATGAATGTAGCAGGTAACTTGCAAGCTGGGAGGGGAGGAGCACCAGGGGTAGAACAGGGAAACATAAGTCTTGAAGCTGAGCAGTGTATAGGTGCTGGGAGCAACATGGTAAGGGGTGCGACTGCCTGACTAAGGTAGACGTAGCATGGGTCTGAATGGTTGAAGGGGCGAAAATGGAGCTGAACTCTGGTGTGAGGAGTGAAAGGCCCAAAAGAAAAACCAGGAACACACGGGACAAGTAACAGGCGATGGGAGGCAGAGCAGAAGGGAAGGGGGGCATCAGGAGGGAGACAGCAGGGGCAAACAGCAGAGCCAGAGGAACAGAAGGAGGGAAGAAAAAATGCAGGGCAGGTATGGGTTCCATCCATAGTGAGTGGGCATGGCATAGCCATGCCAGGTATAACTAGGACTGGGTGGAATAGATCCAGAGATGTCATGGGGAAGGAGCACAGGTGGAGAGGAGCTTTGAACTACAACAACCTAGCTCCCACATACCAGAAAGGAGGAAAGCACTGGACGATAGTAGTGGACATACATCTGTGGAACAGGAAAATAAGTAGCGGGCCAGGGCAAGGCCACAAGGAGGCGCCAAGAAGACAACAACCCTGTGGTCACAAGCACAGGAGCAATTCCAGGGGTAAGGGGCAGACCAGATTGTGATAAGAATGATAACATGCAGAGGAACAGAGAGCAAACGGTCCATGGAAAACAGCAACAGTCAAAGAGAAATAAAAAAAAAAAAATGACAGACGCTGTACTCAGCGAAGGAAGGTTGACAGGCAGATAGGGCAGGAAATGGAGGCAAGCATTTTTTTTTTTTGTAACTGCTATTGAAAAATAATACTTGATTTCAGAGGGTGAAAGCATTCTTATCCATGGCACTTGAGAGGATGAAAATATCAAGTAACTTCATATGGCTGGATCGCAGTGTTTATACCTGATCCTGCTGAAAAACTGATAATCAACATTGATGATGCTGTGGGAACAACTGCTATGCAAACATTTTCTCCAAGAGCAGATTGGTAACATCTGAGGGTGACAATGAGGGTTGCTGGAGGAGAGTAAAGCAACTCCCAATAGGGGAGGGGGTTAAAAACGCCTTCGAAGACTAGTGTGACTCAGGATTAAATTGTGACCATGAATTGGCAGTCGCAGTAAGTACAGTTCAATGTTAGAGTATGGGGTAGCAGAGAACACAAACATCGGCACAGAGAAAAAAAGACAGGACTACACAAAAAGGATGAACACCAGTATAAATACCTTAGCTCAGCAGTCGCTGGCAGCGCAGGCAGTCCCCAGTGCATGTCCCCAGCAGAGAAACTGCAACTCCCCAGCTGGCCACACAAGTATGTGGCCCAAAAAGCAGCAGCCAAGGAGAAAGTTAGGAGACACCAGCCCAAGCTGCTCCAAGAGGAGCTAGGAAAGTGATGGGAAGCCCACCAGGGAAATGAGGCAGGGATCCAGAGATGCTGTGAAATGGCCACAACAGACAACGATGGGTGAGAAAGCAGCAGGGCTTGGAGGTGCATTGGTAAGGGAGTGTGGACGAGAAAGGGGGAGGCCACCACAGCAGGCTAAGGCGGCATGCAAAATGGAGAAGCCAGGGGAGGACAAGACCAGGAATGGGGAGGCGGCCAAGAGGCAGCAGAACAGGAAAATAGGAGAAGAGAAAAATAAAATGCAAATGGGAGGGACATGAAAGGAACGGGCAGGATGTGGAAGGAATACACACATGAGCACTGAAGCAAAAGGTAAAAGCAGGCAGGGGGTAGAGAAATCAGAGAATGCTCAGCCCATGAGCCACACAGGACCTTAGGCGCTGTAAGGATTGTCAACATGCTTGTTTCACAATGTGCTAAATATAGATTTGCCGTGGGATGCTGGCCTTTGTAGGTGATATGGGAGGAGCTATTCCCCCACATTGAACCTCGTACTATAGCCCTCCGTTATTAAAGAGAAATGTATATATTTTAAATTTCTGATACAGTTAAAACATGAACTGACTTCATGGCCGTGAATGGGAATGTGAAGAGGTATGAAAATCTTCAATTCTTTATACTATGTAAAACAATGAACTGCAACAAATACTGCTGCTTTAACAAATATTTATTTATTTATTGAATTTTGATGACTGGGTAGGCCCACTGAGCCCTGAAGGTCCCTTTTTCAGGGGCAACCCGGGAGACAGAAACAATACTATACAGTCAGGTAGTACAGGGTGCAGAGAAAGTAGACATGAAATTCAAGGTTACAATAAAGGCAATATTTCAATATACTGAACATAAGTGCAACAATTGAGGGAGTTGAGGCATGCTTTTGGAGTCATTTTGGCTGAGAAAAATGAGAGGGATTGGTGTTGAATGTGGGACCAGGGGTGACTATCCAATACCCTGATAATGGCACGAGCTTGCCCCAAGCAGGTGGGACTTGAACCTTGTGTGAAAGCTTAACAGCGATGGGGCTTTCTGTACTAAAGGTGGGAGAGTGTTCCACAGCTTAGGGGCAGTGTGAGTGAAGGATTTGCCTCCCATGTTAGTCTTGACTCTGGGGACTGTTAGTAGGACCGACTGGTGGTCCTGAGTATACGAGGGTTAGACTTAGGAATGATTATTCTTGTAAGGCTAGGTGGGGTATCCGGGTGCTGCAGCTTGTAAGCAAGGCAGAGCAGGGGGTACTGAAGATGAGCCTCAAAGGAAGGCCATTGAAGCTGGGCCAGCGAGACGCAGGGGTGGCTTCTTGGGTCACTCAGCGTTGCAAACCTCGCCACCTTGTTGTACAAGACCTGAAGCCTGTCAACCTCATACTTTGACATACCCTGAGTTATAGGGGCAGCATACATTAATGTAGGAAGGAGGACACTGGAGGCAATTGCTTGCCTTGCCTCTGGGATAAGTTATTTTTTTAGCCGGTACAAGGTGCCAAGTTTGCCGTGGATAGACTAGTTACCTGGTCTACTTGAGACTTATAAGTGAGACCTTGGTCGATAGCCCAAGGTATTTTATGTTGTCTACAATGTCTATACTCTTTCCAGCAAGGGAAGTTAGTTGTAAGGAATTGGTCTTGTCCTGGCCAAAGGCTCTAGGGCCAAACAGCAAGGCTTTTGTTTTTGCTGCATTTAGGACCATTCTGATAGATGTAAGCCAGGCCTCAAGTGTATATAAGTCCCCTCGGAAGAGAGGGCCCAGGTCCTGGAGGGTAGACATGATGACTGTATCATCAGCGTATTGCACAACTGAGCTGTCCCCACATTGATGGTTGAGGCCATTTGTGAAGAGAGAGAACAGGAGGGGGCCGAGAATTGAGCCCTGAGGCACCCCCTCCTTGATGGGAAGAGGGTCAGATAGCGTTCCCTTTCAAATGACCCTCTGGAAGAGGCCTGATAGGTAGCTCTTGAATCAGTTTAGGGCCTGGGCATCAAGACCTATGCTGTGAAGCTTAGTTAGAAGAAGGCTGTGGTCCACAAGGTCAAACACCTTGGACAGATCTATAAAGATTGCACCTGTCGACATGCCTACGTCCAATGGCCTGAATATGTCCACTGTGAGATTGATGAGTGCCGTATCTGTCCCATGGTTTGCCCAAAAGCCATTCCTTGAGGGGGCTAGAAGTTGGTGGAGCTCAAGGTAGTCTCTCAGTTGCCCGTACACTAGCCTTTCTTGCAGTTTAGCAAGGGTACATAACAGGGAGATGGGCCTATAATTGCCAATTTGTTCACTTGAACCACCCTTGTGAATGGGTACCACATTGGCCACCTTCCACTGGTGCGGAATGTAACCTTCAAGTAGAGACCTGTTGATGATCCAGTTCAGAGGTTTGGCAAGGGACTGGGCACCTTCCTTGAGTAACCTTGGGCTAATTCCATCAGGGCCTCCAGAGCCTTTGTTTTTGAAGGCTTTAAGTAACTAAAGGACCTCACTCACCTTGACTAATCTTAGATGAAATTGGGGTCTTTTCAGACTGGGGAGTATGTCAGAGATCTATAAAGGCATAGATGGGGGCAGCCCTAACTTGTAATCATCGAGGTTGGTGAAGTGGTGGTTGATTGCTGAGGCTATTTGGTGGCAGTCGCTGACGCGCTGTCCTTGTACCTCTATTGGACCTAGTGCCTCCTTGGAATTGCCCTTAAGCAGTTTGTTGATGTGTGACCAGAAAAGCTTGGGGTGATAAATAGAAAGAAAGACAGACAGACAGACAGACACAAAGAGAACATGGGATCACCAGTTCACTGCTGCAACTGAAGCCAGCAGCAGCACTCCATCTGTGGCTGCAGATACCAAGAAAGTCCTATTGTTCTCATACAAAGAACATGGGTGAATGGCTACTCTCGCCAAGCTGGATATCTTGGATTTTGGTGTTCTCAGAAAATGTATTTCTAGGCATTTGTTTAAATAAAAAAACCACCAGAATCTAGCTAAATTACTCCCATTTAGCTAGGTTCAGGTGTTTGTTTTTATTGAATTACCTACTTTTTTTTGTATTTTAAATGTTTTTTAGTTCTAAGGGGGAAAACTAGATGGTGTTTCTAACAGCACAAAAAAAATTGTGCTGTGATAAGGAAGTGGTGAGAAACCAAAAACGGTCTTGTGGCTCAGACTTTTTGTGCTGTATGAGAACGTTATCCCAAAAACCCTACTGAACAAGCTCTGAACAAACAAAAAAAAACACCCCAAAACTTTAAATCCTTATAACTCTGGACCCGTTTAATGTTTTTTTATGAAACCTTCCAAAGGCATTACCTTGGTACAGCATACTTCTTCCCTAAAAGTTTCAGGAAAAAAATGTCATTCCATGTAGGCTGTTCATGAGAGCAAATCCAAATCCAATGTTATGCATAGGGAAAAAAAACTGACGTCTACAGGAAAATGACACATGCAGATCTCAGAAACTGCACAAGCTGCCATGACAAAACCTTCCACAGGTTTAAGCTGTGCCCCTAGACAACACATGCAACATTTCAACTAATTTCGACAAATGCTGCCAAGGCTATTAAGGTGCAACGTTAGGGGTTTAACATAAAACCTCTCACTCAACCCTAACCATAGGGACACTGCCATGCCCTTATACTATACCGATAACACTTGTGCCATAGCTCACCTGTAATTAAGGATCAGCAGTCTGTTTAATTTTAATCCAAATTTCTGCACCTTAGTAACTATGGTACCATTTAACAAAACTGTGTCAAATTTTGCATGGGTAATCCAAATTGCGAGTTCTCAAGATTTGTGAAGCCTTGTTATGAACACTCATCTTGATTTTGAGATCCAGAACTTCTAAAAGCATTTAAGCTTCTACAGCCGCCGCCCGAGACCACCGCACCGGACTATCCCTGCCTGCAAGGGACTCCTGACCATCAGCCGTAGGACGAGTGGCCACCGGGCAGTCGGCGCTTCTACAGCCGCCACCCGAGACCACCGCACCGGACTCTCCCTGCCTGCAAGGGACTCCTGACCATCGGCCATAGGATTTGTGCTGCCACCGGGCGGTCGGGCACTTCCCTGCCGCTGCCCGAGACCACTGAACTGGACTCTCCCTGCTCTGCAGCATGGTACGGCAAAGCCGCAGCCTATCGGAGCGTGAGCGCCATTCCTAGGCGGACTCCGATTGGCTTGCCCTTCCACCCTTTATTTTGAACTGAACTCTTGCAAAAAAAGAGCTGTTCTCTTGCTTTCTGGGGAAAACTGTAAATTGTTAAAGTGTTAGACTGGATGTAAGATGCCTAATTGTGTGTAATCCATTGCCAGAACTGTTAAAGGAGGGTACAATTTAAGCCATTACAGCCCTTCCTTTGAAAAAGAGCAGACGCCAGCTAGACATAGGGGCGCCCAGGAAATCACTCCTATTGTCCTGCAAATTTAGCTCTGCATCACCTCTGGTCTGCCCGCCCTCAGCCGACTGGGACTAGTACTAATAGTTCCTCCTTCTGTCTCCCCTAGGGACTCCTGACCGTCGGCCGTAGGACGAGCGGCCACCGGGCGGTCGGCGCTTCTACAGCCGCCACCCGAGACCACCGCACCGGACTCTCCCTGCCTGCAAGGTACGGCAAAGCCGCAAATTTTCGCCCACCTGCCCATCCTCCTCTCCGAGCATTATTTTTATAGCCCACTAGCCCCGCCCACAGCCTTCCATTGGTCTGGCCCATACTGAACAGGCATTTTTTTCCTGCCTTTAGTGAAAGAAATACATCTCTTGCATTCGAGATACACTCCATCTTTCCCCTCCTCTCAGTAAAGATCCAATTAATTAAACGTGGCATTGAGGCGTGTTACTGCTAGGACTATACCCAACTGATTTCATCGAATACTGACTACCAAGATCTTGCTGCAGTAGCACCTTTTGCATAAAATTTGAGGGCTTAAGAGATACTGGTTGGCAGTTCCCGTGGTGGTATACCTCACTTTGTGTAAAACAAACATGGGTAGTATCATCTTGCTTTGCCTACTAGCTAACATCTTTCTGCTACGTAATATAAATGAACTCCCTGACAGATCCGATTTCATTATAGAGACATGTCCTGCGCCACCGGTCCCCACACATAATAAATATATGTATTTAATATGCTGCCCTTGTCTGTCCCTGATTCACTTGAAGTATTTTGTTACTACCAATAGTGGTACAGCAATCTACTCTGCTATGACTGTCTCCAAACCTCAGGCACCCAAACAATGCACAGGTTGTTACTACCCTGCTTGGATCCTAAGCTACGTATCTATAGGGCAAAGCAAGAGGTCGACTCGATCCCTGGATCCAGGCGTTCTAGCCTGTAGCAAACGCAGAAAGACCCGTGCTTTTAAAAATCTCCTTGTCTATCTGAGAAGAATTCTCCTCCTTCTACTACTGTGCTCAGGAGACATCGAACTTAATCCTGGCCCCACAAGGTTGCTCTCATCACCGTCCGAAATTACTACTCTGAAAGGAATCAGTTTCCTGCATGCCAATATCTGCAGCCTTCTAAAGAAGTTGAAATCTGTCCAGACCTGGATTATTCACACCGCTCCAGATATTTTTGTTTTCTCTGAATCCTGGCTTCGGGCATCCACGCCGGACAGCGAGGTCAACATCCCAAATTATCTACTCTTCAGAGCAGACAGGAAGACTGGGGGGGGGTAGCCATTTATGTTAAAAACAAATTCACAGTATCTGTATTAGATGCTACCTCCATTGCTGGAGGATTTGAATGCCTGTCCCTCAGAATTGAACCATCTCACTCGGTGGCTTTCCACATAATTGGCTGCTATAGACCTCCTGCAGCAGGACCACAGCTCTTGACTCATCTGTCATCACAAATGGACACAATACCCATGGAGACAATCCTATTAGGTGACCTAAACTATGACTGGCTAACTAACGGATCCCTACCCCTAAAATGATTCTGTGACTCACATGGGTTCACCCAACTTATAACTGAACCAACTCGCATCAATAAAAAAAATCCAATGAGGAGCACCCTCTTGGATGTGCTTCTTGTCAACAAACCTCAATACTTTTCACATGCCAGTATCCTCCCAGCTGATGTTAGTGACCACTGCATAATAGTTGGCATCAGAACCATCACCAAACCACTATCCACATCAAAGTTCTCTACCAAAAAATCCAAACGGAACTTTGACCCTATGGCTTACTTCAATGATCTAAAAAACTCCTTGCTCTGGTAGAATTTCTACCTAGCTAAATCAGTGAGTGATGCCTATGATGTTTTGCACGAAATCATAGCCAGTGCCCTTAATACCCATGCTCCTTTGATCAAAGCTCGAATAAAAACCAGGACCTGCCGTTGGTTTTCACCAGACCTGAAGAAAGTCTTACTCAAAAGAGACCAGCTATGGAAAAAGGCCCGAAAATCACATGCTGATGCTGACTGGTGTCTCTTTAGGTCAGCTAGGAATGCCTGCATGAAAATGAGCAGGGAAACTAAGGCCATTTATTACCAAAATGAATTGTTCTCTGCATCCACCAACCCTACCAAATTCTGGTCCACTATAAAGGAACTGTCTGGACACTCACCAGGTAGTGTGCTACCATCCAAAATTACGATTGACAATGTCACTGTCACCGACAGATCTGAAATTCTCCAAGCTTTCAATAATCATTTTGCCACAGCAGGCATGGCATTCGATAATGCACCAGTAAGCAGTCTTCTTCCTCTGCTCAAAGCCCAGCCACCCGAACCAAGTAACAACAGTATGACTTTCTCCTTTTCCTCAATCAACATAAAAGAAGTTGAAGACCTGCTGCTACGGCTAGACACCAGGAAAAGTGCAGGAGCCGACTCATTCGACCCATACTTTCTGAAAATAGCTTATCACATACTTGCCGCACCTATTTTGCACTTATTCAATCTGTCCCTACCCCAAGGCTCTCTCCCCATGGAATGGAAAACTGCTCATGTTATTCCTCTTTTTAAAGCAGGGGACCCAAGTGACATGAACAACTATAGGCCAATCTCCCTACTACCTATACTTTCGAAAATGCTGGAAAAAATTGTGGATACACAGTTGAGATCATTCCTAGACAACTTTGCATTGCTTAACCCCATGCAGTCCGGATTTAGAGCTAAGCACAGCACTATTACGGCACTGGCCAAAGTCACTAATGACTGGCAACGGGACCTCGACAAGAAAAAATTTGTTTGTGTAGTGTTTCTAGATCTCAGCAAGGCATTCAATACCGTCGACCACTGCCTACTTCTCTCCACTCTAAATACCATAGGTTTGGACTCAATCTCACTGGATTGGTTCCAGGACTACCTCACTGATAGGCAGCAACAAATCAAGGCTGAAGGAGAGCTTTCTCCACTCAAACCAATAAAAAGAGGAGTCCCTCAGGGATCCATATTGGGCCCCCTACTGTTCACTATCTACATTAACAACCTGAACTTAGGAATCAAGAAAGCCAATATCCACTTGTTTGCTGATGATATAGTGCTCTACCTAAGTCATGACTCTCCTGGAGCCGCATGCTCAGAACTTCAAGCCGAATTAAATATGCTGCAGAACCAGCTCATCAACAAAAAGTTATTGTTAAATGCAAAAAAAACCAAGGCCATGCTGCTTTCACCATCCAGCTCTGGGGCCAAATCCGCACCAGCTGGTACAGTTCCTCCTATAACCACCCTACTAGGTGAAAAACTTGAGTTCGTAACTAAATTCAAATACCTGGGTATATGGCTGGATAACAAACTCTCCTTTATGGAGCACACAGAAGAATTGGTGAAAAAGCTAAGGCAGAGGCTTGGCCTCTTTTACAGAATTAAACATCTCCTGACAGCAGCCGCAAAAAGACAGCTTGTTCATTCTACATTCCTTTCATTAATCGATTACGCTGACATCATCTATGGCCAATGCTCTGTCTCACACCTTGCAAAACTGGATGTACTGTATCACAGAGCATTAAGATTCATAACTGGCCTCCCATCCTCCACACACCACTGCTCGTTATACGCTGCAGTAGGGTGGCCTTCTCTACAATACAGACGGCATAGAAATGCAGCTCTCTGGATACTTCGAGCACTCACCAACAAACTCCCTGACTACATTGTTGCCTGCCTCCCCTTGTGTCCGCCAAGCAGCTATGCCATAAGAAGCCACTCACTAACTTCCCTAAAAATTCCCAGGATCAGTAACCACTTTGGTAGGGCAGCTATAAGCCATGCTTTGCCCACAGTCTGGAAAAGGATACAAGGTTCACTGAAACTTAGCTCTCCTGTCAGTATTGCTGTGTTTAGGACCCTTTATGACAAAACATTTGTCAAAATCTGTAAATGTTTCCATAGTACCTAGCAGTCCTGATGGTGGTTCCCGATCTAGCCTCACCATATGCAGCTACGAACCTAACCCCTCTCTTCCCTACATAAATCTGTTCAGCAGTCAGCTGCCATGCTGGCCATTGGAACCATGGGCATTTTTTTTTCCTCTCTCTAATCCCTTATGCCACTCAAATAGTTGAGACAGTTTTCATCATGGGCCCTTCTGAAGCCTTGGTCACCTCCCATGCACTGAACCGATTTCTGGGGGCTGTAATGTTATTAATTTGTACCTTTCTATAGAGCCATGGATAAATGTGCAACTCTAAACTCTATGTCTTTGAAGGTTGTATATACCACAATAATGTCATGTGATCCCATGTGAATACTTGGAAGGTATTTATTGCACCTACCACCTGTTTGTAAGTTTGTTTTTTACATTGTATACTTCACCTTTAATCTATGTGTGTATAACTGTCATTTGACAACAGCAGGTCCACCTTGTAAATGAGCTTGCTCAACGGTGATCGCCTGGATAAATAAAGATTTGATTTGATTTAAAAATGCACTTTTTGACCATTTATTTATTAGCAAGTACAGCAAAGAAGGTTTGGAACTTTGTTCCAAAACTTTCAGGGTAAAAGGCGCTTAGCCCAATAGTGTGCCTTTTGTAGGTTCCATGTAAAAACAACAGTCAGTTCTAGAGTTATATGGTTTTGAAATTTAGCTTTTGAACATGTTAATTAGGGATTTTGAGTTAACCCCCTGATACGAAAGAAGAATTCTTTTGCAGCTATTTTTGTTTCATGAGAAAAAATGTTTTTTGGTCATGAGAAACATTGTTTTTGCTCATGAGCATCTTGTTTTGTTTTTGTAAAAAAAATTTAGCAGAACAGATAAAAATGATGTATTTTTGAAAAACAAACATCTGAACCTAGGTAAATGGGATCTGCTTACCTAGTTTCTTGTGTTTGTTTTTCAAAAAAATGCCTGAGAAATATATTTTCTGTGCAACCAAAAAATCTTGAGTGCCCAGCTTAGCAAAGGTCCAATTTTATGGTCATGAGCCAAGACTTTTTTGATCGCCCATAAAATGCAGCCAAAGAGTTTTTGGTTCACACATAAAAATGAGTGGAATTCCCTGCCTATTCACACTATAAGACCATGACACCCCCCCCCCCCACACACTCATTACAGTTGGCAGTTTCTCATATAGCCACCAGTTTATTGCATATACTAGCTACAGTACAAGGGTCCAGTTAGACAAGTATACTAGGCTGTGTTTTTTTTTTTTTTTATAAAGTGTCCTCCATCTTCCTCCCTCCGCCAATATCACAAACTGTTTATCTGGGGTCTGGCTGGGAAAAGGATGCTAGGCTCTCTTTTTGGTTCACACATAAAAGATATACAGTAACTCCTTGATGGGTTGGCATTGCAGCGGAAGGCCTGTGCACCATGCTGTATGTGTTATCAGAGACCAGGGTTTGAGAGCGCAAAGGACTTGGGGAACAATCGAATTATAGGGAACCAGGATTTGACTTTTTGTATGAGACTCGCATAATTTTAAATTACTGGTAGTGGGAGTGCAGACTGCTGCAGATGCCAGCTGCTAGCAAATGATACAAGAGCAGAGGTAGAGCTGCCATGAGGTAGTGGGCAGCATGGCCTACAGTTGGGCACTAAAGTTGGTGACTGAGAGCTGGCCATGGTTGGTGTCATGAGGTTGGTGAGCTGAGCACTGCAGCTGCATTTGAGAGTATTAGGCCTAAACAGGCCAAGGCCAGCAGCTGGCCAGGCAGCTGCCAGCAGCTGGAGCAGATACCAGCCAAAGTTGGTGCTCACCTCATATCACTCAGAGTTGTTGTTGAGGTAGAGTGGGAGTGTACTGTAACCAAGGCAAGCATTTGGAGCAGCCAAGATGAGCAACTTGGGGACTTGGGAGCAGTGAGTTAGATTTAGGGGGGAAAGCAGTCTGTGGCTGGGCATGTGAAATCAGCCAGTGGCAATGCATCTTTCCTATGACCCATTCCCTATGGTAAAAAAAGGAATAACATTTATTGTGCCTGCAGCCTAGGTTGTAAACAAAAGTTTCAACACATTTGAGAAAGGGTATCTTATTTGTCTTGTCGGATACCTGACTCTAGGCAAAGTGAGAAGGCTAGATATTATTAAAGGAAGGGGAGAGGGTGGAGGGGGCAGTACTTCTCTTATTTGTCCCCCTACCAACAAAATAAACAGCTCAGAAAACAGCACTGATGTGGGTTGCTGGAAGCTGAATGGACATCGGGTGGTAAAAAGAAAAGGCCTTGCCAAGTAGGGAAACATGCCATCATTTTTTTAGCAACAGCAAAACGAAAGGGCTGAGACCTGAAAAAATCCTACACCAACACACAAACAGGTCGGGTGGGGGCTGGCATACTAGTTGAATTTTCCAGATGACTGTACATATTTTTATTTATTTGTCCTTACTAACAGTATCTACCCAGACTACC
Source organism: Neoceratodus forsteri (assembly GCA_016271365.2). Lineage (NCBI taxonomy): Eukaryota > Metazoa > Chordata > Ceratodontiformes > Ceratodontidae > Neoceratodus > Neoceratodus forsteri. Next base: position 813,242,044 of record CM028129.1, on the reverse strand, counting down.
CTGGCAAAGTGAGCAGTGGTCGGAGGTCATCGCTGGTCAGCAGCTGGGTGGTAAAAAGCACAGGTCAAACAGGGAAACATAATTTAGAAGTCACATGCACCATTGTACACTGCTCTACTGAGATGTTTGCACTAGAGTTGCTCAGATTTTGTGCATTCCTTTGGAACCACATCAGATTTTGGAACTTCTGAATTTGGAATATGACTCCAACCATACAGAGTGCCAGGCTGCCACCAGAGTCTGTCTCCCTCCCACCTCCCCTTACTTTCTATGTGCAGAGTCACTGGAGTAGAAAGTGAGGCAGCAGTTCAGGTCATCGGTGGCATGAGGATGTTGATGTGGATGAAGTCTCCAATGTTGAGACTGGCACCCCTAGCCTCACTCCCTGTCCACTCTGAACATAAGACCTCCCCTTCACTTAAGTAGTAGGCAGTTTAATAGCAACAGCAGCTGCCAGCCCATCTGAGTTAGACCAACTGTGTAGCAGGCTAGTAGCATGCATTTTAAAAGGCACCTGACAAAGCCTGCTCCTAGGGCTTTGCTTAGGTTGCCCACCCTACCTCCTAGGTAACTCAGGGAAAACAACAACTGAGTGGAGGACTGGGAGTTGGGCTTGAAATAGTGTGGCAGTGGGAGAGCAAATGGGCTGAGGGAGTAGATAAAATACTATAGTTTAAAGAAATGGGTCATGGATGGTCGAGGGAGGGGGATGGGGAAAAGACAGTGCAGGTGTGGGTCATGTGGACTTATGATACTGAAAGTCTGAGCTGGAAGTGGAAGGATGGAGTTGGTTAGTCTCAAGATACTCATTGGCATACTACTGGCCTACAACACAGTTGGTCTAACTTGGATGGACCGGCTGCTGCTGCTATTAAATAGCCTACCATTTAAATGAAGATGGATCTTCAGACTAGGTGGGCCAGAGGCAAAAGGTGCCAGCACTCTGGGGGGATTGAGTTGGAGTGTTTGTAAGTGAAAGACTTGATGCGGGAAACTGAGGAGGAGGAGGTTGCGGTTATTTGATGTCAGGAGTGAGAGACTGAAGCAGAGAGATGTAGGACTGCCACAGCCACTACATTTGCATGATGAGCCAGGCGTCATCCACAACTGGATCCCAGCAACCACAGTTAAGGGGGAGGTACTGTAGAGGGGCCTCACTACATTCAGATGCAGAATCGGATTTCGATTCTGCATCTGGAACTGTTTTACAGAGTTCAGATTTTTGGCCATGAATATCTAAACTCTGAATTCCAAATAAAGGCTTGGAATCCAAGGATTTCGAATTTGCCATCTGAATTCAAAGAAACCCTAGTTTGCATGTGACAAAAACAAGGAAATATACTGGAAAAAAAAACACACCCAAACCCTGCTGAGTTGGGGTGGCAGGGTGCTGTTGAGCTTGCTGGAAACAGGGCCATGGGGCCGGATGGCAAGTAACCTACTGTATACCCCAGTGAGTCAAACAAAAAAAACTGAGCCCACACCATTGAAAATAGTCCTTTTATTAGTCTTGTAGTGCAAAAAAGCCAGTCTGATGGGGAGCTGTACTCTTGCTTGCTGCTTTGTTTAATTCTTCTCTCAGAAGCTATCCTCTTCGCTTGCTCAATTTTCCAACTAGCAACTTTAGTTTTCTTTTTAAATTGCTATTGTCCTTCCTGATGGCGGTGGGGGGTGCAAGGACTATTACATATACTCTAACCGTCAAACAGCAACACAAAACTTGAGAGAACGCATTAAGAAACTGAATGGCAAAGAAAAAAAAATTTTGAAAGAGTGCAATAATACCTGCCTGATAGGAGGTTCTCTGGTAACTTCTTTTTCTTGTGGTGTTTTGCTTCCTCTGAGCACAACTTGCTCCCTTTTCCAACCAGTAATGGGTGTTTACTCACCTGGTAGAGGTGATTGTGTTGGTTGGCATCCATGGCACTCCAGACATTACCTCAGGGTTATAGACCACCTGATAGGCTAGTGATGCACTGACTCAGATCAAATTTCTAGCATATCCAGGTCCCAGAAACCCCTGCTCTCCAGTTCAAATCTTCCACAGCTGAAATTAAGGTCGGTTAGTACAAGAGAAAGAACTACAATCTAGGAACAGGCAATTATGACAACATGAAGGAGATGGATGAAGCCAAAGAAGAATGCGGACCACGACGTAGTATCAAAGGCCCGTGGGACGGTTTTTATTCCTTCCTATTATTTACAGTCTAAGCTTGGTCCTGGAGATCTGACTGGAAGAATAACTTTGATTGCAGTATTAGCTGTTTGTCCCTGTAGGGCCTGCCATGGATGAGATCCCCTTATTCCAGTTCCGATCACTCTGGGCACTCTGAAGGGAGGGCCTTGGAGTGCCATGGATGCCAACCAACACAATCACCTTTACCAGGTGAGTAAACACCCATTGTGATTGGTTGGTATCCATGGCACTCCAGACATTACCTCATGGGTAGATAAGAAGCAATGAAGTACCCAAGGGAGGGGAAAACAGAGTGAGCTAAGAGTGAGTGGTAGAGGAGGCTGCCATCAGGACCTGAGTGGCGAAAGTGGGCCGAATGGCCTGTAGCTGTTCTAGCCTGTAGTGCCTGGTGAAGGTGTGGAGGGAGCTCCACATGGCTGCCCTGCAAATGTCCTCGGAGGATACGCTAGCTCTTTCCGCCCAGGAGGTGGCGATTGCTCTGGTGGAGTGAGCCTTGATCCCCTGTGGGGGGTCATCTGGTTAGCTATTTAGGCGTTCTGGATAACTCTCCTCAACCAGCCGGCAATGGTGGTCTTGGAGGCGGCTCTTCCCTGTCTCTGTCCCTTCGAGATGACGAATAGTCTCTCTGTCTTGTGGATGGGACGGGTTCTGTCCAAGTACACAGAGAGGGCGGATCCAATGTCAAGATAATGTGGGACCATGCTGGAGCCCTGCTGGGACCCTTCCGGGAAGGTGGGGAGTTCGATGGGTTGTTCTCTGTGAAAGCCAGTGGATACCTTTGGCTGGAAGGCTGGTACCATTCTCAGGCGGACCCCTAATGGGGTGAACACCGTATAAGATTCCGTGCAGGATAGGGCCCCAAGTTCCCCGATCCTCCTAGCTGAACAGATTGCCACTAAGAAGCATGTCTTGAGGCCGATCCAGAACAGGTCCACCTGGAGGAGGGGTTCGTAAGGGGCGGATTTGAGGGACTCTAGGACTAGCGGTAGGTCCAATGGGGCGACGGTCAGCCGAGTCCTCGGGTGGAGGATCTCCACTGCCCTTAGAAAGCGGGTGGTGTCGGGGTGGTCTCGCGGGGTGTATCCCCCGATGAGACCTGTGGCCGCCTCTATGGCTGCTAATTGCACCCTGAGGGAGGACAGTGCTAATCCCTTGTCTACTCCCTGTTGGAGGAACAGTAGGACGTTGGCCATGTCGGTCTGCTCGGGAACTCTGCCCCGCTCCCGGCACCACCGGGAGAATATGGACCATTGTCTCCCATATGTGGAGGTGGTGGAAGACCATCTGGACTGGAGTAGGGTGTTGATGACAGAATCATGGTACCCCGCCGCCCTGAGTCTCTTCCTTTCAGGATCCAGGCCGTGAGCTTGAGGGTCCGCGGGGTCGGGTGGAGCACTGGCCCTTGTGAGAGCATGTCTGGCCGGTACGGTATCCTGAAGCTGGCAAGTGACATCTCTCAGACCGTTGCGAACCACGACCTGCGTGGCCAGTAGGGGGCCACCAGGATAATGGTGTGTTGTGATTCCCATATCTTGAATTGAGAACCTGAGGGATCAGTGGGAGTGGAGGGAAGCCGTAGGCATGGCTCCGTCTCCAAGGTTGTAGAGGGCGCACGCTCCCGGGATAAGTTGTCCCTGAACCGTGAATAGTAATCTCTGACCTGAGCATTCTCCCATGTTGCCATGAGGTCTATGGTCACGGTTCCCCAAGTCGCTTGGATCATCTGGAACAGGTCCGGATGTAACCGCCATTCTCCCGGGTGTACCTGTTGGCTGCTGAGCAAATCCGAGCGGACGTTCAGCCTTCCTGCTAGATGAACCATGGTCAGGTGTCTGAGGTTGGCTTGGACCCAGTCGAGGACTGCCGTTGCCTCCCTCAGCATAGCTCTGCTCCTGGTCCCACCTTGCTTTACTATGTAGGCCACCATGACCCGATTGTCGGATCGGATTAGGACTGATTGCCCCTGCACCAGATGTTTGAATGCTTTCAGGGCATGAAACACGGCTCTCATCTCCAGTATGTTGATAGAGAGCTGTGACTCTGCAGGTGACCACAGGCCTTGTGCAGTTGTGTCTCCCAGGCAGGCTCCCCAGCCGGAGAGACTCGCATCCATTTCTATGGTGATCCAGTGAGGTGCCTTTAGGGGGACCCCCTTGGACAAGTCTCTCCACCCGTCCACCAAACCTAGGAGAGTCTCACCGCCTTGGGTAGTAGTACCACCATCTGGAGGTTGAGTTCAGTCGGTGCCCCCCGAGTCAGCGCGTAAGTTTGGAGTGGGCGCATGCACCACCTGGCCCAGGGCACAAGGTCTATGCATGAGGCCATGCAGCCCAGTAACTGGGCTATCTTTCCCATCGTCGTGCTGCGTTGGGCCTTCATCTGACAGGCTAGGTCACTCAGGTTGTGAATTCTCGAGGTGGATAGTTTTGCCCACCCCTGGACTGAGTTGATGAGTGCTCCCAGATGCTCGATCTGCTGGGTGGGGATGAGGTGGCTCTTCTCTTGGTTTACCACCCAGCCATGGTCCTCGAGTGCCTGTAGGGCAGATTCTGTGTGTATCCGTGCTTGACATTCGAACTGGGCCCGTATGAGCCAGTCGTCCAGGTATGGGATGATGTCCAGCCCCCATTCCCTGAGTCTTGCCACCAAGGTTATGGAGACCTTGGTGAAGACTCTTGGAGCTGAGGAGAGGCCGAACGGTAAGGCCTGGTACTGGAAGTGGTGGCCTAGGATGTGGAAGCGTAAGAATTGTCTGTGCTTCCGAATGATGGGAATATGGAGGTAGGCGTCCTTGAGGTCTATGGACGTCAGGAAGTCGCCTCCCTGAATGCATCGGAGGGTGGACCGGATGGTTTCCATCTTAAAATGGTGGGAAACCACATGGCAGTTTAGGTGTTTGAGGTCCAGGATAGGCCGGAGCTCCCCCAATTTCTTGGGTACTAGGAAGAAGATTGAGTACACCCCTTGATTCTGTTCCGGCACCGGTACGGGTTGGATGGCCTTGTTCCGAACCAGTTCCGACAGGATCTGTTGGACCTGGTGTGGGGATGCCCTTCTCCTGGTTATGGGGGAGGAGACGAACCTGTGGGGAATGTGGGCATGGGATAACTCTATAGAGTAACCCTTGGTCACCACGTCTTGGACCCACCTGTCCGCTGTTGTGCGGAGCCAACGGTGGGTGAATAGAGTTAGCCTTTGTCCCACAGGTGGGTAGGGGTCCCGGCCTTGGGGTGCCAGGCTGGGGTAGTCACTGTTGTTTACCCCTGTAGCCTCTACCTCGTCCTCCAAATCTCTGACCTTGGTTTCTGGAGGAGAAGGACTGATAGTTCTGAGGGTACGGGCTGTGGAAGCCGGGGGAGGTGCTCTGCCTCGAAAGGAGTGGCCAGATTGCTGCTGCCTCTGCATGGTTGAAATGGTTCATGTCCCCCGAGATCTTTGCCTCGAGAGGGGAGATAGGAGAACCTAGACCTATTCTTGAGGAGATCTCTGCCCTCCTCCTTCTGTTTCAAGTAATCTTGTAGCCCTTCCCTAAAAACATGTTTTCCCTTCAGAGGTAAGTTCTGGAGCAGATTTTTTGACTCATTGTCCGCATCCCATAATTTGAGCCACAGTGCCCTCCGAGCACGGTTGGTGATGGCAGTCACCCTGGCATGAAGGCGCAGGGTGTCCACTGCCATGTCGGCCAGGTATTTAGCTGCATCCAAGGTACAATCCAAAAGTTCTGCCTCCCTGGATTTGGGAGTGGCTTGCTCCTGCAGTTCTTCGAGCCAGCGGATCTGCGCATGGGCCGTGTAGATGGCTGTGGTGGTTGCCTTGGTGGCGATGCCCTCAATTTCGAAGGCCTTCTTAAGCATGTCCTTGACTTTTTTGTCTGTCAGGTCTCTGAGCGCTATCATACCGCATGGTAACACGGTCTTTTTCCTAAGGGCCGCCACCTGGGGGTCAATGGTGGGAGCCCTGCACCAGGCATCCGATTTCTCCCCCTGGACCGGATACATCCTGTCTAGATTCTTACGGTTTGACATTCTGCCCAGTTCGGGGGATTACCACTCCTTACTGAAGATATCTTCTATGGCGGGGCACACTGGGAAGGTCTCAGTGGTTGACTGTCTCAGTTGGATAAGGGGGGTCGAGCTTTGACTCTGGCCTGCTTTCCTCGGTGTCGAAACTCATGGTGGCCTTGATAATCTTCATGATCCCTGGGATCGGTCAAGGAGCATAACTTTGATGTCAGGAGGGCCGCTTGAGATCCATGCCTCCTCGCCCAACCTGCCTGCTCTCCTCCCCGTGTCGCCCTTCTCCTGCCCTCATGTGCGTTGTCAAGAGGGATGTCTGGTGTATCCTCCGGTATCGGGGGTTCCTCTGGTTGTCCTCCTGCCTTGTCCGGTTCGGGGTTGGGTGGCTTTGCCCTGTGTTGGGTGAGGGATTCCAGCTTTTCTATTATCTTGAGCATGAAGTTCTGTCGGCTCTCCATCATGGCGACCGAGGCCTGTTGATTTTGAATTAGGAGGGAGCTTGGGTCCATCCAAGTGGGGTTGCTGGTGCCCAGGTTGCCGGGGCCCATGGGTGGAGTTTGCTCCAAGAAGGAATCATCATCGTCCAGTAGGCAGGCCTCGCAGAGGGGATCCGGTGTTTGGGGCAGGAGGGTGGCGCTGCATGAGGAGCATTTCTTTGCTTTCACCATCTGGGGAAGAGAGAAAGGCATACCTTAGAACAGAAACTGTATGCCGTCCAGGGGTGGACCCCTCTTTACCCCCCCCGAAGCCCAGAGGTGGGCTTTCTTCCCCTGGGCCGAGATAGAATGCAGGTGTGGGGGTGCTGTGTGAGGACCCCCACAACGGCCATGGTGGGGGGGAGAATGGTGTACAGAGGTCTGGGCCATGGCTCACTATGGGAGGGAGCCATGGGGACTGGTGGGGCGGTTATCTGCACGGGTCACTGTGGGAGGGACCCGAGCATTAAGAAGGGGCAAGGAGGGAGTCGCCGAACGGTCGCTGTGGGAGGGACCCTGCGGGCGGGGTGGGGCCAGCCAGTGTAGACCGGCTGTCCAGAGGAACTCCTCCTCAAATGAAATTTTCTTTTTTTTTTTTTTTTTAAACTAGATGAGACATACTAATGTTACAGATGCAAGCTGAGAGCACAGGAGTCAAGCAACCTGATTAGTTATAAAAGTAAATGGCGGAGACAGGATTTAAACCCACGACTGATGGGCGATTTATATCAGTGCAGTGCTCCAACCATTAGGCCACATTGTCTGCACTGTCACATGGTATGCAAGTGGGGGCTGTGGGATTCAAACCCACATCTCCGATTTTGCAGCTCAGAGTCTTAAACCACTGTACCAACTGCCTCCTTGGGATTCAAATTCCTTGAATCCTGGAACTTCTAGGCCCTGCTGCCAGCCTGACCTGGAGCTGTGGGGAACAAACTCTGTTGGGTGCAGCCCAGGGCCCTAGGGACTGTCGATGGCCAGATGACTCCCAGAGTGGAGGAGGAGAAGTACTGAGGGACTACGTTGTTGCAGAGGGGGCCTTGTTATTATCTTCCCCCCTGCGAGAGACTCGCTCTCTCTCTCTCTGTCTCTCTCTGCTACAACTCCCCCCCGCCTGGCTAGACTGCGAGGCAGTGATGCGCGACCTCACGAGGCTGTTCTGTTTGCCTGATGGAGGAGGGAGGAGTCGTGAGAGAGTTTCTCTCAGGAATAGGCCCAAACGGGGCCTAGGAGCGCGCCAAGTGTGAGGAGAAGACGCCCGCGGCAGTTTCAGCGCCGCATAGTACTGGAGGGGCTCTGTCCCATGGCCAGGCTGTAATTCACTTTGTAGGTGAGCGGCAGGAAGGAGGGGAGGAGGACTGAGGCCTCTGAAGGCCACGCGGTCAGGGTAGGCCGCGGGGCGGCCTACGAATGCACGACCAGGCCGCCCCTGGCATGCTGGAGCTAACGCAAGGCCACAGGCCAGGAAAGGACACTCTCTCTCTCTCTTCCTGGGGAGCTTCCACGAAACGGAGCTGCAGGAGTGGGCAGACCGCACAACGTGGTGTTGGGGACAGACCCTGGGCTCCAGAAGCGGCGTGGGGCTGAAGAACATAGAGCTAGTTGCCCAAACCAGTAACAACAACTTTGAAACTTTAAAGCTTTTCCAGGTACAGTAACTGAGTACATTATTCTGCACAGCAAGGTTGTCTAAGATCTAGGGCAGAGCCCAGGTTAGTTGATACATTGCAGAGCTTTTTTTTTATATTTTATCGCTATAGTTACTGTACAGACAGTTAAATTGGCTATCTTGTGCCAGAAGAGTTCTTTATGATGTTGGTTCATGGTCTTACCTTGTAGGAGCAGACAGGGATTCCTGGTGTGCTTCTTGCCTGATCAGATGCACGATTCAAACTGGAGAGCAGGGGTTTCTGGGACCTGGATATGCTAGAAATTTGATCTGGGTCAGTGCATCACTAGCCTATCAGGTGGGCTATAACCCTGAGGTAATGTCTGGAGTGCCATGGATGCCAACCAATCACAATGATTTGTTCTAATTGTTATTGTCTTCTGGGACTTCGGAGTGGCATACAGCATTCTCGGGTCAACCTTGGTCATGTGGTTTTTGAATCCCTAATCTGGTTTCCTTAGTGTAACCAAGCTGTCTTTCCACTCATGCATCCGACCCAATGCTCTGAGTGCAGTCACCATGGATAAGAAGGTAAAATGAATAAATGCACCATCCTTAAACTTAAAGCACCAGTGCATTTTTCAGTGAGAATTTTGACCTATACCTCTGTATTCCATTTTAGATCTTTCTTGTATGATACCCTTCTTTCTCCATTTTGATTTAATTTTAGCAGATCTTGATATTGAAAATAATGTAACTAAAAAAAGCATGCTTATGGCTTAGACCAAGCTTCCATCCATGTTCTCAGCTGTTTTAGTTTACTCAGAAACATAGAATCTGATGGCAGATAAGGACCATATGGCCCACCTAGTCTGTCCATGTCCTTACTCAGTGTTGACAGCAAAGACCCTATTTGATCTGTGGCACTCCTTATCTGCCCATCTCCAGGGTACCCTTATGCCTATCCCATACTTTCTTGAAGCCCCATATTGTTTTAGCCCCCAACACCTCCTCTGGAAGGCTGTTCCACAGATCCACCACCCTTTCTGTAAAAACGTACTTCCTGTCATTCACCCTGAGCCTTCCTCCCTTCAGCCTCATATCATATCCCCTTGTCCTTGTGCAATGCTTCCTCTAAAATATGCTTCCCTCCTGTACCCTGTTTATACTCCTAAGGTACTTGACTGTCTCTATCATATCCCCCCTCTCTTTCCTCTCCTCCAATGAATAGATATTAAGGTCCCTGAGTCTTTCCTCATATGGCTTCTGGTACAGCCCATGTACCATTTTCATTGCCCTTCCCTGGGCTGCCTCCATCTTGTCTATGTTCTTCCTGAGATGCGGTCTCCAGAACTGGATGCAATACTCCAGGTGAGGTCTTACCAGTGATCTGTACAGTGGAATCACCATCTCTTTCTTTCGGCTGGTTATGCCCCTACTTATGCATCCCAGCATTCTGTTTGCCTTCCCTACTGCTTCTTCACACTGCTTGGTCACCTTTAGGTTATCTGATATGATGATTCCCAGGTGTCTCTCTTGTTTTGTGGTAACCAGAACCTCCCCCCCCATCCTGTACTCCTCTCTTAGATTCCTGTGACCCAGATGCATTATTGTGCACTTTTTAGCATTGAAACTCAACTGCTATACACTTGACCATTCTTCCAATAAGCTTTGATCCTTTTTCATTCTTTCCACCCCTTCTGGTGTGTCAACTCTGTTGCAGATCTTGGCGTCATCTGTGAACAAACATATCATTCCCTCCAGACACTCTGCAATGTCACTAATGAAAACATTGACTAGGACAAGTCCCAGCACTGATCCCTGTGCACCCCGCTGGTCACCTCCCTCTCTTCTGATTTCATGCCATTTACTACCACCCTCTGAGGTCTGTCCCTTAGCCAGTTCTCAACCCATTTTACTACCATAGGGCCCACTGCCAGGTTTCTCAATTTATTTAGCAATCTCCTATGTGGGAGGGTGTTGAAGTCCTTGCTGAAATCCAGGCAGGCCACATCCACTGCCCCTCCCTGATTTACCACTCTGGTCACCCAATCAAAGAAATCAATTAGATTTGTCTGACAGGATCTTCCCACTGAGAAGCCATGCTGCCTTGGGTCCTGTACCCTGCTAGTCTCCAGAAACTTCACAATCCTCTCTTTAAGTAGGAACTCCATTTGCTTCCCCACTACAGAGGTCAAGCTTACAGGTCTTTTAGCTCACATTTTATCCAACAAGGTCTGGGAGCAGTGTCTGCTGAACAGTAGTTATTAACAGTTAGAGGAATGGTGATATTTCACAGTGGGTATTCAAAAATAGCAGATAACTGATGAAAACCTGGACTGAGCCATACTATATTGAGAGCTCCTTTTATTACAGTATTTCAAAAGGAAAAACAGAAGTGCTAAAGCAGACTCAAAAGAAAGGAAAGCATCATACAAGAAAGGTGATAAGTAGCAATTAAAAATGGAATAAAAAGAGTATGGGTCAAATTCTCTGGGTGGGACCTGGGCAGGGCCTTTTAAAGAGGCAGGATTCCTTCCCTTGCTCTGCTGAGCAGCCCCATTTGATGCATCTGTGAGATGATATTCTACACTGTCTGTCCTCCAGGTGCTTTACAAATCTGGCTTTAGAGAACATGGGAAACAAGTTGCCAGAGTTCCAGGCCATGCTGTTCGAAGGGGGGTGGATGTGGCAGTGGTCACGGAAACATGGGCCAACAAAAACCATGACTGGGACCTAAATGTGCAGGGGTACACTATGCTTAGGAAGGATAGAAAAGAGGGCAGAGGAGGTAAAATGTCTATGTTCATTAGAGATGACATAGAAATTGCTAGGGTAGAAGAGGCAGTGGGAAATGTGGTGGCCTTATGGGTCACCTTACGAACCCCAGCAGGAGGTAAGGTCAAGCTGGATGTAGTATATAGGCCCCCCTTGATGGGTGGTGTTCTGGAGGATGGTTTGCTGGACAACATCATTGCCCAGTGTGGACAAAAAGGGGAAGGAGTTGTGTTGATTGGGGACCTTAATATGCCAGGTATCTGTTATTAACACAGCATGTGATGGAGCCCACAAGGGAGAGGCATGTCCTGGATGTGGTTCTGGCAGATAGGGATCTGGTAAGGGACCTGGTTGTAGAGGATCCCCTGACTGGGAGTAACCACAATACTATCTGGTTTCAAATAAGCATGGGGGGAGGGGGGAGAGATCTAGGACACTGGCAGTGGACTTCAGGGCGGCAGACTTTGTGGGCATGGGAAATATTCTCAAAGATCAGTTGAAGGGGATTACATCAATGACAAATGTGGAAAAGAGGTGGGAGGTCATAAAATGGGGACTTCATGAGGCAGTCAGGACCTGCGCTAAGGTGAAACGTTAGGGAGCAAGGTCACATAAACCATGCTGGTGGTCCAGTGGGGTGAAGGTAGCGGTCAGAGAAAAGAAGGTGGCCTACAAAAAATATAAAACAACAAGAGGGGATAGGGAAAATGAAATGTACCATCTTGCATCTAGAAAAGTCACCAAGATGGTGAGGTGGGCAAAGTCCAGTAAAGAGCAGTGGCTGGCACAGGGGATACATGGAGGGGAAAAGGGGTTCTTCCGGTACATTGGGGAGTGGAGAAAAACTAAGGGCCATCTCAGCAGATTGAGATCAGAAGGAGAGTGGGTGGAAGAGGTGAGGGACCAGGAAGAAGTATTAAATGAGTACTTCGACTCTGTGTTCACTAGGGAGGGGGATGGGATATCTATAAAGCAAGGCATGATGGGGATAGAAGCGGTAGTGAGTGGGATCAAGGGAGCAACAGAAATAGAGCAAGAGGGAAGGAGAGGTACCCCAGGGGTGTCACATCAGGATAAGGATAAAAAGGCCAGTAAGGTGGAGGGGACGGATGATGCTATCTCCACTGAAAGGGTGTGGTTAGCCCTCAAGGCCCTAAAGAAAGATAAATCTCCTGGGCCGGATGGCATTCATCCGAGAGTACTATGGAAATTGGTGGACATACTGGCTGCACCCCTGGCGGAGCTCTTCAACAGGTCGCTTGAGACAGGGAGGGTACCTAGGGATTGGCAAGAGGCACATGTGGTGCCAATCCATAAAGGGGGGGAAGTACCAGGTAACTATAGACCCATCTGTTTGACCTCGGTGGTGGGAAAATTAATGGAGAGTATACTAAAGGAAAGATTGGGGGTGTACTTGGAGGAGGTGGGAGGTCTGGATAGTCGGCAACATGGGTTTGTGCCAGATAGATCATGTCAAACCAATCTTGTGGAATTCTACGAATGGGTAACATCAGAACTGGACAGGGGAAAGCCTGTGGATGTATTATTCTTGGACTTTAGCAAGGCATTTGACTCTGTCCCCCACAATGGTCTGGTGGAGAAACTGACGGGGTTGGGAGTAGGCCCTTTGATGGTCAGATGGATTGAAAACTGGCTAGCTGGACACACCCAGAGAGTCGTGGTCGGTGGGGAGCCCTCAAGCCCTGTAGAGGTTGGTAGTGGGGTACCACAGGGCTCGATCCGGGGTCTGATCCTGTTTAATGCATACATATCAGACATCAGGGAGAGTATAGGGTGTGAAATGAGTCTCTTTGCTGATGACTCCAAGATGGGAGCAGTAGTTGAGGGGGAAGAGGGGAGGTTGGCCCTGCAAGGGGACCTGGACACCCTGGAAAGCTGGGCTCTCACATGGAAATTCAATTTCAATATCACCAAGTGCAAGGTGTTACATCTTGGGCGGGGAAACCCTAAACACAGGTACACCCTGGGAGGGGAGGTGCTGGAGGCCTCAACAGGGGAAAAAGACCTAGGGGTCATGGTGGATGCAAGTATAAATAACTCTGAGCAGTGCAGGAGAGCAGCTAGCAAGGCAAACAGGATGTTGGGATGCATCGTAAGGGGGATCACCTCTAGGAGCAGGGAAGTGATTCTGCCGCTGTACAATGGACTAGTTAAACCGCACCGTGAGTACTGTGTACAGTACTGGAGACCACACTTGAAGAGGGACATACAGCTCCTGGAGAGGGTACAGAGGAGGGCAACTAAGATGATATGAGGACTAGGGGATTTGATGTATGAGGACAGACTTGAGGAGCTCTACCTGTTTTCATTGGAGAATAGGAGAGACAGGGGGGACATGATTGAGGTCTTCAAGTACCTCAAGGGAATAAATAGGGTAAACATGAAGGGGATCTTTAGACTAAAGCAGGGCGGTATCACCAGAGGGCATGGTTTGAAGTTAGAAGGTGGAACGGTGAGGGGGGAAAGAGGAGGAGGTTTTTCACTGAGAGGGTGGTGGACCCTTGGAATGCGCTGCCTGGCGAGCTGGTTCAGAGATCCACAGTGGAGGGCTTCAAGAGAGGGTGGGACAGACACAGAAAGCAGATGTATGAGATGATGGCCTGGCCCAGTGGGATGGGGATGGATGATGGGGGTTTCTGGAAGACGGGGGGGATAGGGCCTCGGCACCCAACTAGGGATCTGAGGATCATGCAGACCAACAGACCATAAGGCCTAATCTGCTGGCAATAAGTATGTTAGTATTTTGAAATAAAATGTTAACATCTCCTTATTGATGTAGGATTGCCTGTTCAGACTGGATTAGTGTTGCTACCATTTGAAGAGGCTAAAGGGATACGTTTGTTCAAAATAATATTCTAAATGCCATATCTAGGAGCATAAATGGTCTGGTCAGAGTAAGGAGATTATATTATAGAGAACAAAGTATACTCTGCCTGTAATGTATTGATTTGCTCTATCAAGTTTTTTACAAATTTTACATTCCACCATCTAGCTAAAGCCATAAAGAGATGGTAAAACATGTCATTGCTTTATGGGTTTAGAGGGTTGTTGGCAATCAGCCAGTTCCATTCTGTTGTGCATTTAGCTGAAGACACCGCAAATGTTTACTTTTGAACTTGACAGACGTGATGTACAACATCATCAGAAAAGTCAGAGGGGCTGACCTGAGGTACCAGGAGGACTGTAGCACAACAGTCAGGGTCGGATGACTGAAGAGCAAGGGGCCTACCTTGAAACTTCTCAGAGTCTTTCGTACTGACTGCCCACATATTTGCAATAGTCAAAGCTTATATTTTTTTACTCTCTTCTCTGGCAGCAAGGTTGGAAGTTTTCTTACCAGTTTTGTATGATCGATATTTGGACATAACGAGGTGCCCATGAGCTTATTCTACTGCAGATTGCCTAATGCTATTATATAATGTATTCGTGTGTGTGGGGGGGTCATGTCTCTGAAGGCAGGCCACTAGGTTAGTAGACAATGTATTTTTAAATCTACATAAAGATCACATCAGACATTAAACCAAGGTCCGTCTTCTGAAGGCTACCCAAAAGAAATGGCAAGTGCAAGAGTAGGAGATTTTCTCCTGTGTACTGGTCAACATTCTCACAATAATAAAACAGGTCCATGTAACCCAAGAGATCACAGCCTAGTATGCCTTTTTGTACCAAAATTCACAAATAAATTATTAAAAATGATGATCAGGAGTATCTGAATTCTTTCTTGGGTCATCTTCTTTACAGACCTCTCTTGCACGTTGAGCAAATGAAACCCCTTGTTTTATGTATCCTCTTCGCCATTTGCCATGATTTTATCTGGGTGTCAAAACTCCTGTTAAAGAGCGGCAGCTGGTTGTTCCAAACTCCAAGTCTCATAGAGACAGTAGGTGGTGGGCACCCAGTACTTCCTATCCTGAGACTACCTGACAAAAAACTGAAAATTGGAAATAAAATTAAACTAAAATAAACTGCACACTTGTTTTGTGTGCATCTAAATCTTGAGGATTTAAAAAGCTGTTTTCTGCTGGTTAAAAAGTTGTTTTCTGCTGCTCCCAGAGCTGGATGGATCTGGGCAGCATACATGAATACTAACCGCTTGCTGTTTAAATTATTGTGTGCAGAGAGAGGATTTCAGAACGTTGAAGGCAAGAACACCTTATGTACCTAGGGTGGGATATTCAGAAATGTGCCAGACGCCAGCGCAAGGCCGGTGCAGTGCAAATCCAGTGCGCCATGGCACAAAGAGTGCAATAGTCAAAGGTTGTGCATGGCAACATGCTCCAGCGTAACATGACTGAATATCACATGGATGCACCAGAATGCAGGCAGAGGTGCACCAGCGAGCAACCCAACATGCGCAATAGCACAACCATGGATGCTCAAGGGGCCGAGGAAGTTGTGCCAAGGCACAAATGGACCAGCCACAGGCACAGCAGGGAGCAAGGCACTGGGGAAGGGGGAGCGGCCACTGGGGAGGTGGTGGAGCCAGACCGAGAGGCACAGCCGGCCCACAAATGAACACCGCCCAAGAAGCGCGGGCATGTAGCCAGCCCCAGTCCATAAGCAAAAGAGTGGTGGACGTATGAAAAGGTGGCACCAATGGCCAAGGGTGGGCCACCACCGGCCACCCCCCACTGGACGCATGCACCAACCCATGCAGTCCATAGCCCGCTATACCCTGGCACATGCCACCCAACACACACACCACACTGCCCAAACAGCCAGCCCATGGCCACCCCAGGGCACAGCCACTGACTGATGGGCAAACACCACCATGCACGGCCCACAGAATAACACAGGCACACCACACAGCCACCCACCACACCACTGCAGTATGGCTGCACTCGCCAGCTGCAAAGCAGACATGGACACAGATGTGTTCACAAAGCAAACTGTATAAAATAACTATTTACAATACAAAACAGGGAACAAAGCAGGAGAAACTATATACAGAGTAGGAACAAGGTAGGTGAGGGAAGGATGGGGACAGAGGACAGGGCTATACAATGGGACAGGGGAAGGTAGAGGAAGGGTGGTCATGTGCAGGAATGGTAACAATGGCCCCTATGGGTGGCCATGTCCCACCGCCATCTGGTGCCGACCTCTGCACTGCCCCCTGCAGCAGGATCCATCTCGCCAGCCTCACATTCTCCAGGGTGGTGGTGGTGATTGAGATGATGTGCCGCAGGAGGCAGCTGTAGAGTGGCTGTCAACCTCCCCATTGGACATCTATGGCAAAGGAAGGAACAGGTGATCAGTGCGTGTCCAGGGCACCCTAGCACTCCCACCGTGCGCAGCGGACTGGGGGGACACATGCCCCTGGGGTGGCACCATGGCCACCCGCAGTAGATTGGCCTATGACTGTCACCAACCTGGCATGCCACGGCTGTGCAAAGCACTGCCCTCCCAAGGGTCAACTGCCAGCACAGTAGCAGGTAGGCAGGTGGCATGGTGCAGCGGTGGAACCACAGCGGCACTGGTGGCAGCCGGATGCACCCACAGCCCACCAACAGCTGCCACACACATGCAATGGCTGCCCCACAGTGCCACACAAACTGTGGGCTGAATACAGCTGCCATGGCTCAGCGCACAGGGGGCCGAGACCGTACCCCCACCCCCGCTGACCACCCTGCACAACAGTGTATGAATGCACAGCACCTACCTGCCTGCCATGGCGCTGTGCGCACCGGTCCAGCAACTCCTCCCCTCGGTTCTGCAGCACCTGCTGAAGGGCCAGCAGCAGCCAGCCATGGTCTGCCAGGCACCCCCGCCATCCTGGCTCTCCTCCGGTCTTCAGGGCCTAGGACAGGAACACAAATAAGCACACATAAGTCCACAGCAACACCATGAGCCCACTGCCCTCACCCCCCAAGCACAGAGTGCACCCTGGCCTGGCACGGCCACAGGGCAGTGGCACAACACACCCAGTGACTTAAAATGCCAGGCCACAGGTCACGTAGTGACAGCACCACCCCCTGCCAGCCCCATGGAACACTGGACATGCACAGACGCAGGTGGAGTACACTTACCTGGCCGTGGCATGGCCCCCCTTCGGATGCACACCTGCAGTGACCTGAGCCTCTCGAGGTCCCTCCACAACAGGACCCATAATGGTGGTGACACTGCTCCCTTGTGCACTGCACACTGATTGCCTGTACAAGGCCATCAACCACATCCTGCCAGACCTCAGTCCTGGGCCTGTCAAGGGGCTGCTGTCCAAATAGGCTGGCAGCATGGAGCTCCACCTGGGCCACCAGGCTCTTTAGCTCTACCTTACTCCAGTTCTGTGATCGGGGCACTGTGCTCCATGGCATGCTTCCTCTGCAATGAAGCAGTCCAAAATGGAGCCCTGTACGGCACGAGCTCCACGTGCTCGGGATGCGCACCTCACCCAGAGATGTGCTGCATGCGTCAATCACACATCCCTGGGGATGCACTGAATGGGCATGGCCACACTGACATGTGGGGCAGAGATCCCTGGGAAGCATAGGGCAGGGCAGGGGTCAGCATTCGCAATGTGTACATGTGCGCTATTGGGGCTATTACACATGTTGTGCAATAGGGGCCTGAGGGCACCATGCTCGATAGGCCCTATAGTGTCTGAGCACCTTAGAACTAATGGTGCGTGAGTGCCACAGGCCCTATAGTGCCCAAGCGCCACTGGGCCCTATAGTACCCAAGCACCACAGGCCCTATAGTGCCCTGGTGCATGTGTGTTGACAGGCACACTGCGCATGTCATAGCATTGCACCATGACTTGTGCCAGCGCAAGTCCATTGTGCAAGGTGCAACAACATGATATTCAGCTGGCATATGCAGATTAGCTCATCAGCCTATCCATGGCACACTGGGGGAATTAGCTTCTCATTACTCTTGTGCATCAGCCCATTTGCATGCGTTGCACTATAAAGGCACTGCAGGACTACACAGGCCATGGACCGGTATTGCAACCAACCGAGGTAAGTTACACCTGCCGAGGGGATGGACAGCACAGTGTGACGATCAGCTGGTGTGGGCTGCTGCAGCCACTAACCACATGTCACTGCTCACAAGTAGCAGCATGTCCGAACGTGAGGAGGGTGAGGAGCGTGGGCCTGCCCGCAAGCACAGGCCCAATTTTATGAAGGTGGAAGTAGATGTCCTGTTCGAGGTGTACCTCAACAGGGAGCCTCTGCTGAGTGGCACAACTGGCATACCCCAGGCCCGAACCACAGCCTGGGAGGAGAATGCGGAGATTGTAAATCAGCAGGGCAGCCACCACCGATCTGCACAGGAGTGCAAGAAGAAGGTGGGCACTGACAAGCGTTGGATCAAGGAGAAGGTGGTGACCATATGGGCCACAAGGTTGGCCACAGGAGGGAGCCAGGCCAACATGACTCAGCTCATGCCACAGGAGGAGCTGGTCATGGCCACCATGCGGCACAGTGCTGTCGAGGGTGTGCCGGGCGGTGGCTTCCAGACTGGAGGGAGCCCATCACTGCATGGTAGGTACAGCGGCGTTGGGAATGGGATTGGGTTTTGGGGAGACGGGGGGGGGGCATTGCATTGGCGGCACTAATGCATCTGTTTTCCTTTTCAGCACCAGAATGACAGCATGCAGTGGCAGGGGCAGCTGCGTCTGTCATGGGGGCATGCTCAGCCCTGGAGGACCAGCCATCCACCTCCACTGGTGTCTGGGGGTCCGAACGGCTGCAGCACACCACCACCGTCTGGCTGGATGACCTGGGCATGGTGGCAGACGTGGCCCTGGCTGTGTTCCAGTGGGATGCCAGCCACAGCGTTCAGTGTGCAGACACACAGATCGGGGCATGGTCCGACACCGATAACGATGTGAACATTGTCCTGGACTGCGGGGGACTTATCATGGGGGAGAAACCTATATCATCCATCATTCCTGGAAACACAGCCAGTGGCCTGTTGATGGTGGGACAGCTGCCCGCCACCTCTCCTGGTACCGCTGTGTGTGTTGGCAGTGCAGTTCTGGGGGATGGTGGTGGTGGTGGTACAGCTGCACGGGTGCAGGAAAGTGCACAGAGGCCGGAGGGGTGGAAGCAGCAGATGGCTGGGGACGTTGGGAGTCTGGGTGCAGCTTCTGATGCTGGTGCGCCTGTCAGTGAGCAGCCCTAAGGAGACCCCGCTGTGCAGGGCCCACCTGAGCGGGGTGCAGTGCAGTGCGGTCATATGCCACCACTGGGTCATCGCAAACCCCATGTGCCCCTGGGCACCAATCCCTTGTGCGAGCACACCTGATTGCTGCAGGCCTCCGTAGACCAACAGGTGCTGCTTGAGGCTGGAGTGCATGCACTCCATGTAGAGGCATGCCAGGCTGCCGAGCAGCAGGAAAGGGGCATCGTGCATGTCCTGGAGGCCTTACATCACCTGCAGGAGGACACGACCATGGATTTGGATTGCTTAGCCACTGTGGTCATAGCCGGCCTTGCCCCACTGGCTGCCATGGGGCATGGCCGGGTGCTGCAGAAACCATGGAGTGCATTGTCCACTCCACGGACCCGGCATTGGGTGACCCCCTTGGTGTTGATGCTAGGCTCTGCTGTTGGCATCCCAGGCTCACCTGGAGAGGGCCTGTTTGGGAGACTTCAGACCCCTGCGAGGACACAGTTGCATTCTCAAAGTTCCACCCCGGGGGACAGTCACAGTTCCCCCTGTGGCCGTCGTGCAACCTGGGTCTGCTGGGCAACTACTGCGTGGCAGTCCACATGTCCATGGTGGCCATTTGACTGCACAGTGGAGCTGATGTGCCTGCCATCCTGTCCGCTGTCTGCTGTCTGCTGTCTGCTGTCGCCGCCCTGTGTGCACATGGGCAATGTGTGTGTGTGTGTGCATGCCATGGACGTGGCATCTGTGGAATGCACCACACACTGGCTGTATTCACACCTGCCCAGCTGCTGGCCCATGTGGCATGTGCGTGATGATGCCACCACAGCACTGGATGCACATGAGCACCGGTGCCCTGTGTCTGATCCATGCTAGGTGCCAGCACCTGGGCGCATGTCTGCAGGCACCAGTGTGCGTGTGTGTGTGTGTGTGTGTGTGTGTGTGTGGTGTGCTGTGCTGCGTGTGGCCATGTGGCACAGCCCCATGTCTGCCCCCTGCCTGTCTGTGCATGCCACAGGACACGCCCACACATGACTGTGTGCCATGCCACTGTGACCATCCCGTGCATGGGTGTTTGTCACCTACCTGCATGCACAGTAGTGCTCCTCTGCTATCATGTCTAGGTGCTGGCATGCCATCCTCATCAGCCGGGGATCCCTCCACCCGGTGGGGGGCTGCCACCACCACAGGGACCATCAGCCATGTCGTCCCCACTGCTGTTCCTCTCTTCGACCTCGACAGCTATCCAACAGTCAGTGGCCATGTTGTGCAGCATGCAGCAGGCCAGGAATAGGCCGCAGGCCTTTGAGGGGCTGTACTGTAGGGCACCATCAGACCAGTGCAGAAAACAGAAACATGCCTTCAGCAGACTGAAGACATGCTCAATGATGTTCAACATGTTGGCGTGTGCCTCACTCTACCACTCATCCACAGGGGATGATGGGTGCCGGTAGGGGTGAGCAGCCAGAGGCAGAGTTGGTAGCCACTGTCCCCTGTGTGGATGGAGATATGGTTAGCCTGGTGTCCTCTATTGCTGTGCCCCTTGTCCTTCCCAGGCACACTCTGAGGCACCCCTGCCCTGGCAGCCCTCCTCCCATGCCCTGGTGTACCCTGCTGTCCATGGTCCCGGCATACTCACCCATTAGATGACCGGTGGGGATGTCCCCACTCTTGAACCTATGGCTCAGTGCTGAGCTGTGCCAGTTGAAGGTGTCTTGTGCTCCCCTGGGGTGTGTGGCACAGACATTGGTTATGCACCCCCTGGCATCACACACCACCTGGCAGTTGATACTGGGGTAGACCTTTCTGTTGATGTAGGCCACCCCTCTGGGCCAGGTGGCATGCAGATGCCCACATGGGTGCAGTCAATGGCCCCTAGCATGCCAGTCATACATGCTACCCTCTGGAACTCCTGCATGTTTGCTGTATGCTCTGCCTGTTTGCTGAGGAAGTGGCTGTATTCCGCTGCATGTGGCAGCAGGGCATTGAGGAATTGTGTGAGGAGCCATGATGCAGCTGACTGGTTTATGCCTGTGGTGTCCCCTGTTGGTCTCTGGAAGGTGCCCATGGCGAGCAGGCACATGAAAGCTATTACATTTGTTTCCACTGTCAGGGCATGGCTCCATCTAGTGGGTGCCTGCATCTCCTCACTGCACAGCTCACAGAGCTGCCTCAGAATTGCCTGTTTCAGTCGGTACTGGCCCACAATCTTAGTGTCACCGTAGGTCTCATAGCTGATCCGGGGTCGGTACCGCTTGTACCGGGTGTACCGCTGACGGGCCCTTCCACGGCCATGGCGCACTGCCTCCTGCCTCCCCACACCCCTCATTACAACCTCCATCTGGAATATTTCACTGGCCATAGCCCATGTTGTCCCGTCCCCCCTGGACGTCCGGCTCCACTGGCCCACCGGGCTGTGTGTGGCTATGCGTTCTGCTCTGCAGGGCCAGCTCCTGCGTACCCTGCCCCTGGCTGGCTGGCTGTTGCCTGCAGCCTCTGTCTCCCACCTCTGTGGGTGCCTGTGACACTCCACTTGGGCCTGATGGAACTGTGTTGTGCCCACACTCTCTCACACCCACTGTCGCCTCCCTGTCTGTCACACTCTCACTCACACACTCTCTCTCACACTGTCTCTCCCTCTCTGTCCTGGTCTCTGTCTCGTTCTCTCTCTCCCTGTCCCCTTCTTTGTGGCAGATGGCCTGTCTGTCTCCCTCTGTCCTGCTCCCCTCTGGCACAAGTGCACTCCTACTACTTGCTTCCTGTTTCTATAGGCTCAAGTCTGCTCTGTGCAACTGATGTTTGCTCCTCGCTTGCGCCATTGGTCGGGGGTTGAATATCGCACTGTGCTGCATATTCATGGGTTTGCCCCCTGCCATTTCACATGCATATATTGCCATTGTGCATTGGTGCACTGCTACTTGCACTGTGCAGTTGCTGCTACTGAATATCACTCTTGGGTGCATTTCTGCAGTTGCGCATGAGCAACCCAGTTGCGCAATGCACAACTGCTTTGAATATCCCACCCCTAGTGTACTGTAGTTAAAAAAAAATTGAAGATTATAATCATCTGAAACTGGTAATGTCTTAATTAACAAAGGGAAGGGGTTTGTCTGCAGTGGCAGAGCCAGTGTAATTAAAAAAGAAATGAAAAACTGCAGCACTGAAGGGCTGTTTTTTCAGGGTTCAGGGATCAGTATGAGAAAGGATTTGGTTTGCTAAAGAAATAAGTAAACTAAATGTTAAGTAAAAGAATTTAAGTATGGGTTTCAAGTGGTGTGCTTTTTTTTGGAGGGGGCTGACTGCGGTTTAAATCAATTTATAGATATAACCTAGTTGGTTTATATATCCACACCAATGGCAAACAATAATTAAGCAATAAGGCATGACAAGGTGTGTGTTATCGTGTAATAACGTCACTTCTGGGGTGGGTTGAAGCACGAGGTGAAGCCAAGTGCTTCCACATAGAAACATAGACTTTGATGGCAGATAAGGACCGCTAGGCCCATCTAGTCTGCCAATTTCCCTACCTACAGGATAGGCCACAGATCCTAGTTAACCAACAGCCTATATCTTCCTGCCCCCCACAAGAATTGCCTTATGTCTGTCCCATGCATTCTTGAATTCTCCCACAGTTTTAGACCCACAACTTCTCAGGAAGTCTGTTCCATGCATCCACTACCCTCTCTGTGAAATAATACTTCCTCACATTGCCCCTCAACTGCCCTCCTATCTTTAAATTGTGTCCTCTTGTTCTTGCAAGTCTCTTTTGGAAAGATGCTACCCTCTTGGACTTTGTTGATTCCTTGAGGTACTTGAAAGTTTCTATCATGTCCCCTCCTCTCCTTCTTCCTCAAGGGTATATATTAAGCTCCTTTAGTCTCTTCTCATACGTTTCTCTTGCAGACCCTGCACCATTTTAGTTGCCCTCCTCTGGACTGCCTCTATCCTGTCTATGTCCTTGCGGAGATGGGGTCTCCAGAACTGGACACAGTATTCCAGATGGGGTCTCACCAACTGTCTGTACAGAGGATAACAACTTCCTGTTTTCTGCTGCTGATGCTCTCCCTATACATCCCAGTATACCCCCAGCCCTCCCTACTGCCTTCCTCACATTGCTTGCTAACCTTAAGGTCATCTGATATGATTACCCCCAGGTCCCTTTCCTGTTTTGTTGTTGTTACTACCTCCCCACCCATTGTGTATTCTTCCCCTGGGTTCTTGTTTCCCAGGTGCATTATTTTGCACTTTTTTGCATTGAATCCTAGCAGCCATACGTCTGACCATTCCTCCAACCTTGCCAAGTCCCTTTTCATCCTTTTCACGCCTCCTTGTGTATCAACCCTGTTGCAGATCTTTGTGTCATCTGCAAAAAGGCATACTTTTCCTTCCAGTCCCTCTGCAATGTCACTGATGAAAACATTAAAAAGGACTGGACCCAATACTGAACCCTGCGGTACCCCACTAGTAACCGCCCTTTCTCCAGAGTGGACTCCATTTACAATTACCTTCTGTGTCCTGTTGTCCAGCCAATGTTTTACCCAGGCTACCACCCTGGGACCCACTCCAGGCTGGTTAATTTGACTATCAATCTTTGTGTGGAGACTGTGTCAAATGCCTTGCTAAAGTCTAGGTAGGCCATGTCCACAGCCCCTCCTGGTCTACTACTTTGGTCACCCAGTCAAAGAAATCTATTAGATCGCCTGACATGACCTTCCCGCTGTGAACCCATGCTGCCTTGGATCCTGTGCTCCACTGACCTCTAGGTACTCAACTATTCTTTCCTTCAGAAGTGACTCCATCACTTTCCCTACCACAGAGGTCAGACTGACAGGTCTGTAGTTTCCTGCCTCTGTCTTGGTCCCACTTTGTGAAGGGAATCACATCCACCTTCCTCCAGTCCTCGGGTACCACACCATCCTCCCATGATTTATTAAAAGAGTAGCCAGTGGTTTCACTAGTTCCTTCCTTAATTCTTTAGAATTCTGGGTGAATTCCATCAGGACCCATTGCTTTGTCCACCTTCAGTTTTAGGAGTTCTTGCAGAACCCTTCTTCTGTGAAAGGACTGGGATTGACCCCCTATCAAGAGTGCTTCTGTTAATTGGATTAGGCACTTCCTCCTCTTTTGTGAATACTGAGCAGAAATATTGTTCAGTATTCCTGATTTTCACTGTCCCCTCTGCCCACCCACCATTCATTCTATTCAGCCTCACTATCCTTCCTTTGTCTTTCTACGTCGCTGATGTACCTATAAAAGGTTTTATCCCTTCTTAACTGAGTTGGCTATCTTTTCCTCAGTTTGGGCCTTTGCTATTCTGACTTCCCTTCCTGCTTCTTTCTGCCTAACTGGTACAGCTCTCTGTCCTGCTCCTTCTGTGTTTCCTTATACTTCCGAATGCTATCTTTTTCTTCCTGACTTTCACAGCCACCTCTTGAGAACCATAGTGGCTTTTTCTTTCATTTTGATTTGTTTATTTGCTTTCACATAAAGGCTTGTTGCCTCTGTGATGGCAGTTTTGATAATTCCATTGTTGCTCCACACCTCCTTCTAGCCTGTTTGCTAGTGCTTTTCTGAGGCACTCTCCATCTTGCCAAAGTCAGCCCTCTTAAAGTCCAGTACCCTCACTTTTGTATGGCTTGACTCTGTAGCTGAGTTTAACGTGAATCACACTGTTTGATGGTCACTTGTCCCCAGATGGCAACCTACTTCTAGATCTGAGATCCTCTCACTGCCCCCGTTTGAGAGTATGAGGTCTAAGATTGCTCCCTCACAAGTGGGTTCCGAAACTAGCTGTCTAATGCCTGCCACCTGTAGGGCGTCAAGAATGGCCCTGCTCTTGGATGTGGCTGCAGCAAATGTGCTCCAGTTAACATCTGGCATATTCAGCTCTCCCATCAACAGTATCTCCCCTTTCTCTGCCACTCTAAGAATGTCTTCCATCATATCCTTGTCCATTCCTTCCCCCTGACATGGGGGTCTGTACACAACCCCTGTGCGGATTGTGGTGCCCTTTCCAGCCTCCAAGGTGATCCACAGTGCCTCCTCTCCTCCCTGTTCACTCTTTTGTTCAGTTGCTTTTATCCCTTCCTTTACATAGAGAGCTACTCCTCCCCCTCTTCTCCCCTGCCTGTCTCTCCTGTGAGTTATGTACCCTGGTATGTTAACATCCCAGTCATGGTTCTCTGTGTACCATGTTTCTGTGACTGCTACTATATCCAGGCATCCCTCTTCCATTAAGGCCACCAGCTCAGGGAGCTTGTTGCCCAGACTACGGGCATTGGTACTCATTACCCTCCATTTCCTGATGGCCTTACCCCCTTTTGCCCCATCCCATCCACCACCCCAGGAGTGACATTATTACACGATAACACACACCTTGGAGTGCCTTATTGCAAGCATACAATGGCTCGATTTTATACAAAATAAACAAAAAATTAAAAATGTTTTTTTGTAGATTTTTTGTGTTTCTGAGGAGAAAAAAGTGGTCAATAGGGTCAATATGGTCAAGTTAATCCATACAGTGATGTTATTGTGTAATAACATCACTGTCTCAAGCACCCACTGACCAATCAGAATACAGGAAATTTCCTTGCCATTGTATAATATATATCATTCTGCCCTTTTCTATCAATACATACTGTAACTTTTGTTGTTATAATGAACTATGGAATATTAATGAATGGGGCATAACTGGAGAATGAAGGCCAAACAATACTGTAAGTTCTGCTCAGGCTCATTGGAGTGACTTGATTATTTTGAGGTCTCTTCCCTCACACAACATTTTTGAGACAATGGTGTAATATACTGAGAAGGGATGATAATTCATGTTGAAAAAGAAAAAAAAAACTAAACTCTACTTGTGAATGTGTATTTCTTGCACTGTGAATGTGTATCTGTGGCTGCAGTGGGGCTAGCATACTTGTAGCCATAAGTACTGTTTCCATCTGAGGCTAAAGAAGAAAAGGCACCACAGGGGCATACACTTATCCAGCAGGAAGCAGCTATGTATTTCTTCCACTTTGAATGTGTATCTTGGAGCAGAAAATAAAAAAAATGTAGTACGGAAGGGATGTTTTTTCAGGGATGAGGGATCAGTATGATGGAGGATTTGGATTGTTAAATAAGTAAACTAAATGTTAAGTAAAAAAGTTTATTAGGTATGGTTTCCAAGTGGTGTTTATTTTGTGTGAGTGGTGGGAGGGGGAGCTGACTGCTGTTTAGATCAAGGGACAGAAAAACCCTTCTTGTTTTATATATCCACACAAATGGTAAGCAATAATATATTTTACTCTGCTGTTTTATATGGATACATAATGTAACTTTGTTGTCATAACGGACTACAGTATATAAGTGAATGGGGCATAGCTCTAGAATTAAGGACCAAGAGGCACTAGAAAGACTGCTCAGGCTCCTAGGAGTGATTTGATTATAGATTACACATCCCAATGCCCCATTTTTTGAGTCTTTGGTGTAATATACCTAACGGGGTGATAATTCATGTTAAAAAAGGAAAGAATCTATACCTGCATGAGACTGTGTATTCCTTGCACTGTTATTGTGTACCTGCCTGCAATGGGGGAAGAGCTTTTGCATTCAGAAGTACTGATTCTGTCTGTGCTGCAGAAGTTGGCCTGCACTTCTGCACCCAGAAGTGGCTGTGTATTTCTTCTAGTGTGAATGTGTTTCTGTGATTACAGCAGCACTTCTGCAGCCAGAAGTTGTTGTAAGTTAACCTTAATGACTTTCTCAAACAGAAAGGAAATTATTTGTGAAAAACTTCATTAATGCACCAGCTATTAACGCAATACCACAAAAGTAGGTAAGTGGTGTACCAGTATGTTGTTTGTCTTAGCTGATGATGGTTGCCTGTGGTTGTTTCTGTGGTTTTGTCCTTTTGCTGCTGCGGGTATGTGTGTGTAGAGTTATTTTTTTTCCTCTGGTAACCCGGTAATTTCCATTAGGTGCAAGTGACTGTTTTCAGGGGTGAGCTGGGAGCACTGGGGAGGTCAAGTGACTTGATCAGAGTCACACAGTAGGCAAGTGTAGGTTATGGAAATCACATATTGTCTACTGGATATACCAAGCTAATTTGCAACTCATTATTCTAACCTCAAGGCTGTACTGCTAGCCCCAGTTGGGAACCCTGATGACACATTTATCTTCTTTTGTGATGTTTAGTTGAACCTTAACTGGTTACAGTTAATGCAATGTTTTTACAATGAATATATATATATATATTTTTTTTTTTTAATATTTAGTATACTTTGTTAATATTGAAGTGAACAGGTGACACAATATATATTGCCCAAACATAGTAAGTGGGTAACATGAGGCCCAATACATAAAAAAACAGTAATTACATTTTATGTATTAATACAGTTCCTAATCTACCTCATCTGCCCCCTACCCCCCATATCCCCCCATCCATCCACCGGAGAATTATGAGAAACACAGTAAAACAGATATGCCCCTATGGGGACCCCTAAACAGATACCCACCTTGGAGTGATAAACCAGTAGAGGAGTCCTCTGTGGACTACTTGATGTTTCCATAACTTTTATTGTATAGACAAAAGAGTGTATAAAGGTTCCCATATCTTTATGAATCTATGCAATTTGTTAGACATACTCATTATCGTTCTTTCTGCCTGTAAAGCAAATGTGATTTCCCTATACCAGTCTATATAACTTGGGGTAAGCTGGTCTTTCCAGTGTCGTAAGATCACTTTTTTGGTGCAAGTTGATATAAGTGCTATGTGGAAACATTGATTACCAACCAATTAATCCATATACTCTCCTATGATACAAGTTGCAGAGTTAAATTTGTGAGCTAGGCCTAACAGAGGGTCAAGTCTATCCTGAATAGCTGTCCAGAAGGGAGTTACAGTTTCACATGACCATAATATATGTAATAGAGTTCCAGGTTCCTTACCATATTTAGTGCAGGTGCCTGCGGGTAAGCAGCCAATTTTATGCAATTTGACAGGGGGTGTAGTAAAGGTTATGGTTAATCTGAAATTGCATAAACCAATAGTGCTCCCAGTGTATCAGAATACAAGTGCTTCCATATCCTGGACCAATCTCTCGATAGGCCAGTATGGGGAAGCCCCTGGTCCCACCAGTAGAAATGTAACTCTCCCTTGTCTTCTGAAAGGGAGTGTAGGAAGTAATATGAATAAGAGATTAAGTGGGTTTTAGAAATGGAACTTAGGTAAGGATCAATGACCGTGTAAAGCAGTTTAAACCATTGACCATTGCCCAATATAGCATGAAGCATGTAAGAAATTTGAAAAAACTTGAACACTAAATGGGGGGACCAACCATGAACTTGGCTCATGTCTTGGAATGTCATTAGCTTTTGTTGTGCTATCAAGTTCTCCACCATTTCTACTCCCATGTTAGGCCCGATCTTTTCTTTTGATAGGAGTTTGCCCGAGATCTTGAAGCTTGGGTTTCCAAATAGTGGCTGAGAAATGCCATGTTTTGAGGAGATTTTCAGGAAGTCAGTCAGCTGCATCTGAGAGATTAGAGATTCTCCTAAAGGAGTATATTGCAGGTGGCCCAACAATTGTTTCCTTGAGAGATAAGGTAGTGCAGCTAGTTCTAGACCCGACTTAGAACAATGTGCTCCGTCAATGTCTGTCCAAAGGAGATGGTATAAGCCTGGTGGAAGAACAATGGGGAATAATAAAAACTGCCATCACAGAGGTAACAAGCCTTTGTGTAAAGCAAATAAACAAAACCAAACGAGGTAAGAAACCACTACGGTTCTCAAAGGAAGTGGCAGTGAAGGTTCAAGAGAAAAAGAAAGCATTCAGGAAGTACAAGGAATCACAGAAGGAACAGGACAGAGAACTGTATCAGTTAAAGCAAAAGGAAGCTGGGAGGCAGTCAGAACAGCAAAGGCCCAAACTGAGGAAAAGATAGCCAACTCAGTTAAGAAGGGGATAAAACCTTTTATAGGTACATCAAGGAGCGAAGGAAGACCAAGGGAGGATAGTGAGGCTTAATAAAGGGAGGAGGGAGGAGGTGGGAAGAGGGTGACTGTGAAAAGGCAGAGATACTAAACAAATATTTTTGCTCAGTATTTACAAAGGAAGAGGGGAGGTACCCAAACAAACAGTAGAAAACTCTGATACAGAAGTTGATACCAGCCCATTTACAGAAGAAAGGGTTCTGAAAGAACTCTTAAAACTGAAGGTGGACAAATCAATGGGGCCTGATGGGATTCATCCCAGAATTCTAAAAGAACTAAGGGTAGAACTAGTGAAACCACTGACTATCCTCTTTAACAAATCATGGGAGGATGGGGTGGTACCCGAGACTGAGGAGGGCAGATGTGATTCCCTTCACAAAAGTGGGAGCAAGGCAGAAGCAGGAAACTACAGACCTGTTAGTTTAACCTCAGTGGTAGGGAAAATGATGGAATCACTTCTGAAGGAAAGAATTGTTGAGTATCTAGAGGCCAGAGAGGCACAGGACCCAAGACAGCATGGATTCACAGCGGGAAGGTCATGCCAGACAAATCTGATAGATTTCTTTGACTGGGTGACCAAAGTAGTTGATCAGGGAGGGCTGTGGACATGGCCTACCTAGACTTTAGCAAGGCATTTGACACAGTCCCCACAAAAAGATTAATATACAAGTTAGCCAGCCTGGGAGTGGGTCCCAAGATGACAGCCTGGGTAAAGAATTGGCTGGAGAATAGGTCACAGAGAGTAATAGTAAATGGAGTCCACTCTGAAAAAAGGGGGTTAGTAGGGTAACCGCAGGGTTCAGTATTAGGACGGTCCTCTTCAATGTCTTTATAAGTGACATTGCAGAGGGACTGGAAGGAAAAGTATGTCTCTTTGCAGATGACACAAAGATCTGCAACAGAGTTGATGCACAAGATGGAGTGGAAAGGATGAGAAGGGACTTGGCAAGGTTAGAGGAATGGTCAAATGTATGGCAGCTTAGATTCAATGCTAAGAAGTGCAAGATAATGCACCTGGGAAACAAAAACCCAGGGGAAGAGTACACAATGGGGGGTGAGCTACTAACAACAACAAAAATGGAAAGGGACCTGGGGGTAGTCATATCAGATGACCTAAAGGTGGGCAAGCGATGTGAGAGGGCAGCAAGGAGGTCTGGGGGGATACTGGGATGCATAGGAAGAGGCATCACCAGTAGAAAACAGGAAGTTATTATCCCTCTGTACAGACAGCTAGTGAGACCCCATCTGGAGTACTGTATGCAGTTCTGGAGACCCAATCTCTGCAAAGACATAGACAGAATGGAAGCTGTCCAGAGGAGGGCAACTAAAATGGTGCAGGGTCTGCACCGGAAGACATATGAAGAGAGACTTAAGGAGCTTAATATGTATAGCCTCGAGGAAAGGAGGGAGAGGAGACATGATAGAAACTTTCAAGTACCTCAAGGGAATCAACAAAGTCCAAGAGGGTAGCATCTTTCAAAAAAGAGGTGTGCAAGAACAAGGGGGCACAATTTGAAGATAGAAGGGGGGCGGCTCAGAGGTAATTTAAGGAAGTATTTTTTCACAGAGAGGGTTGTGGATGTATGGAACGGCCTTCCAGAGGAGGTTGTGGAGTCAAAAACAGTGGTGGAATTCAAGCATGCATGGGACAGTCATAAGGCAATTCTAGGGGGTGGGGGTAGGAAGAAGTAGGCTTCTGGTTAACTAGGACCTGCAGCTTGTCCATCAGGTAGGGAAATGGGCAGACTGGGTGGGCCAAGCAGTCCTTATCTGCCGTCAAATTCTATGTTTCTATGTTTCTATGGTGTTGGGGCCAAGAAATACTTATACCAATGTGTGGACCTAGCTAAATGTATGGCTAAACAGTAACAGTAGAAGTTGGGAGCTTGGAGTCCTCCCTCTCTTTTATGCCTCATTAGTTTAACATAGGCCCATCTGGCCTTTTTGTCTTGCTGCAAAAAGGAGGTGAGGACTTTATTAATTTGAGAGAACCAGGCCTGAGGTAATGAACCATTAAACATCTGGAGAGGGTATAATGAACATGGTAAAATGTTCATCTTAATGATACTGAGTCTACCCCATGGGGATAAGGGTAATAACTTCCATCTATTTAAGTCTGATTTAATGGTTGTCACTACAGAGTCCAAGTTGTTCTGTTTGATTTTCTGTGGAGACGTACTGAGGAGTATCCCTAAATATTTCAGTTTATCCTTTACCCAGAGAGACCCCAGGTACTGCAGACCAGCTCTATTAGTATATTTATTAGGTGGCATGATTTCAGTTTTATGGAAATTCAGCCTATAATTAGAAAGCATACTAAATTGAGATATCAGCTGCAAGGCGACAGGTATTGATGTAGCTGGTAACAAGACATGCATTAGGATATCGTCCGCGTACACTGACAACCTGTATTCCATGTCACCAATGCATATGCCAGTAATGTTGGATGATGTATTAAGTTTACTGATCAGTGATTCAAGAAACAGATTGAACAGGTACGGGGAGAGTGGACAACCCTGTTGTGTGCCTTGATAGAGAGAAAGAGAAGGGTGAAGATAGAAAACCATTACATGAAACCCTTGCCATCGGAGAGGTGTATAATATTCTCACCCAATGAATATATGCTTCAGGAATACTAAATCTTGGTAAAATGGAAAAGAGGTAGTCCCATGAAACTCTATCAAATGCCTTCTCTGCATCCAGGGAGACCAAGGCAGCAGGTACCGAGGAGTCCTTGGACGAGAGAAAAGGTAAGATAATTTCCTGAAATGATTGGACGAGAGTCTACCCCTTACAAATCCAACTTGTTCCCTACTAATCAACGGTTCCCAGACCAGCGCAGCAACCTGGCAAAGTACAAAATAAACCCACACACATTTCCATATTTTTCAGTTTAAAAAAAAATATTTTAAAACTACACATACACATGAGATCTTTCCCTATTGCATAAATGAAATATGCAGGGGGGACCTTACGCCACTCATGAGGTTACCCAAGGTCAAACAGCACTCGCGTGCATAAATCATATATCACACAGGTCCCCCCTGCATATCCCTTATATACATATACATATACATATACATATACATATACATATACATATACATATACATATACATACAACATGGGGGTAAGAGCTTTCTCAGTAGAATATCCTGTGTTATTTCCACTAGAATGATAATAAATCTTGATGACATCAGCAGACTGAGGATATCAACAAATATTCACACTCTGCTGATGTCACCAGAGTGAGAATATCTTCACTACAGCTTGCATTCTAAATGAAACTGCTTCAGAAAACAGTTTCTCTTTCTTACTGAAGCTGCAACTTACTCAATTAGCTTTGCAAAACACTTTCACCTGTGTCCCATTGTGTTTCTAACACTCCTAGCCCATTACTGTGCTGATCTTAGCTTCAAAACTGAATTCTAAATGAAATTCCTTCACAAAGCAGTTTCTCTTGCTCAGTGCTAGCTGCAACAGTTTTTTCTCACTGAAACCTACAACTTACTCAACTAGCTTTGCAAAACACACTCACCTGTGTGCCATTGTGTTTCTGACTCCCAGTCCATTCAGAACCACACACACGCATGTACACACACACACACACACACACTTAGATAAAGCCGCAGAAACAGAAAAAATGTTCCTAAAGCTTTCACCCCATGGTATAAATTGCACACATGATGTGCAGATCATGGGATATGGAAAATATTCTTAGTCCTGTAGAGTGAACTGTGCATTCTCACTCTGCAGGAGTGTGAATATTTTCCATATCCCACTCTTGCCTATCATGTATCCCATATGGATATATATATATATATATATATATATATATATATATATATATATATATATATATGTATATATATATATATATATATACACATACACACACACACACACACACACACACAGCACTTCCTCTTTTATCTGCCAGCCTCTGTACATCCCAAATTTTGGCTGATAAAAGAGAGCAGAGGATAATATAGGGTGGTGGTTAAAAGGGAGATAACATTTCTGGAAACTGGGACAGGAGCTCACACTGGCAGTAAGTGAGGATGGTGGATAAAAGTAGGGCAGATAAAGAAGGGAACACTGTGTGCATATATACTGTATATTATAGTGGCATGGTAGTACCAGTATAGTTAGGGTTGAGTACCCTATTTAAGGTTAAACCCTGAAATGTGGCAGCTTAATAACTTTGCCACCATATGACAGATTTGCCTGACATTTGGCCTGCATGGAGCGGTACCATAGATCTCTGGATCTGCCAAGTTGTGTAATGGTGGGATATACAGTTGGGGAGCTACGTAGCGCTGTAGAGCACGGTATTTGTGCATTTTTGCGCATTCTTTGCTCATGCCTACAGGTTGCATGGTCTGTGCAACCAGTCCAAAACCTTCTGGGACCATGCAGCCATGGTCCCCAATGTGCCTTTTGAAGATTTCATGAAAAAATATTAAACGGTTCAAAAGTTATTCAAAAAACAAGTTTCCCATCATAGTCAATGGGAAAAGTTAACAAAAAGTTTGGCAGTGTCACAAATGCAGTTTTTAGTGTCACAAATGACCCCTGTAGTGTTGCAAATCTGCCATCTTGTTTTCAGTTGGTGGTCACAGAAATGCTTGCCATTTAAATCTGGAACCCTCTAAGGACACAATTCTTTTTGTGTTCACCTAGTTGAGCCCTGAGGATGCTAGCCATGTCTTTTTTGGGAGGTTAAACACCCCAGAAATATGTTTTTTAAATTTTGGGAAACAGTAGTGTTGCAAAGTAGTGTCGCACTTGTGACACTTTCATGATTTGTTTTGTGAAAGTGTGCAAATCATGGCACTACTTTGCGACACTATGCCAAAAACAACAGGAAATCTTTGCCACTTTGCTGCAAAAGAATGGTTTGGTCTTTTGGGCTGAAATTTGGGAGGAAGAAAGCCAAGATGCCACAGATGTGCCTTTTGGGGGATTTGGTTAGAAAATATGAGAGGGCTGCAAAGTTTTGGCACTCTGAAGTTGACAATTTTTCCCATAGGCTAACATTACAGCGTCCGCCATGCCTCTCAGGGCCTGTATCTTGAAAATGCTTCAACATACGCACTTTCTGTCAGAAAAATGCCTAGCCCCCCACTAGGGGGCTAAGTACAAAACTTGCCAGGAAAATCATAAATAATATGACATTTTAATTTTTTTTGTATGTCATATGGTTCCTGAGATATAAGCAATTTTTTATTCCAAGTGTTCATTTTCTGCTCTGAGGGCCATTATTATGCATACATTCTTTGTATTCACTGTGCTTCTGAATGCACTTTTTGGGGACAAAAAGTGGGTGCATTTGCGTTACTGTTACAGTTAACGTTTCCGTGACCATTTGCGTTAGCCTTTACGCCGCCGTGTGTGTTACCCTTTGTGTTTGCGTTTGCGCTTGCATTTGTGTTACTGTTACTATTTGCATTTTCATTACTGGTTTTGTTTGCATTTTTGTTTCCCTTTGCATCACCGTGTGTATTGCCATTTGCGTACGTGCTTCTATTTCTCTTTCCTTTGGTGTCATCAATGCTTTTACCGTAAGCGTTTGCATTTCCAATCGCGTTACCATGACTGTGCACATAACGATTTGCGTTTACTTACGCTCTTGCATTTCTGCTTCCATTTCTGTTACTGTTTCCTTTGGCATCCTCCTTGCTGTTACTGTAACTGTTTCTGTTTCCAGTTGCATTACCGTTACTGAAGGGCCCCGCACTTGCACCACCACATTACATTCACTATTTATACTGCACATTCTCAAAATAAAGAGAAATTCAAAACAAAAAAACTCTGTTTAATGCATCAGTTAGGGTTGTTCCACAGCGACAAAAGCAAGGAAATTCGATGTTAGGGTTGCCACCCCTTGCACCCCACGTCCACCCCGCCCCCACCAACAGATATTGGGGTGTGAATTGGGGTCATTGGTCATAACTCTTACCCCATTCACCTATACTTCACCACCTCAGCTTGTTTACACATGGAATGGTGTGAGAGTTAGGACCGATGACCCCAATGCACACCCTGATGCCGGTTGGGGCAGAGTGGGCGTGGGGTGCAAGGGGTGGCAACCCTAACATCGAATTTCCTTGCTTTTGTTGCTGTGGAACAGCTCTAACTGATGCACTAAACAGAGTTTTTTGCCATGAATATATATATATATATATATATATATTTATATATATATATGTGTGTGTGTAAGAGAAAAAAATTCTTTTTTCATATGGCTGTCATCTTGTTTCTGTCTTTTTTTTAATGTCAAATCCCATAAAAATGGTATCATGGAAACACATTAACACATGTATCTTTATCTTGCTAATCAGGACCCCACTGGGTTTATTCTACAGTTACATTTTGGAAAAATAACCCAGTCATGTGTTTTCAACACATTTTAAAAATATTTTTTTCATGAAATTATTTTCTTTTTCCGTATGGTTATATGAAACAAGAATCAGCCATATGAAACAAGATTGCCTTCATATGAAAAAAGAATTTGGACTTAGTTTTTTTTTCACATTATTTTTTTGTATGAAGGAATCTATTTTTGTGAATATGATATAATCTTCTTAAATCTTGATTATCAGATAAGATGTCCAGTCCACATGTAAAGGATTTTACTAATTCTGCTCTGAGCTTTTCAAATGTTATCATTCCTTAGCTGTCATGTTTCCAGTGAAGGACTATGTGAAGTCTAAAAGCTTAAATATTCTGTAAAATATTATTTGTTGGTCCAATAAGAGATATCAAACCACCCATTTTGTTCAAAAACTTGGGAAACTCTTCGCAAGAAACTTTGTTAATGGACCATTAAGTTCCAGTGTCAAAAGTAGAGAAATTACATCATAGGGTTCCCAACCCTAAGACCCCACCCACATACTGTGAACCTTTGGGTTGTGAACCATAATGCTCACCCCATTCTAAGAGTAAGTCAGCTAATATGGGTAAACAATAAGAAAATGGGGTGAGCATTAGGGTTTGCAACCCCAAGGCACACCCCTCACACCTGTTCCTGCATGCAGGGTGGGAGTGGGGTGTTAGGGCTGGAAATCGAGTGTGGGAGTGGGGTCTTAGAGTTGGAAACTCTAAGATGTAATTACTCTACTTTTGATGCTGGATCCCTTATTGTCCATTAACAAAGTTTTTTTGCAGAGAATTTCCTTACTTTTTGAGAAAATATAATCTAAGGTTTATTTGCTAGTGGGATACTTTTTTAAAGAGATTGCACTTGTATCCTTATTTCTCTGTGTGGGTTCTGCACTCCCATCACTCCATAGTCCTCTTCATATTTGTGTGTAGAAGTGTAGGGCCCTCTGTATTTCTCTCTGGGAGCACAAATCCCTCTGGGCCCTGT
Source organism: Neoceratodus forsteri (assembly GCA_016271365.2). NCBI lineage: Eukaryota > Metazoa > Chordata > Ceratodontiformes > Ceratodontidae > Neoceratodus > Neoceratodus forsteri. The sequence continues at coordinate 813,205,488 of CM028129.1, read as the reverse complement.
GCTGCCATCCATGCATTACTCCTTAATAGTATCTATATTTGAGTATTGTAGTACAGGAGGGCCTTGTGCTCCCATCCATGCACCACTCCTTAGTAGTATTTGTACCCTAAATCACCAATGTCTTTGTAACACTAACCCAAACAGCTTTCTCTAACCCTAACTCTGGAACAAGTAATAGTTAATAGGGAGCAGACATGACAGAAAGTATACCTCACCACCCTAAAGAATATCAGATATATGCCCCCTATTAACTCCAACAGACACATAACCTAACCCTAACCTAACTCTGGAACAAGTAATATTTAATGGGGGGAACACGTGATAGAAGGTGTACCTCGGCACCCTGAACAATATCAGATATGTGCCCCCCCAACGCCAACAGACATATAATGTCACCCACACCCAAACTCTAACGCTAACTGTGAAACAAGTAATATTTAATGCGGGGCACACATGACAGAAAGTGTACCTTGGCACCCTGAACAATATCACATACTGTATGTGCCCACAATTAACTCCAACAGACACATAACTTAACCCTAACCTAACTCCAGAACAAGGTATATTGAATGGGGGGCACATACAATAGAATGTGTACCTCAGCACCCTGAACAATATCAGATATGTGCCCCCATTAACTCCAACAGATATATAACCTAACCCTAACCTGAACCAGTGTGAACACAAGAATTCCTATAGAAAAACATTAGAGCTTTCACAGACCATAGCTTGCTTAATATCTGGAGTTAAGTGTCCTTTTTCTGCTTGCAGGATGGGGGTGGGGTGTTAGGGTTGGAAACCCTAACACCACATTTCCCAACTTTTGTTGGTTTAATCTGAACCCTAGCTAGTGCATTAATGTAAGTTTTTGCATACATACAGGGGTGCTGATAGAAATTTCTGGGTCTGGAACACACCTTTAGGAGTGGTCCCCCTCACCATCCCTTCCTCTCTCAGTGCTCAGCCTACAAGTCCTGCTCCAGACCAAACACCCCATCCATACCTCTCAACCTTTTGTCACTGAAATGAGAGACACGGGCAATCAAAATGAGGGACAATGAGGAACACTGACTCTCATAATGAGGGACACATCCTCAAACATTGTGGAGATACAAGCTCAGAACACTGTGGAAACTATCACCTTATTTGCACAAAGTTTATTTTTTATTTAGCATCTTAGAATACTATTAATTTCTGCTACTGCTTTAAAGTCTGAATTTATTTATTTTATTTATTTATTTATTTATTTAGTTTTTGTTGACCGGGTAAGTGCACTAGACAAATCCTGCCTATTTTCAGGCATGACCTGGGGGAAGGGGAAACAGATGAATACCAACTGACCTTGAAACAAATTAAGCTGTTAGTGGTATATTTTTTAGTGAATGAGGGAAATTTGGTCAGGACACCGGGGAAATTCCCCTACTCTTTTCGATAAGCACCATGGGATCTTTAACATCCACCTGAACTACCACCAATCCAGGCAGATGGGACCTCAGTTTAAAGTCTCATCCGAAAGAAGGCACCTCAGAAGTGCAGCACCCCTCTCATGCTGCACTACAGTGTCAGTACTGGGATATTAACCCAAGTGCCAGATGTGGGAACTGAACCCACAGCCCTCTGATCTCCCAGCCTCAGAGGTGAGTGTGCTACCTACTGAGCCTTTGTGTGCAACACCTTTTCCATGAGGGACAGGGCAATTTTGAAGGGTAAAATGAGTCATGTCTCTCCTAATGAGGGACACTTGAGAGGTATGACCCCATCCTCCAGTCCTCCTCCTCCAGGCCAAAGCCAACCAGCAAACCAGGCTCTCTGGGCTCTCCTCCTCAGGTTCCATCCTAGTAGTCTCTGTTCCCCCCCAAATCTGACTATCATGAATGGAGGAGGCTTTGCAGAACAGCCGATGGAGGAGGCCAACCCCCACCACTTAGTATCGTCCTCACCACACACCACTTACTTGTTATGCAGCTGGTGTTTCTGCCAGTCACTTGCCCCTCTTTCTTCTCCAACCCAGTCACCATCTGGCTCAGCTCACTGCTTCTGCAGCTCTGTCCCTCTGAGATCAAGTGTCTGACAGTCACAGCGGCTGGCACACTCGGTCAGGACTCCCGAGTCCCAATATCAGTTTCTAGAGTCTCTCCTCACAGGTAGGCTTGGGGGAGCACCCACCAGGGCAGCTTTTTCTTCTCCTTCTCTCCTTAAATTCCAGCAGCACCAGTCAAAGTTCAAACCAGTCCAGCAGCACTGCATTGCTGGCACTTGGAGTCATGGACTTCTTCCAAGTTCCAATGAGACACTGACTGCACCATCACAAATTCGCAATTTAAAATATTGCCACTCGGTCGGCACTCTAGATGGGGTCTGGGGTGAACAAGTCAGAAGCACTTGCAGCAACGAGTCAGCACACAAGCATGACATGCTCATACCAGGTTTCCCACAGCCCACTCTCCCTGACATGATGCCATGACCCCAAGTCACCATCCTTCATACATGCACAGTTGCACACTACCAGGAATAGTGGGACATTGAGTTCTTAGGAACTGAGCTGACCCCAAAATATGGGATAACAGGTGACCGTATGGATTTCATATAGGACTGGCTGACCCCGGGAAAAAATTGAAGATCTGTCAAAGAGTACGTCCAGGCCCCCCTGAGCCACCGGGCCTGGGACAGTTGCCCTGGCTGCCCCCCCCATTGGCACCCCTGACATACATACATGTATATACACACATAATGTCATAGTGCTAGCTTTCCATGTTCTAATATGTCATAGTTCATTCTTAAACAGAAATATAGAAATAGTAGTAGATCTCATAACAAGCCACTCTTAACCCTTAGACTGCCAACAGAATTAGAAGTTTTGGAGTTCTTGACAGATATATCTGTCTGCGGCCCTGCAAGTGTTAAACAAATACAAAAAGAACACTGCAATTGGTCAGCTTCGGAATTCTACTACCAGTTCTGTCACATGTTGCAAAGTAGCAAGCACTTTTTTTTATAGATTCCTGATAATTTTTATCCCAAAAGATAAAAATGTAAAAAGAAAACATGACATAGCCTGACTGAAGATATCATATTCATGTTCATTCAAGGCCAATGATATTAAGATATCTCACTTGTGACTTTGCAACTTATGAGATATCATAATATCATTGGCCTCTTTCAAAGGTAAATATGATGGGCCTGATTTTCAAAGGGTGTAAAGGGATGCAAGGGATTTGTGTCTAAAGAGTATGAAGCAAGATGCAATTTTCTAAGGCAGCCTGCATCCATTACAGATGCAGCTGCGCCAAAGCCCCCTTGCGCCACAGGTTGCATGAACCAATAGGTGCACCAGGTCACAAGGGTCTTGTGCCGTGGCAGGGCTGCAATATCCCCTTTTCGGGGATTTTCAGAGCCCCACCATGGACGCAGCAAGGGACATCACTTGGACCAGTCAGGAGGTGGTATAAGTGGTTGCACCTGTGGGATGGTGTAGTGCAGAGGACAGTAGGGGCACACAAAAAGAACATATAGGAGGATGCAGTGGGGGCATAGGGGCACAGATGGTTAGCGAGTCAGCTATGCAGCACGGAGAGGTGTGCCATTGTAATGTCTCATCGGAACATGTAATTGCAAACTAGTGCCTTTACATTTACCATCCCAATAGTGTAGTGCCCCCCCAGTCACACTGTGAACATGTGATACTAGTGTTGTAGTGACCCCCCACCAATCCCAGATCAACTCCATGTCATTAGTCTAAACTTTCCCTGTGATCTACTGCCCCCATCCTCAATCACACCAGAAACATTGTGTTGTTACTATGCTCATACTATACACAGTATGCACATTCCACACTCTGTGGCTGGCTGTGATAGTGTGTGGAGGGCAGTGCCAGTCAAAAGATCAGAGTAGGACATGGGAGGAGGAGCAGTGTGGTTTGTCAATAACTGATGGGGTGGGGAGGTGGGGGTCCACTAGACCACTAGGGTTTATTCTCACAATTTCTTTGTTGTGATTGGGGATAGGGGGTGGGACACGAGAGCACTGGGAAAGTTTTGACTACTGACACGAGGTGATCTGGGATCATGGGGGGATCACTACAACAGTAGTATTACATGCGCACAGTGTGACTGGGGGGTACTACACTATCGGTATGGTAAATGTATGGGCAACAGTTTGCAATTACATGTTCCATTGGCACATTACAGTAACAGAAAAGTTAAGATGCAATAGCAACAGGTGTGTATGTTTCATGAGTGCATACAATGGGGTGAACATTAGGGTTGAAAACCCCAAGGAAGACTCCACCACTCATTCACTTCAGGGGTGGGGTAGGTGTTTTAGGGTTGGAAACCCTAATGTCATATTTCCCTATGTTTGTCACTTTACCTTCAACCCTAACTGATGCATTAACATAGGTTTTTGTAATGAATTTTCTTACTTTTTGAGACAGTATAATTGTAGCTTTATTTGCCTGTGAGTGCACAGGACCCTCCAGACCCTGTGCTTTCACCCATGTATAGTTGTTGAGATAGAGTAATCATATCCTTACTTGTCTGAGGGAGCACAGTGCCCTTTGGATCCTGTGCTCCCATCCCTCTATAGATGCATATAAGTATGCAGCTGTGGAAGGGCCCTGCACTTCCATTTATAGGACAACAGTGACCAAACAGTCAGCATAGACATCTTATTACCCCAGCTCATGTACCTGGTACTTAAAATTTTCGAATCCCTGCCAAAACATAATTACACGCAGCTGCAACGCCATTCCATGCCACAGGTATGAAAATACAATTTGACCAGGATTTGAAAAATAGCAGCTGTGACATACATGTGGTGGAGTAATAAAAAGTCTGTGTTGAAAATTTGGGGTCCAAATAATTAATATTTCTGAAGTTACGAACGTGCATAGCAAAATTACAATGGATGGTCATAACTCTGCCATTTGTACATATTTTGACTCCAAATTTTGAACATAGCCTTCTTATGAACCCACCTTATGAACAAGATCAGGAAAAACTGTCAAATTCCACCATTATACTATAATAGGGGGTGTGTTTGCACCCTATTGTTAGGTTTGAGAAGGGTGTCCAATGTTAAACCTCTAAATTTGCACCTTAATAACTCTGGCAGTGTTTGTCCAACTGTGTTACACTTTGTTTTGTATATAGGTTTTTATGCCTGTATTTTTCTATGTTTTTTGCCTGTCCCCATGCCTCTGCCACACATGCATGTTTGGAGGCACTCGCACGCCGTGTCTCGAGGTGCACTCTCTCTACTTGCAGCCCCCTCCCACCTATGCTGACCAGAAGACCTCCACCCAATGACAATTGAACTATGGGGGGGGAAGCAACCCCAGGAGAGGAGAGGAGAGGAGAGCTGCCTTCCAGCTGCTCAATCCTGCTTCCACCCTCCCCCGTACCAGCTCCCTGATGACCCTAGTCTATTCCCAAACCTGGGTTGCCCGGTGTGATGTGAGGTATGGCATCCAGTGCCTCAGCTCTCTGTGCTACTGGGCTGGCATGGGCTACACATTAGTATTTTCCATTGATATGCCATGTTGTCAACACTTGCTAAATTTCATGACAGCACCTTGTGCGGTTTATGAGATCTGGATACCCCTTATTTTGTAAAAGGGTCACATTTTTCCCTGTACTTAACATAGGGTGTTTTGCATTTTTTTGCTCTGTTGTACAGGCTACAGAATACTGAATTTCTGCACAAAACCTTCAATGTATATGCGGTCTGTGCTGAGGTCATGCCTTTCAAAAGGTTTTGTGAAAAAATATTAAATGCTTCCTGAGTTATAAATATTTAAAAGTTAGCTGCCGCATACTAACCAGAAATTTCTGGATAATGAGATTTTTTTTTTGTTTGCAAATTTGATGTGTCATAAACCAAAAATGGATCTCACAAACCTCTTGGTTTTTTTTTTTGGGCTCATGACAGCCACCATCTTGTTTCTTTATTTCCATTGACAGTGAGGTTGGAAAACACTTGCAAAAGGATAGTTTCAGCAAAACTCAAACATCCCTGATGTTAAATGTTTTCCCTAAGCACGAGTTTATAGTCTGCTTATGTGGAAACTTGCAAATATTGTATTTTCACACATTCTTCATCTCTCCCGACGATTTCTGGTTCAAACAACTATTTTTTTGTTTAAACTAAAAATGTTCTGGTTCAGAACCAGCAAAAGGTTTTTGAATCATGAGACACAGATAAGCAGGAAATCCCCAATTTTAAAAAGAGCAAAGCAATTCAAGGGGACCTGTTTACCAGATAACAATGAATGGGAGGTGAATTTTTTAGCTGAATTATTTGTCACTCTGATTGGTGTTCTTTGCCTTGGTGTTTTTATAAGTGCCTAGCCTTGTTGCATGGTCCCTGCAAATGTGGTAAGTGAACATTAGCTAGGCTGGACTCTGCTAAGCTGTATACTTGCTGTGGTGCACTGAACGGTAAGTGCTCTTCCCTTTCCATCCCTAAAATGGGCGAGCTGAGTAACTTCACCAGTGGCAAGACAAATTCCCCTTTTGTACAGCAATCGGTACTAAATCTCAATGGGTAACATAAGCATGTTAACTACACATACAAGGATGGAGACATCTGTTGCCATTCTGAGACTTATTGGTACCTGACCACTTAGCTTACTTGTCTATTTGGTCTTCATGTTCACCTCTGTTGATGACATCAGTTTAATGTACTGTTTGTAGCTGAATTCATTCCCTTCTTGAAGTGAAATGGATGGCAGGTCTTGTGAATGCTACTGACTGAATATCAGTTAATACTAATTGTTCATTCTTATTTTTTGGAGAATTCCTTCATAGTTATCGATTGTTGTCTATTGACATAACTAATGAACTAAAGATTAGACAAGTTGCTGATCAGTAAAATAAACCAGTGGTCATGGAATGTTCATTTACTAATACTCTCCCTCTGTATGGCTCAGTTACCTTAGTTATTTGTAACCCGTATAAAACTCCATATAAGCTGTACAAACCTTTATTCCACAATACAGACAAATATTTATTTACCAAATTGTTTCGAATATTTTAGACTGATTTTTTTTCAGTTCTAAATAGCTTTTGGTTTAAATAACTGAGGTGAGATGCATTAAGATTCAAATTGCATAAGGTGTCTTTTTATGTCACAAGGTATATTCTGGGATAAAGAAGTAACAATAGCTAGGCTGTCAATCACTTTGAATGGTTCATTGGAAGGCACTTTTGTAAATGGGCTCCGTTTGACAACAGCCCTTATTCCACTGTTCAGTGGCCACTGATATAATTACTGGAGACGTCATGGTCTGCTACCCTCTCACACAGTCTACATATAGCTTGGAAACAAAAAAACAAACAAACAAAAAAAAACAAGGGCATAGACAAAGTCAGGGGTCCAGCCTGCAGCTTTGTCAGGGAGGTGGGCTTCCATTACCCAGGTAGCCTGTCAAGTCTTCTCTTTGCAGGTTTTATTTAGCAAGGTACTCAGATGGGCAGAGATTCCTGTATCTTTATGAAAAAGAAAAATAATTTGTTTTAAACAGTGCCTTTCATTCAGACTGCATCAGCAAAACATTTGGGAATCCAGGAAATAGAATAGAAACTCTGCTGTTAGTTTAGGCACTCAATATGATTCAAAAACTACCGAGATAGACTGGAGGGGAATTAGAGTGAGGGGTCAGTCACACAGAGGATAAGTGGCTTGCTCAGGGTCACATGGTGAGTACATGGCAGTTGTGGGGTTCAAATCTTAGTCATCAGGTTTAACGGCAAACTAACCTATTAGCAGGGAAAATGTTACCATCATATATGCTTGTATTAGTTCTACAGGAGACAGAGCAATATAGATTGCATACGAATTCATGTAATTTACAGGGAAATGGTCATGGGGTGACAGGAAAATGTCAAATAGTTCTATTTAAGACTATTTGTTTAAAAATATATTTTTATGGCTCCTGCCTTGCCATTGGTTAAATAATGATTTCAGGACATACAAAGGTTTCAAAAGAATTAAGGACTGACACAGTTTTGCGTGATGGGAGAATTCTTTGCAGGATAAATTATCCAACAGTGTGCAGTTATAACCCTTGGTTCTTGCTAATGAAATGTTTGTAAATTGAGTCGCCTCCTTAGGAAATTGGGTTCGAGATCAAAATCCTCATTGAAGTTCAGCCAATTAAAAGGAGGGCAAGAGAGCTGCTAGGCATACTGTGGCTATCTCTAGGAGTCTACACTTGTGTGCTTGTGTAAAACTCTGATGAAATATAACTATGGTAGTGTGTAGTTGGAGCCCTATTTGTTTGTGGAACAGGAAGAAGGCTGGTAGTTTTTGCTGTACAACAGTGAACTACTACTTGCCACAGGCAGCTGAAAAATAACTTTTAACACACTTGAGCACTTTATTTTAGGCAGAAACCTTATAGTGGGGGCTAACTGCACATTTTAAATCTGTAATTTAAGAGTTTGTCTCTTTACCTCACTGCGTGACCTCGGAGCTACTTCCGGGTCATGGACTGGTACTTTAGCTAGCCCTGCAGCGAGCAGGGTAGGCGAGCATCGATGCACATGAAGACACGAGTGTCGGCACATGTTTGGCATGTTTTGCGAGGAATGCGAGGGTAGAATGCCTATAAAGGGTCAAAAGACTGCTAGGTGGTCACATTAGCGACTGGTGAGTGATAGTTATACAGTGAGAACTACAACACATCCTGAAATAAAGGTTAACCAGGAAGTGGTGCATACTGGATAGAAACATTATATTAAACACTAAAGGAGGAGCAACTCTGAATTTGCAGCATGTTGTCCACAATAATGACACTTGATGGGGATGTGGGGATACAATGCAAGGGATGCAATATATTTACAGTTGTGAAAACCAGTACCCTCCCCACTGAATATACGTGTAAAAAATGTTGCAAAATGAGATCTGAAATAATTCAATTCAGTTTAAGACTGCTTTACTTAGAGAATAGTCAGCAACAGATGACAGACAGATTCAAGGAAAGACAGGGCATATCTGATAATATAAGGGATGCAGAAAGCCATGACTCTGCTGATATGCCCCTAAATGTTGAGAGTATGGGCTTAACCCAAACTAAAGAGTATTATAAAACAGCCAATAATTTAAAAATCCAATCAAAATAAGTGTACTAGAGAGGAGGGGGATGTAGAGAGTGTTTCCAGGAATGGTATACTGTCAAACAGAAAAGGGCAGCCAAAAAAGGGAGAAGAGCAGAATATTATCAGCTACCAGATGAAAATAGTTTTGCCCCACTTAGTTCTATGGAGAATGTGGAACAGGAAAGTGTTCCCACTCCCCCCATATGCACTCTAACTGATGACAGTCCCTCACAGCAACAGTAGCTGATTGACTATGAAGTCAATAATGCCATGGAGACTATTTCTGTCAATAGCTTAGGCATGGAAAATCTGATGGAACTTGGACATCAGGATGAGGATAAGGAAATGCACCCCCTAAACAGGTCTATGTTCTGGGAGACTCTATTATAAAACACCTAGCAGGACCAGATAGCATGCCATCTAAATTCTTGTAAGAACTTAACTGTCAACTCGCAGGCCCATTAGCTATGTTATTTAATGCATCATTAAAATCCAGAGAAACCATAAAAGTATGGAATAACGCCCAAGTAACCCCAGAGCATAAAGGAAGGAGAAAACAAGATGTGAACTATAGGCCAATAAGCCTAACATTTGTTTTGGGTAAAATTCTGGAACAGTTACTACAGAAGTGTATTATGGATCACCTAAAAAGTATCTCACATTATGATTTGATACAACATGGGTTTGTTTCTGGTAGATCTTGTTTAACCAATCTCATGAGTTTCTTTAAGCCTATAACTGCCTCCTTAGATAAAGGAATGCCTGTTTATGTGGTCTTTCTTGATTTTTCTAAGGTGTTCGAGTCAGTATCACACAAAATCCTGACTGAGGAGTTAGTCAAACTTCAGTTTCACCCAAATATAATCAGATGGATCAGCACTTGGTTAAATAATAGAACCCAGTATGTGGCCATAAGTGGATATGTATCTACATGGGGAGAGGTTACAAGTGGGGTATTGCAGGGCTCTGTATTGGGCCCAGTCCTGTTTAATATCCTACTATCATCCATGCAGACTTTTCTGGGTGTTTGGTCATGCAAATACGCTGATGATTGTAAAATCGGTGGAATTGTCCATAATGAAATATCAGCAAAATCCTTCCAAGATAACCTGGACTACCTGGCAAATTGAGCAATAGAGCATAAATTATCCTTTAATGAGCAAAAGAACAAAGTTATGCACTTTGGGTCAAATAATCCTAGATTCCAGTATGCTATAAATAATATCCCACTACAGGAATCAATAAATGAAAAAGACCTAGGTGTTTGGATTTCAAACAACCTAAAATTTGATCATCACACTAGCATGACCATAATGAAATGCAACCAGATAATTAGGTGCATACTGAGATCGATCAAAAGCATGGACCCTGAGGTCATTCTTCTGTTATATTCAGCACTAGTTCACCCCCACATTGAATATTGTTTTCAGTTATGTGCTCCATACTCAATCGAAGGGAAAAATAAGTTGGAAAAAGTCCAAAGAAGAATAACTAAAAATATCAGGCCTGTAAAGCATCTGAGTTATCATGGCAGGTTAAAACATCTAAACTTACAGTATACTCTGTGGAATACAGAAAGTTGAGAGGTGAATTGTGTCTGGCTTTTAGAGCACGTTGGGATGATGTTTCCTAGAATTAATTGGTTTAACAAGAAATCCTGTACAATATAATAAAACAAGGTCACACAATCAGAAATTATATGGGGAATCTAACAGAACACAAAAGAGGAGTCAATGGTACACTCAGAGAATTGTGAGTGTTTGGAATGCGCTACCTAGTGAAATGGTTCATAGTGACAATGTAACTAGCTTCAAAAAGGGACTAGACAGTTTTATGGGGGATAGGCATTTTTTAACTTCCACCATGACAGCTTGACATGGTGGCAAGTTCTGTTATGGACGTTAGTCTTTTGAACTTGTCTTCAAACTATGAATCCTATGAATAATTCTTAACCTTTCTTTGTATCTCTTAGCCTCTTGCCTCCCAGATGGTGAGTACTGTACCTGAGGGGAAAAAAATGAGAGACAGAATGAAACAGCTGAGAACTGGAACATTGTTGTGTATATATATTTTAAATTTACCTGCATATTATAAACAAATAACAAATGTATGTTTTAAAGTCCCAGAGTGAAATGTGGGGCAGCACCTTTTCATGTGGGACAGAAGGTTTCTGAATAATAAAATAAGGGACATCTGAGAGGTACTGCATGCTTTTCAACTTCCTATATTCAAGAATTCCAGTCTCCTATGTCCTGCAAATGATTTCATAGTTCAGCTCTGAAACCTTAGTGCCTGCCTGCCTTTGACCAGAAGTGCTGCATTAAAGGGTACCTAAACAAGCAGTTTTTTAAAACTGCAAACTCCAAAATCTGGCTTCATGATGAGGTAAAATAAAGGCTACCATTTACATTTATGCTAAAACTGTATTTATGTAAATAACATAAATGCAGTTTCATAGCTTTTGGAAAATGTAAACATCAGCCTTTTGCTTTCAAAAAACAGCCTTGGGTTCTCCCTAAGATGTCTACCAAGTGTGTTAAGTGATGAGTCATGATGAGATCATCAGAGCCAGAGACAGAGATCCACATATTTATTTAGTTTTTTTTATTTAGTAAACTCTAGGATTACAAGTACCTTTGTACATATATTTCTATAGTGCTAACTAGTTCTTCTTTCCCTCTTTATTTTGAATTGTTGTACCAGAATGATCAACACCAAGTATTAACTCATGGATTATTTTGATCAGTACACGTGTTAGGCAATGATTTTGTTTGATTAGTTAACTTTAACTTACAGAAAATGTTTTGCAATCCAGCTGACTTTTTCTTTGGCAAACTGCATTACAGTACAACACTTCAAATACCTGATGATCTAGTGGTTATATGATGTATTGAATTTTGTGTTTTGTTAACCAGGAGAGACACACTAAGCTGAAAGCAAGTTTACAGGTGTGGCCTGGGAGCACAAGGAAGTTTAATGACTTGCTCAAGGTCACACAGCAAAGTACCAATCTTGTTCAGTTCCAAAGCTCATGCGCCCTTGTCAATCCACAAATAAGGCTTTTTTTTCCATGTGAAACCCCTACACATAGCCTTCCTTCTGTTGAACACCCCACCATCCATACCCTGTCCTTGGTGCTGCTTGGGGCTGCATATGGGCTTGCGGTCTCATGAAGAGAATTATCACACCTCAGATTGTAATCTTTTACCCCAGAGAGTTGTGCACACCTATCCTGATGCACATAACCAGCTGGCACTGTTAATAAATGCCTCTCAAATCATTCTCCAGTCCACATTCTCAATGTCTGACTTCTGCTCCCACAGTAAACATTGAGTGGATCACCATCCTTCTGCACAGTGAAGGTAGTATGTACAGTTCCTTGTTGTGTTTTTTCCCACCTCATTAACCAACAACTAGGTCTTCCTGGATGGCCAAGCAATAAGCATCATGACTCACCAGAAAAACTGCTGTTCATGCCCTCATAAAGGCTACACTTGCAATGGATAGCAATATTATTAGCTGGAGAGGCATACTAATATCTTGAGCGAATCCACCTGAGTTCCAGTGTCAGTCTACTCCTTTACCTGTGATCTGCAGAACCCCACAGGACAGTTCCCAGCAATTCTTCTCCAGTACTTTTCTGTGCTCTACTCCACAATATGAGTTGACTAGCTACCACCCTTCCAAATCTTGAATGAGCTATACACAACTCCCTCAATACTGTCCTAACAAACGTCAACACCCCCCCACCCAAGGGTAATCTCCCTAAACTGAATTCAAGTAACAGTTTATGTGCAGCCCTGCCACTCTTAGTATTTGTCATCCTTGGCTACCCTCATCCACAGTCAGGTAGTGATCATGATGCAGGCAGACCCACATATCAGATCTCACAGTGGTCTGCTCAGCATCCTCCTTCATGTCTTCAACTAACCTGAATATAGCTGAACCCTGCTGGAATGCCCTCTTCAGTTCCTCTCTGGCATTCATTCTTCTCACCTGCTCCCACACCAAAAACTGGTGAGTTCACTACCCTTCCGCATCATGAAAGTGTTTAGTACAGTCCTCCATGTTACATTTACATATTAATAATAAACATGATCTTCTGGTAAGCCAGGCTGATAGCAGCATGGCACAAGTGGAAAAATAGGCTTTCCTACCCATATAGGATCTAAGCCAACTTTGATTAGGCACTATTAAATGATGTGCATAATGATGTGCACACCCATCATTTAACAGTGCCTAATCAAAGGTAGCCTAGATCTTTTAAGGATAGAAAAGCCCATCATTCCCCTTGTTCCCTGCTGCTATGAGCCTGACTTACTGGAAATTTAAGTTTATATTTGATATGTCAAAATAAAATGGGGACTGTACTGCTTGCATTCATGATGCAGAAGGGTGATGAGCTCACCAGTTGTCAGTGTGAGGAGGTATAGTGAAGAATGAATAACAGAGGGGGACTGAGAAGGCCGCTTTTGCAAGGTGCTGCTATATTCAGGGACGGGGGAAGACAGAAGGAGGGAATTATGAGCAGATTACTGTGAGAAATAAGATGTGGGGCTGCCAGCACCATGATCACTACCTGACCCTGTTGTCCTGGCCAGTATTTCCCTTCCCATAAAACCAGTTCATGCAGTTGTCCAAGGCTATGTGTGGATATTAATGTATGAAATGTCTGCCACTACACGTTCAGTCACTTCACTACCAGTCTTGTATTGCTTGTAAAGCACTTTGGGATGCCATGTGTACGAAAACCACTATATAAATGCTGATGCTTATTATTATTATTTCCCATGGAAAAAGAAGGCAAGACAAGTATATATTTGAGTTTCAAGAAAGTATGAACTCTAACATTAGACTGCACAAGAACTTTGCTACAAAAAAGTAGTGACTCTATGGGGTGGTGAAGGATGTGGCTGCCCCCCCCCCACACACACACACATAGTAATGTACTTGCTTGCTGCTGCTGCTGCATTTCACTTTGTTGAACACATCTGATTTATTGCTTGTACAAATGTTTACATTAAAACTATAGATTACATTTGTAGGTTCTGTTAAAAATGTACTAGAAAAGAATAATAACAGAAAATATAAAGGTTTAATAAAAATGTTAAAAAGTGCATATTAAGCATGCACATCACCCCAGCACCCCCATTGTAGCATCCTGGATCCACCATAACCACTAGACCACCAGGTTATTCAAGATTTGTACTGCACTGTGGTTTGCCACAGAGAAAGTCGGTTGGATTAAAACTCATTTTCAGCATGTTAAAGTAAACAAAATGAACAGAACCATAGCCTAACATGTGCATTATACAAAATAATGCACATGGTTTTGACCATTTGGGTGAAACAATTCTATACAAAGGGAAAAAAGAACTAGGTAGCACTACAGAGAGCCATATATCTCTCTGACTTTGGCTCTAATGATGTCATCACAGAACACATTTGGCAGCCATTTTAGGAAGCAGGTAAGACAGTTTTTTTGAAATTGGAAGGTTGATTTCACAATTTTCTTTTTTTTTTCCCACCCCGTGCTCACTTGTCCACCACTCCTTCGGGCTGTACCAAGTTCCTCCCCAGCCCCTATTGTCCATACCCAGCCCTCCTCTGATCCTCATATTGCAGCCGACCCCCGGGATATCCCAGCATATCCCTTCACCGGGCGGGTCCCCCTCCTCTGAGGGGGAAGACACCGGGGGGGGAAGAGGCGTGACCCCAGCACATACTCCTAGGGCCCAGGGATGCTGCCAAGGAACAGGAGGCCCTTTGAAGGCACTGGAGGCCCTCAGGGAACAGAGAGCCATCATCCGGCAGCCAGTGAGTGATTTTCCTGGCTTTCTTATGGTTCGTGACATCCAGACATCAAGGCAAAAGCCAACGTCTGTCACGCACTACCCAATGACCCTGACATGTTGCTCTACCCCTGGCCTCCACCAGTGGTCACTTCAACACTGGGTCACAGCCCCTTCCCTCCCTGAAGACAGCGAGCAGTCGTCGGATGCTCAAGCTGCCTCCCCCGGCCGTCCCTCCAGCAACTCGAGCTCGCTCTCGAACCCGGGTCGCTGGCGTCGCAAGTGGGATTTTACAATTTTCAAATGCTCTGGAACCACATTTAGGTAAATTATGTAAATGTAGTTTTAGCATTAATAAATGCAGCAGCCTTTCCTTTAGTCACCAACGGAGTCAGATTTTTGAATAGTTTGTTGTCAAAATGTTGTTTAGGTATCCTTTAAAGCATATGTTATTAACCGATTTTAGGATGTTGTTTCAACTTTATGTATTTGATTTATTTGATTTATTTATTTATTGTTAAAGCGTCTTGGCTTTGGAAAGGCGCTTTTTGAAAATAAAGTTTTGATTGATTGATTACCCCCCCCCATGCCCTACCAATCTCCTAACCAAAGGATCCACTGTCATTCTGGCTGGTCCTGCTTACCAGCCTGTTATCTGTCCAGTTGGATGTGTGGTAGAGAGAGCTGATGGCTGGGAAGGGATGACGCTGGAGCTGGCGAGTCTCAGTGCGGCAGAAGTTGCAGAAGTTAGTGCACTATGAAGCTTCTCTCAAAGTACAGAGAGACTACACATTCTGACCACTTTTCAATTGTGAAACTGCAACATGCCACGATTGGAATTCTAACTGTCCCTTTAGGCAACAAACGTAAGTTCATACACAACCCCCCAAAACAGATCAGTCCTGGCTGTAACTTACACAGAAATTAAATATTAGTTAATGAACTACCCTCATCATGCACAACCAGCTATATATTCTACCCAACAAAGGAGATCCCTTCTGTACCACACCTCCTTGACATTTAATATAAACATTTAATAATCCTAGTACTGAACCATAAGTCATTAACCAACCCAAACAGCCTGGTCCTATAACTTATTATCCCCCACCTGTAGAAACTTCATGTAAGTTGTACTGTCCAACTAGTTATCTACTCAACAAAACAGATCAGTCGTATAACTCATTTCCTTTCATTTCTTCACCACATGCTCAAAAATGCAGTTACATAATCTGTGGCAGATGTATGTGCATCAGTTAGATATGGCCTAAGGTGGTGGCTACATCTGACATGCCTCTGCTCCTGCCTATCTAACAAAGCCCAAATCAGGGACATCATGAAAATAAACCAGAAATATGAATTTCAGCAGCTGTTACATGAATTAATTGCATATGGAACTACATTTTCTGAAATTAGATTTGTAAGTTTATGATAGGAATGTCAGTAATTGATTTTAATTTGTGTTTCCATACCACCTGCCATGAGAACACCTCATTTTCATTTTTTGTAACAGCACAGTGGTGACAGCAGAAGGAAATGCAGGCAGTTATATGGCATACAATGTAGGAGGGCTTTATCTCTCCCTTACAAAGCTGGGAATGGACCCCCTTGCTAAAATGAGATGGTCACTGAAGTGCATTTCTAAAATGAAAGTAGAATCAAGTGATACGCAGCAAAAAGTCAACCGACCAGACTGGTACAACAAAATAATAGTTATGCCTTTGAAAGTACTTCAGAACTTTGTTTACTATTATAAACTTTTTTTTTCATGGAGTTACAGTAACGGCATTTCTGACCGTTTACTGTAGTGTATGTAGAAATACATGTCTGTTACTTGGAAACAAATTAATCACACATTCTTTTCCAAGTAACCTATATCAACTCGTTTCCTCACTCTGCAGTCCTGTGAAATCAGCACAGCACCCTTCAGGGTTTTCATGCAGGAGCAGGAATGCTTCAGGACTGATGAAGTTTTTTTTTCCCATTTGATAATGCCAGCAGAAGGCAATGCTTGCACCCAACACTGACCTTTGTGCATGCCCAAATGAAGAAATCAAGTAAAATAATATAGAATCATGCCTCACAGTTTCTGCACTGAGAGACACTTGATTAATGAAGTGCATTTTATAATCTGCTTTCCTAACATTTGCTTAGAATACCCGTCATATTGCTACAGAAGTAATGGTTCTAGTCAGGTTGGATTTCCTTATCTGGAATGTAAAAAGTGGCTCCTGAAAATGCTGGCTGAAATTTAATTTTGTAAAAGAATGGGCTATTCACTTTTAAAATGGGATCCTTGGATTTATCTTGTCCTAATCCAGTTCATGTGGACTTTGATCGGTTTCATAATAATTAATTAATGAACAGATGGACTGTGTTATCCTTTACTTTTCTTCTTATTTTTATTTTCATTTGGTAAATACTTATATATTACTAAAGGAAATGAATGGCAATAAAACACTAATATGAATAGTATAAAGATTATATTCAGAACCATACAGCACCTACATTAATTTATACCTTTATAACAGGTTAAGAAAGGATGTGCATAAAACAAAAGTGATCAACAAATTACTGCAGCAACATTACAGGTTATGTTGTCAGTTGCCCCCTTTGTAAAAGAGCCTTGGATCAAAGGTGTTTTCCGAAATAATAATAAAAATTAAAATAAATAAAATAATGTTCTGTTTTGTTTCTTCTTTAGTAGTAGTTTCCAAATTCCAGTTATTTGCTATATATCTAAAACAGGAAGAGACCAGAAACGTTTCTTTAATTGATTACATGTTACTGTCTCATTGCATCAAACAGCAGATTATTATATTAGTGTAGTATTTGCTCATAAGACTGCAGTTTCCAACAATAGAAAAGAGGTATTTCTTTTTTTGCAATGTAACAATTGAATAACCCACCATATGCTTAATTGGGGTTTAAGAAAACACTTCAAATAGCTCAGCTGAATTAGTTTATCAACACAATACATGCAATCAATGATATAATTCCATTTGTAAAAGCTGGATCTTAGATCATTCAACATCAGAGTCACTAGTATAAAATTTTCCATCATGTGTGTACTGATTTTGTTATGTTTTATATCCAAGGCACTCCAGACATTACATCATGGGTTACAGCCTACCTGATAGGCTATTGATGCACATGCGACCCAGGATAAAATGTCATTGTATACCTAGGTCCCAGGAGCCCCTGCTCTCCAGTTCTTTCTGTGCATCTGAGAAGGCTGCAGCACACCAGGAGTCCCTTTGTGTGATCCAGATTAATCAGCATTTAAAGGTAGGCCTTAGTTGCCTTGAATCACAGCATATATATATATATATATATGTATATGTGTGTATATATATATATATATATATACAGTATATATATATGTGTATATATATATATGTAGGTATATATATATATATAGATAATCTATACAGTATATGTGTGTGTATATATATATATATATATATATATATATATATATACACACATATATATAGGATGCATGATGGGCAGGAGTGTGATATGGAAAATATTGTCCATAGCACACGACTGCACATCACGTGTGATTTATACAACAGGGGTTTCCAGAACTTTTTTTTTACTTCACTTTATCTTGTAGAATAAAGAAAGACAACACAGGACAAAAAAGGAAAATTTGGCTAAAACAAGCTTAAACACTGTCTTGCCATTTGGGATGAAGCAGGCTGTGTTCCTTGGTAGTTAAGGTATTTATGGATGTGGAAGGCTTCTCTCTTTTTTTGGCTTCTTTTCCAGTATGAAACTCAGGCTGCTGTTTGCTTGCTTTGGGGCTTTCATAGAGTGCACAAGATAAAAATGAAAGAGGGACTTACAGGTGCAGGTGTGACAGGTGAACTACATTCTTGTCATTAACTTCATGAAAGCAGTTCGAACGCTTAAGCAGTAAGGCATGACCAGGGGTTATGTTAATGGTCTATTAATCACCCTCTCGGGTGTAATGTAGCACGAGGCAGAATCTGAGTGTTGCTGGGTGACATCAGCACAGTGGAAATAAATGCTGACAACATAAGTACAGTGTGGATAAATGACATTTATTATCACTGTGCTGATGTCACCTGCATTTATCTCACTCCGGTGAGAATAACACAGTTTATCTCACTGAGAAAGCTCCCAACCCTATTGTATAAAAATGTATTTATCTTCATTGCAAAAAACTTTGTTAATGTATCAGTTAGGGTTGAAGTGACAAAACTAGAGAAATGAGACATTAGGGTTAAGCTCCTAACCCTCCCACCCTACTACCCCAGCCCCCATCCTCCACACACCAACAGGCATTGGGGCATGCCATGGGCTTGCTAGGCCCAACTCTCACCCCATTCCATGTGTAAACAGGCTGACATGGTACAGCATAGGAAACTAGGGTGAGAGATGAACCTAATGATCAGATGGCACACCACTGATGCTTGCCAGTGTGTGGAGGATGGGCTGAAATGAGGTAATAGGGCGAAATGAGAGCTCAACCAATGTCTCTCTACTGTTATTTCAGCTAACTGATACGTGTAATAAGTTTTACAATGTCTCCTTATGTTTTGAGAAAGTGTAATGTAACTGGTAACTGGTATGTGCTGGTCAGAGCCCAGGCAATCCGGGCCTTGTGCTCCCTTCAAGCTGCCAATTTTTGCATAATGATATGTATCTGTGGGAGTGCAGGCCCTCTGCGCCTTGTGCTCCCACTTACACATAACTATGGAGCCATAATGCAGCCCTATAGGGCTGAAAAGGAACCCTTGAAACACTAATTTGCCAATATCTCAGTAACCATATCAGCTATGAAAATAATTCCACTGCAATTGTAATCATGATTTCAAAACCTCTGCTCATGCTTTGTTAGACTGCCTGGAACAAAAAATCCATATCTCGTATTGTTTCTGAGATACAGGCACCGAAAGGCACTGTGGGTACCACAATGTTATCCTATGGGAAAAATCTCAGCTTTGTAATAGCATATCAATGGAACCGATCATATTTTTTGCATCTAAACAACATAATTCACATCTCTGGGGCACCCCCTTTATACCCTGCAAATTTCAAGCCAAGAAGACGAAACCTTTTATTTACAGTGCACTGGGAAAGTTTTAAAATTCCTACTTCATGAGGTGACAAAATTCCCATTCATGAGATAGATCCCCATTCATGAGCTGTCAAAGTCATTGTTTGTGAGAACGCCTTGCTTCAGATTTTGGCCATCTGGTCTGGATGTCTCAATCAAGGATTTTGTCAACTCGCAAAAGGGCATCGGCTCGCCAAAGAGGATTTTAACAGCTCACGAACAGGGATTTTGTCACCTCATGAAAGAGTATTTAAGATACCAATCCTTTTTCACGAGCTGTCAAAATCACCTTTTGTGAGTCGATTCCCTTTCACGAGGTGACAAAATCCCTTTTTACGAGCCAATCCTTGATCGTGAGAAGGCCACATGTAGTCTGGAAATCACGATCAAGAATTTTATCAACTCATGAAAGGATCGACTCATAAAAGGGATTTTGACAGCTTGCAAAGGGGATTTTGACAGCTCACGTAAATGGGACTAGTATTCATGAAGTTAAACAAAACTTTTTTTTGTGAGTCGTATCTCCTTGACGAGCTGACAAAATCAGTTCATGAGCTAATTCTTGTTGGCAAGATAGGGCCATCTGATCTGTAAATTGTGACCAAAAGGATTTTTGTCAGTTCGCGAAAGGGGATCGGCTTGCAAAAGGGGATTTTGACAGCTCGTGAAAGGGGATTGGAAGCGAGTGACGAGCAAGGATTTTTTTAATTTAAAATGGCCATTTTTTTGACAAAAATAAAGCAAATCAAAGCCATGGGTTTCTAGATGACATCACCCTGAACAAAACTCATGCTTCAATTGCAAGATAACACAAATGTGGTGCAAGTTACAACATTTTGTTTGTGGGGAAAAATGAAAACAAGATGGCATCTCGCGAAAGGGGAATTTTTCCTCATGAACAGGGAGTTTATAAATCCCCATTCTTGAGGTGACAAAATCCTTGATTGCAAGTGCAATTCTCTTTCACAAAACACACATATAAATCTAAGACTGAACTGAGCATGCTCAGAACCTGAAAATTCAAAATTTAATAACTTTGGAACTGATTAATATTTTTTCACCAAACCAATACTGGGTTATTCTTTGAGCAAACCTCTTTCTACCCTGAATGTTCCAGACCAAAGTACCAAATGATGTAACTGCAGCGTGATGGGCAAAAATTAGCAAACATTTGGCAAAAGAAGCGAACTGCAAATCTGATCGAAACACAACTTGGCCAATCAAGAGATCTACCATGCAAGACTGTACATTCCAAATTTTGTGCACATCCTTTGAAGGGTTGCAAAGTTATTAACATGCAAAATTTGGGGTTTAACATTAAACTGCCTAATCAACCCTAACTATAGTGGTGCAACCACAACACTAATGTGTATATATACACACACACAGATATTTTGCAAATATTATTAACACTTTAATGATCTGCAATGTTCTTGCTGCTCTACTTTTCCCAGCAGCAGGCTTTATTTAATTGTTTTTTATCAATTTAATACAATTGCATATTTGTACTTTGTTTGCAGTTCTTTAAAAGAAACAGTCTGCTCTCTCCAGCTGAGCCAGCAGCAAATTCTCGTTAATGATGGTTAATCAAGTAGGTTCCTTTAGCATTTACATATTTGAGTGTTTCACAGTTTAAAATTAAACAGTTTGCTCCTTCCCAGCTGAGCCAGCAGCAGACTCTATTTAATGATGTTAATCAGATAAAGCACTTCATTGTTTGTAGTTTCATTTGGATTTTTACAAGAACTGTGCTGGATGCTTAAGTTTGGTGTTGAGAATAGCATTTTCTATTTATTACTATCAGGGTACCTGTAGTTCAGATGGTTAAAATCTGGGAGGAAAGAATTACCACACACGTGTTTCCTCCATGGCTTCTGGTAATGTTATCCTAATTTAAAGCTTTTCTCTCTCAGCGCTCATTGCCTCTGGCTACACCTCAGGTGCATTCTCGCTTTTTGAATTATGCATGCCTGTACCTTCAGTAGTGGTTCCCCCCTCCCAAGCAGGGACCACATGGTGCAGCAACTTTTCACCGTGATCTCTATCCCCCTCATAAGCGGGATAGGGTGAGGAAACATGGATGCTCTCCACTGCTCTGGGATTAACATTCCCTATTTAGCAGCTGAACAATCCTGGTGGGCTCCCTTATTGCAGTCATTTTGGACCCTAATGCTAGTGGTTGAGAAGGCCACATCCATAGCCATAGAATCTGTTGAGACACTGCACAAAAGGCTAACTTTCATTGTGGTGTGCTAAAACCTGTGAATGTGGAGGGGGGGCATTGTTTTTTAAAGAAGCTATGTGAGAATAAAAATTCTTTCCTTTGTTGAGGAACTGACCTTGGGCTGAAAAATGCCCTGATGATCCCTGGAGCCATGTAGACATGCTAGGCCTCACAGGTGATAGTCACCATCCTGAGCACTAGGGCCACTCTTGGAATTGAACTCACTTGCATGTCATGGCTGTCATCTTAGGGAAGGCTTCTGGCAATCATGGCTGTCATTTTGTATTGTTGTCCATGTGCATGCACAGACCACGCTAGTCGGCCATATACTGAAATTCTCTATACCTTACCAGGCTACTTAAGGGGCATATATATAACACGACAAAAAGGAAAACAGCCATTCTGTGGCTCCAAAATGGCATTTATTCACAATTACCAAGATGTTTAGGCTTGCAACAAGAACATAACTAATGGCAAATGCCTGTTTGATTAGGGGATGTTGTCATTACTAGAGAGGAGTGCTACATTTCCCTTGTCCTTCCCTTTTCTCCTAGGAATGTTTTTTCCTTTATGTTGGGCCTTATTGTGCAGAGTACCTATGTGCCGTGTATCTGTGGTGCTTAGCGACTCCGCACCCATTGCACCCTAGCACCGCATTCATCAGTTGGGGTGCTCAACCCCTTGGCATTCAATCCCCTGGCTGTGCAGACAGCAAAGTGCTGGAGGTAGGTGGGGGGCATGTGGGTGTGCCCACACTCAAAGCCATTCACAGAGGTGTGGAGTGCTGGGTGCAGGGGGTGCACCTTATTATGAGTAACACTCAGCTGTAAGCAATACGTCCCCTTCCCAGGATGCCCCCCACCAGCAGCAGGGCTGATGTGAGGGCACTGCAGACCCCCACATGCCACCCCACCCCATGGATCATCATGGAGGTCTGGGGCAGCCAACCAGGCACCCACCTGCCCCAAGCCTGATGCACACATCACGCCCTCCAATGTGTTCTGTGCCACATGAGTGCAAGTGATCCATTCATGAACCAGTTCCAGGCATCCCATTGGATGCACGCCCTGTTCATGGAAATGTCCTCTGAGTGTTTGCGCACTGGGAAGGGGCTGTGGACAGGTGGTGGCTGGTAGTGACTACCGGCTGGTGTGCACCTGTCTACAGGTGCAGACCTCTGTGGGTGGGTAATGCACCTCTGGTGCATATTTTATTTTATTTTATTTTAGTTTAGTCTTTGGTAACTGGGTAAGGCCCACTAGGCACAAGTGCTTGTTTCAGGGGTGACCTGGGAGCACTGGGCAGTTAAGTGACTTGCTCAGAGTCACACAGTATGCAAGTGGAGGTTGTGAGAATAAAAACCCAGTCTGGTCTGCTGGAAGTACCAAGCTCATTCACAACTCATTACTCTAACCTCTAGGCTATACTGCCAGCCCAATTACATTACCCACCCATATGTGAATAGGTCCCCATTATGTGTTGCAAATAGATATGTGCTTACTCCAGTAGGACAGTTTCATAAAGTACTAATATCCAAACTGGATTTTTAGATACAGTTATTATAATTCTCCCCTTCTCTCATCTATTCCAGATGGTGAAGGCCAAGAAGTGGACCTCTAGCGTTTTGATAGATGAGACAGTTGATTAATTGTAGTTTGTATGCTATTTCTATAGAAAGAAGCATGCCATTCCCTGATGTGTTTCTAATGGTAGTTAGCAGCAATTCCCAGTGTTCCCTAGCAGTTATACTGTCCCCTCTGTTGAATGTATTGGATTACTGGTTGTTTTTGCATGATACGCCTAAAGAAAAAAAAGTGCCTGCTGTCTTCTGGGGTTTCTTTATGGACAGCAGCATTTTACTGACTTTCTTAGCTTGGAATTGTTTAGTATTATGAGTTTTGTTGTGATCGTTAACAGCATTGTGGTGTTTGTGAGAGAGAGGGAGGAAGCATAGAACACACACGTGGCAAACTTTCAACATCAGAGTCGCTAGTATAAATAATTTCATGGTGTGTGTTCTGCTTATAAGTGGCATGCATGTCATAGAAGAAGTTTATTCTATATCCATAACATAAAAATGCTGGACTTTACATGAACACACAGTTAAAACATGTACAACAAAGTTTCAAACATAAAAGTTTTTACAATAAATAGTTTCTTAAAACACAATTATGTAAAGCATAATCAATAGGCAGAACACTTACTAGTGCTAAGCTTTCAATAAGTGAAAATGCTTCTTTTTAGACTTTGTTACTGAGGCCAAAAATTTAGAGATTAAGTCGGCTTCTTCCTTTGTTTTAGGATGAAGTAGAATAAAAAGAGGGTCATAATGCAGGTTTGCATATTTGATAAGAAACGTTTTTAGTGTTTGATTACAGGCAGAATTATAAAGTGGATATTGAATAATGATGTGATGTAGAGTTTCAGTGAAACCCTATTGCACCTACAATGGGGCTGGGCAGCATCGCCTTGGGGCAGCTTATTAAAGTAGGTGTATTTAGAAACAAGGATGCCCAGTGGCATGCATGTCAGTGGATGAGAGGGTCATTTGTGGGTATCATTTTTTTGTTATGACCTCATAAAGCTATAAATCTTTTTTATAGTTGGTGCACTAAGGGCTGAATTTTCAAACAGGTCTCACATGGACAAAAAATGAGAGGTTGCAACTGCGTCTGCATTAATCTGGTTGTGTCCGAGCAGACCTTCTATTATTTTCAAAGGATGCATTGATTTGGGATGAAAAGTCACACTTTGTAGTTAAAAAAGGGGATACATTAGTATTTGTGTCAAACCCTTATTTTTGACTACTTATACAGTAAATTGTTCCTTTATGACCTATTGATTTGAAAATTGCTATGCACCCTTTCAGTCTTAGAGGGTAAGTGTATGGTAATTTTCACAGTTGATTTTACAGTTTTGTAAATGTGCAGTGCTGATATGAGCCTAATTCAACCAAATAAAGAGTTTGATTTGTACACAGATATTATTAAAAAATACACCAGTTTAAACCTGAAACTTTCAGGTTCATTTGATATTGGCTCGGAATCAGAACATTAATTTGTTTGTGAACAAAAAAGGCCAAATTGAAAATTATAAATATGTTAAAACTGCTGGGTGTGTGCATTCATGAGCCAAACAATAAAAAATCCAATAAAAAAATATATATGAAAAAAGATTACCTTTTTTCCATTCTTTTTTTTTTTGTAGATTCTATTTTTGCACCGGGGGATCAGGACATCTCTCAGGAGTGCTCACTCAGCTACAGCCTCTACTCCCTGCCTGAAAACACCTTCCCTGTGAAGCTTCACCCATGACATGGGAGCCTCTACTGCTGCAAGCAGCCGGGTGGGCCCTTTCTGTCTGTCGGCTGCCTTCCTCACTGTACTGCCTGCCGATCACCAGACTGAAGCTTCACCCTTGACACGGGTGCCTCTGCTGCTGCAAGCAGGTGGGTGGGCCCCTTCTGTCTGCCTGCTGCGTTCCACACTGTACTGCCCACCAATCACCAGACCAAAGCTTCACCCTTGACACAGGTGCCTCTGCTGCTGCAAGCAGCCAGGTGGGCCCTTTCTGTCCACTGGTTTCCTTCCTCACTGTACTGCCCGCCAATCACCAGACCAAAGCTTCACCTTTGACATGGGTGCCTCTGTTGCTGCAAAGCAGCCGGGCGGGCCCCTTCTGTCCACCGGCTGACTTCCTTGCTGTACTGCCCTCCAATCACCACACCGAAGATATGCTGCAGAAACTTGACTGGCCAGAACCATCAACTCTGCCAGCTGATGGGCTGCTGCAGTTCTTTAATTCTTTGCTACTGCTGTTTCTTCTGAACTTTAAGGTAATGTTACATTCTGATTGTGGTACTGGTTAAGTCTCTCCAGATTGTCCTGTGAATCCTAACTTAAATGTGAACCTAAGCCTGTTTACAGCAATTTTGCACCGCAAGGGTAGTTTGAAGTGCAAGTTCATTTAGGCTGCAGGTCTATAGATTGTAAAGTATTACAGCTTTCTTTGTTTTAAGGTCCAGTGGTAATCTACCCTGGATCAGAAACTAAGTTTAAAGTGATACAGTTTTTTCTGTTTAGACCAGATTCCATTTGGGTCACAGTTGTAAGCTTTGCCCTGCAAATAATCCAATTTCTCTTTTACTTTCTGTCCTTCTGTCTCCTTCCTGCTTGAATTTTGTGCCCACCCTCCCATCCCCGACCTCCAGCCTTTATTAAATACTCTCCCTCCCCTCTTGGAATCACCCCTACCAATCTTCATCCTCCTCCTCTCTCTCTAATATTGCAACTTCTCTTAAAGATACAGAGTGCAGCTATTAGGCCTAACACTTTTCCTGTCCTTCCTTAAAGACATTTTCCTATTTTCTCCATCTGCTTGTCAGTCAGCTTTGTTTAGCACCTGCTCTGCTATCTACTTTACAATTCCATACCTGAGCTTCCTCCCTTGCTACCCTCAACATAGCCCCAATAATCTTCAAGTTGCGTTGGTACCCCCTGCCATAACTAAGATGCCCTATTTTAACCTACGTTTTATATCTTAAACTAGATCCACTGCCCCTGATTGGGCTCCCGGTGAGCGGCTGCAGCTAATCCTGCCAGCCGCCTGCACCTCCATCCTCCTGATGATAAGGACACCTTCAAATCCGGTTCAGAGTCCTGGTTGCTCTGGGGTAGTACTGTGCTGCTCTGATAGGCTGCCACCTGCTGCCACCCTTCTCTAATTAGACTGCTGCTCTCCACTCAGCCACTGATTGGCCCTGCCTTTTCTCTGTCAGATTTTCAGTCTCTGGGCTTAGGTGCCTTCTGCTTTGCATTGACTTTTGCTGAAGATTTGCATCTGTCCCCACACCCCCTCCTCCTACCTTTATTAATTAGGATTTGACTCCACCCACTCGACCTTGGTATCTACCCTGCTTGAACCTCAATGGGCTCACTTACTTGGGAACCCCTTCCCCCCACTGCTCCCTCTCCCTCTCCTTGCTTCACCTCCATGGGCTGGCTCTTGCCCTACTGACCCCCTCAGTTATTCTCTACACATCCTCTAAGCACTATGTCTCTGCCCTTTCTGCCTCTTCATCTCATTCTGTCTTGCTCCCTGCTTCCACTGTTTTTCCTGCCTGGAGCTAGGTACCCCTCTCTTCCTCTAGGCTACAGGATTGACCTTATCTACACCCACTCTGGTACCCTTCCAACTGAGTGTGTCTATACTCCCCTTTTCTCCTATAGGGATGGCTGGCAATACCCAAAGAACCATGATAGGGTGGTGTATGTTCACCTGTTCCTGTTCTCAACACTGCCTAATTGGTGGTTCACCTTCAGGGTAGTGATTGGCTTACCCAACCTGGCAAGCCTTATAGACATACTAGGACTAGGCTTCTTAAACTAACTATCACTGCCCTATCAAAGATATTACTTCTGTTACTCTTATGATTGGGTAACATTGAGCTGAACCCTGGTCCTATTGTTACCATTACATCCCCCTCAGATGCTGCTCATCTTAAAGGCATGAGTTTCTGGCATGTTAATGTCTGCAGCCTCCTAAAAAAGTTCTCCATGATTCAGGTGTGGGTCAGCCATACTCAGCCAGATGTTCTTTTAATCTCTGAATCTTGGCTTATGCCAGCCTCTTAGGACAGGGAGATTAGTATTCCTTCCTACCAGTTATTCAGAATGGACAGGCCTACTGTTCACTATCTATGTTAATAACATTGATGAGAGTATTAACAAGGTCAACATACACCTGTTTGTTGATGACATGGTTGTATATATGTCATCTGACACCTGAAGCCACTTGTGTTGACCTCCAGGAGGAATTTAACCAGTCCCACAACCAGCTCCTCCATAAAAAAAACTTCTAAATGCTAAAAAAAACTAAAGTAATGTTGTTCTCTCCCTATAACCAGCTCTGGCTCAGATTACCACAATTCTTGGAGAGAAACTGGAGTTTGTTTCAAAGTTTAAATACATAAGTGTGTGGTTAGACCATAATCTATCATTCACTGAGCATGTCAAGGACCTTGTAAAGAAGTTAAGGGAGAGGCTGGGGCTATTCTTTAGAATTAACTAGTTTCTTACTAGAGATGCAAAAGTGCACCTTGTCCAAACTACTTTTCTTTCGCTGATCGATTATGCAGATGTCCTTTATAGTCAATGTCCCAAAGCTTCGCTTGTAAGGTTGGATATTCTTTACCACAGAGCCATCTGGTTTATTACTGGTCAGAGTAAAGGCCTGATGGGAGTTTTGGATTATGCAGCTGCATGCTAGAGAAGCTGAGGAGAGTGCTCCAGCAGGACCACCAGAAAATGCTTGCCGCAGTTCTACAACAGGTATGCCACCATTGCCTGGGCAGACTACTCAGGAGTTTTTCTCTAACAATTGAGAGCCTGCAAAATTGTTGAATTATAAGAGGCTGCAGTACTGCCTTAATTCTGGTCCCTTTCCAGACCATCTTGTGCTGCAGGATTATATAGACTTTTCTGTGGAGTCTGACACGCCCTCCCCTGGTACCTGGAGTCCAGGTGGGGAGCTGTACCAGAGAAGGAGGTGTTTGGAGTGGTCCTGCAGAGGATCGGAGAAAAATATGTGTTCTAAGACTTTGTGAGATGGGAAGCCAGGCAAAACCATAGAAAACTATTTGCTTGGCGTATTTTTCCCTCCACCTATTTCCAAAAACTCCACTTTTAATTGTAAAACTTCACAGACTGGATCTGTCAGATCCAAGCCGACATAAGCTGAGGTGGAAAAGAGTTACTAACACCACACACTTCTCCTTTCTTTAGGTTTTAGGTTTAAGCATTTGTATAAGCTTTTTCAAGTTTTTAGGTCTGTTGTTTGCACTACTACCTTGTGTTACTGTTTATATCCTATCTGTTTATTTGCTTGTTTTCTCACTCATTGATGCAGTCACTGAAATTTATTTAAGCTCCTACTTTCCAATTATTTGGTTTTCCAAGAGTCTCTTATTTAAATTTTGTCTTAAACAATTTTTTTCTACTTTTATAATATTATTATGTTATAATGTTACAACGTTTTAAAATCTCAAAACTTACTTGAGATCTATTTAGATTTAAATATTAAAAATTTTATCCAGTTGAATAATTGGATAATTGGACAATCTTGCCCAGATATTCAAAAGAGTTGAGCCATGCACAATAGGGTTGCACCTGCACAAGTCTGAATTTGCGCCATTCTGCGATATTCAGCAGGAGGCAGTTGCGCCCCCGAAATCATGCTGAGCAACAGCGCAATGATAATGAAGGCATGCGCAACTGAAGGGGAGGAACCATGCATAAATGGCACAGTGTGATATTCAAAGACTTGTGCAATGCACAACAGTGGAGCAAGTGGAAGTTGCGCCATAGCAGAAATGAGCCAAAATAAAAAGGAGCAAGGAAGAGGCGCAAGAACACTACAGGGAAGCCACATGTGTCAGAGGCAGAGGCACAGACAGGACAAGTGGCAGGAACAGGGCAGGCCAGGGAAAGGCCACAGCAACAGATAGGCACAGGGAAGGTGTGGGGAGCCACACAGCTCAGAGGCCAGCACAGGCAGGTGTACCCGGTGCAGGGGAGGTAGCAGCCAGGACAGCGGGGGGAATACAGTAACAGCTGCCGAGGGGGTGAACGCAAGCCAGGGACATGGCCAGTGCCACTTTCCACATGGAGGCCGTAATGAGGGGGGTGAGAAGGTGGGTGGCAGGGGGGCCTGGCCATGGAAGGGCCCGTCGGCGGTATGCCCCCAACAGGAAGTACTGAGCCCGCACCAGCTTCAAGCTGTACACTGATACTGAGATTGTGGGCCAGTACCACCTGAACAGGGCAATTCTGAGGTGGCTCTGTGAGCTGTGCAGTGATGTGATGCAGGCACCCACACGACAGAGCCATGCCCTGTCAGTGGAGACCAAGGTAACAGCCTGCATGTGCTTGCTCACCATGGGTACCTTCCAGAGACCAACCGGGGACACCACAGGCATAACCCAGTTGGCTAGGTCACGCCACCTCAACCAATTCCTCAGCACACTGCTGCCACATGCTGAGGAGTACATCCATTTCCCCAGCACAGCGGCAGAGTGCACAGCAAATATACAGGAGTTCCACCGGGTAGCAGTATACCTGGCATGCTAGGGGCAATAGACTGCACCCATGTGGCCATATGCACACCACCTGGCCATGAGGGGGCTGCATACATAAATCACAAGGGCTATGCCAGCATCAACTGCCAGGTGGTGTGCGATGCCAGGGGGTGCATCATCAATGTCTGTGCCACACACCCTGGGGGAGCACACGATTCTTTCATCTGGCACCAGTCGACACTGTGCCACAGATTCGAGAGTGGGGACATCCCCACTGGACACCTAGTGGGTGAGTATGCAAACCAAATAGACAAATATAGGGCCTGGGGGGGCATGGCCAGAGGTGCCATGGGTAGAAGCCTACATGGCTTGGGGCAGGGTGATGCTGATCACCAAACTAACCTCCACCCTCTACACACAGTTGACAGTGGATACCCACTTTGTCCCTGGCTGCTCACACCCTACCAGCAGCCCACGACCCCATCACAGCAATGCTACAATGAGGCACACGCCACCACACGCAATGTCATCGAGCGGGTGTTCAGGATGCTGAAGGCACTTTTCTGTTGCCTGGACACCTCTGGCGGTGCCCTACAGTACAGCCCCTCAAAGGCCTGTGGGATATTCCTGGCCTGTTGCATCCTGCACAACATGGCCAATGAATGTGGGATAGCCATACAGGTCGAAGAGGGGGACAGCGATGGGGACGATGGGGACGCCGGTGATGATGGTGATTGGCAGCCCTTCCTTGGCCAACGGGACCCCCGACTGCTCCAGCTGGCACAGCTGCACTGGGACACCATCACGGAGGAGCACTTCAGCCAACGCAGATAAGTCATGGGGCCATGCGCAACCACCAGTGGCCAAGGCACAAACCACAAACACACAGGAACCCACACTGGGGGTGCATGCCATCAAGGGAAGTGGCAGGGCAGAGAGGCACACACACAGCCAGGGATGGGTGAGGATTAACATGCCATGCCAAAGGACACACACACACACACACACACACACACACACACACACACACAACGCAACAAACGTGCACAGAGGCCAGAAGGCACACCGACCCAGAACGCACACCCTAGCAAAAAACATGTCCACAGGCCACCACGTCCACTGCCTGTCCATGTGCATGTGTCAGATGCTGGGCACCATTGCACTTTGGTGTACAGCGCAATGCAGGCATCATCATGCGCACATAACTGTGGACAGCAGCCGGGAGGGTGTACAGGTGGACTGTTTGTCCACGTGCAGGGCTGGGTACCCACCCGTGCACTGCCCACTGAAACACACAATGCACACAGGGCAGCACCAGACAGTAGCCATGCTGGGAGACAGGTCAGTCTCTTGACACAGTGCCACAGCTGCCATGGATGCATGGGCGGCCCCACTGAGACCCGCCAGCACTGGCAGGCTGACCACTGGCCTCATGGGATGGCACCGATGGTCCCCCAGGGGTTCCACTGGGTGAACGCGACAGTGCCCGCGCAGTGGTCTGCAGCACACCGAACATGCCTGCACCAGGAGTGCTCAAGATGCCCACAGCTGAACCCAGCGTCGACAGGGTGGGAGTCGCATGACACTGGGAATGGGGGGAGGAGAATGCACTGCATGGTGTCCGTGAAGCATGGGCACCTGACTGTGTGCCCATTGTGGCCATGACAGCAATGAATGCCTGTGCATGCCTGTCAATGGCAGCGGTCACATCCTCCCGCAATTGGTCCATCCGTGGCAGGATCTGTTCGGTGTCCCTGCTGCGATGCTCCTCTGCCCACTCCAGAGACACACACAGTGCTTCCACGGACATCACAAGCTGTATCTGCTGCTGGACTGATGCTTGCAGTAGGTGGGTGTGCTCGTTCAAGAGGTCATCAGCCTCCTCAGCATCCTGTCCCTCAGGGTGTGCAAGGGCCTGATGTTCAGCACCCCTTGAGGGTGGGTGCTGTGCACCAGGACCAGGTCTGGGAATGTCCACAGGTGGTGCACAGATGCCGCCGCTGAACCCTGTACCCCCAGGCCTGGTGGGTGACTGCTGATGCTGCCCCTCTGGCTGCCGCACACGGGCTCAGTGGTGCCGCCTCAGTGGCTGCAACAGTCCCACTGTCCTGAACAGACACCAGTGCTGCCCCACTGATGCTGACAGGCACAACCTGGGACTGTGCTGACACGCAGGCCCCCATGGCGGCACCAGCCACAGCCATGGGCGTGAATTGCCCTGCTGTGTGTCCATCCTGTGGCACACACGTGTCACTGCCCATGACGGTCATGTCATCATCACTGGTGCCGGACTCTGCCCCGGCCACAGCCACAGTGTGCTGACATCCATGGATGACAGCACGTTGGGACACAGGCAGGGCTTCCTCCACACCTGTCTCAATGACATCAGTGTGGACAGCCAGGCGGCCCCACTGTCGTACAGATCCACACATACCTGTGGAGGTGGATGGTCCCACCTCCGACTCCATCCAACTGTCCGCAGTGGACAGGCCCACCACCACTGACCCATGCAGATGCTCAGGATCTGTAAGGGAAAGCAAAGTCGTGTTACTGCTTGTGACCTACCCTGCCCCCCTTAGACAGACCATGACTTACCATGCAGAGATGGGCCACCACCCGTCTGGAAGCCACCACCCAGACTTCCCTCTATGGCACTTCAGTGCATGCTTGCAGCAAGCCTGTCCTCCGCTGGGGTGAGCTGTACCACCTCTGGCTGTCCACCACCTGTTGCAGCACGTGCTGCCCTGATGGCAGCCACTTTCTCCTTTACCCTCCTCCCGTCTGTGCCTATCTTTTTCTTACACTCCTACACGGAGTGCTGGTGGCTTCCATGCAGGTTCACAGCATGTGCCACCTCCTCCCATGCAGCAGCACGGGCTTGAGTGGTGCCCTGCCGTCCACTGAGCAGTGGCTCCTGAGCCAGGTAGGCCTAGAAAAGGGCCTCGGTTTCGGCCTTAGTAAAATTTGGCCTCCTCCTCCTCTCACCACTGTTGTCCTCCTCTCCAAGAATGTGCTCTGTCATTATGTAGCCTGTAAGAATGGCAGTTGTTACCTGTGACTGCAGTCCCATGCATGTCCCTGAATACACAGTCCACACTCCCACACAACATGCAACTCACCAATAAACTGCAGTAACTGACTATGGCCACTGCAGCACATTGTCGCACCTTTATAGCGCAGTCCATGCAAATGAGGTGAGGAGCAACTTTAATTAGATGCAAATTGTAGTGCTGCGCCATTGAATGGCTGATCGGATGATTTGCATATGACAGCTGAATATCGCACTGTTGCGCTTTGCGCAATTGTGTCGAACGTGCTGAACCAATGACACAGTTCTGTGGCATGCATAGTACACCTCACTGTGCATGCCCAGGTTGCTGATGCAGGCATCTGCCATGCTGATGACGTGCTGTGTGCAGTAGGCAATGCAGGGCACGGCCACCATTGTGCCAGTGGCACTATAGTGAAGGTCACTACATGGCACTGTGGCAATGGGCCTTCATAGATGCAATGGCCCAACTGCCCGATAGTCTGCTGTGGTGCTGGCACACAGGCAACCAATCATGCTACACACATTGTCATCTGATGGTGCTGTGTGTGGCCTTACACCAGGGACCCTTGACCCGGTGCCTGACCTTTGTCCCCTTGGCGCATGCGTCAGGCATAGGTGCACCTCTATCGCGCTGTTCAGTAACAGCACAATAGGGAATGGCAGCGCTGTACCGCGCAGCATCTGCACGTGGGGTACTGTGCTGCAGAGCGCCATATTGTCTACTATACCTAACGCAATGGTGCGGAGAAGGGCTGCTCCCTGGACAGCCATCGAACTGGTGAATCTGGTGGCCACAGTCGAGCCACACCATGGGCCTCTCTTTGGAGAGGCCCCCCTTGATAGGGCAAGGTCCCAGGTGTGGCAAGAGGTGGCTACAGCCCTCAAGGAGGTGACAGGCAGGGGCTGAACAGCTGAGCAGTGCAGGCACCGATATGGTGACCTTCAGAGGAGGGAGCCGGAGCTACTGGCCAGACTGAGGTCATGTGCCAGGAGGGGCATGGTACCACATCCAGGTAGGGGTTCCATTGACACACTGTTATCATCCATATGAGTCACAGTGTTGTATGTGTCCAGCACATAGGGGAAGGGAGGGACCGTATGGGGTTGGCCGTGGCAGTGTTTACAGGGTGTGGGGTGGGTGGGTCTGGCTGGGTGGGGGGAAACACTCCTTGGGGCAGGTGGACTTTGTTATGGGAATGTACTGATGTTCTTCTCTCCTTTTTGTCCCCACAGGCCTGGATGAACTGCGCCAAGTGTGTGCAGAGCGGAGGGTGGCGGAAGCCACAGCCAGGCGGGCCGAGGACCATCAACGGCCACCCGACCGGCCCAATGTGGGTGAGTGCCAGACATCCATGATTAAAATTGCATGCTGTGTGACAAGGTGGGCAGCGGTGCATGGCCACTATTCATTGACATCACTGCCATGCACGCCACTTGTTGCAGTCAACACTGTCCAGTGGCAATGCATGTCTGGGTGTGCATCACTGGTGATGCACGTGTGCACCAGGTGCATGGCTGTGCCACTGCCTTTGCACCACATAGCCATGTCACTATACGGCCACGGTGGTGCTGTGCGTGACTTGGCTGGTGGGTGTGTGCAGCATTCCGCATGGCTGTATGTACCTGGGTGGGCAGGTCCTGTGGACGTGATCACTGTGGCTGGTCACACACCATCACAGTGGTATGTCCCATGGCCGTATGCCATGCACAGTGGGTGGGCTGTATGGGGTTATGCATTCACACCTGTTGACTGTGCTCCCTTGTCCTAGGTGTGAGACATCTGAAGGAAATCAGGGACACCCTGTAGGAGCTCCTCATTCTGGCACATGAGACCGTCACTATCCTTCAGAGGATTGATGAGTCGGGGGTACTTCGGAGGCACAGAGCCAGGGGGAGCCAGAGCCTGGACCTGCATGGAACACAATAGTCCTTTGGTCCCTGACTTCCCCTCCCCCCCTGGACCCACCCTCATACCCTCCTATCCCATCCCATTTGTCCACCCCTTTCCCCTGCCCACCCCACCTTTTTGTGTCCCCCCACATCTGTATATAGTTGTTGTTGTTTATGTACATAGTTGATTTATTTATTTTTACAATACATTTGACTTTTATATGAATACCGTGGTGGTCTCTGATTTGCAGTGGGCTATAGGTGCTCAGCTGCAGTGGTGTGCATGGCATCAGGAGAGGTGCAGTCATGGGTATGTGTGTGTGTCTGTGTGGTGGTGTCTATGGTGTGGTGGTAGATATCAGTCAGTGTCTGTGTTGTGTGTGTTGTTCCCTGTGCACTGGATGACTGTGTGCAGTGGTCCATGGCACATGCTCTGTGTCCATGATGCACTCATCGGCCCATCCATGGCCTGTGCAGCCGACACACATGCCTGTCTGTGACCTGCATGGTCTGCTGGCATGTCAGTGGTGGCATTCCCTGCAGGGCGGACACTGTACCTGTTGCTTTGCTAGGTTGCCCATGTCACTGCTGTGGTGCATGCCTGGCTCAGGTGGCACTGTGGGTGACATGGTCATTGTCCCACCTCCATGCTGTGGCTTGTGTGTGTTGCAGGGGATGTGCCCCACTGTCGGTGGCTTGTGCTCCAGGTGACTAATGGTGGTGTATTGGTCCATGGTGCCTGTGCAGGGTGGTTGGCACTCCAGTGCCATGGTGGACTACAGGTTGTGTGTACATGGCTTACATGAGCCCACAATGGGGGCTTGGTCACCCCACCACTATGCCCCTGTGTTATTGTGCCCTTGGGTATGGGTGGGTGTCTGTCCAGACCCTTTGTGGTATCTGATGTGGTGCATGCTGCCACACACCACTGTGGGTGTCTGTGCTGGCTGTTGTGGCCAGTGGTGGGCCGGGGTGTGTCACTGGAATAATAAGCAGAGCACTGTACCACTGGTGGAGGTGTCAACAACACGACTGTCCCATATGGGGTCACTCTTGTGCCATTGCATGGTTGGTCTCTCAGCAGTACCTCCGGGGACTGGCGTGGTGTCACTTTGTCTGCTGTTGTTGCATTGCCGTGTGCTGCAACCTGCTGATGGGTGCTCATGGTGGGGCTGGCTTGCATGGTTCTGTGGTGCACAGGTTTGCATTGACACTGTGGGGGTGGTGGCATACATGGGGTTTCCTGCAGTGGTGGTCACTGCTCATGGGGGGGTGTCTGGGGGCCATGGTGCAGGGTGTGCTGTGCACTGGGGGATGGTGTGGCACAGGGTGGTCTGCCCTCCTTGTGTGCCAGTCAGCTTGCCAGTAGGTGTGATGGGGCACCATGGCCAGGCTGTGGGTTGGTTGCTTGTCTCCATGGACCAGTGGTTATTCCAGCCCTCCCCTGGCTGTGCTGTGCTTGGGGTGTGGGGGGACAATGTCTGTTCTGCTGTGTGTTCCTTTGCCCATCTGTGGCATGGGTGATGGGCCACTACCTCCTGACTGTGCAGTTACATTGCTCTGCAGCTGGGGGGCATCCCTGGTTGCGCTATGGTGCCTCTGGACTGCTCAGCTGAACATCCCTTGTTGCACTATAGCACATCAGATCTGCTCAGCTTCCCCTCCCTAGTTGTGCTATGGCGCAGGTAGTGCGATATTCAGACGTTGGCTGTATGCGCAATTTGGCCTGCTCCTTTTTTGAATATCGCATCTCTTGCGCATGGGCGCAATAGACTTGCGCTTGCTCCAGCTATTGCACAGTTTGAATATCTGGGCCCCTGATTCTTAGGTAAAGGTGAACACAAAGGGGCTCCTCACCTTACAACTAATTAATCGGAGCCACTGCATATGCGACTAAATTGATAGATTGATACATCCATTTATTGATCCCAACCTTAGACTGAATTCAAATGGCCAAACTCTTCACTGCGCATACACAGCATTTTGGGACATTGAGCTAAGTAGAAGTAGAAGTAAGCAGAATGAAAAATCATAATCTTAGAGCTTCTACTGAATTTCTTTCAAGCTTTGTCCCTGTTCCTGCCCTCGCTCACATAATAGCTGAGTGCTGTGAGTTGAGAAGCATTCCTACACATTTTAAACTTTAAACTTAACTCGGAACTTGGAACTTGACTCTGTTTTTTTTCTCATCACTTGCACTTGCTGTTTTTAAATATGAAACACTATTAAGGGACTGTGAGTGCTCTGAAGTACCTTAAGGCATTACAAAGGTGTATTCATTTTCTTCCCTTTGTAAACATTTGACAAAGAACGGATCATAGAATTAGATCAGCATTACATGCATACATGCTGTCTGGTATTTCCTCAAACCATGGACCCTGGGATAACACAAAAGTGATCCTAAAGGACCTGCTGAAGGTCTCAGAGATATATAAGGCACTTGGGTTGTCAGCAGAAAATGAATTGGAAAAGTGAGTAGTATTTTAGCATTTTTAAACATTTAAATCATGGTGCACATTTTCTGTTTATGTATTTTATTTATAATGAGCTAGTATTTCTATCTCCTATAATTTTTAAATTAGCGGATCTTTTAATTTATGCTGCTAAACTAAAGTGATTTTGAATTAGATACTGGCAGATTTAAATCAGTACTCGGCCTTTTTTAGTGTTTATATTTTTTTTCCCTTAGTGGAGGAAGACAGGATCCCTACAAGTCAAGACTACCTTATTTTAAGTGGCATACTTTTCCACAACTTCAACTTAAGGGGTATACAAAGACATTGCAAAGACAGAAAAAGACTAAAGAACCTGTTGGATTTGTTGGAAGTTACAAAATTACCTGTTGGTCATATTCTACCTGGGTCATATTCCATCTAGGGGAATCCAACTTTAATTGGTGGAGTCCACAGTAAGTGTATAATGCAATCTTTAGCTGTGATCTGTGGTAATAGAAGCAGTTCTGAAACTGCTTACTCTTAAAAGCTTTTGACTGTCTCTTGCAAGACCTTATGGACTTTATAAGACTCCTTGACCTAGAGACATTTTAGTGTGTTAGTTGAAACTAGAGCTTGATAATTTTACCTTTGGGAATTTTTGAATCATTAATAATTAGCAGGACAACTTTGAATCACTTTTTTTTTGTTTTCGTGTTTTTGTAATCTGGTGTCTGTAACTTGCTGAGCTTCTAAACATCTAATTATTGGCTTCATTATAGTAATAAATGTTATAGTAAACTAATTTATTATCTGAACTGTCCTTTGAGGGAAAGCATTAGTATTTACTACTTTATCTGTGTTACAGTTAACTATGTCTAACATTGAAAGACAATTTATTTCTTCATTATGATACATACCAGAAGTGTTAAAGGAAACTCAACCCTGGTGACAGCCCTTATGGAAGCTGACACCAGGGATGCTGGTGCACAGGGTCAGAAATTGAATTGAGCCGTAGATGTTCAGAAAACTAAAGGAAATAACAAAGGAAAGAAATTAGGTAATAACCAAAAAAATAAAAGTGGCAGTAGACCACATCTAAGATGGTTAAATCCTTCCTCTGATATTTTTCCTGTATTAAAAAATTCTTCTGAAAACCTGGAAGGAAATAAAACCAATTGTGGTATAATCAAAAAACAACTCAAAATAATGGACCTATGGGCTAATGGAAAAAGAGACCCATAATACCTTTCTGCACCAAAATGTTCTGTTTCCCCAAAACAAAATTGGGAAAACAGACCTGGAAAAAATCAGTTTTCTATAGAACGTGAACACTCTTCTAAAAATCCACCTGGTAACCCTGAAGAAATCTCTTTTGATAATTATGAATGGGAAACTTTCTTTCAGAAAGAAAGTGGGGAAAAAAGTGGAAATGACTGTTCAAACTGCTCAGAGGTAGCTTCCCCCAATCCTTTTTTCAAATTTTCCTACATGGATAATTACCAAATGCCTAGACTACAAAATGACCCTAACTTGAGGCCTGAAGGATTACTTTTACACTCTCCAACCCTTGATATAATGAATAAAGGGAATAAGGAAAATATAGAATTGAAGGGTATTATTCAAGAACTTAGTACAACAATCAAAGGTCTAAAAAAGATGGCTAAAGTAAACGGTGATATACCTATGGAAAGTTACTACCCTAATTCTAATACCTCAGGAGTAAAGAGTGTTCCTCAGCCTGGTACCATTATCTATGATGGAGAATACTTTTGTAACAGGGGACATTTTATAACTAGCTCTCATTATCCAAACAAATGTTAGAAATAATTAAAAACAGATATTATGCGGACATAGTTATTCTTGAGAATATTTCAGCTCTAAAAGGAATGACTAGCCTCAGAGCAGATATCTTCCACAATCAAGTGCTCTTGCAAAATCTTAATAAAAATGGAAGAGCACAAGAAGGGAACTTAAGTGAAGAAAATCTGCCACTTAAAGCTAAAGAGAAGGAAAACAAAGGGGTCCAAATAAAACTGCCGTCACCTTTTGATCCAAATAAAAACAAAATTTGTTTCTGTCAAGCAGAAACACCAGACCAAATTAAGTTGGGGAATTCAAAACCCCAAAAAAGACAAAGTAGACAGTGGGGAAAAAAGAGAAAAAATAGTCAACGAGAAAGTTAAGCCTGCAGAACAAAGTAGAGAGGCCCCAAAGATGGGGAAAACTATGATAGATTCAAAGACAGATAATGGATCCTTAGAAAAAGAAATATCAGAATCAAAACATGAATTTGAAAGTGCAGGCTCAAATGAGATGGTTGCTCTTAAATATGAGGAAGTTTCAAGCTCTGGAATGCAGATGTTAGCTGGGAAGGGATGTTGAGGCTGATGCCAACAAAAACCGACCTATAAACATAACTATACCTGTACAGATGCACAGACCAAACAAGAAATTGGAGAAGTAGAATATTTGATAGAAATATAAGGAATACCTAGATCCATAACTAAGACCAGGGAGGAATTAATGGGGAAAATGATACACATGCTTGGGATCATGCCAACTTCAGCTAATGAAGAGATTTTTATTATGAGGCCTCCAAATATGAATTTCTATGATACAGTACTTCTATACTGTCAAACTGAGGACAAACTGAGCTAAGCAAATTTTGAACAAAATAATTTTGTTGGAGAAAAGGGAAATTGAAATTTCGCTGCCTCTTTTAGTTCCTAGAATTAGTATCCAAGAACCCTTGAAAGACAAGAACACAATTAATACTGCTAGATTAGACTGTCTGAAATCAAAACAAAAAAGGGTAGAAAAGGAAAAGAAAGATGCGGAAGACCAAGTTAAAGTAATTAAAATAATTGATGAACATGGAAAAAAACAAAATAAGGGTGGGCTCTGCAGAACAATTACAATATTTGGATGGGAGATGTCCAAACAGGATTCTGAGTTCAGTATAAAAGAAGAATTGCTCTCCTTCCTCACTAGAATTTCTGGTCTTAAAATATCTAGAAATATGGTGGATTACATTAAAACCTATAGAGACAAATTTATGTCTAATCAAATAGATGTTACCTTTAAAAACCCAGGGATGGCTAAAATATTGTTGGATATGAAAGAAAATCTAGATAAACTGGGCATATATATTATACACCCTCAAGAACTTGGAAGTGGGATCAGAGATGAATGCTCCAGAGAACTCAATAAGAATGAAGATCATCCCCCAATAGAATTTTTAGAAATGGAAGGGTACAAACAGTTTTGAAATCCTAATAAACTTAGAGTCAGATTGACATAACGAGTCTTATACATCTACTAGGGAATATAGCAATAATGGGAGGAAACTATTTTATCATGGAATATTGAGGGTTTATATTTGAAAATTGTGGGTCTTGAGGTTGTCAAGTTCTAGAAAACATTTGATATAATAAGCCTCCAGGAGACCTGGTGTATGGAAGAAATCATTGCTAGACTTCTTGGTTATGCACCCTACGTATTCCCAGCCATAAGAGATAAGGAATTTGATAGGTTTTAGGGAGTCTTAAGATTTTATGTTGAAACCTACTTGAACTTGAAGGTGAAATAATATTTTCCTAAAACTAACAAAATTCTAGTTCTTCTTCTTACAGAAGGCACACAAAGAATACTGTGTAATGTTTATTTTCTGCCAAGGTCTAACAACATGGACCTAGAGGATCTTTACATTTCTAATCTAAAGTTACAACTGAATGAAATTGTTGAGAAAGAAGGGAATTGGCCAATTTATATTCTAGGAGACTTTAATGCAAGAATTAAGGCTAGGATCTCAGAAAGCACATATTCAACTCTTGTTGATTCTGTGGAACTAATAAATCTTAGATTGTCTTCACTAAGGTCAACCTTAGAATGCAGGACTAATCACTGGGGAAGGGAATTACTCCCAGTGCTTGCTAGTAGAGATTTCTGCATTCTGAATGGGAGAATCAGTGGAGACAGTCTAGGAAAACTAACTTTCATGGGCCCTTTGGGTTCCTCCATACCTGATTTAATCTGGGCAAATTTGGAGACACTCAAAATAACCATCAGCTAGAAATCATTGACAGCACAGAATCAGCTCACCTTCCTCTGGCTCTTATAATAGATGATAGTCTTGCTGGGACAGTACAAAATGAGGTGAATATGGTAGAGTATGTGGAAATTATAAACGAAAAAAGATTTAGGTGGAGCCCAATTTATCATGCTCAGCTGGAGGAAATTGTCTATTCTGGAGTAATATTTGGAATTTCTTCTCAAGCAACAGACAATTCCTCCAATTTTGATATTTATGATATTTAGGAAAATACCCATATAATTTTTAGTAATTTCTGCAAGAAGAATAGAATAATCAAACAGGGCAAACAAAACTTTGTTAAAACATGATTTAATCATAGATGTAGAGAAGCCAAAGCTATTTTCACTAGGACACTTAGACAGCATGGCGAAAGACAACCAAAAAAAACATGGATCACCTGATTTTAAGGAAAGAAAGGGACACATATAAGAAAGTACTAGAAGAAGAAAATAATAACCATTCCAGGGATAAATGACAACCAGGAAAGGGGCTGGAGTAGAACAGCTAAACAGTCTAGGGAGGTCAAATCATGGAAAGCCATGTGTGCCAATGCCAGGAGCCTTGGCAACAAGATGGATGATCTGGAGGCTGTCATGGTGCGGTCAGACCTGCACATTATGGCCATCACAAAATCCTGGTGTAATGATAACCATGACTGGGAGGTGGTATACCTGGCTACAACATATTCAGAAGAGACAGGGCTGGTAGGAAGGGAGAAGGACTGGCACTGTGTGTGAAAAATGACATAAGGGCCACAGAGATCCAGGAGGAACAAAATAGGGGAGAGATACTGTGTGTTAAGCTGGAAAGGAAAATGGGGCCAGCAATTCACACAGGTGTGGTCTATAGACCACCAGCCTAGGAGGAAGAAACAGATAGGGAGCTGATGCTAGCCATCCAAAGGATGGCAGACAAGGGTGAGGTAGTGCTGGTTGGAGACCTCAGTATTCCAGATGTGGACTGGAGCATCCCAGCAGCAGCATCAACTAGGAGCAGATTTATCCTGGACTCCTCAGGGTGTCTTCCTCAAGCAACTGGTCATGGAACCAACTCGGCAGAAGGCAATACTGGACCTTGTGCTCACAAACAGGGACAGTGTGATGGAGGGGTAACAGTGGGGAAGCACCTGGGAACAGAGACTCACCAGTCATTGTGGTTTGAAATCACAGAAGGAGCAGAACCAAACTACACAAAAACACGTATCCTGGATTTTAGGGGGGTAGACTTTGGGAAAATGGGGAGATGCTTGAAAGAGGCATTAAGGGGGAATGAGGTGGGAATCAGGGGTTGAGGAACAGTGGGCAGTATTTAAAATGGGGATTACAAGAGCAACAGGATTATGCATTAAGCTGGTTAGCAAGGGGAAAAGGAAGAGGAGGCCATTATGGTTT
This sequence comes from Neoceratodus forsteri, assembly GCA_016271365.2. Taxonomy (NCBI): domain Eukaryota; kingdom Metazoa; phylum Chordata; order Ceratodontiformes; family Ceratodontidae; genus Neoceratodus; species Neoceratodus forsteri. The sequence goes on along the minus strand of CM028129.1, from coordinate 813,162,353 downwards.
TCCGAGGAGGTAGAGGAGAAAGTGAAAGCCAAAAAGATTGCATTCAGGCAATATAAAAAGACACAGGCAGAAGGGGACACAGAGAAGTACCAGGAGAAGCAAAGGGAGGCAGGGAGGTCAGTAAGGGAAGCCAAAGCTCAGACAGAACAGCACATTGCAAAATCAATGGGTAGAGGGGACAAAACCTTTTACAGGTCCATAAGTGAAAAAAGAAAGGCAAAGGGGGATAGTGAGAATGAAGGGGGAGGAAGGGGGGCTGAGTGAAGGATGACAACAGTAAAGCTGACATATTGAACAGGTATTTCTGCTCAGTCTTTACTGAGGAAGAGGAGGATAATGGGTCTGAAGGGAGTACAAGGGGTTGGAATGGTGCAGAAATGGACACAAGTCCCTTTACATGAGAAAGGGTCCAGAAGGAACTGGAAGTAATAAGAGTTGATAAAACAATGGGGCCAGATGGGGTGCACCCCAGGGTTCTTAAGGAACTAAGAGAGGTGGTGGTTGAACCTCTGGCAATCCTGTTTAGCTGATCACTGGAAACAGGGGAGGTACCCAAAGACTGGAGGACAGCAAATGTAGTCCCCTTATACAACAGTAGGAACAAAGAGGAAGCAGGGAACTACAGACCAGTCAGCCTCACCTCGGTAGTGGGGAAGATCATGGAAGCACTACTAAAGGAGAGATTGGTGGGCAGCATGGTTTCACCAAGGAAAGGTCATGCCAGACCAACCTCATTGAATTCTTTGACTGGGTGACTAGGGAGGTGGATCAGGGGAGGACAGTTGACATGGCCTATCTGATCTTCAGTAAGGCCTTTGACATAGTGCCACATAGAAGACTATTACACAAACTGGGGAATATGGGTGTGGGCAGGACAGTAGTGTGGTGGTTAGGTAACTGGATGGGCTGCAGGACACCGATGGTGGTGGTAAATGGCTGTCACTCCACAGAGGGAAGAGTGACCAGTGGGGTACCACAGGGATCAGTGCTAGGACCTGTCCTATTCAACATCTTCATCAGTGACATTGCACAGGACCTAGAAGGCAGAATTTCCCTGTTCGCTGATGACACAAAGCTCTGTAGCAGAGTAGACACACCAGAGGGTGTAGACAGAATGAGAAGGGACCTGCAGAAACTTGAAGAATTACCAGGGGTTTGGCAGTTGAAATTAAATGCAAAGAAGTATAAGATAATGCATATGGGGCCCAAAAACCCTGCTACAATATATCAGTTGGGGGGTGAGGATATAGCATGCACCAAGCAGGAAAGGGATCTTGGGGTTATCATCTTTGATGACCTCAAGCTAGGGAAACAGTGTGACAAGGGAGCAAGTAAAGCAAATAGGGTGCTGGGAAGCATAGGCAGGGGTATCACCAGCAGGAAAAGGGAGGTCATAATTCTACTGTACAAGACACTAGTGAGGCCCCACCTGGAGTATAGTATACAGTTCTGGAGACCTTACTTACGTAAGGACATAGACAGGGTAGAGAAGGTTGAGAGGAGGGCAACAAAGATGGCACATGGATTGTGTCACAAGTCCTATGCGGACAGGTTGAAGGAATTGAATATGTATTCCCTAGATGAGAGGATAGAGAGAAGGGATATGATAGAGACATACAAGTATCTTACATGGAGGAACAGGGTGCAGGAATACACTATTTTTAAGTGAAAAAGATGTTCCAGGACTAGAGGGCATGGGATGAAGTTGGAGAGATGATGATTCAGAGGAAATGTGAGGAAGAATTTCTTCACAGAATGGATGGTGGACAAGTGGAACACCCTGCCAGAGGAAGTGGTGGGTGCTGAAACAATCATAGGATTTAAGAATGCATGGGATAGATATAAAGGAATTCTGGAGGTCAGGGTTCAGGGGTAACAGACTTCTAGGAAAACATAAAGTGAACTTACAAGCTCAAATGGGCAGACTGGGTGGGCAGTAGGCCCTTATCTGCCAACACTGTCTATGTATCTATGTATTTATTCCATCTACGGGAAAAATTAAGACAACCTGTACTTAAAAGGGATTGTAAATAATTCTGGAGAATAGTAGCACAAGGTTATAATAAATACCAGGAGAAAATAGAATCCTATATTACTCCGCAAACTTGGACTATTTCTCAGAACTGTATTTTACAATAGATAAAGAAGAAATGGAAATTAACATCAGATATGATGTAAATTGTCCAAAGCCTATCCTGATTAAAGAAGCAGAAATTCTTGGCTCTTTAAATTCCTTAAAATCTAATAAAGCTCCTGGTACCAGTAAAATTATCGGAGATGTGTACAAATCATTTAAAAATTGGTGGGTATCATTTCTTTTCCAAATATTTAATGGTTTTGTACAAAATTTGAAATTTCCAAAGAGTTGGTCAGGTAGCATTATATTTCTATCTATGTCTTCTGTTAGCACCCTTTGCAAACTGTATGAGAGGCCTTTCGGCACCATGCAATTCTGCTTAAAGTTGGACCAGCATAACATTCTGTGGTGATTTGCATATGCAGCCCATGATGCTTTGCATTGTGGGGGCATGTGTGATTTTGTATTAAATTTCCGGTATTTAAAAAAGACAACCCAGAAGATCCTAAAATGTATAGACCTATCAGTCTGATACTGTAGATTTGTCCCAGAAAGTCTTCTCAAAAATCATACTTGGTAGGCTATTGCATTGGATGGAAGGGAACTCAGTTCTGGATGAGGCCCAAAACGGCTTCAGAAGGAATAGGTCTACAGTCCATCATTGCTACGTTTTGCATCATTTAGCCTGGAAATATACTAAAACACGGAAAACAAAACTATTTTGTTGGTTCATGGACTTTTCTGCAGCCTTTGATAGCATTAGCAGAAAAATTATTTGGGCCACATTGGAAGACCTGAAACTTGAGAAGACTGTCTTGGACATTATCATCAGATTACATGAAAATACATGGACTAAGATCCAATATAATCAATATGGACATACTACAGATGCACTCCAGACTAATACTTGGGTTATACAGGGCTGCATTTTAGCCCCTACTCTTTTCAACATTTACATAAATCCTATTTTACTCAAAATTAAAAATCTGGATTTCCATTGACCCAAAGTCAATGAGTATAGAATTGATAGCTTGGCATATGCAGATGATTTGGTTTTGTTGTCCACTTCTGCACTGGGCCTGCGGAGGAAACTGAAACTTTTCAAGACTCTCTGTAGAGACAGAAAATTAAAGATAAATTTGAATAAAACAAAAATCCAAATTTTTGGAAGTAAATCCAGACAGGAATTTAAATTTGAAATGGATGGTAACAAAATAGAGGTAGTAAATACTTATGACTATCTGGGAGTTTGTTTTTCCCAGACTCTGAATTGGAATAAGCATATATACAAAACAAAATGACTTCAGTAGCAAATGCATTCAAAATATTCCGTGCTAAAATAGGGAAGACTTCGATTAAAGGGATTCTGAAGGTCCTAAATGCTAAAATAAAAACTAGCATAATATATGCAGGAGAAGTGTGGGGTTTTGCTAATATTAATTCATAAGAAACTATACTTAATAAACTATATCGCTTTATACTCATGTTACCTCCTGGGACCCCAAATTGTATCCTTAAACTAGAACGTGGTCAGCATTCTCTGATCTCATTAATAAAGGAGAGACAAAGCCTGTTTCTTCTTAAAATCTTTTTATTACAAGATCACCGGTTTCCTAGAAAGTGTCTTGAGGAAGAAATCAGGATGGCAAAACTGGGCTATATACATCCATTCATGCAGTTAGCTAAGAACACTATTTTTCCCTCGGGTCTGGGACACATATTACATAATATAAGACCTTGGGAGGAGATTGTTTTTACAGTTAAACAAGATTGTGGGATTTAGACATAAACCAAACATTGTCCAAGTTGGCTCAGTTGAAACTACATAGCAACTACGAGTACTTTAAAACTACTTGGGGTCTTGAGCCATGTCTACTTATATTTAACTTGCCCCAAATCAAGAAAAGCGTACTCCAGATTTAGAACAGAAAGCTATAATGCTCAGTTTATTCTATATAGACAAAAAAGGAATATTTATTTTGTCTCCATATTGTAAGTGTGGTAAATCACTTGAAGATGACTTAAAACACGTTGTCTTACTCTGTCCTCTTTTTGATCAAAGTAGAAGAAAATGGTTGGGTGGACTCAGCCTCCCCCCAGACAAGATCACAGAATTTCTCTTTACTTGTCATGAGAAAATTATACTAGAGAAAGTAGCTACGTTCCTGTTAACTATGTCTTTATAAGGAATAAACTAAACAAGTGTGTAGCCCTAAGGATTTGTGCAATATCTTGAAATTATTTTATTACTCAAGAATGAGTTTGTAAACAGATAGGCATTTTGATCTTGGAATGTATTTTTAATAGCTTTTTTACTGTATAAATTAGACATGTTAGTAAACTTAGTATATTGTAATAGCTTTTTGACGAACAATAAAGATCTCTTGTTGTTGTTGTACTGGTCTCCCCATCTCTACCCATAATTGTTCCTTGTACAAAGCCATAGGGTGGTTCTCTCTCATGTTTAGGTATAATAGAAATGCAGTCCTTTGGACTTATAGAGTCTTCTTGAAGCGGCTTCCACAATATATAATAGACTGTCTCCCATTAAGTGAGCCAGTGACGTATGTCCTAAGAAGCACATTCTGCATCACATTATGTATTCCCAAGGCTTCCTTTCATTATGGCAGAGTGGCCATTAATTTCTTGTTGTCAACATTGTTGAACAAAGTACAAAAATTATTGAAATTAAGCTGCATCTGCAGTATGAATGCCTTTAAATCTCTATATACTCAGTGTGTGTAAGTCATGCAATTGCTACCCCAGCCCCTAATTTTAGCCGAAAGCATCAGGCTGCTGCCCTTTGTGCGTAGTTGAATTTATGATTGCTTGTAATCTTTGGTGACCTTAACTCTCTGAGCATCTTATGCCTTAAATGTTTTTCCCCTCTAGAAATCATTGTATGGTTATTATCTCTTCATGGCTTTCATGGCCGCTACACCTTACTCACCCTGCTGACTTTTACATTTTGCTTAATCTGTGGCTCTTATTCCCCTATCCTTTACCATTTAACTGCCCTATTTCATCTTTGTATTCCCTTTCCACTGCATTCCACTCTTACTATCTCTTTCCTTTGTCCCCTAACTCTCTTCCCTGACGTAGATTAGCCCTTCAGGGGCTTCCTGCACCTCAGGTGGGAGAAATGCGGATACCGGGTGGTTATCACTTCTATAGCTGCTGCCTGAGATGCCCAGACCGGACTCCTTACTAGTGAGGTGTGGCATTGCTGATACCCAATTGGAACACGAGCGCTTTTCTGCTCTGGCATCTGATTGGCTCCTGCAGTCTGCTCCTGTGTCTCCCTCAATACTAAGCTAAAGTCTGATTTTCGTCTAAAACCTGCACAAAAAAGAGCTGTACTTACTTATTGCCTAACAGTTATGACCTCTATTTTTTTTCCTGTTTTGAGTGTCAGGAGTATACACATGGCATTTGGGCAAAGTCTGCAAAAACACCAATGGACATCCAAGATACAGAGATTATTATATTTCCGTACATAAGGGCACCAGTAAGGAAGGGGCAGTGGAGCTTCATCCTCTCATGTTATTAATTGCGAGCTTGCAAGTGATCAAGGAGTGTCATGTTTACAAAAGTTGGCTGCACCAGGGGCTTAACTCATTTTTAAGAACATTCAGGTAACTAAAGTCTAAATTTTATAGGGTGCCTGCAGGTGAGATCTGTGGAGTGAAGCCCCAATCAGTGCAGCAGTCGAGGCTTCAAAGATTCACGTTCTGTACTTCCCCTTTAAGTCTGTGGCACACACCACACACATTCACTGGAAGTCAGTGAGAGACAAGGTCAGATGAGTTCACTGAATTGTACTGACTAATTATTACATACCCTTCTCCCACTGAAACACAAAAACAGATTTAATAGATTTAAAGAATTTAAGATTTGGAGCTATGTAGAGCTCTTTATCAGGCAGTAACATACTTTGCAAAGAACTCACTTTAAATACATTCGGAAGAATTGATAGTGTGTAAATCATCCTTTCCCCTGGGAATGGAATGTGACAACTGCTATAAATTGTCAAGTGCTTAATTGTCTCCATGAAAATGGGCACCAAAGTAAGTGTGTGTGTGTTTGTGTGTGTGTGTGTGTAAGGTTAGAAAGTATGAAACCAGCACAGTGTGTGTATGTTACCTGAAAAAGGCTCCATTGAGTGATGGTTATTTACAAGGTGGTCCTGGCTGGGTTTAGTATAATCATTGTCCTATAAAGTCATGGAGCACTGTCTGCTGCATGCTATGCATGCTACAGTGGTTGCCTCAGACATTGCAAGCTATTTCCAGATATTTCACGAAATATCTGAAGAATTTCTCTCTGCTGCCCCTACTGTTTAAATGCAAAAAAGCATCAGATATTTCTAGAAATATCACAGAAAGTTTGGGAAATAGCTTGCAGTGTCTGTGGCTACTACTGTAGTTCATCTTAGTCACCAATTATGTAAATGAGTGTTCAAAAATAACATATTGAGAATACTGATGAAAGCCTATGTGATGCTCCTTTTATTTCATTATTAATTTTGATTCTTTGGTAACTGGATAATTCCCACTAGGGGCAAGACCTGTTTTCAGGTGCTACCTGGGAGCAATTGCTCAAGGTCACACAGTATGCATGTGGAGGCTGTGGAAATAAACTGTCTCCGTCCCTACTGCCTCACCTCTCCTCTGTCCTAACTGCTGCATCTCCTCCAGCCTACCCTCTGAGAAACTTTGACCAAAGCCTCATGGCCATCCCTCTCATGACCACTGTGGCTGGCCAGACCACCTTTAGGCCCTGGACACACTACAGAACTGTTTTTGAAAACCGTTTTTAAAACCAGTTTAGCTAAACCATTTCAGTGCAGCCACACTACTCAATAAACATTTTTGAAAACAGGTTATTGTGGCCACACTGCTAGTGTTAAACCTGTTCTCATTCTAACTATTTTGTGTTAAGTCTAACACACAGAACTGTGCTTGCCTGGACACACTGCAGTTAGAACTGTTTTAGTTAAACCATTACAGCTTAAAACACGACAGACCCGTGAGTAAAACCATGCTAGCTCCAAAACATTTTTAAAAATGGTTTTAAGACTAGGTATTTAGCAGGGTTTAAAAACACTTTTGTTAAAATGTTTTAAGGGGCTTGTAGTCTGTCTGCAAACAGTGCTAGAGGGATTTAAACCGTTTTAAGGCACTTAAACCGTTTTAAGTTCCCCAGTGTGTCCAGGGCCTAAGTCATCACATGCCTAAGTTGTGGAACTCCCTTACCTCAGATGTTTGGCATGCTTCCACCACCCAGTACCTCAGCTCCCTCCTCAGTGTTCACTTTGCCACTGTCTGCTCCTGTGCATAAATCCTGTTTTACCTTAACCCTAACACCTCCTTGTTCTGATTATACTTGAGCAGTACTGTACTTAGTTATGTTTTAGTGCCTCACACTCCCATCTGCCACTGTAATTTGTCTATGGCCTCACTGGCAGCTGCTGGTCTACCTATTTTTACCCTGTAGCTAATTGTTATGTACTAAGCTCACTGTTCCACTGTAACTTTATTTTTGCCTCTGTATTTATGCACTCTGTCTAAATATGTACGTATTTTATGCACTTGCTATAAATATGTATGTATTCTCCTCTACCCTCACCCCCAGGACACATCTGGAATCAAGCAGTACTCTGCTCAGTATGCCTTCCTGGTAAAACTTTAAATAAATAAAATAAAAAAGGTCTACTGGATGTACCAAACATGCCAACAGCTCCTTACGTTTACCTCTAGGCTATACTACCAGCTCTGTGCTGACAGTGTAGCCTAAAGCAGCAGAAATGCTAAAGCAAACTCAAAATGAAGAAGAAAGGCTGCAGGGTTCATTTCATAGTGGGGGATTGGGACAAGTGCAACACCATTTTCAACTTGACTCACATAAAATGTTATGCTTGTTAATACATAGCATAGGTATAGCATTGTAACCATGCTGGTTGCAGCCTAACTGGTGAACTGTGGTGGGTACAGAAATAATGGCACCTGGGGTAAGGCTGTCTGACTCCTGCAGTAACTGGGAAGAACAAACAGGTCCAGAAGTAAACACCTCTGTGGCTTCTGCAACCCTGTACATACTAATGTAGCTGTGAGGAGTAGGATTATAAAGAAAGAAAAGAAAATCGGAAACCTTAACCTAATGATAAGTAGTGGTCATGTTTACAGAGAAGCATGAGCACCACACACTAAACTATTTCCCACCATTCTCCAGTTCTGCCAGGATGCTGGATAGGTCAGATATTTTTGTGTGTGATGGGGATGGTGGAGATAAAGCCCACTAATTTTGTTTATAAATCAACCATCTTTATTAGGAAGACAAGGGGCAGAGTGTACTCTGTAGAAAAAATAACAACACTTGAAAGACTGCTTTATTGCTTAGAATCCTTTGTATATTGCTAGTATGGCCATTAATTTCACTAAAACCTCACTTTAGAGTTGATCTGGTCAGTGAGAATGCAGAGTCTGATAACGAATGCAGGGAGACATAATCTGTAGATTTTCTTGGATTCTACGTGGAGGTGGTGGTGGGGGGCGTGTTTGTACGGTATCTCAAACAGCACCTGACATATTCCAGGCAGGCAACTTGTACCAAGGAGTTGGCTGCCTGAAGAGCTAGCTTTAAAAGAAATATGTACCTTAAGTTGCCTGACTTGTGACTTTCATGTATGAGCCAAACGATTGCTGAGTGGTGCAGTAGCCCTGACCCTAAAATGAGTGTACAAGAGGACACAAAGAAAGGAATAGACTGTAGGGGCTCTATGTAGATATTAATAGGATCTATGGGTAGAGGGACTCTCTAAATGTAGTTGCATTACTTTTGCTGGAAGTTCTACATGTATGGGTCTATAATTAACTCCATACATGTAGAACTGCCAGGAAAAATAATGCAGCTAAGTTTAGAGATCCCCACCCCCACCAATCCTGTTAATACTGTTTCTACATAGAGCAGCTGCAAACCCCTTTCCTAGTTTGTGTCACCATTATATGCATTTTAGGGGCAGGACTGCAGCTGTAGCTCTCTACAGCCACTCTGCTCATACACAGAAGTTACTGAGGTGCATACTAATGTAAAGAGAGGAACAAGGAGGAAATACTGCCCATAAATACTCTATGCCTTCTAATTTGACTAATATCTAAGATGACCACTGACACAAGTATAATTATCCAATCATTTTTTAAATTCATCTTTTGCTTTACTTATAACCACATCAAGTGGTAGTTTATTCCATGGGTTGACAACTCTGAGGGTAAAAACATGTTTACATCTTAATATATTGAAAGACCTTCCAACTATTTGCAGGTGATTACCTCTGATGTTCCTCCCACTATCCTTGAAGTCAATCCCCAATTCAGACATGAGGTATGGGTCATTTATAATGTCATACATAAAGAGTAAGTCTCCTTGGAGCCTTCTGGTTTTCAGAGGCATTAGAGTCAGTGTTTCCAATCTTTTTTCTTATGATACATTTTTTAGTCCATAAATGTTTTTTGTGTATCGTCTTTGTTCCCTTTCGAGTGATATGCAATCAAACGTTTTAAACAAGCACCACAATTGAGCTACATATTCAAGATGTGGTCTTACATAAGCCCTAAACAATATAAACAATGGCATCAATACTTCAGAATTGCTTGATATCCAGTTCCGCTTAATAAACCGTGGCAAATTAAGGTACATATTTCTTATTACTATATTTAGGGAGAGATGGCACCACACCTCTAAATCTGCCGCATCACAAATCAGGGACAAGGCTTAAAATGATCAGGGACAAATGACCAAAATCAGGGACATATCTGAAAAATAGTAATATTAGTTGCTGTGTACAACATGCTTCTTAGTATGAATAACATTTTCTTAATGAGAATTGGACTGTAACACCAATGGCTGGCATTATTTTGTGATTCAAATCCCTACTCTTCAGTGACAGAAATGCCAAATTTAGGAGGCACAGAAGAAATTTCTGAGGCAAAATCAGAGATATTCCTGAAAATCAGGGACAGTTGAGAGATATGGATGGCACAGATGATAAAACACCCCATGGAATTGGTTAAAAGACCAGAAAACAGTGGTATACCATGAACCATTGATGGTAATATAACCTTCCCACAGTATTGCTAAGAAGACTTCTCAGGCTGTGAAACTGTCATATCATGATATCATGGTAGCCAGTGATAATAGCGATAATAAATGAGCAACTGTAGAAACAGCGACTCATTTATATTGCTATCACGAACAGCTATCCTACTAGGGTAGTGAACCTATAGCAAGGACAGCAACTGAAAATGGAGGGATAGGGAGGTGGAGGGGGAGGTATAAGAAGGAAGGTTTGTATGTGTGGTGGGATCCTGCTACAGCCAAGCCAGCCCTGTGGTGTGGTGGTGAGGGTGGCTGGCTATGGTGAAGCAGGAACTGGGTTCAGGACCTGCTGGGGGCTGTTGTTTTGCAGCTGCTTATGGTGCTGTTTTTTTTTTATTCTGTGTTTTTCCCCCCTTCTTGACATGTACCCCCCTAGAGCTGACAATCTTTTTTTTTGGGGGGGGGGGCTCAGCCCTCCGCATACAAACTTGTGTTTTTTCCAGAAGTCGGGTCACTCGTAATTGTATATCACCAAAATGCTTTTCAACAAAATACATTCACGATGATAGCGATCACTGTTTTTTCGTTCATTATCATCACATGGAACCTGATATCAGTCATTCTGACGTCTCAGTTTTTGAACCGCTCCTCTGCCTATGTATTGAGTCTTCCATTTTTGTTCACTCCCTGCTCTCTGGAACAGCCTCTTTCTCTCACTACACTCTGAACATTCCTACAGTCTAAAACAACCCCTGTTTTCACACATCTCTCAACCATGTTCTTCAGACTAGCCATCCTCCTCTGTTCCTCTCCTTTATGGATTTTTGCTGTATCACTTCCCTCTGGACATGACAATGTGATATATATATATTTTGTTTTCATTGTTGTGTGCTTGTACACTGCCTTGACCACTTTCATGTAAATGATTGCTGCTTTGTACTGTACTACTTGGTTGCCACCACCACCCAGAGGGTGCAACAAATGTGGCAGGTATAAGTATTATCATATCATCAAGTAGGGTTCTTCCTTTCTTAGTCCATCTAATCTCACAGTGATTAATACTGTATTCATGAATTCATTAACTGTGGCACCACTTTTGTTATTTACCTAGTGGGATCTTTTATGTTCAACAAACTAGGAGGAAATTGAAGGATGGGAGGGTGACTACAGGAGTTCGATCAACAATGACAACGTGGAACACATCCTTGCTTGCCGTGTTCTGGAGGCAACAGATCCCAGGACACACACCTTATCCTTTAAGGGGATAGAAAAAGGGGTGGTAGGCCTGAGAGGCTGTGATTTGGACTTTCTACTGGCCCAAAGGGAACATTTTCTGATTTTTAAAATGCAAGTGACAATTTTACTGGGTCTGAAAGACAGGGCTAAGTTACTTCCCTTTTTGTAAAATTGACTGTTATGTTCTGAGTAGTATAGTCAATACAGGACAGGGGACTAACAGTAACTCCCACCCCTGCCACATATGTGTATGTCAGCTGGTTTAATATTAATTTTGCTTATGCTTCTATTGCCTCTCAATTGTATATAAATTATTACTTGCTGCTTTTATTTGTGCATAGAATGGCATATTAATCTTTGCGTTTTCCTCCCTCTTTTTTCAGATTATTTAGTTATGAAAAAAGCACTGCAGCATGAATTGTAATTGAACTGAATCCTTTTCCCTGCTGTTTTTCAAAAAGCAGCTCTGCACATTGTTAATTGACTCCTTGCACTTGAGCCCTTGCACTTCCTTTCATGTAACTTGAATTGGTACTTGTGCCTTTAAGTGCTAACTTATTTTTAGCAGCCAGGAGGCAGCACCACTTACAGTGTTGCGAAAGTGCACAGAAGCAAAACATTCAGTATTCTGTCCCAAGATATGGCACAATAAACTTTTTGCAGCACTAATCTAGTGTTTGCTGGTGTCTTTCCTGCAGTGTGTGGTTTCTTGTTTTCCAGGCTTTGAGTACTTATCACAGCACCTGGGTCTCTCAGCAGCAGACCTTTGGGTTTCAGTTGTAGTGCTTTGCATAATTCTTGATGTTCTTCGTACTCTGGACACTTTGTTTGCATTTCCCTTATGTTCTCTGCTCACCTGGGTTACACAGAAACATAAAATTTGCCAGCAGATAAGGACTGCTTGGCCCATCCAGTCTGTCCATTTTTCCATGCCTATAGTATCACTGCAGATCTCACTTGATCTCTGGCCCATTCACTCATCACCCCTTCTCTTTCCCTAACAAACCACTGAAACTTGGGAAATAAATTTACAGGTAAGGGTGGGCAGGTAGTACAAAAATACCACAAAATGTTATATTGCTGTTTCTTAATTTGCTGCATGCCAGAATCTGTTAACACTGCCACCTGGAAATGAGTTCAGTGTGCCTTTCCATGTCGGCACATTTTAAATACAAACATAAATTATCACAAAACATCTTGAGATATCACTTTTTATGTATTTACATGCATAACATTTGAATTGCTTCAAGAGATTTGAGAGAGAATGTGTGTAATCCTCCCTTTCTGGCAAAAACTTATTTTGGTGGAACATACAAATGAAGTTTTTCTTTACAGCACCTTGATGTCTTACTAGCCTGAAGACACATCTGTCTGCATCTACTAAAAGTCTGAGGGGGACAGCAGTGGAGAGTGTTTGTAGATTCTGGCATGCAGTAAATTTAGAAAACAGCAAAGCAGCATTTTGTGATGTTTTTGCACTACCTGGCCACCATTACCTGTAAATTTATTTCCCAGATTTCACTGGTTTGAAACATGGAGTGAATGATGTGTCTCTCTTGCACAACCTCTGGGCATGTCTACATATAGCTACTTCTTGGACTGAGGGTTCAGTAGAAATAAAGTCCAAGTTTACTCTGGATTAGCAGACTAGGCCAAAGGCATGCCTGCAGGGGATCACTTTCCACTGATTCATTAACTAATAAGGCAACTCTGTTTATTATTCTCACGTATGCAGCAAAACACTATGTACTTTTGAACTGGCTAGTAGTCAGTCCCCTCAGTGTGGGAATATTCAGGACATTTCTTTTGCAATTGCTTCCCATAGAGTAACTGATGTCACAGGCTTGTCAGAGCCTTTGTATATTTGATAACATTTGGGCTCCATTTCTAGCTAACAAGGACCTTCAGACTAGGGCTAACCCGTGTTTGGGATATAAAGATCTCTTTCACGACCTTCAGTCATGCCTGCTTTGAGTTGTAATTGATATCTCTTTTCCTTCACATCACTGTAATATATTGTATATTTTTATTGTTAGGATTCCATATTCTTGCTTGTTGGTTTATGATTTCTGATTGGTTTATCTACATGTGTTCCTATGTCAGCCCCGAAGCACTTGTAGTGTTCTTTGACCTTGGTTTAAATTCTTAGCCTGGACTGTTATGTGTTTTCCATTATTACATGTATTTGTTGTTCCTTATTTTTTCTTGTCAAACAAACTCAATAAAATACATTTGAAAAACTGACATTTTAAGAAAATAGTCCTGACAGGACCAATGCAATTGAACTTTTGTAGGGCCAGTGACAAATGCAATTTTTTTCTTATTGCAGAAGATAGAGTGTCCAAACTGTGTCACTGCCTCCAAAAAAGAATCAAAGAAAAATGGAAGAGACAGTTCAAGACAACAGTTCACAAGGGAGGCTGATCGGGGGTCAACACATTAAACCAATGGACATGCTTCATTTGATTTACCATTGCTATACATTTTAGTTTTGCACAGTCAGGTTTTGTAGGAAATAATGGGCTGAGCAGATACAGTGAAGTAAGGGAATCATCCAGGACTCATTGCTCAGGAAACAGATATTCATTAGGTGTGTGTGTGCATGGGTGTGCTGAATCATAAATACACATCACTGTGACCAAAGTACTTATGATTCTGTCTGGGTCCCTAGTAACCTGGTTCCCACTGTCTGAAACAAAATAATGTAATCATCTGTTCACAGCTGAGTAGCACTGTTGAGAAATGTTTATATTTCTTATGCCTATTGGCATAACTAAAAATCCAGAATTTGTTTTCCCTAAAATATTCAAACATCCCTGATTTTAATAGGTGTCTTAACCTTTAGGCTGCCAACAGAATTAAAACGTATAGGAATTCTGCACTGATGTATCAGTCTGTGGCCCTGTAAAGGTTAAAACAGTCTATTCAACACAGACAAAAAAAGATTCCACAAATTGTGTTTACCAAATTGTAACTTGTTTGTTCAAATGTGTTCATAGTCAGGTAATTTCAAATAATTTGCTTTAACTTTTATGTTTACACTTTGCCAGTACAATAAATGTGCAGAGACAATTATGTTACATATTAATACAGTGTAACCCCCCTTCCCCAATGGATGGGGCTTACCTAGTCAGCCTTCCAGCAATCTGGTACCACCAGTCCTGGTCCATGGTGCCCTTTTTTGCTGTGGCTGGCCACTGTGTAATGCTGTGGGGAACTGGAGGAGAATGGTGTTAAAGGTTAAAACTGCCAGTTTTTGTGGTACAGTGCAAAGAGCGCTGAGCAATCCAGTAGAGCATCACACAGCTATGTGTACACACATTTGTGTTGGCTTCTTCTTAAACATGTGAACCACTGTGATCTGTTTGCAGATCCTAATAGTGCTACAGCGCTTAGTAGTAAAAGCCACCCCACTGCTCATACTGAAGTCCCTTTTGTGTGCTCTGACCCCTGGTACCCCAAAAAACACATGTGGGGGGTCTGGAGTCACACAGAAGGAGGAGAGAAAGAAAAATAAATAAACTCTGCAACAGTGCTATTAAGCACTGTTTCTTTAAGAGCAGCCAAGGCTGCATTGTACCTAAATGCTCTGCCTGCTGTCTAGGGGGACACTGCGGTGGCAACAGTGACAGGCAGGGGAGACACTGCAATGCCCCACTTTTCCATCAGACAATAGGACAGAGGGGCAGCTACTTAATGCTGGTGGCAGCTAATGCTGATATTTTTCTGTTTGCCTGCAAAAAGACTTTACAGTTGGGACTGTGTTTCAAACTGCATTGCCAGATTTATTTGTAGCCATCTTAGTGACCTCTGACAATGGGAATGCAAGGAGCCCAAAGGACTACAGAAAGGGGGCTCTTGGGAAGAGAAGAGGACTGTGCTTGGTGCCTTTTCCTCTATCCAGTTAAAGCAGAAGGAAGCAAGGAAGGCAGTCAGAATAGCAAAGGCCCAAAGTGAGGAAAAGATAGCCAACTCAGTTAAGAAGGGGGATAAAACCTTTTATAGGTACATTAGGGAGTGAAGAAAGACAAAGGGAGGGATAGTGAGGCTGAATAAAGGGGAGAGTGGGTGGGCAGAGAGGGACAGTGAAAAAGCAGGGATACTGAATGAATACTTCTGCTCAGTATTCACAAATGAAGAGGAGGGGCAGGTACCTAATCCAATCAGTAGAAGCACTCTGGATAGGGGGCTGATACCAGTCTTTTCATAGAAGAAAGGGCTCTGAAAGAACTCCTAAAACTGAAGGTGGACAAAGCAATAGGCCCTGATGGGATTCACCCCAGAATTCTAAAGGAACTAAGGGGAGAACTAGTGAAACCACTGACTACCCTTTTTAACAAATCATAGGAGAATGATGTGGTACCTGAACACTGGAGGAGGGCAGATGTGATTTCCCTTCACAAAAGTGAGAGCAAGACAGAGGCAGGAGACTATAGACCTGTCAGTTTGACCTCAGTGGTAAGGAAAATGATGGAATCACTTTTGAAGGAAAGAATTATTGTGTACCTAGAGGCCAGTGGGGTACAGGACCCAAGGCAGCATGGATTCACAGTGGGAAGGTCATATCAGATGAATCTAACAGATTTTTTTGACTGGCTGACCAAAGTAGTAGACCAGGAGGGGCTGTGGACATGGCCTACCTAGACTTTAGCAAGGCATTTGACACAGTCCCACACAAAAGATTAATAAACACATTTGCCTGCCTGGGAGTGGGCCCCAGGGTGGTAGCCTGTGTGAAACATTGGCTGGACAACAGGACACAGGAGGTAATAGTAAATGGAATCCACTCCAAAGAAAGCGGGTTACCTGGTGGGGTACCACAGGGTTCAGTACTGGGTCCAGTCCTTTTAAATGTCTCTATAAGTGACATTGCAGAGGGACTGGAAGGAAAAGTATGCCTCTTTGCAGATGACACAAGGATCTGCAACAGGGTTGATACACAAGGAGGGATGAAAGGATGAGAAGGGACTTGGCAAGGTTGGAGGAATGATCAGACGTATGGCAACTTAGATTCAATGCAAAGAAGTGCAAAGTAATGCTCCTGGGAAACAAAAACCCAGGGGAAGAGTGCACAATGGGGGTAATAACAACAACAATGGAAAGGGACCTGGGGCTAGTCATGTCAGATGACCTAAAGGTTAGCAGGCAGTATAAGAAAGCAGTGGGGATGGCTGGGGGGATACTGGGATGTATAGGGAGAGGCATCACCAGTAGAAAACAGGAAGTTGTTATCCCTCTGTACAGACAGTTGGTGACACCCCCTCTGGAGTACTGTGTACAGTTCTGGAGACCCCATCTCCGCAAGGACAAAGACAGAATGGAGGCAGTACAGAGGAGGGAAACTCAAATGGTGCAGGGTCTGCAAAAGAAGCCATATGAAGACAGACTAAAGGAGCTTAATATGTATGCCCTTGAGGAAAGGAGGGAGAAGGGGGACATGATAGAAACATTTAAGTACCTCAAGGGAATCAGCAATGTCCAAGAGGGTAGCATTTTTCAGAAAAAGAGATGTGCAAGAACAATGGGACACAATTTGAAGATGGGGGCAGCTCAGGGGCAATGCAAGGAAGTATTTTTTCACAGAGAGGGTGGTGAATGCATAGAACATCCTTCCTGAGGAGGTCGTGGGGTCAAAAATAGTGGGGGAATTCAAGAATGCATGGGACAGACATAAGGCAATTCCTGTTGGGGATAGGAAGAAACAGGTTGTTGGTTAACTAGGATCTGCAGCTTATCCAGTAGGTGGGAAAATGGGCAGACTAGGTGGGCCAAGTGGTCCTTATTTGCTGTCAAAGTCTATGTTTCTATATCTACTCAGGTGTGTCAAATGAACATCTGCATGCTAATATCAAGGACTGACAGCCTGGTTTACATATTGGGATTCAGATCTGATCCCTGGGACCAGGGGGCAGATCCAGCTTGAATTAGTTATCTGGGAGCTTCACAAGTGAGAGGAAGATCTGCTGTGCACTCTGAGAAACATTTGGAGGCCTACCTGGGTCTTTCACAGCCAATAGTTCAGGGAAAGCCTGACTAGTATCCAATATCTGGAAAGTCATTGAGAAGGTGAAAACTGGTTTGTGATTTAAAAAAAAAAAAAAAACAGAGCTTTGAAGAATTTGGAATTGAGAGGCTGATTTCTACTACATCCTTGTAGTATATCCAGAGACTGTTTTCTGCTGAACTTTGTTCCACAGCTGACAGCCTGCAGTGTGGCTGAAGCCCTTTACAGCCTGCATTCCTGAGACCCAGGAGAAGGTGACCAGACAGTGTAGAGTTGGTGGATTCTGCCGAGCAGTGTCACAGCCAGGCACTGCCTATCACCCCCCCCCATGAGGGCTGGATGCCTGGACTGGTGGGTGGGGTGTGTAGCCCCTGGTGCTCTCACTGGTCCCTTCCAGAGAGCTGCAAGGCATCCTTGAATACTCCAGAGAGAGAGAGAGAGAGAGAGAGAGAGAGGGTAGACCCAGCTGCATCCCACCCAGAGAGACCTGCAATTTTACAAAGAGCCCCTGAGAGCCGAAAGAGATCCTAAAAGTTGCAGACAGTGAAAGATTCATCTTTCAGTCTAAACAGCCACTGTAACTGATATCTCCAGGACCGTGAGTAAAGTCAGGGTTTTGCTCCCATGATTTGTATAAAGTTTATGCAAAATTATTGTTTTATCTTGAAGTGCACCAATGCTGGCCACCCAGCTGCACCTCATCAGGTCTTCACCATACACTGTTTGGGTATCCAGTCAGGACTTTGGGGAACACTGGTAGCAGTAGGGAGTTGGGCCATATTGTGTGTGTTGTTGGGGAGTGGGCAATGTTATTGGTGTTGTTCATGTATTTATTAGTTACATGAAATATTTCAAACTGCTATTTGTCTTTGCATCCCTTTTCCCCCATACCCCTTCGTTTAATAAATTGTTTACTGTTACTGTCAATCTGCCCCATGCACATATCATATTGCATGAGCATATTATTAGCTATAGCCAATAATTGCATGCATAGTGAAGTACTGCACTGATTCATTGTATTCCATGTGTGGGGTGACTGTAAGGGGAGGTGGGTAGATATAGCATCCCAGGGGGTTGTACCAGACAGACAGCTTGCCCATTATGTTTTAACTCTGGATAGAGGCTCTGAGCTAGCTATCCTCTATTGGGAAAGAACCTCCCTTTCCATTCAAAACAGAGCCCATGCCCCTCAAACTTGTTTGAGCCCGTAATGCAGGGGTAGTAACTGAAAGTTACATGGTGGCCTGGTTACACCGTGGAGGCACCATTGGAACTCCTGCTTACCAGCTGGGCCCAATATGGAAGCAGTTGCTCACAAGGACAGTATTCTAGCCCTCAAACCCCGAGTTGTTGCTGACACTGTGGCCTACAGTACACTAACTGAGTGGTGTGAAGGTGAGGAGCTGGATCCTCAAAAAGCTATTCTGCTTCTGGGAGTTCCACTCAGGACAGACTGGGAGAAAATAGATGAAGCCCTGTTGTTAGTTACATGCTTTGGCTCAGTTGCTGTCCGAGGGTGGTTAGTGGACTCTGCTACTAAGATCCTAACTGTGTTAATTGAATGTTGAAATGTTGTTGATGCCACTAGAGTGCCTGACATACTGACCCCAGAAGGATCCAGTGCTGCCTGGACTATAGTGACACAGGCTAGTGTGACTCCCAAAAGGGAAGGCTGACTCAAGTCAGAGGACTTCAAAGAATAACTCAGCAAATGGTTGTGGGCCCAAGTAAAGTCAATTGAGGAAGTTTAATAAATCTTTACTGTTCATGCTGGTGCCCCATCCCAGACCTCAGGAGGAGGATCCACCTATGTGATATCAGTTGGTCAAGAATCTTACTGTATGTTAAGAATGTTTTCCAGAGTAAAGCCCAACCCAGCAGGTGAGGATGATTTAGAAACATAGATGGACTATGCTGCTCCTTTAGTGCAAGATTGGCAATGATTAGAAGTTGAGAAAAGAAAATGGCTTCGAGGAAGCCTCTGAGGCCCTGCACTAGAAACTATCTGTTCGTTGAGGTCCAAGAAACCTGATGCTATTGCCCAAGCGTATTTGACTGCTTTAGAGGATGTTTTTGGAAGCACTGAGTCAAGTGAGGACCTGATGTGGAGATTCAAACTGACTATATTATAGGCACAGGATTTAACTGACAACAAGAACTTCCTGTTTGGCAGCAGGAAGTGAATGGTCACAGAGCCACCAAAGACTCACCACCCTAGAAGGATAAGAGTAGCTCTTTGTCCCCCCTTGCTTCTGGAGGTCTTACTCTGAGAAAGTAAGGAGGTTACTGAGAAATATAGGAACTTCTTGTCTCAGAACAGGAAGATCAGGAGCTTAAAGGGCACAGAGGCAGTAAGTAAGTAAATAGGGAGAAAAGAAAAAGAAATAAACAAACAGAGGAAAGAGTAAGTATTCCAAACAAAAGTTAGGGGGCCAGAAATAAGACATGATGGGAGTGGTGCAGTGCAGTAGCTGTGGAGCTGCAGTCTTCTGGGAGAAGTTCAGGAGGATGTGGTGTTGTCCAATCTGCAGGCACCACTCTGGGCTGAGGGAGGAGGTTACTCATCTCCAAGCTGAGTTGGGCAGGATTTGTGGGACTTACTCTCCCATGCAGGGACCACCAGGGTCACTGCCATTGCCTCAGAGGTTGCCAAGAAAGAGGAGTGGTTAGACTGCAGTGGGCTCAGGGAGGGTGAGTGTGGTGGAACAGAGGTGCATCCCTCCAGTTGTACCTCTCCACAATTCATATGCCATTCTGGCAAAGTATGGTTCCTCTATGGAGGCACCCACAGTGGAGACCAAGGAGTATGCTGGGAACCTCCATAAAGGAGACCCACAGGAGGGTGGCATGGGACCTCACAGGGGAAGGAAACAACTCCTGGTGGGGGACTCCATTGTTAGGAAGGTAGAACTGGGAGAGGAAGGGGAGAAGGAGGTAAGGTGCCTGCCTGGTACCATGTCTTCGAGGGACAGGGAACGAATCCTCAGGATCACCAGAGCAGCAGCACAGGGGAGTGAGCTGGGTGTCATTGTCCACCTAGGAACAAATGACCTGGCTAAGAAAGGGATCAGAGCAGTGCAGGAAGCATTTGTGGAGTTGGGGAGGGGCCGTTGACAAGTAGCATGCATGGTAACCTTCTCAGAGGTGCTGCCTGCCTATGGCACAGGTGAGGCTAGAGTGCTCCACACCATGAGATTCAATCAGTGGTTACAAAACTGGTGCAGAGCTCAGGGATTTGGCTTCATTGGGGACTGGGGGTCCACCTGGAGGAATGCAGGCCTATACTGGAGTGATGGTCTGCATCTGTCCAGGAATGGAATCAGGATCCTAGGTGATAGGTTTAAATGCTTCATTGGCAAGGATTTAAACTAGCCTATGGGGGAGGCACTGTAGAGGAGCAGGGAAATCCTAGCCCCCCATAAAATCAGGGTACTAAGTGAGGTAAACACCAACATAGAGATGTCGATAGGGAGAAGGGCAGGACTAAATGGAGAAAATGACAAACACAATAAGGACAGAGATGGGGCAAAAAGGGGTACGGCCATCATGAAATGGAGGGTAATGAGTACCAATGCCAGTAGTCTGGGCAACAAGCTCCCTGAACTGGTGGCCTTGATGGAAGAGGGATGCCTGGATATCATATCAGTCACAGAAACATGGTACGCAGAGAACCATAACTGGGATGTTAACATACCAGGGTACACAACCTACAGGAGAGACAGAGAGGTGAGAAGAGGGGGCAGAGTAACTGTCTATGTAAGGGAAGGGATAAAAGCAACTGAACAAAAGAGTAAACAGGGAGGAGAGGAGGCACTGTGAGTCACCTTAGAGACTGGAAATGGCACCACAATCCACACATGGGTTGTATACAGACCGCCATGTCAGGGGGAGGGAATGGACAAGGATATGATAGAAGGCATCCTTAGGATGGTAGAGAAAGGGGATATACTGTTAATGGGGGACCTGAATATGCCAGATGTTAACTGGAGCACCTTTGCTGCAGCCACATCCAAACGTTGGGCCATTCTTGATGCCCTTCAGGAGGCATGCCTCAGACAGCTAGTTTTGGAACCCACTCATGAGCGAGCAATCTTAGACCTCATACTCTCAAATGGGGACAGTGAGAGGATCTCAGATCTAGAAATGGGTAGCCATCTGAGAACAAGTGACCACCAAACAGTGTGGTTCATGATAAACTCAGCTACAGAGTCAAGCCATACAAAAGTGAGGGTTCTGGACTTCAGGAGGGCTGACTTTGGCAAGATGGGAGAGTGCCTTAGAAAAGCACTAACAAACAGGCTAGAAGAAGGGGTGGAGCCACAATGGGGAAACATCAAAACTGCCATCACAGTGGCAACAAGCCTTTGTGTGAAGCAAATAAAAAAATCAAAAGGAAAGAAAAGGCCACTATGGTTTTCAAAAGAGGTGGCAGTGAAGGTTAGGAAGAAAAAGATAGCATTTAGGAAGTATAAGGAAACACAGAAGGAGTAGGACAGAGAACTGTACCATTTAAGGCAGAAGGAAGCAGAGAGGGTAGTCAGAATAGCAAAGGTCCAAACTGAGGAAAAAATAGCCAACTCAGTTAAGAAGGGGGATAAAACCTTTTATAGGTATATCAGGGAGCGTAGAAAGACAAAGGGAGGGATAGTGAGGCTGAATAGAATGGATGGTGGATGGGCAGAGAGGGAAAGTGAAAAAGGAGGGACATTGAATACTTCTGCTAAGTATTCACAAAAGAGGTGGAGGTGGAGGGGGAGGTGCCTAATCCAATTAACAGAAGCACTCTGGATAGGGGGGTCTATCTCAGTCCTTTCACAGAAGAAAGGGTTCTGAAAGAACTCCTAAAACTGAAGGTGGACAAAGCAATGGGGCCTGATGGAATTCACCCCAGAATTCTAAAAGAATTAAGGAGAGAACTAGTGACACCACTGATTACCCTTTTTAACAAATCATGGGAGGATGGTGTGGTACCTGAGAACTGGAGGAAGTCAGATGTGTTTCCCCTTCACAAAAGTGGGACCAAGAATGAGGTAGAAAACTATAGACCTGTCAGTTTGACCTCTGTGGTAGGGAAAGTGATGGAATCACTTCTGAAGGAAAGGATTGTTGAGTACCTAGAGGCCATTTGGGAACAGGACCTGAGGCAGCATCGGTTTCACAGTGGGAAGGTCATGTCAGATGAAGCTAACTGATTTGTTTGACTGGGTGACCAAAGTAGTAGACCAGGGAGGGACTGTGGACATGGCCTACCTAGAATTTATCAAGACATTTGACACAGTCCCACACAAAAGATTAATAGTCAAATTAACCAGCCTGGGAGTGGGTCCCAGGGTGGTAGCCTGGGTAAAACATTGGCTGGACAACAGGACACAGAAGATAATTGTAAATGGAGTCCATTCTGAAGAAAGAGGGGTTACTAGTGGGTACTACATGGTTCAGTATGGGTCCAGTCCTTTAATGTCTTTATAAGTGACATTGCAGAGGGACTGAAGGAAAATATGCCTTTGCAGATGACACAAAGATCTGCAACAGGGTTGATACACAAGGAGGCATGGAAAGGATGAGAAGGGCTTGGCAAGGTTGGAGGAATGGTCAGAAGTATGGCAGCTTGATTCAATGCAAAGAAGTGCAAAATAATGCACCTGGGAAACAAGAACCCAGGAAAGATTACACAATGGGAGGGGGGTAAGAACAACAAAATGGAAAGGGACCTGGGGTAATCATACCAGATGACCTTAAGGTTGGCAAGCAATGTGAGAAGGCAGTAGGGAGGGCTGGGGAGATACTGGGATGTATAGGGAGGGCATTACCAGCAGAAAACAGGAAATTGTTATCCCCTTGGACAGACAGTTGGTGAGACCCCATCTGGAGTACTGTGTCCAGTTCTGGAGACCCCATCTCTGCAAGGACATAGACAGGATGGAGGCAGTCCAGAGGAGGGCAACTAAAATGGTGCAGGGTCTGCAAGAGAAGCCATATGAGGGGACAATAAAGGAGCTTAATATGTATACCCTTGAGGAAAGGAGGGAGAGGAGGACATGATAGAAACTATTAAGTACCTCAATGGGATCTACAAAGTCCAAGAGGGTAGCATCTTTCAGAAAAAGAGATGTGCAAGAACAAGGGAACACAGTTTAGAGGGGGATGGCTCAGTGGCAAAGTGAGGAAATATTTTTTCACAGAGAGGGTGGTGGACACATGTAACAGCCTTCTTGAGGTGGTTGTTGGGTCTAAAACTGTGGGAGAATTCACGAATGCATGGGACAGACATAAGGCAATTTTTGTGGGGGGGGTAGAAAGAAATAGTCTGTTGGTTAAATAGGATCTGCAGCTTATCCTGTAGGTAGGGAAATGGTCAGACTAGGTGGGCCAAGCGGTCCTTATCTGCTGTCAAAGTCTATGTTTCTATGTTACTAGGCAGTGGAAAGGAGAGCCCCTGTCTGTCTTTCTGAACTGCATTGAAAGGATTTTGCAAGGAGTGTTTCAAAATGGAGGTGTGACCTCCCAGAATGTGAACCAAGTGAGGTTGGAACATGCACTAAATGCTGCCTGCCATTCTACAGTGTGGATTCTCAGGCTATGCCTGGCTGAGAGAAGGGACAACCCCGACTTCCAGTGAGCTTATGAGAGAAGTTCAAACAGCTGAGGAGGAAGAGCGATGGGGACCCTACCCTGCCTCAGCAGCTGTTACACAAGTTACTGGAAGTACACCTGCAGCAGAAACCCTAGAATGGCTGGGATTTCTCAAGGGATATAAGGAAATGTTTAATAAAGCCACTGCAGCTCTTAGCAAAGGTCAAGACACCCATCAGACCCAGTTTGTTCTCTGGGCCTCCCCGAACCTCTCTGTCATTAGTGTAGGGGTAAAAATTCAGACACCCTCTGCAGACTGTGAATTTTGAGCAGAGGAGGATGAATTGCTAAAATAGGTAATTGACCTAGAGGGGTGTCAATCTCAAGTTACATCCTGGTCAAGAGAAAGGACCCCTGAGTGGAAGCTTGCAGCAACTTATACCCCTAACAGAACTCCAAAAGTAGGTTCTGCTAAACAAAGTAAACCTTATTGGAAGCTTTCTCCTGATGCCCCCTAGGGCACATGACCATAAAGAGAGGGCATTTTCTGTTACAGTTCTGGAAGAGATGGCCATGTAAAGCAAGAGTGCCGATTCCCAGAAAAGGTACGCAAGGGTGTTGCAAGACCGATCGATCAGAAGCAGCAGCAAGGAAATTTCAGTGGATCCCTGGCTAAACACAGCTTCTCCTCATGCGTAGCCAGATCTTCAGTTAAAACACCTGAAACTGCACCATTTGAGCTTGACAAACTTATGGGACCATCTACTGAAACTACAGTCATTACTGAGGGAGTGTCTGTTCTAGCTGTCCGGGACAGTTGTTCCCAAGTGACAATTATTTTCAAGAACTGGTATGACCAACACTTGTCTCATTAAAAGCTACAGACCTTGGAAGGTCCAAATGTACAGTATGGGAACTGAGTAATAAACCCTACCCATACTTGTTATACCTCAAAGTATGGATTGCTTTCCCCTTCAAGGTAACTAGAGTGGGAAACCCTGTAGAAACTGTGGCATTAGTGTGTCTAGAGTCTTGCATGTACCACAGAGTGCCCATACTTATTAATACTAATGTTGACATCTTTGGTTATCTGGATCAGCTTTGTCCGGAAAGGGAGGCCAAGCAGAAAGGAAAACTGTTGCGTGTGTACACCTTGGTATGGAAGGCCTTCCAGCAACAGATGCAGACCACAGCTGAAGCTCAAGGTGTCCCTGTTGGTATTGTCCGGCATCTTTATGCTGAAGAACTTGTACTGCCCCTAATGCTGAGTGCAGTATCAGTGGCATGGTGCGCCTGTTCAAAGATGTAAAGAACCAGATACTGATCCTGGATGCCCCAGAGGAACATGGCCTGCCAGAATACCTATTGGTAAAGCCTAGTGTGTTGCCAGTGAGAGCTCATGCATATGCTAAGTGAGTTACCATCCAGGTAAAAAATGTTACAGACAGAGACAGTGTTGTGAAGAAAGGATGCACGTTGGCTCGTGTGTACTGCATGGATACAGAAGTGCAGCCTACTCCAATCAGAGATGGTGCCTGGCTGGCATTGACACAGAACTTATTGATTTTGGAGATTCACCCATACCAGACAAGTGGAGGACCCATGTCAGCTGAAAAGTAGCCAAAAGGATGAAAGTGTTTTAACTTCGTGAGTGGGATGTGGGATGTGTAGCCGGAGAAGAGGACCACATCAGACTTCATGATGAATGCTCTTTCTGTGAGAGATACCTCAGACTGGCACCAGCAGATATTGATGATATGAGAAGGCACTTGCATGCACTGTTGGCTGCAGGCATTATTCAAGAATCGAGAAGCTCAAATGCTTCACCAATCATAATGGCTCACAAGAAGATAGAGCTGTGCGCATGTGCTTAGACTATCAAACTCTTAACAAATGGACAGTCCCAGAACAGTACATTATGCCCAGAATTCAAGATGTCTTGGGTTGTCTTAATGGAAGCAATTGGTGTTTTTAAATGTTTGACCTATGGAGTGGGTACTATCAAATACCAATGGTTCCACAAGACAGGGAGAAGACTGCTTTCCTATGCCCTCTCGGCTTCTATGAATTTCTCAGAATGCCTTAAGGCATGTCTGCATCCCAGCAACCTTCCAACACCTAATGGAGAAAGTTGCCAGAGACATAATATGCACACCGCACTCGTGACTGAAAATGTACTTATTTGTGCAACACCAGGGTGTGCATCGGAAAAGGAGTGATGTGCTAGGGAATGGTCCAGGTTCCAGTTGACTTGGTGGGGCAGCTGATAGTGCAATTGGAACAGTATTCTGGGTGGCCTGGGTTCAAGTTCCAGCTAAGGCATTATCTTTTTTCTCTCCTCTGTTTGTATGTGTTCCATAAGTATGCATACCACACTCAGGTGACTGAGAATATTTTACAATGTTTGGTCTACCTTGATGATATCATAGTGTTTGGTAAGACCCTGGAGAAACATAAAACAAGACTGTTAAAGGTCATTGGTCGACTGGAAGAGTTCAGGCTCTAACTCTCCATCAACAAATGCCAATTCTTTCAGAGGTCAGTCAGACATGTAAAGCATATTGTATCAGCTCAAGGCATCCAAACTGATCCAATCAAAATCAAATCCTTAACTACTTGGCCCAAACCCACAAACCTGAAAGATTTGCAATGCTTCTTAGGTTTCTGTGGCTATTACAGAAGATTTGTTAAAGATTATTTCCAAGTGGTGAGGTCACTACTGAACTTGACACAAGGTTATCCGCCCACCAACAAAATGAAAAGCAAAAAGACTTCTGTCACTACTGCTGAATCCAAAGCATATTTTAAACCTTCTGAACCTTTCAGACAGAGATGGACTGTTGAATGTGACAAGGCCTTTTAAGAAATAATTTCCTGCCTAACTCATGTGCCAGTGTTAGCATATGCAGACCCCCAGAAACATTATGTTCTGCAAACAGATACCTGCTTCAGTGGTCTCAGGGCAGTCCTTTACCAAAGCTATCCAGAAGGACTGCACCCGATCTCCTTTGCAAGTAAAAGCCTGAACAATGCTGAGTGAAAGTATCCAGTACACAAATTAGAGTTCTTCACTCTCAAGTGGGCTATTGTGGACCAATTTCATGAATATCTTTATGGGGTGCACATCACTGTCAAAAATGATAACAATCCACTGATGGGAGTGCATGACTGTGGAGGGATTTAAACAGACCCTGAAAACATACTTGTGGTGTCAAGCATTTGGTGTTTAACTTTTATATTTTAACTGTATTAGTTGTTTTATATATTTTTAAGATTCTGAGATGTTTGATTTGTTTTTAAAATTTGTAAGGTGCCTTGGAAGGTGCCATAGAAATAAAGACTACTATTATTATCATTATATTACTATTATTATTATTATGATATTTACAAACTACTGCAAAGCTTGACGCAGATGGACACAGGTGACTTTCAGCATTGTCCACCAATGGTTATTGTGTGGAATACAGGCCTGGACTGAATCATACAGATATTGATGCACTCTCTCGATGCCCAATGGCATCTAATACAAACAAGCATGCATGGGTACATATTCCAGAACAGAGTGTAAAACTCTTAAGCAAAAGGTTTAACACAGATGAGCAGCCTACTACCAAAAATGCTAGTAGTCTTGTGGACAGCCTTGGTGCTTCCGGTGATTGTCTCCCAACTGCATATTGTAACTTAGCTGCTTTGGACTTAAACAAAATGCCACAACTGACTCTGCAAGACTTACAAAAAGAGCAAAGATTGGATCCAAGTACCGAAGACATTGTCAGCACCCTGCAGAAAGGGGGTGATGCCATCCACAAAGATACAAATGATCAAAATGTGAAGTTTCTGTTGTGAGAGTGGCCAAAACTTAGACTTAAGAACTTTCTGTTGTACGGAGAAATCCAAGACATAGAAACATAGAAACATGTACTTTGAAGGCAGATAAGGACTGCTTGGCCCACCTAGTCTGCCCATTTCCCTACCTACAGGATAAGCTGTAGATCCTAGTTAACCAACAGCCTATTTCTTCTTACCCTCAACAAGAATTACCTTATGTCTGCCCCATGTAGTCTTGAATTCTCCCACAGTTTTAGACCCCACAACCTCCTCAAGAAGGCTGTTCCATGCGTCCACCACCTTCTCTGTGAAAAAATATTTCCTCACATTGCCCCTAAACTCCCCTTCCCTCTATCTTTTAATTGTGTCCCCTTGTTCTTGCACATCTCTTTTTCTGAAAGATGCTACCCTCTTGGACTTTTTTGATTCCACCGAAGTACTTAAAAGTTTCTATCATGTCCCAGCTCTTCCTCCTTTCCTCAAGGGTATACATATTAAGCTCCTTTAGTCTCTCCTCATATAGCTTCTCTTGCAGACCCTGCACCATTTTAGTTGCCCTCTTCTGGACTGCCTTTATCCTGTCTATGTCCTTGCGGAGACTGGGTCTCCAGAACTGTATGGAGCACTCCAGATGGCTACTCACCAACTGTCTGTACAGAGGGATAACAACTTCTTGTTTTCTGCTGGCGATGCCTCTCCCTATACATCCCAGTATACCCAGCCCTCCCTACTGCCTTCTCACATTGCTTGCAAACCTTAAGGTCATCTGATATAATTACCCCCAGGTCCCTTTCCATTTTTGTTGTTGTTACTACCCCACCCATTGTGTAATCTTCCCATGGTTTTTTGTTTGCCAGGTGCACTATTTTGCACTTCTTTACATTGAATCTAAGCTGCCATACTTCTGACCATTCCTCCAACCTTGCCAAGTCCCTTCTCATCCTTTCCATGTCTCCTTGTGTATCAACTCTGTTGCAGATCTTTGTGTCTGCTGCAAAGTGGCATACTTTTCCTTCCAGTCCCTCTGCAATGTCACTTATAAAGACATTAAAAAGGACTGTACCCAGTACTGAACCCTGTGGTACCCCACTAGTAAACCTCTTTCTTCAGTGTGGAATCGATTTACAATTATCTTCTGTGTCATGTTGTCCAACCAATGTTTTACCCAGGCTATCACCCTGGGACCCACTCCCAGGCTGGCTAATTTGACAATACATCTGTTGTGTGGGACTGTGTCAAATGCCTTGCTAAAGTCTAGGTTGGCCATGTACACAGCCCCGCCCTGGTCTGCTACTTTGGTCACCCAGTCAAACAAATCAATTAGATTCATCTGACATGATCTTCCCACTGTGAACCCATGCTGCCTTGGGTCCTGTGCCCCACTGGCCTCTAGATACACAACAATTATTTCCTTCAGAAGTGATTCAATCACTTTCCCTCCCACAGAGGTCAAACTGACAGGTCTGTAGTTTCCTGCCTCTGTCTTGGTCCCACTTTTGTGAAGGGGGAATCACATCCACCTTCTTCCAGTCCTCAGGTACCACGCCATCCTCCCATGATTTGTTAAAAAAGATAGTCAGTGGTTTCACTAGTTCTCCACTTAATTCTTTTAGAATTCTGGGGTGAATTCCATCAGGCCCCATTGTTTTGTCCTCCTTCAGTTTTAGGAGTTCTTTCAGAACCCTTTCTTCTGTGAAAGGACTGAGATCAACCCCCCTATCGAGAGTGCTTCTGTTAATTAGATTAGGTACCTCCCCCTTCGTCCTCTTTTGTTAATACTGAGCAGAAATATTCATTCAGTATCCCTGCTTTTTCACTGTCCCTCTCTGCCCAGCCACCGTCTATTCTATTCAGCATCACTATCCCTCCCTTTGTCTTTCTATGCTCCCTGATGTACCTATAAAAGGTTTTATCCCCCTTCTTAACTGAGTTGGCTATCTTTTCCTCAGTATGGGCCTTTGCTATTCTGACTTCCCTCCATGCTTCCTTCTACCTTAACTGGTACAGCTCTGTCCTGCTTCTTCTGTGTTTACATTTCTGCAGTTGGCCCTGCCAGCAAAGTTCAATAAAGTGTTACTCCATGCACTGCACAATAATATGGGACATTTGAGAAATGAACACATGTTGGACTTGGCTCATGCTCATTTCTATTGGCCACATTTGGGGAGTGACACGGACAGTACTGCAAAACCTACAGCAGATGTGTCCAGTGAAAAGTCTAACCACAGAGGGCCACCCCCCCTCTGGTCAACACTGTGACAAGTGCACCTATGAAATTAGTGTGTCTAGACTTTCTCTGTTTGGAACCTGACTACAAGAACATGTCAAATAGTTTGGTAGTCACTGACCATTTTTCCAGATATACCCAAGCGTATCCGACAAAGGATCAAAAAACCCTCCAACTTTGCCAATGTCTAGTTGAAAAATTCTTTGTGCATTACAGAGCTCCCCAAAGGATACACTCAGGCCAAGGGTGGGACTTCAAAAGCTGTCTAGTAAAAGAACTGTTGTCATTATAGGGGAGCAGCAAATCTCACTCAATCCCCTACCACCCGGAAGGTGATCTACAGCCCAAGAAGTTCAATCAGACACTTCTTGATATATTGGGCATCTTAGACCCTCAAAACAAAAGCAAACGGAGCAATCAAGTAAGTGCATTAGTTCACTCTTACAATTGCACCAAAAATAATGCTACATGATTCTCTCCTTACAGCCTAATGTTCATTCAGGAAGCCAGACTCCTTGTAGATCTGTGTTTCAGTGTCTCTGCTGATGGAACTAGACCAGAGACTTACCTGCAATATGTTCAAAAATTAGACGGTCGACTGAATTCTGCCTAAAGTTGGTCGCAGGTGCCACAGCCATGCAAAACAAAGCTAACACAGAAAGATACGACAAATGGGTAAAGGCACACAAACTGTTGCCAGAAGACCATGTATTGTTAAGAAATGTAGGAATGCCTGGGAAGCACACAATTGCTGACAGATGGGGTAGCACCCCCCATTAATGCTGTGTGGAATTTTCAAATTCCAGGGGAATGAAATTCCGTGGAATTTTCAAAATTCTGCCAAAATTCCACCAAATTTCACCACAAATGGAATGGTAGAATTCCACTGTAGAAAATAGTTGCAGGATGATTTTCTGTGGAAAAAATGTTGTTTTGCTGAATATTATTGTTGTGGAATAATTTTCCATGGAAAAATTGCTTTTCTACAGAGTATATTAGGTGGAAATCTGCTGAAGAACCAGCTAAATTCCAGCAGAAATTCCGTCAGCAGAATGGCATTCTGCACTAATTCTGCTGGCAGAATTGTGCATTACATACAGCACTACCCCCCATGTTGTGATCGAGAAGTGCATGACATGCCTGTATACAAAATTTGTCTAGAAGGAGAGATGAGTGTATACTAGACCATCCACCACAACCACATGCTGCCCATTGGACAGATGTTCACTAGTAATGGACAAGAAATGTCAGAACCTCCTAAACCTCCTGTAACTAGATCTGCTACATGCAGACGTCAAGTTAAACAAAAGGGCTAAGCAATCTGTAGCTGTTCCCACAAACCCTAATTAGCAAGCAAAACAAGGAAGCTCAGACTCTGAGTCAGAGGGAGAAGTAATTTACCCCACAGCATAATATCCCACACCAGACCTTCCTTGACTGTTTCAATGGACACCTGAAACAAAAAGTAACATGACAGATATGCCTGTCGCAGACCTGCCAACACCAACTCAAAACTTAGCTCAAACAGTGGACACTGTGCAAGTTGAAGATGTGCCCTTGGACAACAGGTCAGAATCTGAGGAAGTGCCAGAAAAAGAGAGTGGAGACCTTGTAGAGCCTGAACCTGTAGAGGTAGAGAAAACAAATGAAATGCCAGGCTGATGATGCTTCATTGGTGGACAATGAACAGGAAGTAGCTAACCCTGATTCTGAGAAGAAGTTCCAGTTCTATTGTGTTGCTCTGAAAGAACCATCAGACCCTTGTTAAGGCTCACATATGACTCCCCAGTAGCTCCACCAAATCAAAGTCACCCAGAGTTGGCAATGCAGTAAAAAGCAAAAAGAGAGGTTAAACAATGTATTATGGTGTTGTTTATAGCTGCATTTCTTTGGTCACAAAAAGTATATACTAATGTGGTAATGTCATTTATTGCTATGACAACTGTCTATAAATTTAAAAGGCCTTTTAAGAAAATGTTCCTAATACTATCTAGATAGTTACATTTGTCTAGCCTATGTTGTGTTGATTGCCTATGCTAGCTAGGAATCAATTGTCTATTTAGACTGTTCATGTTAAAATGCTAAAGTTAACATTGTTGATGCCATACCCTTGGTATGAACTTGGCACAGATGCCAAGTGTTTAGGCAGGGAAGAGCATAACCTCCCATGGGTGGGGCTTACCTGGTCAGCCTTCCAGCTGTCTGGCCTCGCCAATCCCGGTACATGGTGCCCCCTTTCCATTGCTCCTGCCATCTCCTGTGGGACTGCCTTGCTGTGGGGGACTGGAGGAGAGTATTATTAAGGTTAAAACCAACAGTTTCAGAAGTGCAGTGCAGAGAGTGCTGAGCAATCCAGTAGAGTGCCATGCAGCTCTGTGTGCACAGGTTCGAAATGCCTCTTGCTTGAAAGTGTGAGCCGCTGCTATCTGCTTGCAGATCCTAATAGTGCTACGACACTCAGTAGGAAAAGCCTCTCCATGGCTCATACAGAAGTCCCCTTTGTGTGCTCTGACTCCTGGTACTCCAAAAGACACATGTGGGGGTCTGGAGTCACACAGCAGGG
The DNA here is from genome assembly GCA_016271365.2 of Neoceratodus forsteri. Taxonomy (NCBI): domain Eukaryota; kingdom Metazoa; phylum Chordata; order Ceratodontiformes; family Ceratodontidae; genus Neoceratodus; species Neoceratodus forsteri. The sequence continues at coordinate 813,129,751 of CM028129.1, read as the reverse complement.
GGGAGAGAAAGAAAAAGAAATACATTCTGCAACAGTGCTATTAAACACTTTCTCTTTAAGAGCAACTGAGGCCTCATTGTACATAAATGCTCTGCCTGTCATCCAGTGGGACAGTGCTGTGGTGCCAGTGACAGGCATGTGGAGACTCTGTTATGCCCCACTCTGCCACCAGACTGCAGGGCACTGGAACAGCTACTAAACTCTGGGGTCAGCTAATGTTAATGTTTTACTGTTTGCCTGCAAAAATACTTTAAAGTTGGAACTGTGTTTTAAACTGGACTGCCAGATTCATTTGCAGCCATCTTAGCAACTTCTGACTTATTCTGCAGCCAATGGGAATGCAAGGAGCACATAAGACTACAGAAACGGGGCCCCTGGAAAGAGGAGAGGACTATGTTTTGGCACTTTTTCCCCTATCCAATCAGGCATCAAATGAACATTCTGCATACTAATTTCAAGGACTGACAGTCTGTTTGACAGATTGGGCCTCTGATCTGATGCCCTGAGACCTGGGGTGCAGATGTAGCTTGAGTCAGTTATCTAGGAGCTTCCAGAGTGAGAGGAGGCTCTGCTGTGAAATCTGAGGAAAGTTTAAAGGCCTGCTGTACTTGGGACTTCCACAGCCAATAGCTCAAGGAAGCCTGACTAGTTTCTAATATCTGGAAAGCCAGCGAGAAGATGAAAACGGTTTTATGATTTAAAAAAAAAAAAAGAGTATTGAATAATTTGGAATTGAGAGACTGATTCCTACTACAGCCTTGTAGGACATCTAGAGACTGTGTTTTTGTTTAACTTTGTGCCACAGCTGCCAGCCTGCAGTGTGGCTGAAGCCCTTTACAGTCTGTGTTTCTGAAACCCAGGAGAAGGTGACCAGACAGCAGAGAGTTGGTGGGTGTGGCCAGGCAGTGTCACAGCTGGGCACTGCCTATCATTCCACCCTGAGGGCAGGATGGGTGGGTAGGGTGCTTATCCCTTGGCCCTCAGACTGGTCCATTCCAGAGAGCTGCAAGAGAGAGAGAGAGAGAGAGAGAGAGAGAGAGAGAGAGAGGGAGAGGGGGGAGGGGAAGGGGAAGGGAGGGAGCGGGAGAGGGAGAGGGAAAGGGATAGACTCAGCTGCATCCCAGCCAGAGAGACCTGCAAAGAGCCACTGAAAGCTACAAGAGATCCTAAAAGTTGCAGACAGTGAAATATTCATCTTTCAGCCTAAACAGCCACCGTGACTGGTATCTCAAAGACTGTGAGTAAAGTCAGGGTTTTGTTCTCACCTGGGGATTTGTATAAAGTTTGTACAAAGTTATTGTTTTATCTCAAAGTGCAGCAATGCCTTCCACCCAGCTGTAGCTCATTGGGCCTGTACCATACACCATCTGGGTACCCAGTCATGACTTTGGGAAACACTGGTACAAGTGGGGAGGTGGGCCATGTTGTGTGTGTTGTTGGGGGTGGGCACTGTTATTGCTGTTGTTTATGTTTTAATTAGTTACATCAAATATGGTAGACTTCTGTTTATCTTTGCATTCCTTTTCCTTCATACCCCTTTGTTTAATAAATTGTTTATTGTTACTGTTTATCTGTCCCATGAGCATATCTTGTTGCATGAGCGTATTATTAGCTATAGCCATTAATTGCATGCATAGTAAAGTATTGCACTAGTTCATTGTATTCCATATGTGGGGCGACTACAAAGGGAGGTTGGTAGGTATAGCATCTCAGGGGCTTGTACCAGACAGACAGCTGGCCCACTGTATTTTAACTCTGGGTGGAAGCACCATGCTAATTGACTTTTATTGAGAAAGAATACCCCTTTCCATCCAAAACAGAACTCACGCCCCTCAACCTGGTTTGAGCCCGTAAGGCATGGGTAGTAACCCAATGTTAAACAGCAACCTGGTTACAACAGTCTGTGAGAAATTACTATTTTCAAACAAAAGTTAATAACAGTAATTTATATAATTTACCAGACTGATATGTCAAGTCCCTGATTTCAGTGAGAGTGGATCCAAGCGGAGCACCAGATGTTCAAATAAATGAAATTAATGGTAAAAAATAATTTAACACAGTTAAGTCAGTGGCACAAGCTAAAATGATTTAATCACTTTACAGGTAAACTTCACAAGTATGGGCTTCAAAGACAGCAATATTCCAAATTTTTTTATTTATTACTCAGATAAGGCCAATTTACAACAGCAACTCTGGAGCACTGTGCGGGTTATGTGACTTGTTCAGGGTCTAACTGTATGCAAACTGAGATTGTGGGAATCAAATCTAAGTCTGCTGGATGTATAAATATTGTTTACAGCTCATTGCTCAAACTTCTTGACTATACCACCAGTCCAGCATTTCAGCCATTCATCTTCTTCTATTCTAAGCACAAAGAACAAGACAATTAATACCCAGGACTGAACAATCTTCCAAAATTATTATCCAGAAATATTAACACATTTTCAAAAGAAAAAAAATTAATCAAGAGAGCTCTAACTATATTTAAAGCAGATTAAAAATGGTAAAAAACAGATGAGATATATAACTGAATGATTTTTGACAATCATCATCAATCAAGTCTGTTCAGAGTCTGTTCATAAGTAGTCTGTGGATTAAAAAGATCTTGAGCAAAAATGTTTGAATTTGTACTCAGTGCTATTTCTGGTGAGTCAGGGGATTTGAAAGGTGAGTATTCATTGAAACCTTTCAGTACCTTTTGTCTCTCAAGCTCTCATTGTGAAAAGTTCAGACTGCAGGTTATCTAAGTGTCTCATGTGAGCTTGTATTGCAGGCAGAGATTAGAGAAAATACAATATGACCCCTGAACCTATCAAACTGAATTCACCCTTTCATTCTCATATTTTGAAGACTGTGATGCAGTTTTAGGCAGGCTTGATTCTGCGTACAAGGCACAGTAAATACACAGCCTGAAATGAAGATCAGTAGGCAGAAGCTTATTAACCTAACTGGGCAGTATAAATTCAAAGGACTGTGCTATCCATCCAGGGACATCTACACAGTGAAATATAAGTCATGAGGAAATCACTTGTAATATCCAGCTCACTAGCAGTCCACTAGAATCGGAGAATATTTTAAAAAGAATTTAACAATCTAAAGAAAGTGTGATAAGCAAACTGAAGATGGCTTCTAAGGGATGTTTTACTGTAGCATGATGATGTCTATGTCTTGAAGAAGGCCAAACTGAAATTCCTGTCAGTGTCCCATTTAACTGGGAAAACTTTGCATTTATATTAGCATAGGCTCAGTCCATTTTAACCTAATGTTTGTGTTTGATAATAATGCTTTCATCTGCAGATAACCTACACTGCTTTCTGCACTTAATCTGGCAAGAGCATGAGCCCTGTAGTTCCCCTGCTGATAGATGTGTAGAGAGTACTGACCAAGGCTGTGCTGCCCTATTTGTTCCATGTCCTGGAGAGACAGAGCTTTGTCAGCACCTTACTTATTATGGTGTGTCTGCTATATAACCAATCCACATGAGTAGTACACTGCAACCGAGTTGTCAGGTGCACATGCAATGAGATGCCATTTCAAAGTGTTACTTTTAGTTCTAGCAATCCACAAGCAGCATTCATAGGACAATGGGATTTGGGGGATATGAACTAGGAGCACACAGCCTTCCTTAATACATCCAGCTCACACTTTCGCAATGCGGTCATTATTTTTCTAGGTTCTCCCTCTCTTTTTCTGTCTGTCTGTCTGTCTCTCTCTCTCTCTCAACACTCTTGAATTCTTCCTTTGTCTTTTGTCTGACTTTTTTTTATCCTTTGCACTTTCTATACAATAAAAACTTGAATGTCAAAAATAATACAATGTTTTTGAACACCTTAGAACCCGACAATAAAGGAAAACTCTATTAAAACAAAAGCTTTAAAACCATTATATTTACAATTCTATAACATTCACTTTTTAGGTTTTTGACCTTGTCCTTGTATTATTTCAGTACTGCACCTAAATTAGCACTTATCTGTGAATATCATAAACATTTAATTGTCAAAAGCTGGCACTGCAAACTCTACATTTTGACAACACAGTCTGCTGTCAAGGAAAGGACAGTGATGTCATTCAAAATGGAGTATGATGACAGAAAAATCCTCATTTAAGTACACTTCTATAGACATCATGGATAGGTGAGCACACGTCTTGTAAATCCAGGGAGAAACAACTGAGATAGAAAAAGACAGTCTATGAATAGTGTCACTGCTTTCTATTCCTGTGACTGGGATTGCAGTTGAACTAGCAAGAAGTAAACTGTACTACTGTACAAATGAAGGGTGCAAGACCTATAGCGGAGTGGCCTAGGGGGAGCGCATCATGCAGGCAGAAACCTCTACCCAGTATCTGCCTCAGTGCCCAGACTCAGGCTTTATTGGAGTTTGTAGATGGGATAATGTCCAGCCTCTCTATAGATACCATAGAACAGGGAGCTCCAGCTTGTACCTAAATTAAAGAGCATTTGAAAATCATGGGCACACCCTACAGAGGTAGCTGCAAGGACAGGGGTAAGCTGACATCAGCCTGTAGGACTGGGCCAAGGTACATCTCTGAAAGAAAACACTGATTGGTGGTAAAAGGGGAAGGGGAAAAATGAACAGGAGAAATCTGGAGAATGAGAAAAAGGGAAAGAATACATTCTAGTAAACTAGCAACTGAATAAAAGAACACCCGAAGCTGTTACATGCTAATGAACCAAAATCAATTGGAACGTTTAAAGATCAAATGAACTGTTTTTTTCCATATTTTCAATAAAAGCCTGAATTCAAGTCCCTGTGTCATGATTAGTGTTTCCTGAAAATATCATGCTGTTTGGTTTTATGGTTTTCTTTAAATCCACATCTGTTAATGTGCTCTGCAGTACCTGAAAATAGTGAAGATTTTTCTGTCCCTATCAGTGAGTAATGACATCATTTTGGCCTGCTGCTACAGCAGTTAAGTTCCTGATTGACAAAAGAAGCTTTTGCACTTCCCAATCAGAGCAATCTGTAGAGCTAATTGTTTTTACTGCAAATGTGTTACTAACCCTTCTGGTATGTGCTTAGACAGATTAACTTACAATTTATCATTCTGTTCTCATAAAAGTTTATAATTTCAGTTTCAGTGCTGAACTGAAGTGGTATGAATGAATGTTTGTGGGAAACACCTTATCTGTATCACATCTGGCAGTTCTTTCTCATCAAAACTCTGCATTGTTTTCTGGCTATATAACACAGGGTTGTTTAACGGATATTAAATAAATCTAAATTTTGTTGATTCATAGAAGTAGTGTGTCTTTGATGTAGCCTCCATAAACAGGTTCATGTGAGAACAATATTGTTTTGATGTCAGAATGACAAACAGGTGTCTGCCGCACTCTGCTATTTCAGGAACATGTACTGTATGAACTCACAAAATTCAGTTTTTTGAGGGTTTCTGTGTGAAAATACATCATGTATGTGTATAACTAGAAATACTATATGGCATCCTGATGCCCCTGTCTCCTGCCCCTCAGTTGAGGCTGCTGCACCCTTCTTCCCTCTGTCCCCTACCCCCACCCCCACGGTCAGGGTCAATGCACCCTGTTGCTCCCTGTTCCTGTCTCCACAGACAGGGCTGCTGTGCTCTGTTAATCCCTAGGGTCCCAGGGCCTCTGCCTCTACAGTTGGAGCAGCTGCACCATGCTGCCTCAGGCCACCAAAGATGGGGCTTTTGCTGCACCCTGCTACCCACTTCCACTGCCCCAAATGGGCAGGGCCACTGCACCATGTGCATCCTGTCTCACAGTCAGGGCTGCTGTACCCTGATGACCCACTGTGTCCTGCCCAACAGTCAAGGCTTCTGCACCATGCTGTCCTCTTCCCCCTGCCACCACTGTACCCTGCTGCACTATAGAGTCTCTTGCTTCCACAGTTAGGGTTGTTGTACCATGCTGCTCCCTACCACCAGAGTCAGATCCTTTGGTACACTGCCCAAACTGCTCAAAAAAAAACACCAAAAAACACTTTCATCTTGTGTTATAGGGTGGGGGACAGATGGTAGCAGGGTGCAGCAGCCCTAACTGTTCGGGCAGGAGACAGGTTAGGCATCAGGGTACAGTAGCTCAAACTGTGGGACAGAGTACAGCAGACATGCCCGTTTGGAACAAGGAACTTTGGCAGCAGGGTGTACCAAAGGATCTCACTCTGGTGACAGGGGGCAACAGGGAGAAACTGCTCCAATGGTGGTGGCAGGGGTCAGAGTGCAGCTCATGCCCTTCCTTGTCTTATGGCAAATGGCAGCATGGAGCAGCAGCTCTAACTGTGGAGACATGGAACTCTATGGTACAGCAGGTCACAGCAGCATTGATTATGTAGATGGGCACAGGGCACAGCAGCCTTGGATGTGGTGGCAGATACAGAAGACAGCATGGTGCAGATGTCTTGACCATGTGGCAGAACACAGGGGAGCATCAGGGTATAGCAGCCTTGACTGTGAGACATGGTATGTGTGGTGCAGCAGCCTTGCCCAGTTGGGGCAATGGAAGTGGGTAGCAGGTGCAGAAAATACCCCACCTCTGGTGGCCTGGAGCAGCATGGTGCAGCAGCCCCAACTGTGAAGGGAGGGGGACCTGGGACTCTATGGCTTAGCAGAGCACAGCAGCCCTGACTGTGGAGACAGGAACAGGGGGCAACAGAGTGCACTGGCCCTGACTTTGGGGGTGGAGGAAAAGGGAAGCAGGGTGCAGCAGCCTCAGCTGTTTGTGCAGGAGACAGCAGGGTGCAGCAGCACTGACTGTATGGAGAAGACAGTGGGCAGCGGGGTGCAGCAGCCTCAAATTGAAGAATGGAACAGGGGGCCTGTGGGGCAGGTGAAAGGGGGCAGCAGAGTAGGCTGTTGGGCTGGGACAGGGGCATCAGGATGACATATTGTACTTCTAGTTATACACATATATGATGTATTTTCACACAGAAACCCTCCAAAAACAGAATTTTGTGAGTTCATACACTACATGTCCCTGAAATAGCAGAGTGTGGCAGACAACTGTTTGTCAATCTGACATATGGGCAAGGCCCTATATGTATTTGCTGCCTATATGTACGTGCTGCCTCTGCCCCCGGAAAATAAATCAGGTATCAATATGGTGTTAGATCGACTGGAAAGCTTGCCAAAACATTCTGAGATTGTTGTTATGGGTGACTTCAACATTAATTGGATGACCCCTGAAACCAAACGCTTTAAAGATGCCATCACAGCTCATAACCTACCCCAACTGGTAACCTCCCTAACTAGAGCCAAGCAGCAAACTGGCAACAATTCCCTCCTTGACCTTGTGCTGACCATTGACCCTTAAAGACATATTAGCACTACAGTTCTTGCAAATGTAATGAGTGATCGCTCACCTGTTGTTAGCCTATGGTCAAATAAAAAACCCAAACCTCAACCCAAAATCACTTATCACCGTGTTCTGAAGAAAGGGAGACTCGACCAGTTTTGAGCCTACCTTGCACAGTGCGACTGGTCACCTCTTGGCTCTTTCTTCAATATTGACCATGCACTTAACTACCTTATTACACACTATAACAAAGCCTGTGATATCGTTGCACCAGTGTGTAAATCAAAATCCAGGGGAGTAATTAACCCCTGGATCACCGCTGAGCTACTAAGTAAAATGAAAGCTAGGGATAGTCTTTGGCATATTGCGCAGCTCACCGGTAAACCTGATGACAGGCAGCGCTACAGAGCTGCGAGAAATGCATGTACACAGGAAATCCAAATTGTGCACTTTAAATCTGAGCTCTCCAGCCCCTTGGGAAACAACCAGAATTTCTGGCAAACAATCAAGGACCTCACTGGTAAGCCTAGTAAGGCATTACCCACCATGGTAATTGTTAATGATGGCCCTGTACAGGATCCATGCTCAGTTGCTGATGCTTTCCATGTTGCTTTTACTGATCTCAGCCAGGTTCTCCCTCCTAACATTTTTGATGAATCTAACACAAGTGACCCCCTTGACACTGCTGACCATTCCTCCCTAACTATTCCCCCCTTCTATTTCAGGAGAATCACACTTGCTGAGGCAAAAAAATATCTTCTCAGGGTGTTAGGAAAAACCAGGTACATTAGTGATACCCTGGACGTGAAATTGCTATATTTCACACTGGACGTCATGCTTAAGCCCCTTACCACCATACTGAACCTATCTCTATCTTTGAAGCAGTACCCCAAACAATGGAATGCTGCAGTTGTCACGCTGGTGCACAAAAGTGGTGACAGATCACTAGTCTTGAACTCCTACCCCATTTTGATCCTACCACCACTACCTAAAGTCCTAGGGAAGATAGTTGCTGACCAACTAACTTGAGTTCCTTACCAGTCACAATATTCAGTGCCCCGAACAGCATGGTTTCCATTTGGCCCATAGTACCACCACAGCTCTATTAGAATACACAGATTATCTTCACAAAGCCTTAGACAATTGGCACTTGGTTGGGTCCATCTATATTGACCTAACCAATGCTTTTGATACAGTTAATTACTCCCTCCTCCTAGCCTGCTTTCCCTCCCTTGGCCTCTCCCACAACATTACTAACTAGTTCAAAAGCTACCTCAACTCCAGAACACAGCAGGTTAAAATAAACAAGTCCCTCTTGAGTTGCCTACCAGTCCACTCTGGTGTCTCAAAAGGGTCCATCCTTGGACCCTTACTTTTCAGCCTGTTCTTAAATTCCCTACCTAAAGCCTGTGACAGCAACCTAGTCTACTTTGCTGATGCCGTCCTTTTCTCTAGTCACACTGACCTCCTCCCCCTCACCAAAGATCTCCAACTAAACTTCACAAAAGTCAAATCCTGGTTTGTGAATCAAAAACTACTTATGAATTGTAAAAAAACTAAGACAATGCTCTTCTCAAGTCCACACAATAAATACAAGCCTGCTAGTCTTACATTCTACAACAGCCTTAACCTACTGCTGGAATTGGTTCATGAATTTAAGTATCTAGGTATAACTTTAGCCAGCTCTCTATCATATACCTCACATGTTTATTGCCAAGCTGGTTAACAGTAGATTAGGTGTCCTATGTAGACACAAGGACTGTCTCACACTGGTAGCCCTAAAATTAGCTGCCACCAGCTCGATCTTGTCGATTATAGAGTGTAGCCTAATTGTTTACAGTACTGCCACTGATATCACTCTCAAACAGCTAACAATTGCACTAAATGAGGCCTGTAGGCTGATAACTAGTGCTGATAAATGCACTCATACCTGTGAACCGTATTCCCAAACCAATTGGCTTCACCTACAGGGTCAAATAAAATACCAAACATGTATCTTTGTGAAAAAAGTCTGCCTTGCCTTAACTCCCCAGTAACCTGGTTCCTGCTTTCTCCAATGGCCAACCAGCAAACATGCGGAGTGCATCTAGGCAGGTTTTTCTTGTCTCTCATTGCTGGACTTCTCAAGCCTAGTGCAGCTTCAGACACAGAGCTCCTTCTTGGCTAAATAAACTTCCCTCTGAAGATTTTACCTTACCGCAGACAGCGGTTATGGAGACATCCCCGACAGTGACAGCCGCATTGCCGACTGTCGGCAATGTGGTGTCAGGGATGCCTCCATGTTTTCATCGGGGGACTGGGCCCCCCACACCCTCTGGTCTCTAGGATTCTAACTCTGAGTCAGAGTTGGACCAGAGGGGTGAAACACCCTGCGAGGCAATCCCCTGGCCATGCTGAGACCATCACAGCGACATGCAGATTTTGGCCAAATCCTGTCGCTGTGATGGTCTTCGCTGTCAGGGAGTCGCTGTAGCGATGGTATACCCCCTCTGAAGTCTTGAGTCCAGAATTGGCACTTTCAAAGCAAAACTGCATGGTCACCTGAGTACACTCTGTAAATGCGTCTGCGCCCGCTAGCCACCACTTTCTCTAACTATGCTAGTGTAACCTCATCTCACCTGCTCTTATTTTCTGCTACACCCCTTGATACCTGGCCTGTTAGCTGCCAGCACCCTCTCCTCTGCCAGCTCTCCCATCTGATTTCCACCCTCTGCCACTCTCCTATGCCCCCCTCTTTTTTCCACTCACCCCTCCTCCTCTTTCTTCCCAGGACCCCCTCCTTGTTGACATCACTCCAGGATTGCCTTTGTTTTGGTTTGGCCCACTCTTCTGGACTACAATCCTGATTTAATGCCATGCTGTTTGCACTCTAAAAGGTAAGTGAATGTCCTACCATTCATTTTAATCCCCACCCCACCAAACTCATGACATGATGTCCTTGTTCCTTGATTTGCTCTTATGCTGACAATGTCTGATGTATTCAGAGTGCAATTCACCTGAATATTTCTGTTGTTGTTGCTTATTGTCTAATATGCTGCCTTATCAATTATTATAGCTATCATCATTTGTTATATTGCTGCTTTTACCAGTTGTCTTACTATGTATCTCTTGTATTATGCGCTGCTTAACTATTGAAAGTTTTACCTCCTGTTTCTAGTTTACACTTCTGTATCTCCTCATGCCACATCTTACTCTGTACTTTATCTTTATGTTATCCTTCATGATGTGGAAGCTTTGTAAACAAACCCCTAGTTCAAAGGTAATTGTAATCCTAGTAATGAATACATACATAAATAAATAAATACAATATTGTTCTCACATGAACCTGTTTATGGAGGCTACATCAAAGACACACTGCTTCTATGAATTAACAAAATTTAGATTTATTTTATATTCATTAAACAACCTTGTGTTATATAGCCAGAATATAACGCAGAGGTTTTCTCAGTTCTTTAGTTTTTATTGTTTTTCAAAAATAGACATAATTGACATTTAATTCATCATATGTTAATCGTCTTACATGTACATGTCTATCTCTATTTACATAACTTTGCACCTTGTATCAAGGTATTTCTTAACCTTTACAACATTTATTCAGCCTTTTCCCCTTTTATTATTTACTTTCAAAATGTATTTGTCCTCCCACCCTCCACCCACAATCCTTCTCCCACCTCCTCCTTATTGCCTTTTCAGGTGGTACTGTAAGTTTTAGTATTAAATTCCTATTTTTATCTTTGACAATTTCTGAATCATTTATTAAACTCAGAATTTTAACAAGGGAGGTAATAGATTCACCATATTCTTCCATGTTGGGTCTAAGAGGTCATTCTGTGTATTAACATTTTCCATCTGCCTTTCAATCAATATGCATTTTTTCATATGTATACTCCATTTATTTAAATTAAAATCTGGTAGGTTAGGGGCATTCCATTCCTTTAGTATCGTTGTTTTAGTAGTCATGGTGGCCAATGCCAAACATTTTTGTTGTCTTAGATTGAAGTTCTGACCTTCAAAATCATTAGAAAGAAATGTTGGTGCCAAAAGGGCAATTTTCTTATCCTGTAATTTTTCTAATTCTGAACATGTTTTTTTACCACCACTGGGCATTCCCAAAGTAAATGGTAATGATCGAATTTTACCCATCTTACTACAATTATGCCAATAGTCTGATTTATTTTGCAGTGAGAATAAACTAAACTTATATGGCGTTAATGCTCTATCAATTACTTTATATTGAATTGTTTTATTTTTTGCATACTTTTTTTTATTTAATTTATTTATTTATTTAGATTTCAGATTAACACCTTTGATCTATCAGCTCTTTTACATAGGTTCCATGCCAGTATGACAGACAAGTTACAGTGAAGAACAGATTACAATATCTCAAGAGAAACAACATAAGGTGGCAATGTACAATGCATACCAGAGATTTAGGTTAATACAAGAATTGCAGACTGCTAGGACACAAAACAGTAACTGTAAGATCAGCCCACAAGGCCTTGTCCAAGAAGGATTCACGTAGGAGGAGGGAGTGAAAGTTAAAGTAGAAGGTGAGGAAGTGAGAAAAGGGGGGATGGGGCAAAGTGTAGAGGTGAGGGGTGGGGATTAGAGTTTGAGAGAAGAAGTATACAAGACAGTGGCAGTAAGGGCAAGCTCAGAAAGCTGGTACTAAGTGCTAATTTGGGCCTATGAGAAGGGGTAAGCAAACTTTAAGGGAAGCAGTTGCAGCAGACATTAGATACTAGGTGCAGATGAAGCTTTAGTTTGAATGAGCCCAGTGTGGTTTGAGTGGAGACTTCATAATGTAAAGAGTTAAACCAGAAAGGGGCTCAATAGGCAAATGATCTTTGTCCTAAAAAAAGTGTGGCAGTGGGGGATCAGAAAAATCTGGTTGTCTGAGCCTCTGGTTTGACGAGGGTTGCTGTAAGGGCTAAGGAGCTTCTGAACCCCCAGGGGCATGAGACCTAGGCTAACCTTTTTTGCAAGCAGGCAAGTTTGGTAGGTGATTCTACCTTTTAATTGGATCCAGTTAGCCTGAGCATAGAGGTCACAGGTATGCATAAGGTGTGCAGATCTAGTGAAGAGTCTGCAGGCTTTGTTAAGCACCATTGTGATGTGTCGAAGGGATGTATCAGTGGCCAAACCATAGATAACCAGTCCATAATCTGCCAGGGAAATGATAGAGTTGTGGATAGCCACTTTGTCTGCGCCTATAGAGGAGCCCAATGTGAGTGTTGACTGCTTTGGCAGTATTTTCTATATGACGAGCATATGACAGATTGCTGTCAATGGTAACTCCCCAGTATTTGAAGTGCTGTATTAGCTCCAAAGGTGAGCCCACACTGTTAGTGATTGTTAATGGGTAGGTTTCATGCCTGCTTTGGGTACTATTGAAGAGCATAATGCTTGTCTTTTGATAGTTAAGGATGAGCTTGTGTTCACTGAACCATTTGTCCACACTAGCAAAGCTATGCTGCAATTGGTCCTCTAGAAGTCTGGGGTCAGGATTGCTTGAGTAGATAACCACATTGTCCATGTAAAGTAGGATATGTTCTTGGCATGAGGTTGGTAGTTTGGTTAGGAAGCTGCTAAATAGGACAGGGCCCAAAATGAACTCTTGTGGAATACCCGATTGAACATTTCTTCTATCAGAGAGACCATCACCGATCTTGACTTGTTGGGACCAGTTTGACAGGTAGCTTTTCAACCAGTCTGTGGTGTCCTTGGATAGTCCTTTGCCAGATAGATGATCAATCAATAAGGCATAATTAACAGTGTTAAAGGTTTTTGTCAGATCTATGAATGCCACTCTAACCAGGAGCCCTTGATCAAGTAAGCTATTAATAAAGCCTGTGAATTCCAGTAGAGCTGTGGTAGTGCTATGCCCTTTCCTGAACCCATGTTGTTGTGGCCATTGTATCCAACATTTTTCCATATATTCAACCAGTTGATCTGCCACTATGAGCTCTAGGGCTTTAGAGAGAGGAGGGAGAATGGCAATTGGTCGGTAATTCCCATGTTGAGCCCTGTCACCACTTTTATGGACAGGTAACCAAGGAGGATTTCCACTTATGAGGAAATTGTGATAACTTGAGAGATAGGTTACTTATCCTGGTGAGGGGTGATAGGATTTCATCCAAGGTGAGGGAGATGAGTTAGAGATCAAGTGACTCCCCACTAAATCTTGATTTCCCACATACCTTATAGAAGTACTTTCTAGATTCATATTCTGAGATGTTTTTGAAGTAAAAGGGTGGATAGACACATGGCTGGTCCAGTTTCCCACTGTGATTATTGTTTGTGGTGGCGTGAAAGAAGTCGGGGGGAGGACATTACTAAGGTCCATAAATGCATTATTAAATGTGTTTGTGATGGTTTGTGGGTCTAGTATAGGGGCATCATTGATATGGAGCACTGGAGGAGCCATTTTGGGTTCCTTCCCGGTGACATCCTATATGTTGGTCCAGAACTTCCGGCCATCTGACTATGAGTTTGAGAGGGCATCCTTGTAAAAGCAATTTTTTTTTTGGACCGGATAGCTCTAGTACAATTGTTTCTTGCTTTCTTGTGGCCCTGGATTTCAACTTGTTTACCCATGGCCCCATCCCTGTGCTAAAGGTGATCCCTGGTTTTCATGAGGTTTATTCAATCTGGTGTTATCCAGTGCATAATTTATTAGCTTTCACTCTTATCTGTTTCCATTCATGTTCTGATATATCTTGGTTTATATCTGATTTCCACTTATTTTTGGAGTTATTAAGAGTTATGCCTAATTTGTTTAACAAGGAATGACATACATTCTTATAGCACAATGCAATTATACTTCCTATTCCTTTTTTGTAGATTTGAATAATATTGTGGATGTCTTTAAACATATTTTTCTTCCCTTCCTCCATTTTTTGTGGATCAATATATTTTTTGTAAATATTTTTAAGCATCAAATAGTTAATCCTGGGATTGTTTATCTGCTTTTCAATAGCATACAATGCAGAGTTTTGATGTGAAAGAACTGACAGCTGTGATACAGACAAGATAATTTCTCAAACATTCATACCACTTCAGTTCAGCACTGAAACTCAAATGATCAACTTTTTATGAGAACAGAATGATAGATTGTAAGTTAATCTATCTAAACACATTCCAGATGGGTGAGTAACACACTTGGGGCCAGATATGCAAAACTTTGTGCTAGGTGGTTTGTGTGGGTCCCCTATATTCAAGACCAAATAGCATGGCAAACTGCATTAGCACTGGGCAAAATTATAATATAAGCACCATGCAAAGAGAGGGGGCGTGTATATCAATACAGGCACTATGCTATAATCAGAATGTTAACGCTGTGCAGTGTGTTTGCACGACAGTTTGCGTGGTGCAAATTACTGCACAGAAAAACGTAATCCTAACTCTGGGCAAAACAAGGATGGGGGTGTGGTCACAGCAGTAACAGGCAACATGACCACACACAACAACAGCATCATGGTGCACCTGATGACTGCAGCCAATGAGGAGGCAGAGAGGGCAGAAGGCCACCCTGTGGCATTCTATATACTGTGGAAGAGACATGCTGCACACACACCCAGTCCCCCCCATTAGGGTACACAAGCACAATCCAGTGCACACATGCAGCATTGGGGGAGTGGAGGGTACTGAGGGAGGGTGTACAGGTGGCCAGACTGCACCACATAGTAGGCACTGCCACATGGCTGGGGTCATCCACACGGTGCACAGTGCCAGTGATGGGAATGCCTCTCACATCAGTGTGCCTGTATGATGGTATGTGTCTGCCCACCCCGGGGCACATACTGCACACCTGTACAGGCTCCATGTCACACACGGCCAGCCATGTGTATGTTAGTGAGGGAATCCCATGCCACTGGCACAGAATATGTGGGTCACAGGACAGTATGACTGTGGTGTCCTCTGTCAGAACACACCTGCCAGCTGTGCATGTCACTGTGTAGATATCAGCAGTCATTGTTGCCTGACACACTGAAGGCATTGCTGTATCTCTCACAATACCAGCTACTATGGTACTATTCTGTCTGATACACACTGTAGCAGGAATAACACTATATCTATGGCATGCAGCATAACCACCCATTCCTGTGGTGCTAGTCTCCTGGACTACAATAGTCTGTGCTTCTGTGTCCAAACCCAGCCTGCAGCTACCAAATTGTTTATCATGTCTGACATACAGGTGGAGCTGTGAACGTACCTAGCCTGCAGCTACCAATCTGTAGTTCCAGTCTGACATACAGGTGGAGCTGTGTGCACCATACAATAGCGCCAGGCAATCTACATGCTAATGTATTCAAAGCAGGCCATAATGGGATGCTAATGTGTCTGTTTGCCCATGGCTTGCTTAAGTAGGGACATTTGCACAGGAACTTTGAATATAGCAAAATTTAGCACCAAGCTAATGTGTTAGCACTGGGCAAATGAGTTAGTCTTGAGCAAACCTGTCAAAACCATAGCACAGTTCTGCTGCATTTGACCTGCAGTGTTGTTTGCAGTTGTTGTGCACCTCATTGCTATCACCCCACATTGGCCACCTACTGCAACTCTGCCTTACTCCATCTCTGTGTGCACTGGGCTGCTGTTGCAGTTTGACCTTCTCGGTTGCTGTAGTCAGAGCTGTCTTATTTACTGGGCTATTTTTGCACTGCATTCTTAGCCCTGCCTGCACTGCTTCATTTACATGCTGTATTCAACTGATTTAGCCTTGAGGCTATTCCTTTGAATATACCATGCAAATGTTTCTGGGCTAATTTTGCATGCCGTGCAGTGCTAATTTTGTTCCGGAGCTAAGTTTTGAATATCTGGCCTGTGGAGTGAAAACAATTAGCTCTACAGATTGCTCTGACTGGGAAGTGCAACAGCTTCTTCAGTCAATCAGGGACTTAACTACTGCAGCAGCAGGCTAGACAAAAATGATGTTATCACTCACTGATAGAGACAGAAAAATCTTCAGTTTTCAGTTACTGCAGAGCACATTAACAGATGCTGATTTAAAGAAAACCAAAAAAACAAACAGCATAATTTTTTCAGGAAACACTAATTATGACATAGGGACTGCTTTTATTAAATATATGCATTTGATATTTAACTAATAAATATTAAGCATTATAATTATACACCTCAGAACATTTTGCAGTCAAACAGGAATTTAGTTGTCCCTGTCCTTTTGTTGTGGCTGTTAATCCTCTAAGTGCTCCCCCCGGCCCCTACTAATTCCCCTGTTTTTCTCCTTCTCTTAGGGGATCACTGCACCCTGAATAGGTCAGCTCCTTCACATGCCTCCAGGCATCAGCCATCTGCTTGCTCCCCACTGCCTAAGGTAAGGTGCAATTTGGAACTGAAATTGCTTTACTGGACCTGGAGGCAGCTTAACAGACTACCTCTCCAACTAAGCAGTGCCCTTGGACTGTCCCTATTTTTATTTCATTACCTTGGGGAAAGTCCTTAAGCAGGGTGAAGAGCTGGGATCACTGCAGCTCTTTCTCTGTGTAGCTCTCTGGGTGATTTTTTTGGCCCCACTCCCCATCCTTCCTTTATTAAATACACTTCCTCTCTCCCAGTGACCTGCCCCTACTTCTCTCAGGTTTCTCTCTCTCTCTCTCTTTCTCTTAAAGGGGCAATACCTCATTCCTGAGGCTTGTGCATCACAATGTCAATTTGGACCTCTGGGACCATATTATGCATTGTCATACTCACTCTGTTATCCCCAAAGGGACCTCCATGCACCAGGTTGCCTCCTTCCTCCCATCTAAAACACCAGGAGACAGTCCTTAATGTGTATGTTGCAATCACCTCCCCCTACCAGAGGTCCAAAAGCTACACCCAGCTTGTGCATCCCAGGACCAGGTCACAGTGCTGTCAACCAAAAGATCTCTCCTTGGTACCACTCATCCCTGGTTTCTTTGCCCTCTTTAGCACCACTGAAGTACTTGCAAAAGTCCAGCAAAAGGCAATGGTCAAGAAATTGTAAACTCTTACTGGACCACATTACTCGCCTACTGCTACTACTATTCCTACTTTCAGGCAATATTCACAAAATGAAAATGCAGGCACCCAGCAAATGAGTAAGGCAACAACAGAAAAAAACTAATACTGGAACAGCTCCTAAGACTGCTCTTTCTTCTTCTACTCCTGATGTCTAGCAATGTGCATCCCAATCCTGGCCCTCCAATGACCCACAATGCTAGACAGTGTAAAACTTCAGGTCTCGTGTTCTCATCCCTGAACATCTGCAGCCTCCTCCCAAAAATGGATAGTCTCAAGGCCTGGGTCTCTCAACACCACCCTGATGTGATATCTTTTGTGGAAACATGGCATTCCCTAAAAATACCAGATACTGCCATATCCCTGCCCTGCTAAACCCTGTACCAACAGGACTGATGCTCAAAAAGAGGTGGAGAATGTGTCATTTACACCAGAAATACTCTCGAGGGATATGTCATACCCCCACCACCCAGCAATGACAATCTCCAGGTACTAGCCATCAAACTAATGCTAGGAGCACACAATAGAGTGCTCACCCTACTGACTGTATACATCCCACCTAAGCAGACCACACCTGGCATCAACAACCTACTGGACTACAACAGCACACTGAGCCTAAACACTGAAACAATGCTGTTGGGAGACTTCAGTATCAACTGGGTCTCACCTGCTGCTAACACTGTCAAAGATACTCTTCCCATAATCCACTTCTCCCAACTAGTGGATGCGCCGACTCGAACCAATTACAAGACGGGCACCAGCACACTTCTGGACTGGGTTCTCTCAAACCGCCCTTCCCACATCACAGATCTCACTGTGCTCCCTGACTCATTGAGTGACCACTCTCCTGTCAGTTCCCTCTGGAACAACAACTACCACAATCCCCCTGCCAGAACCATAAAAAAATTCTACTCCTAAAGGGCCACCTTCCACAGCTAAAGGACGACCTAAAGCAGCAGGTCTGGTTGGACCTGTATGGAACCATAGATGTGGACACTGCACTAGATCTCTTTATCTCAAAATTCAATGTGGTCTGTGACAAACATGCTCCAGTCACAGGGAGAAAAACCAGAGGACCTATAAATCCCTGGATTATCCTGGAACTACTGGCGCAACTAAATGCAAGAGACCAGCTCTGGCAAACAGCGTGGGCACACGGCACACCAACTAACATCCAGAGTTATAAAAAGGCCTACAATGAGTGCACAAAGGCAGTTCATGAGGCAAAAAGGAAATTCTTCAAGGAAGCGCTCACTAACACCTGGAATAGCAGCAAATCGTTCTGGGCAAATCTAAACGATATCACTGGGAAGGACCCTAAAACAGCCCCAACCATGCTAAATGTTGAAAGCGTCCCTACTTTGGACCCTCTGTTCATCACTAACTCTCTGAACCTCACCTTCCTGTATCTCAGTAGTGTGCTCTCAGCGAATTTCTTCAATACCCCTGCTCCAGGGGTCAGTGAAAAGACTCCAGCATGACCAAACTGGCCACTCTTCCATTTCAAACCAGTCTCTGAAGTCACTGCTAGAAAATGCCTTGAAAAAGCCCTCAGCAAATCAAGGCACAGTGGGGACTCTCTGGACCTAAAATTTGTTCGACTAACACTAGACAAATTACTTGGTCCACTGACAAAGATAATGAATCTGTCCATCTGCCACTCCAAATTCCCCCAAATCTAGAAAGCTGCCACAATCATCCTGGTATACAAAAGTGGTGACTGGTCTCTTCAAAACAACTACAGGCCAATATCTATACTCCCCCCACTCTCCAAGGCCCTTGAAAGGATTGTGGCTGACCAGCTGGTGGAGTACTTCAATAAATATCAACTCCTATGCCCAGAACTACATGGTTTCCAAGCCAGCCATAGCACCATCATGGCTTTCCTGGAATTTACCAGATTCATGCATAGTGCTCTTGACAAAGGGCACATTGTAGGAGTGGCCTTTGTTGACCTATCAAAGGCATTTCACACAGTCCATCATGCTCTCCTCCTTGAACAGCTCTTGGACGTAGGGCTAGCCCTAGAAACCATAGCATGGTTTTGTAGCTACCATAGCCTGTGATCACAACAAGTAAAGATTGGGGACATCTGTGAGAGTTGAGACCGCCCCCAACACCACGGGACATTCCTCTCCCTACTCCCTTGTACTTCAAATCTACTGCAGTAGTACCTTCTTTCTTTCCTTCTTCTTTTCGCATTTTCTACCATGAAAGGGTGGCCTGCCATCATGGTATTTCATTCTGTCTACCCTGCTATTTTATTCTCTATGGTCCCAGTGGTGCATATTCCTTTAAAATTATAACACAGCTGCACATAGATTCGGAGAAAGGTGATCCTTGTGGCATTTATATTTTAACATCATGCTCTCAGTAAAGAGAGAGTTTCTATGTAGATATCTCTTGGTTGATTAGGAAGAAAGAAAGAAAAGCACTAGGATTGTTACAGGGATGCCTGTAAGATATGGCGCTCCTCTCTGTATGATTATACAGTAGCCCTCAGATGTTTACGAGTGGTATTCTCTTTGTTCAAATGCTTACCTACCTGGGAAAGTCCAGTGTTGCAGGAGTATGAAAATGCTCTGGTAGTGGGTGTTGTTGGATGCTGATGAGTCTAGTACCCAGTTGAGTGCTCTTTTTGCTCTCCATCCGTATCCTGACCCCCCCCCCCGTGTGCCGTGCTGACTATAAAACAGAATACAACACACTGTCTGTGTTGCAAATACAGTTTTTAGCATGGCTAGCACAGATTGAAGTGACACATCTCTAGGAGATGTATGCGCTGTTATTTAAAAGAAAAATAGAGCTATTAAGCTTTTGGGTCCTCGGTATCTGGGCTGTGTTTTGTTTTTGAGTAAGAGTCCCATAATATTCCAGTACAGCCCATTATACCTGGGACACCCGGATGAACAGCTAGACCAGCACATTTCAGTTATCTTTGCAATTAACCCTGAAAGAGCTGACAAACACACTGAAATGATAGCAAATTGTTCAAGCAAGCCACACATGTATTTGGCAAAGTTTTAGACTTGTGAAATAGGTTGCAAGGGAGTAATAATAACCTCTTTTATCCTACTTAGACTAGATGTTAAGAGATACTTGTATCTCTGGTAAACTTGCATTGTAGCATGTCCATCACGGGTACAGATATTTTCTCTCCCTGCAAAAATACTGCTCCACTTAAATGATTTTCTCCTGCCTGTTTTTTTTTTGTTTTGTTTTTAAGGTTGGTTTTACATGGAGTAAGGCTGGCAGTTTAGGATTAAAATAAAACATCCTAACTCATACCTTAAGAGTTGAAACACTCGTTTGGGCAGCTGGCTTGTCCACAATTTCATTGCATCTTTTCAAAGAGCCTAAACAAAGGGGAGGTATTGTGTCTTTTGTAAAATGCAAATAAACCATATAAGATACATTACAAGAACCAAACATAGCCACTTCTAATAAGTATTTTACCTTGTTTTCTTGTACTCCCACAAATGCAGTACTCTAAGGGCCAGTCTCCCTCATTTGCAACCTATTTATAGGAAACAGGGATATGAGGTCAGCACCTTGTGGGAGTGGCTAAGGATATTAATTGCCACTTAACCAGTTTTTACATTTTCAGGATGTTCAAGGAATCTAATAATGATGGCTATAACAAGTGCCTTAGAATAAAATACGTTTTTGGTCAAGCTGATCCCCCTACTCAATGTATTAGAGCAGGAATTTTATGTATTAAAATAGGGGGCAGATCAGCTGACTAATGATGTCAACGCATCCACCTATATAAGGTGAATGGTTTCTACACAGAGTTAGATAGTCTTGAGCACTGAGGATGGTAGATGTGCTGGAGATTAAGTGCATCTACTCTGTTCAGAAAGTTGACTGGTCAGATCTGGGGTACCACAAGGATCCATAACCGGTCTGTTACTCTTCAGTGTCTTCCTAAACAACCTCCTGGCTGCTTGCAATAGCTGCATACTCCTCTACTCAGATGATGTGATGATCTTTACTAGCAATCTCAACCCTGCACTTCTGGAATATGACCTGCAGAGTGGCTTCACAGAGGCTGAAAAATGGGTCAAAGAGCAGAAACTGGTCTTGAACTATAAAATGAGCAAGACCATGCTCTTCACCACTGCCCAAAACAAGCTAAAAGGCTATCCCTTGGCAATTCAGAATGACTCCAGTAACACCCTGGAACTAGTTCCCATTTCAAGTACCTGGGATTCACACTGGACACTGCCCTGTCTTACACAAACAGCACATTGACATCACGGCCAAAACCTTTAACACCAGGATCAGTATCCTCTACAGGCACAGACATTGCCTGACCTATGATGCTCTGAACTTGGCAATTAACAGTTCACTCATCACCTTGATTAGCTATGGTCTAGCTGTCTTCAGCTCTGCTACTGACACAGTGCTCCAGTGCCTCTCAACAGCCTTAAACAAAGCCTGCCGTCTGCTGCCTGCTCACTAATGCCCCAAAATTCACCCACACCTGTGAGCTTTATGTGTAATCAGTCTGGTTTCAATTGAAGGCCAGCATACTTTATCAAACCTGCCTACTTGCAAAAAAGGTCTCATTAAACTTACTTCCTCAAAGAGTTCTGAGCCTTCTATCACTGCCTATACATGCCAGGCACACCAGGAGCTCGACTACACAAGTATTCCATATGCCCAGGTGCTGCACAACTATGGCCCAGTGATCCTTTGCTCACTGGGCCCCTCTGTGGACAAATGATCTACCATCTGACATCACTGGAGCCAAAACCATTGGTTCTTTTAAGTACAAACTCCATCAGCACCTTTCTGACAATAGTACCTGTAGGTGCCCCCGCTAGTCTGCGCCCACAGCTTTAGTCTGCCTCAGCACTTCCAACTTCTGGCCCACTAGGTTAAGTCTTTGCCCAAGCATTTGCCTTCCACCCCCTTTGCCCTAGCACTTGCCTCCCAACCCCTGCCCATTGGCTGTTTTCTTTCCCTCTGTCCTCCCTATCCTAGCTCCCACTGCTCCTCACTGCCTCTCCCTACCTCACCCCAACAGTCTGCCTCTGCCTCTCTACTGCAGGACATGGGCATACCATGTACAATGCCTTAGCAGAATTTGTGAACTGCTTGTCATTGTAACCCATGTACTGTTGAACTTTTTGTACTCTGTATGTATAATTTACTGTAACTATATTGTGTTCTTGTCTTAATGTATCTGACGTGGAACCTCTCAATGAGCATCTGCTCACAGGTGCCATCCAAGACTTCAATAAATAAAATAAATAAAAATAGTTATTTTTACAGCATACTACACTATATAGGAGCATTCAAAATACAAACTACAGCCCAATTGTTGTCTTTTTTAAATTAAGGGATGCTTTTGGTTATTGACACTGTACTTTGAGGCTTTGTTCATGGAAGAAAGTTTTTGACTTTCTGTTGAAAAGATATTCCATTTATCATTCTTAAAACAATTTGAAATGTGTGTCACTTCTGAAAACACATTTTGAAACAGCAGTAGAAGTGTAGAAACATACACAATGGCAGTAGAAAAAGACAGATGGTCCATCCAGTCTGCCCATGGTTCCCTATCTATCCTGAGACCTAATTGTCATCCAGGGTACTAGCCCTCACTATCATCCCAACTATTTTCCTCCCTGCAACTATTGCCCCGGGTAGCCACATTTGCCTTCACCCTGTCACAACTGTGCTTGAAATCATTTATGGTTTTGGCACCTACCACCTTGTCTAGCAGACAATTCCAAAGTTCCATCATCCTGTCTGTAAAATAGTGCTTCCTCAATTCCTTCTTAAACCTACCTCCTTTAAGTTTCCACCTGTGCCCCCTTGACTCTGAATTTGTGATTATGCCCGAATAACTCTTTTCAGTTCACTTTATTTATTCCTTTCAGGTTTCTATTATATCACTGCTCTCCCATTTAATCTTAAGTGAGTACATGTTTAGTGCCTTGAGCTGATCCTCGTAAGATCTGTCCTGCTTACCTTTTGTTGCACTGCCTCTATCCTGTCCTTATCTTTCCTGAGGTGGGACTCCAAAACTGGGTGAGTACTCCAGGTGTGGCCTTACCATTGATCGATAAAGAGATAATGTTACCTCTTTTTTCTACTGCCAATACCCAGCCTGATACAACCTAACATCCTATTTGTCTTACTGAAGGGCTTATTGTATTGGCTTAATTGTTTGAGGGTATCACTAATAATGACTCCAGGGTCTCTTTCCTGAGTAGTAGTGCTCAGCTTAATGCCTCCCATCCAGTACTCCATCCTGAGGTTCTTGCTCCCTAGGTGCATCACCTTGTACTTTTTGGCTTTGACTCAACTGCCAGACCCTAGACCACCTCTCCAGTCTGTGCAGGTCACTCTGCATCTGCCTAATTCCTTTGTTACTGTCAACCATCCCACAGAGCTTTGTGTCATCTGAGAAGAGATGCAGCATGACCTAGTCCCTTTCCAGTGTCGCTGATAAACATATTGAATGGAACCAACCCCAGGATAAATCCCTGTGGCACCCTACTTGTTACCTCCTTCTCTTCTGATTTGACCTCATTTACCATGACCTTCTGCTGCCTCCCCCTCAGACAATTTTAATCCATCTTACTATGTCCCTTGCCACTCCCAGATCCTCCATCTTTTCAGCAATTACACGTGATGCACTGTAGTAACTTGCTTTTTAATTCTGAACTTTATTTTATTTTACTCTATCTGCATTGATGACAATAGAATCTAATCTGCTGAAGAGACAATGTGGGCTTCCTGGAAAATACTGTAAAAGGACAATTTTTAACAGAAGACAGACCAACTGCCTCTGAGGTTAATTTCAGTCCTGTAAATGACAGACCCCTTGGTCAGTTAATGAGTGTGCTTCAAAGAGCCCAAGGTCTTTCATGTCAGGAAACTGTCCTGGCCATATAGCCACCCCTGCAGGGGCCAGCATGGCTCAGAACAATGAGCTGTGTCCTGAGTCCACAAAATCCAGGTTTCCAGCTTAGTCCAGCTTTCCAGAGAAGCAGTAACCCTAGAGAACAAAGAAAGTGTCAAATCCCAGATATCAAAATGACATATTCGATGATGCAGCATTGGGGACTGGCAGCTGGAAGCTTTTGATGTCCATGCCAGGCACTAGCAATTTAGTTTGTGTTGGGGCATCAAACCTGCACTATCAAAGGCTGGAATCTGGCATGGATGTTTCAGGGCCAGATTTTCAAAGGGGCCAGTAGATTGCAACAAATTGCAGTGCTCTAGGGCCTCAAGGCATCCCAGTTGAATCAGGGAGCTTGCACCATATTCAGGTACAATAGGGTCTCTGCACCAGAATTCCAGGATGTGCCACACCTGCAGGTGTGCAGCAAAGAAAATGATGCACCTGCAGATAAGGCCACATGGTTCTGGCTGCACTCCCTTCACCACAACTACAGAAGTGCTGGGATGGTTGGTGGTGGTGCCCCCCCCCCACACACACACACACACACAGGGCAGGCAGTTAGAGGCCAGGGTCAGCTTGGGCAGGGGGTGGCATAGATGCCTTTGGTGAAGGGGTGGTTGAGCATCTGATGGCAGTAGCACCCATCGGTTTGCCAGTTTGTGCACAGAACTGTGACAGACACAAAATGACATTTGAGGGTACAGAAACAGGCAGTGCCATGGCCCCACAAGGGAACAGCCTAGGCTGCAGCCCCCAGGGCCATGCCCATGTGCGGCCATGGTTCCGTGAGTCTCCATACCCCCCAAATGCTATTCTCTATCCATCACAGATCTGTGCACAAATTGGCACCTCTGATGGGTGCTACTATTACCAGATGCTCACTCACCCCTTCCCCAAAGGCATCTGTGCCACCCCCTGCCAATGCTGACTATATGCCCATCACCGCCACTGACAGAAACATCTCCATGATGGCCACAGTGGCATATGGGGCTTAGAGCACTTTTTCAATAGTCTAACTCCAGCCCTTTGCTGTGGCCATGGTGGGGCTTCTGGCATCCCAGAAAAGGGGGATGTTGCAGCACCACTGTTGTACAAGCCCCCTTGTGGTGTGACACACCCTGCTTGTAGATGCAAGGGGGGGCACAGTGCCAGTTGGCCATAGTGAGTCCAGATTCAGACACAGACAACGTTTCAGAATCAGAAATGCTGCAAAGTATGATGCATGGTGCAAGTTGTGTCACATCTGTTTGATGCAACCACCTTGCGCCAGTCATGCGGCTTTGAAAATCTGCCCCCCTGTGTGGTAAGAAGCTTTCTATTCTGTTAGATTTAATAAGCTATAAGAAGGTTTTTCTGTTTGTTTCTTCTGCTGTGTGCAAAGCATTTCTTTCTAATTTTGTAGTAACTATGAAATTCCCATTGTCTTTTGTATTGTGATAGCCTGTCTAAATATTGTGAAGTAATAAATATTATTTTTATATTCTGTATGCCTCTGTGACTTAATCTTTTGAGGGAATAGATAACTGTTGATACTGACAAATCCACAATCAATTTCTGAAGAGGGAGAAGAAGATGACTACAGTTACCATATTCTAGAAGTAAAGTTTTTCTCAAGTGTGAATGACAGTGGAGGACTGTTAGTCATAGCCAAAGGAGCACTGTACTGTGTAGGAAGCGACTCTGGTGGGATTCAGAACAAGAAAGTCCCCAGGTAATAGAATCACTTCTGAGTGGTGACAGCTACTGAGGTACACTTACAGGTGAGAAACTTGATAACCTGTTGCAGCCTATGTCCTGGATGTGGACAAGTTATGACAAACTTGTGCCAGCAGTGTGGATTTGAAAATGACTGCCAATCACCAAGTTAAATATCCAGTGACAGAACAAAATATTACATAAGGGATGACAATATACACTAATACTGTTATTTTTTGTTTTAAGCAAGAGTAGTTAGAGAGAAGACTTTGGGTCCAGTTCCAAGAGAGCAGTTAGAGCATGTCGCAAACTGCCCCTTGGTAGAAAAATACACCCAAACACTTGCGACATGTGAGCTGCACCCTATTTCAGAACAAAGGCCAAGTACGATGGAAATCAGCAGACCTACACACATCGCAAATTATGCCAGATACACAAGGTGCAAGCCGCAAAGCGGGTGGAAAGGTTATGCATGATGCAACACAACACCACTATAAAGGTGCGCAAACTGCGGACCTGACGCATACGGTAACATAGACAGAGATGATGGTGCAAGCTCGGACAGAGGCACAGGTGGCAACAACAAGCAAACGAAAATGTAACTTTATGTCAGAGGAGACCGATATGCTCCTAAATGAGCTAGAGGCACAGTCACTCTGCTAATAGGCAAGGGTGGGGATCATGTAGTGTGCAAACAGTGCAAGGTGGCCTCAGATGCAGTAGTCCACAAGGTGAATGTGGTGGCCAATGCCAGCACAGGGTCAGGGGACCTGCAAAAGACGGTCAATGTCCTCAAGCAGCATGCCAAGGAGAAAGAGGCATATAACAGGCACCAAGCACTAGTGGTGGGTGAAGTAGGCAGAATTTGCTTTGCAATCCATGAAATTCTGCCCATTTTGTGTAGCAGAATGTAACATTTTGCTTTGTGGAGTGGTGAAATTTCACCTGTTGAAAGGTGAAATTTCGCCTTCCGTCCATTGGTGAAATTTCACCTTAAGAGGGTACCATATAAGTTAAAATAAGTACAGTAGATCCCTGGTGGTTAGCGGTCCCTTCCCCCCACCTGTCCCACATGTAACTGTAATTAAATAATTCATTTATCCATGGTAGCTAGTGGTCCCTCCCTTCCACCCGGTAATAACCCATTCTGCCACCTGTCGCAGAAATGTACAGTAACCCCCCCACCCACATCCCTCCATATCTCTTCCTTTAGTCCACTCACTCATTATCTTGTTAAAAAAAAACTCTGATGGTCTAGTGTTTTTTTTTTATTTTAAACCCCCTCCTTTATCCGATCCCTCCACAGTTCCCAATCCCATTCCCTGGTGATCCAGTGCCCCCCCACCCAGCCTCCCCAGTATCCAGATGTCCCCGCCAGCTGCCTCAACCCCACTCCCACCCCATCCTAAATCCCAGCATGGCAGCGGCAGAACGGCATAGCCCTCCTCTCTCTCCTCCAAAGCCAGCCTGCCGACTGAGCTGTCAATGAATGAGCTTCATGACTGCCAGTTCTATGACACACACACCACACACACAGACTTCATATACTGCACACCCCATGTAACACTATGTACAGTGACCACCCCCTCTGGTACCTGGTACATACCTACTAGCCATCCACCAGTGATGTCCCCTCTCTCGAAGGCCTCCTGTGGCCCACAGTTCTTGAATATGTGGGAGTGATAGCAGGATCCAGGGTACTTGGCCATTGCATCTAGTTATGCGACATTCCCTGTCTCATGCCACTTGGATATTCATGGAATGGTACCCCTTTCTGTTTATGTACACATCCCTATCTGTTGTTGGGGCCCTGATGGCCACATGTGTGCAGTCAATTGCACCTAACAGCCAGGGGAACTGTGCCACATTGTAGACGGCCTGCTTCACATGGTGCTGTTGGGCTTCCCGTGGGAAGCTGATATACTGCATGGTGCATCGTATCAGGGTTGTCAGGATCCTCCTCAGGCACCTCAACACTGCTGGCTGGGATATGCCCAATGTGTCCCCTGTGGGCATTTGGAATGTCCCCATGGTGAGGAAGCACAGTGCTGTGCCAATGCACACCTCCACTGGCAGTGGGTGACCCCTGTTGCTGGTACTGCGTAGGTCCTCCCACATGTCCTGGCATAGCATCCCTCCTCTTGTTGAGCCTGTAGCATGCAATGCATTGCTCATCCATCAGCTCCTCATAAGTTATCTGTGTGCATCTCACTTTCTGCACAGGTGGCCTTGGCACAATCATGTGCCACTGTGGCTCTGTCCGCTGGGTCCTGCCATGGTGCCTGGCATGCCTGAGATCCCTTTGCTCAGCTAGCAAGATGCCCAGTAGGAATGATAATGCTGACCTATTCTGCTGTGTATGTCACTCCACACTGTTTTATACTGTCTGACTATGTGTGTGTGTGTGTGTGTGTGCGTGTGGAGGTTAGATATGCTGTGCTCTGGTTAGACCTGCTCCTCCTTGATCTAGGTTGTGTCTTACTGTTCTGGCATAGCTACTTATACCTCCTGTTCTAGAATTGCACTTCCGTTGTTGTGGTGCATTATGCATGTCACAGGCTGCATTACGCAGTGGCGCATGTTTTTTCTAGCACAACACTGTCGTAACTCATGTAGTGAATTGTGGTGCAGGGGACCTTTTTGAATCGCAGATGTCACAAGTCGCAGGTGTAACATGCATTTTGCACCATTTGATGGAGGTGTAATGCATTTCTGTGGGCGTAACTGTTCCGGAATCGGGACCATTATGTCAGGACCATATGAAAAGTGCACTTTGCTAAACTATCAAGAGTTAAGGATAAAGATACTAAGGATACTAAGAAAATTTAGGAGTAGGAATAGACCTATGATGGATGGTCCTTCAGGCCTGTTCCCCCACTACTCAGTGAGTTGAGCTGTCCAGCTATCCATGTAACTATCCAACTGCTTTTTAAAACAATTAATACTTGGTGGATTAACAATGTTTTCTGATAATTTGTTCCAGTATTTAATTGCCCTTTGCATATAATACAAACTTCCTAGCCTTTGTTTTATACTCTCTTCCTTGCAGCTGTTTATTGTGTCATCTAGTATTGTGATTGTGTTCCTTTTATATAAATCCTATTTTAGTGCTCATCTGTGTGTCTTTTATTATATTGCACATCAAAATCAAATCTCCTCTTACCTTTCTCCTTTCCAGACTGTGTAATCCCAAAACTTCTAAACATGAGTTATAATCTACTGTCCTCAGTCCAGCAATGCAATTTGTAAATTTCCTTGGTACTTTCTCTATATGGTATATATATTTCTTTGATGGTGACAAAAACTGTGAACAGTAGTCCATATAAGGTCTTGCTAATGATATGCAAATAGGTAAAATAATATCCCCGTGTCTGTGGTTAAAGAAAATTTCAAACAATAAGTATTGGGCTTTATAGTCCATTACCTTATATCAGTGATAGTTCATTAAAGCCCAATTTAGATTTTTTTCAAGCCCCCAGTTCAGGAGGGAAGGGATTATAATTTGGGGTGAACTGCTGTTCAGCCAGTCCCTTCCACTTCCCAGTCCTCCAGTCTCACCTCTATGTTCAGATGTTGTGTGATGTCTACTCATGGAGAGTGTGGGGGTGTGCACCACTGTAGTCTGGGGGGTAATTTTTACAATCAAATTTTTTCTTGTTATAGCATCTTTTGATTTTAGTGAAAGCCACTACTCAAATAACAGGGCCCCTATTAGTTGAGTAGTGACATTCATTTAAATCAATGGATGCTGTAACAGTTAAAAAATTGTTTTGAGATTTACCCTCATAGATTACAATGGGGATCTCCCCTGCAAGCTCACTGGTTAGACATCATTAAATGTTGAGCGTGGGTGTGGGACTGGAGGACCAGAAAGTGGAAGAGATTGACTATCTGGTAGTTCAGCCCGAAGTATGATCCCTTCTCTCCCAAGCCAGGGCACTGAAACATTCTGAATTGGGTTTTAACCCTTGCAGGGTCACTGGCTGATATATCTGTCCAGAACTCCAAAATATTCTAATTCTGTTGGCAGTTTAAGAGTTAATGAACTATTGCTGATGTAAGGTAATAGGCTATAAAGCTCAAAATCTGAAAAAATATATATTTGAAATTCCTTTAAAAAGCTTCTTGATATTACTTAGGATACATAAGGCCTTAGATGTATTATTTTTGATATTGGTTGATGAGATAAGGTCAGATTGTATAATCATGCCTAAATCCATTTCTTCCTCCATACTTCTGAGTTTGGTACCTCCCAGACAGTACTGCTTTCTGAGGTTTTGCCTGCTCATGTGTATAACTACACATTTATCATTGTTGGAAAACATCTCCCACTCAGTAGCCCACGCTTGGATCCTGTCCAGGTCATTCTGTATCTTATGGGAATCAGTGTCAGTAAAGGTTGGTCACCCAACTTGGTATCATCTGCAAATGTTATCATGGTACCACCTATCCCAATGTGCATATCCGCTATAAATAATGTAAATAATATCGGTCCCAACACAAATACCCGCTGCACACTGCTGTCCACCATAATTTGGTCTGAGAGGTGCTCATCTATTCTTATCCTCTGGTACCTGTTGTTAAACCAGCTTTGAAGCCAATTAGCCATTCTGATGTTGAATTCCATTTTAGTAATTTTGTGTATCAGTTTGCCATGTGGTACTTTATCAAAAGGCTTGCTGAAGGCACGATGTATGGCATCACTTGGTGCATTATGACCGAATAGTTTGCTGATTGGTTTGTAAAAGGTTACAAGGTTAATCACACATAACCTATCTTTTGTAAATCTGTACTGTGATTTGTCAGCTAACCTTTTGAATTTAATGTTTCAAATACATATTATTTTATTAATGTCTACATGATTTTACACAAAATTGGTGTTAGACTGATTGGTCTATAATTTGATGTTTAAGCAATAAGGCATGACAAGGTGTGTGTTACTGTGTAATAATGTCACTCCTGGGGTGGGTTGAAGCATGAGGAGAAGCCGAGTGCTTCAACCCACCACCAGGAGTGATGTTATTACATGATAACACATAACTTGGAGTGCCTAATTGCAATTATACAATGGCTTGATGTTATACAAAACAAAAATAAAAATAAAAATGTTTTTAGTAGATTTTTAGTGAGGCAGTATATCTTTGTTTCTAAAAAAAAAAATCCATATGCTCCATAAAATCAACACAGTGATGTTATTGTGTAATATCATCACTGTCTCAAGCACACACTGACTAATCAGAGTCCAGGAAATGTTCTTGCCATTGTATAATAATTCTTAATTACCTTTATTAAAAATAGGGATCACTACAGCATTTTTCCAATCATTAGGGACTTCACCCATGGTATATGAGTGTCTAAATATTTTACAGACCAGTTTAAATATGTTGGGTAGCCAAATTCTTTAAGAGATTTTGACCTAATTAGTCTTTCCCAGGAGACTTGTATGGGTTTCATTTCTGTAGTTCTTCTAGTATTCATGCTCATGTAAACTGAGTATCTTCCCTATTTTAGTGTGCCCCAGAGGTGCTTGTGTAGAGGTTAGGTCAGAATTAAACACTAACTCAAAATAGGAGTTCAATGCATTTTCCATATCGGTACCATTATCTAGTGACTGATTATTCACTATCAGTGGCCCCACAGGTGATGCATTGTCCTTTAATGAACTGGTGTACCAATAAAATTCATTGATGTTCTGGGAGATTGGGGTTAGATGTTTCTCAAATCTCCTCTTGTTTTTCCATATTGCATATTTGCATTTTTGACTGATTCATTATATTTACTTATATTCTCCTCTATGTTGTCCATAGATAATTTTTTATGCAGCTGTTTTTTCCTAAGTAATAGTCTATGGATATTTTTATTGATCCATGTTGGTCTTAAAACCTATCTCTTATATTCATTTTAATTGGCAATAATTTCTTCTCTATAGCTAGAAATTAGTTTTCCAGGATATTCTATTTCTCATTTCATTCATTATTTTTTCCCCAGTTCCAACTTTCTAGATTTGTTTCCATTTCTTTATAGTTTGCTCTATCATAACTGTGTAACGTATTTTTATTTATGATTTTATCAACCCTGTGAGGAAGTGTTATGCAAATCATGGCATGATCAATCAATCTAAGTGGTTCTTGGATTATGCAATTGTTTGCTGCACCCATTATATTTGTTATTACTAAGTCTAACATTTTTGATTCTCTGGTATGTTCAGTCACCATTTGTGTAAGCCCAAATTAAGTTTTGATGCCCAACAGTGTCATCTCCTTATTACAATTGGTGGTCGTATCTCTCCAGTTGATACCACTGAAGTTTAAATCCCCTAGTATCACAATATTTTCAATACTCTCAGATTTGTGTCTTATTTCCCCTAATGCTGTAGTTCATTAGTGGATTCAATGTTGTAATCTGGTGGCCTACAACAGGGGTCCACAGTGATGGATTTTCACTTACTTATTATTTCCACTCATATAGTTTCGAGTAGTATTCCATTAGTACTGTCAGGGTCTTTCAATTAACTCTTCAGGCAGTCTTAAAAATGTAATGCCCCTCCCCTGCCAATCCTTTTTTGTCTGTTTGTTTTATATAAAGTATACCTATATAGAGTGGACCCAGTCAGTTCCTGTCCTCAAGATTTGATATTGTTCCACCAGATCTCTGTTATGGAGATTAAATCATAATGTTCTCTACTGACTACAGCCTTAAATCAGTCAATTATATTATTTAATGAGCTATCATTCCAGTATAATATTTTGAGTGAGCTGATGTTTCTTTTTGTAATAAAGACCTCCATCTGCTGATTCACAGTATACTTGTAATTTAATTGATGTAATTTCCCAAATGGCTGACAAGGGAGGCAGTCTAGTAATGGGAGGTTTTAATATGCCTAACATCATTTGGGAAATTCTCACTGGCAAATCTGAGCAAGAAAAAGTGTTTATCTCATTTATTACTGATACAGATCTCGAGCAATTAGTTCATTCTCCCAAAGGGGAAAGAATATACTTGACCTAGTTATCACAAATTGCAGGTATAAATTCTCTGACATCCAAATTAAAGGTCCTATAGGAAACAATGACCACAATTCAATTTTCTTTAGTATTAACATCAAATCGACTTTATCATCCAATAGCATAATATACAAGGATTACAGCAAAGCTAACTTTGAAAAGGTCAATGATTCATTTAACAAGCATAACTGGGAGAAACTATTTTGTAACCTATTCACAAATAGCATATGGGAAAAACTAAGAAACATAATTTTCTCTTTGGAAGACCAATATGTACATACCAAACTCAAATACAATAAAAAGGACAAGATCCTTATTTGGTTTACCAAATCCATATGCAAACTAATTAGACTTAAAGAAAAGAGGTTTAAGAAACTTAAATCATACACATGTCCCACCACTCTATTAAACTACAAAACTGCGGTCAACATAAAAAAAAATGATTAAACACTCCAAACTAAGGCTAGAATTCAGCTTGGCACACTCCAAAAAAACTAAAAAAACACTTTATTCATACATTAACAGCAAAAAGGGGAACACTAGATCAGTTGGAACCATATGCATAAATGGATATACCTCAAATTCTGATCTTGAAATAGCTAACCACTTTAACAAGTATTTTTGTTCTGTCTTCTGCACTAATGACCTCATCCCTCCTCCACATACAAGTAACCTTCCACCAATTCAGTTTCTACAGAAGGAAGTAAGTAAAGCCCTATCTTTCATGAACAAATCCACTAGCCCAGGTCCTGATGGTACTCAGTCTAAATTACTTAAAGAAACCACTAACACTTTGATTTTTCCCCTAACACTATTGTTTAACAAATCTCCATCTGAATGTAACATCCCGGAAGACTGTCATGGAGCCATTGTGACACTAATTCAGAAAAAGGGAAATAAGTCTGATGTCCAAAATTATTGACCTATTAGTTTAACATCTATTATAGGGAAAGTTATAGAATGTCTGATCAAAGAATGATTAGAACAAGAAATTTGCAAGCTTGGTATCCACGGCAATTCACAACACAGGTTTAAATCTGGTCACTCATGTACTACCAATCTCAAATCTTTTTGCAACAACATTAGTATATTCCTTGATAACAACATTTCTACTGATGTTATTCTACTTGATAACAGTAAAGCCTTTGATAAAGTATCCCATTCTAAACTAGTAAATAAACTTCATTCCCTTGGTTTCACCACTAGTGTAGTTAATTGGATTTTTAAGTGGCTCACAAACAGAACACAAACTGTAAGAATAAATCATTCAAAGTCAAATACTGGTCAAGTGACCAGTGGTATAACTCAGGGGTCTGTGCTTGGGCCTACTCTTTTCAATATTTTTATTAGTGATATGTCAATTAGCACCAGTAATTTTATCTCAAAATATGCTGATGATACTAAACTCGGTTGTAGAGTGGACAGAACTTCCAATCTATCATCACTAGAACAAGACTTAAGAACCATTGAACTATGGGCAACATCCAATTCCATGACTTTCAATATTGAGAAATGTACAGTTCTCCCTCTAGGAAAAAACAACCCACTAAATTATCTATGCTCCAGGCTTCCACTTGCAAACATGACTTAGGCATTCTAATTAACAATACATTGTCTCCCTTTAATCATTGCAACAAAGTGGCAAATACATTCAACATTATCTTTAAGCAAATAAAAAAAAACATTCATTAGTAAATGCAAGCACTGCCTCGTACTGTTATATAGGGCATACATCTGACCCCACCTTGATTATGGCTCCCCTTTTTGAAACCTCCACCTTAAGAGGGACATTAATCAACTGGAACAGATTCAGAGGAGACTCACAAAAATGATCCCCAAACTATCATCACTAAAGTGTAATTCCAGGTTGAAGGTTACTGGTATATTCCCCCCTGCATCTAAGAAGATATAGAGGAGACATTTTGTTCATAATTAAAATCTTGAAATCACCAACCTTAATGGAACAATGTGGTCTATCATTTTCCACCAAGCATATAGTTGGTAGGTTACACAATGAGCAACTGATAGTCAACTGGGCCAACAACAACAAGCGGGATAATTTTTTCAGCATTAGAGCAGCCAAAAGCTGGAATGCACTACCTCAGGAATTAGTAAATCTTAGTAAATCTTTCTAACTTTGACACCTTTAAGCTAAATCTTGATATTTGGCTACGTCAATCTTATCCTCTAAGCTAATGTCCCACATTTAAGGGGAACAATCACAATGGGCCACAAGCCTTCTTTCATCCTACAAAACATAAATCCAGGTTCCAATGGCCTAACTGCTTGCTTGGTTGGCCACTAGTTCTCTGTCATTTCTTATTTTTGTCCCTCCCCCAGTCAATCAGTGTAAATTAAATGTAATGTCTTTCTTTATTCTGCCCAGGCTCACTGTCCCTTTTTTTATTTAAATGTAGAACATCCCTATAATATAGGTCTTTTCTGCCTTCAGATTTGTCCCAGTTTCTAGTAAATTTGAACCGTTCGCTTGCAGTCCATACTCTCAGCCATTAGTTCACTCTCCTTCTTTTGTTGTTTGTATATAATCTGGATCTATGTATGGGGCAGATCTCTAAGAAAAATCACTTTGCAATTGTGTTTTCTTACGCATTTTCCTATTTCTCTAAATTCATTTTGTATTTCAGGTTCCGGAGATTTATTTATATCATTTGATCCCGCATATATTACCTGTTTGGAGGGGCATGGGCACCATGTTTCATCAGCTTCTCAATCTTTTCTTTCACACGTCTCACCTGATCCCTGGGAGATTGACCACCTGTGTGTGTTCTTTGCTGCCTTCAAATGCTGCACTGTCAGTAAATGTAGATATAGAGACTCCAGCCACAGTTGTTTCCCCATTTGTGATATCCTAAGTTTCATTTGTCTTGACCAGATTCTTTCCCCTGGGATTGTTCTCTGCATTATCTTGTAATAGACTAAATCTGTTGTGGGTTTCAAAACTGCATTAGTATTTTGCCCCGTATTTGTCTGTTTCCCCTCGCTGTACACCATTTTTGATCAAAGTCAGACTCATTTTCTGTTCTTTTAATTTCCCCTGATTGTCACTTTCTGAATGTGACTTCCTGTCATTTGCACTGCTAACACTGCTTGACACACCAGATCCTATATTTTCAAGCATGTGGTTTTTCCTGATTTTTTGGTAATTTTTTCTAATGTATCCTCATGTTCATCTAGTCTTTCTTTCATTAATGTCATTTCAGTAAGTAGTTCTTTATTTGTTTTGCAGTCATCACAGGTAAAATTGTCTTAACTTGTGATTTGAATCTACCAGTAGGAACATATTACAACTACTGCATTAAACACCAATGTCCTCATCTAGAGCCATCATAGTCTCCATTTCAGGTATTGATGGAAGACAGTTTTACTCTGAGTTTTGAGGCTTGATTTCTGGTCTTCTCTGGCAGACATTGGCAGATGTTACTTGCTCCTGCCTGTGTTGCATCTGCCATGTGCTCACCAATGCTTAACAGGTGTCAGCTGATGTAGGAAGAGGACTGGAAATGGTGTAATGTGACTTATGATTCACTTGCTCACAAACAGGAGCTCAAAAAGCCTTAAAACAGCTTTTGCTTGATGATTCAATGACTATTCATTGCAGTCTATGACTGCCTTTCCCCTTTGAGTGCTCCCTGGGTTCCAGATTTAGCACAGTATTTTCATGCCCTGATGGAGGTGGCTAGCATCCTCCAGTATCCCTGACTGCCCCTGACTAAAAGGTAGGAGAGCCCAAAAGTGGAGAGAGAGTACCCCTGTCAAACTAATCTGCCACTTCTCAGTTCACAGTACAATGTAGAAATAAACAGTCACACAGCTCTTTTTAGTTAAAAAGTAAATACATTCAAGCAACACTAAAATATGCTCTTTCCTCAAAGGGCTGCTCAGGAAAGTATCAGCTGATATAGGAAATGGACCGGAAGTTTCATGGTGCAACTTCCAGTTCACTCGCTCACAAACAGGAGCTAAAAAATACTTAATATAGATTTTACCTGATTATGCAATGGCTATTCAATGTAGTCTATGATTTCCTTTCTCCCTAGAGTGCTCCCTGAGATCCCAATTTAGCACAGTATTTCAATGCCGTAATGGCTGGTGATCAGACACCACCAGTATCCCAGACTGACCCTGACTGAAAGATAGGATGGCCTATTTATTGATTTATTGCTAACATTTCTCCACCCTTCCTATGCTGTTTACCCTGACTAACTTGTTCCAGGTCAACTCCCTCATCCTGTTGAAGTCCTTCCTTCCATAACTGATGACCTCAATTTTTAGTTGGGGTTTACCAGTTCCCAGGGCCAGTTCAAACCAAACTGAGTTATGATCACTGTTTCCTAGCGGTTTCCCTAGCTGCACCACTCCTACCATTTCTGAGATGATGAGCACCACATCATGAGGATGGCATCCCAACTGAGGGGTTTTCTAACTAGCTATACCAGCAGAAAGCTATGGACTGTATCCAGCAAGGCCTGACTTCTGGTGCTTCTGGCAGTAAGAACCTCCCAGTCCATATTGGTCATGCAGCACCACCTCTCCATTTGACACTGCCCTAACTAGTTCTTTTGTGAGCTCCCTATTCTCTCTCCACCACCTGTCCTGGTGGTGTATAGGTCACACCCACCAGTATTTTCTTGTCTGAGGCTGCTGTAAGTTGCACCTATGGTGACTCTGTCTTCCCTTTACTCCCCCTGATGTGTCAATCTTCCACAGCCGCAATGCAATCCCTGACATAGAGGACTACATCTCCCCCTTTATGTTTTCCTCTATCCCTCCTAAACATTGTGTAGCCTGGGACTGCCAGGTCCCTGGTGCTATTTTCTGAGGCCCAAGTCTCTGTGACAGCTACTAGAGCCACCTCAGTGTCTGTGATCATTACCTGGAGCTTGTTGATTTTAATAACCTTGATACTAACCCCTCTCTATATAATCCTTGATTCCGTTTGGATATTTATTTTCATTTTTCTTTATTCCTCACTGATTTCCTTCCTTTTTTATTGATTGCAGGCTCTGTGGTCCCCCTGCTTGGTCCCTTTCCCTAGTCAAATGTGAACCTCAATCCTATTTATGTCCACTGTGCTTTACAAACCTCAAGATCAGGAGAGTACTAGCTAGGTTTCCCCTTTCTTGCTTCTACCACCATGGGGTGTCCAGTGAAAATAGCACCATAATAACAGCACAGGCATAACAGCATGAGGAAAAACAGAAGATGTGGCAGGACAGCACTGGTCAGAAATAGCACCCTTTCTGGCTTTAGCAGCTGTCATTGTTACAAGTGCGACTTGCAGTATGCTTATATTTTAGCAGGGGTGTGTGGGGCAACACCCCCCGTATCATATCTTGCACTTGCTTGTTATGATTTTCTTTCCTTGTCTCACCATTTTTCCTGTGTGCTGTTCTGTACCATCACTGTGATGGTACTCACTGCTTTCTTCTTGCTGTTTTGGTTTGCACTGTTATTACAGTGCTGTTATCACATAGTACCCCACCTTGGTTCCCCTAAATCCAGTCACCCCTGCAGTCACTTTAACAGTCCAAAAAAGATGTCAACAGTCTGCCCCAGTAGGCTAGTCCACTCTTTAGTCAGGTGAAGGCCTTCTCCCTTGAAAAGCCTCCTATCCCAGAAGCCCCTAGTCTCCCCAAAAGTGATACCCCTTCTCCTGACACCAAACCCTTAGCCACCCATTAAACTTCTCTACCTCCTCCATTGTTTTTCTCACTGCTCCCCTGCTCCACACAGGGAGAACCTCAGAAAAGGCTAGGGAGGCCAAATGTGCCTTCAGCCTGTCCACTAGTCTGTGAAAGTTCCACTTCAACATCTCTACAGTCTGTTTTGTGAGACTATTTATACCCAGGTGTACCAGAATAACCAGCTCCCCCTCCCTCTCTGCCACCTTCCCTATCCTATCTACATCCCGGATGGCTGTTGCCCAAGAAAGGCATCAGACCAGTGCTCACATCCAACCTTCCTTCTGCCACTATCTCTCTGTCCCCCAATCACTGACTCCCTGACTACCAAGCCTCTTCTAATTGATTTCTTCCTGTTTCCTTCCCCAGGTGCCATAATGTTGTCCTGGGCCTTTCCATCGACTGACTCAGAGTCCCCCCAAGTGGATTCAGGTACTTGAAGCTCCTCCAGGGGTGCAAAGTGTATCTATATGGTGTGTGGCTGGGCAATGTTCTTGTGGCTAACCATGGCTCCCTTCCCCCTCCCACCTCCCACCACACTCCGCCCCTCTGGACTAGTGGGCCTCTGGGGTAGTGGGGGTGGGAGTGCTGGCTTAAGCTCAGCTGGTGGAACAACAGAGATGTCTTATCTCTCACTGCTGCCAACGAGCATAGAGCTTCACAAAGGTGCTGCAGAAGGGGCAGTGTCACCTCCCCAAAAGCATACTCCTGGAGAGGAGCGCCCAAGAGTCACCACAACTATCACTATAGTGGCTGCATGCTGCAATATTTTACTATAAGTAAGTTTTTTTTAGCAACTTTATATCTTGACTTCACATGGTAACACATATAACCTGCATTTATGGGCAGATTCTAGGTTATATAGTCCGGTACGGCAGGTATTATTAATTAATATAGGAAATGCTTCACCCACTGTACTCCATGTATTTATTATTTACTAAATATTTTCACCTGACAAATGTACTGAGCTTAAAACAACTAATTTCTGGATGTGTTCTGAGTAGATAAACAAGGGAGTAATGCAAAGAAAAGGTACAGAGGTGTAAACAAATATACAATGGGTGCAATTAAATATAAAAAGTAATCACACATGTGTAAGGAATAATATCACAAGAAATACAAATGCAAGGAGGTAACAAGAGCCATTCAGCAAACAACTGGAAAAGTTACACTGTAAATATAAAAATTATATACATGTGCAAAGCAGAATGTGCAAAAAGCAAACCGTGGTAAAATTACAAATTATGCAAGGTGAAATAAAAAGTGAAAAAAGTGATAGTAAAACAGAAAATCTTTGATTCTAGTATTTGCATAACTTTCCATACTAATTTCATATACCTCAACCAGAAGAGCTTTGAGAAAAATACATTTGAGCAAGAACCAATAATTTGCCATCATATCATAGTGTAATAAATATGAAGCAATTCCATTTTCACAAATATAATATGGAATTTAAAGAATAAAGTCGTAAGTGCATAAACCCTTTTGGGGACTTGTTCTTTTCTGATTAAGTGAGAAATCTGGCAGTCACAAATCATTTGAGTCACACAAAATGATGGCTTGGACATTTGCAATGTAGTGCTGACAGCTCAGCGATGACTGTCTCTGAATTTCTCTACTGAAAGACTGGAAGGAAACAAGTTGACATTTGTTTTCTGTATAGACCACAACTTGAAGCTTTACCTGTCAGAATAAGTTAATATTGAATAACATTGACGTTTTTGGTGCATGAAAGATGTAGGCAACTCCTAAGGTTAAACATTAAAAGACAAACATCAGAGGCTAGAGAAGCATCCTTTCTTAAGAATGGAAATATTTGATATTATTATTGTGCTTGGAATGCAAAACACACCAAATGCTACTTATCTTGAATGGGCCAATCTCCTGTTAGTTCCTTCTGAACAGTACTGGAAGAGATGAGCACACAGTGACATATTTGCTGAGTGCCATCCACCAAAATGCATCATCTGCTGGCTATGTCTATCTTCCCTATCTGCTTTTTTTCTTTTTTTTTGCTACAATCTGTTTAGAAAAGACCAGATTGGACAGTTGATCCCTGTTTAAAAATATCCTACCTATCCTCCTTATCTGCATGGCATTGTGATATGTGGCATCCATCTTCACAGTGCATGACATTGAGATTTTTAAGGATGTGGCCTTTGCTGACCAAAAAGAGATGGCGGTCGTGGTGGTGGTGGGGTTGAAGGGTGGGAACTGTTGTTTAACATGGTCTGTTGTTTTCTTAGGCAAGACAAGGCTAGAAAAGGCAAGGCAAAGTTTATTTCTATGGCACCCGATCCTGGAGGCTCTGGGTGCCTTGTATAAAAGCAAGGAAGTTAAATAAAACAGCATATCATATAAATAAAACAATAAATAATAAAAGATAGCAAAAACAGCAAATACAATGGAAACTATCAAATCTGACTCTGTTAGATTATGTCTTCTGGGAAGGCCAAAGAAAAGAGGAGGACCTTGAGGCCACTTTTGAACAACTCGACTAATGGGGCCTCCCTGACAAGAGATGGAAAAGTGTTCCACAGGACCTTTGATAAAAGCCCAGTCTCTGGCAGTTTTTAACCTGGTCCTGGGAACCTCAAGGAGGCCCCTGGTTGAGA
This sequence comes from Neoceratodus forsteri, assembly GCA_016271365.2. NCBI lineage: Eukaryota > Metazoa > Chordata > Ceratodontiformes > Ceratodontidae > Neoceratodus > Neoceratodus forsteri. The sequence goes on along the minus strand of CM028129.1, from coordinate 813,088,523 downwards.
AGCAGAGGGAGCAGACTGAGACAACTGGTGTGAGAAGGTCAGCCAGGACTTAGTCCATATAGGGCCTTATAGGTGAGTAAACTCACCTTGAAGTTAACTGTCCATCTGACCAGCAGCCAGTGCCACTTAAGAAACATAATATGAAAGTGTGCATTGTTGTGGTTTGCCAGAATACCTTGAGTGGACAATGAGTCATAATGCATCATAGAGAGTCTTCAGCCACCCAAGAAGTGTCATTATTCCACAACAATGCACACCCTGAAGTGTCTTATTGTGATTATAAAGAATGTAATGATTTAACCATAGGTATATTAATTTTTTTTAGTTTTTTGTAGTAATTTTAAAATGGATTCTTACATCGCAGAGAAAATAGTTCTCCTGACATTCTTTAAATGGAATTCACCTGGAATATAGAGATCCCACAGAACAGAGTTCTAAATTCTGGTCCTTTACATTGGCAGAATGTTCACCCCTTACACGCACAAATAGAAACATAACAGAGGGCCTAATCTGGAGTCAGGGTCTTAGTTTTATCTGTGGCAGGGTAATCAGAAGTGATTTTATGACCAGCTTGTAAGGGAAGGAGAGGGCTTTTTTCATGGCCATGAAAAATGTCTGAAACTAAAATTGTGAAGGATGTTCAATTTGTGTATGCAAGGAGGTGATCATGAGAGGAAGTAACTTTCAATATTTATTTATTTTAAATATAAGTAAGTTTTACCTTTTGGGGCATAGTTAACCGTTTTTAGTAAGTAATGGTGGCAACCACATTTGTGATGGACATCGGGGTGAGTACAGTGGCTCATGGATTCTGTATTTGATTTGATCATATTCTAAACCATTTTGCCTGAATATCTTTTAGCTCTACATTCACTTGGGATTGACACATGGATCTCAAACCATATTTCGCCAATCAGGGAGCAGGAAATTTTTAATTTGCTGCTTAACACATGTAATCAGTCATTTCCTGAGAAAGACTGAGAGTGAGCATGGATGGCAGGAGCATAGAAGCAGGAGAAAGGAGTAATAGCACAAAAAGAAAATCTGAACTGGTCAGAGGAGGCTGAGGCAGCAGTCTGGTTGCCACATCTACTGATAGATTTACTAGATGATGACCTAGATAGAAAAGAAACAGAAAAACAGGAGGAGGAGGAGGAGAATAAGTCAGAGAGTGCTGATGCACTTGATGCTGATCCTGTAGGGGCACAACAAGGAACCGAAGCAGTAGAAAGAAGAAAAAAGAACCTTTGACTGCTGCTTTCAGTAATACAGTGTCAGAGAATCATTCAAGGCTGGAGGAGGAACCCAGACCTAGGCAGAAGAAAAGAGAATTCACCATGACTATCAAGGTATACTGGTCAAAAAGTAATAATGTTTTTTCCAGTGTATACTAAGTTTTCTTTTTCGTAATTCACTAAAGAATATAGTATATCTCTGATTCCTACCAAAGTCCTAAAGCATTTAATACTGATCCCTGATTACTCCTAACTTAGTATTCCATTCTTTAACTTAGTTATAATGTTTAAATAAATGCATGAATATAATAAAAACATTTACACTTCCCTAATGTTTGATGATAATCAGGATAATTGGATCATGTATTTACTATCTATTCTTGTGGTTGGAAATAGGTGAGTGCAGGAGTGGAGAGGAAACCATCCTGATAATTGACTGCTACGAAACAAATCTCACTGTATAGTGGTATCAACTTGTCTTTGAGCAGAAATCAAGTTTATTTCTTGAGATGGAACATCAACATCATTACTTTTTTCAATTAGCAGTCACCCTACAGTATACACTTAATGGGGAGTGGATCAGCAAGATGACTGCACTGCTGCTACACTCCGAGGTCCCGCTCAATTGTTTTTCTTTTGGACCACTCAGTCTTTTTTTCATTTTAAAATACAAGTAATGTAGTTTCTTTCAAGGATAAATTGCAAATCCCTAATTGAAAACCTTTTTGAGTTATTAATATTTTAAATATAAGCATGCTTTGGCTATCAGGACAGCATGGTGCAAAAGTGGTTAGTGCACTCAGAAACTTTCCTAACAGATTTGTTGACTGGTAAACTCCATTTAGAAGGTTGTCTTTTTAAAATCTTCCAGATGTCTGGGGCAGAACATTGCAGAAGTGAGTTTCTTTTAAAAGAAATATATTATTCCCAAGAAAACACTGCATATGGTGGTCAGACATTATTCATGCTGAGTTTTATTTGGGTTGGCTTTTGAGGCTGTGCCGTGTTGGTTGCATGCTCCTATGAAAGTGAACTGGTGTTTGCTCTGTACGGTGGAGGGAGAGAACGCATGATGGTGGAGACACTGAAGAATGGACTCAGGTTCCTGCTGAGAAGAAGGTACATGGATACCCCTGCAGCAGTGGTAAAATTTGGTGCACTATAAGTGCTGAATAGTTGTTCAGAATTTAATAAACAATATGACACTTTTGCCTGGGGGCCTAAAGTGAGCTTTTTAACTAAGCACCAGAAGATATTACACTCGTCGGAGTGCTGTTTCTGTTCTTCTGTTTTTTCCAGATAATGCTGCCCCAATTAAAGAATCCATTTGGAGCTTCAGATTCTTGCACTTCATTTTGAGGAGAAGTTTAGGCTGCTTTTGAAACAATTTACTCAGTTATTCTTTGCCTTCCAGCTACATCACAAGCTCCAACTAATGTATCCTTATACCTGTTGTGTTCTCTAAGAAGACTGAGATAGAGTTGAAAAATGGACCCTATTACTTCTACCTCAAACTAAATTCTTCTCTGTTTGGTATGTAGGGGGTTTAACTGCAGTCATCTCCAGAGAAGCTACATTCATGGAGTTCTGTTTTATTGGTCCTTGTAAATGGCATTTCAATGGAGCTATTTTGTCATTTGCTTAATGGATTTAGGTGATTATTCTTCTAGAGGTATTGTTTTATAAACAAAGAGTTTTATATTACAAAAGTATTAAATGGCTATGGATTGTGGCAAGATAAAAAGGCCATTTAACTGGTGTCCTATAAAGAAAAACATTTTCAAGGGATTACAAACATAATACAAGCCTCAGACATGTTGATTTTATCCTTTTAAGGTTTGGGAAAAGCGTTGGAGCTCTAAAACCATTATATGTTTGCCAAAACTTGTACGATGGCTCAGCCGGTCCAAAAAGTGTTTATATATGAGCTCTAAAGCTATTTTGTACATGAACATTATGAAAATGTCATGACTTAACAGCACATTCTGACATTGATCCCTTTTTTTAAATAATTCCTGGGCGTTTTTGTTTGATTAACTTGTGAACAATTATGAAATGTGGTTTGTTCTTTAATGTATTTTGATACATGTAAGCTGAGAGGATATGGAGTTTAAAAAAAATCAAGTAATTATGGTATAATTAACTATTTTAGTCCAAAGTACATTTTATCTATATGTAAATTTCAACTTTTCAAGGTCTGGCAATTAGCTGGGCTATTGGAAAAGACTTGTTTTAATTTATTTATGGCATCAGAGCAACTAGTTTATTTTTGCCCTGCCTTGTTTGTTTAGTCTCTTCCCTTAGGAGTAGTTTATGTATACCTGGGATATGCAAGGATTTTGCTCAGGGCAAGGGAGGGTGTCAGTTACGGACATTACAGGCTGCTATTCCAGTTAGCTAAATCTGGAAATTGTGTGACAAAGCAATGTTTACAGAGTCACAATGTGCATATTGGGATGGGACCAATAGTTGTCCAATGCCCAGGTAGCCTATGGGTCAATCAGGGTTCCTTTTTTTAAAGTTGGTGGTCTAGGACCATGAACAACCTACTCAGAAAGTCTTCTAGGAATTTTGTTTAAGAAAGACTAGTATGTTGGGCTATTTTGCTTGATACCTCCCAAGGAATTTAATGGACCAAGAAGTGTTGACCCTCTTGGCATATTCTGAGCTTCTAGATATATGGGAGCCTAGGTATTATACTTAGTACTTTCTAACACAGTGCATCCTGGAAGAGTAACAGAGGAGTTAATTGTATTAATGCAGCATAGATATGCTTACTGAGGCTTTCTTTCCTGAAATTTGGGCATTTTCTTTTGTAATTTCTTTGGCTTTGGATGACTGCCTCTGTTGGATGGGCTGAAACAGAAGTATGAGTCTATAGCTACCAGATATTCAAAGGGGTTAAAGGAAATATAACTAAATATAATCTGCACTTTAAAAGCTTGATATAGATTGTACTTTTTAATTTATGACTCACTAGGGATGATGAAAACGTAATATGAACTGCTATCCTCATCTGTTGATCCAGGTAAACCACATATCAATGTTTGGCATACTTTTTTTTTTGATGCTATGTTCACTGAATGTAATGCATGTATTATTTTATATTCATATTTTACTGTGTCTGTAACATACTGTATTTTATCTATAATTTGTAATGACTTATATAGTTGAACAAATAAACTTTCTTGTACCATACACCATGGCCCAGATATTCAAAAGAGTTGAGCCATGCGCAATAGGGTTGCACTTGCGCAAGTCCAAAAATGTGCCATTCTGTGATATTCTGCAGGGGGCAGTTGTGCCCCCCCCAAATCACACTAAGCAACAACACAATGATAATGAAGGCATGTGCAACTGAAGGGGGAGGAACCATGCATAAATAGCACAGTGTGATATTCAACAACTTGCGCCATGCGCAATAGGGGAGCAAGCGGAAGTTGCACCATAGCAGAAATGAGCCAAAATAAAAGGGAGCAAGGGGAGAGGCACAAGAACGCTACAGGGAAGCCACATATGAGAGCAAAACACAGCAGGACACACTGGGCAGCAGGGACACACAGGGCCAGGCAGGAAAGGGCACCTGGAATCAATAGCCACAGGGGAAGGTGTGGGGAGACATTGCACAAGGGGGAGGTACACCACTCATCAGTGAGGCAAGCACAGGCAGGTGTTCCCGGTGCAGGGGAAGTAGCAGTGAGGACAGCTGGGGAAATACAGTAACAGCTGCTGGGGGGGTGAACACAAGCCAGGGACATGGCCAGTGCCACCTTCCAGATGGAGGCCATTATAAGGGGGGTGAGAAGGTGGGCAGCAGAGGGCATAGCCATGGAAGGGCCCATTGGCGGTATGCCCCCAACAGGCAGTACCAAGCCTGCACCAGCTTTGAGCTGTACAGTAATACCAAGATTGTGGGCCAGTACCACCTGAGTTGGGCAATTCTGAGGTGGCTCTGTGAGCTGTGCAGTGATGTGATGCAGGCACCCACATGACGGAGCCATGCCCTGTCAGTGGAGACCAAAGTGACAGCTTGTATGTGCTTGCTCACCACGGGTAGCTTCCAGAGACAGACTGGGGACACCTCAGGCATAGCCCAGTTGGCCACATCATGCCACCTCACTCAATTCCTCAGCACACTGCTGCCACATGCTGCAGAGTACATCCATTTCCCCAGCACACCGGCAGAGCGCACAGCAAACATACAGGAGTTCCACAGGGATCACATATGCCTGGCATGCTAGGTGCAATAGACTGCATCCATGTGGCCATCTGCACACCACCTGGCCCTGAGGGGGCCGCATACATCAATCGCAAGGGCTATGTCAGCATCAACTGCCAGGTGGTGTGCGATGCCAGAGGGCGCATAATCAATGTCTGTTCCACGCACCCTGGGGGAGCACACAATGCCTTCATCTGGCACCAGTCAGCACTGTGCCACAGATTTGAGAGTGGAGATGTCCCCACTGGACACCTAGTGGGTGAGTATGCAAACCACATGGACAATCATATGGTTTGGGGGGTATGGTCTGAGGTGACATGGGTAGTGGCCTACATGGCCCGGGGCAGGGTGATGCTGATCACCAAACTAACCTCCACCCTCTACACACAGGTGACAGTGGATACCCACTCTGTCCCTGGCTGCTCGCACTCTACCAGCGGCCCGTGACCCCATCGCAGCAACACTACAATGAGGCACACACCACCACCACATGTAATGTCATTGAGCGGGTGTTTGGGATGCTGAAGGCACATTTCCATTGCCTGGACACCTCCGGTGGTGCCCTACAGTATAGCCCCTCAAAGGCCTGTGGGCTATTCCTGGCCTGTTGCATCCTGCACAACATGGCCAACAAATGTGGGATAGCTGTACAGGTTGAAGAGGGAGACAGTGATGGGGACGATGAGGACACCAATGATGATGGTGATGGGCAGCCCCCTTGGCCAATGGGACCCCTGACTGCTCCGGCTGGCACAGCTGTACCGGGACACCATCATGGAGGAGCACTTCAGCCAACTCAGGTAAGTCATGGGGCCATGTGCAACCACCAGTGGCTAAGGCACAACCCACAACCACACATGGACACACACCAGGGGTGCATGCTGTCAATTGAAGTGGCAGGGCATGGAACCACACACACAATAAGGGATGGGTGAAGTCTAATATGCCATGTGGACAGACACACACACACACACGCACACACACACACACAATGCACCAAACTTGCACAAATGGTAGGAGGCACACCGACCCAGGACACCACCCCTAGCCACACACATGTCCACAGACCACCACACCCACTGCCTGTCCATGTGCATGTGTCAGATGCTGAGCACCATTGCACATTGGTGTACAGTGCAATGCAGGCATCATCATGCACATGCAACTGTGGACAGCAGCCAGGAGGGTGTGCAGATGGACTGTGTGTCCATGTGCAGGGCCGGGTACCCACCTGTGCACTGCCCACTGAAAGATACAATGCACACAGGGCAGCACCAGACAGTAGGCGCATTGGGAGACAGGTCAGTCATGCGACACAGTGCCCCAGCCACCACGGATGCATGGGTGGCCCCGCCGAGACCCACCAGCACTGACAGGCCGACCACTGGCCTCATGGGGTGGCACCGACTGTCCCCCAGGGGTTCCACTGCGTGAACGCTACCATGCTCATGCAGGGGTCTGCAGCATACCGAACATGCCTGTGCCAGGTGTGCTCGGGATGCCCACAGCTGAAACCGGTGTCCACAGGGAGGGTGTCGCACGACACCGGGAATTGGGGGTGGACAGTGCACTGCATGGTGTCCACGATGCATGGGCACATAACTTTGTGCCCATTGTGGCCATGACAGCAGTGAATGCCTGTGCATGCCTGTCAATGGCAGCGGTCACATCCTACCACAACCGGTCCATCCCTGCCAGGATCAGAGCGGTGTCTCTGCTGCGACGCTCCTCTGCATGCTCCAGAGCCACACGCAGTGCATCCACTGATGTCTCAAGCTGCATCTGCTGTTGGACTGATGCTTGCAGTAGGCGGGTGTGCTCGTCCAAGAGGTCATCTGCCTCCTTGGCATCCTGTCCCTCAGGGTGTGCGTGGCCAGGATGCTTAGCACCCCTTGAGGGTGGGCACTGTGCACCAGGACCAGGTCTGGGCATGTCCACAGGTGGTGCACAGAAGCTGTCGCTGGACCCTGTACCCCCAAGTCCATTGGCCGACCGCTGATGCTGCCCCTCCGGCTGCCGCTCTCCAGGTCTCAGTGGTGCTGCTGCAGTGGATGCAACAGTCCCACTGTCCTGAACAAACACCAGTGCTGCCCCACTGGCACTGACAGGCACAGGCTGGGACTGTGCTGACAAACAGGCCTCCACAGCAGCACCACCCACAGCCATGGCCACGATGTTACCTGATGTGTGGCCATCCTGTGGCACACACATGTCACTGCCCATGCCGTTAGTGACATCATCATCAGTGACAGACTCGGCACTGGCCCATGTCACAGCGTGCTGGCATCCATGGATGCTGTCACACTGAGACATGGGCAGGGCTTCCTCTGCACCTGTTACAACAACATCAGTGTGGACAGCCAGGCAGGCCCACTGTCACACTGAGCCATGTATACCTGTGGAGGTGGATGGGCCCTCCTCCATCTCCAGTTGACTGTCTGCAGTGGACAGACCTACTACCGCTGACCCATGCAGATGCTCAGGATCTGTAAGGGAAGACAAAGTCACGTTATTGCATGTGACCTACCCTGCCCCCCATAGACAGACCATGACTTACCATGCAGTGATGGACCACCAACCGTCTGGAAGCCAGCACCCGGAACACCCTCAGTGGCACGATGCTGCATGCTTCCAGCAATCCTCTCCTCCTGTGGGGTCAGATGTACCACCTCCAGCTGTCTCCCACCTGTTGTAGCTCATGCTGCCCTGATGGCAGCCACCTTCTCCTTTATCCTCCTCCTGTCTGTGCCCATCTTCTTCTTGCACTCCTGCAAGGAGTGCTGGTGGCTGCCATGCAGGTTCACAGCACGTGCCACCTCCTCCCATGCAGCAGCTTGGGCTTGAGGTGTTCCCTGCCATCCACTGAGAAGCGGCTCCTGATCCAGGTAGGTCTCAAACAGGGCTTCGGTCTCAGCCTTGGTAAAATTAGGCCTCCTCCTCCTCCCACCACTGTGTTCCTCCTCTCCCACAACTGGCTCGGTAATTATCTAGCCTGTAAGAATGGCAGTTGTTACCTGTGACTGTGCAGTCCCATGCATGTCCCTAAATCCACAGTCCACACTCCCAAACAGCATGCAACTCACCAATAGACTGCAGTAACTGACTATGGCCACTGCAGTGCAATGTCGCACTTTTATAGTGCAACACATGCAAATGAGGCGAAGCGCAACTTTAAGTGGATGCAAATTGCAGTGATGTGCCATTGCATGGCTGATTAGCTGTTTTGCATATGAAGACTGGTTATCACGCTGTTGCACTTTGCGCAGTTGTGTTGAACGTGCTGAGCCAATGGCGCAGTTCTGTGACATGCATAGTACACACCTCACTGCGCATGCCCGGGTTGCTGACGCAGGTGTCTGCCACGCTGCTGACATGCTGTGCATGGAAAGCAATGCAGGGCATGGCCACCATTGTGCCAGTGGCGCTACGGCGATGTTCACCTACATGGCATTGTGGCACTGGGCCATCATAGGCGCACTGGGGCAACAGCGCGGTAGGCTGCTACTGGCGGTAGCACACAGGCAGCCAATCACGCTACATGCATTGGGTTCCAATGGCACTGTGTGTGTCCATGAGCCAGAGACCCTTGACCCTGTGCCCGACCTTTGCCCCTAGGCACCATGCATCAGGCATGGGTGGACCACTATCACTCTGTTCGGTGACAGCGCGATATGGAATGGCAGCACTGTACCGTGCAGCATCTGCATGTGGGGAGCCATGCTGCAGAGTGCCATATTTGCAGACTGAGCAGAGAGAATGGCATGCAGGAGGGCTGCTCAGTGGACACAGTTGGAACTGGCCAACCTAGTGGCCATAGTGGAGCCACACCATGGACCACTGTTCTGGGAGGCACCCCTGGACAGGTCCAGGAGCCAGGTGTGGGAGGAGGTGGCCACTGCACTGGAGGAGGCCACTGGATGGGGGAGGAGTGCTGAGCAATGCTGCCATAGGTATGGGGACCTGTGGTGGAGGGAGCCGGAACTGCTAGCCCACCAGCTGGGACATGCCAGGAGGGGCACGGTGCCATGGCCGGGTAGGTGTTACATCAACACACTTTTATCTTCCATATGGATATCATGATTGTATGTGTCCAGCACATGGGGAAAGGACCATCCGGGGTTGGCTGTGGTAGTGTTATCAGGGTGTGGGGTGGGTGGGTCTGGCTGGGTGGGAGGGCACACACCTGGGTGCAGGGGGGCTTTGCTATGGGATTGTACTGATGTTGCTGTCTCCATGCTTGCACCACAGGCCTGGAGGAATGGTGCCTGGCCCGTGAGCTGTGGTACAATGAGGAGGAGAGGGAGGTCAGGTGGGGCGAGGGTCCACAGCGCCCAAGGGACCAGCCCAATGATGGTGAGTGCCATACCTCCATGATTACTATTGCATGCTGTGTAACATGGTGGGCAGTGGGGCATGGCCACCATCCATTGACACCACTGCCATGCACACAACTTGTTACAGTCAGCACTGTCCAGTGGCAATGCATGTCTGGGAGTGCGTGGATTGTGGTCCATGTGTGCACTGGGTACATGGCTGTGCCACTGCCTTTGCACCACATAGCCATGTCACTAAATGGCCACGGTGGTGCTGTGCATGACTTAGCCAGTGGGTGTGTGCAGAGTTCTGCATGACTGTATGCACCTGGGTGGGCAGGCTATGTGGACATGATCAATGTGGGTGGTCACACACCATCACAGAGGTATGTCCGACAGCCGTATGCCATGCACAGTGGGTGGGCTGTATGGGGCTGTGCATTCACACCTATTGACTGTGCTCCTTTGTCCTAGGTACACGCCAGCTCCATGACATCCGGGAGGCACTGCAGGAGATCCTGCAGGTGGCGAGGGTGTCACTAGATATCCTTCACCGGGTAGATAAGACCAGGGTCCTGAGGAGGCACAGGCAGTGAAGGAGCCAGAGTGGGGAGCGGCATTCCCATTAAAAGTCCCTCTGCCCTGATATCCCCTACCCCCCTGGACCCACCCTCACACCCCTCCTTTCCTGTCCTATTTTTCCACCTCTGCTCCTTACCCACCCCCACCTTGTTTGTGGCCCTCCCCCACCTTGTATATATTGTTGCAAATAGTTACATTTTATATGTTGTTTTAATACAGTTATTTTGATATGAATACTGTGGTGGTCTCTGATTTGCAGTGGGCTATAGGTGCTCAGCTGCAGTGGTGTGCATGGCATCAGGGGTGGTGCAGTCATGGGTATGTGTGTGTGTCCATGTGGAGGTGACTATGGTGTGGGGGTAGCTATCAGTCAGTGTCTGTGGTGTGTGTGTTGTGCCCTGTGCACTGGATGACTGTGTACAGTGGTCCATGGTGCATGCTCTGTGTCCATGGTGCCCCTATCAGCCCATCCATGGCCTGTGCAGCTGACACCCATGCATGTCTGCGACCTGCACGGTCTACTGGCATGTCAGTGGTGGCAGTCCATGCAGGGCAGCCACTGTACCAGTCACACTGCTGCATTGCCTCCTGTCACTGGTGTGGTGCATGTCTGCCTTGGGTGACACTGTGGCCTCCACAGTTGTTGACCCACCTCCATGCTGTGGCTTTGTGTGTGTTGCAGGGGATGTGCACCACTGTCTGTGACTTGTGCTCCGGGAAAATGCTGGTGGCGTACAGGTCCACAGTGCCTGCGCAGGGTGGCTGGCACTCCAGTGCCATGGAGAACTGTGGGTTGTGCGTACATAGTTTACATGGGCCCATGCTGAGGGCTTGGTTGGCCCGCCACTGCGTCCCTGTGTTGTTGTGCCCTTGGGTATGGGTGGGTGTCTGTCCATGCACTGTGTGGCATCCAGTGTGGTGCATGCTTCCACACACCACTGTGGGTGTCTGCGCTGGCTGTTGTGGCCAGTGCTGGGTCAGGGTGTGTCATTGAGAGACTGTGCAGGGTGCTGTCCCACTGGTGGTGGGGTCCGGGGCATGACCTGTCCCGTGTGGGGTACCTCATGTGCTGACGCATGGTTGGTCTCTCAGCAGTACCTCGGGGGGGCTGTGCATGGTGGCACTGTGTATGCCATTGTTGCATCACTGTGTGCTGCTACCCACTGATGGGTGCTCGTGGTGGGGCTGCCTTGCATGGTTTTGTGGTGCAGAGAGTTGCAGTGTCACAGTGGGGGTGGTGGCATGCATGGGGTTTCCTGCAGTGGTGGATGCTGCTCCTGGGCAGAGTGTCTAGGGGTCATGGTGCAGGGTGTGCTCTGCATTGGGGGGATGGTGTGGCATGGGGTGGTCAGCCTTCCTTGTGTGCCAGTCACAGCTTGCTGGGGGGGGGTGTGATGGGGCAACATGGCCCAGCTGTGGGTCAGTTGCTGGTCTCCATGGGCTGGTGGTTATTCCAGCCCTCCCTCAGTTGTGCAGTGCATGGGGTGTGGGGGGATGATGTCTGTTCTGCTGTGTGTTCCTGTGCCCATCTGTGGCATGGGTGGTGGGATCCTACCTCCCTGGTTGTGCAGTTACATTGCCCTGCTGCTGGAGGGCATCCCTGGTTGTGCTATGGTGCCCCTGTACTGCTCAGCTGCACATCCCTTGCTGTGCTATGGCGCATCTGATCTGCTCAGCTTCCTCTCTCTAGTTGTGCTAAGGTGCAGGTGGTGTGATATTTGGTCGTCGGCTGTTGGCACAGTTTGGCCAGCTGACTTTTTGAATATTGCACCTCTTGCGTATGGGCCCAATGGACTTGCGCTTGCGCCTGCTATTGCACACTTTTTGGGTGCAGTTTGAATATCTGTGCCCATATTTTTTCTCTTGGGATAATGAGATTTGCTGGCTTTCATCCCGAATCAAACAGCCTTCCCTAAACATTCAAACTCAGCATGAGTTACTGCACATTTACTAAATTAGTAATCAAAGACACTGACAAACTTCCTTGATTTTACTGTCACAGTCATAATTCATAATGAATACATATTTCATTTGAGCTAACTGGGCAAAAAAGAATCAATTTCTAGTCTTCTAATAAATTATACATTAAACAAGTATATACTAAAAATAAAACTGTCATTTTCAAATTAACTATGACAGACCTTCGAAAAAGAGTCCTTGCTTTTTACTAAAAGTGAAAGAGCAGTTTACTATTACCATATCTGTAAGGCATACTTTTTTAAATTTAGGCAGGGTAAAAGGAAAACTACCATAGGTTAATCATCCTGAAAGATTTTCTCTACATTACTATACATTTTGTTTCCTTTTTCAATGATTTTTTTCAGCTTGACAGAACAGTTATCTGATACAGTAGTTAATACCTATCATTCACAACATTTTTGTGCATTACTTTTCTTTACAAAAATCCTTATTTGGTTCAGCTACAGGTTTAAGTCTGATTGTACAATTCTGATGTCTTTAAAAACAAGAGTTAGATTAATGAAATTCAAGAGATTTTGTAATTGCAAATTGTCATCTGCTTTTCATCCTCCACCTTTTCATCTAAAGATTTGTTGTTGTTGTGCAAACTGAAAACGGTGCCTGCAAGTAGTTGAGGGTATATAAAGATATGTTCATGATGTCATCCCACATCAGCTTTTATTACTCAGAGGACACCAAATGAAATTAATAAAATGCAATATTGTAAACCATAGTACATAACCAGCATCGGTCATTGTATTTGCTAAATTTATGTACATATTCTATGCATCAGGTTGAAGACTGGGGAAGAATCCACAAAAATCTTTTATTGATGACTTGCCAAGGAAAATGCTCATGGGGTTCTATGCACAAAACCTACACACAGCTAGGCACAATGCAAAGGCTAGAATTGTGTCTACAGTCCAATTGCCATGCATGGGAGGTGTGAGAACTTTGTGAAGTGCACAATGTTATGAACTGCAGGTTCAGCTTGCCTCCCTAATTGTAACTGGCACACAAAACTCCATACATGACCAGGATGGGGGTATGTCAATGGGGAGTGGCCACACAATACAGTATGCTCAAAGCCATCTATATGTAGTGCAGAGCAGCAGAGGGGTTCACAAACTACAGCTACATGACACCATCCATATATTCCTCCACACCTTCTACAGCTGACCCTCCCAGTGACTGACTGGCTTTAACCAGATGGCACATGCTAATGCCCAGCCATCTACAATAACTACAGAGTAATGAGTAAGAGCAAGGCTGTAACAACAGCCTATTCTCTAACATGAAGGGTATATGGCATTGACTGACCCTGGCTTCTGCATTCCAGGATCCCCTATTTAGTCCTGCAGGGGATCTACTAGTTAGCTGATCTGGGTATCTGACTGGGTGCTCAGTCCCCAGCCATCCCACACCTCCATGTCTGTTCCTGCCCAGGTTGTCAGCCTCCTTACGAGTGTGCAGATGAGACAGGGCCTAGTGCATGCCAATGGGTTATCTATTCATGTGAGGTGGCATCTTGGCATGGACCACTGTATGCTGGCAATGCACAGATTACATGTTAGTAGTGCATAGGACCCAATATGCAGGAAAAATTATCAAGATAATTGCTGTTAAAGAAGCAAATCAAATGACTGGAGCTAAAAGCATGAATTTGGAGATGCAGTGTTCTCTTCATATTGCTATAGGTCTGACTGGTAGGCTCCACAGGGAACAACAGTCCCAACATAAATCACATATAGTTGTATAGGATTGTCACTGTTCCCTGTCCCAGCACATAAAGAGATCCAAAACATTGAAGGGCATGACTGCAACAAACCTGGCAGAAAAGGAATACTATAGCAATGATTGCTGGTCTTAGTGGCTTTCAAATGTATGCCCACTCAGTCAAGTTCTTTGAGTGACTTCCCAAACTTAGAAAATGTAGTCTGCTTAGAAAGTATGTTGGGTACATAAGATAAATGGTGGGCAAAATGTAAAAAAATCAGTGTCATGTACTTTTCACAAAAGTCTACAAATTTATTTCAGCACAGTTCAGAAAATTTGAACAGTGCATTTAAATTGCAAAATTTTTGTCAAAAATATGAACATACGATAGTGGGAGGAACGGGGGATCACATGATGCAGCAAGCCTGAGAAGACGCTTTCCTAGTCTCTCCTTCCCACCGCCGTTATTTTTATACATTTTCCTGAGCTAATTAACACCGAGAGCCTTACTAAAGTTATTAAGTGGTGTGGGAAGTGCTCTGGAGCTGAATTGGAGTGCTTGGCAAAGAATGAAGACTGACATGAAAAAGCCTCAGCCCAAACACACACCCCCGGCCACCCCAGAGAAGGCCCCTAAAAAGCCTCGAGCTGGTACCACAGGGACTGCACAGGCAATGCACACCCTAATCCGGAGCAAGAGCCCTTAACACTCATTAGATTCTTGGCTGAGTTTTGTCCGTTTAAGGAGGAGCTGAGAAAACTCGCTACTGAATTTAAAACTCTTTCCCAGGCTATTGAGGACATAGCGCTGAGAACATCCGACATAGAGGCTTGACTTATTTCTTTGGAGAGGAGAATGGATAAGCGGGATCTTGAAGTGGTCCTACTAAGGCAAAAAATCAGCAAGATGGAGCAGAAGCTAGAGGATCTCGAGGGTCGTAGCCGCAGGAATAACACGATTATTATTGGGCTCCCCGAGATGGAAGAAGGACAGGATGCTGTTTTATTTGTTCAGAAATTTATTGAGAAGATTAAAGGCTCTCTCCCTGTGGCCCCCACTACATCATAGAGTGGGCCCATAGAGCTTTGAGATCTAAGCCTCTGATGGGGGCTCCTCCTCGACCGCTAATTTTTCGTTTTCTTAATTTTTTGGAGAAGCAGCATTTTTTCACCAAATTGAAGACCATTCAAGAGTTGCATTGGGAAGAGCGAGAATTAGAGTCATGCAGGACTTACCACTCTCAGTTAGAGAGCGCAGAGCTGCCTTCCATCTGGTGGTTAAGAAGCTACTTGCAGCTGGTCTTAAATTCAGAATGTTGTACCCTTCCAAGCTGCAGGTGCAGATATCAGGACAGTGGCATTCCTATGAGGAATCAGATTCAGCAGCTGAAGGACTAAAGAAAGCTATGCCTGATCTCTTTAAGGACACTTAAAAATACTATTGGTATTAGTGGTGGGGATCATTCGGGAAGTTTGAGGCATAATGGAATGCATGGACCTGTTTCGGATGTTGCATTCTAGCCCAGAATTGACCTCTTGTGATTGCCACTCTATCTTGAGTTAAATGTGAAAAGTAGCTGTACCTTTATAGTCTTGGTTATTAAAGTAAACTTCAACCTCGTTAAGGAGCAGGCATGGGGTATAGATGGGATATTTTTGGCTAGAGGTATAGGAGGGCAGTCCCCTGTATCACCCAGGGGCTCCAACTTGGGGGATGAGTAGGTCCTTATGGGTCAGTGGGGCACCTCTGTGTTGAGTCTCCCATTATTGACGCCTGGTGGGTTGAAACGAAGCCCCAGGGTAGGACTGTGTCATGTCTTGTTTTTGATTTGTGTTCTGAGCTTTGTCCCTCCCTCCCTCCTTTCTCTCTCAGATGGTTTGGGAATGGGAGCTCTTTTTCAGATGATGAAACGTGTGAGGAGAGATCAGGAGGCCAGCTTGTGGCTGGTGTTGATGGTTCGGGAGAGCTTTAGCGGTAATCAGCGGGGAAGGTGCTTTCCCCGGATTTCCCAGTTTCTCACTGCTTCATATGGGGCCACAGGGTTTACATATGGGAGGATGGAATGGGTTTGGTTGCATTTGGCAGCCACAAGAGGGGAGTGTTGCCTTAGTTTTAGTTGCACTTTTTATTAGATCGCTGGATGCCCTCTAATATATGAGGTTTTAGCAGTGCAGAGTTGGTAGCAACCAGGATATATGCAGACGTTGTTTGCACAGCTGTTATTTCAGGGTGGAGCCTGCTCTCCCTGGCATATCCTCCCTTTGGGCGGTCAAGTGCAGTGTGTTCCCACATGATATCGGCAATGCTGTTTTGCTGGCAGGAGCTCCTCAATCTTAAGTGCTCCCTGAACCAATAAAAACTTATTCTCCTTTTTCTTTTATTTTTATTCTCTTGCCATTTAATATAGGGAGGGGATTTAAGGTTGTATTAGTCTGTTACCATAATGTAGACTCAATGGGAGGTAATGGATGGGAGGTATCTTGTAATGGGGTATTTAGTAATAGGAGGGCTCTCCATTGTTGGAATGTATACAATTAAGGGTAGGATTTTTGATGTTCATTCAGGATTAACCTAGTGGTTTTAAAAGGGTTCTCATAGTTAATATAGGCATTTGCATGTTATATATTTGTAGGGAACTTGCCTCGTTCCTCTGTTCCTTCATATATAGGTTTCATGGTGAGGCATCAGAAGGGGGTGGGCAGGAGGGAGAAGGTGGTTTTGGAGGAGTGCTGCTAGCATTGCATAGGAATAACGGGGGAAGGGAAGGTCGGGGGACTTAAGGGTATTGCATATTGGAGTTGTTTGTTTGTTGGGAAGTTTAAGGGATGTTCTTAGTGGGAGGAGGTGGGGGATTGGGGATGGTGGGGATGGTTTGGGGGGACACAGTCTGCTGTAAGCTGGTTGATGTTCAGTTTTACTGTAGTTTGTGATTTTAAGTGCTGTCTCCATTTATTGAAATTGTATAATGGCTAAGGAGCTTTGTTTTTCAACATGGAATGTTAAGGGGGTCCGTAAAAAAAAAAAGACAATACAAGACATTGAAGCACTTAGATATTTTATGTGCTAATATTGTTTTTATCCAAGAATCTCACTTACTTGACTCGGAAGCCATTCAGATGAGACGGATGCAGATTGGACAGGTCTTTTCAGCCCAAGGAAACTCTAGTAGTTGAGGGGTTTTAATTCTTGTTAACAGGGGTATTCCTTTCCAGGTCACCCAAGAAATTAAAGACCCATATAGCAGATTTATTCTGGTTAAGGGCACTATGTACTCCATAGATTTTGTATTAGGAAGCATTTATGGCCCTAATAAAGATGACCCTCTCATCTTTATGAGACTTCTCAACAATATTCTTTCCTTGTTACCTGCCACAATAATTTTAGGGGGGATTGGAATCATAGTGACAGACCCAGGTAAAGATCGTACTAGCTCACCTTTGGGACCCCTTTCCCTGGCACAACGTCCGGTACATGAGTTAATGGATAGGTTGGGACTTTGTGATATATGGAGGGTTTTACATCCCGAGAATAGGGAATACATTTTCGTATCCCCTATTCACAGGTCCTCATCCTGTATTGATTACCTGTAACTGTCTCAGGCTTTGCTACCTGGTGTAACATGTTCTGCTATTCAGCCAGGTCCGCCCTCTGATCACTCAGTGGTGCTTTGCAAGCTAGCCCTCACCTCCTTGCCTAAGCGCCAAACTAGGTGGAAACTGAATGGCCAACTGCTCAAGGACTCCAAGAGTAGAGACTGAATTAGGGAGCATATTACACAATTTTTTGACTTGAACTCTATACAGGACATTAGGCCAGATGTATTATGGTGTGCCTTTAAAGCATACCTTCGGGGCATCCTAATTGGGATGGTCTCGGCAAGGAAAAGGGGGTTGGAGGTGAAGCAGAATGCGGTGTTAGCCCAGATTAGAACATTAGAGGTTGATTTACAATCAAACCCATCTGATGAGATTAAACAAGATCTTGCAAAGTTGCCGGACTCCTATATAAGTATGTTTAATGAAAAAGCAGAATTCGCTATCTTATGTACAAGAGCCTCTTAAATAGACCATGGGAAAAAGCGGGTAAGCTACTGGCCCAGAGAATTAAACAATTGGAGTCCACCTGGTTTATCCCTCCTATTCATTCTAGAACAGATCTGAGATCTGAGATCCTGTCCCCAGGAGATTGTCTCAGAGTTTGTCAGTTATTACAAACACTTATCTGGACAAATGCCTAATACCCCTTTGGCCCCTACTCTCTCCGCCTATCTAGCGGAAGCCCAGTTAGCTTGTCTGTTGGAGTCTCAGTGCAGGGCACTTGTAGCCCCTATCACTGAGTTGGAAGTCTTGGAGGTAATAAAGGGTCTGCCCTTAGACAAATCACCTGGAATGGATGGTTTTTTCAGCAAACTTCTATAAATGTTTTAAGGAACAAATTACCACCCATCTTCTTTCCCTTTTTCATCATATCCTATCGAGTGTGCAAGTAGACTCTTCTCTATTTGAGGCCCTTATCATGCTCCTTCCAAAGTTGGGTAAAGACTTAGAACATGTTGAGAGTTACTGACCCATATCATTACTGAACCAAGATATAAAAATTTTAACAAAAATATTGGCAGATAGGCTTAGTTTGGTTCTTCCCGACTTAATTGGTTCACATCAGGTGGGTTTCATGAAAGGAAGATTATCCAAAGACCACCTCCACACTCTCTTGCTTGTCTTCTCAGTGTCCAGGGATACTTCCTTTCCAGTGGTACTGGTCTCCCTGGAGGCCGAGAAGGCTTTTGACAGAGTTAATTGGAGTTTTTGACTTCAAACGCTAAATTCCTTTGGTTTTCCCCATCAATTTCAATCTTGGGTAAAGGCTCTCTACCAGAATCTGACTGCTAGAATTTCTGGGAATGGCGTAATCTCCCGGACCTTTACCCTACATTCCGGAACTAGGCAGAGTTGTCCTCTCTCTCTCCCCTACTTTTCAATCTCTTCCTGGAACGTAAGCTAATTTTATGTCTGAAGGTTCAGGGGCTTACCACACTCAGCACTGAACTTAAAGTCACTGCTTATGCAGATGACTTGCTCTTGCACCTCTCTTACCCAGAATCATCTATTCTTGCCATGTTGGGCATTATCGAGCAATTCAGTAAATTATCGAATTATAAGCTAAATGTGGGGAAGTCGATCATATTTTCTTTAAACCATAATGTTTTTAGAATGATATTACAGCCCCCGGCCTATCCTGGTCCAGAGACTCCTTGCGGTATCTGGGCATTGTATTAACTAGAGACCCACAGCTTACCATTAAGTATAACATGGAGACATTACTATCCATGGTGGCCCTCGATTTGGCCAGATGGTTGGCCCTACCTATTTCTTTCTGGGGAAGAGTTAACCTGGTTAAGATGAATGTTCTTCCTCATTTTTTATACCCTCTCCAACTACTCAATATTTTCTTACTGGGCGGCTGGTTTAAAAAAGCCCAGAGTCTGATAGGTGAATTCATCTGGTCCAAAAAGAAACCAAGATTAGCTTTTTTTAAGCTTGTGGCACCCAAGTCCAAAGGCGGTCTATGGCTTCCCTACCTATGCATGTATTACTGGGCCTGCAGTGCGGCTAAATACCTCAGGTGGATGGATTCTAATCCCTCTGCCTATCTTCCCGCATGGCTCAAAATAGAACTGGAAATGATCCGTTCTGCCAATATATCCCCTCCTGCATTATTATTCCTCAATATTGCCTCTCTGCCAAAGGAGTTAAAAGGTACCACAATTGAAACTTTTATGAGGATTCACTCGCAGGTGTGTGGATTCTTAAAATATAAAAATTGGCTGGATGTGGAACAATCGATCTGGAACTCTCCTGCTTTTAAAATAGATAACAAAATGTTATTCCCTAGGTGGTTACCTAGATTGGGGGAAGGGATTGTGTCTTCACTTCTTAAGGAGGATGGTACTTGGTTATCAGCTGAAGACATTGTCGTGAAATTCAGGCTTAAGGAAAGTGATTACTTTAAGGTACTTCAGCTTAGATACCTCCTTATTAAAAAGTTTGGAGATGGTACCCCTTTATCTTATAAATTTGTTTTCCAGTCTGAATTGGGCCCACTAGCTAACTCCCCCCAGAGTATCTCCAAACAGTATAATATTTTGTACGACTGGCATTTTTCTGAGCAGTTTGGACCCACAGAGTTTTGGTCCGACCTTTTCCCACACTGGGACAGAGATTGGACGGCTATATGGAATAACTGCCATTGTTTTGTAACACAAGATAGGTTACGGTTAATGCAGTTTTACATCCTCCACAACCTTTATCATTATCTGCAGAAACTGGCCAAATGGGGAGTAATATCTTCTAACATATGCACGAGGTGTGCTCAAGTGGAAGGCTTCCTGTTTCACATTTTCTGGGAATGTCCTAAGATACTTCCCCTCTGCAAGACTATTAAGGACAAGGCTGACCCACTGCTAGGGCTGATGGATTTGTTCACTCCAGAGGTTTGTCTTCTCGGGGATTACTCACAGATTTCAGTTAACGAGCGTAGGTTCCATATTGCCTTGATCTCTATGTCAGTTAAAAAATTGGTGCTTAAATATTGGAAGAGTACTGAGGTTATCTCTTATTCTGAATGGCTTAGCGAGTTATTATTTAACCTTCGAGTGGAGAAGACTGTTTCGAGTATTAATAATAACAAATCCAAATGTGAAAGGATTTGGGCCCCGTTACATACGTTATATACCATCTAGTACTCTCTTTTCAGATTACTAAGTAGTATGGACTGTCATGCCTCGGGACTGTGTGGGTGGGTGGGTGGTGTTTTGTTGGGGGTGGTGGGGGAAGGGACGGGGTCATGTAACTTGCTTTGTCATATGTGTCTAAATGTGTTGGATATCATGACCCTGTCTATTATATTTGTTGAACTTTTAATAAACTTTAAATAAAAAAAAATTAACATACAATTTTGCCAGAAGAAACAGACCACTAGGTATATCAAGTCTGCTAAACTGTGCAGCTAGCACCCCCTAGACTGCAGCTGCCCCAAAATGTGTCTTTTTTAAAAATGACATTCTTATAAATGTACAATATTGGGAACATGGTGCTATAAAGAAGCATTGGCATATAGGGTCATAGGATCATAGGATGATATGATTCTGATAGCCCTAGGCCTGCATCCCCTTTCTTCTTTCCCCACATATATATATATCTCATTTTACCTCCTCTCTACATTAACTTCTTTTTTTTTTCTCTTTTAGATATTTCCTGAAGAAGCCCTAAGGGCGAAACGTAGATTTTTAACTCTATTTTCTATTTTCAGCATGCATTTAATATAACCATTTTGTTTTGCTTTTAGACTACCTGCTGACGCAGTGCCTTGTTTTTGTTTTTTTGCAATTTAGAGGCCTGTATGACTTGCCAGGAACTAAATAGAATAGGAGGTAGTTTTAGCACCCATACGTTTGTCAAGTAGTATTTTAAAGGTAATTAGAGAGTTGCTTTGGATGACTTCTACTAGTAAACTGTTCCAGAGGTTTACCACCCTCTGGTTGAACCATGCACCTCTTTTATTTGTTTTAATTAGGTCTGTTTTTTAACAGGAGATTGTGTGGTCTAGTTTATCTCTGTCAACTTCCTCTCTAGCCAAGAAATTCCAAGAGGTCCTTGTTATGAAAGGCTTTGTAAACTAGACACATGTCACCCCTAAGTCTTCTATACTCCAGAGAGTACACGTTCAAATCCCTCAATCTCTCATTATATGGCTTATTAGACAGTGCCCCAATTAATTGTGTAGTCTTCCTCTGTACTCTTTCAATTAATTTAATGATAACTGCACACGATACTCAAGATGGAGCCAAACCCCAGATAGAAGACCTGTCCTATCTGGTGTTCCTCAAGGGTCCATCTTGGGCCCTCTTTTATTTAGCATTTTCCTCAACAACCTTCCTTACTCCTGTCATGGTCATATCCTTTTATATGCTGTTGATGCTGTCCTGTTTACCAGTGATCCAGACCCTAAGGTTCTTGAATCCTGTCTACAGAGTAATTTCGTAGTCATAGAAAGATGGTTCAATAAGCACAAGTTAGTTATGAATTACAACAAGACTAAAACTATGCTGTTTTCCAGCTCCCAAAATAGGCACAGAACTTACCCTCTTTCTATCACCAACGAAGATGGCTCTCCCCTGGAGCTAGTTCAGCTCTTTAAATATCTGGGAATTACTATTAACAGTACGATGACCTATGCCTATCACTTTGAAAACATTGCTAAGGCAATAACCTCTTAACATCCTCATTGGGCTACTTTATAGGCATAAGCAATGGTTGACCCCAGAGGCTCTTAACTTGGCCATTCAAAGCTCTCTTATCTCGCTTATTGATTACGGCTTACCAATCTATGAATCTGCTACTGAAACAACTCTTCGCCACATCACAGTTGCACTCAACAAAGCATGCTGACTCCTTACCGGATCAGCCCATCTGTCCCATACCTGTGACATGTACGCTTAGGCTAACTGGCTCCAATTCAAAGAGAAACTCATGTACCAAACATATTTACTGTCCAAAAAAGTAAGCTTAGGCAAAATGCCCCCAGGAGTGCAAAAGCTTATTACCCCCACTATCAACTGTCATTGCACCAGAAGCTCTACTAGCCAGATTTTTAATATACCCTGCTTTTGCACTCCTCTGGGACAAAGGTCCTTTGTCTACCATGCCCCACTATGGATGAACTTGCTGCACCATGACATCACTTCAGCATCCACCTTGGACTCCTTCAAGGTTAAACTTAAGCAACAGCTAGTTGCTGATGCCAGTTATGACTGCTTCCAATAATCTTCCTTCTTGTGGCCAGCACTTATTCTAACCTTATGCTATCCTGACCTTATGCATAACTGTTCTCAGTATGTAAATAACTGTTCTTCATTGCTAATCATTCTCCTTTCACATTTTCTCTTGATCCCTTCTACTCTTTCCACTCACCCCTCTATGACTTTCCTCTATCCCCCTCCTCTGTGTTATATCTCCTGAGCTCCCTTGCACACTTTAAAGTGCTTTATCCCATACCTCCTCACCTCTGATGAGGCTCCTTGGCTGATGCCATCCCTTACCTTGTTGATTATTAGATATTAGGCTGAGTCTGTTCTCATTTTCCTGTAAAGGGTAATTTCATAAGACCCCACCCCCTCTAATATGACCCTGTGAATTCCAGGTTTTAATCAGATATGCACCTTGGCATACATTGTACAATGCCACATGTATTGGAACTTCTGTAGTTATATACTGTTGTAATGTTTTGTATAATTGCTTGTTTTGTTTGTTCTCCATCTCATATTTTTCCTATACGTATTGTCCATCTGACATGGAACCTATGCAATGAGCGTGTTCTCAAAGGTGTTATCCTAAATTTCAATAAATAAATAAATAATAAAAAACAAGGCTTTGTACAGCAGTACAACCACCTCCCTGTCCCTACTCCTTATGTTATGCCAAATACAGTCCAAAATCCTATTACTCCTGCCCACTGCATCTCTACTCTGCCTGCCAAACAATCATTAATTGCTGATAATGACTCCATGCCTTTGTCACCACCCACCTTTACTATTGCAATGCCCTCTACCTAGGGCTTCCTGGTGTATATATCCGCAGCTTGCAGCTAGTGCTGAATGCTGCAGCCAGGCTATTGACTGGTACATTTAGGACCAGCCATATTATACCTGTGCTGTGTGGACTGCACTGGCTGCCTGTCCAGTGGTGGATTACCTTTAAGGTCGGTCTTCTGACCTTCAAAGCCCTACATGAACTAGAACCCAGCTACCTGCAAGATCTCTTGACTGCCTACTGCCACCTCTTCCCTCTCCAATCTACTGAAGAAGGATAGCTAGAGATTCCCAGGGTACACTTGAAGACATCTGGTGCTTGTGCATTTTTCTTTGTGGCCCCCACCCTGTGGACTTATCTACCTCATCAGTTGAGAGAATGCCTGACCGTCGAGAGATTCAAGCAGGGATTTAAGACTTATTTTTTTCAGATGGCCTTCCCAGATGATTTTAATTAATTTTATATATTTGTAATTTTATTTTAATCTATATGTCTCACTGTAATTAATTTGTAAAGCACCTTGGTTTAAGAAAGGTACTATATAAATAAAGTTTCCTTTGCTTTGATGTGCTATGCTAGAACTTTCTCCATATTTGTGTCATTTAAACTTTTACACTTGAGAGTGTATGCTGCCATCTTACTTGTTACATCCAGATACATTACCTTACATTTATTGAGGTTAAAAGATAGCTTGTGCCTCTTTGCCCAGTTTTCTGAATTTTGAATTTCACATTGGAATTGCTCTATTGCTCTGGTGCTGTCAACAATAGCTCCTGTTTTTGCATCATCTGCAGATTTGTATATTCAAGTATTAACTGATGTTTGCGTGGATGAAATATAAATGTTAAATAGTGTAGGCCACAAAACTGATCCCTTTGGGACCCCACTTGTGACCACTCCCCACTTGGAGAAGTAACCTGTCACACTAACTCTTTGTATCCTATTATTCAGCCATGTGTCCACCTACTGAAGCTAACTATATTGGCATCAAATCTCAGCTCTTTTAGTTTCTCAATTAGATTCAAATGGGGTACCAAATCAAAAACTTTGGAAAAATCTAAAAACAGTACATCTACTAGACGTTCAACATCTAGTGATTTGCTGATTGGTTCAAAGAAATGGAATAGGTTGGTTAAATGTGATATTTCAGTAATAGTAGTAAGTCATTTTTATTGATAGGAATAATGGATACATTCAATTGAGCAAAGCTAATTTTCAATGACGTTCCAGGCCAAGTACAAAAAGATATAGTTACACATAGACACGTCTCATACTAACACACACTATAAGACAATTACATTATAACAATAAACAAAGCAGCAATAGAATCAACATATCAAATTCAATAATAAAGTGCATTTCAAGTATTGCAAGTTACAATATTATTGGACCAGGTTGAGCACCATTTTATTAGTTCTAAATTATTGATTTTAGATCAATGACATCTCAAATTTAAGGGGGATTTATTCCATAAATTAGCTCCCCTAAAAGAAACTGATAATCTCCCTATATTTACATTACAGTTATTCAGGACAAATTGAGCTCCCAATGAAGTCCGCAGACCCTCCCTTACTAACCTAAGTTCAAAAAGATCAAAGATGTAATAAGGGACCTCATTATTTCATACCTTAATTCTAAACTGGAGTAAATGTACATTTCTTCTTAAAGGGGGTTTAAGCCAATTCAGCTGTCTAAATAATATGCACTGATAAGTTTTATAGGGTACTTCCAAGATAAAATGGGCCATTCTATTAAACATTAGATCATCTTTGTTTAAAAGTGATCCAATGGCTCCTCAATATAACAAGTCTCCATAATCAAGGGCTGGCAGTAATAAGGAATTAAATACATTCAGTTGTACATCTCTGGATGTATACCTTTTATACCTACAGTATACAAGGCACCTAACTTTCTATGCATGCCTCCTATAAGAGAATCTATTTGAAAATCCCAGCTCAAGTGATAGTCTAGCCAAATACCGAGATATTTGTATAAATCAACTTGCTTAATGACAGTGCCATCAAAAGTATTAATCTCTAGGTTTAAACATATGTTGAGAAGTGTCTACCAATCCTTCCTTGGTCATATGATTTTCGATTTCTTTTTTTATAAATTCTTCTATTATTTTACTTACAATCAAAGTGAAGCTTATAGGTCAATAATTTCTAATATATTCTCCTGGTCCCTTCTTATGGATGGGGATAACATTTGCCTCCTTCCATTTTGGTATTACTCTCCCTTCCAGAATACAGCATAAGAAAATGTCTGCTAGTGGGCTTGCTGGTTCATCAGTGAGTTCCTTCAGTAGCCTAAGATGCAGCCCATCTGGGCCAGGTGATTTATTTGGGTCTAATTCTGAGAGATTATATTTGATGCCAATAGCATGAAAAGTTACATTTCTGTTCACAGCTACAATGTTGTTTGTGCTTTTTACTTCTTTATGTTGGCAAATACTCAAAAAGTGGTTGTTAAATAAATAGAGCCATGATTGAACTTTCCTGAATTATTTCATTACCCATATCATGGGACCAATTTTAGGTTTCCCTGCTTTAGTGCCATTAATGCAGCTGTAAAAAGGTACTTTTTTAATTATCTTTTGTATTAGTAGCAAGTCTATGTTCAAATTCCCTTTTAGATTTTTCTATATAAGATTTGCACTGTTTAGCCCTGGCCTTGTAAAACTTCAGTTTTGCTGATTAAGGTGTATTCTTATAATTAGTGTAGGCCTTTTTTTTTACATCTAATTAATTTTTTTATAGTGCCATTAAACCATATAGGAATTGTATCGCTATCACTGTACTTATCCTTTTCAGGTACAAACTTGCAGAGACAGTACTGTAAGTTGGCATTCCATTTATTCCATTTCTGTTCTAATGTTTCTTCCACAGAAATCCTTTCCCCAGTCTCATTTATTGATATACAGTTTTATGTCTTTGAAGTTAGCTTTGGTGTAACAGCTAATTGTGGTTTTCCCCTTAAGATGTTTATAACTACCCTTTATTCTAAATTGTACCATACTGTGGTCACTACTTCCCAATGGTTCACATATGGTACAGTCACATATGTCATCTTTAATGTTACTGAGGACTAAATCCAAGCTATTATCACCTCTGCTGCTCTATTTCACATGTTGGTCAAGACTGAGTGAGACTATGATTCAATAATTTTATTTCCAATATTGTATCTCCTGTATGGTTCCTCCAAGCTGGTTCAACAAAAAATCTGTCTACCAGCTTTAAAGTGATGGCACTATATCAACCTCAATTGCGGTCAGTATTGTGCCATCAGACAAAAAGAGATCACACACTAACTGCCCATATTTTATTTATAGTACAGGTAAGTAAGGGTGTTGCCAGCACATGTTTCTGATGGCCAACAGCAAAACACCCCCCCCATCTGCTTACATCTATGATGGTGGACCTTACAAAGGACCAATAACTTTTAAGAACTTCAAAATTCTCTATCTTGCTTCAGGAATGAAATAAAGCAAAAAGAAAAACAGATGTAATGATGTTACAGTTTGTAATAACTTCTAGCCAAATTATTTAATCTTTTGTTCGCTAGTACTGCTGCTTTAATAGGGAACTGAATGAGAAATAAAGACAATATAGGCCTTGTTTTGGGCAATGGTTCTTTCCAGTGTTTGTGAGGCAGAGTATAATTATAGGACCAAGTTATTTGCATACACGGAAAAACACCATAAATAACCTCTTGGCATCTGTATTTGCAGAAATAGTAACTGATGAGCATAAGTAGTTAGTAATAACTGTAATATAGGGGACCAAGGAGGAGACAGGAGGAGACCTGGGGTAAGGAGAAAGATCAAGCGATGAAGGTTTTTTTTCTTCAGAGACAGAATAACATCCAAGAGGTAATTTGGGATAGTGGAGATGGTGTGTTGAAAGGATGGAGTGTGTGTGTGCCTGTGTGTATGGGATGAGACTGAGAGAAGAAGAACAACAACTAGACTAGGATATATAGCCATGAATTGTAGAGATTTTAATGTGGAAGAATGATGCAATGTCCTCACACTTACTGTTGGAGAAGGTGAGAAATAAAGTGGACATTGGAGGAGGGGTGAAGGAGAAAGGTGACAGTCTGGAGGAGAGTCTGAGGATTTCCAACACCATAAGTGATGCAGGAAGAGCTGAAGTTAGATTTGGCACTATGGTGAACACTGTGCATGGTGGCAAGATGAGACTACCATACTTCACAGTAAATACAAAGATGGAAGGTTCTCTGTCACCTCTCAAGGCTGTGACAAAGACAGTTCAGGACCTTGAGTTGGTCAATAGGTCATGGAGATCTTTAAGGTGTATGAGGAGGCAGTATAGTCACCTTAGCAAGACAAATTGATAGTGGGGGTAGAAAACCTGGGCAGACTAGATGGACCACACGATCTCCTCCTGGGAAATTCTTCTGTTCTTATGAGACTATACTGGTCTTGATAAGGGTTAACTAGCTTTGGGCTATTGAAAGCACATTGCTATAGATGTCAACAAAGAGTGTGTGTGTGCATGTGTGTTAGGTGTTTGATAGAGTGGCAACTGGCAAGCAAAGCAGAGTTTCTGAGTAGATCACCTATGATGAGTGAAATCAAAAGTGATCAGGGAGTTGTCAGCAAAGGTGAGATCAAGGGTTGAGTGAGGGAGAGGGAATGGAAAGTTGCTCATCAAAAAGAGTGAGAGTTAGACCATTTCTAGGATTGGAAGTAAAACTGAAGGTGAGTGTATGAAAGGGGTCATCAACATGAATTTTAAAATTACCTGTGAAAATAATGCACAAAGAAGAATTGTTAATCAAGAAGAGATTGTCAGAGAACTGTGTGAGGGAGGCCAAATCAAAATTTAGAAGGGTAGTTTATGAGCTTGAGGATAGGAGGTGGGGAAGATTAAGGCTGAAATGCTCAAAGGGCTAAAAAGAAAGGTAAAAAAAGAGTAGAATTATGGTCAGATATGCTGATGAGAGTGATGCTACCACAATGCCCACAGGTGACTGACTGTTACAGATGACTTTTTTGGATACATATAGATTTCATGATTTGGGACTGAGCTGGTAAAATCAGCTGGTAATACCAGAAGTGTACACAAAACTCTTAGTAGACTCTACCACAGTTACATTACTTCTACCTTTTGCCAAACATAAGCAACCTAATTCAAAAACAATCCCTTCTCCAAACCCCAGAATATGACAGCAAAATCTATGGGACAGACCCAACACTTTCACCACACAAAATCACCTTAACATTCAAAAACAGCTGCTGGCTTGCACTGGCCTGTTGGAAAACCCACTCATTACTATTGTCCCTACAACAACCTGTGTCTCCAAACACCAGAAAGAAGGAAGAAGTTGAGATGTGAGACCATGGTGCAGAAATGTGTCCACGGAAAATATCCAAATTACCTCAACAGACTCCTACAAACACTCAACCTGTCATTTCTGTATGCTAAGATCCAAAACAATAGTCCCCTACAAGTACTGAGAAACCCTAAGACCACTGGAATAAATTACTGCACAGTAACTTCTCCAAACACCTGTAGTATCCTCCCCATCAATACCAAAGAAGCCCCAAACATCATTTCTTTTATGACTGCCATGTTCAGCCACATCAATACCCCAGGTACTATAGCTGCCATGCCCCTCTACTCTAGATGCTCCAGCCACCAAGTTTTCCCCTAACACCCTAAAAGTCATTCTAATGAAGAAATACCCTAGTGTAATCTCTGAAAATATGTTATTTATACAGTGCAGCCAGCCAGGATGCAATACAAAAACTTGCAGTAAATGACATATCACAAAATACTGCATGGTAAAAGGGCTTGATTGCCATTGAATTTCACTGTTTCCCACAGCATACAGTAGCATTTTGCAGTAATACTACAAGGTACTGTGTTGCATCCTGACTGGCGCTGCTGAACTTCTCTAATTATTATTAACCATACTATTTTGACTGGTCTTTTAGTCTTGTGACAGTTTGCTATGCATTGTTAGTAGTATCTGCTGCTGTAACTATCTCCTGTCATCTTCTTGAAAAGTAGGCATGTAGCCTGCATATAATTGTTCCTCTGCACAAGATTCTAAATGAATCAATCACTTAATCACTGGATGAATAAATAAACAGATATGAAGACCATGGGGTACACATTGGAGTCACTCAGATTTTTGATTTTGGAGCAGATACTCACTATTATCTGGCCTAGTCAGGAGAAATTCCCCGAGTAATAGCTGGAAACTCCCAGATAGTCCTGAACAGTTCAGCAAGATAATGACTAGGATACCTCATTATGTTATCCTCTCAGTGACTAAACATTTTAAAATTGCAATGACTGAGACTGAGCAGATATTTTAAAAAAAAACTATCCAGACATTTTGCCCTACTGCAGATTTACCCTAGATAAGGCTATCTCCTGAAAATCTCAGAGCATGAATGCTGTGCTTATTGCACTACCCGATCATCTCTATGGACTGTTGAAAGAAGTTGCAGCTGGGGGACGGGTCTTTATAGAGTGCTAGAAAGTCAGAGGAAAAGAGTCTCTGTATGTCAGAAAACACTGAGGTCTTGGTGAAAGATGAGATCTTGTATTAAGAGTGAGTGAGTATTAAGTGAACAAATGTGACAGTCATTTGATGGGTAAGAAAGAGAGATGGAGCATGCACAGACACAACAGTGAGAAGATAAAAGGGCATTGTGCAGGGAATAACCAAGTACATGGGTAAGGACCAAGAGGGTAGAGAGTCCTACAGCAAGTAGGAACAGGGACTATGTGGGACAAATGGATCATAAAAAAAGGAAAAGAAGGTAATGTGAGGAGAGAGGCAGGTGGGGGTAAGTTACTGAAGAGTGAGGGATAAAGACATGAAGGCAGAGGGGAAAGAAGATGGACAGGATTGCAAGTATAATAAATGAAGACTGTGGGGGGATTAGGGAAGAGACTGGAGGAGCAGACTGGTAGGATGGGGCAAGGGATGAGGACTGGAGAGTAATTAGGCATTGGAAGGACATGGTGGGAGGTTAAGGAATGGGGAAGGGATGGTGATCAGGTGACAAGGTAGCAGATACATGATGGTTACAGCTGTAGGGGAGGTCAGCAAGAAAAAGGCTGTGAAAGACAAGTGAAAGATTGTGAGTGAGGAAATAATGGGAGGGGGCTAGGAAGAGGAGAGTGTAGATAAGACTGTGAACATGAATCTTGACAGCTCTGGCCACAGGCAGGATACCGAGGAATTTTCAAAGGGAAACATGTATGGCTACCTCCATTAGCAGGCTCCTCACGAGTTACCTATGCATTGGTTAGTGATTGCACTTTAATTAATGGAAGACAATTTAGGCAGTGCATCTTATATAAAAGAAGCCAATTCAGACAGTTACATTTTAGAACAGAAACCCAGCTGATGGGTGGACCTTCATGATATTTGGTAGATGGACTTACTTCACATCAGAGCTCCGAAATGAACACCAAGAGACCTGCCCCCCAACTCCTACTGGTGACAAAACATAATAGTAGCTAATTCCAGCAGAAAGCAAACTATGACATTTGAAAGACTTAAATGATTTTAATTAAGTGACTATAAGTTTGTGAATAAAGAAGGATTGAGCTTCTAATTATGTGTTTGTTTATGACATGTAGGATAGCAAGTAATTTGCAATGGGAAACAATTTTGAGATCTAGTGAAGATGCTATTCCTGCAGGGTGGAGTGGAGCAGGTAAAGAGAAAAACAGTGGCATTCAAAGTCAGGACTAGGGAGGCAAAGTGATATAACAGAGAGTTGGTTTACAATGTGTATTAAGGAAAAAAATCAATAGCAGGAAAGGTGTTTGGGCAGAAGTTATATGAACACTAAGAAGAAAAGGAAAGAAGATGTACGACTGGCATATAGAGGTGATAAGAATTCCCTGAGTAGAATAAGCAAGCAATTAAAATGAAAATTACTGAAGAAAAATACATGAAGGTAGTAATGCAAATTAAGCAGACAATCGTGAATAACAAACAATATAAAAAGTACAGAATACTTGTGCAAAATAGCTTAGTACATGACAATAAAGGTATTAGGGAAGAAAAGAATACATTACAATAAGAAGAAAAAACAACCAACCACATATAGGAGCTGATGCAATGAAGGATATCAGTTATATACAGAGTGCAGGATACAGCTGTACTGCAAATACAGAATGTACAAAGACAGAGATATTGGTGAAATAGGGCAATGGTAGTAAGGTCAGTTCCAGTTGGTACCGTCAAAAGAAGCAATGCGAGCAAGGCATGTGTCTGTTAGTTAATAGCCACAGCACAGTTGTGTACATTGTTTGTGCTTACATACCACAGTTTGCATGCTTTACTGGGAGGCAATGTATAATAGGTCACCTGAGAATCATTGGACCAAAGTGAAATGGTAAAAAAAGTATTCCATTGTCTCATATAGGAGGGGGTGTTCTAACTCAGCCCTGTGGATTCACTGTTTTTGCTATACAGCAAGAATACTGTGCTATACACATATGTAACACCCAGGTCCCCCTTGGGTTATTAGGACCCTGGTAATTTAGTGGGTTTGCTAGCTAGAAGTGTGGGGCAGTCCAGGTTTTAACCTGCTGAACTCCCTTGGTAGTCCTTATCAATCAAGTTGACAGAGGTTCCAAGTGGTAGTGTCTCTATCACAGCAGCATTAGCCACTTTGGAATATTACCATGGAATGGAGCTTGTAAGATTTTTCTAACAGACAGCAGAGTAGGGAGTAGCCTTCTGCCCACGAGCAGAGGAGGAGTGAGGTGCTGACTGAGGGGTGCTTCAGGGGAGGTGCTCCTCTCCCTTGACCCCGTGAGCTCCTATGTCAGCCAAGAGAGAGACTACGCTGAGTAGTGGTGGTGTCCTTCTCTAATGCTGTGCCCCTGAGTGAGTAAAAATTCCTGAAAGAAATAGTTTTGCAACTGTGAGTAATTTCTGGGGACAACCCCTCCCACTTGTGAAAGACTGGTGACTGTACAAGTGCTGCCCAGTGCTGAGAATGGCAAGGATTTTGCCCTAATCCTCTCAGAGATTTCCTGCCTTTTGGGAACATATGCTCCATGGTCTGTTAGATGACTATTTACAGTGCTCAGCTAGTGCCTCAAAGGTCATGAATCTGTTGTTTTGGAATAGAGATGCCCTTTCTACCAAGAGCTGGAAGTCACTCACTTCTGACTGTAGTGTGAGGAGAATGTTTTTTTCATTTGGGATGGATTCCATTTAAAATTGTTTCACACAGTTCCAAGGACATGCCTGTCTTGTGGGAGACTATTGAAAGTTTGAGACATTGGTAATGGGGGAGCCTGAGTTGCCCACCCCGGGATGTGCCCGCCTTATGTGTCCATAGCCCAAAAGAGGGATGGACAGAAATGAGCAAAGGAACTGTAGTAAAGCATTACTGTGATCTATGGACTTATTGTACCTGTTTCTGCACCTGTAGACCCTTTGGGAAAATGTTGTCTTGGTCAATACCAGCTTGTTGGAAATAAAACCTACTATTTGTGGGCATTGGTTTGTCAGTGGATTGTAAGAATTCTTGGTGCCCCCAGTGCCATGGCCTTCCCCGTTTCCTGGTAAAAATACAAATGTTTTTTGTGCACCCCCTCTTTCTCCTGAGGTCTGAGCCAGTAACCATCCTAGACAGGGGAAGTATGTGACTGTCTGTGCCAAATGCCCACCATAGTGCCAAAAGTAGGATGGGGTGGTTACATATGTAAAGAAATTCTTCTAATTCACACTTTAGAACTGTATTTTCAGTATTAAGCCATAAGCCAACACACTACCGATACTATTAGCATGTTTATCATTGGACCATGCCCTATGGTAGGTCTTCTTGCTAGTCAGGACTCTGGTGGTTTCAATCAGAGATAAACACTGTAGCCTTGTTGAAAATAAGAATATCAATTTCTATGTGCTTGAAGTAAATTTTGTATTCATTGTATGAGATGCAATTTTATACTGGTCAATTTGTATCTGTGGCCTGTAAGAAAGGAATGTGTTGGTCTAGCATGTGGCAGATCTGCCATAATTCATTTTTGAATGAGCACGCCTGCCTGTGGGCACAAGTCTGTTTTACAGAAATACTGCCTGCAAAACTCCAGCAAATCTGCAGTGCAAGGCAATTTCTAGTAAACTCTGCATATGAAGTTCTCCAGTATGAATCTTTTAAATATATTTTTTTTTACATTTTTTAAAATATTTTGTCATACAAAAATGCATAAATTATGCTCATTATAATAAATTAAAGTTATACATTTTTGGGAAAAGTGCATTAATTTAGTTCTATTACTCCAATAATTAAATAATGACAGAATGCATTTGTCCAATGTTAGTCTAACTTGCAAATAAAATTTAAGTATTAAAGTGGAGTAGAATTATTTTAATTATAAGCAAACACATATTTAACCACATTTTTGTATTTGGAGATCACAATCTAACCATTTATTTCATTTACACCATGTCACATTCTCCAGGTCAAGGTCTTATCAACTAATCTAAGGTTTCTAACATTTTTCTTAAAAAACAGTTTCACAAACTGGTTCTCTCCAGTTACATAGCCTGCAACTCTTGCCAGTTTTCTCAGCCCTGCAAGAGTACCTGGATATACTGCCACCACTCTGCGTGACCCACATTCAGGGTATCTTTAGGTCTGAGTTCCACAGAATCACTGTCCACACAGTAGTGCTCCTTACCAAATGGCAAATGACCCATCCATTTTGCTACCAATAGGAACTCCTCACTGAAAATATAGTAACTGTAGCCTAAGTCTCTAAAACAGTTTATAACATTTGTCAATTACCCCGGCTATCTGTAGCAGAAATGGCACAGACACAGAAAGCCCGAAGCATATAAAAATAATATGTAAGAATCCAAGAGAGTTAAATATGTTATAGAATAATACACACTAAGACTATGGGACATACTGTATATCTACAGAGATAAAAAGAAAGATTTTTGGAAACAGAAAATGCACCAAATAACCAAACTCACTTCTATCTAACTACTAAGCACAGTAGACTCTTAACCCAACTTGGAACTCAGTGAGTAAAGGCTGACTTGAACCCTTGATGGCGTTTGCTCAGAAGCTTGATCCTTACGGCCTTATTAGGTTTAACCTCAGACCCCAAATGCCTTCGGCTGACCAGCACACCACATATGTGCATGTCACTCTGTCATCATAGGTTTGGCCATCTCCTTGTTCCTTGGGGGAACTATCACTCTAGAGAGCATGTTCAAACTCTATTTGTAATCCAGACCTTGTTTTTTTCAGATTGCAATTTCAGCTTTTTGTTTTTCCAGTTGCCTTGACTGTGGGAGGCCAAGTTGTTTGGCTCTGGCCCTGTTTAAACTCACAACGTGTCTTTTGGGTTATGAAAAGAAAGAAGCCCCTTTGAGTTTACTAAGAGAAAAGAACTGTTTACAGGCCAGAAACAGTAAATGCCCCATCCAACCCCCAGTTAGAAGTCAGGAGTGTAATTTCAAAGTTACAACTCTTTCCCCCTCTGCTGAATTACCTACAGAGCACAAGCTGTTTATTGTCATAGACTTATAGTTTAAACAATAGTAATGTTATAATCTAAGATGATCCAGAGTCATCTAGCCTGGTTGGTTGAATAGTGTAAATGGTGCATTCTATTTATTGCAGTGTTTAACATACTGTTGAGACAGCTCAAGACTTCTGTTTAAAATATATTCTGTAACTTAGAGTTGTAAATCATTTTCAGTCATGCTCCTTGTTCCTGTCTGTATCTTGTATGTGGAAGTGCTAAAACTGTTTGATTTGAACTATTGGGTGGTGGAGCATAAACACATCCCAAATTCCATACCACTACAGAACTCCTATGCCACACTGACAGGATGGGATTGTCCAACAGAGGCACCCAAGGTAGTGGCCAGAACAGATGTGGAGGTCCTCCACAGTGGAGACCCAAGGGGGGGTGGACAGAGGACACCAGAGGAGGAAGAATCAAATCCTGTTGGGGGACTCAATCATGAGGGGATTCTGTTGGGGACAGTGAGGGAAGACGAGAGAGTGGTAAAGTCCCTTCCAGTTGCCATGGCTAGGAGGGATGGAAGGAGAATCCTAAGGATCACTGGGAAAGCAGGGAGGAAGGGAGGGAGAGATGGACGTCATTGTCCAATTGGAGGAAATGACCTGGCTAAGGAGGAGCCCGTAGCAGTTCAGGAGGAGTACAGGAGACTTGGGATGGGTCTGGCACAAGTAGCAAAATCCGTTACTTTCTCAGAGGTGCTATCTGTCCATGACAAAAGGTATGACAGGAGTCTCTATACCAAGAACTTCAATACATGATTGAAAAAATGGTGCGATGAAGGGGGTTTTGGATTCATTGGGGACTGCGGCTCCACCTGGATAGATAGAGGCCTGTACAGAGGAGATAGTCTGCATCACCAGGATCCTCAGTGAACCATTTAAGTGCTACATTGGTGAGCATTTAAACTAGCTGGGGGGGGGTCTGGAGAAGACAGAAGCATATGGACTGTCCACCCCCATAAACAGGATCAGCTGTGGGATCCCCAAGGGAGAACAATCCCAAAAAGAACACACACAAGGAAAAATCCAGGAAGAAAAGGGTAGGGGAGAGGGGAAAGAAAATTGAGGGACAATTGGGCAAAATGAGGATGAGAGGCAACAAAAACTGGAGAGCTACATGTACAAATGCTTGAAATCTGGGAAACAAGGTTGCAGACCTAGAGGCCACCATGGTGGCAGCAAACATGGACATAGGCGCAATAACAGAAACCTGGTATAATGATAACTAGGACTGGGATGCAGTCATACCAGGATATGATCTATTCAAGAGGGACAGGTTGGGAAAAAAAGAAGGAGGGGTGGATCTTTATGTGAGGGAGAATATAAAAGCCACAGAAGTTCAAGGAGAACAGAAAGAAGCAGAGGTACTGTGCGGTACCCTAGAAACAAGGAAGGGTCAGTCATTCGTACAGGGGGTGATCTGCAGACCTCCAACATGGGAGAAGGAGGAGGAGGTAGATAAGGAGATGATGGAGGAAACCCAAGAAATGGCTAGAAAAGGGGAAGTATTGTTAGTGGGTGACTTCCATAAGCTGGATGTGGATTGGAGCATCCCAGCTGCAACTATGGAAAGAAGCAGAAAAATCCTAGACTCACTGCAGGGGACTTTACATAGACAACTAGTGGGAGAACACACTCAAGGGGGGGGGCAATAATAGACCTGGTACTGTCAAACAGGGACAATATTGCTGACATCAAGGTGCGCATTCACTTAGGAATGAGCAATCATCGTACAGTATTGTTCAATATAAGAAATGGCCCAGAAACAAATCATCAGGAGGCAGTATAGTACATTGGGTTAAGGCTCTTAGCTGTAGAGCTGGAGACCTGGGCTTGAATCCCACAGCCATCTAGATGCATACTGTGTGATTCTAAGCAAGTCACTTAAGTTCCTTATGCTCCCAGGTAGCATCTGGAAACATGCCTCGGCTTAGTGTGCTACTCCTGGTTAAACAATGTTCCCTTCCCATGCTAAAACAAGGGTTCTGGACATCATGAGGACTGATTTCAAACAGATGGAAGAGTGCCTAAGGGAAGATATAGTAGAGTTGGGAAAAATGGAGGGGGTTGAGGAGCAGTGGATGGAAATAAGGACAGCCATAGAGAAGGCAACAGATCTCTGTGTCAGGCAGATTACAAAGAGCAAGAAGAAAAAGAAACCGCTATGGTTCTCCAAGGAAGTACTGTAGCAGGGGACATAAAGGCAAAGAATCTAGCCTTCAAAAGGTACAATACAACATTGAAGGATAAGGACAGGGAGAGTTACCAGGAGAAACAAAGGGAGGCAATGAAAGCAGTAAGGAGTGCTAAGGCACAGACAGAGGAGAATATTGCCAAGTCAGTGAAAAGGGGATAACACATTCTACATGTATACAAGTGAAAAGAGAAAGAACAAGGCAGGGATAGTAAGGCTAAAAGTGAAAAGAGGGGAGTGTGTGGAAGAAGACCAGAAGAAAGTAAACATTGAACAATAAGTTTTGATCAGTATTTGCAAAGGAAGGGGTAGGAGAAGGGCCACAGATAGGCCAAATATAAGTAGAAAGGGCACAAATGGAAGGGAAGTGAAAACTAGCCCTTCTGCGGAGGAGACAGTCCTCAAGGAACTAAAGCAACTAAAGGTAGATAAGGCAATGGGACCAGACAGAGTTCACTCCTGGGTACTAAAGAAACTAAGTAAAGAGCTTGCTGCACCTCAGATGGCTCTGTTCAACATATCAATGAATACCGGGGTAGTTCCAGGGGACTGGAAAAAAGTGGATGTGGTCCCACTTCACAAAAGTGAAAATGGGTAGGAAGCAGGGAACTACAGCCTGACTTCAGTGGTTGTCAAAGTTATGGAAACACTTCTAAAAGAAAGGATTGTGGAATATCTGGAGGCAAATGGATTGCAGGATCAAAGGCAGAATGGGTTCACATGAGGGAGATCTTGCCAGACAAACTGCTTAAATTTTTCAACTGGGTGACCAGTGAGGTGGATCAGGGAAGGGTAGTGGATGTTGCCTAGTTAGATTTCAATAAGGCCTTTGACACTGTCCAGCACAAATGTCTGGTAAACAAACTGGGTAGCCTGGGAGTGGCTCCCAAGGTAGTAAAATGGGTACAAGTCTGGCTGAGTAGCAGAAGCAAGAGGGTAGTGGTAAATGAGGTTCACTTGGAAGAAGGCACACTAACAAATGGGGTGCCACAGGGGTCAGTTCTGGTACCAGTATTCTTCAATATCTATATTAATGACATTTCAGAAGGGCTGGAAGGGAAAGTATGCTTGTTTGCAGATATGAACGTAACAAAATTACCAGCAGAAATTAGGTTGCTAGGTTTATCTAGTCTGCTTGAATGTGCAGCTAACAACCTGCTTTGCAGCTGCCCCTTGCCCTCCTCCATCTTCCCAAATACCCCCCCACCCTGTCTCATCCCCTCTGAAACTACCCACCGTCCTACAGGATACCACCTCCTCCTCCTACAAAGTGTTCCAAACTGCCACTACTTTCTCTGTGAAAAAGTGCCTCCTTATTTCCCTCTCATACCTACCTCCTTACAGTCTAAGTCTATGCCCTCTCATGTCCCTCCCCTTCCAGATCTTGAATATCTCTTAGGTATCAGACTTATTTATTCCCTTTAAGTACTTAAAGGTCTCAATCATATCCCCTTGATCCCTTCAACAGAGTGGACACAGTGTGGGGAGAGGGTAGAAAACATAAGGGAGGACCTAGAAAAGCTGGAAGAATGGTCAAGGGTATGAGAACAGGGATTCAGTGTCAAAAAGTGCAAAATTATGCACATTGGGCATAGGAACCCAGGGGCAATGTACAAACTGGGAGGGGAAGAAGTGTCAGCAACAAAACAAGAAAGGGACTTGTGGGTCATCATACTGGATCACATGAAGGTAGCAAAGCAGTATGATAAAGCAGTAGGTAGGGTTAGAAGAATGCTGGGGTGCACAGGGAGTGGCATCACCAGTACAAAGAGAGAGGTGGTAGTACCACTGTATAGATCACTGGTGAGCCCACACCTGGAGCACTGTGTCCAGTTCTGGAGACTGCATCTCAAGAAAGACATATAGTGGAGGCAGTACAGAGAAGGGCAACCAAAATGGTCCAGGGACTGCATCAGAAGCCCTATGAGGAAAGACTACAGGATTTAAATATGTACTCACTAGAAGAACATGTTTAAATTGAAGGGAAAGGAGAGACATGATAGAAACATTCAAATACATCAAGGGTATTAATAAGGTACAGGAGGGAAGTATTTTACAGAGAAATAGATGCTCAAGGACAAGGGGCCATGATCTAAAGCTGGAGGGGGAGGTTCAGATGAGATGTAAAGAAGTATTTCATTGTGGAAATGGTGGTGGATGTCTGGAACAAACTCTCAGCAGAGGTGGTGGGTGCCAAAGTGGTAACAGGATTCAAACACGCATGGGACAGACACAAGGAAACATTAAGAACTGGGCAAGGGGGTATAAGGTCGGAGATCAAGCAGGGCCTGCAGTAACACAGAAGGTAGGGAATCTTAGGGTAGACTAGGTAGACAAAGGTATCCTTCTCTGCTGACAACTTCTATGTTTCTATTTATCAGACTCCGTCTCCTAGGAATGTAATATAGTCTATGTAACATATGTAGATAGATAACATTTGTATTTTTATACAGGAACAGTTGTTAGGGAAAGAAAGTAACCCTATTTTTAGCAAATGCCCTGTATTGTTATAACATAACATAAATCTGTGATTCATACAATATGTATACCAATTTTACTAATTATTTTATTATACACATAGTATACACATACAAAGATCCTGCAACAAACAAATCCTCAATTAAAAATTACATACCTGGTTTTGCTTTTTTCTATAGGGAAACACTTTGCTTGATTTGCCATTTTAAAGGAGTGCTTACAAGGCAAACATGCGCTGGGTTTCTCTAGGTCCATGCATGCACCATCCACAGCTCTTCCACTCCTGACTGATGACTGTCTTACCTTGCCTCCTGAGACAGCACTGCCACTCGGACTTGGTGGTAAGTTCTTTAAAAAAAATCACTGCTCTAAAACATTTCAAAGAAACCAACTATCAGAAAAAAAAAGTTATTTTTCAGCAGGCAACTGTGACTGTGTTAAAACCTAACCTGACTGCAGCCACACAGGAACGTCCTTTATTTCATATAATTGCTGTGACAGAAAAGCAAAACCCAGCAAATATATAAAATAAAATATGGAGTGGTGTAGAAACTCAAATTGTACACACACCCTTGGTGTTGGATTCCTAGATAAACCCATTGAGCTTTGTTCTTGGAGTTTATGTGGCATCCAACACCTTGGGTGTGTGTACAATTATCTTCACACATACCAACATATATATTATTCTATATATAATACAGAATAATAAAAGTAATGATATCATATGTCATGTGTAGCAGTCACAGATTTTGTTGAACATATTGAACTGAATCAAGGCTGAAACTGGGATTTAAGAAATTATGGCATATTAGCAGTTTGGAACACTTTTTTCTTCTTACCTTCATGAATCCATGCCTATCTTTTAATTCTGATTATAAAATACTTCCACATTTTATGACTGCATGGGTGGAGCCCTGCAGTCATTTTGGGATCACATCACTGCAGGAGAAAAACTGATCGCCGTCTTCACCTACAGTAATGCGGTCTCCTGTCCACAGCACTGAAGTCGCTGTTTCTCTGTGGTGTCTCCTTCTCCAGTCACCTCCGAAAATGGACTTCCCCTCCATGGTGCTCAGCCCCCCAGGCCACTACTTTACACAATGGTGGAAGTGATGGTATGACTGAAACTGTACATGCATGAGTATCATGCATGCACAGTTCTGTCATTGCCACCATCTTGCGAGTAGCATACACCGGCACTGGTCTCCATTAGTCTCCTCTGCAGCACCGGTGCCACTCTAAAAAGCCACAGTCTGTCACTGCTTTCAAAAGCTCTGCCATGGTTCTGGAGCTGCTCTGAACATGTATAGTCTGCCATCACTCCAAAAAGCTCTGCGCAGCCGTATCGGCTCTGACCAGATTTTATTTGGTTTGTCTCAACCTAATATTAAGAATGCCTTAGTAGTCAAAACTATTAGGGTGTGTGCTTCAGTAGACCACAAAACACTTTGAGAAAGCCAAAGAAAATTGTTTTGTTAGGTACATAGGATACCTTTATTAGGATCACAAAAAGTTTATATATACAAGCTTTCAAGGCTCCTAGTGCCTACTTATCAGGTATGTTGCAAAATTTAAGATTAGACTCTTTTTTAGGGGTTTAAAACTGAAGATCAAAATGTATTTTTTAGCCAATGTATGCTAAACTGAAGGTATATAAACAGGTATTGTGCAGTTTTGGCCAGTGGCATGTTGCTCTGTACTGCATGGCCAATTGGCATATCTGCAGAAGGACAACAAAGGCTGTTTTGCTCTTTTAATTGAACCATGACACATAGTGACATGATCTGCCATGGCAGCCATGGTGTAGAAAAGCAACATGCTACTGGCCACTACTGTATAGCACTGCTGATTTACACCAGACAGCATAGTAGCTGTTAAGTACAATATATTGCCTTTTATGATGGAAAATCTTGTATTACCATTTTTAATGCTGCCTAGTGAGGCTAAAAGCAGACTTTTTGTTAATAGACTGGTGGGTGTGACCAAAACAGAAAAAGGTGAATTACCCTATTTTGTTCCTTCCAAGAGTTAGCAATTCAGCAGGCAGTGATGAATGTGTAGCTGTAATACTGAGCTGTAGAAGATGTAGGAATCTATAGCATTACACAGCAGGAAATTTAGGAACTATTTGCAGAAAACATGCTACTGGGAACTGTAG
The DNA here is from genome assembly GCA_016271365.2 of Neoceratodus forsteri. Taxonomy (NCBI): domain Eukaryota; kingdom Metazoa; phylum Chordata; order Ceratodontiformes; family Ceratodontidae; genus Neoceratodus; species Neoceratodus forsteri. The sequence goes on along the minus strand of CM028129.1, from coordinate 813,046,527 downwards.
TTTTTTTTCCCCTTTGCAACTAATGATGTGGTATTGGTCATATAATTACTGGTGAGTAATTTTTGCTTAGGGTTCCCTGAGTTGATATTCATTGTAATACAGCGAACACATGCTTTGGCACTCAAAAGTGAACACTCCATCATTGGTTCTCATCCTGTGTGTGGACAGGCTGAATGGAACCTGAAACATGGCTGCTCCATTTCTCTCTTATTGATGAGCTGCCATTGAAGCACTCCTCGTCCTTGGTCCTACTCAAAATACTTTTTTTATACTGTTTATCTGCTTTCTCTTATTTTAATAAGTAAAGAATGTTGTATCTGGTTGATCCTGCTGTTTGTCGACTGGCAGAAATAAAGTGAGAAGTAATGGGACTGTTCTTCACTGCCTATAGTGCTGCTGAAGTACTTTTGGGACTCGAAACTGCAAGTTTAAAAAAAGACACAAAACTGGAGTGGAGTGAGAGGGAGAGAGAAAGTGTGTGTGTGTGTGTTTAACACAGATGTCAGGCTGGAAAAAATTGCTCACCAGCAATTATATATATAAAAAAAGATGGGGAAATGTGCATATGAGAATTTAATGCACTCTGTCAGTGTGGGATATAATAACCCCCTCAGGCTTCAACCTTGGATTTATGTACCATCCCACATCTCGGCTGTGCATTAAATTCTCATATCACACACTTCCCCATTCTTTATTCTATATATAACTACTGTTCTGAGAATGCTGCTTGTTTTGTTCTACACTGTACACCTGTACTACCTTTTATTCCACCAGCTTTTGTGTCTTTATTTGTACATTAAAGCTACACATCGTAACTTCATTCAGCTCGGTTTACTTTTTATGTGCATTTGTAATATGTTTAATTGTATTCTGTACTTTATTTTGCACCAGACATCAATACTATGCATTATTTTTTTCAGTTAATTCTTTTTATTAAAGATTTTCAATTATACAACAGATAACAGTGACACATTCCAGAAATAGATCACAGGCTTGTAAACAGTTACTGTGGAATCCAAATACAGAATATTATATAACGTGTTGGGTTACAGTACAACAATGATATGGGTACAGCTACAGATGGTGCACTGATCAATATGAAAAGAGCATTATGATGGGAACAGGAGATGGGATAGGTGCAACTCAATCAGTCTTCTAAGTATCATTCAGACCTTGAGTTAGAGTCAGTCTCTGAGGGAGTGGTGGTGAGGTTTTATTTGCTGAGAGTACACTGAGGACAAGAATGGTTCCCACAGGGCCTGGTAGGAGAGCAAGGATTTCCTAGCAAAATGGGACATCCTATTCAGGCTAGCTAAGAGCCTGACTGAAGTAAGCCACAGTCCAACAGTAGAAACATGTGTTATTTCTCCCCTTTGGAGGATTAATCTTTTAGCCTCAATACTCATCATTTGGAGCCAGTACAATTGTATCTTATGGACAGCTGAAGATAGTGGGGGCAGCCCTGGGATAAACAGTTGAAGAGATAAGGGAAATGTTTTACCCATTATTCTGCTGCAGTGGTGTATGTGGGCCCTGAAGGGGCTTAGTTTAGGACAGCTTTAGATCATATGATCAGCTCACTGAGCTAGACAGTGCCAACAGTTGTTGTGGTTCATAAGACCCAGTGGTTTGACTCTAGTTGGGGTGTGGTACCACATATGCATAAGTTTGTTCTGTATTAAGAGGTTTCAGGAGTCAGGGCAAGCCTTGTGGATAAAGGACCAAAGAAAAGACCAGCATGCCTCCAAGATGTCAAAACCAAGGGCCTGGGACCATTTGCCTCTGACCTGCTTTTAGGGATCAGTGGCCTTCTGAATGATAGTGTGAAAGATCAGGCCCACCCTACCTTTGGGGGGGGGCATAAACCAGGATGACAAAATAGCAGGGATGGTGCTGGGAATGTGAGAGGGAAGGCTCTTAAGACAGCCACTAATGGCACTGTGAATTTGTGAGTATTTCCAGAAATCACCCTAGACAGAGCAAAGCATCTCATAAGTTTCTCATATGAGTATAAATGTGTAGTGCCAAGTTGCCATATACCAAAGATATGTCTTAGGCCACATGCTTCCTATGTATCCTGGCTTATTACTTCCCTGTCAATTTTAAGCAGTGGGTTTTTCCATGAGGGAACCAGGGGATACAATGTTAGCAGGGTCTGAACTCATGTTTACAGCTTATTCCATGTCTTTAGAGACAGTAACATTCTGGGACATGTTCTGTTGAGTGCAGGTGGAGAGGAGAAGAGGCAAGCCACAGAGGTGGTCCCCAGAGCACAGTGGCATTTTATAGTTACCCAAAGCAGGGATTCAGAAGAGGGAGTCGGGGAGAACCAGGACACAATTTGTGCACATTTGAATGCTATAGTATGCACAGAACCAGGGGAGGCCCCAGACTCCCCTGCACTGGTGGGTTCTGAGTTTGGCCCTGCTGTTGGAAGGAGGCTTACCTTACCATAAGAATCTACTCACCATGCCTTCCATTTCAAAAAACCATTGTACAGGTATAACCACCAGGTGAGAGAGGCAATACATCAGCTTGAGGGCCATGATCATTTTGACTGCTGTTATTTTCTCTGCCAGGGATAATCAAAGTAGTTTCCAGCAGTCATAGTTTTCCTGTAACTTCCTGAACAAGGGAGTAAGATTAATAGATACCACTCCTGCTGAGTCCAGGCAGGCCAAGATACCCAAGTATTTGATGTCTTTGGGGGACCATTGCAGCCCCATGAGTCACCACATCTAAGGTTGTTAAGGTGCTGGATTTCAGTTTTAGTAGAGTTGGTCCACAGGCAAGAGATGCTCTGGAAGGCTTTACAATTTTAAGAAGAGTACAAATGCCTGCCCGAGCATGCTCCAGGAGGGTAAGATAATCATCTGTGTATAGCAGCATACAGAAATCTGTGTGGCCTGCCTGAATTCCTTGTAGATTTGGGGGAGATCTAAGAGCAATGGTCAGGGGCTCTATGGCTATGACAAATAACATAGGAGAAAGGGTGCACCCCTGATGGATTCCCCTGTGCAGGAAGAATGGGGAAGAGAAGACCAAGTTAGTGAGGATCTAGGCTGTGGACTGCATGTAAAGGGCATGACTCCTTTTCCAAACTGAGGCCCAAAGCCTATTCTATACAGGAAGGCATGAACATATCCCCACTGCACCGAGTCAAAGACTTTTTCAAAATGTATAGCCACTGTTGCAGTTGAAGTGGGGATAGAGCCTGCCAGGGACATTAGGGAGAAAGTGCTCTATGATGGTCTGAGCTCAATCTCAAGCATTCTTTGACAAAAACCACCGGAAAGGGATGGATAAGATGGGGAATAATGTGCTTCAGTTTAGTGGCAAGAGACTTAGGTAGAATTTAGCATCATGGTTTATGAGTGAACTTGCCTTTTAACTGGTCAGGGATGTGTGGCCCTTTCCTTCCTTAGGGAAGAGTATGATAGAAACCTCATGCATCGAAGGGGGAAGAGTGAGAATGGAGTGAGATTCTTGAAAGACTGCTTGCAAGGCCAGAGATATCAGCATTGGGATAAGTTGACATAGATCATTTGGTATGTTGTTCTCCTGGGGCCTTATGAGGAGAGAGGGCAGAAATGGCAGTCTGGATTTCTTGAATAGTTAGTGGCACTTCTATGGCATCTTTTTAGTCTGTTGATAGTTTAGGAATGCAAGGCCTGCCAGGAATTCATTTAGCTTAATCACTCACAGAAGGAGTGCATGATGCAGCTAACATCCTGGAGCTGGGTTTGTACAAACCCACCTGAGTGCCTTAATTCATGAATGTACCAGTTGGGCAGCTGTTTGCACAGCCTGTAGGAGTGCAATCTCCTTGTTTTTGCTCCCCCATTCCAGTATCTGTGCCACAGTGTAATACTGCTAGTTCTGCCTTCCTGGTGGCCAGAGACCTGAGCTGCATATGCATAGTTTGCAATTCTATAAGTGTGTGTGTATCTGTGTGAGTGTGTGTGTGTGTGGGGGGCTCATATTTAAGGGAGGGTGGTTCTTAAGTGCTTTTTCTTGTGAGGCTAGCTGATTTTCAGTGTCTCATTGTTCTTGTTGCCTTTTCTGGTGGTGGTCCATTATTCACCCTCTTAAGTAGGCTTTATAGGCTTCCCACAGGTAGATTTTGAGGTCTTCCCATTATCATTCAGTTTGAAGAAGAAAGTCGCTTCCTTCTTTAGCCAGGGGTGAAAGGGCCATATCATGGAGAAGAAGAGGGTTAAGGTGCCAGGAGGTTTATTTGCAGGCAGTGGGGTTTCAATCCATCATTAATTTCACCAGGGCATGGTTTGACAGGTATAAGGGGGGGATGTGCAAGGTTTGAGGTGGCAGTAGAGGAGAAAACCCATTAGTCAATTTAGCTAGAGGCAGTGTGTGTGGCTGAGATGTAGGAGTAATCTAACAACTGAAGGTGTTGCAGGCACAAGATATCAGTCAAAGAAAATACCACCATCATATCCTGAACAGCAGACAGGCCTTTGGTATGGGGCTTGACCCTGCTGGAGTTCTTGTCCATGTAGGTCTCCAGGACCAGATTAAAGTACCCACACATGAAGAGGGGGTATTGGGTCACAAGTTTCATGAAGGAGTGATGTAGGGTATTAAATAACTCAGGGTCAGTATGGTTCTGCCAATAAACATTCCAAGTACCAACAGGCATTCAGGGATGTTAACACAGGCTGCTGTCTACCTACCAGTTGTGTTCTGTGCACAGGCCACCACAGACAATGGAAGGGATTTGTGCACTAAAATTGAGACCCCAGCTTTAGAGTTGGGTGCTCAGTTGTGTATCTTGAGAGCCACCCAAGCCCTGTGAAGCTTGACCGATTCAGAGGGACACAGTTTGTTCTCCAGTAGAAGCACCATATGAACCTTCATACCCTTTAATCTAGTCATTACTTTTTTCCTTTTGACAGTGGAGTTCAGCCCTCATTCATTCCAGGCTTTATAAGTCAAAGGGGCTATTGCATAAGGTGTTGTAGTCAAGCATTGTTAAGGAGCTGGGCAGTAGGGGGTTCTCCCATTTGGGGACACTTGGGAGTCTGCTGGTGACCCTTGTGTTGAGCCTGTGGAATCCAGTGAAATACTTTTGTTTTAGCCTGAGGTACTCTTCATGTAGAATGTATTTACATATTAGTAATATATAAATGTAGAATAACAACAAGAACATTTTCAGAAAGAAAAAAAACAGACAAGCTTGGACTGACAGTTGGATCAATACTGATGGTAACATCTGGTTCTATTAGAGTTTTTGGGGTAGGAGTTGCAAACACATCCAAGGCACAAGCTCCAATAGTAGACATTATTTGTGACAAACAAAGCAGTATGCAGAACTACTATAAATGCTACATCCTATGAGGCAAAGAGGCCACCAAAAGTAACACATGGCATTCATATATGAGGGAGTACAATATATGCCAGAGAGAGTCTGATCTTGTGAGTGTCCTCAACGTGGGCATGCCTCGAGGGCACAAATGGTGAGGGAAGGATGGGGGACCGTAGCAAGGCATATCTGAGGTCTAAGTAAATGGGTGAGGGGACAGTATTCTCAGAAGTAGGATATGAGAAGACTGAGGGGGGGTGCAGAATGAAATCTCCATATGGGGCAGTCATTATGTTTAGGTAACTTACATACATCTGCAGTTTATGTGATAGCCATGCCCTGCACTCATTGCACTGTAGGTTGACTTCACTGCAGACTGGGGATCTACCTAGAGAGATAAAGGCATATACTAGGGTGATGGCCTGCATCCATCCTGGAGGGGGGAACCACAGTCCTCAGTAGATAGTTTAAATGTTACTTTGAGGAACATTAAAACTAGTGGAGGGGGTGGTGGAAAGAATCAAACAGGCATAAAATGGCCCCCAAAAGACTGATGTAGAGAGTAGGGAGGACCTGATGGGGGATGACCCCCCCCACAGGGTGCAAATTAGTATAAGAAACAGAGTGGTAGAAATGAAGGGGGATGGGAACAAGAGCATTAAAAAGAGAGGGAGAAGGAGGGAAGGCAAAAATGAAAAAAAGAGGGTTAGCAAGCAGAGGAGGTAACAACATCTGGAAAGCCATGTCTAGAAAGTCAAATTCTGAACCTAGAAGCCATCTTGGCAGAGGCTGGCCTGGATACTGTGGCCATTATCACATCATGGTGTACTGAAAACCATGAATGGAACATGGCCATACCAGGCTATACTCAGTTCAGGGAGGACAGGGTGGTAGAAAAGGAGTGGGGATGTGGTACTTTATGTGATGGAAAGCAGAAAAGTAAAAGATACAGGGAATATGGGGGGCACAGGTTTTGTGGGTCACCCTGTAGATGTAAAATGGAGCCACTATTCACATGGGAGTGATCTACAGACCTCCAGCACAGGGGGAGGATTATGATAGGGTAATGGTGGAAGCCATTGGCAACATGGCAGAAAAGGGAGAGGTGCTGCTAGTGGAGGACTTCAATCTGCCAGATGTAGAATGGAGCCTCCCAGCTGCAGCTACAGCAAGAAGCAGGGACTGTTCTTCCTGCAGGGGGCATGTCTCAGACAGCCAGTCAGGGAGCCCACTCATGATGGAGCAATACTGGACCTGATGCTCATTAACAGGAACCGTGTTGCAGATGTCAAGGTGGGAGACAACCTGGGGACCAGTGATCACTGTACAGTGTGGTTCAACATAAGGATAGCTGCAGAGCTGAACCACACAAGGGTGAGGGTCCTGGATTTCTGGAGGGCAGATTTTGAAAAGATGGGTGATTGTCTCGGGGATGACCCAGTTGAGGTGGATAACCTGGGTGGGGTGGAGGAACAGTGGGTGAAAGTAATGGCGGGCATAGTGAAGGAAACAACATCTGCGTCAAGCAAGTGAAAAAAAGCAAGAGGAAATAGAGACTGCTATGGTTCTCAAAAGAAGTGGCTGAAAAGGTAAAGACTAAAAGGCTAACATTCAGAAACTATAAGGAGATGCAGGGGGAGGAGGATAGGGAGGTGCATCATGGGAAACAGAGGAAAGCAGGGACAGCAGCAAGGAGCACAGAGGTGCAAACTGAGGAGAGAATAGTCCAGGTGGTAACAAAAGGGGTCAACATATGTTTTAGGTATGTAAGTAAAAAATGAAGACCAGGGGAGGATTGTAAGGTTAAAAAGGGAATGGGGGGCCTGTGCAGAGGAGGATCAGGAAAAGGCAGATATCCTGAACAAGTACTTTTGTTCAGTTTCTCACAGAGGAAGGAAAATGGAAGACCCACACAAAAGTAATAGAACTTTTGGAGGGATGTGGACACTAGTCCTTTTCAGAGGACAGAGTCTTGAAGTCACTTGCAAATCCTTATCACAAATTCTGTATGAGTGGCCATATGGAATAAACTTCCAGCAGAACTTGTAAATAAACCTACATTTATTAGCTTTAAACAGGATCTAGATGATTATATATTAACAAATAAGGGTCTAAACTAATTGACCCACCCAATGTGGGAGGCCATCCATATGGGCCTCATGGCCTCCTTTCACCCAGCATTACCAAGTAAACCAAGTAATCTGAAAATGGACAAAGTGATGGGGCCAGATGGAGTACATCCAAGGGTATTAAGGGAGCTCAGGGAGGTGCTGGCTGCACCTCTGATAGTCCTATTTCACAATTTACTGGAAACAGATGAGGTTCTGGAGAACTGGAGGAGCACAGATGTAGTCCCACATCACAAAAGTGGCAGTAGGGAGGAGGCTGGCAACTATAGTTCAGTCCACCTGACATTGGTGGTGGTAAAGTTAATGGAATCACTGCTGAAGGAAAGGATTGTGGAATGCCTTGAATCCAACAGGTTAAAATACCTGAGGCAAGGCAGCATGACTTTATGGGAGGGAGGGGGAAGGTCAGGTCAAATGACTCTAATATATTTCTTTGACTCGGTGACCAGGGAGTCAGATCAGGGTGGAGCGGGTGACATAGCCTTTCATTAAGGTATTCAACATAAGAGACTCATATGGAAATTGGGCAGCTTAGGGGTGGGTCCAAGGGTGGTAAACTGGGTAAGAAATTGGTTAGGGAATAATTGACAATAAGTGGTAGTAAAAGGAGTTCACTTTGGTGAAGGGAGGGTGACCAGTGGTGTGCCTCAGGATCAGTAATAGGACCAGTCCTCTTTAATGTCTTTGTAAGTAGCATTTCAGAGGAGTTGAAAGGGAGGGTCTGCATCTTTGTGGATGACACCAAAATCTGCAACAGGGTGGACACTCTGGGAGTGTGGGGGAAAGAATGAGCAGAGACCTGAGAAAACATGAGGCATGGTCAAGGGTATGGCAGCAGGTTTTAATGCAAAAAAGTGCAAAATCATGCAAAAAACTTAGGGCACAGAAACCCAGGGGTGGAGTACAACATGGGTGGAAAGATAGTGACAACCACCAAACAGGAATGAGACCTAATGGTGGCCAGGCAATGAGACAATGCAGTTGGGAGGGCTAGTGGGATGCATGGGAGGGATATCACCTGCAGAAAGAGGGAGGTGGTGTTGCCTCTTCATAGATAACTGGTGAGACCCCACCTAGAGTATTAGGTCTAGTTTTGAAGACCACATCTCCAGAAGGACATAAACAGAGTGGAGGCTGTCCAGAGAAGGGCAACAAAAATGGTGTAGGGTCTGCATCAAAAGCACTATGAGGAGATACTAAGGGACCTCAGTACTGTATGTGCACCCTGTAAGAGAGGAAGGAAAGTGGAGATATGATAGAGACCTTTAAATACCACATGGGCATAAATAAGATACATGTGGGGAGTACTTTTTAGAAAACAAGATGCTCAAGAACAAGGGGATATGCAATGAAACTTGAGGAAGACAGATTCAGGAGAGATGTGAAGAAGTACTTCTTCATAGAAAGAGTGGTGGCTGCCTGGAACAGTCTTTCAGTGGAGGTGGTGGGGTTGAAAACACTGGTGGAGTTCAAGAATGCATGGGATAGGCATCAGGGAGTCTTAATGAAAAAGAGGGGGAGATCAAGTAGGGTCTGCAGCGACACTGTAGGTAGGGAAAATAGATTGGGTAGGCCTAATGGTCCTGATCTGCCATCAAATTCTGTGTTTCTGTGTTGGCGGGTCTGATATCAAGGAGAGAAGGCAATAAAACAGCAGACCACCACAGAGCCCAGCAGTAAGTATTAATGTTCCCCCCTCACTCTGCTAGCCAACCCCACTGTGGGGACTCCAGTCAGGAGGGAAGTGGGAAGGAATACACTTTGTTAGCCAAAGGTCTCTTTCAGTGGAGTTACTTAAAAGTCAGTACTGTCCCTCATCACATAATGGCTTGTCAGTGTCCTTGACAGAAGTTTTGGACACCGCTTAAAAGTGCAATATCTAAAGTGCCATGTTGTTGTCAGGATCTGAGGCAACAAGTAACCACAAGTCACCACAAGACACACAAACGGAGGAAGTATATGGTAATGGAGTTACCCTGCTGGTGCTGTATGGGTTGTATTCCACTCAAAGGTAGATGGATAATACGTCTCCCACCCATTCTTACAAGACAACAGGGAGAATCAGTACTAAGTGGGGATGGGGGCAGGGACTACCTTTCTTATAATAATAAAAATCTGGCACCCCAGTGCCAAAGCAGGAGGAACAGGGCCATCACAACAACCTACTATTAAACCCTAATGGCACTGCACTCTGGGAAGGAGAGTGGGAGTGGTCAGGAGAAGGTGCATGCCTTTTACTTTGGTTACCACAGGAACAACACCTTAGTGTGGGAGACCAGATCAGTGTAAACACAATCCCATGCAATAAACCTTAACCTCAACCAAATATAAAGCAGCCAGCAACTAAAAGTGCGTGAAGCTAGATAACTTTGCTTCATTAATCAATTTGCAAATTTGCTGCAATTGGTGAAGTTAATCTGCCTTGTGAAGTTCCAATTCACAGTATAGGGCTAACTTTGTGAATGTATAGTAAGATGAAATAAGAAAAAGTTGGACCCACAGGTGAAGTTTGCAATGTACCATGGTATTGGAGGTCACATGGCACTAAAATGAGCTGTATGCCATGGGTTCAGTACATTCTTGTGACGAGGGCTGGACAGGAGTCTGCCCCTACTTATCTGAGCAAAAAACCTTTAAAGGAGTAGTCCACCCAAAACGTGCAAAAAATATATGTTGTGCAGAGTGTTTTCATTTGTATATGAAGTTCTAGTGTTTCCTTTCCTCTGTCTGCTATTAGGAGTTTTTCCTAGATTAGCCTGCTAGCTTTATGCTAGTTTTATGACCCTTGGGGATCTTCATCTGAGATAGCTTAATTGTATTCCTTGTTCCCACAGTGCATCTTGACTCATGTGACAGTGATGTAGCAGAGACCCAACGTTCAGGACACACATGCCAAATAAAATATCCTGGACGCTTTACGAATTGCACAAAAATTACCAGCAGCAAAGTTCTTCAGGTCAGTAAGACCTTTACGATGAGGGTAGTCACCAAGCTGAATTCTATAGATTTTAAAATATAGCCAGCTCTACTGTTGTGAACTGATTGTAAAGCAGTGCTTTCTGCTGGATTTATGGTCTCTGCTACATCACTGTCACATGAAACAAGGTGCATTGTAGGACAAAGGAATACAATTAAGCTGTCTCTGATGGAGATCTCCAAGGGTCATAAAACTACCCTAAAGCTAGCAGGCTAATTTAGGAAAAACTCTTAATAGCAGACAGAGGGAAGAACACACAACAACTTAACATACAAATCAAAACACTGCACAACATATGTTTTTTGTAAGTTTTGGGTGAACTACTCCTTTAAAACTACTCTGAAAGTGGAGCATTTTGAACCAAATTGCTCTCAAAAAATCCAAAGTACTTTGATCAGCTAAATTACAATTGTTTGTTCGTAGACATGCAGATTTATTTAGTTAAAAGTAGTGGCCTTCCTTGTTTGGTCTACTGAAATAGTCATTTATGGTATGTGGGGGAAGGGAGTTTTTTTCAGCTAGCAAGCAAGGCAGACCTGTGAGCCCTAGTCTGATGTGTTTTCCTCAGACTTTCTTCCTAGTAATTTTTGTCTGTGGTCTGTGATTTGTCATTTTATTTCTGCAGAAGTCCTGTGTGGATAACTGAATCATTTGTCAATCTCTTTCGATACTGATTGTGGTTATTTTGTTTAGTTCTTGACGTGATGGTATTACTTACAGTAACTTGTTTTAAATTACCGCTGTCATGTGTCTTGTTAATCCCCATCATGTCAAACAAATACAAAAAATACCCCAAGACAAAACAAAACATTTTGGGTGGTTTTGCCATACCTACTGTTAACTCAGTAAACTGTTCTGTTCAGAGTCAGGGCACACTGCTAATCCCTCTGGTGAGGTGTCTGCCACTTCTGGTATTTAGTTTTACTGCAGTGTCTATTTTTTTTCCTTGTAATATAAACATCTAAATATATAAAATGATTGGAAAGAAAAGCTCAAGCGAAAGGAAAGGTGCCAGCAAGGTAGCCAAGAAGTGCATAGGTTCTGTGGTACAAAATGTTGTTGCACCTAAAATAAGGTCTGGCAGAGCTACTATGACTGTGAATGCATTAACTAAATAAGGGTGTTTTATGGGCTTAAACATAAACATTTATTTATTTATTTAAAAAATATCAGATTTACAAACCTTTGCATCAGAAACTCATTTAAAAAGGCACCTCATCAAAACTAATACAAAGACAGCACAGTTAGCAAGTCCAAAATCAATGGCTCGGAGAGCAGACAGTTATAACAATCATTCACTGGAGATACATGGGTAGCAGTAGATAAACAGATTACATAGTTTAGGTGCACAGGCACTACATCAAGAAGACCAAAGCAGTTCAAACAATATACAATAGCTAAAGCAAATAGACATCAGGAGTCAAAGAGAAGCCCAGAGTGTTCACATGAAGGCTATTGCATACACTAACTGAATCAAAGTATAGCACATTGAGAAAGGGCATATTTAAGCAATAAGGCATGACAGGGTGTGTGTTATCATGTATTAGCATCATTCCTGGGGTGGGTAGAAGCATGAAGGGAAGCCGAGCATTTATTTATTTGCACATATTTATTTGATCCACTGGATCAGCAATATTTGCATAAGCTGTGCCCAGTGCAGATTTTACAGCACTGGTCCTGGTCTGGTGATCTGGGTTTTACCCATATCACACTGCATATGGCTTAGTGATATACTGTACAGATGGCTGCAGAGCCTAACCCATTGCAGGTTGAAGTTTCAGAAAACCATTATGTTACAAATATCAAGACTCCCTCCTCCCTCAGCACCCAATCACAATTAATCCTCTACCCTAGTCATGCTTAAATACTGGTGCCTCTACATCCACACCACTAAGCTTTTAATGCCAACATGCTTCTTCTGCTGCTGTGAGTTGAAGTCTTTATTTAAAAACATTTTGTTGAGAAATGTGTGTTTTAGATATCCATGGTCAGGAAAAATTAATTTGTAAAAGAAACCAAAATCCCCATTTATCACTTCATTGAATCACAATACAGCATGTTATGATTTTTTCAGATCATATGTGTAACCTACAGTAAGTCAAACATAAATTAGACACAAATGCCTACCTATTTGCAAGTGAAGCAAATATGGTTATTATCATTCAGTTGTAAACACCTATAGTCACAGCCAGGATTCACATTGCTGGACTCTGGGTAAGTATGACAAGTTTCCTAATTACTGGTACCTTATCCAGCTGTGTTCTGCTTGGTGTGTGTGTGTGTGTGTGTGTGTGTGCGCATGTGTGTGTGTGTGTGTGTGTGTGTGTTTAAACATGTAACTTTCTATAGTATATTGTATAGCACTGTGAATCCTGGCTGCAGTGTTTTTTCTCTGCTGTGGCTATGCAAGACACTGTAACAAGACACTGGCCTATTGTAAGGGCTATTAGACATCAAACCAAAGGGCATGCTGTGAAGACTAACTTGAAGAAGATGCAATAAAACAAACTTGAATGACAGCCCCAAGACATCATAAAACACCCAGGGAAAATTAGAAAAACTCCTCTAACAGCCTAGGCAGAAACAAAACACTGGATTGAAGTGAGAACTCAAAACTGGTAGTAATACATATATTTCTGATTTTAACATGCAGTTCTCCTTTAAGAAGATTCAGTAGAATATAAACAGTAGCCTAGAACTGGCTGTCTGAGAATGAAGTTGGTATATTATTTGGAAAAAGGGAAGGCTATGTCTCTTGCTGCACAGAAAAAAACAAAAATAGTGAATTAGAGCTATTTAGTAGGTGTTGTCTTACAGAAACCCCAGTGAGCTTGCTCTCAGGTATCTGCTAAACTATCTGTTGACATTTGTGCTCCCTGGATAAGAACAGTTACAAGGCTCTGCTGTTGCTAAACTAATTTTAAATCAGTATACATGCTAAATCTAAGGGCATGGCTACATCACTGTCACATGAGAGAGAGGGCATCATAGGAGAAAGAAAGCCAATAAAACTATTTGTTATGGAGAACTCCAGGGGTCATAAAACTACCATACAGCTAGCAAGCTAATTTAGGAAAAACTCCTAATAGCAGACAAAGAAAAGGACACACTTGGATTTAACATACATATCAAAACACTCTACGTAACATATGTTTTTTGCACATTCTGGGTGGACTACTCAAAAATACACTTCACCACAGACTGTGTTTACCAAGTACTGTGCCCATGATTAAAATAATTTGAACCTCATCCCCCCAAAATGTGCCCTCACATGAACATGCATGATTTATCTATAAAGACAATTAAAAAAATGTATTTCTAAATGCATTAGTAACACCAATGCTCTCAAGATTTTGAAACTACTAAAAAGACAAACTATATATATAGATAGATAGAATATGGTAAGCAAATATTGCTAATCCCAAAAGCTGAACTTTGTTTTTAGTATGTAAATGTTTAAGAAATACCTGAAAGCTATTTCCTTAGTTTTCAGACACTTCTTAGTCTTTCCTTTTGAGACACCAGGTGACTCTGATAATCATTTGTTCCAAGGGTTTTTAAGTCAGTTTGAAGGCATTTTAAGTATCTTCTGTTCTAGTCCTTAACAAAGGCAGGGACTCCACAGACGTGTTGTTCTGTTCCTTGGTCCACATCCCAAACATGTGAGTCTTCTTTCAGGATGATAGATCCACCTCATGCCCCTCCCACATGAATAAAAAAAAGTTGGGATGGGCCTTTTAGAGCTTCTTAGGTGGAGGTGGGGTGGACCTTACTCCCCCCCAAAACAACGCTGCCTCCCACTACTCAGGTTCCAGTTCTTGTACCACCCATTTAAGAAGGAAAATAGTACCCTGCAACCATTGACTAACATGAAAGCGTATTTATTTGAGGGCGGAAAACATTTCTTGTGGGAGGGTAAGGCGAAGAAGACTATTTACACCTTCAGTCAGTTCCATGGACAGAAAACCTGACATCACTCCTTTTGTACATGCAATACTCCTGTAGGCTCTGCCTACAGTCATAACAATGATCTTTGCATCAGCTTCATCCATGGACTATGGAGCCAGAAGTAGTGGCAAAGGAGTAGTTAGTGGAAGCGGTGGTGGCATTTCTGTTGCTAAATTATGCTCTGCCACATCTGTGGCATCCATGTTGGTGGGTGTTGAGGGAGGTGGTAACAAGAGAATCAATCTGAGAGGCAGCAAAATCTTTGGCTCAGGAACAGTGGTCAAGTAGGAGGTTGCTTGTGTCCTTGTAACTGCCGGTGGTGGTAACTCTGAGCCTGACCTGGATGATAGGTTCCTCATATGGGCATGTGGACCAGTGAGCAAACAGCTGATAGCTCCAATCTGTGCATTGCAGCTAATTGGGCACAAGTACCTGGGGTAGTATTCTACTCTGGTCAAGGGGCATACATTTGTACTAAGCCCAATTGCAGTAGTAGCAACACTCTGTGTATTTGTCAGCATGTTGTGCTGCCGAGGAATGAAACTGATCGCACACTGGTCAGAAAATGTCAGAATAGCACCTAACTGGGACTGACAAATGGATGCAGCCTGTGTGGTATCACAGGTGGTCAAGTGTGGCACAGGGTCATCAGGCTGCTTTGGAGTGGGAGGGACAGAGGACTGCTGACCTGACTTTGAGACATTTGTGTGTCAGTAGCTTCAGTTTGACCCTACTTTTCCTAGAAGTTCCCCAAGGGCAAAGTGACAGGCAAAGTTGACAAAGGTTAATTTCCTATTAAATAGAAAAAAATCTGCAAAAATTATTCATGAAGGCAAATTTTGCAACATCTCTACTAGCAACTCAGAACACTGGCCTTGGAATTAGTACTAGCTAGCATCAGTAGATAAAAAAAAATAAACAGTGTCAGAACAATAGGCTGGAATACCAGTTTCTTATTATGGACACTTAGCTAAGCCTTTAACCCCATGTCACAAAATTTGCATAAAACCATATAAATAATATAAAACTGGCTCAAATTACACTTTACCACCTACTGTATTTACTTCTAGATAACAACAAATAACTTTTGTGGCATACCCTTATATAATATAGACAAATAGATTTTATATAATTTTTAATAATTTGCATAGATGCAAAACATTGTAAACATAGTAAAAAAGCAGCACAAATACAAAACAACAAAGATTTCAGGAAATGAACAAAACAACAAAGAAAAACAAGCAAAATTCAAAAGCATTGAATAACATCAGCTGTATACCATGGGCCAGATATTCAGAAATGTGCTAAAGGCTAGCGCAAGTCCAGCACAGCACAATCTGATGTGCCATGGTACAACAGGAGCCATATTCAGAGGTTGCACTGGCTGCACTGCAACATGACTGAACATGGCATAGTTGTGCTATGGCGCAACTGTGGATGCACCACGGTGCAACCACAATTGTGCCATGGCGCAACCACAGGTGTGCCATGGGCAGACACAGAAGCCTCAGGGCAACCGTGGGAGCAGAGCACCAGAGCAACTGAGGGGGGGCAAGGCACAGAGAGGAGACCCAGGGACAGAGCCAGGGAAGCAGAGCGACAGGCCACAGGAGGCCACCACAAGCAGGGCATAGCAGGGTGCACACAGGCACCTTGACCCCCCAACCCAGTACACAACAGTGGCACAGACAGGAGGCAACAGGAGGTGCCAATGTGGGATGGAGGGCCACCAAGGGGAGCCCCCCTCAGGCAGCAGGCTGTGCCCCCCTGCACAACCAGACTGGGCCAGGCCACACCCAGGCCAAGCAGACACACCCACCACACAACCCTGACAGCCACCCCAAGGGCACACCAAGGCACAGCCATCAACCAAGGGGAGGGACACCACCACTGTGGGACACACAGCAGCACACAACAGTGATCCACAGAAGCACACCACATGCCCCAACACATCGACACCACACAGACGGGCACGGGGCCACTGCAGCATTGCTCCACACGCAACCTGCAAAACAGACTCAGACACAGGAGGGTAAGTCAAAATTATATGTATTCAGAAAACTATATACAGTAACATGGGGGTGGGAAAGGGTAGGAGATTGAGGGAAGGGGATAAGCAACAAGGACTGTACAGTGGGATGAAGGACTGGAGGGGAAGGTAAGACTGGGAAAACAGGGGAACACAAAGGTGGGCTAGCAGCAGCCATGTCCTGCCACCCCTTGCTGCTGTTGGTGCCTCCTGGCTGCAAAAAGCAGTCACTGGACCTGGAATACAGCCTCCATAGTCATTGATGTCACCAGGATGAGCTGCCTTAGGAACCTGCATTACAGTGGCCTCCCATGCTGATGGCAGATACCTAGGACAAGGGACAGGACAGGTTATCAGTGCAATGTCCCAAGGAACACAGCCCACCCACAGCATGTACCTGGCAGGGGATCACCCCCCCCAGAGGACCCAGACAGGCCATCCACAGGGGTGTGGGCCAATGCCAACCAGCAAGGCTGCACACCACATCAGTGCACAGTGGTGGTCTATGCCACACAGTGGTCATCTGACTGCCCCATGGTGGTCACAAGGCACAGTTCCTCAGCTGCACCACAGCAACATCAGTGGCGGCCATGTGCACACCCACCCCACCAGCAGATGGCACCCATGACCGACGGATGTGCCACAGTGGAGGGCACCATGCCCAGTGCAACACAAACAGCAGCCTTGGCACATGGCACAGGTGACCATGCCCGCACCCATGCCCCTGCCACCCTCCAATGATGGTGCACAGAACAATGTCAGTGCCTACCTGCCCTGTGTGGCCCCACGGGTGCTGAAGCCAGTCTTCCTCCCTGGGCTGCTGCAGCCTGGTGACACAACAGCACTGCCAAATGCCTGTCTTCAGGTCCTGGGAATGGAACAGAAATAGTTATACATCAGTAACCAACCACATCAGCTGCCCACCACCCCCACCCCTGTGCACAGGGTGAGCACCTGCTTAACAAGTCCCACAGAGTGGAAGCACAACACAAGTGGTGGAGGGCAATGCCACCCCACAATGTGCATGATGGTAGTACTCCACCCTGTAGGAAATGCCAGGCAGCCTAGCCAACACCACAGTACAGCACCAGGGCACACATGCCTCACACGTGCCTCCAGCCTCCTGAGGCACTCTGGGTCCTTCTGCACCAGGTCCCCATATCGGTGGTGACACTGCTCTCCAGTCTGGGCCACCCCTGTGTGCTACGTGAGTGAGACAGCAATCGCCTGCCACACAGCCACCTGGGGCTCCTGCAGTGGTGCCTGTCCAAACAGCTGGGGTGCGTGTGGCTGGACTCAGGCCATAAGGTTGGCCAGCTCCATCTGTGTCTGGTTGCCCACCCATCCACATTGCTGCTGCTCCATCACTGTGGTGTGAACCAAGGAGCAAAATGGTGGCAGGAGGCGCACATGGCTAGTGCATGTGCCAGATGTGCGGGCCAAGGAGACATGTGCTGTGTCTATCCATCATGCAGTAATGGAGATGCACAGCATGAGCATGGCAAGGTGGGGTCATGGCTACGGGGGTCACCAATGGGCAGAGGTCACAGCAGGGGTCAGGGGTCAGCCACCACACAGTGCACACATGCACAATAACAAGCATTGCATGCCATGTGCCACAGTCCCTATTGAGCAGTGGATGCACAGTGTGCAATGGGGGGCAGCACACTGACCAGCACATGTGCACTGTGGTCCTGTGCAGTGCGCATGCGTGTGCACTGCGCTGTGACTTGCTCCAGAGCAATGTCACTGTGCATGGAACAAATCCACGATATTTAGCTGCCACATGCAAATGAGCTCATCAGCCAATGCGTGGCACACTGGGGGAATTAGCATGTCATTACTGTTGTGCCAATGCTGATTTGCTTGCATTGTGCCATAAAAGTGCCATGGACTGGCACAGGACATGGACCAGTATTGCAACCTTCTGAGGTAAGTTGTGCATGCTGCTGGAGTACACTGAGCCCAGCCAGCACAGCAGGGGGGGATGATTAGGGTGCTGCTGACACTGACTAACTGTGCTGTCCATATCGACAGGTAGCAATATGTCGTCAGAACATGAGGAGGGTGAGGAGCATGGGCCTGCTCGGAAGCGTAGGCCCAATTTCACAAAGGCAGAGGCAGAGTCCCTGTTTGAGGCCTACCTCAATAGGGAGCCACTTCTGAGTGGTGCTATGGGCACACCACAGGCCAGGGCTGGGGCATGGGAAGAGGTGGTAGCATGCATGAACCAGCAGGGCAGCCACTAGTGGTCAGTGCAGGAGTGCTGCCAGAAGATGGGCACAGATAAGCAGTGCATCAAAGAGAAGGTGGCGACAATCTGTGCAGCCTGGAAAGCCACCAGAGGGGGGCCTGCTGATGCGCCATAGCTCACAGTGCAGAAGGAGTAGGTGGCAGCCACCTTGCGCCGCAGCACTGTGGAAGGTGTGCCAGGTGGAGGATTCCAGACAGGTGGCAGCCCATCACTGCATGGTACGTATGTTGGGCATGCACAGCATGCAGTGGCTGAGGTGGGAGGCAGGCACTTGTGGGCCTTGCATTACTGACACACCTGTTTCTCTTTCAGCACCAGCATGCATGCATGTGGAGGATGAGGTGCCAGAAGCAGCCGCGGGGGCAGGACCTGCCCCAGAGGACCAGCCATCCACCTCCACAGGCATCCATGGGCATGATAGGCTGCAGCACACCACCACTGTCCAGCCTGATATCCTGGGCATGGTGTCAGACAAGGCCCTGGATGTGTTTCTACAGGATGCCAGTCTTGGTGTCCTCTGTGTGGAGACACAGATCAGGGTGGGGTCTGACACCGATAATGACCTAACCATAATCCTGGACAGCATGGATGGTGTTGTGGGGGAGACACCCATACCAGACACCTACACAGGCAGCATGTCCAGCAGTCTGACAGTAGTGGAACAGCTGCCTGCTGCCACTGCGGGTGCTGCTTTGTGCACTGCCATAACTTTGCTATGTGGTGGTGGTGGTGCAGCTGCACAGGTGCTGGGCAGCATTCAGCAGCTGGATGGGAAATGGCAGCAGACAGCAGGAGCCACAGGGCAGCCGGACATGGGGTCTGCTGTGGGGGTGCCTGATAGGGACTTACCCCATGAGGACCCCACTGTGTAGTGTCCACCTGAGCAGGGGGCTATGCAGTGTGGTGAGGGTCAGCACCATGCCCAGGTTCCCCAGGGCACTGACCCATTGGCAGAGCACACCCATTTGCTCCAGGCCTTCATGAAGCAGCAGGTGCTGCTTGCCGCTGGGGTGTGCCAGGCAGCCGAGCAGTGCGAGAGGGGCACTGTGCAGCTCCTGGCAGCTATTCAGTGCTTGCAGGAGGACATGACTGCATCCCAGGATCACATAGCCAATGTGATCAAGGATGGCCTTGCACTGCTGGCTCCCACAGGGTGCGGCTGGCCACCACAGACCCCATGCAGTGCTCTGTCCACCCTATGATCCTGGCATGGGGTGACACCCTCACTGTCAATACTGGGTTCTGCTATCTGCATCCCTGGGGCAGACCTGTTTGGGTGCCTACACACCACTGCACAGACCTGGTCCTGGATCCCACAGTTCAACCCCTGGGGGGCTGTTACAAGCACTCCCTGTGACCGATGTGCAGCCTGTAGCTGCTGATCAGCCCCAGCACAGCTGCCCTGTGGCCATGGTGGCCATGGTTCCGTGCAGTTGCCCTGTTGTGCATTCCACCCTGACTGCGGTCTGCAGCCACTGCCCTGTGTGCACATTGGTGGCTTGTGTGTGTGTGCATACCACTGGTGTGGTGCCTGTGTATTGCACTGCATGCTGCCTGTGTGCATGCCTGCCCAGCCGCTGGCCCATGTGGCATGGGTGAGTTGAAGGCAGTTCTGCACCAGTTACACCTGTGCACCAGTGCAATGCATCTGATCCCCACCACTTGCCTGGGCACATGGGTGTGTGTGGCTGTTGCTGTGTGATGCTGTGTATAGTCATGTGCGGATGTGTGCCACTGACTCTCCTGCCCCTGCATCACGCCTCTATGTGTGCTGTACATGTGCGTGTGGCCTTTGCATGGGTTTGACACCACCTGCCTGCATGCACCATAGTGCTCCTGTGCGATGGTGTCTCGTGCTGCTGTGACATCCTTTGTACCTGGGGATCCCTCTGCCCAGGGGGCTCTGTCCACCACCCTCCATCCCACTGCCTCCATCGTCCCCACTACTGTCACCCTCATCAGCCTCAACAGCTATCCCATGGTCGATGGCTATGTTGTGCAGTATGCAGCAGGCCAGGAATAGGCCACATGCTTTTGAGGGGCTGTACTGTAGGGCACCGCCCGACCTGTCTATGCAATGGAACCATGCCTTCAGCATGCCAAATACATGCTCAATGATTTTTCGCTTGCTGGTGTGTGCCTCATTGTAGCATTCATCTGCTGGGGATGATGGGCACTGATAGGGGGTGAGCAGCCAGGGCCTTAGTGGATAGGCGCTGTCTCCTCTGTGAATAATAACATGGTTATCCCTGTGACGTCCTTTGCTGTGCCCCTTGCCTGTCCCTGATGCCCTCATCAGCATGCTAACCCTGCCCTTCCACATCCCATGGCCTGCTCTGCCTGGCCCCCCACCTGGCCCATACTCACCCACTAGATGGCCCGTGGGGATGTCCCCATGCTCAAACCTGTGGCACAGCACAGAGCTGTGCCAGATGAACAAAACCATGTGCACTCCGAGGGTGTGTGGTACAGACATTGCTGATGCACCCCTTGGCATCGCACACCACCTGGCAGTTCATGCTCAGAAACCCCTTCCTATTGGTATAGACCACACCATCAGGGCCAGGTGGCATGCAGATACCCACATGGGTGCAGTCAATGGCCCCAAGAATGCCAGGCATACGTGTTACCCTGTGGAAGTCCTGCATGGTTGATGTACACTCCGCCTGTATGCCAGGGAAATGGATGTATTCTGAAGCACGTGGCAACAGAGCATTGAGGAACTGTGTGAGGAGACATATTTATTTATTTATTTGCTTTTGGTAACCAGGTATGTGTGCTAGGCAACAATCTTGCCTATTTTCAGGCACGACACGGGACAGTACAATACAGAACACATATAAGCACAATTGTACAAATTCATAAATAATAACATCATAGTACAAACAACATAATACAGGCTGAGATTACATCTTAGGATAGGACAAGTAGACATGACATTACCAACTGGGTTATGCCTGTGGTGTCCCATGTTGGTCTCTGGAAGGTGCCTATGGTGAGCAGACACATGACAGCTGTCACTTTTGTCTCCACAGACATTTCATGGCTCGGTCTTGTGGGTGCCTGCATCTCTTCACTGCACAGCTTGCAAAGCTGCCTCAAAATGGCCCTGTTCAGGCAGTACCAATCCACAATCTCCGTGTTGGTGTAGTTCTCAAAGGTGGTGCAGGCATGGTACCACCTGTTCCAGGCATACCGCCGATGGACCCTTCCTCTGCCACGTCACTGTTCCTCCTCTCCCCTCACATCCATCATTACAGCCTCCATCAGGAAGGGCACACTATCCTTGGCCCTGATGTCCAACTTCCCCTGGGCGGTCGGCTGCTGTGGGCTGTGTGCCACCCTGGTGCACTGCCTGGCAGTGTGCCTGCCTGTCCCTCTCACTCTCTCTCTACCCCTGGCTCCCTCTCCACTGCCACCTCTGTCCCTCTCCCCCTGTGGTTGCCTACGACAGTCTCTCTGTCTCTCACTCGCACTGTCTCCCTTGGTCTGTCTTTCTATCTGTCCCTTACTCTTGCTGAGTTTTGCCACTCTCTCTCTCTCTCCCTCTCACTTGGTGCAAGTGCTGTCTGTGTGCTTGTGCCCTGTATTTATAGGCTCAAGTCTGCCCGGCACATCCAGGTTTTGCTCTGCACTTGTGCCATGGTTCCACTGTTGAACATTGCACTGCACCGGATATTCATGGGCACTCCCCCTGCTTTTGCACCTGCATTCATTATAGTTTTGCATTGGCGTTTTGGGATTTGCACTGCACACTGGCTCCCACTGAATATCACTCCTTGGTGCATGTCTGCACTTGTGCTGGCACAACTCAGTGCATTATGCGCAACTGCTTTGAATATCCCGGCCATTGTCTTCATTATGCTTTTGTATAAAGCATTACCTTTCTCCATGAAAACTTGAAGACTCTTTGCATTAGTGTTTTGGATTCTTATTCTATATAAAACTTGTTTAAATACCTTATAACATGCAAAATGTTCATATCTTTTAGAATGAGCATAAGCTTTACCATATACCCAAGCTTCTGTATTTAAGAAGTTAATTTTACCATGTCGCCTCCCCAGCGAAGCCAAATTAGAATATTATAAGAATTAATTGAAATAATACTCAGGCATCTGGTTATTTGTAGAGGCCTGAATTTTCTTTCAACTTCAACATTTTGGTGAGTTCTTCTGGGTGACAAATAATTGTTTTAGTGGCTGGTTCTTGTTGTAGTTCCTATTTTTTTCACTCCATACAAACATATATGCCCTGGATTATGGACTCCTTTGGCAT
Organism: Neoceratodus forsteri; assembly: GCA_016271365.2. Classification (NCBI taxonomy): domain Eukaryota; kingdom Metazoa; phylum Chordata; order Ceratodontiformes; family Ceratodontidae; genus Neoceratodus; species Neoceratodus forsteri. The sequence goes on along the minus strand of CM028129.1, from coordinate 813,023,595 downwards.
CAACACAGCAGTGCAGGCTTAAAAGACAAAGAACCTCTGTGTGCAAGCACCGAGGCAATGGTTACCCTAAACGGCATTTGGCTGGAAGCCAAGTTTCAAAGAAATCCTAAATCACACATGTCCCCACAACACAAAGCATCATGGGCTGCATGTGCAAATCACCACAGAATATTAAGCTGGTTCAACTTTAAGCAGAAATGCATGATGCCGAAAGGCCTCTCACACAGTTTGCAAAGGGTGCCAACAGAATTGCTTCTCCTGGTTTAGACATCAATGGGTTTTTCAGTTTCTTTGTTCTGATTTTGATGGGAACTTCAAACAGTACTTCTAACAACAGAAATGTCCACAGCACCACAGCAGATTCTCTTAGCATGCAATACAGACAAGAACTGGGTTGGGTTTCCCAGTGGTTGGCTTTATTACCACTGGTCAGAGCATTGTCCTGACATCATTTTTTGTATATTTTACCAACTCTGATTGGATTATGCAGATGATGCAAGGGTGGCTACCCCCTTGCTTTTTAGGACAACCCCTTTGTTCAGAGTCCAGGTTTGAAGCTTAAAAATAACATTTATTCTAACTTTTGAATGCAACATGATACACTCTCCATGTAAACATTTATGAAGTCAGCCCAATAAAAGCAGTCTTTTGAGATGACTCCCATATCTTTGAGACACATATTTCCTGAGATAAGTTAATAATGATTATAACCTCAGTTTGTCAGTAAAGTCTTTCAGAAAGTGTATAATGCACTTACAGTTCATGTTCTAGGCTCCAGAATTAAGCAGGGTCTCTCTTACATCCAAGGTTGAGAAAGTCCTTAAAATATCAGATTCCTTTGCAAAGAGCTGTGTCTTTGTGACCACTGGGCCATGCAACCATACTTTCCAAGTGATTAGCTCAAACTCTTTAAGATGGTCTTTCTCTGTCCAGCAACAAGTTGCACACACAAACAATTATATATTTGCACTTGTCATGATACCATCTTTTATTTAAGATCAGACATGGGTATTTTTTCTTTTAGGTATTTGATACAAAGTAGATAATCAAATAACTCACATTCGCTTTAAGTTCTATATTTAAAATTCAGCCAGTAAACAGGTTATGATGTACTTCATTCACTGGGTAAGTTTCATGCTGGCAGCATTAAAATTAGCCTTGCAACAAATGAAAGTTCCTTTCCCCCAGTGAAGCTTATGGAAATTCAAGCAGTCTCTAGATTTTTTTAAGACAACTTCTCAGTGTAAGTTGGTACCAGAGTATACATCACTGAGATTTAATTGAAGAATGTGGTTGCTATGGCTACTATCAGTAAGGCTTAGCATCACTGGTTTCTTCCTCATGTAGGCACAGATCCTTAGTGCTACTGTCTAATGAGGCCCAGTTTAGGGAACATTAATTCTAAACAGAGAGTCATAGATGCCATGTCCCCTTAAGTTTGTCCATTTAGGCAGATTTTTTTTTTCATTTTTCAGAGTCAATCTAAGCAGTTTTTACCTTGCTTAGAGAGCTCATGTAAATAGAAATGTTGACCAAATGCATTAGTATGACCTCCCAATTACCTTAATTAATAATTAAGCATTTATAAAGACTATAAATAGTATTTATAAAATAATGCAAAGTAATACAATTATAATCACTTATGTTATAACGAAGGTTTTGTTCCCACATTTCCCCCCTTTTTGAATTAAAATGTATTCTGACCTTTTACCAGTTTTTACCAGGATAGCATTCCTTGATTGGAATTTACATATTTGGTAGTACATAGATTTTGGATTACGGTCCATTTGTAGTTCACTTTCAGTAATCATAGTTAGAGTGGGATTTTTTAATGCAATTACAAAAGTTTTCTACTGTTTTGTTACCTTATTGTACTTTCACTAAATCAAAAGCAGATTCTTCACTATTTCTTTTACATTTTCTTTAACTCTAAATTAAAATAAAAATTAGGATCAGGCTTTGTCAACACTTCTTGTATGTGTTCTTAAGATGTTTGTGGTGTTCTATAGTGGTGTACATAAACTGGAGCATTACTGGGGTTTGTGGGTACCCTGGTAACATAGAGGTAATTACCCCACAATTAGGGACATCTTTTGAAAACATGTATTTTGGTTGAAAGAACATTTTACAAACAAGTTCCATTCCTTTCCTAATTTAGTCTTACAAGTACATGCTTGGTTAACTTGTTCCTTAAAATAAGAAAAAATGTAAGTTTTCACCAGAATCTACCTTATTTTTAATTCTCAGTTTTTTTTATCATCAACTACATACACTTCTTTAAAACTCTGTTGTTTCTTTTCTTGTTAGGTAATATTTTCTGTTAGTCCCCCCAATAACTAGAACAACAAATTCCTGAATTATAAACAATCCTGTCATCACTATTTTTAACCCATAGTTAGCTTTTAAAGTGACAGGCTCTGCATTTGGATTAAGTACTAAAACATGTATTACTTTAGTGCTCATATCCAGGCAAGGTGTGGAATGGATCTTTAAATTCATATCACTACCGCAGGTTAGGCACACACAATGCAGTTTGATTAGGCATTACTTTGTCTTTCTTTCCACTAACCCTAACAGAAAATTCCTTTATATTATCTGAAACTGTTGTAGTGAACTCACTCACCACATGGCACACTTGAGGAACAGTTTGTCCAGACCTTAAAGCCTGTGGTGTCACTTTTATTGGGTAAGTGTCTCCTTTTTTTGTGACCACATAATTTTATTGGATAGGCTTATATACACACCCAGTAGTACAAGTACATATAACCCAAGACATGGGAGATTTCAAGCCTTGCATTACATACAGGATGTTGTATACTTTTCCACTATATCTGCAGTCTTGCGGCACACATGCCTAGCCATTTTAAGCTTTCTTCTGGTTTGGAACATTTTGTAGCCACTATTTTTTAACACTCTATAGAACTGTGTACTGATTGGACAATGCATAGCCTAGACACAATACAAAACTATTTATTTACAGGGCCTTTGTTTTTACTGGCACCTTAAACTTACCATTTGTTTTATTTAGTGGCATCTCCTTTCCATAGTCCTTGGTGGAATGTGTGCTTAGAGCTTCATGTCTTTGTGTATGAAACAGGATGGCACCAAGAAAAACAGAATTTACTTTCTTTATGAAGAAAGTTAGGCTTCTGTTATTTATTTCAGATTTACTGCATCTTGTGTTGACAAACAAACCACATTAGCTTTACTTCTCCATTTAGCCATTTTTTTAGAATTACCAAAACTGATACATCAGTTACATTAGAACATACAAGATTTAGTTTAATCATTGCATAATGTTTTCCTCAAAGTAGCTTGATTCTGATTGTTTTGAAACTTTACAACTCTTTCTAAATGGAATAGGCCTTTTTACCTGTGAGCACAGAACTTTGTGAAAGTAGTGCAGGATAGGTTTAAACCTTTTTAGAAGGTCATTTTCAATCAATACATCATTACCTGCTCTGTTGGTAATATACACTGGATGTTTAATTACCATTTTACCACATTTGAATTTCAACCAAACCTTACCTAAGGTCTTCTGAGCTTCCTCTCCATAACCTACAATCTGTAAGCAATCAGAAAGTGGTTTCAGCTTCTCTGAGTCACCTGAGGCATTAGTCAGCTTATCAAAGAGACACTCAGACATCAAGGTTACTTCAGCTCCTGAGTCAAGCAAGGCCTCATGAGTCAGGCTGTTTTCAATGTTTATGTCAAAGTAAAACTTTCTGCTTTTCCTTGTGGAATTAAGTTGCTCAGATAGAATTTGTCTCTCCCCTCCTTGCAACATAGTAGTTTCACTATGACATTCCACACTGTTTTTAACAATAACTGTGGACACCTATTGGGAAAGGCTAGACACAGAGACAGTATTTTCATTTTCACTTGAAATTTCATTTTTAAATCTAATTTCAGTCTCATTACCCTTTTTAACAATAGCAGTTTCTTTTACCTTATCAGCAAGAAAGTGGACATAACCTATTAGTCACATAGCACTACTAGTTTCACCTGTACTGCATATCACAGGAGCTTGCACAGGGGAGAGAGAGAGAGAGAAAAAAAGAAAGAGAAGATGCGACTGTGCTAAATGGAGTGAAATATTCTGGAGGGCTGTTAGGAACTCCTCAATTTATTTTTCCAAGTCCTCCATTTCCTTTTCAAACTCCCTCCTTTTCTGTCTTCTCTTAATCTGTGACTTCTTACACCTTTTTTTCTTTATTTACAAACTATGCCTAGCCCTGTCTTGAGGTGCATTATAACTTTGCTGATTGTGGTCAGAATAGTGGCACCCCCATGGTCATTTCTGTCACCTCTTTAATTATCATACCCACTGGCATATCATTCCCCATAGTCCCTCCCTCTTTGGGAGAAACCCTGGTTTTGGCATTGTGATGAGTCTTGATTAGACTGATGAGCCACAGTTGGGTTTAGCACAGGCATTGACTGAATATTTCTCCTTTTAGACAGAGGTAACATTCCCCCTTAGCTGGAGTATTAGAGATGAGTCCTCATCTTATGCTTTTTCTTATATTTCCCAAATATTTCTTCTTCTGAATTAGAATTAGAATCACTGTTTTGTCTAGGGTTATTCTACTTTTTGCTCTGAGGTGATCATTTTCTGAATCAGAGGATTCTTTGAAGGAAATACCAAAATCAGCATTACAGTCTAAACTTTTAAATGCTTCCATTTTTTTCTTAACTTTACTTTTACTCAGTGAGCTTTCATATTTTTCCCTTAATTCAACCAAATATATTTTAACCTGCTCAAAAGCATTTGCTAATATAACCTTTTCTTTTTCAAGATTTAAACACTGCTTTTTCAAAATAGCATTTTCAATCATTAGCTTAACTAAAACACAATAGTTATTAGAAACGTATTTTTTACTTTCTTGTATCAGCTTTTCTAATATTTCCACCTGACGCCTATGTTTACCACATTTAAAAGATTTAACCTCCAGCATTTTTTCCAGCTGGCATTTACTATCAAGCAGCAATGAAAATGTTTGGTTAGCTTTAACCAATTCACCTATGCTTTCCTCTTGAATTTTAGAAGTCAGATAGGCCATTGTTGGATATATCACTACCTCAATGTTAAGAACATTTGCATTCACAATTAAGGCTGTCATGGCTTACAACAACAACAACATCATGTATTTAAATAAACTTCAAACAAAATCAATAATAACAATCTTTCTGTGATGCTTCAAAGACCCTTTCTTGCATGCAGTAATACTGAATCAGACAATCACTTCATTTTGTTCCTTACTTTTGTCTAGGGGTAGCTTTAGCTTTCATTAAAAAGCAAAAAGAGAAACAAAATATTATTATGCCTTTGAGTTACTTTGCAATTAATAATAATAATATCTGTTTCTCATACACATTAGGGTGTGAACTGTTATTCACTAAACAATTATCCCAGATGAGCCCCAAAAATGTCAGAACAATAGGCTGGCATACCACTTTCTTATTACAGGCACTTACTAAGCATTTAAGCCTGTGTCACAAAATTTGCACAAAACCATATAAACAATGTAAGAATGGCTTAAATCTTACTTTCCCACCTACTGTATTTAGTTCTAGATAATGGCAAAAACCTTTTCTGGCACACCCCTTTGTAATATAAAAAATATATATTTTATTTGTCTCTATACAATATAACTAGCTTTTAATAATTTTCATTTATATAAAACACTGTAAACATAGTAAAACAAAGCTAAATACAAACAGCAAAGGTTTCAGAAAATAAACAAAACAACCAAGAAAAACACACAGAATTCAAAAGCAATGAATAACATCAGCTCTATAGCATGTCTTTATCATGCTTTTGTATATAGCATTACTTTTCTGCATGAGAACTTGCAGACTCTTCACATTAGTGTCTTGGACTATTTTTCTGTATAAAACTTGTATAAATACATTATAGCATGCAAAATGTTCATATATTTTACAATGAGCATAAGCTTTACCATATTAATTCATTTTTAATTATTAATTGGCATTAAGAGTGCTGTGCATTATTTCTGGTGTCCCCATGTAGTGATAGTGAGAGGACCTGAGGCACCATATCTCAGTTGACATTATTTGATTTCTGATATGCCCAGTGAGAGGGGGTGTATTTAAGTACTGGAATATTGAAGTTTTATTTTATTGGTTTTAGTTTAATCTATACTGCATTTTATTTTTCTGTGAACTGTAGTCCTATTTTTGCTGACTGGTATATCATCCTTTCCTGGGCTTACATGGACCACTAAGACTAATTCATTTTATTAGTATACTTTGATTGATAGTAAGAGTGCATGGGGAGGGGTTTTATTGCATTTTAGTTTTATATTTATGGGTGGTATTTTAAGTTTGATTTAATATATTAGTGAAATTTCTCCCCTTGGTGAGGGGGGAGTGGTAAATCAGGGGGTTTAATTTGTTTGGTTAATTGTGTTTTGTTTATTGTTATTGTATTAGTTTTTTATTGTGGGTTTTTTGTCTTAACTTTGAGAATTTAGTTAGTTATTTCATTGGGGACTTTTTTCAGGGCTGTTGTATTGTTATTGAGTCTTTAATATGTGTAGGAGGCCCATCCCCAAGGTCGTACACTATCTGCCCTTCACCCTTCGTGCCCTCTGCCCTTCCACCCATTACAGCTAGCAACATACCAGCACTGTAGAACTTTGGGTATTGCTTGTAGGGGGAGGAGGGGAGTTGGGGGGTGTGAACAGTAGAGGTCGGATGAGTGGAGCCATCATATTGGGGTAGTGAGATCCAGAAGACACCCTGGGGTGAAATAGAGACTGGAACATAGTTCTGCATGTCTGGTCTCCATACTCAAGGGCACCACCAACATTGGTGGGCAAGTAGCACGAGCAGTTCCAGAAACCCGTCCTACCCCGAGCAGTGTTGTGTAATGCTAGATCCATCAGAAATAAGACTGCAGTTATTGCAGATCTTGTTGGGTCGGTGGAGCTGGCATGCATTATTGAGACCTGGCTGGATGAGAATGCAGACCCCATATTAGAGGCCACTATTCTGGACGGGTACTCTGTGTTACACTGCCAAAGGTTGGACTGCGTTGGTGGGGTTGTGGTCTGATTCAAGACCGAAGTGGGCTTCATAAGTGTACCAGTTGAGGAGGCTGAGTCATTCAAGTGTACTGTAGTGGCAGGTGTGGGTTGTAGGATCGCCAGCATCTGCCATCCACCAGGTGATCAGAAGTGGTTCTTGCAGGAAGTAGCAAACTTTGTGATTGACATGGCATTACAATCACCCAGGCTGATGGTCCTCGGCGACTTCAATGTCTGGGTCAATCATGAACTCTTGCAATTTGGGCATCACTTCCTTCAATTGATGACATCTTTGGGCCTCACACAAGTTGTTACTTCTGCCACTCATAAGGGTGGTCACTCACTTGACTTAGTCTTCCTCCTGGGGATTGAAGCCTTTGATTTTGGGGGTGGAACCTGTCAGATGGTCTGATCATTACACTGTGGGGTTCAGTTTTTGTGTCCCCCTTTGCAGACCTACCCATGTGGAGATAGTCAGGTACTTTTCTTTGCAAGATGTAAGCTCTGAGGACCTGGTGGTGGCACTTGACCTATTGGAGCTTCTTAGAGTGAACAATGATCCAGATGCCTTGGTCTTGGCCTATAATAAAGCCATCTCCTCAGCTCTGTATATCATTTCTCCAGTCTGTGTTCATCCTGTCCCCTTTCACCCTCTGTCCCCATGGTTTGATGGGACATAGAGGGCGATGCAGTGACAAGGACAAAGGTTAGAGTGTTGCTGGCAGAGCTCTGCCCTTGATGCCAACCATCTTAGGTTGATGGAACATTACCAAGTCTATCATTCCACAATCTCCCATAAGAAGGCAGAGTTCCTGTCTGGGGAGAGTGCGACTGCTCAGAACCGACCAGCTCAGCTCTTTTGAACTGTAGACAGACTGTGCAATCCAGCCTGCCTGCAGGTTTGAAGAGCTTTTTCACAAGTAGAATGTGAAGAGCTTACTCGCTTCTTTGTGGCTAAGGTGGCTGATATCAGGGTGGCACTCCATCTTACATCGTCTATGGGAGAAGTGATGGAGCAGCACCTGGTTGCTGTCCCTGGGCTCTCCTGGAGTTCCTTTGACCAGTCGGAGTTCATTGATGTTATGTGTATTGTCCAGGGTATGCACCCTACATGCTGTAGTTTGGATCTGGGCCCAACCTCCCTGATAAAGGGTTGTTGCGATGTTATTGGTCTGGTCCTAGCATGGATAGTCTGGTGCTCCTTGGAGATGGGTGAGTTTCCTAGCTCCCCGAAGGAGGCGGTGGTAATGCCCCTCCTGAAGAAAGCTTCTCTGGACCCAGACTGCCATGCTAACTACAGACCAATTTCTAAACTTCTCTTTGTGGGGAAGGTGATTGAGAAAGTAGTGACCATACAACTGTGGAACCATTTGACCATCCATGACATTTATGAACTGAACAGGCATAGTACAGAGCCTGCACTGGTTCGGGTGCTCAATGATCTCTAGATGGCAAGAGATCAAAAGAGCTGTTCTAACTTGGTTCTTCTCAATCTCTCTTCAGCATTTGACACTGTAGACCATGGGGTACTTCTCAAATGCCTGAGGTTCATCTGTGGCCTGTCTAGTACAGTCCTCCGGTGGTTTAGATCTTTCCTCACTGGCAGAACTCAGAGGGTGGTGTCAGGGATAAATTCCTCTGGCAAAGTCTGTCTGTCTGTCATGTGGGATTGCTCAGGGTTCGGTGTTGTCCCCCATGTTGTTCGCAGTGTATATGCTGACCCTCGGAGACATTGTAAGAAGGTATGGGCTGAAGTTTCACTGCTATGCTGATGATACCCAGGTCTGCCTATCTTTGTGCCTGAGCAGGATAGAGCTCTCTTGGTATTTAACAACTGCCTCACTAAAATCCAGAACTTGATGAATTTGAGCTGGCTGAGGTTGAACTTGGAGATGACGGAGGTGATGGTTATGGACCTGGATCACTGAATAGAGGGGGATGGGAGCTGGTTTGCCTTCAGGACTATTTCTATAGTGGCTCCCAGCTCCCAATCTCTGAACAGGTGTGCAGCCTGAGGGTGATTTTTGACAATGGGCTGATACTGCAATCACAAGTATCAGCTGTCGTCAAATCATCCTTTCACCATCTGAGGAACATCTCCAGGATTAAGCACCTAGTTCTGTCTGGCGATCTGCCTACATTGAACTATGCCTTTGTGACCTCGCACCTTGACTATTGCAACTCCCTCTGTCTAGGGCTACCTGGAGTTGATATCCACAACTTGCAGCTTGTACAGTATGCTGCAGCCCTTTTATTGGGAGGTACTCCTCATACCTGTCATATTTCTCTGGTGTTGCGTGAACTACACTGGCTGCCAATACAGTGGCAGATCATCTTTAAAATCAATCTTCTGACTTATAAAGCCCTACATGGAGTGGGCCTGGACTACTTGAAAGAGCTTCTGCTACTCTACTGCCCTAAGTAATCACTCTGCTCGGTGGATGAGGGGTTGCCAGAGATTCTGAGGGTTTCTTTGAAATATTCGAGGGCCCGTGCTTTTATGTACATGGCCCCACCCCTCTGAAATTCTCTACCCCATCCGCTCTGGGAGTGTGCATCTTTGGAGGAATTTAAATGAGCCTTAAAGACCCATTTGTGGTTGTCAGCATACCCCTGATGATGGTGTTTTAATGTATTTTATGAATTCAGTATTTATTGTATTTGTCGTTAATTTATTGTTTCATGAAGTTTACTGTTATGGTGCCTTGGTTTCAGAAAGGAGCAATATAAATAATGAATATTATTATAATTATATACCCAAGCTTCTGTATTTAAGAAGTTAATTTTACCATGCCACCTTCCCAGCTAAGCCAAAGTAGAATATTATAAAAACTAATAAAAATAATACTCAGACATCTGGTTATTTGTAGATGCCTGGATTTCCTTTCTTTAACTTCAAAATCTTGATGAATTCTTCTCGTCCTCGATGACGGAAAGTTTTTTTAGTGGCTGGATCTTGTTGTAGTTCCTGTTTTCACTCCACACACACATTCAAATCCTGGATCATGGACTCCTTTGGCATCAACACAGCAGTGAAGGCTTGCTTCTCCTGGTTTAGAAATCAATAGGCATCTCAATTGCTTTGTTCAAGTTTTGGCAGGAACTTCAACAGTACTTCTAACAACAGAAATGTCCACAGCACCACAGCAGATCATCTTAGCACGCAGTAAAGACAAGAACTGGGTTGGGTCTCCCAGTGGTTGGCTTTATTACCTCTGGTCAGAGCATCATCCTGACATCATTTTCTATATATTTTACCAACTTTGATTGGATCATGCAAATGATGTGTGGGTGGCTTCCTGTTGCTTTTAGGACAACACATTTGTTCAAAGTTCAGTTTTAAGCTTAAAATAAATTTTTCTTTGAACTTTTGAATGCAACATAATACAGATTCCATGCAAACATTTTGAATTCAGCTCATTAAAAGCAGTCTTCTGAGATTCTCCCATGTCTGTGAGACAAATATTTCCTGAGATAAATTAATAATGATTATAACTTCAGTTTGTCAGTAAAATCTTTCAAAAAGGGGTTCATGATCTTACAGTTTATGTTAAAGGCTCCAAAAATTAAGCAGATCTCTCTCACATCCAAGGTTAAGAAAGTCCTTAAAAGTATCAGATTCCTTTGCAAAGAACATAAAACAAAAGGAGTCACACTCACAGATATATGTAGGCATTGAAGTTGTCCAGGCAATCCAGTAAGCTCAAATAGAAACCTTTATTTTCAGAGTAATTCTGTTAAAGTACAGGACCAATTGGCTGGTAACCTTTCTGTCCTGATGCTCTGATACTTAGTCTCTTCATCAAGAGCAGAAGAGTTACCAGCCAATTGGTCCTATATTGTAAGAGAATTACTCTGAAAATAAATAAATTTGAGCTTACTGGATTTTTTGGACAACATCATTGCCTACATATATCCATGAATGTGACTCCTTTTATTTTGTGGATTTTGATACAGATGGGCTACCTGTTGATAACATGCACCAGTCCCTTGCTGCAGGTTGCAGCTGTTTCCTATTGGAATTTCATCCTTTGCAATGATGTCTTTGTTTGTGACCACTGGACCATGCAATCATGCTTTCCTAGTGATTAGCTCAAACTCTTTAAGATGGTTCACCTTTGTCCAGCAAAACATTGTGCGCACATAAATTATATCTTTGCACTTGATATGATACCATTTTTCATTTGAGATCAAACTTAGGTATTTTCTCTTTTAGGCTTCTGATACAAGATAGATCATCAAATAACTCACATTCTCTTCAAGTTATATGTTTCAAATTCAGTCAGTCAAGAGGTTAGGATGTACTTTTTTCACTGTATTAGTTTCATGCCGGCAACATTAAAAATAGTCTTGCTACAAATCAAAGTTCTTTGCTCCTATTGAAGCTTATGGAAATTCAAACAGTCTCTAGATTTTGTTTTGAAGACAACTTTTCGGTGTAAGTTGGTACCAGAGTATACATCACTGAGATGTAATTGAAGAATGTGGTTGCAATGACTAATATCAGTAAGGCTTAGCATCACTGGTTTCTTCCTCATGTAGGCACAGATCCTTAGTATTACCATTGAAAGAGGCCCAGATTAAGGGAACGTTCATTTTAAACACAGAGTCATAGATGCCATGTCTCCTTAAGTTTAGTCATTTAGGCAGGATTTTTTCCTTTTTCAGAGTCCATCAAACCAGTTTTTCTTCTTTGCTTAGAGAGCTCATATAAACAGGAATGTTGACCTGATGTCTTAGTATGACCTCCAAATTACCTTAATTAATAATTAAGCATTTATAAAGAATATATAATACTAATTATAAAATAATGCAAAATAATAAAATTAATAATGAAATATTTTATAACTATTGTTTTCTTTGCACAGCAGTAAATGAGACAAATAGTGCTATAAATACTGAAATTCCAGGAGAGCAGTTGTCCACTTTCAACAGTTTAGTGACATGCCAGTCCAGTGCTGAAAGAGTCCAAGTTTTTTGTTTCCCAGCTGGTAGACCAGCGTAATACAGTGAAGCTCACTGCCAGAAGCTCAGGAGAAGTTAATTTAGTGGATCAAGGATTATTGGTCACAAACCATTGCCTGCCCAAGCCATTCCACCATGATGTTCCAGTCTTTTTCACTCTGTGGAAGGATAGACAGATCATAGTCAAGTATGGGGGCACAGTTTACATGAGGTGTTATTGGGGGATGCAGTGTTAAGTGAAGGTAGAGTGGCAATTATGGGGGAATTCAACCGTCAAACAATACAGTACTTACTGTATGTGTAGATCACCAGGCCTGTTTCTGGAGTAAGCATTGCTGCTTGGGGGCAGAGAAGGGATGTGGGTGATGCAGGTATACCAGAAGGGGTGTAAGTGGAGTGGCTGCTCTTTCAGCCCACACCATGGCTCCTTGAATGGAATGGCAGCTGGCTATGGAGGCTGATCCATAGGTACTGGTGGGGCCAGGGAAGAGGTGGTGATTTCAGAGGCTGCTTCTGGAGTTGGTGCCTTTTGGAGTGGTTCAAATCTATTCTATGTGGGCAGGGGGTTGCTACCATGGGAGAGCTGAATGAGTATGAAGGTGGTCAATGGCAATTCCTGGAGGGATAAGTCAATCTCATGGTACCAAACATACCTTGGCTTTATACCTCTTTTAGCCTCAACCACAGCATTGCTTGACCCACAGTGTATCATTGCACTGGGTTTGTGGAGCACTGCCACCTGGACCAGCATCAGTCATTGTGAAAGTGTCCCTGATAGTATTTTTGGGCCTCCAAGGGTCAAATCAAATGGGGAGCCAGGAAACTTGTAACTGGCACACTTTAACACAATAAAGTCCTCAACTGCTTCCAGGCTGGCAAGTTGGTATACTGTTGCATTCACATGAATATGGAACTGAGATGGGTAATGGAGGGTAGTAGTGGCATCAAGGTGTGATAGTTTCCACTTAACCAGGGCATGTGCTTTGTGGTGGTATGAAAGCCCTGTTTAAAAATTATGGTAGAAGAGGAGCTGGTGGTCCTCTCAGTTGAGCAGTTCCCCCTCCTATGACAACCACAAGGATGTTTTCTTTGACAAGGTATTGACAGTGTTTTTGCGGGATTGGCCATGGATGTTCACCTTACTTATGTTGGGGGGGGTAAATGAGTGGTGCACCTGTTCAATCTCCAATGGGGGACTGTTTGGGACATTAAGGACACTGGGAATCAGTTTTTGCAGAAAAGGTATAAGCACTTTACCTTCAGCTCCCTCAGGGAGGCTGACCAACTGGAGATTGTTACATCTCACCCTGTCCTCTAAGTCATCCACTTTAGAGAGCAGGTACTTTATTGCCCTGTCTTACTCCCTGTGTCAGCAATAGAGAACATCATCCTGATCCCCTAATTGTTGGATGCACTGCTGTATGCCTGTCACTCTTTGGCCCAAATTGGTCAGGTCTTTATTGGTCTGAGCTGTCCGCTGATTGAATGCTAGCTGTATCTTGTAGGATTCACTGCAGAACCATGGTGCTATTTGCCATATCCAATGTTGTGGTTTGGGAGGAGGCCATAGCAAGTGAAGACAAGTATACAGTCTTGACAGGATGGTTAGGCATGAACCATGCTGTCTGGACTTTTTACTTTCAGTGGCAGCTTAGAGGAAGCAGGGATCACTGATGGTCACAGTTTATTAAGAGTGAGGGTGTCACATAAAACAACAAAAAAAAGCCAAATCTGGTACACCTCAATGAGGGCTATTAGGTTCTACCATTTTTTTCAGAGGCAATGCTTGTAGAAATGGATGGATTTGTGGAAATTCTCCTGAGGCTGGGATCTGCTAAAAACCTAAGCAGTCATCTTGCTGGTGGCTTGCAATACATCCTTACTGTGTATGCTTTAATTATTATATTTCCAATTCCCTGTTTCCTGAATCACACCTAGAAATAAGCTTTGGCTCAGTGTGCTTTTTTTTCGGTTACCAATTTTCAAATAAATTAATAAATACATCAATAAATACACAAATAATTAACTAAATACACTAATAAATAACTAATATGACCCTGTATTAGTCTAGACTTAACTGATTGTCCTGACAACTTAGTTATCTAAATAGCCCTTGTCAGTCACCTCTTTAGTTTTTATTCACTATAAAACACATTTTATGACTTACTGCTCAGCATTTTAATGTAAACAGTGGTTACATGATTAACATAACCTTTTACTTACAGGGAAAGATGCATTCATTTGTGACAGACTGCCACAATGATTTGATCTTGTAATATACAAATAAGAGTTTTGTTGTGCTTTGATATCTTTGCTTATTGTGTCAGTAAAAGCCCTCAATAGAATTCAGGGGTTTCTGTTATTTTTTTAAAGTGTCAAGCACAGAATAATAATTTTTTACATACTGAAAGTCTATGTCAAATCTTGTTAAGTCATACCAATGCTTTTGTCTAAGTGACTAAATGAATTCCCTTTAGACTTAAAACATTTTTGTTAACAGAATTAGGGGGGGAAATACTACAAGTCTCAATGGCTGAGAGGGACCTGGGGGTGGTGGTGGATGTCAAGATGAACAACTCTGAGACTTGTAGGAGGGCAGCAGCCAAGGCCAACAGGATGCTGGGATGCATCACTAGGGGGATCACCTCCAGAAGGAGGGAAGTGATACTCCCTCTGTATAACTGCTTGGTGAGGCCGCACCTGGAGTACTGCGTGCAGTTTTGGAGGCCACACTAAAGAGGGACATTAACCTCCTGGAGAGGGTCCAGAGGAGGGCAACCAAAATGATTTGGGGCTTGGGGACAGGACCTATGAGGAGAGGCTCGAAGAGCTAAATATGTACACATTGGAAGAGAGCAGGACCGGGGACATGATAGAGGTCTTCAGGTACATGAAGAGGGTAAATAGGGAGGAGCAGTCAGGGTGCTTCAAAGGAAGGAGGAAGGGCCACTAGAGGCATGGGTGGAAGCTGGAGGGAAGATTCAGGGAGAAAGGAGGAGGTGCTACTTCACTGAGAGGGTGGTGGAGCCATGGAATGCACTACCTAGGGGGCTGGTGGAGCAGAGACAGTGGAGGGTTCAAGAGGGGTGGGACAGGTACAGGGGAAGGTTCAGGAAGCAAAATCCAATGCAGCAAGAATATCTGGAACTGGGAAGGGGGAAGCCAGAGAAGGCGAGGGGGACAGCAAGGTCAGCACCCAGGGTGGGGGCTGACCAAACGAGCAGACACGAAAAACCGTTAGGCCTATTCTGCTGGCATTTTAGTATGTTAGTATGTAGTATGTAATTAATTGGTCTGGAATATTGGTGGGCAAAACCAAGCAGGTCCTCATTCTGGTTTCAGTTTTGCCAAATCATGCCCAGTTTTGGTTCTGTTTTAGGTTTTGGATTTAAGCCTTTTTCCCTCCCCAATACCCCTTCTAAGAATACTCTCCCCTCACCAATTGTAACCAAGCCTTTCCATTTATATGGCAAAAGCCTCATGTCAAAGGTCTCCCCTGGCTCTCCTACAACATACATTTTTTTTTAGTGTTTGGTTACTGGGTAAGGCCCACTAGGCACAAGTACCTGTTTTCAGGGGTGACCTGGGAGCACTGGAGAGGCTAAGCGACTTGTTCAAAATCACACAGTACGCAAGTGTAGGTTGTAGGAATCAAATACAGGTGTGCTGAATGCTCATTCACAGCTCATTTCTCTAACCTCTAGGCTATACTGCCAGCCCTAACATGGCATTGTGCCTGTCTCCTCCTTCTCTGAACTATCACATTTAATAATAGTCTGCCTCCTGTACCCACTCCTTAAAGAAAATGATGGTTTTTATAGCACTTTTATACACAGTATATCACAAAGTGCTTTACAAAGCAATGAGTAGGTTACTGGTAGTGCAGAGACTGTTGAACAAGACAATACTGGTTGAACAACCATGCACAACTAGCTAGAGTTGGGTTCTGATGACATCAAACCACAAGAGTGAAGCTCAAAAAGTCTGATATAATCAAAAGACTGAGGTGGCAGCACAGGCTGGTTGGACATGTAGTTGCCCAACAAGCATTTTTATAGTGTATATTTTTTTTGTTCATTTTTTTTAAATGAAAATGTTTTCACAGTGCTGCCATGGCAGCAGTGAATGTGATTGTGGTTTCAGTTCAGAACTTAAATTGATTGCTCTGTGAAAAACACCAACTACCTTGAGGATTTCCAGTCAAATGGAACCTTTTTATACCAGAAAAGGGTACAACTTCACTCCATGACCTTTGAACTGTGGTACAAAAAGGTTTCAGCTGGAATGGAAATCCATGCTGAACAAACCCTCACTATGTATTATTTATTGCTATGCAGTACATTTCATAAAAATTCTGTCCCAAAATGCGTTATAATCCTGGTGAAGGAGGGGAGAGAATGTTGCTGCTATTGACTGTAAAAGATTCAAACAGCAAATAAATTACAGAGTGGTTAATCAAAGAGCAGTTCAATGCATTGCTCAGGGTCACTCGGTAAGTGGCAGTGTTGAGAGTCAGATCTGGGTCTGGTGGTTAACAGTTCTGTTCTGTCCAGTAGACCAAATTGTTTTGACTGGGCAACTTCCATCCCTAATCTAACATGACTGGGAAACCCACCTCAACAAAGATGTATAGCTGGCCTCCTGCCAGTCTCCTCTCCCACAACATCAGTTTGTATCCCATCTCCAAACTCCCATCTTGCTACCTGTACTTTTCTGGGGAAGTGCCCCTGAAGCATTTTCACCTCATCTCCGTCCTTGATCATCAATAGTTGATTGGAGAGTGACTGATGGGTAGCAAGTTCAGTAGTCCTTTACTTTTTTCTATGCCTGCTCGTTCACTCCCTTTCCTTTGCAATGCACCATTATGCCAGTTGTTGAATAGTGTGCTGAGGAGTGCCACACTATACACATGCATCCTTGTACACAGTAATAAGTAATATGAGTTCACCAATGAAGATAAGTCTAGGCTTCCATCTTGACCAACCTCTCCCTTAATATCAGGAAATTCGTAGTTGAAAGCATAATTTTTCCTTTGCTGGACTTTGGTAATGTTATTTACTCTGGCACCTCCAACACTAGCTAGTCAATGTAACTCTACTGTTTCATGCCTTTTGTAGATTTGCCCTTGTTTGTCCATTTCATAACATCATATATATGCAGCTAGGCTGGGCCCCTCACTCTGGGAGATACTTTCTCCACCTTGCCCTGTTTGATGCCAAAGATTTGTCAGACAAGCTAGCAAGTTAACCCAGGACCTTTTTGCATCCTCCTCCAATCCCTCCTACTCATTAAGGTTTGAGGAAGACTATAGATTCCAACTTGGGACATTTTTGCATCTTCCTCCAATCCCTCCTACTCATTAAGTTTAAAAGAAGGCTACAGATTCCAAATCCCATAATGCAGGAGCAACATTGGTCAAGCCTATATCAGGTATAGACCCTTGTAATATCTGAAACAGTCTTCCTCCTTTGCTAGCCTCCTCCCCAACTTTCAGTCTGATTAATGTCTGATGAAGGTATTCTGCAAGGCCCAATTGTCTTGTAGAGGGCTGTCTTGACCCACTCAAATGGGCTACCAAGATACTATCATTGGCTTGGGCCTAATTTCTTTGATCTCTGCTTAGGTGGCTGTTTGGATCTTGGAATCCTGACATTGTGTGCACTGCTATTATAATAACTGCTCTTCTGTCTAATCTCCCTTGTAACACCTAATCTCAAGTGTAACTACCACTTAAATTAAATACATTCAAGGTACTCTGATTTGGTAAACATGTGCTTTTGTACACATACCATACTGTGGGCTATCCAATTTGCCATAGCTAAGTCCTTTGCTGCTCATTTCACCGGTGATTGTGTCTGTATTTTTGTGAATGTCAATTCTATACTTTCTGTATATCACTATGTTTATTACCTCTCAATTTTATTTGTGAAGGAAAAATCTCTGATCTATTTCTGAGCCAAAACAGGAAAGTTTGGCTTGGCAACTGCTCCTGCCAAGCACTCAGGTTTTGAGTGGCTTGTTTCAATCACAATTGACTCTGTACACAGTCTAAAATTCTGACTTTGGCAAAATCCAAATCTGAATCTTTAGGATATGTTGGTGAATGCTTACCCTGTTCCATGAACTTTCCTGACTGAATTGCAGAATAATACACATGAATTGCAGAATGACAATTCTGAGGAATTAAATTTTTCAGTTTACTACATCAATCGATAAGGCATGTAATCATTCTGCAATTCATTGATCAGTTCTGCAGAATTTTTTTTTGCAGTATAATATCTTAATCTGTAATTCATACATTCATTCCACAGTTCAGTAACTCACTCACTCAATGAATGAATTGTGGATTAATATATTAAACTATGGAAAGAAATTCTGTAGAACTGATCACTGACAGTGATGTGTTCTACGGAATTTCTTTCTGCAATTTTATACATTAATATGCAATTAATACATTCATTCTGTGGTTTTAAGTCAATATTTCCATGAAAGTTGCCAAAGTGTATTCTGAAATTTCATGGAAATGAAATTTTGATTCTCATCGTAATTCCACTGGCAATATTGTATTTATAACAAAATCAATGTGTGAAAGTGTTAAAGCATTTGTTTTATATACTGTATAATTTGCACCTTGTGAAATAACTCAGATGTGTTTCTGTAACAACTGTGTGACTTCAAAGCTCTGTTAATACTCTATTGGTCTGATGCTCTTGTTATACGTATATCTTTAATTGCCTATTTGAAAGTGTTGAAAACTCTAAGGAACTAGAGCAAAGTTCAGACTCCACTGTGCATCTTTATCAAAGATTTCTTGGGGAAATGTCAACAAAGTGCATTTGGTTGCCCCTCAGTCTGGTGACAATGGAGGAGAGAAGCTGCTCCATTGATGTTTTAGTGAAGAAAGATATGAACACTTGTAGAAAAAGGGAAGGATATGTGCGTGCATGTGTGGTATTTGTGAGCATCTTCCTGCCATCTCATTAAGTGTATTTTCAACATCTAATAATACCATGTGGTCCTATGACCAAACCACAGCTAACAGAAGGAGGACAAGAACATCCACTCTTCAAGCATCTTTCTGCACCTAGAAGAAGGAGCTCACCTACAGTGAAATGCCACCAAGAGGAGTTCATCTCACATTTGTCTGAAGATGCCTGAGTTCAGAGCCGAAACAAGGTAAAACAACTGCTTTAAGACTGTGAGCCCTTGCTGAGCAATAATCCCTAAAGCTGCTGTAATAGTCTATGGAATATTTTGATCTTTGGCAAGTAAAGGGAGTGGAGATAAGTGTTAGCCGGGGACAGAACACTAAGAATGACAGAGAGGTGTGCATATAGCTGTTGCTAAGAACTGTTAAACTATTACTATCTTGACTATGCCCGTTGCCAAATTTCATCCACTGCAGGGCTAGTTTAACACCAATATACTGTCTCATACCAGCTTTGATTGATGTTGTGATTCTTAAGAACAGCTTTAGGAACTGTTGACACAATGTCATCCACAAAAAGCTCCACCCCAAGTTGGGTGCCCTATATTGTAACTCTGGTTGCATTCCACTGTCAGCCCATCGTGCAATTGTACTGAAAATTATTCTTCCTATCTTTGACTATGGGGATGTAGTTTACAGTGCCACACCCAAGTCCACCCTAGCCAGACTGGACCCCCTTTTCCACTTATTCTGCTGCTTCACCCTTGATTGCCCACCCTCCACTCATCATGGCACTCTCTACCATTCTCTCAACCTCACCTCACTCCAGGACCATAGACAGTTCCATTGTGCCAGGCTCATGGCAAAGTTCTGGTCCCAGTCCTTGCCAACTTATCTCACTGCTGTCCTAACAGCGTATGCTGCCTGCTGTGTACTCACTCAGGAATTTCAACACCCTTCTCCTGGAAGTCCCGTATATGTCCTCCTTGGCTGGTCAGTCAACATTCGGACATCGCTTGCCCAAATTGTTGAACTCCATCCCCACAGATATAAAGCACATGCTCTGTACTCAACTTAACTCCCTCATCAATGCACATTTCTCCACCTCCTGTGCTTGTGGCTACGTGAGCTTCTCCATGCACTTTGGTTTACCCACTTTGGCAAAGAGTCCATGGCAGACCTTTGCTTCACTACCCATGCTTACCTTGCTACTATACTAACATACTAGATGTGTTATGTACTTCTCATTTGTACATGCCATTTGTAACTACCAACTGCTGTGTCAGCTATGTTTATACATACCTCAGTATTTTGTATAGCAATGTTTGTACATGCCTCTGTATTTTTGTATAGCTATGTTTGTACATACCTCTGTATTTTGTGTGGAAATACTGTATTCTGTATTATATGTATTTTCACTATGTTACCCCTCCCTCAGGTTGCACCTGGAATTGAGCAATAATCTTCTCAGTGTGCCCTCCTGGTAAAACTTTTAAATAAATAAATAATAAATAAATGTTACAAGCCACAAAGAGACAAATTCAGCAAACTCTCCCCCAAAGACCGTTACTATCAAGGTTGTACTAATGTGTACAGACGGTACCACTCTATTTCCATAATGTATTTATTTATTTAGCTTTTGTTAACCGGGTAGGTACACTAGGCAAGTTGTATGCCTATTTTCAGGAATGACCCGGGAGAGTACAACATGTATTAAAGGGTACATCAATACAGCATAACAGGTAAACAAGTACATATACATACTGTGGCTTGGAATATTGAGTCAACAAAACAACCAGGCAATATAGTGAACATAATGTAAGACAGAAGATGATAGAATACATAATGAGCAAGCATAAAACAACATTGAACATCTGTAGCATACAGAAATGCATAAGGGAGAGCTGGACCAGGAATCAGCAACCGATTCAATTCAATTTATTTTGAAGTTCAGGGAACAGAGTACCACAGGGTTTCTGTACCTAGGGCATCATGCTAGGGAGGCTTTTGGCACTCACAGCATGAGGCTAGCTTCAGATGCCCCCACAGGGAGTTCCAAAGACATTTGTGGGAAGGCACGGTATGGACCTGCTCGGGAAAGGAATTCCAGAGCCTAGGAGCATATGCTGCATAGTTCCTGTCACCCATAAGGGTGTGGGTAGTGGGTACATTTAGTATCCCTGGGCCCTGGGACCTGAGAGGGTAGGATGAGTGGTCAGCTGGAGAGAGGAGCTGAGCTAGCCCCTGGGGGGTTCCGGTGCTGATCATTTTACTCGTAAGGCACCCTATTCCTAAGTTTAAGTGATTGGTCAGGCAAAGTCAACCTAGCTTATCATAGAGTTCACAGTTATGGATGAGGCGGGGGTTGGCCAGAGTGAAATGGCAGATATTGTTATACATCGTGTGCCACCGAGAAAGAAGGACTTTTGAGGTACATGCAAATAGGTGGAGACCATAGCTGAGGGAAGGGAGTAACACTCCCCTGGCGAGAGCCTGATGAGCATCAGGGGTGAGGTTATATTTGGCCCTATAGGCCAGTCCCAGATTAAAGTTCACGGCTCTGCAGATGCTGAGGATGTGACTCCATAGGTCCAGTTGAGGGTCAAGTGTCACTCCAAGATATTTGAGAGAGGTCACAGTGTGAAGGGAAATACCGTCTGTGCAATTGATATGCAGAGGGACTGGAGAGGCACGTATTTTGGCTGATGAGCCGAATAGCATAGCCTGTGTTTTTTTCAGGTTGAGGACCAACTTCTGTTGGGTGAGCCAAGCCTGTATGTTCTTGAAGTCCTCAGATAGGTGGAGATTTAGGGAGACTGGATCCTGGGAGTGGGCCAGGAGGACCAGGTCATCTGCATACAGGGTGACCCTACATCTGGTAACTACAGCAGGGAGATTGTTAATGAAGAGAGAGGAGAGGAGAGAAGAGAAGGGGTACCAGGACAGAGCCCTGGGGAATGCCAGAAGTCACAGGCAGGGGATCAGAGAGGACTTTATTGAATTTGGTCAGCTGTACTCTACCATGCAGGTAGTCTGTTAACCATTTCAGAGCTGAGGGGGACAAGCCAAGGGACCTCATCTGAGTACAGAGCAGGTCGTGGTCAACAAGGTCAAAGGCCTTGGACAAGTTGATAAACACTGCTCCAGAGAGTTTCCCCTCATCCATGGCTGCTCTGATGCTGAAAGAGACAGAGATCAGTGCCATAGTTTGGCTGTGCCCTTTATGAAAGCCATGCTGGGCAGGGGACAGCAGCTCATGGGTTTGGATATACTCAGAGAGTTGTTTAGCTACTACTTTTTCATGTAGCTTGCTGATGGCCAATAGAATGACGATCAGCCAGTAGTTGTCAGGGACTTTAGGGTTGCCCTGCTTTAGCACTGGGACAACCCTGGCTACCTTCCAGATATTGGGAATCTCCCCCATGACAAGGGGCAGGTTAAAAATGTGGGCCACCGGGGAGGCAATGTAGGGGGCTCCAAGTTTAAGAAGCTTGGGCTCCAGGTTATCTAGGCCAGAGTTGGAGTACTGGGAGAGGCTAGAGAGGAGAGACAGCACATCATTTTCTGACACCACCCTTAGGAGGAAGGGAGGTATGAAGGGGTCGGACTCCTGCCGGTCCGAGGATGCGAGGCAGTTTGCATTCCTGTCAGCTGAGACATGTGAGGAGACAGCAGATAGGTCAGTGAAGTGGGAGTTGAGAGCATTTGCAATCGTGTGCAGGTTGTTGCAGGAAGCTCCTCCAATTATCATGTCGATAACTCCAGAGTTAGAGTAACCACTGACCAGAGTTTTTATATTTTGCCAGAACCTTCTAGAGTCATTATCAGAGCTGAGAAGGGCAGACTTACAGAAATTGCTTTTAGCTACCCTGATGGTTTTTTTACACTCATTTCTGAGTTTCCTATATTGTTGTAGCAGGGTCTGATCAAGGGAGCATTTGAAGTGGGCCCAGCACTTGTCCCTCACCCGCATAAGGGCAAGGAGTCTCCCGTGCAGCCATTTTGTGGTTGAACCCCTGACCCTCCATCTTATAGTAGGGGCATGCCTGTCTTGCAGTGCCCCGGAGGAATTAAGAAACCGGGTTATGGCTGTAGAGAGATTGGGGGCACTATACAACCCTGACCAGTCAGTGAGCCTTAGTTCCTCCATAAAGGCATCCAGATCAAGCCTGGAGAAGTTTCTGATGTGGATGATTTTGTGAGCAACCTTTGGGGAAGGGATTTTCCACACACAGAAGAATGGGGAGTGGTCTGAGATGGAGTCAGATAGGGTCCCTGCTGAGGAGATCCTCTCAGGGTGATTAGACAGGATCCAGTCAGGTAGAGAGCTGGAGGCTCTGTTTGCTGACCATCGAGTAGGCTCCTGTATGAGTTGCGTCAGGGTTAGGGTGGCAAGTAGGGGCTCAAACTGCTTAATGTTTCCTCTGGCCCAATTTAAGTTCATGTCACCTAGGATTAGGAGTTTGTTGTCTCCAATGCTTGGGCCAACAGTGTCCAGGAGGTGGGTGAGACACTGGAGCCCTCCCTTTGTGGGGTTATAGGTGCATGCCACGTGTAGTTTTTTAGCATTGCTGAGTAGGAGCATGGTATGAAGCAGCTCATGGGGAGACAGCAGAGATGACTGGTGGGTCACCAGAGATACTTTAAGGTGGCTCCTGTAGTATATCAGGATGCCTCCTCCTCTCTTGTTACCAGACCCGTCCAGCCGTATGAGCTCATAGCCTAGTAGCACACAGGCTGAGTCAGGAATCGAGGGTTTAAGCCAGGTTTCTGTTCTGCCAAGGATGTCGGGTTGTAGAGTGTGACCCATGCAATGAGCTCATCCAGGTTGGGAAGCAGGCTACTAATGTTAAGGTGAGCCACTTTCAACCCCTTGCCCAGCCACCATTCCTAGGGAATTACAGAGGCCAGGGGGGTTGGGCCAGGGTTAGGGTCAATGTCTCCAGCCAAGGCCAGGATCAGCAGGAAAAGCCACAGGAGGTGCCCTCTGGGGGAGAAACTCCTGGTCATGGGATTATGGGCTAGGCATCACCTTACCCTGGTGCGATACAGTATGAGTCTTGGTACCAGTCCGCATGTGGGATAGCAGGGACTCACAGCATTGGCCAGGAGATTAGAGAAGGTGAAGTCAGTCACCTCACAGGGGGGAATCCATTTGCGGTCTACACCCATGGCAAGGATGGGGCAGTTGCCATATGGAGGGACACAAGTCCCAGAAGGAGACCAGCAAGGGTTGCGGGGTGGGGAAGGGGTGGTGTAATGTTTCCCCTAGGGGCCTTGGGAGACTCCATTTTTGAGGCATAGCCCTGCTTTTCACAGGATTCCCACATCAAGGGGACATGTTGAGTAGGGGCCCTGGGGAGGGAAGGAGGAAACAGAACCTGTGTGGAGCTTGGGACTAGTATGTAGAGTGGTATTTTACCACCCAGTGCATACGGTAGTGAGGATGGGTCACTAGAGGCAGGTGATGCGGGACAAGACCACCCAGTGAGTATATTAGGCAGTATGTGAGCTGTAACCTGTGTAAAAAAAGGGTCTAATGTACGCAGTAATAAATTGCCATACAGTGTACCTCAGTAGTCTGGAGAGGTCAATATAGGCAGGTAGTCATGAACGAGACAATAGGGGTCATTGACAGTGGCTAGTATCACAGAATAGAGCAAGGCAGGGCAGACCAGGGCAATTAGCAATATCTAAAAAGAAAGAGCATAACAAGTCATTAACAGTGGCTAGTATCACAGCAATATAGCAAGGCAGGGCAGACCAGGGCAATTACCTATAACTAAAGAGAAAAAGCACAACAGGTCATTTACATTTTGCTGGTAGTGATAAGGCAGTCTCTATACAGTACCATCCCCTGTAAGCTGATAGGGCACAGTAAGGCCAGGAGGTGTGGCAAGCGAGGATTTAATGGGAGGAGGGAACAGGGTCAGTGAGCGGGCCAAAAACAAACCAGCAGGGGTGTCTTGTGTGTCCAAGTGTTTACCTGAGGAGGCCCGCTGGAGCTTGTGTCTCAAGCCAGCACCTCGACTCAGTCATCAGCTGCCAGTAAAGCGTGAGGGGGGACCCACCAGCTCAGGTCTCCCTCACTTCCCCTCCATCTGCGTGTTGCTAAGAAAATCCCTGGGGTCATGCTGTCCTTTAGGCAGGAGAGCTAGTGAGGTCAGAGTCAGCGGTGGCCAATCGGCAAGTCCAGGAGAGAAATGGTGCCAATTTTAAAATCCCCCAGCACTCCCGAGTTCATGGCAGATCTCAACGTGGAGGTAAGGACAAAGAAAAGATTCAGGTGTCACTTATGGGTCTCCTGCACCAGCAGGGGTGTCTTCTGTGTCCAGTTGTTTCCCCGAGGAGGCCCACCGGAGCTTGTGTCTCAAGTCGGCACCTCGACCCAGTCATCAGCTGCGAGTGAAGTGTGAGGGGGGGACCCCACCAGCTCAGGTCTCCCTTGCTTCCCCTCTGTCTGCATGTGGCTAAGAAAATCCCTGGGGTCGCGCTCTCCTTTAGGCAGGAGGGCTAGTGAGGTCAGAGTCAGTGGTGGCCAATCGACGAGTCCAGGAGAGAAGCAGCACCAATTTTAAAATCCCCCAGTGCTCCCGAGTTCATGGCAGATCTCAATGTGGAGGTAAGGACGAAGAAAAGATTCAGGTGTCACTTGTGGGTCTCCTGCACCAGTAGAAGTGTCTGTGTGTCCATGTGTTCCCCAGGAGGCACTGGGCTGTGTCTCAGCCAGCATCTCAACTCGGTTGTCAGCTGTGAGTGAAGTGCGAGGGGGGGCCCACCAGCTCAGGTCTCCCTCGCTTCCCCTCTATCTGCGTGTGGCTAAATTACTTGCTAATTGCTTATATAGCTATTTTTCTTTTTCTTATTAAGCCTATTTTGCGTAAATAAAATGGCAAAAGAATAATTGAATATTCTTTTCTACTGAGTAATATACCATGGGTAATAGTAAACCTTTCTTGCCCAATGAAACTCACAACATTGTTTTATTTATTTATTTATTTATTTATTGAAGATATCGGATTTACAACCTTTGAGTCATAGACTCATTTACAAATGCTCCACGTCAGGAACAGTAATGGCATAGGCGATACAATATTCTACAACACACTGAATAATGCAGGCAAATTAGGAGAAAGAGGCCTATACAGTTAGGTAGCTATGCAGGTCCAGTTAAGGAGCTTGTCATTGTCAAAGGTGCAAGCAGTCGGAAACCAACATTGTCATTGATATAAACAAAATATGCAGAAATGAAGTTTACATTTTGTGAGAAGTTTACATATAGAGGAATATTCATGGTTTCACAGTCAGTACAGTGTCTTGAGAGAGAACATTGACAGTAGGTAGTAACACTTTATCACACTTACTCTCAACGTAGTACTGGTTGTGCAGAACATTAATTACATTAACTGGGGTATCCACTAATGCACCACCACAGGGGCATGACCAGCCAGGCTCAAGACCTGGTGGTTGTGTAATGGTGGGGCTAACCATGGGACAAGCTATCCATTGCGCTGGAAGCTATGCGTGGAGAGTAGGTGGTCTTTTAATGCTTTTTTGAAGGGACCTAGTCTGGAATCGTAGGAAATGGCAGGGGGGAGATCATTGTACCATAGTGGTGCCCAGTAGGAGAAAGACCTTTGGGCTAGGGAAGTCCTGACTATGGGAATAGACCACATCAGCTTATTTGCTGAGTGGGTGTTAGCAGAGGCATGTGAGGAGCAGAGGGAGGCTGAAACTCTGAGTGGGGTAAGTCCTAGGTGAATCTTTTTGGAGAGAAGACAAGTTTGGTAGCATATTCTTTAATCAAGTGTGAGGATATTTGATAAGGCATACTAGGTGCAGCTGTGGGTGCATCTATCTACCCCAGTGAGGAGTCTACATGCCTTGTTGATAGCCAGGTGGATTTAATTGAGAGCTGTGAAGTTGGTGGCTGAGTAAATGGTGAGTCCATAATCTATGAGTGAGAGAACGGAGGAGGTAACAGCGAGGTTAAGGGCCTCTGTTAGGAGGCAGTCTTTATGCTGATACAGCAGTCCTATGTGAATGTTTATGGCTGTGGAGAAGTTACTGATATGGGGTGGAATGAAAGGCAGGGATCGAATGTTAGGCATTTATCGCTGACATGACCAGGTGAAGAGGATGGGGTAGTGGTCACTTAGAGAGTCTGGGAGTACCATGGGGTTCATGATTTGGTTTGGTCAATTGGTGAGTAGTAGGTTCAGTAGGGTGCTGGAACCATTCCCTGGATTTAACCTGGTTGGCTGAGTAACTAACTGGGCCAGGTCTAGCACAGCTAGGGTGTCTTTTATGGGGGATGCTGAGCTGGATAGCCGGTTCACAGTAAAATCCCCTAGAATGATAGGGTTCATAGGTTAGTACTGTGCTTTGAAGACAAATGTCCATTTAGCTCACCAATTTTTGTTTAGGAATGCCCACGGATGTCCTTGCTAATTATTCAAGTGTCAAGCTTTGTTTTGAAGTCATTCATTGTTTTACTGGCCACTACCTCAACTGGGAGCTCATTCCAGATCTTAGTTACCCTCACAGTAAACCAATGTGATGATGTGTTTGGTTTGGGAGGGGAAGCTGGTGGTGATATAACTGGCCAGAGAGCGAATAGCTTAGTTCTGATTTCTTGGGGGGATGTAAGCCATGGTTATGGTTATGGTTATAGGGGCTCTAGAAGGGTCTATGATGAGCTTTATAGTCAGGAACTGTGATCCTTGCTCCAGTGAGGGTGTTGGTAAGGCTTGGCATAGCAAAGAATCTCGGATGTAAAATGCACAACCCCGGCCTCACTTGCTGAATCTCTCAGCTTGGTAGAAGATGAGGCCTGGGAGTGTGACAAAGGAGTCCAGGGTCTTTTTTTGACTGCCAGGTTTCTGTGAGGGCTAAAACATCCAGCTGGTGTTGCAGCATTCAGCATTGTAGGGTTGCCATCTTTTTGGGCAGGCTGCAGATATTCATTACAGCCATTCTGAGCCCTTGGAGTGGGGAGATAGGGTTGCATGCGATGGGACCCAGATTGGGATGCACATTGCCTGACATTAGGAGCAGTAAAGTAAAGATCCTGAGTAGGGCCAGAACAAGTTGCTTGTTGGTATTGGCAAGACGCTTCTTATTGTGGGTGTCGACTGTGCAAGGGATGGTCAGGGTGATAAGGGAAGGCAAACAACATCAATTGGCAGAGAGGGTAGTGGTGGAAGGCGACAGCTGGGAGATGTGTGAGGGGGTGGACATGTGGTATCTTATAACTGGGATTAAGGTTTGCTCTTGAGCTAGTATAAAATAATTAGGTTGTTTCCCATGTATTTGTCATTCAAGTTTGGTTTGGGGTAACTAAAACTGGGTCATTCCTCTCACATTATATTATGTGAGTGTTATGAACTGGTTTTAATTAAGTAAACCCAAACTTGAAAGCTAAATTTGTGGGAGGCAACCTGATTTACCTTATAAAAGCCCAAGATCAAATCCTGTGAACATATGTACATAAGAACATATGAATGTGCTAGCTGAAATAGACCACTAGGTCTACCTATGTCTGCTCGAGTGTGCAGCTAGTACTCTTAGTTTGCAGCTGCCCCACCCCCTTCCCTTTGTCATCCCACTGCCACCCCTACCTCCCCCAATCCATGGTAGGGGATCTCATATAAGTCCCACAGTGTTGTGATTTTTACAGGACAAGCAAATAACATGAAACCCATACTACACAGTAGTAGCCACAGACATGTCCAGATATTTCAGACAATTTCTAAATAGTTTCTCTTTGCTGCCCCTACTGTGTAAATGGAGAAAGCAGAAGATTTCTCTAGAAATATCACATAAATTTCAGGAAATATCTGGCCATGTCTTTGACTGTGACTGTACCATTCAATATGTTTTATTTTAAGCAACACAGACTTCAAAAGAAAAAAGATGGCATATAAGCAGTTAGCAAGTAATCAAGCAGTAGTCACATTCAAATACATTTGTACACATGAACTCTCATTAGAAGAACATCACATAACAGTATTTTGCTTCCTGGGGTGAGGGGGTGCTGGAAAGGTATGTTCTTTGAACAGTTCCTTTTTATCTGATATTCTCATTACAACTTCAATTTCAGCTTGTGCAACTACTGAAAGAAAGGCTGGCACTCGGTAAACCAAATGCTGAACCAAAACCTGGCTACTACAATCCCAAAATGGTGCACAAACCAAATCAAATAAGACATGAGGCTCAATGCAAAAAAGTGGCTTTATTCAAGTGTGGGCAAAAAGACCAACTGAAAACAGAGCTCCAACACTTTGAACCCCTGTGGGGTTCTTTGTCAGGATCAGAGGATTTTATCTTGGCATATAACCATTCCAGATCATGACAGTTCATAGGGTTCTTAACAAAACATGCATACACATTCGCCACTCAGTAAACCTGCAGGTCCCAGGTAAAATCTCACTCCCAGCTCTTTTATTATCTTGCTAAAGAGGAGATGTTAATTAAGGATTTTTTTTTGACAAGGGCTTGCAGTCTTTTACAGACATTTGTTTTTACCTGGTCCATCAGGGTGGGGGTGATGTTTGCTGGCATTCTCTCCCTCAATGGTCCAATCTGGTGTACATGATTGGAGCTGGTGGGAATCTTGTTACTGAATAACCTGTCGCATCATGATTTTGAGGCATGGTAGATGGCATAGGGTTCTAAAGTGTTGTCTTTCTCCTGAGGTCCTATAACTGTGAGTTGCTGCAGATAGACTTGTTGCTATAGGTGATGTGATGGTTGCTTCAGATGTTGAATATACCATCTTGATGGTACTGGAAGTTACACACACCATAGCTGATGGCATTAGATGTTATGAAATACCACTTCTCTGGATGGCATTGTAGAGAAATAACATCTTGATGGTATTGTTGTTTAGACATACCACATCCCTTGATGACATTTGATGTTAAAATACCATCATTGATTGCACTGTTGTTGAGCAATACTGTATCTCTTGATGGCACTAGATGTTGTGGAATATTCAGGCATTCTATACCTCTGTCTCTCAAGAAATGGTCATATTTGTATACAGTACATTTTACAAAACAAACATTTTCTGTCTCACATCATCAGCCATTAAGGCAGTTACATTGAATTTTGATTGCATTTCAGCTAGGAACATTTGCTAATCATGTTTTAGACTAAGTCAACAAAACATAATTTGAACCTTTTCCTAATTCTTTTTATTTTGAGCACATTGATTTTAATAACAAGAAACAGTAGGGGGAATTAATGTTTCATTTACCAAAATGGCTAACAAAGGTGACATACAGTACTTGTTCATGCACATTCAGTGCTGCTGTCTGTGTGATGTTCCTAAACAGGGAACAAGGATTATAGATTAGGTACCATTGTAGACAGTAGCATAATTTGTACTGTGTATGAACAGCTGTTCTTTTGTCTTATCTGCATGGATAGGAACTTGGACATCATAAGGGTAGAGAACACAATATCATACCATTCATTCACTTAGCAATTTAAATCAAGCTTTAGTTGGCCTGTATCCAAACTAGTAAATCAGGTTTAGAATTGGGCCACAAAGACTCACCCTGATAAAGAGTCATGCCTTGTACTAGAAGTGCTGGGGTTAGCAGCCAAAGGCTCCTTGTTGAATTTTCAGCTTGCATTTGGTTTCATTTATTTATACTGTAGCTTTTGCCTTTGGAATTCCCTCTAGTGCTACCAGCCTGTGTTTTTTTTTTCTTTAGAATTGGGCCAACCTGAACCCATAGGCCCCACACTCCTTCCAACCTATTATGGCAGGCTGCCAGTCAAACCACATCAGAAATATAAACTGTGCTCTCATACTAGTGATCTCTCACATACCAAGGATGAACAAATCCTGTGACAAAAAGGTCTTTGCCAATAGCAGCCATAGTCACATAGAATGTTCCACCTGATATAAAAAATATCAAAAATGGCTAACACAGGTGATGTACTTGTTGATGCACAAGCAGTGCTACAGTCTGAATGATGTTCATAAACAATGAACAAAGACTGCAGATCAGGTACCATTGAAGACACTAGCATATCTTGCATATAAACAAAAATACTTTTGTCCCTTCAGCACAGATAAGAACTGGGACATTACAAGGGTATAGAACACAGCAGCACATTATCCATTCACTTAGCAATCTAAATCAAGCCTTAGTTGGTCTGTAGGAAAACTATTACATCTGGTATAGAATTGGGCCAACCTGGACCCCTAGGTTCTACAATCCTTCCAGCTTATCTTAGCAGGCTGTCAGTTAAACTACATCAGAATTATCAGTTGTGTATATAGACTAGAGATTTCAGACATATCGATCACATTGAGGAGGGGGTCTCATTTTATTGTGCTTGCAGTTTGAATATGTTCTATAGGACAGGGAGTGTTTTATACATTTTTAAACATATCTAACTAAAAGCATTTTTGCACAAGAGTGAGTGGCAAGACTACATAGCATTTGTAGTTAACTTGTATTGAACCCTTGACCTCCTGTGAGATGATGGGCAAGGGTAACACAATTCCACAGGTCAGCTGTGGTCAAGTATTGCCTTTTGCTTTCCCCACTGCCTAATAAGCTGCTGTTTTAAAGGCAGCTTATTGGCAGAGTGTATAACACTGCAATTAAAACTAGAAGGGTTGCCATAGCAACCACCAATATCATGTCTATTGCTAGGAGCACATAAACTGCTGCCTAAGCAAGCAGAGGCAAGTGCAGGGCAGAGGTGACACAGGCAGAGGCAAGCTGTGTCAGCCTATGTTAGCAGAGGAAAAAGGAGGCTGACCCTTTTAGCAAGTCACATAACTACAGTAAGTAGCTTTTACTTTGATTGTAGTAACACCAAGCCCTTACTGGTGTTTCAAAATGAATCACACAGCAGATATTAACATGTGGAATTATCCTGAATTGACCAATGGTGGCTGTTTGTATGTTTGCTCTTCTTGTAACAACCTACAAGTTAAGGACCCAACCATGGCTAATGCCCAGCACACTATAACTTGTGCAAATTGTACTTTAATAAAAACTCTAAGGGATGATTTGAGACAAATAAGCAAAGAGTTATGTAGAATCAATGAACTGTGTGACCTATTTATTTATATTTATTTACTGAAATTCGGAATTACAAACCTTTGAGTCAAAGACTCTTTTGCAAAGGCTCCACGTCAGTTACAAAGGGTGGAGGGGAAAAACACGAGTTGGGGGAAGACAGGCGGAACAGGCCAGGCAAGATTATATACAGGCACAAATTATTTACAGTTTTATGTACAAATCACATTTTAGTAACATTAGCTCTCCGGTGGTTACAGATGGTGGAGACATATGACAGAATGGCAATGGAAGGCAACTTTCAAGGCATAATAAACAAGTGGCATTACTGAGTTAATTGTGGTATCATGGCAGAGGACTTTTTTTTTTTTTTCTTTCTCTCGTTTGGGCAGGTAGGAGACATACCTGCGACCCTGGGTTGAGCATGGGGGGTTAGAAAGGTCAGAAGGGCCCTGTGTGGTGTGTGGGGAGGGAGCAGAGACAGGTGGGCCAACGTAGCATGCACATTTTGAGCTATCCATTAGGAAGGTTTTAGGCCTGCTTTGAAGAGATGGATGCTGCGGGATTGGGAGGGAGGGCGGAAGAGTGTTTAGCCAAATGGACGCAGTGTGCGGAGGGATCTCTGCGCAGGGCGCTCGACATGGGGAAACCACATGATGTGGAAGCCGTGAGTCTGGTAATTCGCCTGAGAGGGCCGGTTTGATGATGTGGTGAAGGGCGGTTGGCGCTAGCAGAGGTGGATCTTTTTGCTAGAATGCAGGTGTGGTACTTGAGCCTTTGGTGAAATTAAGCCAGCCAGTCAGTCAGTATAGGTAGGTGTGGGTGAGTCTGTCACTGCCCGAGACAAGGCGACATGCTTTGTTTAGAGCAGTGGTGATGCAGCTTAGGGTGGAGTTATCAGCAGTGCCGTAGATTACAATCCCGTAATCGATTAGGGAGAGGATGGAGGATGTGACAGCTATCTGCATGACATGAGCGGGCAGGCTGTTTTGATTCTGTAGAGGGTACCCACCTTGAGTTGATTGCTGCCGAGAGGAGGCGACATGTCTGTGGTAGGAGAGGAGGTGTCCAGGGTGACCCCAGGTATTTGAAGTGATTGACGCGCCCAGCAGGAACCATCCGCTGCTGGAGATGTGAAGAGCCATCTGGTTGTGCGGGCTTTGGCGGTGAGCAAAGGTCATGACCTTGGTTTTGGAATAGTTAATGATCAGTCGGTGGTCAGCGAACCAGTTTCCAGCTCCCGAAGTATTCCTGGAGGGTGTGCTGGAGCACGACGGTTGGGGGTGTTTCCAGTAGAGAACCGCGGCCATCGGCATAGAGTAAGAGATGACCACTGCAGGCTTTGGGGAGAGAATTAAGAAGAGAGGAAGAGCAGGGCCTAGGATTGACCCTCATGAACAATCGGAGCGAACGGGCTTGGGAGTGGAGATGGTGGAGTTTATTCTACTTGCTGCGAGCTGCCTGTGAGGTAGTCCTTTAGCCAGGCAGCGCCCCAGAGACTACATTTAGTTGCGCAGGACTTGAAGGAGTAATTCGTGGCTGACCGTGTCGAAGGCCTTAGTTAAGTCTATAAAGATAGCCCCTGCTAGTGACCCTTGGTTGAGCGCCTCATGGATGAATGTTGTGAGCTCGGTGAGAGCCGTGATGGTGCTGTGGCCAGCTCTGAACCCATGCTGTTCCTTGCTGAGCAGGTTGTGTTTTGTTAGATGCTCAGTAAGTTGGTCAGAGACTATTTTTTCCAGGGCTTTGGAGAGAGGAGGGAGTATAGAGATTGGTCTATAATTCCCGGGAAGGGTGGGATCCCCGCTCTTTAAGATAGGGGTGATCACGGCTTTTTTCCAGGTAGTGGGGAATTGGCCGAGGCGCAGCGAGAGGTTTAGGATATGTGTGAGATGGGTTATGGTGATATCAAGGGTAAGCCTTATGAGTTTTAGTTCCAGGGAGTCGTTGCTGAAGCGAGTGTTAGCGATTGCTTTGGAGATATAACGCTTGGCTAAGGAGCAGGGGATGGTACGGAACCAGAAAGGAGGAGGGAGGGCTGTTCTCGCCATGAGTGGAGTAGAGGGAGGTTTGGGGGGTGGAAGAAGTTAGGCGGGAGGATATGTGAGAGGTCTGAGAAAGTTTCATTGAGGGCTTCAGTGATTTTAGCAGGATCTTGGGTAACGTCCCCGTTCAGACTTAGTTGGGTAGGGGTGGGGGAACGTGATTTGCCGATAATTTCATATATGTTTCTCCAGAACTTTCTCCCATCTCCCCAGGAGGAGGAGAGGGTATGCTGATAGTAATCGGCCTTTGCCTGCCGTGTGGCCCAGGTGCATTTATTTCGAGCCTCCCTGTAGAGTTGTCTGTCCTGGGAGCGTTGGGAGTCTATGGCCCTGTGCCAGAGGTTGTCCCTGTGTTGCATGAGTTTTAGGAGGGAGGTGTTATCCATGGTGTGGACCTGGTTTTCACGACCTGCCTAGTGAGGGGAGCATATATATCGCAGGCTTTGTTAAAGGTAGCTATAAAGTGGGCAAGAGCGGCATCAACTGATTGTGCGTTATATAAGGGAAGCCAGTAACTATTGGCTAGGTATTCTTTGAGGTTATTTATGCCTCCTTTTTTGATTTTTCGGTGCAATGTGGTTTTGGGTGGTGCAGTGGGCAGTTTGCCCGACCACCAGCAGATAACCGGGGAGTGGTCACTGATAGAGTCAGGGAGCACTGAAGCCTGGGTAATATTTTTTGGCCTGTTGGTAAAGATGAGATCTAGTAGTGAGGATGTCCGGTTCTTGTGTCACTGCCTGGGGGATGTGATGATTTGGGAGAGACCGATAGCCTGGGCAGCATCACTGAAGACGGAGGAGGATGGGGATGCCCAGTCGATGTTGAAGTCACCCATTAATATGGTTTCATTAGTATTTGGGAGGTGTGAGACAGTGTGGAGGATGGATTCAAATGCGGGTTTCTGGTTTCTCGGGGGGATATAGGCTGAGATGATGATGATTGTTTTAGAGCCCAATCTAATTTTGACTGCAAGAGTCTGGGCCTCATGTTTGGGGGGAGAGGTGTCAACGATGGTGGCGCAGAGCGTTGATTTAATGTATATCGCACAGCCTCCACCTCGCTTACTGGATCTATCCGCCCTAAGGAGGTTATAGTTGCTTAGGGAAACAGCATCATTGGGGATTTTATTTGATAGCCAGGTTTCAGAGAGGGTTAGGATGTCTGGGGCATGTGGGCAATCCAACCCTGCAGTAGGGTGTTTCTTGGGAAGGCTACAGATATTAAGTGATGCCAGCAGTAGTCTTCCTGTGATTTGTTTGGGGAGGTTTTGTTGAGGGGGACCAGGGTTGGGGTGAATGTTCCAGAAAGGAGGAGTAGAGGAATGCGTGTCGCGAGCAGGGAGAGCCTGGAGAGTTTAAGAGACTCATGCTGTGAGCGCAATGGAGAATGTTTGTTTTTGTTGTGGGTGGGCACTGGTAAGCTAGAGATGTCGCCGGGAAGAAGGGAGGGAGCGATGGGGAGAAGTAGCAATAAGTCATTGTAGCTGGGAGGGGGCTGGGTTATAAGTTGGGGAAAAACTGTGGTACAGTGTTTGCCCAGTTGAAGTGAGGGTGTGAGCAAGGGTATAGGCAAAGAAAGGTGGGTTAGTACTAGAGGGCATTGGCTTTCAGCGTAGGGATGGTTGGGCCGGTAATTGTCAGAGAAAGCTAAGGGAACAGGGTTGGTGGTGGAGTCATGGGGCGGAGGAGCCACTGGGGGGGAGTGATGAGCAAGGAGAGTGAGCCTGCTGGCTATTAGCATTGTAAATAGGGTGAGATACATAGTGGGTCTGCCAAGCGAGACAGCGGCCTCTAGGGCTGGATTTCTATAACCTGCAGCTGGAGAAGTGGGCTGATAGGTTTATTTTACGTGTCACCTGACCTACTATAGGGTATATATTCAGAGCCGAGCAAGGGTGGTGGTGGGGGTGGTGGGGCAGGGCGTGGCGTTGGCAGAACTCAGCTGCTGAACTCTAGTTTTCCAGTTCCTGCAGCAGAAGTTCCGTCCCAGAAATCCGCTTTGGATTTGGCCGAGAGAGGCAGCGGCAGGGCTGTGACCAGGCAGCCGCTGGAAAAGCGCCAAAATACAGGTGGGCTATTGAATTACCTGGGTCGGCTGGGCTTTCTTGGCAGGGAGGGCTTGAGACTGGCCCTCGCGACCTCCTCTTTCTCCACGGGAGGGGTGGTGTTCTGGGGAGAGAAAGAGGAGAACAAATCGTCTTTAAGTGAGGCAGAAAGGAGGCGATTAGTCTGAGATTGGCTGGTGCAGCGTGTAATTGGAGCTGGATAATGCTGCAGGATCAGGGGTCTGCAGCGCCTGGCCTCAAGAACTCAGAGGCTCTGCACGGGCAAGTACCTGCCCAACTCCCACTGCAGTCCCTAGTGTACTTAACTGCCCAGGGTCCCGTATGGTATAGCAAGCAATCTGTCCCCGCAGCCCATGTTAGCTGTTCTGAGTCACTCAATTACAACTGGGTCCTGCTGCAGTCCCACACAACTCTCTGCTCACTTACAGTGTTGCACCTTACTTTAAATTAATTCAAGTCCGTAGGAAAACAAAAATTAACAGCTTTTTCCCTCTACATTATTTGGCAAGCACTGAGAACAGAAATATGCAGCTTTTTACTATCTGTTGGTAGCAGGCAGGCTTATCAGAAGCTGCTGAACTCTGGTTTTCCAGTTCCCTGCAGCAGAAGTTCGCGTCCAGAAATCCGCTTTGGATTTGGCCGAGGAGACGAGCGGCAGGGCTGTGACCAGGCAGCCGTTGGAAAAGGCGCCAAAATACAGGTGGGCTATTGAATTACCTGGGTCGGCTGGGCTTCTTGGCAGGGAGGGCTTCGAGACTGGCCCTCGCGACCTCCTTTCTCCACGGGGGAGGGGGGTGGTGTTCTGGGTCGGCTGGGCTTCTTGGCAGGGAGGGCTTCGAGACTGGCCCTCGCGACCTCCTTTCTCCACGGGGGAAGGGGGTGGTGTTTATCTGTTGGTAGCAGGCAGGCTTATCAGAAGCTGCTGAACTCTGGTTTTCCAGTTCCCTGCAGCAGAAGTTCGCGTCCAGAAATCCGCTTTGGATTTGGCCGAGGAGACGAGCGGCAGGGCTGTGACCAGGCAGCCGTTGGAAAAGGCGCCAAAATACAGGTGGGCTATTGAATTACCTGGGTCGGCTGGGCTTCTTGGCAGGGAGGGCTTCGAGACTGGCCCTCGCGACCTCCTTTCTCCACGGGGGAGGGGGGTGG
Source organism: Neoceratodus forsteri (assembly GCA_016271365.2). Taxonomy (NCBI): domain Eukaryota; kingdom Metazoa; phylum Chordata; order Ceratodontiformes; family Ceratodontidae; genus Neoceratodus; species Neoceratodus forsteri. Next base: position 812,986,345 of record CM028129.1, on the reverse strand, counting down.
TGTTCTGGGTCGGCTGGGCTTCTTGGCAGGGAGGGCTTCGAGACTGGCCCTCGCGACCTCCTTTCTCCACGGGGGAGGGGGGTGGTGTTCTGGGTCGGCTGGGCTTCTTGGCAGGGAGGGCTTCGAGACTGGCCCTCGCGACCTCCTTTCTCCACGGGGGAAGGGGGTGGTGTTCTGGGGAGAGTGTTACATGGAAAATATGGTCTGCTCTGTCCCCCCTGCCACTAAGACTATGTCTCAACCTACTTGCACCACTAATCTAACTGTGACTAATGCTATCCCCTGTGACTCAAATATAGAGAATGTTATAAATTATGAAAAAAGGAATAGAGATGGGGAAATGATGGCCCAAGAGGAGACTGAATGGGAAACAGTTCAACCCAGAAAATTGAAAAAAGGGAGAACAGCTGACATACATAACATTTCCAACCAGGGGATTAACATCTTTACCCAAAATAGATTTGACCCACCTCAGAACTGTTCTTATGGTTCTGAGAGCTGTTTTAATGATAACTCCTCCTCTGATAGGTATTAAATTGTTATAGGGGATTCAAATGTTCATTTCACTGACTCTCACTTATGCAGAACTGACAGTTACAAAAACAGGGTTAATTTCTTTCCTGGTGCCAAAATAGAAGACATTGTGGAAAGAATTAGTAAACTTATAGATAAGAACTCTAGCACTATTTTACACACTGGCACAAACAATGTAGGCCATACCCATGGAAAAGACTTGGCTTGGATCTACTGCATTTGGGTAAAGATGTAAGGTCAAAACAATGTAGAATTGCAATCTCAGCCTTTATACCTATACCTAGAGCCTCAAGGGGAAAAAAAAAACAATACTATAACAAGAATCAATTCATGTCTTGCTGAGAGCTGCATTAAGGAAGGCATTTTATTTATTAACTCCTGGGATTTGTTTTGCAACAATCTCAATCAATATAGTAAGAATGGGCTTCATTTAAATAAACTAGGAGCAAAACAATTAAGTGTTCCTTTCAACTCAGCATTTAATGCCCTTAATTGAAACTAACATCAAATGGGGATCATAATAGTCCATCAATAGAGCATTTCATTCACACTCCAGATATTAAGTTTCTCCCAACTGCAAAAATAAAAATTGTAAATACTAGAGCCAATGAAGTGGATAAAAAAAAAACAATCTTAAAGATCTATTGATAAAACGCTCATTGTTTAAATAATAAATTTGATGAACTGCTCACTTTGTGATATTGAAAAAAACAGATATCATTGCAATAATCAAAACCTGGTGGTCTTGCAATGATGTCTGAGGGTGTAACATTCAGGGATTTGATCTATTACATCTTAGTAGAGATAGTAGTAAGGGAAGGGGCGGCATAGCTTTGTACATTAATTCTTCCCTACAACCAACTGACATATCATGCAAAATTAAGAACTTAAATACAATTGAATCATTGTAGGTGGACATTGTTACTTCAAAATTAGCCTCTGCTATTCTAGGTCTTTGTTATAGACTACCTAATTCAAATATTGAGGTTGCGCAGGACATTTTCAAGGAAATTGAGACTGCTGCTGAAATGAAGGATGTTTTATTCAAGGGGATCTTTAATTTTAATGATATTAATTGGACTTTTCAATTAGATAATACTGCACTAAGCAAGCAGCTTGTATCTCTTTGTGATGAACTAGGGTTACAACAGTTTGTAGATTCCCCCACACATAACCATAATATACTAGACATTATTTGGTGGTCTGAAAACATCAATCTATCAAGCTGTTCGACTACAGCACCCCTTGGCAACAGTGATCATAACATGGTAAAATTTGACTGGAACAACTCATTTAAATCTCATACATCAACAATTTAAATCTATCTTTATAAAAAGGCAAAACAAGCTAAGATAACTAAAGAATTATCCAAAATCAGTTGCCACATTCTGTTAGAAGGATGTATAAATGACAAATGGATTAAAGTGAAATCCACAGTTCTATATATTGCAAATAAACACACTCCAAAAACTAAAACAAATCATAAATATTAGGGTCACACCAAAATGTCTTACAAATAAAATTAGGAAACAAATTAAAAGAAAAAAATGGCTCTATAACACGTATCAACAGGTGGGTTGAGAGCTAACTGCAGGTCAGACAACAGAGGGTAGTTGTAAGGGGGGGAGACATCCAAGCCACAGACAGCGATGAGTGGAGTATTGTAGGGTTCATTACTGGGCCCTGTTGTGATCAATATCTTCATTGGAGACAATGCAGAGGAGCTCAAGAGTAAGATCTGCCTGCTCGCGGACGACACAAAGGTTTGTGCAAAAGTGGACAATGAGAAAGAGAGGCAGGCACTCAGAAAGGATCTAGCTAAACTCAAACACTGGTCTAGGGAGTGACAGTTGGGATTTAATACTAAGAAGTGAAAGGTCATATACCTTGGAGCCAGAAATCCCAGAAACAGCTACTGGTTTGGGAGAGTGCAGATAATGGCTTCAGAGGAGGAAAGAAACCTGGGGGTAATAGTCTCCATGGACATGAAGGTATCTGCACAGTGTAAGAGGGTGACAGCAAGGATAAATAGGATGCTGGGGTGCATGCCAGAGGGATCACCTCTCAAAAGGAGGAGGTCATCCTGCCATTGTATAGATCACTGGTGAGGTCACACTTGGAGTACTGCGTAAAGTACTGATACCCATACCTCAAAAAGGATGTGAGATTACTGGAAGGGGTGCAGTGTAGGGCTACAAAAATGATCATGGAAGTAGGGGAGTTGCCATACGAGAAAAGGTTGAAAGAGCTCAACATGTACTCGTTGGAAAACAGAAGGGTAAGAGGGGACATGATAGAGACCTTTAAGTACTTGAAAGGCATAAACAAAGTCAGGGTTGGGGGGATCGTTCCACTTAAAAAGGGGGGAATGGTCACTGGGAGCACAGTCTAAAGTTGGAAGGGGGAAGGTTTAGGAGGGAGATGAGGAGGCATTACTTCACAGGGAGACTGGTGGTGGGTTGGAATGCATTGCCAGAGGAGTTAATCGCTCAAAGGACAGTGGATAGCTTTAAGTGGGGTTGGGACAGAGACAAGGGCAGGGTTAGTACAGAGAAAACACAAAGGGGAGGGACAGAGAAAGAGGAGGAAGGGAGGGGTTTGGGTGGGGTGGGGTAGCTGTAATGATATGAAACTAAGAGCTGCACAATTGGGCAGACTTGATAGACCTGTGGGTCTTTTTCTGCTGACAATTTCTTATGTTCGTATGTTTATAACAGACAAAAAGATGAAATCAATTGGAAAGCCTTCAAACATGATTGTAAAATATGTAAAGATGCTATTAATAAGGCCAAGATTTCAACTGAAAAATCTTTGGCAGAACAAGTAATGAAAAACAATAGTAAAAAATTTTATAGTTACATAAACTGTTTGAAAAAGCCACAGTGCAAGGTTGATCCACTCTCTGTTAATAATGAGGTCATTACATCCACTCAGGAAATGGCTAATATTTTTTTGTCTTCATTTCTACATCCATATCCTAGGCATCCTTCAGGAGTGCCCACACAGAGTCCACCCTACTCCCAGCCTGAATCCTGGCATCTCTCCTCAATCTCCTCCCCCGAATGACCCCAGGCAGGCTCAACCCCTGGTACCATCTCCGTAGCTGATTCCACCCTCCCACGGTGGTAGCCTCTTAAGTGTGAAGTGCCTACCTTGGTGTCATCAGGTCAGCTTGGAGGAAGATCCGGGGTGTGTTGGGCTGACAGTTGTGATGTGGTAGAAGTGCCCCAGGATCACCGTCATCTCACTGACATGTGGAAGGATTTTTTCCACTTGTTTGTACCCCCTCTTCCTCACAGAGCCTAGCCAGCAAGGCAATGTAGTGCCGTGGCTCTGCCCCCAGGCATTATGCCATGCTGCTACACTGGCATTCCTCCAGCCACCACCAGAGGTCACTCCACGAGTGAGCATTTCCCGTACCCACCCCCAGGAAGAGAGAGTGGTCGGAGGACGCTCAATCTCTGTCCCTCCCCTGCCAACCCCTGTTGGCCCTGGCTCATTCCTGAACCCGGGTTGCTGGCATGGCATGAGGTGTGGCATCCAGTGCCTTAACCCTCAGTGCCACCAGGTCAGCTTAATGGCTAACATTTTGAATGAGCATTTCTGTAAAATATTTACTAATCATTCCTCCAGTTTGACCAAAAGTGATGTATCTAACTCTGCAGATATCTCTTTTACATTAGAGGAAATAAGAAAGCAATTAGATTTGGTAAAAGTCAGAACTTCACCAGGCCCCAATGGGATATCTGGACATATGGCACATATTATGAAAGAACATCTTTCTGTTACATTAAAAATAATTTTTGATGTCAGTATAAGAACCCAACAGATACCACTCAATTAGAAACATGCTAATATTACCCCTATTTTCAAAAAGAGGGCAAAGCATGATACCCATTAGATAATGGTATTGCAGTAGGGTCTATCTTCATAGACCTCACTAAAGTATTTGACACTGTCAAGCATCAACTTGTACTACGCTGTCTCTTATCCATCAGTCTGTCCACAAGCACTGATACCTGGTTTCAAAGTTACCTTTCTCACAGGACACAATGTATGAAAATTAGTGGTATACTCTCTGAGCCAAGGGAGGTGAGCCTTGGAGTCCCTCAAGGATCAATACTGGGACTGTTTCTATTTCATCTTTTCACTAATTCCCTACTTGTAATTCCCTACGATCTGTCTGCCCAGAATGCATGGTGCTCTATGCTGATGATGCTGCTGTCTCAGTACCTGGCAGGGAATGGTCCAAAATCACTTCTGAACTACAAGCAAACTTTCAAAGACTAGAAACATGGTTTACCCAGAATAAACTACTACTCAACTACAAAAAACAAAACAAATGCATGCTGTTTACGGTGCCACATACAAGAAAAAGTATGGCCTGCTGTTGTTACTAAGCCATAAAGGAGATACGCTGGAGCATGTCTGCACATTCAAATACTTAGGTGTAGACCTAGATGACACTCTCACCTTCTCTACACATATTGACCAGGTCATAAAATCAGCAAATACCAAGCTGTGGGTTCTCTACTGACACAAGCATTCAATGACACCTGAAGCACTGAAACTGGCCACATACAGCTTGGTGTTATCTGCCATTAATTATGGGCTGGTGATCTATGGTGCAGACTCAGACACAGCACTTAAAAGGGTCATAACCCTCCTTAATAAGGCCTGTCGACTGGTCGGCGGGAACAACTACTTGATCCATACATGTATGCTATATACAGAGACTGGGTGGCTTCCACTCCATCTCAGAGTACAATACCAGGCTTGTCTGCTGGATAAAAAATCATTGCTAGTGCTTACACCTCAATCCACCACAAGTTTATTTAAAAATACTCAACCCACTGTAAACACCAGAAGTGGGACTAAGGGGGGGTATTGGTGCCCTTTAAGTGCACTAAGCTTGTGCAGCGATCTCTATCCAATGGAGGAACTAGGTGCATCAATGGCTTTCCTTCTGACCTAATCAAATATAACAATATTAGTCAGTTTAATACTGGGCTCCATTCCTACCTAGCCTGTGAGAGTATCTGTGGTTGCCTTGCATAATCCTGGCATACCCTAGTTTAACCCTTAACTCACTCCCCCACCACATCCTACCCCCTCCCTTCCCTGTTTATCCATTCTAACCTCCACCCCTCAGTACCATATCCCTTTGTTGCACCCCTGACAAAGCCATCTCTGGCTGCTTATACTTCTATTCTCCTAACATTGTAGCCTGGGATCTGTTCCAACCCCAAGTCTGTCTCTGCACCCCCAAAGTGTTGCTGTTATTTTTGTACTTTTTTAACTGTATTGTAACTTGTAATCAATTAAGAATGTTCTGTATCTACTGTAGTTGATGTCTTGTCCACCAGTGTTTACATGTAACTATTGTACTGTTATGTATTCTGTCTGACTTGAAACCTTTGTAAATGAGCCTGTGGCTCAAAGGTATTTAATCTGAATCTGAAATAAATAAATACATATGGAATATGTAGACTCATAAATCTGACACCAATACTGGGCAAAGTTATGGAAAGTCTAATAAAGGATAGATTTCTGTCTGAATTGAGCGATTTAGATCTAACTCAATATGGTTTTACTAAAGGAAGATATATTAGTTCTAATTTGATATGTTTCTATGAATTAATTAGTAAATGTATAGATCAAAGGATGTCATATAATGTTATTTTTTGAGGATTTTAAGAAGGCATTTGACTCAGTGCCACACTGGGCAAATTAGTAAAAAAAATAATAAAATGTGTATTAACCACCAAATTGTGGACTGGATAAAAAACTGGCTTGAAGATTGCTTCCAAAGAATGGTGTTTGATGGACATCATTAGGTATGGAAACCTGTGGCAAGTGGGGATCCATAGGGTTCAGTTTTGGCATCAGTGGTTTTTCAAGTCTTTACTGCAGACTCAAAGGACTTGAGAAGTTGGATAGTCAAATATGCAGATGACTGCAAGACTGGTGGTCCATGTAATACTATTGATGAGATTCCAATAATTCAAGAGGATCTAAAAGCACTTTACAAATGGGTAGAAAAATGGGGCATGAGTTTTAACATCAAGAAATGTAATGTAATTTGCTTTGGAATACACAACCCCAAATACAATTATACCTTTGGAAATGAACCTCTAAAACAGTTTGATAATGAGAGAGATCCTGGAGTCACCATCGATGGTAACTTGTCATTTAGTACACAGATTTCAGAGCTTATTAAAAAAAATGAATTAACAAATCAAATAAGACTTGGTGGGAAATCAAGTGAAATTTTAAATCTAAAAAGCCATTGGTATTATTACTATTGTACAGAGCCTATGTTTGCCCACATATGGATTTTGACACCCAACTGTGGAGTCCCCACTATAGTAATAATAAAACAAGGTTTGAGAGAGTCCAGCATAAAATTGCAAAGTATATGAAGGGTCTGCAGGAAATGAATTACAATGATAGATGAGACACACTCAAATTAATTTCTGTAGAAACTAGGAGACTTCGAGGTGACTTATTACACATTTGAGATATTTTGAAAGATCAGCAGCTCATGACAGAAGTAGGTCTTGATTTCAAACAAATCACTGTAGAGACACGTGGTCACCATCTGCTACTATCAAAACTTAGGTTTCATACAAATAAGAGGGGGAGCTATTTCTCACTGAGAGTGGTTTGTACATGGAACTCTCTTCCAATGCATGTTATTATAAGTGAATCAGAATCTATTTTCAAATATAGACTTGACCAATGGCTTCTTTCTGGATGTAATTAACTTGATTGGAGCTCCTATGGACACTGCTTTTTGTTCCTGAATCCCTGCCTTATTGAACCTTAGTGAATCAAGGATGTCCAAATTCTGTTGCAAAAAGGCCTTTGCCATAGCAGCCATAATCACTTGAAATTTGCCACCAGATGTAACAAATATCAAAAACTTGAGTGCCTTCAAAAAGGGCCTCGTCTGACCATCTACAGAGCCTGTGTGATTGTTAGACTCTTCTTCACTTTCTAATACTCCCCCATCTGCTTGAAACAGTTCTATATCTGGATATCATGTGATATGAAGCCAGGCTTTGTAAATAAATTTGAACCAATGATAGAAATTCTTGTTCTCCATAGCTGTGTAACTGTAAAGTATTCACTCTGTTGCTGTATCATTCCGAAATGACCCCCATGAAAAATAGGTGTTTCACAAAAATGAGGCTATTCAGGTGTGCAAGAGCTTAAATAAAATAAATCTGTTTAATTTTTGACCATATTGATTCTACTTTTAATAGTTAGGGGAGGTTTATCCATTTCTAAACATTGCCGTCAAATTTAGAAACCATAGGAGCAAAATTATCACGCATATGACTTTTCATATTTTGTGTGAGAAAGATCTCTAGAATTAGCATGCTATTTGAGATTATTTTAAATGGTAGTGCTGGGTGTATTTTTATATTGGAGCTTCCTACATGCATAATTAGTTTTTTCTTTGTCCACCTTACATCCTAATTTTCATGTTCTTCCAAAAACTCTAATGTCATAGTTTAAAATTCATTGATACATTATTTGCATAGAATGACATTTTTTGTACTTCACCAGGTATCTCAATTCCCTTTTATCTTCTTAGGTTTATGAATAGCTACTACTAATGTTTCTATAATAAATCAAAGAAAAAACAAAACGGGGTTGGGGCTAAGGCAATTGTGTCTAGTGTCTCACTTTAAAGGGAATCTTTGTGAAATGTTATTAATTAATGACAAGGAGGTATAATGCAACATATCAATCCACTTGTCAAACATCTCCCCAAATCTTACTTTTACTAGTACTGTTTCACATATGGCCATGTAATGCAATCAAAAGCTTTCTACACATCTAATACTACTATGCAGTAGCTGGACTGCCTTTTGAAGTGAGTATGATACAGAGTAATAATCTTATACTTTTTGACAGTCTTCTTCCTGTTAAAAAGATAGACTGATCCACATGCACTAATTTCAGTACCACTCTTTCTATTATTTTGGCCAAGAGCTTTACAAATATTGTGAGGTCCAAATTAATTAAAACTATTGTTCTGTAGTCTTGTGCATTTTTTCCAGATTTAATAAACTCTGAAATTAAAGCTTTTTAAATGAATGTTAATCCATGAAAATACTGAAAAGAATCACGTTGGATTTGTGAAAAAAAAGGAAAAACAAAATTTTAGAAGAAGCGCAAAACAGATTTAAGAGTAAATGATCAACTACTGATCAAGCATTGATCTTTGTTTCATCTTGCAACTTCAGATATGTACATATAAACAGGTCAGTAAGCCAAATTGTTCCACTTGTTTATTGACAGAAGAACTGTGTTTGACAGTGTATGCTGATACTTTCTTGAGGGCAAACTATTTTAAAAAGAATTAGACCTGTCTTTATTGGACACAATAATTAATTTGTATGACCATACATGGTCTCAGGTTAGACATTCATTATCAGGAAGTTTGACTATTAGGATATATACTAAAACAGACATAAGACAAGGGTACATATTGGCACCAAACATTTTCAGTATTTATAGCAGTATGATCACAGTTTTCTTGTATCAAGAAAATGTTATTCTTCAATGGCAGATATTCAGAAATGCGCCAATGGCCAGCGCAAATCCAGAACCACACAAAGCTGATGAGCCATGGTGCAATGAGTGCCATATTCAGAGGTTGCACATGCCGATATGCACCAGCACAACATGGCTGAATATGTCACAGATGTACCATGGTGAAACCAGATGTGCACCATAATCCAACCAGATGTGTGCCATGATGCAACCAGACATGCACCATGGTGCAACCAGACATGCACCATGGTGCACAAGGACAAGCCCCAGGCACTGGTGAGAGCACAGCAGCAGAGTAACAGAGGGGTGCTGGCACAGGAATAGACCCAGGGAAAGTGCCAGGGATGCACAGTGGCAGGAAATAGGTGGCCACCACCAGCAGGGCACACACAGGCACCCAGACACCTCCACCCTGGAACACAACAGTGCCATGGAAAGCAGGCAACATGTGGCACTAATGGCCAGTGGAGGGCCACCAACAGATTCCACCCTGGCCGCATGCTGTGCCCCTACCCACCCAGACCCCAGCAAGCCACAACAAGGACCATGGTGCCAAGCAAACAGATGTCACACATTATGGACAGCCACCCCATGGCTACCCCAAGGCACAGCCACTGGCCAAGGGGCAGGATACCACCATCTTGGGACACACCAAAGCAGACAGCAGTGCACTGAAGAGGCACGACCCACACACCAACACAAGCACACCACACAGGCACACACCACATCACTGTAGCCTTGCTCCTCATGCCAGCAGCAAAGCAAGCACTGACACAGGCAGGTAAGTCAAAAATCTGTTTTGAACAAAACTATATACAAGTGAAAGGGGTGGGAAAGGGTAGGGAAGTGAGGGAAGGGGACAGGGAACAGGGACAGTACAGTAGGAAGGGGATGGATGGGGAGGGACAGCAGGGAAATGCTGATGCTGAACTATGGCAGCCACGCCCCACCGCCTGGCACCTCAGTCACCTCCGATCCACCAGGATGAGATGGCACACCTGCTGGACTGCCTCCATAGTCATGGACATGATCAATATGATCTGCCACAGCAGCCTGTAGTACAGGGGCAGCCTCGACCTCTGCCGGATACCTATGACAAGAGACAGGACAGGTGATCAGTGTAAGGTCTAGGGTACCATGCCTACCCACTGTGCACACTGGGTAGTGGGAATACACACCCCTTGAGTGGCACCCCAGACACCCACAGGGGGTGGGCCAATGCCTGCCAGCAATCCAGCATGCCATGACAGTGCACAGAGGTGGACACCACTGCCCAAATGCCACCCAACTGTGCAGCGACAGTCAGATGGCATAGGGCACCAGCAATGCCACTGCATCACCAATGGCAGCCGGGCACACACCCTTCCCACCAACAGGTGGTACACATGTGCAATAGCCACCACACAGTGGCATGCACCATGCACAGTGTGGAACACACAGCTGCCATGGCACATGGCAGAGGTGGCCATAGCCACACCCACACCCCCACTGACCACCCTGTAATGTGCACAGGACCAGTACAGTGCTGATCTGCCCACTGCAGCCCCACTGGCATGTGACACCGCCACACCACCACTGCCAGGTCCTGCTGCATCCTGCTAGGCTGGGCCAGCTGCTGCACCACCACCGCTGAGTCCCACTGTGTTCTGCTGGGCTGGGACAGCTGCTCCTGTCGCTCATGCCCGGCACTGGTCTTCAGGGCCTGGGAATGGAACAAAGACAGGCACACATCAGAGTACATCCAGAGCATGTGCCCACTCCCCCCACCCATATGCACAGCAAGCGCCCCTGTCTGACATGTTCCACAAGGCTGTATCACAACACAAGCTGTGGCTGGCAATGCCACACCACAATGTGCACAATGACAGTGTACCCCACTGCAGGGCATGCCACACAGCCAAGCCAGTACCATAGTACAGCACTAGGGCACACATACAACATGGGAAGACTTACCTGGCTGTGCATGGCTCCTCTGCACACGTGCAACTGCAGCTGTCTCAGGCACTCTGGGTCCGCATGAGGTCCCCATACCATTGGCAGCATTGCTTCCCAGTTCTGGCCACACTGATGTTTCACACTAGGCTGGCAGTGATGCCCTGCCAGACAATTGTCAGAGGCTCTTGCAGGGGCACCTGCCCAAACAGCCCTGGTGCATGTGGCTGCACACAGGCCACCAAATTAACCAACTCAATATCGGACAAGTTATGGGCCCGATGAACTCCCCACTGCACCATAAGACTGGCAAAGATATGTGGAGACAAAATGGTGGCTTGAGGCTCATGTGTGCAACATGTGCGGGATGCTTGCCTCATGGAGGCATGCACTGTGTCTGCTAATTGCGCAATGCTGGAGATGTGTGACATGGGTGTGGCCTGACAGGCATATGGTGGGGGTGTCCCAAGGGGTCAGGAGGCAACAGTAGTGGTCAGAGTTCACCTGGTGCACTTTGCACTGGTGCACAATAGCAGCCATGGTGCACACTGCACCATGGTCCCTGCTGTGCATTGGGTGCACTATGTGCAATAGGTAGTAGCACATTGCCCCATGCATGCGCACTGTGGCCCAGTGCACTGCACATGCCCAGAACTTGCACTGAGACATGCGCCAGAGCAGGTCCATTGTGCATGGAGGAAGTACACAATATTCAGCTGCCACATGAAAATGAGCTCATCAGCCAATGGGCAGTGCACTGGTGCCATTAGCATGTCATTACCATTGCGCCACTGCTCATTTGCATGCATTGCACTATAAAAGTGACATGGAACAGCACAGGCCATGGACTGATATTGTAACCTTCTGAGGTAAGTTGTGTATGCTGCTGAGAACAGCCAGCATAGCTGGGTGGATGGAGTAGGCTGCTGCTGACACTGACACACATGTCCATGCCCACAGGTAGTACTATGTCAGAGCATGACGAGAATGAGGAGCATGGGCCTGCATGCAAGGGCAGGCCCAACTTTACCAAGGGAGAGGCAGATGCCCTGTTTGAGGCTTACCTTGACAGGGAGCCACTGCTGAGTGGTGCCACAGGCACACCACAGGCCAGGACAGTGGCCTGGGTGGAAGTGGTGGCAAGTATCAACCAGTAGGGCAGCCACCAGTAGTCTGTGCAAGAGTGCAGGAAGAAGGTGGGCACTGATAAGTGCTACATCAAGGAGAAAGTGGCAGCCATTCGAGCAGCCTGGACAGCCACCGGAGGGGGGCCTGCTTATGTGCCACAGCTCATGGCACAGGAGGAGCTGGTGGCAGCTGCTATATGCTGCAGCACTGTCAAGGGCATACTGTGTGGAGGCTTTCAGACAGGTGGAAGCCCATCACTGCATGATACATGTGATGGGCACACACAGCAAGCAGTGGGTGGGGTGGGGTGGCGGGGGGATTGGGGATGCTGGGGGCCTTGCATCTCTGACACATCTGTTTTCTCTTTCAGCACCAGCATGCCCGCATGCAGTGGCTGGGGTGTCAGCAGCAGCCATGGAGGCAGGACCAGCCTTGGAGGACCAGCCATGCACCTCCCTGGACATCCAAGGGTCTGATCATCTGCAGCACACCACTGCTGTCCAGCTGGATATCCTGGGCATGGGGTCAGACGAGGCCTGAGCTGTGTTTTAGCAGGATGCCAACCATGGCATCCTCTGCGTGGAGACACAGATCAGGGCGGGGTCCAACACTGATGATGACGTGACCATGATCCTGGACAGCATGGGTGGTGTTGTGAGGGAGACATCCATACCATGTACCAACACAGGCAGCATGCCCAGTGGTCTGTCAATGGTGGGACAGCTGCTCACCGCCACTGTTGGTGCTGCTGTGTGCACAGCCATGGTAGTGTCATGTGGTGGTGGTGTGGCATACAGGGGCCGGAGGGCCAGCAGCTGTAGGCAGCAAGGGACACAGGGCAGCCAGATGCAGGGTCCACTGCTGGGCACCTGATAGGGACCTACCCCATGAGGACCATATTGTGTAGTGTCCACCTGAGCGGGGGGCTTTGCAGTGCGTTGGTACACCACCAGAGGGTCGGTGCCCAGCTCAGGTTCCCCTGGGCACCGACCCATTGGCAGAGCACACCAGTTTGCTGCAGACCTCCATGGATTAACAGGTGCTGCTGGTAGCTGGGGAGCATGCACTGCACACAGAGGTGTGCCAGGTGGCTGAGCAGCATGAGAGAGGCACTGTGCAGCTCCTGGACGCTATTCAGTGCTTATGGGAGGACACGACCGCATCCCAAGATTGCATTGCCAATGCAATTATGGATGGCTGTGCACTGCTGACTGCCACAGGGCATGACCGGCCACCTTAAACACCACGTAGTGCACTGTCCACCCCACGATCCTGGCATTGAGTGACACCCTCCCTGTCAACATCGGGCTCTGCTGTTGGCATCCCAGGCAGGCCTGGGGCAGGCCTGTTTGGGTGCCTACACACCCCTGTGCAGACTCAGTCTCAGTCCCACAGTTCAACCCCTGGGGGGCTGTTGCATACACCTCATGTGGCCTATGTGCAGCCTGTGCTGCTGATCGACCCCGGCGCAGCCTCCCTCGTGGCCGTGGTGGCCATGGTACCTTGTGGCAGACCTGACGTGCATGCCGCCCTGGCTGTAGTCTGCTGCTGGTGCCCTGTGTGTACAAGGGTGGTGTGTGCATGTGTGTGTGTGTGCATGCCACGGGGTGGCACCTGTGTATTGCACCACATGCTGCCTGTATGCATGCATGCCCGGCCACTGGCCCATGTGGGTTGGGCATGATGAGAGCAGCTCTGCACCTGTTGTGCCTGTGCACCAGTGCACTACTTCTGATCCCCACCACATGCCAGTGCCTGGGCATGTGTGTGTGTGTTGCTGTTTCCTGCTGTGTGTAGTTGTGTGCGGCTGTGTGGCACTGACACCCCAACCCTGCACTATGGCTCTGTGTGTGTATTCCCATTGCCATGCATGCCCCTGCCTGTGTACTGTTACTGTGTGTGTGGCCAATGTGTGGGTGTGGTGCCACCTACCTAGATGCACCATAGTGCTCCTGTGTGATGGTGTCACTGTGCTGGTGTGCCATCCTCTGCAGACAGGGATCCGTCCACCCAGGGGGGTGGTCCACCTCCCTCTGGCCCATTGCTCTCATCATCCCCACTACTGTCCCCCTCATCAGCCTCAACAGCTATCCCACAGTCAATGGCCATGTTGTGCAGTATGCAGCATGCCAGTAATAGGCCACAGGCTTTTGAGGGGCTGTGCTGTAGGGCACCGCCAGACCTGTCTAAGCAACTGAACTGTGCCTTCAGCATCCCAAATACACACTCAATGATGTTCCGCATGCTGACATGTGCCTCATTGTACCATTCCTCTACTGGGAATGACAGGCACTGGTAAGGGGTGAGCAGCCAGGGCCTGAGTGGATAACCACTGTCGCCTGTGTAGATAATGACATGGTTAGCTCTGTGTCCTCTGTTGTTGTGCCCCTTGCCTATCCCTGGCACACTCACCAGCATACCCACCCTGCCCTCCCCATCATAATACCTGCTCTGCCCAGCACCCCTTGCCCATCCCATACTCACCCACTAGGTGGCTCATGGGGTTGTCCCCACACTCGAACCTGTGGCACAGCACAGTGCTCTGCCAGATGAATGTATCATGTGCACTCCCAAGGTGTGTGGCAAAGACATTGGTGATGTGCCCCTTGGCATTGCACACCACCTGGCAGTTCACACTGGGGTATCCCTTCCTGTTCAAGTATGCCACACCATCAGGGCCAGGTGGCATGCGGATGCCCACATAGGTGCAGTGTATAGCCCCAAGCATCCTGGGTATGTGTGCTACCCTGTGGAAGTCCTGCATGGTTGTTGTACACTCTGCCTGTGTGCTGGGGAAATAGATGTATTCTGCAGCATGTGGCAGCAGGACATTCAACTGTGTGAGGAGGTGGGATGTGGCCAACTGGGTTATGCCTGTTGTGTTCCCTGTTGGTCTCTGGAAGGTGCCCATGGCAAGCAGGCACATGATAGCTGTCACCTTTGTCTCCACAGACATTGCATGGCTCTGTCTTGTGGGTGCCTGCATCTCCTCACTGCACAGCTCACAGAGTTGCCTCAGAATGGCTCTGTTCAGGTGATACCAGCCCACAATCTCCATATCGGTGTATGTCTTGAAGGTGGTGCTGGCACGGTACCGCCTGTTCTGGGCGTACCGCTGATGGGCCCTTCTACGGCCACATCACTGTTCCTCCTCTCTCCTCACACCCATCATTACAGCCTCCATTAGGAGGGGTGCACTGGCCATGGCCCCTGATGTCCTGTCTCCCCTGGGGAGTCAGCTGCTGTGGGCTGTATGCCACCCTGTTGCACTGTGTGTTACTTTGCCTGCCTCTCACTCTCACTGTCTCAGCCCCTGGCTCACTGTCCGCTGCCATCTCTGTCCCTTGCCCCTGTTGCTGCCTTTGCCTGTCCCTCTGTCCCTCACAGGCTCTGTGTCCCTTGCTCTGTCTGTTTCTGTCCCTCTACTTTCTCTTTACACTCTTTCTCTCTTCCTCGACCCTGGTGCAAGTACTGTCTGTGTGCTTGCACCCTGTATTTATAGGCTCAAGTCTGCTCAGCGCATCCAGGTGTTACTTTGAACTTGCACCATGATTCCATGGTTGAATATCACAGTGCACCACATATTCATGGGCATGCCCCCTGCTCTTGCACATGCATTCATTATAGTTGTACATTGGCGCACTGGGACTTGTGCCATGCACTGGCTCCCCCTGAATATCGCTCCTTGGCGCATGTCCACACTTGCGCCGGCACAACTCAGTTGCACCATGCTCAACTGCTTTGAATATCCCAGCCCAAGTATTTTAGAGACCATAAATAGTTAGCAAATTCAAAATCAATTAATCATTCAAAATCTTTATTTATCCAGGTGGGCACCATTGAGCCAGGCTGATTTGCAAGGTAGACCTGGTCATGAATACATCAAAGTATAGTACAGAAGCAGGTATACAAAAAGCAATAATATACAAGGAAGAAAAGTATATACAGTGTATACAGTACAGTACAAGGTTGAAATAAATAAAAAAACAGCATTATTTTACAATTGAAGAAGTCAGCAGATGTACAATCAACGATAGGCATACAGGGGTTATAAGCAGAGATCTTTTGGGTGAGGCAGCCGGCAACTACACATATAGGGGAAAGAGGCCATGTATGGGGAGTCAGGTTAGAGAGGTAAAGAAGAGGGATATATTACTGACAACTGGGGGAAAAATTGAGCTGAAACCACAGAAAGTGATGATGGCTGTCGTGTACTTTTTTATTATGATAATGATGGAGGAGGGGTAGAAAATTGGGACACTGCTATGGATGGGGTGGGACTTTAGCCGGGCTGGAGCAGACAGGAAAGGGTGAGTGCAGCAGGAAGAGTTAATAGGGAAAGAGTGAGAGCCCGGGGTAGAAACATGGAGAGCGTCAGGATGGAAAGGGGGAGTTGTGGAATTAGTGGGCTAGCGGTGAGGAAAACATTTGCAAGGTGCTTTCATGTAACAATCGTTGAGTGCCTTGAAGATATTCAGGCTAACAGGGCAGCTCAGCTTCTAGTTCCTTTGTAAACCATTCTGCAATGTGGGTAAAGAGAATCTTAGAGCAGCTTTGCTGAAATTAGTTTTGACCTTTGGAACTTGGAGGGCAATTATGGAATAGCTCCTTAGAGTGTAGGTGCCTGACACACTCTGAGGAATACAGTCTGAGATATATGAGGGGAGCTTGTTGGTCACCACTCTGAAGGCCCATAGGGCAGCGTTTCTATTCCTTCTATAGTGAAGGGAAGTCCAGCCTAACGAAGAATACAGGGAGCAGTGGTGTGTGGAAAGTGGAAGGCCAGTAATGAACCTGATAGCTCTGTGGTAGAGGGTGTCCAACTTAACCAGTGCTGAGGCAGTGCAGTGGCTGTAGAGCAGGTCCGCGTAATCTATGAAAGATAGGAAGGCAACTTGAACCAGTTGAATCTTGGCCTCCTTTGTGAGCAGGTGGTTAATACTGTAGAATAGTTTTAATCTTTGCCTTAGTTTCTTCTTTAGTTCTTCGAGATGGTCAGCGAAGGAAAGTTTATGATCGAGCCAAACTCCTAGATATTTGAATTTAGCTACATACTCTAGTGTTTCTCTGCTAGTGTTTTAATGCTAGTGATTTAATGTTGATCTCTACCTCACTTCCAGGACTTCAAAGGAAAACTGATTTACTTGTTTCATTTTGTAAATCTAAAAAATCTAACCATTAATATGGAAAAAAACCAAAATTGATGGTTTTAGGAAATAACCCCGGAAATTGCAATTCTTTTATTAATGAACAAAAGGATGAATTGGTTATGAATTATGTATATCTGGGGCTATACTTCTGCTTGGAAAACTCCTGGAAAGTTCAGATTGACCATTTAGTTATGAAAACTAAGCAAGCATTTACAGCCTAAAGATCACTGAATCACAAATATAGAAGTAAATCAATAACTTTTGTAATAAGAGCAATACATGCCAAGATGAAGGCTCATTATTGCATGGAACTGAATTACAAGGTATAAATAAAATAGAGATAACACTGAAATGATAATAAAACAAACAGATATCTATTGTAACCCCAACAATTGGTATCCTCCACTATTTTGCATGCTGAATCGGCCAAATACCCCATGGGTGTTCTGGTAAAGGAGAAGATTTCTCTACTGTCTCTTGTCACAGATTTCCTAGAATCTGACTTGATGATCAAATTAATCTTTTGTGGAATGGATTTCTCTTTTTGTGTTTAAGATTTATAAAAATGTTAGGCCTTCCTCTGGGTCTTGCACGTTTTCTGTGATAGTTATTGTAGACACCAGCAAGATATTGTGTAAATTATTAAAAGAAAATGTAGGGATACTTCTGTTCAAAATTAAATGGAAATAGTGAAAAAATAATCCAAATTATACCACTGATTTCTCACAAATAAAGTATCATATGTGAATGAATGTGATATGGACCTTACAGATAGTAGTAGTGAAAATCATTAGTTTTATACAGGAATAGAATGGTACAATGTCATCATTAGGACCCAAGGTCCTATTTACTAGGAGGACCTGTTTGCAGATTTAAAATTACAAAAATAAAGAATACATATCAAAATACACATACTAATAACTATAACAAGACAAAAACATTGCATTATCCAATAAGCATGCTTAAGTAAGTCTATACTTAAGTTCTCATCCATTACACATACAGCAGAGAGATAATTTTTGTTTTAATACATTAACAGACATTTTGGAATTCCTTGCTGCACTTTTCAAAGAATCACTTATTGAATTCCATAGAGATATGACCACAAAGGGAAAGGTCATCTCTCCAAAGTTATTTAATGTCCTTGGCAGTTTATAGTCTCTCAAATTTCTATTCCTTAAGCAATATTTGTCTTGTTTTATCTAATTTTTCAAACAAGTATAACAGTTGTAAAACAATTATTGTTTTAAAAACTTGGTTTGCCTAAATCATTTTTATTTTATTTTCTAAAGATAATCATCCAGGGTCATTATATATTTTACAGTGCTGTGTCCTAAAGTCACATCAAAGAATACATCTATCCAATTGATTATATAAAACCTTAACCTTCTTCAATAAGGTTTTTTTTTGTAATTTAAATGTTATTGAAGATTAAGGAATACAAAGAACTTCAAACAGGCAACATACCAGAAGTAATACAGTGCAGAAGAACAAATCAGAGTAAAAAAAAAAACCAAAAAAAAACCCAAGCCAAAAATAAAAACTCTCAATGAACCACCCACCAGCCACTCTCTACCTCTCAGAGCACCCACACCTACAAGATATCAGTGCCAAGGAACAGATACGGGTCCCAATACATACAAAAAGAGTCAAAACCCACCAACCTGACTTAATCAGGTAATGTCTGAATAGACAGTAGGGTATGCAATTGCACCCATCTATTCTGGTAAAGATGCATGCAGTGGTATAGTCTGCAATTTGCTTCTCAACCATGAGGGCCTGCATAATTTCACCATACCACTCTCTGTATGGCGGGATACAGTCGTCCCACCAATGCCTAAGGATAATGACCTCTGCCACCATAGAGATCATTGCAATATGAGCTTTGCAATGGCCAAACAGATTTGGTGGGAAGTCCCCTACCAGGCAAATCTCAGGAATGAAGGCATCCTCAAGGCCCAAAAGTGGATCAAGTGAGTTCTTAAACTTAGACCAGAAAAGGGCAACTTTCAGGCAGTGCCACAACATGTTATATAAATGACCTTCCTCAATTCCACACTGAGAACAAATCGGAGATCTTAGCCTACCAATCTTATACAATTTGAGAGGGGTGTAACAGAGATTGTGTGAAAGATGGAACTGAGTCCAGCAATATTGATCTCTCTTTATATATTTGTATAAATGCCACTAAATACATTGCCAGTGGCTTGGGTCATACTGCCAGTTAAAGACTTGTTGCCAGTAGAAGCAGACACCCTTCAAGGCAGTGGGATCTGCTGATAGTAGGAAGGCATACAAACCAGCTACTGAGTGGGGTTGGACTGCCAGAGAGACCAACTGAGGGATATGAGTGTTGCCAATTGAGACCCAGGGAGCATGACAAAAAACAGAAGTCAGGACAGTGACTAATTGCAGGAACTTGAAAGTGGATAAAGTAGGGATAGAAAAATGGTCCTGTAGCTGCTGATGGGACAAGATCTTCCCATGTACCACAATAGAGGAAACAGAAGCATTTTCGAGATGGGGGCAAAAGAACACTGGAATCTGATACCCACCTATCTTAATGTTGGGATTAGCCAAAACTGGCTGGGAGAGAAAGCAGGACCAATCCACCTTGAGGAAGTGTTCCAGCTGAATTCTTGCCTTGATAGACCAAGAAATAGGTGGAATTTTCAGGGAGCCTGGGAGATTGAAAAACTTAGCATATAATAAACTGGAACACAGAATACCCTGTCTCTGACATAAGGTCAACTGTATATGGAGCCACAGTGGGGTGTAACTGGCATCTCTAGCAGCCACTAGAGTGGACCATCACCATAGAAATTTAGCCGCATGCAAAGCAAAATAGTAAAGAAAAAAATGGGGAAGACAGAGCCCACCCTTCTCAAGGGGAATGTAAGTTTGGAGTAGGTTTGATGAACTTCCCCCTCCTTCCAGAGAAAGAGGTTCAGGAGCCTTTGTAAAGTAGTAGACTATGCCTTTGGGAGATACACCCCCAGCATGCCCAGTGGATAAAGCAGTCAGGGGAGAATATTCATCTTGAGAATATGGTTGCGACCCCAGAGAGACATAGGAAGGGAGGCCCATCTAACTAAATCACCCTTACTGGTCTGAAAAAGATGTGGGAGTTTCAGGGGTATTAGGTTTGAAAGATGGCACAGCAAAAAAATTCCCAGATATTTGAGCCCCTTGGGCTCCCAGGCAAGATCTAAAGTAGTTATGTCCTGCTTGAGGACATAGGCATTATGGGGGATAATCTGAGTTTTTTCCAGATTTAATTTGTAACCTGCTAATTTGGAGAAAGCCTCAATCTCAGCCAGTGCAACTGGAATGGAGAATATTGGGTCAGACACATGAAGCAGCAGATCATCCACGTACACCGAGGGCTTATATCTCTTACCCCCAGCCAAGATGCCCTGGATAGCCAGGGAAAGTTGTAAATGCTGAAGGAGGGGTTCCGAATATAAAGTGAAATGAAGAGGGGAAAGGGGGAAGCCCTGCCTCATGCCATGGCTCAACTGGAATGTGGCAGAAGAAAGGCCATTACAACATATCCTCTGATGCAGGGATTAGATGGATCAGCTTCCTCACATGATCACTAGAATGTTGGCCTGCCATAAAGCCCACATGCACTGGTAAGATGAGACCATCCCAAACCAATTTCAACCAATTAGCTAGGATCTTGGCCAGAAGTTTTATATTGGAGTTTAGGAGGGAGATCGGATGGTAACTGGCAGGCAATAACTCATCCATACCCGGCTTCTAAAGGCGAGTTATCCTGGCTTGCATAAAGGAGTAATCATGCAGGCTGTCAGTTAAGAAGAAATTAAATAAACGTGTGAGAAGGGGAGCCAGCTCATTTGAAAAAATCTTATAAAAATTATTACAAAAACCATCAGGGTCTGGTGCTTTGTCAGGGGGGAGTTGAGTTATCACTGCCTGCACCTCTGTTAACTGTATTGGGGCTCCTAGATGATCTTGTTGGGAAGATGAGAGACAAGGGAGAGGAACCTGATTTATGTAGGCTGCTATCAAGTCTGTTTCCATCAAAGAAGAGGGTGGAGCCTCATAAAGGGTCTTATAAAAAGCCCTGAAAGCCTCCACAATATCATGAGGTTTAGTCAACACATCAGGCCCTGGGACTGGTCTGAGGCATGGGACAGTCCTTGGCTCATTGAGCTGTTTTAACCTCCAGGCCAAGAGCCTTCCTGCCCTCTCACCGGATTCCAGATAACATGACTTGGTACACAGAATGTCTGGATCTGCCCTTTCTGCTAAGAGATCAGAAAATTTTAGGCAGGCTGACTCAAGCTGCTGCCGAACTGCAGGTGATGAAGTTGATGACAGGTCACGCTTCAAAC
Organism: Neoceratodus forsteri; assembly: GCA_016271365.2. Classification (NCBI taxonomy): domain Eukaryota; kingdom Metazoa; phylum Chordata; order Ceratodontiformes; family Ceratodontidae; genus Neoceratodus; species Neoceratodus forsteri. Next base: position 812,964,672 of record CM028129.1, on the reverse strand, counting down.
ACCTAACGTCTGCCAAGAGCCTATCCTCCTGGGTGTGGCATTTCAGGTGCTCAGAAGTCAAATTAATACACTCCCGTCACATAGCAGCTTTAATGGCTCCCCATAATCAATATAACCTAGACACTATCCCCTCATTAATGGAAAGGATATCATGTAAAAATTCCTTTAAGTGTTCCACTAGGGTGGAGTCTCTAACAAGCTGGGTATTTAGATGCCAGACACTATCTCTCTCCTCCCCTTTATTTAGCATCTGGGTAATCTCCACAGGAACATGGTCTGAAAAAACTTTTGGAAGTATCTTGGAGGAAACCAGCCCACCCAGGGAGGCTCCACTCATCAGGAAGTAATCAATCCTGGAGGATGTGTAATGCACTGCTGAGAAAAATGTATATTGCTGGTCCCAGGGGTGTAACAACCTCCATGGGTCCAACAGGCCTGAATGGTCCAAAAAGTCCCGGAAGCCCCGTTGACCGGGAGATAGACTACCCCTGATAGAGTCTGATCTATCCAGGTCAGACTTATAAACAAGATTTCAGTTGCCACTCAAAATTACTGGTAAATGAGGGAAGGTGGCCAGACAAGAAACAAGATCGATAAAGAAACAGGGGGAGTTCTTGTTCGGGCCATAAACCGAGCCCAAGAGTATGTCACTAACATCCAGATGATCATGCAGGGGAATAAAACAACCCTCAGATCCCAGCACTCCCTGATAAGTTGAAACTGTGTACTCTTCTCAATCAGGATGGCCACACCACCCCTTTTAGAGTAGATACCAGGCCCATAGACTTGTGCAACCCAGTGTCTGCGAAAAAAAAGTACCACCTCCCTCCTCAGTTGAGTTTCCTGTGGGATCACAACATTCGGGTGTTTTTTTGTGGAGGTGACCAAAATCATGTATCTCTTTTTCTTGTTATGGGCCCCTTTAATATTCCATGACACAAACTTAAATGAAGTGCCCATTAATCTCAACAAATTTGTGTCAAAACATCAACCGAGAGACCAAAAGGAAAACAAAATCCCAAAAGGGTGCTCTGAGAGCTATTCACTTCTGGTGCACAGAGTAAGGAAAGTCTTGTGCAATCCTGAGCTTCTTCCCCTCCTAGAGAACATCCTTGAGATTATGGCACATAGCGAGTATATGCTGTTTATCTAAATAATTCAACGGACAGCAAATCATGGGGCAGGAAGTAGAGCCAATTAGCGGCGTTGGAAACAAGGACCCATGCACCCTTTCCACAACATACACTGGTCCATTAGGCAAGGCCCTAGCTAATTTTTTGAAAGATTTCTGCATGAAGAGCACAGCCTGGGAACCCTCGGCCCCCTCTGGTAGACCATATAACACCAGGCTATTCCTCTGAGACTGGCCTTCCAGATCTTCTAGCCAGTCTTTGGTCTTACAGAGGCGCTGTTGCAGAGAAACCAGCTTAGGATCATGATGACGTCTCCAGTCCTCCAGGGAGGAGATGTGGGTATCAGTGTCCCCAACCTGCCAGGTGATGGAATCCATTGAGGAACATAAGTTCTGTATTTCCTCAGTCAAAACGAGCATGGAGCTTTGGAAGGGAGCAATCTCAGCCATGAATTTGTCCTCCAAAAGAGCTACGGGAGCCGCTAGGGAACATGAATCCCCTGTGGCCTGCTTTTTTTTTTTTTGCATCCTTCTCTCATTCGGTAGCAGGTGGGGGAGTGTGCCGAGGAAGCAATGTTTTCATGTTGGCATCCATACTTCAAGCATGTCTCAGAACACACTGCAAATGCACTGGACAATCAGAAGTCACTGAAGTCTTCTTGTAGATGTAAGAAATGCCAGATTATAGCTTAAAATTACAGTAATTCACTGAAGAGGGGAAGAGCAGAGAGTAGGCACGTCTTTCCCTCAGGTTGCCATCACATGACTGCCTTCAATAAGGTTTTATTTGCAACACCATATATGGGGCTGCCATAGTCCAATATTGGAGCCAATAATTGATTCTCAATAGTTGTACTCATTTGTTTATTTATACAATAGCCAGTATGTCTACAGATCACACTGAAGACAGAAGGATCCTCCAGGTGATGACATCACTGGGCCTGACACAAGTGGATACTTCTGCAATCCATCACCTCGGCCATACGTTGGACTTGGGTTTCTCATTGGGTCTTGAGGTCGTGAATCTCAAGATTGATTGGGTCATTTAGTCTGATTACTGCACGGTGGAGTTTTCATTTGGGGCCCCCCTAATACTCACCCCCATTGAGATGATCAGCTATCACCCTTTAAGGGGACTGTCCCCAGAGGGACTGTTGGCAGTAGCTGACTTATCTAGTGTGACTGCTGCATGTGCGGTCAGCAGGGGTGAGGAGGTGGCCACCTATAATGAGGTGGTATCCGAGGCATTCGATGCCATTGCATCGGTCCATATATGACCCAGATCCTCTCACTTGAGTTCCCCCTTATTTTAATGGGGATCTTAAGGTGACCAGTTCCAAGGAGGACAAACTGGCCTTGTGTGCCCGATATTGTGAGTTCCAAGGGGCAATCAACCATAAGAAGGCAGAGTTCATGTCCAGGGAGATTGCAGCAGGGAAGAGCAGACCATCTCAGCTTTTTCAGGTTGTGGACAGACTTCTTCATTTAATCTGTCTTGAACTGAAGAGAGTTTTTTCAGTCACTATATGTGATGAGTTTGCTCAGTTCTTCTCTGACAGAGTGTCCTCTATCCAGTCAGGGATCTCACCAGTGAGGCAAGTTTTGCCTTGCAGTGAACAACCTGGAATGAGCAGAAGCACTCCTATTGTCTGGGAGGAGTTTAGACCAGTGGAGGTGGCCGAGGTTATAGAGGTGATCTCAAAGCTGAGGCACACTTATTGTGAACCGGACCCGGCCTCGACCAATTTTTTGGTGAGATACGTCGAGACCATTGGTCCAGTGTTCACCAGAATTATCCGGTGCTTGTTGTCAGTGGTAGTCTTTCCTGATGCCTTGAAGGAGGCACTGGTGAGACCCTTCTTGAACTAGTCATCACTTGACCCTGAGGTCCTGGAAAATTATTGACCAATCTACAAACTTCCATTTTTAGGAAAGATTGTTGAGAAAATAGTGGCACAGCAGCTTGAGGAGTACCTTATGATTGTTGACATCTATAAGCCATTCCAGTTGGGTTTCAGGACTAGGCACAGCACTGAAACGCCATTGGTTAGGGCGCAAAATGACCTCCTCAGGGTGGGAGATAGAGGAGACAGGTCAGTTCTTGTTCTCCTAGATCTCTCTTCAGCTTTCGACACTGTGGATTACATTGTGCTACCAGATCACCTTAGAGAATACTGTGGACTCACTGATGCTGTCATCAACTGGTGTGAGACCTATCTCTGGGGCAGGATGCAATGGGTGGTAATGGGGAATTTCTCCTCCTCCCTAAAGCCCCTGCCATGTGGAGTGCCTCAGGGCTCAGTCTTGTCACCAGTGTTATTCACAGAGTACATGCTACCCCGGGTGAGCTCATTAGACATTACAGTTTGGGTTTTCACTGATATGCAGATAATATCCAACTGTATATGTCCTCTGCTCCTGGAAAACATGACACTGTGGAAGTGCTTAACAACTGCTTGACAGAGATCAATGACTGGATGTCCTCCAACTGGTTGAGACTGAATCCAGATGAGACAGAGGTTCTAGTGACTGAGGTGGGTTATGGGTGTGATGGGAGTGCCTCCAGAGGAGTCTCAGGACCAGTCCTGGGGACCACCCTATTGATGGTTACCCCTAGGGTGAGAAATCTTGGCTTCATCCTGGATGGCAAATTGACACCTACGTGTTATCTGTTGTCCAAAGTGTTTTTTACTACTTAAGGAATTTCTCCAGGATTAAATCCCTAGTTCTGCCCAAGGATCTGACATCACTGGTTCATGCCTTTTTTACATCTAGGCTTGATTACCATAATGCTCTGTACGTTGAGGTCAGTGAGGGACCCTCCACCGGCTGCAACTAGTGCAGAATGCAGTGGTCCAATTACTGATGGACCTGCCCAGGTCTAGTCCTGTGACCCCTGTCCTGTGAGTTCTGCACTAGCTGCCTGTCAAATGGAGGATCATCTTCAAGGTGGACTTGCTCACCTATAAGGTCCTATATGGACTGGGATCAGGCTACCTGGCTGATCTTCTGACACCTGTCTCCTCAGTCCACTCCCTCTGTTCTTCCACCAGGGGCATCCTTGTGGCTCCAAGAGCCAGGTTAAAAACTTCTGGTGATTGAGCCTTTGAGGTCACTGTTTCAGCCCTCTGGAACTTGTTTCCCATCTCTGTTAGGGAGGCTACATTCGTGGAGGCTTCTAAAAGAGGTCTAAAGACTCCCCTCTTCCTTCTGGCCTTCCCAGACTAACTGGAGCTATTATAGTTTGAGACTTTTTTAAATTGATTTTAATACTGTATTGCATGTTAAATATTGCATTGGTGTGTATTTTATCATTTTGCATTTCCCTCCCTGTCTTTCATTTATTTAAGGTGCCCAGAGCCTCTGGGATTGGGTGCCATATAAATGAATGTGCCTTGGCTTGTCACATTTACACTTGAATTACATGACAATAACCAATTGTTTGTTAAGCACATCAGAACTCAAGTAATGGGCTTGATTTTCAGACAGCCAGAAGATCAAGGCAAGCTGCTGTTTGCTACAGCTTACATTGAAGCCAGGAGCACCAGCAACCCTGCACCAGATTTTGGAATAGAAGTCCCAGTGCCAAAACCTCCACATTTGCTGCAACCGCACCCATGCACCAAACACATGGCACACAGGAGGGGATTGCTGCAAGCTGTGGGTCAGTTGTGCGGCATGAACAGAACTGTAGAACAGCATGTAACAGGCAGCAACAGTGGACTGGCAAGCTCACAACTATGCAAGTATGCCATAACTGTAGTGTCTGTCACAGAATTAAAGTGGGGGCTATCAGAGCAGATGGAGTTCTGCTGAAAAGAAGCTTGGCCAGTGGGGTGTGAGGGACAGTTCGCAGTGCAGGGGTGCTGCTTCTGTCTGTACCCACATGTGGGACCATGCCTGGTGGGGTACTGGTGCCTGGGGACATGCCCACCATCGCGGTCAGGGTTTGGCGCAGTAGAAGTCCTTAAACCAGCCTTGGGGTGGTGTAACTTCTGGGGGGGATGGTCAGCCTTTGAGAATCCTGATTATGGGGATGCTACAGCCATGTGCCAGTGCATTCCCCCACCCACCATGCTTCAGCCCTGCATCTGACATGAGGGCTGTGCAAGCCTGAGTAGCCCATGTGGTCCCCCTAGTGGCACAGACTGTGATACAAAGACAAGAATGATGCAAGTGCAGTGTAGTTACCCATTTGGCTACAAATCTCTTTGACACAAGCACCTTGCTTCATTCCCAAGAAAATCAGGCCAATGCGTCTAGTTTTTTCTTGTGGTTTATCTCAAATTGACAACTTGAAACATGCAGTATTATTTTACGCATATTTCAAAGAGTTCACAGATTGTATTCTAGGTGGCATATTGAGTTAGGTTGAACTTTGTACCGATTATATTTTGACATGGTTGTTATCCTTAATATTAAAAATCACAATATAGAAATTATGTTTTCTTTTTAGAGGAGATCAAGCTATGGCCCAGGAATTACAGGGCCTGATTCACAAAGTTTCTGGCATGATGCAAGGGTCTTGTTCCAAAAAGAATGGTGCAAAGTGCCCCTTGTGCCAAATGATGTGACAGGAGTGATTCTCAAAGGCAGCCTGTCAACCACAGGCTGCCTGCCCTAAACTGGGCTTGTGACAACCCTGCACCACAAAAGTGGCTGTGGCATGGTGCAAGAGGGCATGTGGCAGATGCAAGTTGCCACATCCCCTAAAACAGGATTAAATAAAAACATTCAGATGATGAATTTCTAAGTACCCTTAGACCAGCCAGGGCTGATCTACAGGTACTTAGAATATGTCCCTCTTGGACAAATATGTGCCACAATATGCTGCAGTCTCCCCCAATCCATGATGATGCAGTATAATACATAAACAGGTCCCCCTCTGGATCCCTAATGCCACCCCCTGAAGTAAATAACAATAATATGGCCCCCAACCCCATGCCGTCCTGTTAGTTACATAATAAGTGGCTCCCCTTCCTGATCCCCCAAGTGTCCCAGTTATATACAGTATACAATACCCCCTCCCCAATTCCTGATGCAGCTTTTATATGTAATAAAGAAACATTTCCCTTTCTCGATCCTGGATGTTGCCCAATTATGTCAAGTATGAAATGACTCCATTTCCGATGCAGCCATAAAAACTAATATGCCCCCCTTTCCCTGATGCTGTATGAATATATTAATAACTCACATGATCCACCATATAATGGGACTCCTCAATACCTGGTGGTCTAGTGGACACCCACCACCCCACAGTGACCATCCAGCTGGCGAATGGCTCAACCCAGTGCTCACCTCCGCGGCCAGCCACTGACTGAGCTCTGAATCAGTACCTACTGTATATAGCATGTGCTCAGTGCATGACAGCAGCTGTCATTCACTGGGCGCATACAGTAGGCACTGATTCAGAGCTCCATTGGTGGCTAGCCACGGAGGTGAGCAATGGATTGAGCCAGTCACTGGCTGGATGGGCACTGCGGGGTTGGGGGAGGTGTCTCCACTAGACCACTAGGTATTGTGGAGTCCTGTTGTATGGGGATCATGTAATTTATTTATACATACAGCCAGCATCAGAGATGGGAAGGTGTATTAGTTATTACGGCTGCATCAGAGATGGGGGACATTTTATACTTGACATAACAGGGCAGCTTCAGGGATCATGAAGAGGAACTGTTACTTTATTAAATATCATGGTGGGATCGGGGAGGGTGGCATCGGTTATAGCAGTACACCTCTATGGAGGAATTTAAGAGAGGCTTATAAACTCATTTTTATCAAATTGCCTTCTTAGAGTATTGACTGTGTTTAAGCTGTTAATGAGATTGTAGTTTATTTGTGTTTTATATTGAATTATAATGTTTGACCCGTATTACTTGTTTTGTACAGCGCCTTGAAAATTTGAAAGGCGCTTTAGAAATAAAATTTATTATTATTATTATTATTATTATTATTATTATATTATTTTATTATGTATATGACAGGGAGGCTTCAGGGATCAGGAGGGGGAACTAATTATTACTTAAATAACAGGGCAGCATCAGGATGGGGGGCATTCTTTTACATCTATACTATAAGCAGCATCGGGGTTTGGGGGGACACTAGCCCACCAGTGCCAGGGTTGCAGTACATGTACTTGGGGATCGGGGATGGGGAGACACTTGTATTTTCTGCAAGGGGCTTGCAACAGGCCCTTCCCATGCACCAGGCATTTGCCACATGGGGAGGATTGCCACAAGTGTGGGGACTTAGGTGTCAGGACCTCTCCTGTACTTGAATCTGGTGCAGAGGCCCTGGCACACCAGGCTTTGGTGCAAGCTGCCATTTACCACAGCTTGTGCGATCAAAGTCCGCTTTGTGAATTGGGCCCACTGTATATACTATGCACTTAGTGAATGACAGCAGCTGTCATTCACTGAGCCATACTACATACAGTAGGTGCTGACTCAGAACTCAGTGGGTGGCTGGCCATGGAGGTGAGCAGTGGATAGCACCAGTCACCATCTAGATGGGCTCTGCGGGAAAGGGGTGTCCAGTAGATCACCAGGTATTGGACAGTCCCATTGCATGGGGGTTCATGCAATTTATTAATACATTCAGGCAGCATCAGGGATGGGGCATATTAGTCTTTACTGCTGCATCGGGGATGGGGGCATTTTATAGTTGAGATAACGGTGCAGCTTCTGGGTTCAAGAGGAGGAACTGTTACTTTAGTACATACCATGGCTGCATCGGGGATTGGGGAAGGGGCAATTTATGACGTATATGATGGGGAGGCTTGGGGATCTGGAAGGGAACCTAATTATTACTTACATAACAGTGCAGCACTGGGATGGGGGGGCATTCTATTACATCTATACTATGGGCAGCATCAGGCTTTGGGGTGGACACTAACCCCACCAGGGTTGTATTACATGTACTTGGGGTCAGGATGGGGAGACACTTGCATTTGCTGTAAGGTGCTTGTGACAGACCCTTCCTGTGCACCAGGTGTTTGCTACATGGGGAGGGTTGCCTCAAGTGTGGGGACTTAGGCGCCGGTACCCCTTCTGTACCTGAAACTGGTGCAGGGTCCCTGGGGCACCAGACTTCGGTGCAAGCTGCCTTTTGCCACAACTTGTGCCGATCTAAGCCCACTTTGTGAATCAGGCCCACAGTATTTAATCAATAGTTTAGTTTTTAATTTAGTTTTTTTTTTTTTAACCAGGTATGGCACACTAAGCTGAAAGCTTTTTTACAGGAGCCACCTGGGAGCACAAGGAGGTTAAGTGACTTGCTCAGGGTCACACAGTATGCAAGTGGAAGCTGTGGGATTCAAACCCAGGTCTGGTCTGCTGGATGTCACCAGATTTGCAGCTCAGAGCCTTAGACCACTGCGCTATACTGCCTCCAATAGATATGGGTCTGTTCATGAAAAGGGGTTACCAAAGTGTGATATGAGGGTCAAATTTTCAGATTACTTCAAGATTAGTTTTGCAAATCATTTCAAGATACTATGACCCAAGCATGAAACAAGAAACATATTGGGAGATAAAAGCTTCACATGTTACTGAGATAAAAGAACTATAATGTGGAGAGTGTAACAAGTGACATCACACATCATGGTGAATGTAACGTGTGGCACAAGACACTTGTTTTAGTTGTAAAAAGTTTACTAACATATGTCATGAGTTGTGTTAAGGATGAAAAACTAATATTTACAATAATTCTATTCCATTAATGGCAAATTTGATGTTTGGCAAATGTAACAAGTGACACCACACATATGTTTTGCTCACTAACACTGTACTAAAGATACCTAACAACTAACATACTACTACTACTACTACTGGCTGATACAATGCTACAAAACATGCAACAAATTTACAATTATATTGCTGGCAAGTGTGATATTTGACACCACATGCCGTGGTGAATGTAACGAATGACACCACACATTTATTTTAGTTGTAAAACCTTTACTGAACATGCCTAAAAGATAACATGCTGCTGCTAATGACTGACATAGTACTACAAAACCTGGAGAAATTTGACAATTCAACAATATTACTGACAGATGTGATGTATGACCCAAAATACCGTGGTGAATATAACTAGTTACTGTGGTGAATGGAATTACCCATCAAATTTGTTTCAGTTTAAAAAACTTTACTGAACATTGCTAATGGCTAACATACTACTGAGTTATAAAACATGGAATGACAGGAATGGGCACCCTGATTGGTTGAATCTCTTTGTGAGGCTGTATATTAAATTAGCATTAATCCATGAGCCAGCGGAGTGACTGTGGAGTTCTGCCACCAGCTTATGTTTTTGAAAATTGAAAAGCAAAGTGTAGGGATGTCTATTTTCAATCCTGTTAGTGAGTGACGCTATTGTATTGCAATATGGACACCAGTTAATTCCAGCTCTGTCTCAGAATTTTATATTTGGTATTGATGGTCTGCATTTCCTCAGGTAGAAGATTGAGAGTGCCCTTCCCTTCAATGTTTATGGGACCATAAAATATACGCATTGTCTTCTGTAATGAATCTGTGTCTTTGCATTCTCACCATGTGAACCTGCTAGCCTCTGGCTACTGCATAAAGTTGAAATGGTATTTTCCACTCTCATCCATGGTGGTTAGCTACCCAATGTAGAAAATCTTTGAATAATACACAGTATAAAATTTGTTCACCTGTATATGTTCTTTTGACTTCACTTTCTTTGAACAGGCAGAAGGAGGGGCTGCATCAGAGCTCTGGTTTGTGGTGCTGCTGCTTGATGGAACAGCCGGAATCTCAGGAATCATGGCAGATGAAGCAGTGGCTGTGTCAGTGCTCCGGTTGATGGTGTTGCTGATTGATGGAAAAGCTGGAGTCTCAGGAACCATGGCAGATGAAGGAGTGGCTGTGTCAGAGCTCTGGTTGATGGTGGTGCTGCTGCTGCTTGAGGGAACAGCCACAGTCTCAGGAACAATGTCTTTGTCAGGATGGGTTGCCAGGGTAGTATCCGGTATTGTGACAGGAGATGCTGAGGTCGCCTGTGTGACTGGCATGTCATGGCTCGAATATCCAGAAGATTTCGCAATTGTACGTAACTTCCATGATTCCACATGACAAGAATTCTCAAATGGGCCATCTTCCCTTTGACATGGTCTACAGAAACAGCTCAGTCCTCTTGTTGCAACCACGCCATCTGCCACAGACTTAACACTATGGATCCTCCATGTTCCAGGTATGTTGCACACTTCAGGTCCTGCTCACCATTTTATTTGCCTGTCTCCCACCCAAAATAAGGTCCTTAGCACATGGCTGCATCCTTCATTGTCACACTTTTTTGTCAGATTACTTGCATAAAATTGGAATAGTTCTGCATTACAAATCACCGCCTGATGATTCTGCACCACCAGATTTGCAGCAGATTTGATGACAGCACTTTCTGTATCAGATGGGCCTTTCCCATGACATTAACCAAAAAAGGCTCATTCAGTTTGAAACCCCATTCTGTATCGGGGAAGATGAGATAGAGTTAAAAGCCCACTTAGATTTATATTGGTCTCAGCAGCCATCAGTGAACTGTATTACTCGTTCAATATTCAGTTTACGAATGTTACACAGATGTCTATTTGCAAGTCCCACAAAATGGTGAACAGCATGGTGGTCATGCTTAAGGTCATTTGATATAAAGTCAATATACTCGGTGACAAAGCCTTCACATTTTGAATACCTGTAGTACGTGACTATAGGGTGTACTGTGGCTTACTCGTGGTGCCAATGACAGGACAGAATTTCATCTTGGAACTTATAAGTGTAATTCTCTGTGAAGTCCAGCACCATTATAACCCAACCTGTTGGCATTTGGTCTTTCAGAGTTATGAACTGATTATGTTGCAATGATGCAACGAGCAGATGCTGGCACAAAAAATGCACATCTCTGTTACCATTTCCATAAGTTGAGCCACAGTGATTTGTTTGTATTGGAGCACTTTTCTAGACTGTCTAACCACAGTGCCATTCATGTCTCTGTCACACTTCTGGTCTCCCTTTGGAACCATTTGACTAGACCATTTCCATGTTTCTGCACAAGTTCCTCTGTTTTTTTTAAATGTTGCATTGGTGAGCCGGCCCAGTGGTGCTGAGGGCAGAGGTGCTGGTCACTTACCTCATGCTATGTCGGTGACCTATATTCAGGAACAAGCATGGGCCACCGGGGGTTAGCAGGGGAGGAGAGGGATCGAGCATCCGCAGGACTGCTCTCCTTCTCCAGTTAGGGGGGACACCAGTGGTTTGGTGCACGACTGGCCCCTGGCAGAAGCTAAGGGCTGGCACACTGAAGGCTACAGATTAAGGTGGTAGACTAGGCAGACACTTGGAGGAGCATGTACGGGAGTGTGAGGGCTCGCTCCTTGTGGCGTCATTGCACACCTTGCCTAGGGGGACCAAAATTGTGCAATTGTGCAAGCAAACTGTGTGGGTGACTGTGGCAGTCCTTGTCATGCTCTCTGAACTGCTTTTCTGATAGTGTTCTGTGAATGCCGGTCAGTCTTTGGGGTGTCACACGATGTATCCTGGGTCAGCTCGGCCATTGGAGTGTCACAGGATGCATCCTGGGTCACACACGTGTTTTCTGCGAAAGACACATTGCACATGGCACAGGTGGCAGGGGGTGGGCGTAGAGGGGTGCAAACTAGTATCTCATTCTCTTTATTTTTCTTGTACAGTTCTTGGTTTTTTTCATTCAATCGTCTGCATTTCTGACTAGACATGTTTCTTTGTTCTTTTTGTTTTCTCTCCCTCCATGCTCTCTCTTCATTCATCTTTTGTGAATCTTTTCTGGTGGTTGCCTTTGAAGAAGTGGCTCTGCAGTCTGCAGTCACTGCAGCTTGGGCCTTGCATGCTCTGTATCAGTGCATTCTTAATCTGGCCTTCTCATTATAGTTTTTCTTCTTTTCTTCATTCATTGTATCTCAATAAGATTGTGACCATGCTTTGCATTTCTCCAAATAGCTGCCATAACATTCTGGATCCTTCTTTGCATTGTCTCTGTACTGCTGACTTCTCTTCTTTACTGACAGTGCACAGGGGGAAATATTCAGTGCATCTCTGATCAAATCTTCAGTGGATACACAAGGTCTTCTTCTCATCTCCATTGCTTCAAAAACAAACTGAGATAAAAGTCTAATATTAGCCAGGCATTCATCTCAAATAAAAAGCAGCAAACAGAAAGGCTGCACAGGAAATAGATGGACTGAAACAAGAGGTAAGTACACATCTGACAAAATGGCATGAAGTGGATGAGCTGACCAAAGGAGACTCACTCCACATTCTCAGGCAGACAGACCAACCATGAGAGGTGCACGCCACATTCTCAGGCAGACAGACCAACCTTGGGAGACGCACTTCACAATCTCAGGCAGATAGACCAACTGAGGTAGATGCACTTCACATTCTCAGGCAGACAGACTGATCGTGGGAGTCGCGCTCCACATTCTCAGCCAGACAAACCAATCATGGGAGCCATGCTCCACATTCTCAGGCAGACAGACTGACAGTGGGAGATGTGTTCCACATTCTCGGGCAGACAGACCAACCGTGGGAGATGCGCTCCACATTCTCAGGCAGATAGACCGACTGGGGTAGATGCACTCCACATTTTCAGGCAGACAGACCAACTATAAGAGACATGCCCCACATTCTCAAGCAGGTAGATTGACTGTAGGAGACTCGAGCCACATTCTCATGCAGATAAACCGACTGAAGGAGACACGCTAAACATTACCAAAGGAGACGAGCTAAACATTACTGAAGGAGACACAGGGGGAAGAGAGGTGTGCACTAGACTCTTCACAAAAGAAAGGGTCCTACAAGAGCTCGATAAGCTCAGGGTGGACAAGGCAATGGGACCTGATGGCATACATCCCAGGGTACTAAAGGAGCAAAGGGTGGAACTAGCAGAGCCATTATCAGAACTGTTTAGTGAGTCTCTGAGCACAGCAGAGGTCCCAGAAGAATGGAAAAGGGCTCATGTGATCCCACTCCACAAGAGTGGTAGTAGGGAGGAGGCAGGGAACTACAGACCAGTCAGTCTTACCTCAGTAGTGGGCAAGATTATGGAGACACTCCTTAAGGAAATGATAGTGCAATACCTGGAATCCAGAGAAGCGCAAGATCCAAGACAACATGGGTTTACAAAAGGCAGGTCCTGTCAAACTAATCTCATAGATTTCTTTGACTGGGTAACCAGAGTGGTGGACCAAGGGGAAGCAGTTGATGTTGCCTACTTAGGGTGGGTCATATGTTGGTCAACTGGGTGGCAAACTGCCTGATGGGCAGAAAACGGAGTGGTGGTAAATGGTATACAGTCAGAAGAGATGCAAGTCACAAGTGGGGTACCTCAGGGATCAGTCCTAGGGCCAGTCCTCTTCAATATCTTCATCAGTGACATTGCAGATGGACTGAAGGGTAAGGTTTGTCTGTTTGCAGATGACACCAAGATCTGCAACAGAGTAGATGATCCAGATAGTGTAGGCAGAATGAGAAGAGATCTGGATAAATTAGCAAAATGGTCAGAAGAATGGCAATTGAGATTTAATGCAAAGAAGTGCAAGATCATGCACATAGAGAAGAGAATCCCTGAAGCCACCTATAGGCTGGGAGGGGAGTTGCTGGCACTCACAAGGGAAGAGAGAGACTTGTGCGTCATCACCACCGATGACCTGAAACCATCCAAGCAGACCTGTAAAGCAGTATGTATGGCTAGAGGGATGTTGGGGTGTATTAGTAGGGGTATCACAAGTCAGAAGAGGGAGATAATAATACCTCTTTACAAGACACTGGTTAGGCCCCATCTGGAGTACTGCGTGCAGTACTGGAGGCCACACCTTCACAAGGACATTAACCAAATTGAGGCAGTCCAGAGACGGGCAACCAAAATGGTACAGGGACTGCATCAGAAAACATATGAGGACAGAGTAACTGAACTGAATATGTATACCCTAGACAAAAGGAGGGAGAGAGGTGATATGATTGAAACATTCAAACACCTTAAGGGCATTAACAAGGTGAAAGAGTCTAACATGTTTCAATATAAGAAAAATAGCAGGACAAGAGGATACAGCATGAGATTTGAGGGATGCCGATTAAGGGGTAATGTGAGGAAGTTATTTTTCACAGAAAAGGTGGTGAATGCATGGAACAGCCTTCCTTAAGTAAGTGGTGGATATGAATATAGTGCATGGCTTCAAACAGGCATGGGATAGGCAGAAGGGAGCAATACAGATGAATATGAATGTATAGGCCATTGACAGAGCCAAGACCTATGGCACATTCGTAAGATAGAAAAGGAAATGGGCAGACTGGATGGGCCTTGTGGTCCTATTCTGCCATCAGCTTCTGTGTTTCTATGTTTCCATGAGATGCGCTAAACATTACCAAAGGAGACACGCTAAACATTACTGAACCAGATGTGCTAAACATTACCAAAGGAGACGCCCTAAACATTACCAAAGGAGACACACTAAACATTACCAAAGGAGACACGCTAAACATGCCACAAGAATCAGAAGAGCAAAGGAGATGCACTCAAATTTATATGTAAACAGTTGTTAGTCACTGAAGAAACAAAACACAAAAAAGGCAATTTACACAGTCACTTAAAAGAAGGTGAAACCAAACTGCAAAGTGGATCCCAACCCCCCCCCACACAAAACATTTTAACCTGCTTTTAAGCCACTGAACCTGGCTGATGCCCCTCCAGCTGTGTCTTCTCACTTACCTTCAGCCAGACACTCCCAACACAGTAGCAAAACAAAACAGAAGGCCGGATTTCAATCCCAAACAACCCCCTCACCAAACAAAGGAGGCTGCATGGTTCTCAATATGGCCGAACATAAGTGAACAAACACAGCTGGAATAAAGGCAGGAATGTAGGCACATTTACAGAAAAAAATTTAACCTGCTTTTAAGCCACTGAACCTGGCCGATACCCCTTCAGCTGTATCTGTGTTCACCTATGTTTGACCAGACAGTACCAACACAGTAGCAGAAACAAAACAGCAGACCAGATTTCAATCCCACACCCCCCCCACCCACCAAACAAAGGAGGCTGCATGGTTCTCAATATGGTCAAATGTAGGTGAGCAAACACAGCTGGAACAAAGGCAGGAATGCAGGTACATTTACAAAAAAAAAATGTAACCTGCTTTTAAGCCACCAAATCTGGCCGATGCCCCTCAAGCTGTGTTTGTGTTCACCTATGCTTGTCCCTAAACAACAGCATGGATATCACCCCCCCAAACAACCAAACAAAGGAGGTTCTAAAAATGGCCAAACTTCAGACAAACACACCTGGCCAAAGGCATTCACAGCAAACTAAGCTTTGTACAGTTTGTAACTCCCCCCCCAACACACACACCACACACAGCAATTTACAGATTGATGCCCTATTTTTTTCAAAAGCAAGCAGTAATTCTAATAAAAAATCAATTCCCATCCTCAGTTGTGAGCCCCAAACACTATACAAAATGTATTTTCTTAAATAAATTCATAATTTCTCATCCCCTGTGTGCAGAGCCCCCCAACACACACACAACGCACCATGCATTTTGAAATCTTTTTTTAGGTATAGATGTTAATAAAAACACTTGTACCCCTTGAAGAAAGCAGCAAGCAGAAGTGGTGTGACTTAAGTAACTGTGACACCAGGCACACCCTATGCTGAACGAACATGTAACTGAAGGTGCCTGGTGTCACAAACATATAAAAAAGAAATCTCTGCCCTAAAATCCAGCCTTGCTGCAATGATTACTTTAGATGCTCAGATTTGGAGTGTGCACACAGATGACTCCTTAACCATATTCAGCCAAACTTTTTTTCATTCACAAACATACCCCCCAAGACTGTGGCGAAGGTAAATTTGGCCTTACCTGCCAGCGAACGTAATTTGTGAAGAATGCTGTGACACCAGGAAGTTCTTCTTTGTCCAGAGGTTCAGAGAATGAGACCGAGCAATGCAATCTAGAACATTTTATAGAGAAAATTATGCCCCCTGCTCCTGCAAAAAATTGCGATCGGTGCCTGACTCAAAATGGGGGGGTCAATCTTGTAAGGTGACTGACGAACATCGTGAGAGCATGACATGGTGGGAGCAAGGGGTCAAAGATCACCCACATGGACTTCACGGGGCTCCTTGCTCCATCCAAAAAACAGCACAGTGCTCAGAGGAGTTTGGGGGATCAATGCAAACATTCTCCCATGGGGCAGCAGCACCACAAAACATTTGGAGAGGCTGTGGGTGAATGTAACCTGCCGTGACACCGGCAGTTACATTCACCACAAAAATTGCAGTGGGGAATAAATGTGATTTGATACTAAACAAAAGGGGGAAAGCAAAAAAGAAATAAACACAAAACTAAATACTGCTTTAAAAGTGAGTTTATTAACTACAGGCATCAAAGTAGCAGTGCAAATAAATTCATGAAAATGCATGGCTTGCAATGTCACAGTTTTGCCTGGGGAAAAAAGCAGGAAAATGCTTCTAAAATAAAAAATTAAAAATAATATATATATATATATATATATACACCCTATAATTCTATGACTCTATGTTTACTATCTCTACATGTGACCAACTATCATATGCAATGAAAAGGCATGCAGACACTATCAGATTTTTCTGCTGTGCCTGTAGTATCTATGTAAGCAATATTATTAGGAGGAAGTAGATTGGGCAATACTAGATCGCCCAGGGCTATAATGAGGTCTGACGCCGCAGGCGGAGGGCCCTCATAGCCCTGGAAGGTCCGGTATTGCCCATACCGCCCACCCTGGAAGGTATTATTGTGCTTAGAAAATGGGCTATAGGTGACATTTTCTGAAAAACATATACAAATAACAATATGTATATATAAAATGTAAATAAAAAATAAAATAATTAAAATAGCCTTTTCTGATAAAGTAGTCCCTGTACTGGTACAATGACCAGTGGACGGTGCTGCTGTTTACCTGAATACTTTCTTTTTTATGGGCACCTCTTACAGCTTATGCTTGCTTGCTGCTGTGTCTGTGTTTTCCCCTCCCACACACAATAGTGGTCTCCCAGAACTACAAGGATTCCTGTTTGGGGCCATCTACAACGGTACATTTTTTAAATATTTATGAGCGCTGAGTCTGGGCAGTAACATTGTTTTACTTTTTTATGAAATGTGGCCCAAGTCTCCAACGGCAGTTTCAAAACTGCAGTTTAACTAGAGAAGGATCGAGATCTACTATGCACTTCAGGAAAGTGATTTAATAAAAAAAGACAATGTTTTCTGTCATTTACTTTGCTTGCTGGAGTACCAGAAACATCCAGTTCCTCCCTCCTTGCTATTGCCCTTGTGATCCAATTGATCCACTTCCCATCCCTCAATGCTGTGCTTCCTGGGATACACTTGACCTCCCTTTCCTTCCTGCCAGGTTCCCCTAAAGTAACTCCCCAGACAACTGAGTCCCTCACCAGTAGAAGCTTCCTCCTCCTTATCCACTGGGGTTCTTTAACCCCCTTCTCTTGGGCTCCATCATTAATGACCCACTCATCCCCCCGGTCTCAGCTGTGGGTGCACCTGTGGGGCTATCCCTCTCCTCCAAAACAGCTTGGGAGTTAGTTAGCTGGACTGGTTGGGGAATGTGCCTCAGATCCCACCTCCCACACCTTCCTTGAGCCCACCATGATTTAACCACTCCTCCTCCTGGGCATCCTTTGAGGTTTAGGTTGTGGACTTTGTGGCCTCTTGGTGGGGATGAAAGACCCCTGTAACCTGGTCTGATTCGGCTAAGAGACAGGTGACTTCCTCCCTCAACCCAGAGAGGTGCCTGCAGATAGTGCAGCATCATAGCCTCCAAAACATCTCCCTGAAGACAGCCGCTCCTCAACCACTACACTGCTCCACTCACATCATATATGTTGTGTCCTACCCCTGTTTAGCCTTTAACTACTAGCTCACCCCCTTCCTGGGTAGGTAAGTACTGATTTATGTACTCCCCTACAGTCCCACAACCTATACAAGGAGTAAGAGCCTTGGGGTGGGTGGGTTGAGGAGTGAGTGGGTGGGATTACTCCTAGCAGCATTCAAAAACAGTCAGCTTTCCTTCCTACTAATGTCAGTCAGGAAAACACATCACTTTCAAACTACACTAATCCCCTGAAATGTGATGCCTGCACTTAAGGCACAGACTCAACCAATTGATAACAGTCACAATCTTACCATCAAACTGAATCCCATAATCCTACCCAAACAAAATGGGGAAGCCCACTGAATGCTGAAATAGGAAAACATATCAATTTCAAACTACACTAATCCCCTGAAATGTGATGCCTGCATTTAAGGTACATACTCATCCAATTATAAACAGTCACAAACTTACCATCAAACTGAATCCCCTAGTCCTGCCCAAACAAAATCGGACCCATTAAGGAGGGAAGCCTTAACATGACAAATCCAATGATTTTTTTTTCTTTACTATATTTCTGTACGCAAATATTTTCACTATCCTTTCCAGATATGAAGGATCTTGGGTTTTGTTTTTTCAAAAGGGGTAGGCAGCATGGGCTGGGTGCAAGGAACCCAGGCATGATAGTAATAGGGGGAGGCAGGGATAGTTCTAGGTACTGGATTCACAGTGTCTGGGCCTGGAAAGCTGAGGCCCGGGTAAGTATTAGACCGGCCTGGTTCTGGTGATAGAAGAGGGGGCCGGGTCAGAGTGTCTGGACCGTGAAGCACAGAAAAGGAGAAGCACCAAGAATTAAGAAAAGGCAGGAGTGAAGAAGACATTATGTTTGTTTACTGTGTTGTTATGGTGATTGAATTATGATAATGTGGGATGTAATATTATCTTTGTGCCAAAATAAATATTTGCCAATGAGCAGCCAAATCTAGAAATTGTGGCATGTAATTATTTCTGGGAGGGGATCAGGGGACAGTAGCGAATCTAAGGGTCTGTGGGTTACTGTCATACATATTCACGAGTGCTCTTGTATTCCTCCAGGGCAGCAACAGAGCAGCTTATGGTCTGCAGCTGCAGTAATAGCATCACAGAGGTCCCTCTGCCTCTCTGGTCTATCTTGGACCTGGCCAGATTAATGACCACCCTGTTTTTCCCTCAAACCACTCTCTCGTGTTGCATGGACTTGGCGGCCGCCACCTTCTGTGGGGCCACCAACTCCCCCACCTGGAAAGCTCCTCCTGCCATGACAGCAAAAAATGCCCTGGACAAACAGGCTTCCTTTGCTGAGGTGCACATCTGCCGTATTGCCCCCAACATCCTGTCCGGCAGATGCCCCTTCATGGGACATTTCCAGTCCTTCCTATTTCCCTGGCCCCTCTGCCACCCTGTGACCATCCACTTGAGCTCCCTACCAGTGGTGGTGTCTGGCCACTCCTTGTCCTGGCAAACTCAACCTATGCCTGCCAATTGCACCACCATTGTGGTGTGGGCTATCCCTTCTTCCCACCTTTCTACTAGGAACTGACTTACCTGCTCATCCCAGACTGGCTTCTCCATATCCCATCCATGTCTGTCCCAAACTCCTGGATACACACCCACCCACCTTCATAGGCCCTCAGGGTATTGGCCTACCAGGATCTCTGGTACAGTGCCCTGGCTGTATGCCTCCAATCTCCCACAGCCAATCTGGGACCCTGGTCCTGTGTGTTGCCGCACGTGGCGCCAGCTCCTGAAATCTTCTGAGCTGTAAACGGGAAAAACTGTCAGCCACTTCATTCTTGATCCATTCAATATGCTGCACTTTGAAAGACAAATTCAACTATAGCCCTAGCAGCACCATGCTCCACAGAATCCTGCCCACAGACTCCATACTCCCACCCTGCCTGTTGATGACCTCCACCACCCCTTTGTTATCACACCTGAAGAAGATGAACTTCCCCCTCATCCTGCCCCCTCATACCTCCATGGCCACCCAAATTGGAAATATTTCCAGGAAAGTGATGCCCTTCAACACCCCCCTGCTCTCCAATATGCTGACCATGCCTCTGACATCCAACTCCCTTTAAAATAAACTCCATTCCTAGTGTGCTGGAGGCATTGGTGTACAACTCCAGATCTGTCACTTTGGATGCAAATCCAGGATCCCAAGAATAGGATTCTTAGAATGGGACTGGTGTACAGGCCACCATCTCAGATGGAGGAGTTAGACAGGGAACTAGTGGGACAGATCAGGAGGACCTGCGAGAAGGGTAGTGTGGTGATTGTAGAGGACTTCAACATGCCAGGAGTGGACTGGAGTACCCCAACAACCAGGAACAGAAGGGAGCAGGTACTGCTGGATGCCTTCCAGGACAGCTTCCCGCTGCAAATGGTCAGTGAACCAACCAGATTAGGGAATACAATGGACATTGTGCTGGCAAATGGGGATGTTGTGAGAGAACTTATGGTGGAGGAACCGCTGTCAGGGAGCGACCACCACTCAGTATGGCTCACATTGGATATGAGCAAGGAAGGAGTGGAATCTGGCACAAGAGTGATGGACTTCAGGAGGGCCAACTTTGGGAGGATGGGGGAAGTGGTAAAAGGGTACCTGGTCAGAATTCAATCTAGTATGGACACTAACCAGAGGTGGGAGCTCATAAAGCTGGGGATAGTGGAGGCAACCAAAACCTGCTGCAAGGCCCAGAGCAAGAAGGCTAGGGCTAAGAAACTGAGCTGGTTGAGCAAGGAGGTCATAGAAAAGGTAAGGAGTAAAAGAGCTGCCTTTAGGAAGTACAAGAAAACAGGGAGAGGGGAAGGCAGAGAGGCATACTTGACGGAATTGAAGGAGGTGACAAGGGCAGTAAGGGGAGCCAAGGCATCTACGGAACTCAGGCTGGCACAAGGCATTAAGAAGGGGAAGAAGGACTTCTTCAGGTACAGCAGGGAAAAAAGGAGCTGTAAGGGCCACATAGTAAGGATTAGGAAGGAGCGGGGGTTGGGTGGAAGCAGGGCGTGATAAGGCAGAAGCACTAAATGAGTACTTCAGCTCAGTATTTACTAAAGAGAAGAGGGGGGTGACACCCAAGGGGAGAGAAATGGCAGAAACGGGGGGACGGGGTGACAGATGGAGAAATCATGGAAGGCAGATTTCAGGAGGGTTTGAAGGCACTGAGGGTGGATAAGGCACCAGGCCCAGAGGGCATCCACCCCAGGGTACTGAAGGAGCTGGCAGAGGTCCTTACAGAACCTTTGGCAGACCTATTTAATGCCTCACTACATTTGGGGTGTGTACGTCAGGACTGGAGGATGGCTCATGTGGTGCCACTCCACAAGAGTGGCCCCAAGGATGAACCAGGAAACTACAGACCAGTGAGCCTCACATCCATCGTGGGTAAGCTAATGGAGACTATCCTGAAGGAGAGCCTGGTGGCCATCCTAGAGGCCAAAGGACTACAGGACAGCAGACAGCATGGCTTCATATGGAGCAGATCCTGTCAAACCAACCTGGTAGAGTTCTATGACTGGATAACTAGGCAACTGGACAGGGGGCCATGCAGTGGATGTCCTGTATCTGGACTTCCATAAGGCATTTGACTTGGTGCTGCATTGAAGGCTGGGAAGTAAGTTAGTAGGCACAGGGGCAGGTGCAAAGCTGGTGAGATGGATGGGAACTGGCTTCAGGGAAGGCAACAGAGGGTGGTGGTGGGTGGGGAGCTCTCACACCCAAGGGTAGTGATAAGCGGTGTTTCACAGGGTTCGGTGAGTGTTGTTTGGGATATTCATTGCAGAGATATCATTGGACATCAAGAGCAAGATCAGTCTGTTTGCTGATGATACCAAGGTAGGAGCAGTGGTGGATGACTTAGGGGGATGACAGGGGTTGCAGGATGATCTGGCAAAGCTTGAAACCTGGTCAGACACCTGGCAACTGGGGTTTAATGCCAAAAAGTGCAAGGTGCTGCATTTTGGGATGAAGAACCCAAGGAGGAGTTACCAGCTGGGGGGAGTGCAGCTAGTGAAGACAGAGGAGAAGGATCTGGGGTGCATCACATAGGGTCAATGAACAACTCAGCACAATGTAGGAAGGCAGCTGCAAAGGCCAACAAAATGCTGGGTTGTGTTGCTAAGGGGTATATCCTCGAGGAGGAGGAGGTGATTCTGCCACTGTATAGATCATTAGTTAGACCACACCTGAGTACTGCATGCAGTACTGGCGCCCATATCTGAAGAGGGACATTAAGTTACTGGAGGGGTTGCAGTGCAGGGCAACAAAGATGATCAAGGGGCTGGGGGACTTATCATACGAGAGGAGGCTGAGAGAGTTGAACATGTACTCACTGGAGGAGAGGAGGGACAGGGGGGACATGATTGAAACTTTTAAGTACATGAAAGGAATAAACAAGACAGGTACAGAGGGGCTGTTCAAAGAAAGGGAGGGGAGGGACACCAGGGGCCATGATATGAGAATGGAGGGAGGAAGGTTCAGGAGGTAGATGGGGAGACACTTTTTTTACAGAGAGGTTAGTGGCTGGGTGGAATGCATTACCTGCAGAAGTGGTATCCAGTAGAACAGTGGACTGCTTCAAAAGGGGATGGGACAGGACAAGGAGGAGGGTCAATGGAGGGGAAGGGTGGAAGGGAGGGGCAGCTTCAGAATAAGGGGTGCTAGCTGCACTTTTGAGCAGACTTGATAGATCTCTAGGCCTTTATCTGCTGTCAAATTTCATATGTTCGTATGTATTGTACTCCCACTCTTCCTGCTAGAATATTACCCCACTGTAGTTTTCCAAAAACTCCTCCCAAACCTTAATGTCCTCCTGGACCCCCTTTGTAATATCCACTTAATGGTGCGGCTGCTTAGCCTTACCTGTAACCCTTCCCAACCTCCTGGTAAATGCCCTACCCAGACTTATGGCTTTGCAGGCAAAATTAAGGTTCCCAGTAGTTGTTGTACTTGTACCAGTGGCACCCTCCTCCTCCCCATCACCTGTGCCAGTAGACCCCATAGCTGAGATATCTTGTCCCTGGGTAGGCGGAAGCATCCCTACTCTGTGTCCACCTCTATTCTCAGAAACTCCAACCTGCATGCAGGGCCCTCCATTTTCCCCTGCACCAGAGAGATTCCTGTATGCCTGCACATTCCCTTGAAATCCTCTAACATTACCTGCATTTCCGTCCGGCTCTCCCCTATGAGGAAGAAGTTGTTCAAATAGTGAACAACCCTCTTGTGGCCGTATCTCATCCCAAATACCCACTGCACTCAGGAGCTGAATGCCTCAAAGGTCAAACAGGTCATGGAGCAACCCATTGGCATCGCCTTATCAAAGTAGAGGCTGCCCTCAAATTGGAAACCCAGCAGGTCCCAATCCTCTGGCCTGACTGGCAACAGCTGAAATGCTGACTCGATGTTCGTCTTTGCTAGCCATGCTCCCCACACTGCCCTGATCAGTACTATTGCCTGCTCCAGCGAGGCAGAGGATACCACCCTGAGGTGCTCGGGAATACCCTCATTCACTGAATTCCCCTCAGTGTAGGAATGGTGTTTCTTAGGCACCACTCCCAATGGTGAGACCCTGAAGTTGTGACAAGGCGGTACCACCAGAGGCCCCTCCACCTAACCTGCCTTAACATCCTTCTGTATCTTCACCTGCACAATGTCCTCCTTACCTTTCACTGACCCCAGGTTCTTGGCCCTAATCCCGCCCCAACCCCTTGGAAACCCAGAGGGAAACCTTTCTGGAAACCCTCCCTGAGCAGCTCCACCCCCTTGGCATTTGGGTAGTCCTGAGTCCATGCCTCCACCACTTCCGGGGTGATGGGCATCCATGCCAATGCATATCCCTACCACCACTCCCCCTTGCCCCCTCTAAGTCCACCCATAGTTGGAATTATAACCTTCCCTGCTGTGTCCCCCATGTCCTCTGCCTAGTCCCTCCCCACCCACCCTGAAAGGGCTGCTCCTGATACTGTCCCCAACATGCCTGCCCTTTAGCCCACTTGTCTGCAGCTAGATGCTAGGTGTGACTCCCCCACACCTTGAACAAACATGCTTGAATTTACAGCTAGCCCAAGTTCAGGATGCCTTGTTAAACCCCCAACATGTCTTTACTCCTGGGGCTATGGGGCCCCATCCCACTCACCTGCCTGGACAGGGTCCTCACCCAAAGCTCTGAATGGGTGCAGTACTACCTCAATTCAACTTTGGCAGGCATCCACTTTCAGAAAGTCTTGTCATATTCAACCAACCATAACCTATCTTCATTTTGAATGTGTCCCTGATGATCGCTGTATATGTCATCAGGGAAATGGCCAGGTCTGGCTGCTTTTCCAGCACCAAGGCACTGTAAATGATAAACCCCACCTTCCAAGTATCAATGGTCTTACACTTATACTTCACCTCCTCTGCCTTATGGCCCACCACAGCCAGCTCTACTGCCATCTCTGACTTCCTCACCAATTCTTTCTGTTCATACTTCTGGGCCATGTCCTCATCCACCAGGCCAAAGATGTCCACATAGCCCCCCTTCCAAATCTTTTCCTTGAGTGAGGCCAGCATGTGATCCCCCAACATGAAGCCTGGTGGCCCATCGTACAACTCCTTGCCCCATGGCTTGCTCCCAGCCCCTTCCTTGCCCTCTTTTCCTTTTACGGCCTGCAAGGCCCACTCCATCTTCTCTACTCCCTCATCACCCATATCACCCAGAAGACCCTCTAAGTATTCTTTCAGGTCACCCTCATTGGAGATATCTACTCTGATCTTACCCTGATCCAGGCCTTCCTTCCCCGGTGCCAGCTCAGGCACAGCAGCTGGGAGAGTTGAGGGGCCAGGACTGACTTGTCTGGGCCTCTTCTTGGTCTTTTCCCTTCCCAGGCATTCATCCCTCTCCTTCGGCCTTTTCAATGCCTCCTCTTCTGCCTCTGTCCACTTGGCTGTCTCCACCAGCTCAGTCATCTGGCTCATCAATTTTGTCACCTCCTCCATCATCTTCCCACTGGAAATCGGGGTCCTCTTGGGTGCCATTGTTGTGCACTGTGATACTAATGGCAGGAAAAAAGTGAACACTGTGAGTACACCATGCATACCTTAGCAGTTCCTTGTCATACCGGTCTGCCCAGCAGGCACAACTGCTCATGACACAAGCCCACGGATGGCTGGATCCATCCACCTGCCCCTCACTCCCTCTGGAGGGGCGGTACCATGATGCACACATCAGAAAAGCCCAGATGCTTGGTGAGCCACAGCACCTACAATGTAAGCCCATTGTTGGTTGGAATGACCGCCTGCCCCTCGCACTTTCCAGAGGAGTGGTATAACATGGCACTCCTCCTCCTTGCCCAGGCTCCCCATAATGCCTGTCCCTCCCAGTGACACCTTTTGCTCCATATTATTTGTCCCTCTCATCCCTTTGTCATTGGCAGCAAGCCGTCCCCATACCAAGCCCAAGCCACTGATCGCTGGCTCAACCTTTGGTCCCGCTGGCCCTCCAGGCCACTTTATTCCTTGCCCAAAACCATGTTGGTCCCACTCTGATGGGCCACATGCTTTGCTCCTCTTCAGGGCAGCCAACTCCCTTCCACGTATTTTTGGGGCCAGCCAAAAATGCTGCCCCTTGCCCAGAGGTACACACCCTACCTCTATCCCCTTCATACCAATCATGCTCCCCCACCCCCAAAAGTCCCACAAATGTCCAGGTATCCCCTTCCCCCGACTGGTGGGACATCCGTTATCTGCCCTCCTTTGGGTTCTCGTTACCGCCATGGGCCCTCTTCCTCAGAGCCAACCATTCAAGATTGTGGATCTGCCTGCACTGGCACTCCCACAAAATTGCCTGCAGGCCGCCTCCCCATCAGCAGCACCAGCCTCTCCATTCGTGGAGACAACAGGGGACGGCACCTCTCCCTGCAGGTGAACCCCTCCCATTGTCCACAACCACCAGTCTTCTTCTGGCTAGGCCCAGAAATTTCTCCCTCTGCAGGCCACCCTCATGGGTATCCTCCTAAACCACCCTGGCCCACCCTTCCTATCCATGCTCACATGGTCTCCTGGCCTGCCGCACACCACAGAAAACTTCCAACAATGGCCCCACGCACCAGAAGTACCAGCCCTCCTCTCTGTGCCTCAGGCCTATTCTGTGGCTCTTATCACCTGTGCTAGCTGCCCTTTTGATCGGGCTGTGGGGCCCCTTTTATCAGGCCACTCTGTTCCTTTTCAGACACACACTGCAAAACCACCCTCTGCCCACTAGGCCTCTGCCCTGCATCTCCCTTCTCAGCATGAGCAGTGTTACATTCTCCTTCAATTCAGTATTTTTATAAATTTTTTTTTCAGCCCCTCATTATAGTCTCACCCCTCCCAATGCTGGCCCCACAGGCCTACACCGGCATACCGCTCTGATCCATCCAGCTGTCCCCACTTCATGTGGCCCTCCTGTGGCCTAACCAGGCCACTCAGTCTGCACCTCATAAAGAGCTCCATCCCACCAACAAGGCCACTGAATCACTTGGTTTCTCCGGCCTTCTCTACCACCAGTGCACCGAGCCGCCTGCCTGGCCTAAAGGATCCCTCCTCCTCCTTTCACCCTCACTGGAGGCCAGTGTTCCTGGGCCCCCATGTGGCTGGCGCCTCCACTGATCACTCCTCTGAGGTACCATCAGTCACCACATGGCCCGCCTACTCGGCCCTGCCTTCTCAAACCCCTTGACCCTCAGAGGCACAAAACTTGGCCAAAACCACAAACCACTGTAGCTGCTTTTCCTCCAAGGAATGACCAGCAAAACACTCACTCTGCCCCTCGCTTGTGGCAGCCACTGCTACCTAATGTCACCACTCCTTCCAGCTACTCCTACCTCGTGGTCGCCTCTGACCCCGACCCACTATTCAGATGCCAGCATGCCCGGTCCCATAAAGCCTCCACAAACCACGAGCATCCACTTTCTGGTTCACTCATTTTTGCCACTGTGCCTTTCAAGACCAGATCACCCATCTAGCAACAAAACTTTTTTTTCTTTTTAAAAACTCTACAGTCAAACACAACTCCATTACACCGATGCAGCTACTCATAAACTGCTCAAACTCCAGCTCTGTTAGCTCTGTCTTAATGGGACTTTTAGACTGCAGCCCCCAACAGAACTACCAGAACTCAGTCCTCAAAATAAACATTTTAAAATGCAATGAAGAAGTCTCTTTCTTACAATTCTAAACAAGGACCTAAGTCACACAATTAAACTTGCACCTTTCAGCACTTACAAACAGTTCCAACACAAGCCTAGCTGCATCCTTATCCATATTAATACCACTTAAACAGCTAAATCACAGGGACACTTAGCCTGCAAAGGCCTAGCTGCCCCATGTGCCTTACCTAGATTTGCCAAACGATGTGCTGAGCTCTAAGGTTCTCAGAATTTCTCAGCAAGAAGAGGGTTAACCCAGAGCGAACAGCCCTAATATACCCACTAAGGACCCCAGCTCAGAACCCCTGCCAGCTCCTCCCCCTGGCCAATGGAGGTGAGCCCTAGCCCACCTGGTCATATTACCCTACCTGACCTCATTGATGATATCACAGTCCCCTCCTCCCTCCTCCCTCCACCCCAATCCACTTCCCCCCTCCCATTTTGCCTCTTTCTGGCAGGGGCCATGAGACAACCTGGTCTGCCTTTTATTGGCAAGCCTAATTACAGAGTATGTGAAGCCCTTTCCTAGAAAAGGAGATAGAATGCAGATTCTGTTACAAAAAGAATCCAGATGGATATTTATTGTATAACAGAATGAACAGCAGCTAAATTTCACGGTTTCATCTGCTCCAGTATTTTCACGGCAGTTTGATTTAGTACAAGCACAAGAGCAAGATAGCTTGTCAATTGTAGTATATATTTACAGTGGCATACAATTTTCACTGGATTTTTAAAACAGCGAATATAGCTAAAATGTTATTCCAGCAAAAATAATGTTTTACACAGTACATTAGAAACATTGTTATCTACTGGATTGAATAAGAACCTTGCTCTGAGTGTATATCTGTCTACAGTGACTGCTTTTGGTTTAGATTACACATTTAAACTTGCTGTTTTGTAATTTATCTGGCGTCTATACCTTTCTATAATTTTACTATACACCCTGCTTTAGATTTATTATAAAACACCATGGAGTATCAAATAATTTTGATAATGTTTTGTAAATAAAATATTAACATTGATGCTGCTGTTCTTTTAGGCAGACCATGTAGAAATTTATAAGTAATATGGATGGTATTATATTTTTTACCTCACTGCATGCTATAAGATTGCAACATTATAATGGATGCACATATAATATAAAAAAGTTAACAGAATATTAATTTGCATAAAGTTCTTTACTGAGATTTATTACAGAATGAGCATATACTAGCTTAAGTTATATTTCAATATGTTGCATTATATAATGTAGAGAATAGCGGGTGTTTATGTAATTTTTTAAAATTTTTTGAATGTTATTTTTTCACTTTATATATTGACTGGTTCTTGCACTTTATTACACATTCTGGTTTTTCTCATCATAGCACATAGCAGAGTATTAGATAGTTTAAATAAATTAAATATTTTGCAAAATTTACTGCATATGAAATATTGGCAGTGCGTTGATCGCTGGTTGGCAGATCATGATGGAATTTTTAATGAATATAAAGTCAATATGGTTGTGTATTTATTACTCTGCTGTGTGTATTTTTTAGAAATGCAACACTAGAATGTGAGATTTGATAGAATGAATAATAAACAGAACTTTAGAACATAATGAAACTGTTCGTTTTAATTTATTGTATTAAAACATAAATATAGATAATGGTGAATGGAAAATCAATGTGTGCACTTTGATGTAAATAATAGCAGATGTGTTTTTAATTTTAATCTTTATATTTTACATAATGGCATTAATTATGGTAGCACCCTTATTGGTCAGTTTGATTACTTTGAATTATGTCATTGTAATATTTAAGAATGTACTTTGTTTTGTGACTCCAACCCACTACCCCAATGAAGAGGGTCTTTGCCCTTGAAACACCAGAGAACGATTTTTGTATGTCTCAATAAAATTATTTGCTTTGAAGCCTTTTTCTGTGAGGATCATTACCTTTGATATTCTTGTGCTTGGTTTTTAGAAACCTAACTGCACAAATGGCTGCACATATCACAGACCATTTTAGGAAATTAAGACAGTGGAAGCTTTATATTCCAGATGTTTTATATAAGATAAGGAAGGAAATGTATATGTATATATTACATACTTAGTTTTTTACACTTCATGTGTTAATTGCCCTCTTGGTATACAAGAGAAGTGGTTGGCTGATCAACTCATGGATTCCAGAATACTTCAAAATATTTGGGATATGTTGTGTTTTTGTTGCCATACTAGATTGAATGTTCGCAGTAACCAACACCATAAAGCAATTCCAGAAAGATATTGCCTTAGATAGACTTGTCTCCACAAATTTGAAAATATGTAACATTTGCTCTTTGAATACTCCTACATTTTAGATTTCTAGCATATTTAGTTTTTGCTAACCACTGGGCAATTCCACAGTTCTCAGGACTGACCTATGAGGATCTAATTTATAGACATTTTACGGGGGCTTTGCTAAATTTTCATCCTGGGACATTACGGCTGACAATGGCAGTACTAAAATGGGCCATTTGTCAGGTTAGGTGCCAGTTCAATTTATAGCAGAATTATATAGCCTCCTTACTGGCCTTCTAGAATTGATACATAAGGAACTGGACCAAGTCTATACTATGGAGAAACAGAGGTGCCAGCTCTGGTCCTTGAGAAATGGTGGAAGAATACACCCTGGCATTTCACCTGATGAATGTATTATTTTCATTATGTAGTTTTTCTTTTTTTTGATTTTTGATTAGATCAGTAGTTTCAAGTAGCTGTTTCCTATTGTTTTGCTTTGCTTTGTTTTGCTTCTTTGACCTTTTGATTGTGTAGTTTCTGATTTCTATGGAATGCACATATTTTGTAAAATTTCTTCAGTAAAAATGACCCTGCTCTTTCAAGAATTGCCATGGGATCTTTTTTTCAATAGTGCTTTTTCTTGCTCTGGGGTATTGTATGGGCTCCCAGTTCCCTGGTCTCCTCTCCAACTGGCTACCACCTCCCCCCAGGACTCACCTTCCTAGAATTCTCCCATGAATTTCTCATGCCAGGAGGTGGAGGCCCAACTCACCCCTGGAGTCTGGATCCAGTTTCAGTGGAAAGGCCCAGGGGCAGTGGCATGGGCTGGATAAGGGGAATGCAGCCTCACAGTGCATAGCCCCTGACTTTCCCCAATTTTTTATTTCTACAGCCAAACGTCAGTGTGCGTGCATGGGCATGAGGTGTTGAGGTACCATACATACTCAGACACATATGACAGGATCTCTGAGAAGCAGATGCAGTGCTGTGCCACACAGCCTCCACCAGGAGGCAGTCAAGCAGGAGCACATAATATTCTCTCTCTCCCTAAATGAGGAGAGGCATCTGTGGATGCTTAATCCTCCTTGCCCCACCAGCCCCTGAGTGACCCATGTCCATTCCAGACCTTAAGTCATGAACATTACTGGAGGTAAGGCATCCAGCACCTCAGCCCTCCATGCCACTGGGCTGAGACCCTGCCATTGGATCTTTAACGTCCAATTGAACAACCACCAGAATAGGCTGATGGAACCTTGGTTTAACATCTCATCTGAATGATGGCACTTCAGGAGTGCAGTGACCCCCCCCCCCCACATGCTGCATTGCAGTATCAGTATTAGGATTTTACACCAAGTTCCTGGTGTGGGGTTAGAACCCAAAACCTTTTGATCTTCTAGCCTCAGAGTGGAGTGCGAAACGTGTTGAGCCCCTGACACTGACTTTGATCCATCTGATGATCTAACAGCACCTGATGTCTGCATCTAGAAAAAGACACAAATGCAGCAAAACTGGATTCAATTGTCCATTGCATCCATTTTTTAATGCAAAGTGTAACCTTTTGTCACAAATGGATGAAACATTTGGAAATAGCAA
The DNA here is from genome assembly GCA_016271365.2 of Neoceratodus forsteri. NCBI lineage: Eukaryota > Metazoa > Chordata > Ceratodontiformes > Ceratodontidae > Neoceratodus > Neoceratodus forsteri. Next base: position 812,933,573 of record CM028129.1, on the reverse strand, counting down.
GGCTGCCTGAATGCAATTTGATAAATGCATATGGAAGCACAGCATGCATTAATGTCTGCCCCTTTTGAAAATCCTGCTCAGTACCGTAGGAAGGGTGGGGTGGGTGGTGCACCCACCCCGGGTGCATACCTCTGAGGGGTGCAGTTTTCCAACCAGCTAATTCACTTTAAATCACTAGCACAGGTTGCCTGTGTGCTGTGCTGTAGCTTTAATTTTTTTGGTATGTAATATCGCATGCCGCCAGCAGGAGTGCATCCACAGATGATCAGCAAGTGGATGGAGTTGGAAGGAGTCACATGGTCCCCTTGCTGTCTGAAGGAAAGAAATCATGTGGTGCCGATTTGGCGCTGCTGTGGTCCCACTATAAAAGGCGTGGGTGGACTTACACACAGCGTGTGGTTGTAACGAGGCAGTTACTAAGAGAGAGGGGAGAGAAAAAAATACATAAATTAGCAATAGAGTAGTAGCAGGAAGCCTAAGAGGTTTAGTGTGGAGTGGAGGAGGAGGATAGATTTAATTTAGAGTGAGTGGAGTGAATAAGTGCCACTGAGGAGGTCAGGAGGACAGACAACTGGGAATCTATTTTGGAGTGGAGGACACTCAGCAGGTTTATATTTGTGTAAGCAAACTTAAAGCAAGAAATAAAAGAAAGCAAGGCAGCATGTATTAACCATCAGAGTCTGTGATCACACAGCAGTCTTCTCACAGTCAGACTAGACAGTCGGGGGGCTGGTCTGATCCATCCCGAGCCCGACATCCCTCCTAGTCCCATGTGCCAAGGATGGTGACCGCGTATGTTGCAGGTGGCAGCAGGCAAGGAAATGTATTTTAAAACTGCCAGTGTTTGTCCTGACTGACTGTCAGGAGCAGGGGGGGTTGCCATCCATCTTCCTGTCCTACCGATTGTCTGGTTGCCTGGTCGGTGTTGCTCAGTTGAAGCAGGTAGTCTGTCTCAGCCCCAGGAATCCTGGAAAGGAAATCAGAAGAATAGAAATGTAGTGCTGTAGTATTCTTTCTGAAATGTTTGTATGGGGGCTGGGGAGCTGCCTGAGCCACCCGCTCACATGGCTACAGCATGCAGCAGTCAGTCGGTGCCCTCAGCCTCCGTGCCTGCTCCCTGACCCTGCTGGTTTTGTTACTGTTTGTCTGCGATCAGAAAGTAGTACTGCCGGTTTGCATTGCTCTCTCCTCTCCTGTCTACTGAGTCTGACTTCCAGCTCCTGTCCTAGTCCTCCTGACTCCTGGCTTCACTTCATTCACTCAGTCAGACTCGGAGTAGTAAGTACTCCCACGAATCCTAGCATTGCAACTTAGTAGTTTGTTGCACCAGTGCACCGCTCCTGCTTGGTTGGAGCTCGTCGAGCTCCTGCCCTTGCCTGGACAAACTTGCTTCTTTCTGTTTTCTTGCCAGTTGCCACTTGTTTAATTTTGCTCTTGTTCCATCTCACAGGGGCAGTACCCAACTCCTATAACTCACAACAAGCTCCCGAGTCCTGGGCCGCGCTGGCCTGGTTGCTAGCCTGTGTGATGCTGTCATGCTGATGCAAGTATCATAGTAGTATTCGTACTTGATATCATTATAACATTTTACTCTGGATGGACTACAGAGTAAAATGTTATACTGATATATTAAGAACTAAGTATGATTATGTAGCATACCAAATAGAAATAATGTAGATGTAGGTGGTTCTACTCCTACCTGCTCACTTAATGCTTCCTACCTGGTTGGGTCAACAAAAGCTATAAATAATAAATACTAGTCTGAAAGTCTTTCTTGCCCAGGTTCTGAGTAAAAACATGCTATACAGTCTCAGATACAGACAGTAGTTTCTAGTATTTCACAGATCTATAGGCACTGTTTGGATGATTAGTTTTGTAACATTGGGTCCCTGTTTTAGCACAAAGAGTAGTGTATAACTTGTACATTACACTACACTGGAGTTGTGTGTGTGTGTGTGTGTGTGTGTGTGTGGTGTGTGTGTGGGGGGGCATCATTAGTACAAGAATTCCATGATGCTGAAATTAATGATCACCTGTGATCTCTTGTCTAACAGACTCTGATTTTGAATACTGATGTTGTGCTGGTTGATTTTAATTTCAAGTTAAAAAGTGCCAATTGTCAAATAAAATGTGTTGTTGAAGAAGAAAATCAAAACTTACTCAGCTAAGTACAATGCAGGCACGGAAGGCACTCAAGCAGCAACCCCTTTACCCCACATTTTAACGTGGGAGAGCCAGGATGGAATCAGGATATGATAGGCTATTAGCAATAGCCAGGGCTAGGGGCTATCTAGGGCACAATATTAGCAAATAAATAAACATTATTATGGACGGTTATGGTATGGACCATGGCACAACAAGCACAAAACATGTCAGTAGAACACCGTTTTGTTGAGGTAATAAAAATGCCTTTCCCTGGCCTTCTGTCTCTTATTTAAATGTATAGACACACATTCAAATTTCAAAGGCTTTGAATGCATGTCTACAATGGGAAACAGCATTTTTATTACCTGAAATTACGGTGTCTGTGTGTATCAGTCAAGCATGTTCTAGTCCACTGTTATCCTGTCATGATTCATAAGGAATTTATTTGTTCACAGATTATTTTCCATATTATGTGCCTTTGCCTTATGTCATGAGGTACCCTACTAACCTGTCTACAAATTACACTGCATGCATGACTGCATCCCTCCCAGCTGAATGGGGCCCAGTCAGCTGGGAAGGATGGCATGCAGCCATCAGTCATGCAGTATAATTTGCAGACAGTGCTCATGGGGTCATGGGACACATGTGGATAATGAGGACACGTCATGATGAAGTAAATTGTAATTGTACAGTACTAGGTATTGTACAGGGTGGCTTATTAAAGAATATTGTCTCTTTAAGCAATAGGTACAGTAGGCTTCTCTGTGTGAGCTGAGCGGACAGCAGAATAATACTGTAACTGTACAAATTGGCTATCGCTGGAGGGCCGGCCATCTGTCCCAGTCCCAGAGAGAGCTAGCCAGCCCAGTAGTCACTTCAGTCTAGTGTGGTGATGGCGTCACCTGACTTAAGTTTTACAACTGTTTATCATCAGCCAGAAGGTAGCAGCGCCAGCCTAGTGGTAATACAGTTCACTGTACTTCCCGGTTCGAGTGGGCCCCTCATGGTTTTGTTTGGGAAGAAGTGAGTCAGTAACTGCCAGAGTGCAGTTACTGACTCACTCCCTCCCAAACAAAACTGTGAGGGACCCACCTGACCAGGGAAGTACAGTACCACTACTACCACTGCCTGGTGCTACTACCCTACTAGGCTGATGATAAACAATCAGATAATGTAACTCAGATGAAATCAGCACCACAGCTGGCAGGCTACCATCCCTTTCAAAATGCTGTTCTACACAGTTCCAAGGTCATGGAATGTGATTCCACCCTACTGTGGTAGAACAGCATTCTAGCATGAGTTTCAATTTCATTTTGAAAGCAAAAAAACTCACAAAACACAAGTTTCACACATTATTATACACTATAAAAAATACAGGATGAGCAACTCTATGCACAACCAGTGTGTTTTGCCACATCAGGATTCTAATTCCCATGGACCTCTTGAGCTTCGCTCTCAAGGTGAGAGGGAATAAGAACCCCTCTTTGGCAGAACACACTGGTTCTGCATAGTTGCCCATCCAGTATTCTCTATATTGCTATTATTTATTAAAAAAATTGTTAAAACGTTATACTTTTTGCATGTGTTCCTCACGTAGAGGGAGATTTTTTTTAAATAAAATAGTTATTCCACCAACAGTTAATATGAATATATGAATGTAGCATTCCAGTCATTCAGCAGTGCCGGATGATGGAATGCGGACAGGAAGAAATAAGTCCATGTCCCGTCCCACCATCATTGTGAGTGATTTAGCCAGGGTATACTCCTTTAATATCTCCTCTTCCTCGTATGGGTAATGGAACAGATCCTTCACCCTAGTGCACCATTTAGTTGTCCTCCTCTGGACTGCCTCCGCTCCATCATGTCTATGTCCATGCGGAGATGGGGTCCCAGAAGTGCACACAGTACTCCAGATGGGGTCTCACCAACTGTCTGTGTACAGAGGGTCAGGGATAACAACCTCCTGTTTTCTACTAGTGATGCCTATGCATCCAACTCGAGAATCCCCCAGCCCTCTTTACTGCCTTCTCAAATTGCTTGCCTACTCTGGGGTCATCTGATATGATGACTACCCCCAGGTCCCTCTCCATCTTAGTTAGTAATCCCCCCAACTGTGTGGTCTTTGTCTTCCCCTGAGGTTTTGTTTTCCAGGTGCATTACTTTGCACTTCTTTGCATTGACTCTAAGGTGTCATGCTTCTGACCAGTCCTCCAACCTTGCCGAGTCCTGTTTCATCCTTTCCACCCCCGCTTGTGTAGCCAGCTGCACACTCTGATGCCAGCCAGACAGAGTCTCCCATATCTCATATTCCATGGGAGCAAAATAGTCCTTGAAATCAGGGGTAGGGAACATATAACAAAAGTATGTTTTTTCTTCAAGAAAAGCCCCAAAACTCGCCACAGAGCATGTAAACCCCTCTGATCTTCTGGGGGCTGCCAGGCCCACAGACCCTCGACTATTTTCGGGGGGTCACAAAATTTGTCTCTTGCCCAGGGCACCAAAATGCCTTCCTACGGCTTTGATCCTCCCAATTGTATTTACGCCTTCTGAGTAGAAAGTGTGTGTAGGCAAAAAGGGAATATTTTGTAACCCTTAAACTGTCTTTCCTCCAAATATTGGCCATTCTCAGTGCTGTAAAATGATCTCTCTCAATTATTTCCAGTTTATTTAAAATGAATAGATTATTCCCTGATTTATTTAATGTTGTATGGCCTAATAAGTTGAAGTCTCCTCCTATTATAAATAAGGCCAAATACACTATATGGTTGTTTCTTGAAAGTATTAAGTCCAAAAGCCTAAAACCCCAGCATACTGATGCGGAAGTATCCATACCTGGATACACCATCATCAGACATGACCACCCAGGTAAAAAGAGAGGCGGAGGAACTGCTATGTATATCGCCAACAGGCGACAGTTCTCAATAGTGCAAATTCCCTCACTCCCAGCCCACATTGATTCCCTACTAATTAAACTCTCTCTTCCATGCTCCACCCCTGTTTTTGTGGCTGGCACCTACTGCCCCCCCAATACACCCCCTACGGACATCCTTACCCACCCAGTCACCTTACAGTCCCTAGCCGCAGGTGGCGAGCTCCACACCACCGGCGACTTTAACACCAACAGGCTAGCCAGTGATAAAGCTCACCTCAAGACAAAAATCAAGGCCCTGAACCTCACTCAAGTCATAGTCTACCCCACCAGGCTAAATCACCAGACACAAAACCACACACTGCTGGACTGGGCTCTCACCTCCCACCCACACAGGATTCTATGTGCAGGCCTGCTCCCTGACTCCCTAAGCGATCACTACATGATTTTTCTGATCAGGAAGGTGCACAGACCCACTGCCCCCCCCCCCAAGATGTTGCACACCAGGTCTTATAACTCCCTGGACCTAGCATCTCTCCTGTCGGACCTATGGTGCATAAACTGGTCTTTCATCTCCTTGGCCTCAACCATTGATGCAGCGCTTGATGAGTTCAAGACCAATTTTCTAAGTGTCTGGGACAAACATGCCCCCCTGAGCACTAAAAGAGTCAGAGGGGCACACCTTCCTTGGATCACAGCTGAAATAATCAGGACCTGTCACTCAAGGGACCATGTCTGGGAAAGCCCACAAGAAACAGGGCTCCCCTGCTTCCCTCCTAACCTATAGAGCCCTTCACAACTCATGCACACACATCATCCGCCAGGCAAAAAAGAATTATTTTCTATCAGCTTTTAGTGCAAACGTTAACCACCCCACAGACTTCTGGAAATATCTCAAATCCCTGCTCTCCTCCCCCACACTCAACCCCCACCCCTGACACTATCAGTCCAAGGCACTCTCATCACTGACCCCTGCGGGGTAGCTGAGGCCTTCAACACCCACTTCTCCAGCTGTGCCGACACACTCCTATCATCCCTCCCTTGCCCAGCCCAAACTGCCCCCTCAGAAAACCAGCACACACCCACCAGTCCAACAGTTCTCGTTCCACCCTGTAACCTAAGCTGAAGTCTTCAGATTCCTAAGAGCCCTAAACCCCAACAAAGGCAAATACCCTATGTCCCTGGATGCTAAGATGTTTTTCTTGTCCGCCCCAGCCATTGCTGCCCCTCTTGCCGCACTTTTCAACCTCTCTTTCACTCTGGGCAAGTTACCCATAGATTGGAAAAAGACCACCGTCATACCCCTCCCTAAAGGGGGAGACCCCTCCTTCCCAGGCAACTATTGCCCCATCTCCCTACTCCCGATTCTGGGCAAATTGCAGGAACGCCTTGTCCTCTCCCAACTCACCCCCCATCTGGATGCCTCCTCATTCTTCACCCCTTTCCAATCAGGCTTTCGCAAATCTCACTCTACCATCACCTCCCTTCTACAAGTCACTGGTGACATACTCTCCGGTATGGACAATGGACACATCACCACTGCCATCTTTATTGACCTAGCCAAAGCCTTCGACACCATCTCCCACTCCCTGCTCCTCTCCAAACTCTCTGAAGCCGGGCTCTCCATACCAGCCATTGCCTGGTTCCATGACTACCTAGTGGGTAGACTCCAGGCAGTCAAAATCGCCTCGCACACCTCAGACCCACTGCCCATTACCACCTGCATCCCCCAAGGTTCAGTCCTGGGCCCACTGCTTTTCTCCATATTTCTAAACGACCTCCAATCAGTTTGCTGCCACTCCTCCATTCAGATGTATGTGGATGACACAGTCCTGTATGCTTCCAGCCCAACAATAAGCAGCGTGGCAACTCTCCTTCAGGAGGATTTCAACACCATCCAAGAATGGTTCTGGTAAAACCAGTTATTTCTAAACCCTAAGAAAACTGTGTCACTAACTTTCGGCTCCCATCAAAGACTATCCCACCAAGCCCCCTGCCCTCCTTTCAAAACCATGGATGGGACCCCTCTGGACCAATGCTCCAGCTTTAGATACCTAGGCATCTGGCTCAACCAGCACCTTGTTTTTGCCATTCATATCGACTCCCTACATAAGAGGCTACTCCCCAAACTTGGAGCACTATACAGAAACAAAAGCTGGTTCCCTCTCCTACAAGGCAGGCTATAGTCCAAAAGATGATACTACCTGTACTTGACTATAGTGACATAGTGTACTCTATTGCTCCCTTATCAGCCCAGGCCAGCCTTGACACCCTATTCCACTCATTCTGTCACTTCATCCTCAACTGCCCTCAATCCACCCACCACTGCTCACTTTACAGCTCCCCTAGCCCTGCCGTCCCTCCAAGATTGCAGACTAAACCATTGCGCCAGGTTCACAGCCAAATTCTGGTCCCTCTCCCTACCCCCTTACCTGGCATCTATCCTTGCCCAACAACTTCCTACAGCTTACTCCCTCAGATGCACTAACCCCAGGCTACTCCACGTCCCCTTCATGTGCACAACTAAAGGTCTGGCCGCTTTTTCCTACCAGATTCCTCAGATCTGGAATGCCCTGCCAGCTACCATAAGACACACACCTAATCCTAGTCATCGCAACCAGCTACTCAGCATGCATTTCTCCTCCAGCTGCACCTGTTTTTTAACTACCAATGTACTATGCTGTCTATGCTATTTATGTTGCAAAGATGCTTCTTCTAAAGTTGAATCATGTATCTCAAATATTTCCTCTGCTGTATCTATCTGCCTACCTGTAGCTATTCTGCCGTATGTCTGTAAGGCAGCTAGCCATACCTCTCACTGTTGAATGTCTCTGTCTCAAACATTGTGTTATGTATTGGGTCTTGGCCCCCAGGTCGCATCTGGAATCGAGCATTATTGCTCAGTATGCCTTCCTGGTAAAACTCATAAATAAATAAATATAAATAAAAGCCAATATCTTTTGTATTTATAACATAAATATCCCCAACTGCCACTAATCTATCTTCTACATCAACAGTTATTATTATAAATCTTCCACTTGTTGCCTTTCTACCTGTACTATTTTAATAAGTAAATGTCTCTAAGAATTACTACGATGGATAGTTTTAAATGAAATGAAACATAACAACCTGTACTCTCCAAATATTCAGACATTTTTCAAATTCCTGATTGGTAAAATGCTTCTCCTTTAGCACTGGACAGTTTATGGCATTTCATTTTGCAAAATAATTATTCCTTTCCAGTGCACATTCACATTTGAGACTTGCATAGTTTTTACTCCTTTTTTTCTATTTCCTCACTCCTTCACTTCCTGTTCATTGTGTTCCATTTTCCACCTTATTTCTGACTTACCATAAAATGATTTTCAATCTTACCGTAGTGATCTTTTTGAAATTCAAGTGCATTTTAATCAAGCCCTTTATTAGATTATATAATGCCCCATCTAACTATGCACATTAATCCAAATGTATCATCCCCTGGAACTGTGTCTACAATAGGATGGTAGTTGGGGTGGCAGTCTTCAGGGAGACTTTCTGGAGACTGAGGTGCTGCCCAATCTGAATGCACCTCTCTGGGCTGAGGGAGGAGGTTGCTTGACTCCAGACTGAGTTGGTTAGGTTTCTTGAGACCTTCTTCACTACTCAGGGACCCCCATGTCTGCCACCACTGCCTCAAAGGTTGGAAGGGAGAAGGGGTGACTGGACCTGGTTAGGTGCCTATTCAGTGCCACAACTCAGAGGGATGGGGAGCAGATCTTGAGGATTTCTGGGGCAGCAGGTCAGGAGGGAAAGTTAGATGTCATTGTCCACCTGGAGATGAATTACCTGGCTAGACAGAGGCTAGGAAAGTTCATTAGGAGTTCAGGAAGTCGGGGAGGGGTCTAAGGCAGGTAGCATGCTCAGTGGTCTTTTTCTGAGGTGTTACCTGTCTATGACAGGGGCAGAACAGGATACTCTGTATCAGGAGCTTCAAACAATGGTTGAAGGAGTGGAGCAGAGAGAAGGGTTTAAGCTACATTGGGGACTGGGATCCCACCTGGAGGGATGGAGGACTATACAGAGGGGACAGCCTGCATTCATCCAGGAGGGGAATCACAGTCCTCAATGAGTGGTTTAAATGCTACATAGGCAAGCATTTAAATTAGCCAAGGGAGTGGCAGAAGGAACTGGGGAGACATAAAACTGTCCAGCCCTGCAAGCCGAAGTAGTCAATAAGGAAAACCCTAGTGGAGGGAAATCCCAAAGGGTGCCTAATAGAAGGAAAAGCAGCATGGATAAAATGAAGAGTGATGGGACTGAAGGCACAGGGGGTAAGGAAAGTAGGCAAAAGGGAAAACGAGGGGCTGACAAAGAAGGGTGGTAAAATGAAATTGTAAGGCCATGTGCACAAATGCTTGTAGTCTGGGAAATAAAAACTCAGACCTTGTGGCCATTGCGGCAGAGGCTGACCTGGACATTGTCACCATTACCAAGTCATGGTGCAATGAGCACCATGACTGGGATATAGCCATATTAGGCTATACTCTGTTCAGAAAGGACAGGGAGGGTATAAAAAAAAAAGGAAGAAGTGGCTCTTTAAGTAAGGGATAGCATAAAAGCTACAGAATCACAGGGAATACAGGGAGGGCCAGAGGCACTGTGTGTCACCCTAGAGACAGGGAATGGAACCGCTATTTGTACAGATGCAATCTACAGAACTCTAGTTGGAGGAGGGGGATATGGATAATGTAATGGTGGAAGCCATCCAAAAGATGGTGACAAAGGGGGAAGGACTGCTGGTGGGGGGCTTCAATCTGCCAGATGTGGATTGAATCATTCCCAGCTGCAGCTTCAGCTAGGAGTAGGGATATCCTGAACTCCCTGCAGGAGGCATTCTTCAGACAACTAGTTAGAGAGCCCACTTGTGAGAGGACAGTACCAGAGCTGGTACTCACCAAAGGGGACAGCACTGCAGATGTCATGCTGGGTGACCACATGGGGATCAGTGATCACTGCATGGTGAGGTTCAATATAACTACTAAGCCAAAACTGAACCACACTAAGGCAAGGGTCCTGGATTTCAGGAGGGCCGACTTTACAAAGATGTGTAAATGCCTCAGGGATGCCCTGGCAGGGGAGAGGATATGGGTAGAGTGGAGGAACAGTGGGAAAAAGTAAAAGGGCCATTGGGCAGGCAACAAACCTCTGCATCAGGCAAGTAAGCAAAACCAAGAAGAAGAAGAGACCACTATGGTTCTCAAAAGGAGTAGCTGGGAAGGTAAGGGCAAAAAAGTTTGCATTCAGGAGATATAATGAGATGCAGATGGAGGAGGATAGGGAGGTGTATAATGAGAAGCAGAAGGAGGCAGGGAAAGCAGTCAGGAGTGCAATGGTGCAAATGGAGGAGAAAATAGCCCAGGCAGTAAAGAAAGGGAACAAGACACTTTACAGGCACGTAAGTGAAAAGAAAAAGACCATGGAAGGGACTGTAAGGCTAAGGAGGGAAAGGGGACATGTATGGAGGGACAAAAAAAAGGAGAAATCCTGAACAAATATTTTTGTTCAGTGTTCATGGAGGAAGAGGAGGCAAGAGACCACAGATAAGAGACAAGTGCACTGAAAGAAAAAGGGATGTGGACACTACTCCATTTAAAGAGGAGAGAGTCCTAAAGGAACTCACAAATCTAAAAGTAGGCAAGACAATGGGGCCAGACAGGATACATCCAAGGATGCTGAAGGAGCTCAGAGAGGTGCCGGATGCACCTCTGACAGTCCTATTCAACCACACACTGGAGATGAGAGTGGTCCTGGAGGACTGGAGGAGAGCAGATGTAATCCCACTTCACAAAAGTGGTAGCAGGGAGGAAGCTGGCGATTACAGGCCAGTGAGACTTCAATTCAGTGGCAGGAAAATAATGGCATTACTGCTGAAGGAAAGGATTGTGTAATATCTAATAATCAGCGACCTTTAAGATCTGAGACAGAATGGATTCACTGGGGGTAGGTCCTGTGACTGGGTGACCAGTGGAGTAGATCAGAGGGGAGCCATGGATGTGGCCTACCTAGATTTCATATGTCCTTTGACACTGTTCCACATAGGAGACTTGTAAATAAGCTGGGCAGCCTGGACATGACTCCAAAAGAGGTAAACTGAGTAAGAAATTGATTGGTGAATTGGCAACAAAGGGTGGTGGTAAACAGAGTTCACTTAGAGGAAGGAATGGTGACCAGCGGGGTGCCATAATGATCAATACTGGGACCGGTCCTCTTTAATGTCTTTGTAAGTGACATTGCATGCAGAGGGGCTAGAATGGAAGGTATGCCTTTTTGCAGATGACACAAAAATCTGCAATAGGATAGACACTCGGGGGGGGGTAGAGAAAATTAATAGGGCTCTAAGGAAACTTGAAGAATGGTCAAGAGTGTGCAACTAAGTTTCAATGCAAAGAAGTGCAAAATCATGCACTTGGGGCACAGAAGCCCAGGAGCAGAGTAGTAGATTGGGGGTAGTGGTACTGACAACCACGAAAGAGGAAAGGGACCTTGGGGTAATCATATCTGATGACCTAGAGATGACCAAACAGTGTGACAAGGCAGTGGGATGCTCGGATGCATAGGGAGGGTTATCAGTAGCAGAAAGAGGGAGGTGGTGATACCGCTGTATAAAACATTGGTGAAGCCCCATCTAGAGTATGGTATCCAGTTCTGGAGACCACATCTCTGGAAGGACATAGACAGGGTAGAGGTAGTCCAGAGGAGGGAAACTAAAATAGTGCAGGGTCTGCACTAGAGAACTTATGAGGAGAGACTAAAGGACCCAATATATATACACCCTGGAAGAAAGGAGGGAAAGAGGGAAGATTACAGAGACTTTCAAATACCTCATGGGTATAAAAAGGTACAGGAGGGGAGCATTTTTTCAGAATAAAGATGTTCTAGAAGAAGAGGGCATGCTATGAAGCTGGAGGGGGGAAGACTCAGGGAAAACGTGAAGAAGTGCTTCTTCACAGAAAGAGTAATAGATCCCTGGAACAGCCTCCCAATGGAGGTGGTGAAGGGGGCCAAAACTGTAACGTGATTCAAGAAAGCATGGTATAGGCAAAATGGAACATTAATGGTTAGGGAAAGGAGTTCAATACTGGAGATCAAGTAGGGTCAGCAATATTACAGTGGGTAGGCCAAGTGGTCCTTATCTGCCATCAGTTTCTATGTTTCTAGGTAGCTTCTCCAGCTGAGCTTTGAAATGTGCTAGTAGCAGCCATCCAGGAAAAGGGAACTTTTATAAAAGCAAGTCTTATCCTATATTAATTCATTGTTATAACTCATCAGATTTTTAACAGTCTTAAAAGGTATTTTACATACTTCTTGATACTCAAATGGTGTTGAAAGGAATATTATTTAAAAAAACTGTTAAAAGATTATTGAAGGTCAAAGGTTAAAACTGATTTCCCTCTGTACAGTATTTTTGGAAGCATTTTGTTTTAAGGTTTTGCTTAAGGTCTTAAGGTCTTAGATTGCAAACATCTTTGTTACTAAGCAGATGTAAGTATTTATTATTTCAATGTATTAACTTATTGTTGTCTTAAATATCTCAAATAGACCATATATTTAAAACGCTTCTTTTTCTAATGTACTCTTTAAAAAAAAACTGTTTATTTTTAAGTGTCAAGCCTGTAATTATTTCCTCCCATAGAACTTCTTTTTGATCAAGTGCTTATAACAATGTTAAACTGGGAGGAAATGAAAAGGAGAAAGAAGTTATTGATATAAACCTAAAGGTGGTGATCTCTCTTCTCCTGATAACTTTCATCCCATCTCTCTCCTTCCTGTTTTATCTAAGTTACAGGAACACCTTGTTCTATCTCAACTCTCTTCCTTCCTTGACTCCTCCTCTTTCTTCACCCCCTTCCAGTCTGCTTTTAAGAAGTCTCACTCCATTTCTACATCTCTTCTTTGGCTCACTGGCTCTATTCTAAGCAATATACTATGACAGGGAGTGGGTATATTGGTAGATTTACCACGCCTGGTGTGGTTCAGTCATGAGGCATAGCTGAGTGACTTAACCACACCAGATGTGGTAAATCCACCCATATACCCACTCCCTGTCATGGTATATTGCTATTATACCATGTTCAACTTTTTTTTTTGTTTTTATAGTGATATAAAACTTTTACAATGGGTACACTGGAGGATTTATCACAGTCATGTGATGTGTTTTGACCAATGAGGTTACAGGATTTTCATACCCCATTGTATAATCTGTGTTCATTCATATGTATGCTGATGATACAGTACGTCTTGCATCTGATGCAGAGGAAGATCAAGAATTATAAGGGAATGGACAGTAAATACCAAGAGAGTGAGAAACAAAGAGTCTAACATGTTTCAATATAAGAAAAATAGCAGGACAAGAGGACACAGCATGATATTAGAGGGAGGCCGATTAAGGGGTAATGTGAGTAAGTTCTTTTTCACAGAAAGGGTGGTGGATGCAAGGAACGGCCTACCTCAGGAAATGGTGGCTATGAATACAGTGCAGGGCTTCAAACAGGCATGGGATAGGCATAAGGGAGTAATACAGATGAGTATGAATTGATAGGCCACTGTCAGCAAAGGACAATGGCACATTTATAAGGTAGAAAAAGAAATGGGCAGACTGGATCGGCCTTGTGGTCCATATCTGCCATCAACTTCTATGTTTCTATGTTTCTATGTTTCATTTTATAGCAGTAAAAAGGACTGTTTTTTAATTATTTTGTGATATCAGAGCTAGTGGCATAATGACTATCATAAACAAAGAATTTTAGAAGGGAGTAGGAAACTTTTGTTCAATATTGTGTCCCTATTTTAAAATCAGGAGTCCATCTATATATACAGAGTTGTTTTTTAAAACTTTTTGTTCAAAAAACACGGTCATAGTAATTTTTAAATTTTAACTGAAAACTAATAAACTAATAAATACGAGGACTAGAAGTACTATATCACAAGAGATAATGATTTTACTTAAAGCAATGGAAGATATAGAAAATGGTAACAGAAAAAGGTTGAAATCTGAGTCAGGAAGGGTAATAAGTTAAAATCTAGTAAAAGCAGGCGTGAACATCAGTTCATAGCTAATCACTCAAACAAAAAGAAGGGAAAACTTCCCAATACAAAGAAAATGAAGGAAGATAAACACAACTAAAAGTTAACTTATTTATGAGGAAAATCCCTCAACACCAATAATCAATAGGGAAGAATCTTATCAGACAAAGCCTCAGGGTTTATCAAATTCTAAAGCAGGTGAAACTGATATGATAATTCAATTATTGCCAGAGGGAATATTTACAAATCAAGGAAATCATATTGCTGGCCCTGGAAATGTACTGAATAAGAACATTTCCTGTTTTGAATGTAACCCTATTAGCCTGATACAACAGGGGTCAGAAAACCCACTAGACATAGATGGACTGATTTCACAACCCTCAAATATACCCACAACTACTAAAGTAAATATGCTACAAGTTATGAATGATTTGGGCACTACAATTAATGGGCTAAAATTTCTCATAAGGAATAATGAAGAGTAAGTTAAAAGACAAGTACTAAGGATGACTCTGTATCTGCCTCACCCAAAATAAGAGGTTATCCTTCCCCAAAATTCAGTCGAGAACCATTTACCTGCAGAAACATGGGACACCAGTGTAACCTGGAAGTACCAGATAAATCAAATGTTTCCATTCATTTTGACAATAAACACTGAACAGATACCTATGATACTTTCAAGAGAACAGTTGGATTATATAACTGATTCTCATAATGCTAATATTGTCATCATGGGAACGTTTTGAGAAAAACAAAAAAGCAGGTTTGATAGTACACAAAGAGAGGGAAGTGCTCCAAAAAGAGGAAGAAGTAACTGATAATCAAGAAGAGGAAACAAATCTCTGAACAAAAAACATGTCCTCTAGTAAACTATGAAAAACTATTAAATAGGGATACTACATAAGTAACAACTCAACACTGGGAGTCTAGTTAAAATAAAAATCCAGAAAGAACAAATACATCGAAATAGGATCAAGATATAACAAAACAAGAAACAGTCATGTTATTAACAGTTAAGGGAATCCAAAAAGCTATTGATGATATTAATGACACACTGAACACAACAATAGTTCTGTCACTACACTTGGAAACACAAATGAACCATATTATGAAAATAAGGAGACCCCAAAAAAAAATTCAGATTGGGTAATGATCTTTATAAAATCTAGGTAGGTGGCCATGAAAATATGGAAACAAAATATCCTATTCTGCAAGACTTAAAAAAGAAGAATAGATCCATCTACATCCATACACTCTGTGTTGTCAGAAATGGATAAATACCCAGAACAAGAGAAAGATAAGGTATATCACAGTAAAGTAAGCATTAGAGAAATTCGAAGCTCACTAATGGAACAACAGAATCACTTTAAGGAAATGTGAGCTACTTCTGAGGATTACTGATGCTCCATCATCTTATACAATCAGTAGAGATCAAGTAGAAGGGAAAAACTGAGAAGGTATAGTTGCAGTATATATTCAAAATAAGGAAGCAGCAACCTCAATTTGGGAAAACAGGAGATACTTGACACAGTTGGGATTTCAGCTGGAAAAAGAAAATGTTACTCAGGAAACAAAGGATTCTACTAAGATATAAAGTGTTAATTATAATCAGTGATGGGCAGAATTAAAAAGGGTTATTAGTTTTTTGTTTTTGGTTTTTTAACCAGGAAAGACACACTAAGCTGAAAGCTTGTTTACAGGTGCAATCTGCAAGTACAAGGAAGTTAAATGACTTGCTCAGGGTTGCACAGTATGCAAGTAGGGGCTGTGGGATTCAAACCCAGGTCTCTAGGTTTGCAGCTCAGAGCCTTAAACCACTATGTTATACTGCCTTCAATTGCCTATGCAACCAGTATAGTGTTATGCTTGTGCAACTGTGTTACTTTGCTTTGGCAGTTCACACTCTCTATTCCATGAGCAATTACTACCCTGTAGGGGTACCAAAGACAAGGAACCCTGGAAGAGGGTTCCACCCCTAGAGGTGCCACGGTAAGGTTCCCTTGGCTAAAGGCACTTAAGGAAGAATCCCCCAAAAGAAACTGTAGCAGCACCAAAGAACATTATAAATCAGAGGCAGGAGGCATAGAAGTAGAATAACAGCAACAGCAGCTTGATAAAACATGCAGGAGGTGCACAGATTAGCAAGATAGCATGGGTGCAATGGAACACATTGGTGATTGAGGGGGCCTCCTAAGGAAAAAGGGAACAGCAAATCGGGATACTATCGACCTCCATCCAGCAGTGGAATCTACCTAAGGGAACTAGGGAATGCTAATTAAGACTAACTAGGTATTATGACCTTCGGCATGGAGGAGACAGAAAAACCCCTTTGAGGAGGAAATCTCTGGGGATCCAAAGCCTAGGTCACCTTCCCTCCAGGCGTGGAATAATTTAGTTAGTGATGGCTCTGCTACTGTGATTTGGAAAACCCAATGAAAGGGGGGTGGAAAATGTTTCAATTTGGAGAGAAGCTCTCAAGCTATCCTTCTAACAGGAATGCCGTGGAGGATTGCAAGCTGGTTTGCTCTGCAACAAGCCACCTCCAAGGTGGGAAGAGGACAGGAGAGTAACAACCACTGAGGCACTCACCTGGCTCACTGATCTAAGAGCAAACCAGGTGAACCAGAGGTGGTCATGGGGAAATATCTTGAAAGGGTGCCTCCAAATGTTCTTGGGCAGCTAAAGGGGCCCTCAATAAGAGTCCCAACCCTTCACTGCTGAAGTCTTAAATTCTACAACCTGAGGTGCTGTTGGTATGGTTGATGACTGAAGGTCCACCCGGAGCAAGGACATTCCCAGCTATGGGCCAGGTGAGAAGGATCCTGCCCCAAGGTTTGCATGCTCAAAATGCAGACTTTGGGTGCAGAGTGAGACCATTGGTGCAGGGAAAGCCCTGTGCCAAGGAACTACTGGATGAGGCTGGCATGCCTATTTATTCATGTATGTATTTATTATGTATGCATTCATTCATTAATTTAGTATACTGAAGTTATTTATTTATTTTGCTGAAGTTATTTAGTTTGCAGAACCCTTATTGCTGCAAATACAGGATTAGCAGCAGCAAGCCAACCAAGTCCCAGTAAGGAAGCCAATTAAAAGGTGACATAATATGAATTTTAGTGGTGGAGGCAGGATTCAAACATGAGACAATAGGACACACGGGGCCATGGCTCTTCAACAACACCACCCAGTTCCCCACCATAGGAAAAATAAGGACACAATGGGAAAGGCCATGACCCACATGCAGCATTTAAAACTAGTTTAAGGCAACAACAGAAACCAAGCTGACCTCCAGAGTATAATAAAGCAGTATGCAAAGTAAATAAGCAGCATCCAGCAGCAATTAACTATAGCTACAACATGCTGAAACATCAGCAATGATTTTCTTGGTATTCATTCAGGAAGTAAGATTGAGTGCCATGGACCAGGTTGCAGAGTGATCATGGACTAGGTGAAAGCAATTAAGGCGGATAAGCATTGAGACAACAGAAGCAGATTTTTTGTAGCAAGCACATATTGTATATAGTATTAGAAGTAGGAAAGCAGCTCTGAACTGAAAAAACACAGATAACAATTGCAGTTGCACTTGTGAATAAATGGGAGCAAATTAGCATGAGCTCAGAATTAGCAAAATACAAGCAAAGGCAAAGGATTCTAGAAACAGAAGCCCCCCAAAAAAGCATGCAAAACAAAAGACACACAAACACAGAAGAACAGGAAATAAGCAACACAAAGAATCACACAGCCGGAGGCAAGCAATACAAACAAAATGCAGAAGAACAGAAAACAAGTCTGGCAAAAAACAAGCGTAGACCAAAACACAGCAGGGGGGAGCAGGTAGCAAAGGAGGTGACAGACCGACAGAGCCTCCAGCTGCAAAGAAAAAAGTGTTTCAGAAAGATGGCAGGTTCAAAATAATAAATCATGATCAAATTCTACTTTACTGTATACAGAAAGGAAAATCTGACTTGAGAAAAGTTTGTACAAGGCTGGTGGTGCTCCTCGACAAAAATACGATGTGCAAATCAGATAAGTTGGGCACTCACCCCTGTAATAAAAACACCAAGCTCCAAATATTAAAATGCTAAGTTGTTATTTTATTTTGACACTCAGGTGCAGACTGGGGGAGTTCTTTGAGAGACAGTGTAATTTAAACTGAGTGAAGGGGGGCTGAATATGGAGCCTCGCAGTTCCACAGATGAGTCAGGGGACCCTTGGTCCCCCCAGGACAAAATTGAAGATGAGGGATCTAGCAGGCCAATGGGGGAATCTGTGGAAGGGAGCAATGGTGGAGGGGCATGGTAGTCAATGCCAGAAGCTTGGCAAACAAGATAGAGGAACTAATAGCCACCATTGCACATGATAAGCTGGACACAATAGCAGTTACGGAGACCTGGTGGACGGAGCTCCACACATAGGAGGCAGTGGTTCCAGGGTTCAGGCTGATCAGGAGGGATAGAAAGGACAGGAGGGGTGGCCTTGTATATAAGGGAAGATGTGAAGGTGTTGGAGGAGAGGGAGGGTGACGGGGAGACTGAACTACTATGGGTAATGCTAGGCAGAAGGTCAGGGCAGTTGTTGAGGCTTGGAGTGGTGTACAGACCACCCGCCCAAGGGGAGGAGCAAGATAGGAAGATGATGCAGGACATAGCAAGGGTAGCTCAAAAAGAGGAAACATTACTAGTGGGGGACCTGAACCTCCCAGACGTTGAGTGGTCCATCCCAGAAGCAGCTTCATCTAGAAGCAGGGAAATTCTTTAAGTGTTATGGGGGCTTTCCTTCAGCAGTTAGTCAGGGAACCAACAAGGGGATGCAACCTACTGGATGTGGTCCTAACAAATGGGAAGAATGTAGAAGAGATGATAGTGGAGGAGGAGCTGGGTAATAGTGATCATAGTACCATCAAGTTTAAGGTGGCGGCGGGCAGGGAGGTGCCCTGGACCAGCACAATGGTACTGGACTTCAGAGTTGCAGACTTTAACAAGATGAGCATGGTAAGGAGGGAAGCAATGGGTGGTATAGGGGATTTAGGGGAAGTGGAGGACCTACTGTAAGGGGGCAATTACAGACCAGGTCAAGGAGGCCACACACAGGTGTATAAGGAGGGTAAGGAAGGGAGCAAAAAGCAGGAGGCCTCTGTGGTTCAGCAGGAGTGTAGCGAGGTAGGTAGGGGGCAGGTGATGGGTACTTAGGAAATACAAGTCGAAATGCAGAAGAAGGAGGACAGGGAAACCTACAGAGGAGGACAGGGAAACCTACAGAGTCTCGAGAACAATATCAAGGAAAGAGATTAGGAAGGCTAAAGCTACCACAGAGGAATGGATTGCAACACAGGCAAAGGGAGGCAAAAGACATGTTTTAGGTACATAAAGGAAAGGAGAAAGACTAGTCAAGGGATAACATGGCTATGGGGGATGGGGGATCCACTAGAGGACAACTACATGAAAGCAGAATAGCTGAACAGGTACTTCTGCTCAAATTTTATTAAGAAAGGGGAAGGGGGACGAGGTTGAGGAAGAGGGGGAAGGGGAGGAGATGGGTCCATTTAGTATAGATAGAGAGAGTCAGGGAAGAACTAGGAATGGTGAAAGTGGACAAGGCCATGGGACCTGATGGACTGCATCTGAGGATGATCTGTGAGCTAAGGGAGGAGTTAGCAGCCCCACTGGCAAGACTATTCACCCTGTCCTTGTGCTCTGGGAAAGTGCCAGAAGACTGGAGAAGAACAACAGTCATGCCAATACACAAAGGGGGGGGAGTAGAGAGGTAAAGGAGAACTATTGCCCAGTCAGCCTTACCACAGTGGTGAGGAGGGTCATGGAGGCACTCATCAGGGAGAAGGTGGCACCTAGAGGGGAATGGAATGCTGAACAACAACCAGCATGGGTTCAATAGGGGAAGGTCATGTCAGTCCAATCTGCCAGCTGCTGTGAGCTAGCCAGAAGACTAGTTAAAGTTTTTAAATTGTTGTGTCCTTCATTTTAATTTATTTATCCATCTTATTTGTTTTATATTTTGGCTTATTTAGGTTTGTTTATTTGCATTTTTGTTTATTTTTTTGTTCAGCCTGGGTGGAAGAGGAAAGCCAGATTGGAGCCACCAGAGCTGTTTTGGATTACGACCTTTTGGATTGCAGTTTCGTGCACCTGGACTTTCTTTGGCTCTCTGTGTTAGGGGTGCAGAGTGGCAGACCGCATTTCTGGCTGTGATGTTCTTTTTTGGAATACATGTCTGTCCGTCTGTGGATTGAATTTGATGTCATTTGGTCACTGGGGATGGCGATGCCCTAGCTTTTGGACTGGAACCTTTATGTACTATGTCTGGTTGTCATGGCTGCTTGGCTACTGTATGCAGTGTTTGTTTCCTGGGACCATTCTACTCTAGCTGCTGAAGTGAGGGTGGAGGAGAACCGAGGAGAAAGAGTCTTGTTTGGTTTATCCAACTTGCCGATGATTTCAGCTGGTGCTAGCCTTAAAGCTAGTTGTGAGTTGTGAGTACTTTGTAATTCAATCCCTGACTGATATTTGCTTGGGAAAGGGGGTGAGCGGGATGGTTGCAGGCCAGTGTTTCCCTTGATCCTGCCACCGGCCCCTGGCCAGAGGACTGGGATCTGGTGGTATAGGGGCTTGGACCACCTTGCAGTCAGTGGATGGCAGGATGCTCTAGGCTGATTTCTGGGGGTACTTTGTGGTTTGTACCAGCTCCCCCTTCCTGACTAAGAGAGACTCCTGTGAAAGTTAATGCCTGCAGAGGAACTTTCTGGCTGTGTTGGAGTGTCATGTTCTCCTGTTGTCTTATATCAATTTGAAGGCCCCCACACTTTGCTCTTTGCTGACTGAGCAGTCAAGAGACTTTCTGAAGATTCGAAGGCTGTGGAATATTTGTGCCCTGGCATTTTGTCTGTGGCATTTTCATGCCCTGGCTTTCTGTCTGTTTTTTTTTTTCATCCAGTGGAAGTTTGTGAGAGGTCCTTCCAGAACTGTGTTCATTATTTTTAAAGTATGTGGTTTTATTGTGACTGGTGACTCTGGACATTTTGTTACTGGCTGACTGGGTGTGAGAAGCCTAGAATAGCTACTGCACCTTGCACTTTAAAGTTAATGTATTTATTATTTGTTGTTTATGGTTTTTATTTGTTTTGAGTGGTGGTTAGTTATTTGGGTGTGTGTTGTTGCTAGTTTTAGAAATGTGCTGGGAGGGTCTAAAGACAGTCAGGCAGTATTCCCCCACCAGACTCAGGGAATTGTGTCCTTTCGACTGTCCCTACCTACCAATTGAAATTTATAAATGCTGCTAATCTTTAGGGATTACCAGGAGGTGTAGGAAAAGAAGGAGAACTGGGTCTGGTGGAGGAATTGCAAGGGGGCAAATTGGAGTAGTGGGGACCAGGCAACACCCTGGGGCAAAATGGTGTCAGGACAGGAGTAATCCCTGTCTTATTCCCATACCCAAGAACCCAGCAGTAGATGCTGGACAGGAGTCAAGGTCTTCCTCAGCATCCCACCCAACCTGGTCGGTGTTATGCAATGCCAGATGCATTAAAAACAAGATGGCTATTATAGCTGATCTTGTTGAAACGGTTATTTTGGTATGTATCACCAAGACCTGGCTGGATGAAAATGCAGGCCCAGTATTGGCTTTTGCAGTTCCAGCTGGTTACTCGGTGATCCACCACCTGAGGTTAGATCAGAGGGGCGGGGGTGTAGCCATCTTGTTTAAGACCGAACTTGGCCTTGTGGATGTTCCAGTGGGGATCACTAAATCTTTTGAGTGTATCATGGGAGAGGGTGTAGATTGCAGGATACTCCTCATCTACCGTCCACCAGGTGATGGGGGTGTATTCCTGCAGGAGATGGCAAACTTCATCATTGACATGATATTGGAGTCTCCCAGATTGATAATTCTGGGGACTTCAATGCCTGGGTTAATGATGAACTCTTGCAATTTGGTCAAAATCTCCTCCAGAAAATGACAATGCTGGGCCTTACACAGGTGGTTACCTCCTCTACCCATTAAGGAGGTCACTCATTAGATCTGTTGTTCCTCCTGGGGATGGCGATCTCTAACTTAGGGGTGGAACCAGTCAGTTGGTCTGACCATCACACCGTAGGGTTCAGTTTCGTGTCCCCCAATTGGACCTGCCCTTTGGAGATGGTCCGGTACGCCTTTAAGTGGAGTGACCCCAGATGGTCTTTCAGCAGTCCTGGACCTATTGGGATTGCTGGTGAAAGCACAAGTCCAGGGATCTTGTACTGGCCTATAATAAGGCAGTGAGAGATGCCTTGGACTTGATTTTGCTGTTCATGTTCGACCACTCACTCTTCGCCCAAGGTCCCCTTGGTATGATGGTTCCTTGAAGGAGCTGAAGTGAGTTGGTTGAAGGATGGACAGAGCATGGCAGATGTCTGGCCTGGATGCTGACAGGCTTTACTTGATGGAACATTATAAGGGCTATCAATCAGAAATCACTGGTAAGAAGGCAGAGTTTCTATCCAGGGAGATTTCTGTTGTGCAGAATCGACTGGCTCAACTTTTCTGAATTGTGGACAGATTGTGCAATCCAATCTGTCTCCAGGCCGGAAGGGCTTTTTCACAGATTAAATCTGATGAGCTAACTCGATTCTTTGCAGATAAGGTTGCCAGCATCATGTCTGGAATCGGCCTGGCTCACTCCAGGAGGAGTTGTGGAGGTCGATGGGAGGTGGAGAGCACCCAGTCTGTCTGCATGGATTTCAGCCAGCTGGAATTCATGGATATTGTGAAGATTGTCCAGACCTTGTGCACAACCAGTTGTAGTTTGGATCTGGGCCCTACTCCCCCCCCCACCTTTTAGTGGGGTGTGTAGACGTTATCTGCCTGATCCTAGCTGAAACTGTCTGGAGATCTTTGGAGGGGGAGTCTTTCCAGATCCCCTAAAGGAGGCAGTCATATGACCACTCCTTAAAAAGCCCTCCCTGGACCCTGACTGTCCAGCTAACTACTGGCCTGTCTGTAACCTTCCCTTTGTGGGGAAGGTTATTGAGAAGGTGGTTGCACTGCAATTGGATGATCATCTTGCAACTCACAATGTCTATGAAGCACTCCAGTCTGGATTTAGGAAGAGGCATAGCATGGAGACTGCCCTTGTACAGGTATTAAATGACCTCCTAAGGGTGAGAGATCAAAAGGCTCATACCATCTTGGTCCTTCTCGATCGCTCAGTAGCTTTTGACACTGTGGACCTTGGTGTGCTTCTGGAGTCCCTGCATTTCCTTTGTGGACTGTCTGGTACAGTCCTCTAATGGTTTTGATAATTCCTCATGGGCAGGTCTCAGAGGGTGGTCACTGAAATTTATTCCTCTGATGCCCTCCCTCTGTCTTGCGGGGTACCACAGGGATCCATATTGGCACTCATGTTGTTCACAGTGTATATGTTGCCATTGGGAGACATCATTAGACAATATGGCTTGAGTTTTCACTGCTATGCAGACTATACTCAGCTGTATATGTCCTTTATACCTGGATGGATTGATGCAATTTCCATGCTAAATAACTGCCTCTCTGAGATCAAAGGCTGGATAAGCTCTAGCTGGCTGAGACTGAATCTGGATAAGACTGAGGAGTCAGTAGTGGACCCAGGTCACCAAGGGGTGAGTCTGGGGGCTGGACATGTGTCGGGCCAATGGCTTGATGGTGTTCAGCTCACTACCTCAGATCAGGTGCAAACCCTGGGCATGGTTTTGATGATGGCTTGACCCTGAAATCTCATGTGTCACCATGGTTAAATCCTCATTTTACCATCTGAGGAATATCACCAGTGTGAAACACCTGGTTCCACCTGATGACCTTCCAACATTGGCACATGCCTTCATTACCATCCATCTTAACTACTGC
Source organism: Neoceratodus forsteri (assembly GCA_016271365.2). Classification (NCBI taxonomy): domain Eukaryota; kingdom Metazoa; phylum Chordata; order Ceratodontiformes; family Ceratodontidae; genus Neoceratodus; species Neoceratodus forsteri. The sequence continues at coordinate 812,909,623 of CM028129.1, read as the reverse complement.
AGTGCCCTCTACCTAGGGCTGTCTGGGGTTGATATCTGTCACTTGCAGCTAGTGTGGAACGCTGCAGCCAGGCTGTTGACTGGTACTTCAAGGACCAGCCACATTATGCCTGTGCTGTGCGGACTGCACTGGCTGCAGGTTCAGTGGTGGATCACCTACAAGGTAGGCTTGCTTACCTTTAAAGCCCTGCACAAACAAGGACCTGACTATCTTAAAGATCTCCTGACTCCCTACTCCCCAAATCATCCCCTCTGATCCACCGACGAGGGATTGCTAGAGATTCCCAGGGTTCATTTGAAAACCTCTGGTGCCTGTGCTTTTTCATTTGCAGTGCCAACACTGTGAACTTCTCTACCTCACCAGTTAAGAGAATGCCTGACCATCAGCAGCTTTTAATCGATGCTAAAAACATATTTATTTTCACTAGCCTTCTGAGAGTGTTCTTAATTAATTTATATGGTTGTTTTATTCTGGTTATCATTTTTGTGTTTCAAAATGTACAGTGCCTTGATATTTGAAAAGCACTATATAAATAAAACTTCGATTGATTGATTATTGAATTCTTTGATTGGGTGATACAGGAGACAGACCAAGGTTGGGCTGTGGATGTAGCCTACCTGGACTTCAGTAAGGCCTTTGACACTATCCTGCACAGAAGACTGGTCAATAAACTGAAAAGTACGGGAGTGAGGGACAAAATAACTAGATGGGTGCAAAGCTGGATATTGGACAGGACCCAGAGGGTGGTCGTGAAGGGGGAGCACTCTAGCAAGGGGAAAGTGATGAGCAGAGTACCCAAGGGTCAGTGCTGGGGCTGCTCCTCTTCAGTATCTATATACAGTATGTGACATTACAGATGGACTGAAAGGAGGAGTGGTGCTCTCTGCAGATGACATGAAAATATGCAATAAGGTGGACATTGATGGCAGTGTGGAGGACATGCAGCAGGGCCTAAGGGCACTGGAATGGTAGGCAGAGAACTGGCAACTAAAATTTAATATCAGGAACTGTGTGGTTATGCACCTTGGACATGGAAGCCTGAGGACACAGTACAAAATGGAAGGTGAGGGAATCAGGGCAACAGAGCAGGAGAAGGATCTGGGTATAGTAGTCTCTAGCTACCTTAAGGTGGGGAAACAGTGTACTGAGATGGTGGGGAAGGCATGGGATGCTGGCTAATACTGACAGGGGTATCACCATCAGGAAGAGGGAAGTCCTAGTACCCCTGTACCAGGCTATGATATGACCGCACCTGGAGTACAGAGTCCAGTTCTGGAGGCCTCACTTGTGGAAGGACACAGACATGACTGAAAGGATTCTGTGAAGAGCAACCAAGATGGTGATAGAGATGAAGGGCAAACCATATGAGCAGAGATGTTGTGAGCTGGGGCTGAACACCCTGGAGACCAGAAGGGAGGGAGGGGACATGATTGAGACCTTCAAATACATCAAGGGGTTAAACAAAGGGGGCCCGGAGAACTTATTTAAAATGAAGAAGGACACCGCTACTAGAGGGAATAGTCAGAGACTACAATGGGGACACTACATTGGGAACATGAGGGGGCGATTCTTTATGAAGAGGGTGGTGGATGCCTGAAACAGGCATCTGGAGGAGGTTGTGGGGAGGAGACAGTTCTGGTATTCAAAAGGGCTTGGGACAGGTATAAAGGGCTATGGGCAGAGGGGTGGGTTGCCATAGAGGGAGGTAGTAGTCTGGGGGAGTAAGGGCAGACTGGATGGACCATGAGGTATTTTTCTGCCATCAAGTTCTATGATTCTATGATAAAAGGATGCCAACCTAATGTGTTTCAGATCAATAAGACCCTTCATCAAAGGTTGAGGCATTTAGACACAAACAACCAATCAACAGTACAATGATAAATGACATCATGATGACACGATTTAAATTCATTGGATAAAAATACTCGATTAGTCATGCTACATAAATCTTGTAGTGAATGTGCAATATTAGTACTACAGACCAGTAAACACAAGTGACAAGAAACAGAAGGGAATGGTTGAGTTATTGAAGGAAAAGGGGGGCACTGAAATAATGTTTCACAAATAACATACTTATCCAGAAGCCACTTCTTGTCACTTATGTCTATTAGTCTACAGCTTTACTATTGCCCAGTCACTACAAGCTTTATGTAGTATAACAAATTGAGTGTTTTTATCAAAGGAATTTAATCTTTGTCATCATGATGTAATTTTTTTGTACTGTTTATTGGTTGTTTGTGTCTTACTGCCTCAGTCTTTGATAAAGGGCCCTATTTGTCCAAAACACATTTAGTGGACAGCCTTTTATGTGATTGTCAAAATAAAATAATTTAATATAACCATTTTGTTTTGTTTTCAGATCCATGCTGACACAGCACCTTGTCTTTGTTTTACATTTTGCAAAAATAAAATGATAACTTAGCATTTTAATATTTGGAGTTCATGTTTTTATTACAGGGCAATGCCTGACTTATCTGGTTTGCAGAAAGAAAAATCTAAAACAATACATTGAAGCAAGAAACATAAATTTCAGAAAGAATTATGGACTAAGTTATATCAAACAATAATAGAAAAAGAGCAATAGATTTGTGGCTCTTAGTTGCTAAGAGCAGTAACGCATACTGTATGTAACTTTGTTAGATACACTTATTCTACCAGAAACACAGAGAGTAATTTTTCTAGTTTTTTTTCGATAAAGCTGAATAACAAATTCTAAAGGTCGTAGTAGAGTTGTCACAAGAACTGAATAACATAAACAAACCCACACCACTGATAATTAGAGAACAGCACGTACTGTATATGAAGCAGTCTCATTAACAAAACCTGATAAAGCACCCTGAATGGATAAGATGGTGGCAAACATCTATAAACATTACTTGGATTGGTGGATACCAGTCTTATATCACGTCTATATTTATTTCTTACAAAATCAACTAATACCTAGGTCCTGGCTTGGATACATTATTTTTCCAATACACAAAGGGGATTGTATGGGAAACTCTTTCATGTATTGTCCTATAAGCCTCACAGATACTTCTCAAAAATTATCCTTATATAGTATCCTATCAAAATTAGAGGATTGGGTTAAACAAAATAATATATTGGATAAAACACAAAATGGATTTTGGAGTAATCATTCAACTATGCAGCACTGCATGGTAGTATCCCATTTAATCCATAAATATGTAGAGATAGAAAAAAGAAGATTATTTTCTTGTTTCCTAGACTTAAATATGGCTTTTGACAGTATTAGCAGAAACACTGTATGGACAATATTTATTTATTTAGTTGTTTAACCAGGTATAGCACACTAAGCTGAGCTTTTTTACAGGAGCGACCTGGGGAGCACAAGGAGGTTTAAGTGACTTGCTCAGGTTCACACAGTATGCAAGTGGAAGCTGTGGGATTCAAACCCCAGGTCTGGTCTGCTGGATGTCACCAGATTTGCAGCTCAGAGCCTTAGACCACTGCGCTATACTGCCTCCGTAAAGCCTTAGACCACTGCGCTATACTGCCTCCGTAGTATTATTAATTTGCTTTTGGTAACCGGGTAAATGCACTAGACAGGATTGGCTATTTTCAGGCATGATCCAGGAGATTTCACTTGAAACAGATTACAAACAATGGTACAGGGAGGAGCTGATACAATGCACTATATAAAGAGATCAACAACCTTACATGATAGTAGAATTACTTAGCACGAAGGTGATGGCATACATAGCATAAGCATTACGGTACAAAAGAGATAAAAACAGCTAGCAGAGATCAGTAACATAAGTGCATACCAGCAGTGCTAGTGGCATAGGATGAGGGTATGGGACAGGGAAGGGGATAGTAGTGCAACAGCAAGTAAAGAGGTGTAATACATGAATTAAAGACATTTACATGCTTGGAACAGACAGACACTTGCTAGATGTTTGATTGGGATGAAAGAAGGGACATGGTCAAAGTCAATATAATGTTGTGGAAATCCACACATTGTATTATGAGTGCATATAGTGCCTATCAAAAGGGGGATCAAGGGAGGTGACAGGGAACTACAGGCCTGTCAGCCTGACATCAGTGGTGGGCAAGGTGGTGGAGGGCATTGTCAAGGAGAGGCTGGGGGGGGACCTGGAAAGGTCAGGATGCCTGGATGATAGATAGCATGGATTCGTCACGGGGAAATCATGTCAGACAAACCTTGTGGAGTTCTATGACTGGGTGACAAGTGCCTTGGACCTGGGTAGACCAGTGGATGTCTTCTTTCTAGACTTCAGCAAGGCATTTGACTCTGTTTCTCACAAGGGCCTGTTGGATAAGCTGGGAGAAATGGGGGTGGAGAACCAGATAATCAGATGGATAGGCAATTGGCTCCAGGACCTGAGCCAGAGGGTCGTAGTTGGTGGGATAGTCTCATCCCCAAGGAGGGTCATTAGTGGGGTCCCACAGGGATCAGTCCTTGGGCCCCTCCTGTTCAATGCCTACATCTCTGACATAAGGACAGGTATCAGAGTGAGATGAGTCTCTTTGCAGATGACTCAAACTGGGGGCGGTGGTGGATGGGGAGGAGGGTGGCCCTACAGGGGGACCTGGAGGCTCTGGAAAGATGGCCTAGAAAGTGGAAGCTGAGGTTCAATGCAGGAAATGCAAGGTACTGCACCTGGGGTCAGAAACCCGGCCAAGTGTACACCTCTGGGAGGGAAATGCTACAAGTCTCGATGACTGAGAGGGACCTGGGGTGGTGGTGGATGTCAAGATGAACAATTCAGAGACTTGTAGGAGGGTAGCACCCAAGGCCAATACGATGCTGGGATGCATCACTAGGGGATCACCTCCAGAAGGAGGGAAGAGATGCCCTCTGTATAACTGCTTGATGAGGCTGCACCTCAAGTACTGCATGCAGTTTTGGAGGCCACACTTAAAGAGGGACATTAAACTCCTGGAAAGGGTCCAGAGGAGGGCAAAATAATGATTTGGGGCTTGGGGGACAGGACCTATGAGGTGAGGCTCAAAGAGCTAAATATGTATACATTGGAAGACAGAAGGGACCGGGGGACATGATAGAGGTCTTCAGGTACATGAAGGGGTAAATAGGGAGGAACAGTCAGGGTGCTTCAAAGGAAGGAGGAAGGGGCCACTAGAGGGCAGGGAAGCTGGAGGGGGAAGATTCAGGAGAAAGGAGGAGGTGCTACTTCACTGAGAAGGTGGTGGAGCCATGGAATGCACTGCCTAGATGGCTGGTGGAGGCAGAGACAGTGGAGGGGTTCAAGAGGGGTGGGAGAGGTACAGGGGAAGGGTTCTGGAAGCAAAATCCAATGCAGAGAGAATATCTGGAACTGGGAAGGGAGAAGTCAGAGAAGGCGAGGGGGGCAGTAAGGTCAGCTCCCAAGGTGGGGGATGACCAAACAAGCAGACGCGAAAGACCGTTAGGCCTATTATGCTGCCATTCTAGTATGTTAGTATGTTAGTAAATCTAACTAATAAAATAAAAATAAAAACTTGGGTGTTAGGCAGGGGTGCATTTTAGCACCATTACTCTTTAATCTCTACATCAATGACATAGTAAGACAACTTTATGGTGATGATGATTTTCATTCTCTCAAACAGCTGGCCAAAAAAACGCCATTACTGGCTTACACATGGTTCTTGTTTCCACTTCATTACTGTGTTTACAACAAAACATGAATACATTTGCAAGTCTTTGCAAGTCATCATTTCTGCAAATTAACCAAACTAAAACTCAATTACTAATAATTGGAGAAACAAATAAAGACTGATATATACTATACAGTGAGAGGACTATATTAGAAACAATCAAATACCATGAATATTTTGGTGAAATATATGCAAATAATAAAAAGTGGAACATACACATAAACAATAAATAAAACATAAACTGCAGAAAATAATTAATGGGGTTAGAATATTTATGGGAACACATGGTGGACAATCAGTATACGAATGTCATAAAATCATAAATGCCAAAATTACAGCAGCAATTCTTTATGCCCTCAGAAGTCTGGTGTACTGGAAATTCATCCCGGTTGGAAATCATACTAAACAAATTATATAGGTATCTCTAATGTTTGCCAAATAGTGTTCCAGAAGCCATTCTTAGATTGTACTTGGATCAGATCTCACCGAGCTGTCTCATTAAAGAAAGAATAACAAAATGCTTACTTAAATTACAGCTACTCCAAAATGGCAGATTGCCCGGAATGGCAATGGATGAAGAAATAACATACTCAACCTGTGGGTTTCAGTTTCCTCATCTAATCTTTATAAAGAAAAAACATATATTCAGCTGAGTTAGCAACAATACAACAAGCAGTCACCTGCCAGACCATACCTGTTCTCAGTATAGCACTGGGATATGTACTTTGGAAACAGGAGCTGTTAATAGCTTTATTTATACAAGCTGTCTATGGCTACACCCCCAGCTGCTCCCCATGACAAGCATCATGCTGGGACAGCCATGGGTAGTTGCGGGTGCACCTGTCAATTCACAATGCTGGTGGCAGGGAGGCAGGATTAACCAGATATGAGTGAAATATTTTAGCACTTGTAAGTTAAAACTAAGTCTTGCCAGAGCTGATAGGGCTGCAGCTGAGGAATATGGAGTAAAAATATTGAAAAGTACCAAAGTTACAAGCCTGCATTCACAAAATGTATTGTAGGCTCATAAATGTGTTGTTTTGAAATATTTTTACGCAATTCTCAACATAGCCTTGTTATCCTGTCTCATAAAGAAGGTCAGAGAAAAAGTTAAACTCTTGGCCTAAAGGTGATTTCACATAGGGATTGTAAAATCATCTTTCAGGATGCAAACACATATTTTGCAGAAGCTGAAAAAGACAGATGTCACATTCATGAGGTGCTGTAAAAAACAGCTATGTTGAAAATTTGGGAAAACAAATATTGAATATTACCAAAGGTACGAGCCTGCATTTGCAAAATTCAGCATAGTCTCATAACTTTTTTTTATAAATATTTTTACATCAAATTTAGAACATATCCTTCTTATGATTCCACTTCATGAACAAGTGCAGAGAAAATTGTCAACTCCTGTCCAAAAAGTGATTTTCTGCAGGGACCACAAAATCACCTTTCAGGATGAAAAAAACCTACACATTTTGGACAGGATTTGAAAAATGACAGCTATCACATTCGTGAGATGCTGTAAAGATATGGCTCTGTTGTAAATTTGATGTAAATATATTGAAAATCACCAAAGTTGTGAGCCTGCATTCACAAAATTCAATGAAGGCTCATAACTTGGTTGGTTGTTAATATTTTACACCAAATTTTCAACATAGCTTTCTTATGACCCCCACCTTATGAACAAGGGTAGAGAAAATTGGCAACTTACGTCTGAATGGTAATTTCATGCAGGAACCACAAATTCACCTTTTGGGATATAAAAAAGCATTTTAGGCAGGATTTGAAAAATGACAGCTATCACATCTATGAGGTGGTGTACAGATACGACTATGCTGTAGATATGGTGTTGAAATATTGAAAATTACCAATGGTATGAGCCTGCATTCACAAAACTCAATGAAGGCTCATAGAAACATAGAATGTGTCGGCAGAAAAGGACCACCAGGCCCACCTAGTCTGCCCAAACTCCTTACCTAAACAAAAACAAGCTCTAGGGAGCCATCCTCATTAAGCCTTTTAACAACTCCCTTGTGCCTACCCCATGCCTTTTTAAATCCTCCCACTGTCTTAGCCCCCATCACCTGTTGGGAGTCTGTTCCAGCTGTTCACCACCCTTTCATGAAGTAGAACTTCCTAATGTTACCTCTGACTCTTCCACCCCTCTATCTGTATCTCATGACCCCAAGTTTTTGAGTGTCTCTTCAGTTGGAAGATGTCACTCACTGGCACACTATTTATGCACCTGAGGTATTTGAAGGTTTCAATCATGTCCCCTCTCTCCCTTCTTTGCTCCAGGGAGTACATGTTAAGGTCATAACTTTGTTGTTTCTTAATATTGTTACACCAAATTTTCAACATAGCCTTTTTATGACCCCCACCTCATGAACAAGGGCAGAGAAAATGTTCAACTCCTGCCTGGAAGGTGATTTTGTGCAGGAACAGCAAAATCACCTTTCAAGACTGACTTGCCTAATGTCAGTGCAATTGTTCATGAGGTGGGGTCCCAAAAAAAAGGCTTGTTGAAAATGTGGGCCAACAATATGCAACAAAGGCCAAATTAAGCTACTAAGTTCAAAACATCCATTGAAATACATTGAACCACATAATTGTTTCTTCAGTTTGTGAGCCAACTTTGAAGTGAAGATGTGTCTGTGGTCCAGAGCGGAGTATGGTGCTGGACCTCTGATGGGTAAGTAAGGTCTTGGGGGGTTTGGTGCTGAGTGGGAGGGTTGTGTGGGGGGGGACTGTAATGGCCGCAAAAGACATCGATGGACAGTTTTCTTTTTACAGGTGTAAAAAAAATGGAAAAAGATTCTTGCACTGGGGGATTGGGCACTCCCCATTGTCACTGTTGTATTTCTTGAAGGGGGAGTGGGGTGGTGGGTGCTGAGAGAGAGGACTGGGTGGGTGGGAGGTTTAAAAAAAATGACAGAGAATTCCTGCACTGGGGGATGGAGCACCCCCGAGTGTCACTGTTATGTTTCTGAGGCAGGGGGTTCTGAAAAGGAGGATCAGGTGGGTGGGAATTTAAAAAAAAAAGACTGAGGATTCCTACACAGGGATTGGGACACCCCCAGTGTAATTCTTTCATTTCTGGGAGGTCAGTGGGGCAGTGGGTGCTGAGTGGGAGGGTTAGGAGGGTGGGAGGCTTTTAAAAATAAAAAAAACAGATGAGGATTCCTACACTCCAGGATTGGCAACCCATTGTCACTGTTATGTTTCTTGATGGAGTGGTGGTGGGTGCTAAGAAGGAGGGTCAGGTGGGTGGGAGGTTTTTAAAATAAAAAAACAGACTGAGAATTTCTGCACTGGGGGATTGGGTACCCCCCGGTGTAACTGTTTCATTTCTGGGGGTGGTGGGGTGGTGGGTGCTGAGTGGGAGGGTCAGGTGGTCATAAAATGTAATATATATGTATGTATATATATCAAAACAAGACTGTCTCAGCTGTGGCAGCCATGGCAGAACATGACACAGTCCACCATGTCTAAGATGGCCACCAACTTGCATTGTACATGCGTGACTACTTGCTCATGTGCAGTACAGTTTGGTGGCCTTCTTGGACATGGTGAACAGTGCCATGTTCCACAATGACTGCTGAATGCAGATGAAATAGTGGAGTGTGACTGCACCAACTGAAAAAGAAAAAGTACAGTGTGACTACTAATGTAGAATGAGGAGTGCTCCACACTGTTGTTCAGTCAGAAAAGTCTGCCTTTTTTGATAACAAGATGCCTACAGGGTTCCACCCACTGCAGACCTAAAAAATCATTTACTTCATGAAAAGGCTAATTGGGCCATGCCTTAAATCCAGGCATGGCCTGATTACAGCTGGATGCTTACCTTTAAAGTTAAAAACAACTTTGTAAAGTAAACTGGAGAAATGCTAATCTCTTTGTATGATCAAGTTGGCCTACATTCCATTAGAATTTGGGACTATAGGTTCAAATGCACTCAGTGGGGAAGTAGATGACCAGATCTGAATGAGGGTTAGCTAAAGGAGAACACAATTTCTCTAGTCTCCTTAGCCTTTGTTATTAGTCAGGATCTATATTAGCTGGTACAAAGACCCTGTGTTCTTGTAAAGGATTAAATGCTTAATTCCTTTAGCATAAAATCTAGGAAAAATAAAGATCTCAAGGTACAGAGTATGCAGTTCAATCCTTTTAAGTTAAACTCTTTCCCCATCACATGCTTTTCTGGAAAATATTGCTATTAAGATGCTATAATCCAAGCTCTATTATAGGAAGTTTGATACTTTTTATAACATAGAAACATAGATAGAAACATAGAAACATAGAAACATAGATTTTGGCAGATAAGGGACCGCTTGGCCCACCCAGTCTGCCCATTTCCCTACCTAATGGATAAGCTGCAGATCCTAGTTAACCAGCAGCCTACTTCTTCCTACCCCACCCCTAGAATTGCCTTATGACTGTCCCATGCATGCTTGAATTCCACCACTGTTTTGACTCCACAACCTCCTCCTGGAAGGCACGTTCCATGCATCCACAACCCTCTCTGTGAAAAATACTTCCTTAAATTACCTTTGAGCTACCCCCCTTCTATCTTCAAATTGTACCCCTTGTTCTTGCACACCTCTTTTTTGAAAGATGCTACCATCTTGGACTTTGTTGATTCCCTTGAGGTACTTGAAAGTTTCTATCATGTCCCCCCTCTCCCTCCTTTCCTCGAGGCTATACATATTAATCTCCTTAAGTCTCTCTTCATATGTCTTCCGGTGCAGACCCTATACCATTTTAGTTGCCCTCCTCTGGAAGCTTCTGTCCTGTCTATGTCTTTGCGGAGATTGGGTCTCCAGAACTGCATGCAGTACTCCAGATGGGGTCTCACCAACTGTCTGTACAGAGGGATAATAACTTCCTGTTTTCTACTGGTGATGCCGCTCCCTATGCATCCCATTATCCCCCCAGCCCTCCTTGCTGCCCTCTCACATTGCTTGCCCACCTTTAGGTCATCTGATATGACTACCCCCAGGTCCTTTTCCATTTTTGTTGCTGTTAGTATCTCACCCCCCATTGTGTACTCTTCCCCTGGGTTTTTGTTTCCCAGGTGCAATAGATCTCTGTTTGAATAGTGTTAGTAACTGAAAAGACAAGAATCTCCTCATTTTGACTATTATCACCTTCCAAAACAATATCTTGGTGTTACTGAATTAATAATTAATTATTGTAGTCTTTTGAACTCAGATATGTTAAATTTTTGAATATGTATTTATGGCTCTGATTTTAAATTGTAATGACAATATTGTCAATCAATACACTTTACGGTACTGTACAGAAAAAATAATTTGATGAAGCTTGGGCATAAATCTTTGGTAAATTGAGTACCTGAAAGAAAACATTATTTCTGTCTATTACTATTGTTTAGAGAGTATAGCCCAGTGGTTTGTGCACAGAGATGAGATTGTGGATACCCAGCTATGAATCACACCAGAGCCACCTACTCTGAGAGGTTGAGCATTTACTTATTCTGTTTGTGTTTAACATCTTCTCTTGCTTTATTTTAACCTCCCTATATTTTACTTAACTTCCCAGTGTTTGCCTAACTAGTGGTATATCTGTTCCTGGCTTTCATAGTGCATGTAATATAATAGCATTGTAAAATAGCAAAACAGTACTGTGAAAATGAAAGTGTCTCTGGGTCTATCTTGTCTGGCTGTTACACCACATGGCAGTGCCTATAGCCAATTTAAGTGTGGACACACATGAAATCTTAACAACTCAAATGTTATCCCTACAGTGTTTATGCTGTGTAATTCTTTTATCCTATTCCACCACAGAAACATGTCACTTCCTTCTTTGAATGCCAGCCAGTGCTAGTTCCATAATCTTACTGGGTATGTGATTCCACATTTAACCACTTTCTATGTGACTTCCTAAGTGAAGTAATAATTTCTAATGTTTCCCTTTATTTCTTACCCTAGGTCTGAAGGCATGCCTTGTAGTTCTGCTTGTGTTTGGCAGCTTTGGGATGCAGTGTGTGTGTAAATAAGCCTAATACGAATGTCAATCCCTCTTTCTTTCCCCTTTCTCTTTACCTTGTCCTTTTGTTGATGATATACTAAACATTTTTCTTCTAAGCTTTTTTTGTAATGATCTAGATTGTTCACTAGTCAAAAGAACTGTAGGTTTAGGGGATCAAGTGAATGTTAACGAACAAATGACACAAGTACATGGAAGTAATGGAAATACAGTAATAACACAGACAGTGAAATGTCCCAAAATCATGGCATTTAATTGTTTGCATTCATAAATGTATGTTCATAGTATTAGTTCATAACATTTTTCAACTTTTGCTGAGGTTGAGTCTTCTGATATAAAACCAATACTTTCACTTACAGTGTAAGATTTGCACATCAGCTTTATTAGTGTATTTTAGGTGAATATCACAACAAAGATTTGACCACAACCAATGTATTCTTATTGTACAACAGTTAAGGACTTAAAATATTGTATGCTATTACATAACACTAATAGAGCAAATACAAGTATGTTATACGTTAATCATTTATTAAGAAATATAAATACTCACTATTTGTTACAACATGTAAATTTCAAACTAAATAACAGGAATGTTATATTTCTGCAGCTAAAATCCATTTTAATTGTGTGAATTGTAGACATCTGCATAAATTCTACAAATGCACCTGGAGTGCAAACTGTCTTAATTTTTCAGATACTGACCACTGTTCATTGGCAGTGATTAAGCACATATTTTTGAGTATTCAAGTTGAGCACTTAACATTTCATGACACTGTAAGACAAAAGTGTTCTTGTGTTAATTATTGGAAATAAATGTTTATAGAAAAGTGATCAGCATCTATGAACTATGCCACTAAATTATAAAAACTGAAGATTGGATATAACATACTTTATGCATATTTAATTTTATATCATCTGCAGTTCAACTATGTAAATTAATTACTTTTGTAAACATGTAACACAGTCAGTTGGTTCTTACTATAACTATGATAGCTCACGTAGAAGATGCTATAACACCAATGGTACATACTTGTTATCTAATAAATAGAAAGTAGATCTTCTTACTGGATACCCTTCAGACTAAGCAGTTTATTTAATGTGTGTTTAAAAAACTAGTAACTCAATAACAAGAATTAACAACGTAATAGAAAATAAAAATAAGTTCAGCAGAGTACTGCTAAAAATGTACAACAAAAGGCTGCTATCCATTTAATAAAAAGGAAAATAATATGCAATATTCAAATGTTTAAATGTGGAAACAAATCATTGCATTAAGATGCATATATGAGTTAAACTGAATATTATATGGCTGCCTATAGAAAATATTGCTGAAAAGTATGAGCAGATAGGCAGTGTTCAGAAAATATACAGATAGTACACAACACCATGCATATGTATGTAACACGTAATATCATTTTAATAATCATACAAAGGATCACGCTCGTCTCACAAAAGTGCAAACTAAAGAGTTAATGCTACTTAGTAATATTATGCATAGTACCTACCACTGACTTTAGGCTGCAGACAGCTACTACCATTAAAATACAACATATACAACTACTGTCATTTATACAATACATACATTAAGATTTACTTACACCACCCATTATTACGTCATCATATTTTAGTTCACAAACTTATCAGTGTTGTATTTAGCAAAGAAGACACTGCTTTTTCATGTTGGATCCTTGAGCAACTTGACAACTGAACACAGTATATAGTACACTGCTCCTCTAACTGTAACTGTGCTGTTGAAACTTGGTATTGATAAATAATCATGAATATGTGAAGATAAAGGAAATCTGAATATTACATTTGGTTGGTGAAAGAGGTTGGGCCACTCTGACTATATCCACCTTGGTTATAACTTTGCTGACCATATGCACCCATTTGGCCATAGTTAGGTTGCTGGCCATATATTCCCTGTTGGTTGTACCCCCCAGCTGGCACAGAGCTTTTTGATCATATCCTCCTTGGCTGTATGCCTGATTGAAACCACCTGGTTGCTTTTCTGTACTTTGCTGGGTGCCGTGGCCTGAGGTGTTCCAGCCAGTCTCCTTGAAAACAAACCAGATATTTCCAGCCCATAGAATAAAGTTTAAGAATCCAAACACCTAGAAAGACAAGAAGAAACAACAGTTGACACTTGTTCTAAAGGGTTATATTAACGTCTGAAATCCCTCATGCATACCATAAAAGTACAACATTTCACAAGCAGAAAGAGATCCTCAGTCCCTTGATATATGGAACAAAACAGTTGAAATTTAAACTACAAAAACATCAATTAAAAAAACAAACACATGTGGTGTTTATAACAGGATTAAGGAACTCAAAGGATGGGTTATTTTTCTTTTTTATCTAACTCTATGGTATAAGGCACTTATCTTTGCTTCATGCCTCATGACTCCTCTCGAGTTAGAATAACTGATGGAAATGTAACCCCTGGTGATGCCTTAATGCTTAAATACAGTGCTACTGTCTTAATAAATGTATTGAAAATTGTCACAGCACAATGCAGATGCCCCATGCTACTCCAATATTTAGTGAACATTTAAACAATATTTGTTTACTGTTTTAACCATGATTTGTTTTGCTTTAAAATTGAATTATAAATAAAATAATATAACAAGATCCAAGTGTATTTCTTAAGATTCTTGAGAATGAAGAACTTGGTTTTAAAACATGCCATTTAAAGGGACACAGTCAACCCCTTAGGCCTTAAAGTGTCCCTAGTTTAAAACACATTATGATTGTTCACATTCTGTAGAGGTTACTGATGTAGCTGCTTGTTTGATTCTGGTTTTTTTTTTTTAGTGAAAAACTGATTTCCCACTGTACTGGTGTTACCACACAAAAACATGTTTGTTTACATTCCTTGATCAGCTCCCATTGCATCTTTCTCTGATTTAGAACCTCTAACACAGTGCTGCCACCATAATGCAGTGAGAGTAGAAGATACTTTAGCATCATGAGTGGCTGAACTGTTTGGGCATGTTTCTAATGTTCAGGATGTACACAGTAAGAATAGATCCAGCATCTGAAACAAAACAAGGTTGATTATAACCATACATTAGCATGCATTTCAGTTCTGCTAAGCAAGGAGGCACATAAACAACCCAGCAACATCAATGAATTTTAGAGAAGTTATGCATTCATAAAATGCAGGTTTTTAATGAGAAATAATGTGATACAAAAAGGTTGGCAGTGTCCCTTTAATTGTCTGTCCAGCTGTGATCAACCTTTTTTGACACTAATGATTGTGAATAGATCTGCACTGCTATGATTTTGATAGGTTCATTCTGGATATTTTTGCAGTACAGGTACTTAGGACATTTGGTAAGATTTTTGCTCTGTACCTTTTCTTAATCTACTACAATTATGTTTATCTAACAGTAATCGATTTACAATACTATAGGTAGTCAAAATTAGTCTATAGCATTGACAAGTATTTTCTGGTAAATGGTTCACTTTGTCTCAATATTACACGATCTGAAAAGAAGACCCAATATTTGGACAACAGTTTAAATATTTTAAAGAGCAGCTTCAGCCAAATATTTAATACTTTTGTGTCTAAAGTAGCCAAAATCAGTTTTAATTGTATATTTTTCTCTTTCAGATTTTTTTCCATTATTTATTTTTTTATTTTTATTTTATTGAAATCTAGGATTACAAATACCTTTGAGCAGGAACTGCTCATTTACAAAGGTTTTACGTCGAAGGAATGGGGGTTATACATACATACAAAGGTCAACATAATAATACATAGTTACACAATAACAAGAAGTAAGTGACTGAGGCTTAGGAAATTCCAATAATTCAAAATGTGCCAAATGTTAGGTAGCATGACATAACCAGCCAAGGGCAATCTTGGAAATAAGCACTGCAGGTGAGAGGGAAGGGGATATGCAGGCAGGAAGGCCATTGTCAGAGGGTAGAGGGTGAGGGTAAGAGCTCTAAAGGGAGGAGAGGAGGATAGAAGTCAGGAAATGCCCGGGGAGGAAAGAGAGGGGGCAAGGGGTAGGCAGGTAGAAGGAGGCAAGGAGGGAGAGATAGCTCAAGACTGAAGTGGAGGGCCGTGAACGGTGGGCACCTGATTAGGCGAGGCAGTCACAACTACTAGTTGAAATTAGACGAAGTCTGAGTTGTCTCTTGTACAGGAGAGCAGCAGTAAGAGTTTCTTTTTGAGAGTATTATACCACTGTGGTGCTCTGTGGGCAAGGTCCTCTGGCCCATGGTAGTCCGCATCTGGGAACAAGGAGGTTAGTTGTTGTGAACTTCAGTTCTCTGGGTGCTGTGGTGGTCAATAAGTAGCTTTTCAATGCCGGGGCATGACCCTGAGGAGGACTTTGGCTAAGAGGCAGGTTTGATACTGTATCCGCTGATGAGAGGTAGCCATCCTGCCCAAGTGTACAGGTCACAAGTGTGTAAATCGATCAGCCCCAGTTAGCAGCCTGCATGCTTTGTTGAGTGCAACTGTAATTCTGTGGAGGGCAGAGGCGAGGCAGAGCCATAAATTGCTAGCCCGTAATCGATGATGGAGGTGACAGAGCTGTTGATAGCCAAACCGGAGAGTGTCAGGAGTCATGCAGTGTTTGTGCCTGTAAAGCAGGCCTATCACGGATGTTGGTGGCTTTGGCGACAGAATCTATGTGCCGATGGTAGGACAGTGAGCTGTCCAATGTGACACCTAGGTATTTAAAATCAGGAACGTATTCAAGTAAGGTCCCTGTTTGGTTTAGGATGGTGAGGTCACGGGATTTGTACTTGCTCCTGGCATTGTAGAACGTCATAATCTTTGTTTTGCTGTAGTTCATGACCAGTTTGTGTGACTTGAACCATTCTTCAATGCGAAGGAATTCAAGCTGTAATTGTTTCTCGAGGAGCTCTGCGTTTTGGTGGTTGGTGAACACGACTGCGTCATTGGCGTAGAGCAGTAATTTCTGGTGGCAGACACTGGGAAGGTCATTGATGAAGAGGATGAAGAGTAGTGGCCCCAGGATGGACCCCTGTGGGAACCCTGAAAGGACTGGCTTTTCTTCTGAGGTAACACTGGCAATCCTAACCTGCTGGACCCTCTCCCCAAGGTAGCTTGAAAACCAGAGCAGTGCTTCATTGGAGAGCCCAATGTTTGATAATTGCTTGAGTAGGAGTGGATGGTTCACAGTATCAAAGGCTTTTGTAAGGTCAGATGTGAATACTGCCCTACACAGTTTCCTTGATCAAGTGTGGTATGGATGAAGCCTGTGAATTCTAACAGTGCAGTGGTAGTACTGTGCCCTTTTCGGAAACTATATTGCTCAGGACACTGGATGTCATATTTTTCCAGGTACTTGACTTAATTGGTCTATGGGCGATGCACCCAGGGCCTTAGACAATGGAGGGAGGATGGAGATAATCTGTAGTTGGAGTGCAGTGATTTGTCTCCACTTTTGTGTACCGTGTGATGGTCGCCTGTTTCCAGTGAGATAGGAACTGGGACATCCTTAGTGATAGACTGAGGACCTTGTCAAGGGTTCAAGGACTTCTTCAAGGACAAGTGCTAAC
Organism: Neoceratodus forsteri; assembly: GCA_016271365.2. Taxonomy (NCBI): domain Eukaryota; kingdom Metazoa; phylum Chordata; order Ceratodontiformes; family Ceratodontidae; genus Neoceratodus; species Neoceratodus forsteri. The sequence goes on along the minus strand of CM028129.1, from coordinate 812,892,433 downwards.
AACTTCAGGTCAAGGAGTCACCGCTGTAGCCTGCATTGTGAATGGCCTTCCGAATATAGGTTCTGGCTTCATGCACTGGGATCTCCTTGAAGTAGAATTGTGGGGCAGGGGTGTAGGAGCAGAGTAGTTGCAGGAGGGTTACTACCAGAGGGGAGCGCCAAAGAAATTAGAATTTGTTAATCGTATAGAAATTCGTTAATTAATTCATTTCATGACAAGGCAAATGCAGAAGCCACTTTTTGCACCAGGAAATACTGATTATTATTTCTTTTTGTTGTGGCTTGTACCACATTTCAAAATTGAATGCACTACTTAAGAGTTCTTAAAAGTTTTGTCACAGGAACCTCAGGGTTGGATTTGCAAAGATATAGATACACAAACTGTAGGAATAGTTCTGCCATTGTTGCATCACTAAAAATGGGGATGACATTAAATCATTTAGATATGTTTACAACTCTTTACATACTTTCTGGCAAGAAAATGGTGGATGTGTCATAATTTTGATGCTTGTGTCATTTTTGAGGTGCAACTGGAGACACCTGTGGCATGGTGTTTCAATACCTTTTTCTGTGACCTAGCAGTCATGTCAAGTAGCACAATTGATTTCTTTAAAAGTACAATACATGGTTCTAAGCTGGGACAATTTCTTCAGTGTGAGTTTGACAACATTCAGTGCTGGTTCTGCTCAAATCAACTATCACGTAATACTATAAAAATGGCAATTGGCATGAAAAAGCATCATGCTAGAGTCTTCACCATCCCTGTCTTTTGAGGACTCTAGATGACTGCTACATTGAAAAAGTTTCCATTTCAAGTACCCTGGGGTATGTTTAGATTGAGGCCTCAACTTCTTTTTTTCTGCATTGATGTCATCCATAAGAAACTTCTACCTAAACTAAGCACACTATACAGAAACTAGTTGTGTCTTCCACACCTCATCTGTTGCGAGATTAGTTTTGGATGATCTTCTGGGCATTTGCCTATGCTGATGTTATGCACAGTGCTGCTCCAAAATCTACCCTGGCCTGGCTAGATCCCTTTTTTCACTTCTTCTGACCTTTTTCCCCTAACTGCCCACTTTGCTCCCCTCAACTGCTCTCTCTATGCTGAGCTCTCCTTCCCCTCCTTTGATTCCCAGTGCCAATTTCACTATGCCTCCTTCCTTTCTAAAATCAGGTTCAAATCCCTTCCCTGCTACCTCTCCTCTCACCTCTCCCATTCCTTACCCTCACTCTCCTACACCCTCTGCTCCGATGGTTCATATTCCTTTGCTCTCCCATGCTCCAAAACATCTGATGGACAATCTTCTTTCTTCTTCCACCTACCCCTTTTCTGGAACAATCTTACGATGGCTCTCTGTACTGCCACTTTCTCTCTTTTGATCAAAGTCTTCATTTGTGACTTCCCCACCAATATTTGTTCTTTCTACTAACCATCCCTCCACCTCCCCCTTTCCTCAACTATAATTTCCCCTTCTTCCTCTCTGCCTACCACCTTCTACCCCTTTTATTCCTTAATGACTGTTCCTGCCTGCCAAAATGCTGTTCCCCTTAGTGTGAAAGCACTTTTGCCCCTACCTTGATGGCACTTCCTCTGTCCCCTAGATCCCACCTCTGATACCCTACCTAGGAGCAGAATTTCCTTCCCTGTAGCTATTGTATTTTCCATTCCCATGATACATATATACCTTGTCATGCCTTATTGGACTACTGCTTCAGTAAAACATTTTTCTCTTAATATTATTTTATTTCACATTTGCACTTAGCACAATACTGCTGCTGACCCTTTATATCTATTTTGAGATGACCTGCTCCAGTATGTACTGACTTTAGTATTTGATGTTTGCAGTATTTGTGGTACTGCCCCCCCCCCCCGTAATTCCAATTTCCCTGAGTCACACCATGAAATGTGTATTGGCTCAGTATGCCTTTCCTTGTCAACAATGTGTAAATAAATACATTTTCCACTTTCAGATGAGACAGTAGTTCAGACTCCATGCCTTTTCATTTCATGGTTTCTCATTTTACACTGCCAACAAGGGTATCAAGTAGTACGTTTCTGATATAGATGCTTGCTTACTAGAAATGTGAATATGTCTCCTACAGTACAACTAGTGCTAGGTGAAATGTTTAGTACTTTTGCAAAATTGCTTGAATAGTCCAATTTTGCTTTGGTACAATTTTTACAAAAATGCACCAAAGTCTGGCTTAAGTTCACCAGGCATATTTTGTGGAAATGTGCCACTTTGCTTTGTGATGGCCCTTTATTTAAAATCTAAAATGACTCACTTCAATGTATTTTTAAAAATATGCCATTTTTCTTGAAAATACATGACACCGTTTCCTGTCAGCATGCACAAAGTACATGTAGTCAGAGACTGGGAGAGTTAGTGTTTGTGTTTGGTGGCGACTAGAGTTGAGTGAAGGAGAAATAACAGTAGTTTTATAGATAGTTAAATATATATTTAAGGGAGGTCAACCAAAATGGTGAGCAGGTTGCATGAGAAACCATATGAGGAAAGGCTGCAGGAACACAACATGTACTCCCAAAAAGAGAAGAGAGTGAGAGGGGACATGATTGAAACCTACAATACCTCACAGGAGTGAGCAAGGTGCAAGTGAGTGAAGGGCCTATTTCAGAGAAAGGAAGGCAACAGAACAAGGTGGCATGCAATGAAGCTAAGAGGGAGAAAGTTTAGGAGAGATGTGCAGAAATACTTCTTCATGGAAATGGTAGTCTATGACTGGAGCAGCCTGCCAGAGGAAGTAGTGGGAGAAAAGACTGTAGGAGCTCAGAATTCATGGGTAGGCACAGAACCATATTAGGTAGAGGAATGAGTGAGAAAGTGACACATATTAACAGCTAGGGTTAGTGGTGATGGAATAGGCAGGGACAAAAGGAAGACTGGAAGGGCCTAAATGTCTTTTTCTGCTATATATAATTTTTGTTATTATTTTTTTGTGTTGTGTTTCTATTTATTTTTCACAAAAATGTTGGGAAAAAATCCCAAATTTCAGTACAAAAGAGACTGCTCTATTCCTGGACCTTTGTCCATGTACCATAAAAAGATATTTGTTTATTTATCTATTTTATTTATTAAAATTGTTTCACCAGGAAAGGCACACTGAGCAACAAGCTGCTCATCTCTTGGTACGACCTGGGGAGGGAGTACAGTGCAGGATAACACGAGGTTATCTAACATACATTTGACATAATACAGTAGCATAGGCTAACATTAGTACAAGAACAGACATGATAGTGGTAACATGGTGGATAACAGTTGGGACTTGATACAGGGATACATAACACTGGGGAAATAACGAGGCCAAAAACCAGCAATAGGGCTGTTCACATAAAAATGAGACAATAAGTGCAGTAGTTGGGTCAGTAAGCCAGATATTTGGGATTGGCATGTCCAATTTAATGACTGGAAGGAAATGTGGGTGAAGATTCAGAATAAAATGAAAGCACCATGGGGTGGAGCACAGCATCCCCTATCTAAAGAAGTGTTTTGTTGATGTGCACCACTATGACCCAGACAGCTACTGTACAGAAGAGTCGCCAAGGTCCAGGAGAGCCAGTCCCAGACTAGGATGACAACAAAGAGGAAGGAGAGGGAGGCTCCTGCCACTGAACCACTTGGTAAGTGGTTAATATTAAAAATTTTTATTACCTGTCTATAGTATTTTAATATCAGATTCAACTTTTATTGAAAAAGTCCTGTAAATTGGTTAGATCACTAGCTCCAGTTGCTCTTCACAATAGCACAGGCCCTTTTCTTTGGGCTTCCAAAGCATGCCACTATAGGGCATGATGTTGTGGACTAACACACACACACACACACCTTCTGCTTAACACTACAATTCATAACGTACTTGTAGAGTAGCATCATTCTTAACTATCCTGTAATACTGTGTTACTGTTTGTATCTTTTAAAATGAAAGCTTTTTTTTTTCATTTTTGGGTGAGGTGGCTTCTAATTAGCCAGTAGAAATATAATCGGTTTTATGACACTGGTTCGACAGCTTCGCTGTCAACCAACATTACAGTGATGGTTTTATGTTAACTGCAACTGTAGTCAGCATAAAACTGTTCACTACAGACTTTGTTTTCTTTGGGAGTTTCATCCCCAAAACCACCCATGTGGAAAGTTATGCCCTCCACAACCCCGTAACTAAACTAATTAACTCTGAGTTGGACTTGATTCGGGAGGGGTGTAGAGCCCCAGAAAGCAGTGCCAGAGTCCTGCAGTGACAGTACAGCAACCAGTCAATGCTGCTGCTGTACTGTCATTCGTGGCAGGTTTCACTGTGCAATCGACATACAAATATAATCCTAGCATTTTAATTCAACATCTGCTCAATCATCTCTCAGACAGCTGCTGTTTGAATAAAATGAGGTGGTTCCACAATTACAATATAGAACAATATGATGTGCATTGCCCAATGGGCAGGGTTGCTGTCTTAGCAGACCATGGGGTCTGTGGCTCTGTGGCAGTCAGTGGGTGGGGCCAGGGCTCACACTATCCTCCAGTGTACAACAAGGCTATTTGTATTCCTCTGTTCAAGTGACTCTGGCGTACAGTAACAAATAAGAAAAAAATACAGAATTCATAATTCTATCCACCCAAAGTTGATTTCTAGAATCTCTTTTTTTGGGTGACTCAAAAAGTAAAATAATGAAAATATATGATGTATTCAAACATGATCATAAATAATTCTTAAGCACATTATTATTACTAATGTACTTTTTATGCTTCTATATCGTATAACAGAGCATCATTCGACTCCTGAAGAGGCAGCTGAAGAGCCAGAGGGGACAGGGACCAGTGAAGTTTCCAAAGGTGGTAAGTTTCCTTTTTTCTTCTGCAACTCACTGAACATCCAGTACCACGGTGATGTTGCAGATGTGGATTTGTGTCTTACTGAACCAC